>OY728157.1:670044892-672544892 GCA_963277665.1 Viscum album | reverse complement strand
CAAATTAAATCCACAAGCCTGGTGGGATTTAATTTGAAACTAATCCCACATACAGAATGTGAAAAATGATTATTTTAAGTAAAAATGATAAGAAGATTGAAATGTTCTTAAATACAATTTCATTATGAAATTTATTCCAACATACTATATTAGATCTATTATAATGTAACTTAATTAATAATACATATAATACAAATTAATATTTACTTTAATTATATAAGTAAATTAGACTAAAATGTAGTTTTAAATTAAAAATTATTATTTTGGGCTATTAATAATAAAATGAATGTTCATAAAAATATAACAAAAAATAACCATAAGTTATAAGTTTAATTTATTTATGTAAAAAAACTTTTTGGGAAGAAATTTTTTTCCCCATAAATCACATCCTTTGTATTCAATATATTTTTTTATATTATATAATTAATTAATCTACAAAAAAATTATTATATAAAAATTTGTGAACCATATATTCATTATTTAGTTAATGATATTTATTGCCACTATTAAAATTTATATGGATAAATATTTTAATAATTAATATTTCTAATTTTATATTTTTTCCTGTAACACTAAGACTTTCATCTAAAACATGTTATTCATGGATCAAATTTTTATGTGTAATGACTGATAAATAGGTCACGTGTATAAAAAAATATAAATACACATTTCATGCTATGCATGAAATAAAATAAGCTAAATTAATTTTAAATTATATATTTAATAAAATCTTGCAATGTAACATCCTACCCCTCTTAAAAGGAATTTCTCCTCAGGAATTCTTAATTGTTATCAATGGATTAACATTTTTATAATTACATTGTTGAAACCCCAAAAATAAAATCTAACAAAATAAAACATCCATTACAATGGGAATGTGGGAATCATAAAGGTCACCAGAAGTTATGCCAAACATGGATTCGTAATTGGGAGAATATTTCTATGAAATTAAAATATAATTTGAAAGGAAAAAAACTAATCCCTTTGGGCTAATAGAGTGTGATAGAGAACACTGTCAACATAAATTGAATGTGAACACAAAACAATCAAACTATGAGTGTAAAGCCATTGATATCATCTTAAATGAATAAAATATGATAAATTTTTTTATTTCAATAACCTTTTTCTAATGTTGAAGGATTTAAATAACCATCCAGAATAAAAACATAAAGTACTTTGCTGACTTCACATGTTATTTGGACCCTTTTCAAAATTTCTTTCACAATGTCATATTTTCCCCAAGATGATGATAATTCACAATGTATTTCCTTATTTTAAATGCATAAAAATAAACATTCAAAGGCTATAAAATGATCATCTGATAATGAAGCATTTTAACCAGTCATTAGACATTAAACAAATAAATTACTTAAACATGGTAAGATAATCCCCAAAATGTGTAAACATTCATATGATACATTAATTATCAGATTAATACCCCAATTTCAATATAAATTATTATATAATTTACTTTCATTATAATAAAAAAAATTCCCAACTAAGTAAGACACTCTACGATTAGATTAAATTGATTATATATTCATCAATAATAAATCAAACATTATTCCTAAAATAAAATACCATATGTTTCTTAAATGAAAATAATCATTACCTGAAAACAACTTCACATTAACTTGGTAATTGTGTATTCTTGTAATCCCATATCATAATTTAGCCATTGGAAAGATCCTCAACTCCAAGCTAGATATGATGGGTTGTAACCCACCATATGGTTCCCCCTTAATTTTTCATTAATCCTAGAAAATAAATCCTCCCTATAAACACTTCACGTTGATTTTAGGGTTAAAAATACCTCACCCAAAAAACATATCTAAAAAATTCATTGATAAACATCAAAATTTTATGACTTAAAAACTTCAAATGGTGTGTCTTTTTATTTTATCATTTTTCTATCCTCATACTTATAGGTCAATGATGGTATACATAACCCTTTAGATAACCATTCAAGGTAATATCATAATATTAAGAGTTATATAATACTCCCTATGATGCCAACTGTTACATCCCAAAACCCCCACTCCTGAATCCTATAGAGAAATCCATAACATTAAATTTCCAGCTATGATCTTGATGTTTTCAAAATATATTTTCAAATAAAAACCAAATAAAATCAAAAGTAAAACCTGTACCAAATACATTATAGATGAAATTTTAGGATTACAGTTTTACAAAATTTTTAAAAACTACTACATAAACAATTCATAAGTCATCAAATAGAAATTTCTCCCATTTTATCCAAGTAGTTATTATTTCACATTATGTTTTCAACATAATCCTTGTGACATCCTTTCTAGACATAAATCCTTTAACATAATTATTCATAAACCGAGGAAAATGAAATATAAGTTAGTTTGGATAAAAAAAATTAATAAGGGTGAACATATTCATTATAAACAGATTGTCATCATTGATAATAAGAGTTAATATGGGAATGATGACATAATCAAAGTTCATTATCGAATAATTTAATAACTCATAACCAAAAGTAAGAAGATCATAAAATTTAAAAATTTGGAAAAGGAAACAATCGTCAAAATTAATAACCATAATCCTTGTGATATCAATATCAATTATGAGAAAAATTACTAACTCATAACAAGAAACATTAAACACTGTTTTTTGTAACATTGAGTTTCAATTTTGTAAACCCATTTCAAAACTGTTTACAAACCCTTTTAATTAGAATAACCATATAACCGAAATACATCATTATTGGTACCCAATGCATTGGAGATCTATAATGGGGATCATGTTTCAAATATACTGTATTGGGATAACCCATTTTCCATGATCTAAAATGGGGCTCAAAATTTTTTATAAGCTATATCATGCTCAACCATGAGATATGATGGGGATAAACCTATCATATAAGCTATATTGGGCTCACCCATTTCATAAAATTATCATGTACCATGAATACAACAATCTCATCATAATAAATCATTAAAATATGATAAGACTGTGGAAAAAAAGGTTTTTATTATCAATACATTTTAAACAAAATTTATTACATAAAATGGAACATGCTGCACAATAATAAATTTGAATCATGATTATCCCATGGATAAGAAATATGTTCTATAAAAATCTCCCTGAAACCTGATTAAAACGTCGAACCTTAATGGGTTTTATAACTATCTCTTTAATACATAGTCAAATAGTGAAAAAAGTGTTTTATAATAATCTCATTAAAACATGATTAACTTATGTACAATTAATTTGTGTTTTATAACAATATCTTTATGAAATAATCAACCCATAGAAACGAAACATGTTTCATAACAACATCCCTTAAATAATGATTAACTCATAAGAAGACAGATGGGTTCTATAACAATTTCATTTCGGAATAATCTACTCGTGGAAAAAGAAATGGGGTTTATAACAATGTAATTGAAATAGTTTAAATCCATTAAATTAATTACTAATGTTGGTATCCAAAAAAATATCCCTAATCGAGTATAATTAAAAACCATATATTTTGAATTTTATTCTTGGAAATTCCCTTAAAAAATCAGAAAAAATATACTGGAAGAAAATAATATTTAATCATTCAATATATCACCTACCACTTTGAAACATTTGAATAATAATATAACTGAAATAATAATATTTAAAAATACATTATATAAAATGATAATAAATAAATTGATGATATTATTTGTTTAAGGGTATGTATATACACCCCAAAATGAAGGTGGTACTGTAACATCAAAAACAATGCCTCAATGAATTGAAATTGAGATGACGTCCCATACCTCTTTGGTATCATTGAAACTGTAAAACCTATAAATGTTATATCCTATATTTTTATTAAAACCCTCATATATTTAATTTTATCAATAATAAAGTAAATCCATGGTATTTATATTAAAAAAAATAAAGTGGTTAAAATGGAATATATCTTACAGAAATAAAAGTTAGATTAGAATACCTAGTGAGACGAGAATACCTCTTAGTTCTTGAGTGACTTTTGAATTTGGAACCCTATACACGAATAAAATAAATGAAAACTATTAGTATCACAAAATGAATCAAAACAATATTATAACATTTTCTTGGTCAGTTTATACACCACTTAAAAGAAACTATTGGTGAATTTAAAATAACTCTCACAGAAAAAAAAGTGACAGTAGATATCCACTTACATTGACTCTGACTCATCATAATTATTCTTTATATTCCTGAATAATAAACTTATTTTAAATATTTTGTAATTTTTTATCCTTTAGAAACATTAATATTAATATTATTTCACTTATAAACTTTTTATATATATTCATATAATAAATTATGTTTTTGTCGGATGTTCTGACTATATTAATATTATTTTACGAAATAGTGTTTCGTATGATGCATATGGTCACTGAGGACATTAAAAGTCCCCAGAATAATAATAATTAATCAATTATATAATTTTAAAATCATTTATTATTTTAAAATAAATAATTTATTTTTTTTTAAATTGAACCATCATTATAATCATAGAGATTGTTGGACATACCTAAGCATGAGTAATGATTCAATTTTTAAACGACCATTATAGAATGAAGGGGAATAAATTTTCATTTAAATAATGGAAATTATTTCATAAATACAATTTTATTCAGTTAAAAAAACACACATACTTATATATATATATCATTATTTTTTTGGTGATGACAAAATAAGACTTATATTACATTAAGGAGGAGGTAGAACAAACTTCCCCAAACAACATTATCAACATTTTAGTGTTTTAAATGGTAAGAAAGAAAGTGATATATAATATTTTAATAAATATAATTATTTCATAAATGTAATAATTATGTAATTTATATAATATATAATCATTATAGATTCCCTTATTACCATCAATGTAACATTTTAGTGAAAACGCATCACATCGTCTCATGAGGCGGTAGCCCATTGTACACAAGAGTGGCATTATTGTATCCCCTATGGTAGGAAATATAAGAACGATGTATATGATATAATTGATAAATAGGTTTAATTATTTTATAAATATCATAAATATAATATATAAATTGAAATTATACAACTATTCCCAACCTTGAGAAGTAGTAATGTAAAATTAAACAACATTGGGCCGTGTGGCTATAGTCACCGCACACACAAACGATTATTAAGTATTAAACATGATAAATTTGTGTGAAATTTAAGGTCATAATAGTAGGATAAGGACATATAATTATGTTTTTAATATTGAGGTAATAATATCACCATGATATAAATATAATTAAAGGGGTGTACAACTAAATAAAATCAATGTACCATTGATGAATGACACATCTTCTTCGAGAATCATCATTTGGTTTTCACCTATAAGATTTCATGGAAGACTATTCAGCCAAATGTGAGGAATATTAGATGATATTTGGGATTTTTTAATTTTATTATTTCTTTATTTTTATTATCCAAATGTGCATGAGGGGTTTTATGATATGTTCAAAATGAATTCAGTTTTATAGTGGATGCAGAGTATAATAATTGTAAATAGAAAAATGAAAACTCTATTGGGAGGTCTCCCAAAAATAATGTTCCACCCATAATGAAACAAATTTGATCCATGTATTTAGATGGTCTAAATATATCCATAATTGGTTTTTGGGGAGATTTATTGGTTATTTTCCTCCTTATGATTAATTTTTAACAATTTTAACTTTAATCGTGGTAAATAATTTTGATTACCTTCAGTAACAATTTTGGTAAAAAAATATGTAAAATTTACATGAAATTGTAAATTACTTAGATTCCAAATATTAAATACATTTTTTAAAATTCTATCCACAGATTTTATGGAACTTAATTTAAAACTAATCACATAGATAAAATGAGATAGTGGGGTTTTTAATGTAACTATTTGTTGCTGGTGAAATGTTTATATTTCTAATTTCATTGTGAAATTGATTAAATTGGACAAAATTGGATTTATATATGATATATATAGTTTATTATACTTTAATATAAATTTTAAAAATACCTTGACCATATAGATAAATAATACTAAAATTATGTTTTCGTTTAAAATTCAATATTTTTCCATATTAATAAAAAAACTAGTATTCACAAAAAAATATAAAAATTCACCCAATGTAAAGATTCATATTCCTATTTGAATTTTTTTGTAAAATGAAATTTAAAAATTATTTAGATGTTTATTTTCACAACATGAAATCAATTAAATTTTGGTGAAACTACATTTTAGAAAAATACACCTTTTATGCTTAAAATTGGATTTATTACTATATTAAGCATGTTAATCGTATTGGATGAATGTCAAAATATACATATATATAAATATAATAAATTTATTTATTATCATTAATTAATATTTATTAATTTATTTTATTATGTTAAAATTCCTTTATGGTTATAAAAATGGTTTTTCATAAATCAAATCCATTGTAT
The DNA here is from genome assembly GCA_963277665.1 of Viscum album. Taxonomy (NCBI): domain Eukaryota; kingdom Viridiplantae; phylum Streptophyta; class Magnoliopsida; order Santalales; family Viscaceae; genus Viscum; species Viscum album. The sequence continues at coordinate 672,538,460 of OY728157.1, read as the reverse complement.
TAATTTTTCTCTATTTTATTAATTACCAAAGAACTAATTATATAAACATTTTGAAACCATATAATCAAAATTTATTTAATCATTTTAATTCATACCATTTTAATGTCTAGGTGAGAACAATAATGATTATAGTAATATTTATGATATATTCATGTCTAGTAAGACCCAACCTTGCATATAACAAATGTTATAGAGGAAATATATTTTATGTGAAATGGAAGATTAAGTTGGTGTTGAGTATAACAAAAACATAAACTGTGAATTGATGGTAACTCATGTTTTTAAAATATATAATTAATTTGAATGAATATATTTTTTCATAATAATGTTATTTTACACCAATGATTAGGTTACTAATACAATGTTAATGTTATTATTCTAACGGTTAGATTTATAATGGCCATATGGGGGTTTTAATTTAAATAAATACCCCTTAATCCATTAATTCATAATCAGATTTTATTTTTTCTCAAATATATATGTACTTTTATCATCGAAATCAATATTTTATTTTTAACATTTTTTATTATTTAAATTTCCATTTTTTTGAGTGTCGTAATTCATGAAGATCTAGAAGATCCAAATTATCCTACAATTATTGTATTATTTTATATTTCTTATCCCTATATAATATATGAATTTTTTTTCATTATTATTTGACTAATATATCATTATTCATTTATGCGTATAATGTTTTTTTATTTATTTAAGTGATATATGAGATTTATACAACTTGACATAATAATCAGAAACAAAATTACAATGATAAAATTATCGGTCATCAAATTCATCCCCTTTTGATATTTCACCCTTGAATTTTCATTTAACATAATATAGTGAAGATGGGTGAGGTTACATCTCCTTCATCACTTCCTTTAATTTCTATATTGACTCTTTGTATTTATGGTTACACAATATAAAATTTATAGGTTATTAGTCTCATTTCGTAGAACAGTATCTCCACATTCCAAGAAAATCACTAGCTTATCCTCATAACCGAAATCATTTTCCATCCATTCATCTTATAATTTAGTACATGTGTTGTTAATATTTTGATTTCCTCATGATGGATATATGGATACCAAATGAACATGATACATGGTTTGTTGAATTGAAAGATGATAGGTCACAGCTCTGATGCAATAAAGAATATCATATGGACTAATATTCTTGGGAAATAGATTTCCATTCTCCCAAATCTCATTACTATATTCTATTGAAAAATGTAAAGTAATACCCTATTTCCAATATCAAACTCTATAACACATGAATGATTTTTATCTAGATCTTCTATTGACATATGGATAACATGATGTACTACTAAATTGACCAAACATTTTATACTAATTCTTCAACATTTTTAGTGCCTAGATGTTTACATTCACCAAATCAATCCCAAAATGAATGTGATAGGATTATTTTCGTACAAATTTCTTCATATGGATACATTAGGATACTTGAGTGGAATTTATTTTCGTATAAAAAATCGACCAAAATAGTATGTTGGTCTGATCTTCCATTGATGTCCATTGAAAAACCTATCAACATTTCCTCCAATATCATCATAGTCCACTTATACTAGAAGTAAGACTTGGGGTGACAATACATACATATGTTTAGCTCAATGATTTGGTATTATAGGAGACTTTTAAATAATTGGAGGTAAATATAGTATCACTGTCAAATAAATTCGATAATTGTGCTCCATGAAACCACACTACTTCTATGATGTATATACATGAATGTTTATTTATTGATATCTCCCGCCAAAATGAAATAAAGTGGGAACTCTTCGTATGATAGTCCAAAAAATCCATATAATAGTATTCTCAATGCATTTATGAATAATACCAATGAAAAAGCCCATTGTGATATTTTCCCATTTCCATATAGGTATGGATAATTTTTTAATCATTACCTTACACTTTTTCCTTTTATAATTCACAATATGATATATGAGGAACTATGATTTATATTCACTAATCTCATTTTTATACTGTGCGACCAATTATTCTATAAATTATCTTAATACATATTTTTTCTCCTTGGGGTGTTGGAGAGTGTTGAGATATGTGAATCATTCAATATCACTTTTATTATATTATAATTTGATGGTTCATATATTCATTACTCTAATATTACAATACATTCCTTGTCAATTTTGAACTCTGAGGAGTTCCCATTCCTAGTAGCTTCCACATTCTTCTAAATATCCACAACATCTCTTTGAGAATCTATTATATTTTATAAAAATAGTGGTGGATAAATCATGTGAAAAATAAATTATGATATTACTTACATTATGATTCTAATGTACATCCTTTGATTGGCTAAAAATATTGTGTCCTTTTCAATTTTTATCCTTGTTAATATAGAAGGATCTTTTTTTTACATAGTGGATCTTAAATATTGATTTCATTACTAGGAAGGTAGTGGAATAATAATTCAAAAGACTTGATGAGGTATAACCATATTATCTATGGAATATTAATATCCATTTTTGTGGATATGTATTTGAGGATATTATGATCAGTATATATCTCACACTTCCCCCCATATATATATTTCCATCATATTCCCAATGATAAAATCATATGTGACAACACTAGATCCTATGTGGGATAGTTCATATAATGAATTTCAGATTCCTTGTGACATAGGTTATCACTATAACACTTTTCATCAACATACAGCCTAATCCATTCTTTGATGAATCACTGTATACCACAAATAGTTCCCCTCTTATGGGTATTGTAATCACTAGGTATGTGATATGTCTATTCATCAATTATTTTAAGTAGTATTAAAATTCACTATTCTAAATAAACATTACTACCATACATTTTATCATAGTTATATGGTTTGAAAACCAATATAAGTTCCTCAGAAATCATTGATAACACCCTGCTAGCCAAAGGAAACTATGAATCTCTTTTACAAATTCTAGTATGGGTCACTACTCAAATTAATTTATTTTATAAGTTTTCATAGATATTCCTTTGTTGTTATTAATATTCTCTATGGAAGATACATAATCCATCAATAAATCATAGTAACTATACATTTTCATTTACCCCCCCCCCCACAGAGTCTTTATTACATCATTCAAATTCCCTTCATAATACCCCTTCCTCTATGAGTATATTAGAATGTCATTTATAAATACTAGAATTAATTGCTTCAGGTAATATATAAATAATATTATAATTAATTCAATGAAAATTTCTAGGCCATTATATATTTTTATAGAAATTAATATGAACTCCATTTTTCTAAATATCACTAAAAAATAAGTCCAGAGAATATCTTTTTAATTTACCTTTATTTAATGATATTGCTATCCAAGATCTACATAATGGAAATATCTTGCACCACATAATTGATGAAATGTGTCACCTATCTATGGAATATGATATTTGTTCATTTACATGGATTTAATTAGCTCATTATAAACAATGTATAGGATTATTGGTCCATCATTCTTGTTTTGGATGAGCAAAGGTGCACCCCCTAGTAAATCACTCAGGCATATAAAACCTTGGTCTAGTTTATTCTATAAATTCTACTTCAATTCTTATAATACCATGGTGTAAATCTTATATAGTGTTTCCGATATGGGTAGATATCAAGGTATAATTTCAATTGAAAACTCAAACTCAAAATCATTATGAATACAAGTCAATTCATCAGGGAAGACATCATTGTAGTCCCTCAAAATGGGAATTTATTCAATATTGATCCTATCCATTGTATCTATCATTTAAATTAGATATGTTTTCTCATATAGGAATAATATCCATTATTTCTAATTGTATTTTAAATGATATTCTACCTCTTTATTACATTGTTATAGAATAGTATGATCCTCAAGATGTGAATAGAAATTTCCCTTTCTCAATTGTTCATGGTGATTTCAAATAATGACCGAGAATCCATGTAAAATATAGTATTAAACTCCATAAAATGAAGTAAAGGATATTTTATAGGTGGTTTAATCCAAAAATATTTACTACAAAGGATTTTTATAATTTATATGCATTAATTTCTTTATTCAATGATCTTATAGATATCTCATCCTCTCTATTTTGAGTTGGTCTTTGAAAATTTATATTAAACATAGATGATGTTTATGAATGTGTAGAACTAGAATAAATATTTTAGTTTTCTTGTTTTGAATGAATTACCAACATAACTATCACCACTTCATTTTATGATAAAACTCAGCATTAGTGATAGCATATTACCTTACTTACTACCTTATAGTTTATTGACGTTGATTGTCTTTATGAACCCATATCATTTGGAATTATCTTTCATAATGTCTATGTTCCACGTAATTGAAACCCTATACTATAGGATGAGTGGTGATCTATTACATAATTTTTTATACCTCATTAGTATGATTACTCATATCCCTTCTATATTGATTATCTTTATTCTCCTCTTTTCTACATTTGAATCATCTCCGGGTTCTCTTTAGACAGTTCCCAGGATGCCTATTCCCATACATTTTATCGCGTGGGATGCTATTTTTTCATTTATCCTTTATATTTTTCTAGAGATCCTTATATATTAAACACATTTTCCATATTTTATATTTTTTCTCTTGTGACCAAAACATATCTTCAATATTCAACTCAACCTTAAGAGCGTAATAGAAAATATCCTCATATGATCTCAAATTCATGAATCAACACAGTTTTTTGTAGAATCGCCTTTAATCCAATAATGAAGTGATCCACCCTGATTTAAGAGTTAATGAAAGCTAATAAATTTTTGATCAAATCAATAAGATTTTTTCCTCATACAACATTATAGATTCAACTTCATTTTTCTTATGTTCTATGAACTCTATCTCCATAAAAAGATATGTAGTTTTGGAAAAGTATTTAGTGAATAATATTTTTCAGAATCCATATCATTCCATGGAATCAATTTCCTATTTAGACTTCATATTCATTATCATTTTCCATCGATAGTTATATTCCAATTCAAAATGATTGAGTACAAATGTAAATTTATCTTCTTCTAGGCATGAGAGGAAAATAAATATCTTCTCAATGGAGTTAATCCATTGTTCTATGTTGTGGGGATTATGAGACCTCTTAATTGTTGGAGGCCTTTGTATCATAAAGTATTAAAATAAAAAATGATATTTATTAAGAGAATGGGGTGTTCTAAATGATTTAATTTATTACAAATAACTTAATCTAGTTGATACAGTACTATCATAAATTTTTTTTATGTCATTCCCATCAGGTATGACATCTCATTAGAATCATCATAACTTTTTATGTCACATTGGTTGCTAAAATGAGTTCTACTATTTCTATCCAATTTCATAATTTGAAAAATAAAATTCGATGTGGCTTGAATATATATCAAAATAACTTTTAAAAAGAAAACAATGAATAAGGAAGGATAAACATATAAATGAAAACTATATTATAACTTATTATTCCCTATGTTTTAATCAAGAGCATCCATGGTGATAGAGTTATCATTGGGAATCTTACTAAATTATCCTAGTCCCAATCCCATCAATAACCAGAACTACCTCTAATACCAATTTTATAGAGCCAATACATTTACAAATATTATTACCCAATTTTAGCCTTAATTATCAATCCAATTCAAACCAAGTATCAAAATTCATGGTATATTTGGAATACATAGAACATTATTAGTTAATATAAAACTAGAATATAAAATATTTTTATTAATATTCATACTGATATTCTTACTCTCTCATAGATCAAATAAAAACTCATGATAACATATTATATACATAGAAAAATGGTTGATATGAATATCCTAGAAAGGGAATAAATATCAATACAAAATGTGGAACTTGATTTAGAAAGAAAAACATGATAACATAAAATGCATTTTTCTTGAATAAACATATATATGAATATTGTATGGATCATGGAATTATATGATCATGAAAAAACAGGTATTTGGAATCAATATATATAATGAAAAAAATATGCTTCAAGGATTACAACAAAGATGATATCACACAGTATAAATAGTTTCAAAATGGAGCATGTTTACACCATAATCTCATACATAACATCTCATGATAAAAAAATACCCAGTATATTGGAGTTATATCTCAGTGGAAGCATCATATCATGCAACTTTATATGTCCACAAAATAAATAAATTAAACATAAGTAATAATCAAAAGTGTTTCCAATGCAATGAATCGGGATTTGTAATCATGTCATAAAGCAAAACCAAAGGGACTATCGAAATAGAATCCATGATACAAGGGAATTAAATTATTATTGGACACTAATAAAGAATTTATATACGATTATGTCATGAATAATAACATATAAATAATGTGAAAAATTAAAAATAGTATCAATGTAACCTAACAAATGTGACACTTAAGCTTTTTTAGGGAAAATAATAACGGGTCGTTAAAAGGGATAGTAGAATAATTATTTCTATAAAGAAATGATATAAAATTGTTTCTCATGACAAAATGAGTGATTTTAGAAAAAAATTGGTGAATTATAAAAACATTATTCCGAGTACATGAAAATGGTAACGATATAAAGAATTTAAATTTAATATGGTTTTCTTGTTAAGTGGAATTTATAAGGTATCCTTTTTGAGACATGTATTTTCCATGAGATGATGATGAATTAAGGTATACATATATATTTTTGGGATATATATACCTAATATGAATTAATTAATTAATTAATTAATAATATATTATTTATATAAAATAAAGGTAACACATTACGTAATGGAAATATGGAGGTTCATATAGATATGTTAACTTATGTCTGAATGTGTTCAATTCTTGCAAAAAATGTAATGGATAATAAATATTAATTTATTAAATAAATAATTAAATAAATATTTTAAAAAAAATTGTTTATTATTATTTATTTTTATTCACTTATTTATAATTCAATTAGGTATAATGTTTTGTTTCATTTTTCCAGGTCTGTGTGTTTCATGGTTTTATGGTCAGAAAACTTTTGTAGAATTAAAGAAGTTATAGAAAAATGGTTGAAAAATACAATTAGAGAAATAAATTGGTATTATGGAAAATGAAAAAAGTTTTAATGGTCCAATAAATATATATTTTTTACATTTGGTTGATTAATTTAAAAAAAATTAATGATAAACATATTTTATATTTTGTCCATTTGTTCGGCCCTCACAAAATAGTTAATTTTATTCAATTTAATATCCATATTTTAATTCCACAAATGGAAATGACATATAATAAACATTATTTATTCATTATATACAATTATAAATTAAATTAAACCTTCTATTAATGAATTAGTGTAAAATTAAATCCCATCATCCACAGAGGCATTTATCTAGTACAATATGGAGAAAGGTTTCAATTTTATTTGAATAAGAGGAGAGGAGAAAAGAGTTTCATTGAATAAATTTAATTATAAATATAAAACTAAATTATACACATGATACCATAATTACAATGATATGATGTATGAATGAGTTGAGGATTACTCTGATGTATAAAATAAATTACAAGAGGTAGTTCGAGAATATTACATCTTGATTATCACATCATTGTAGGACCCATTATAGAAAATAAAATTGGACGGTTGGTGAATCCAGATGAATGTGGACATGTGCGAAGTGAATAAGAGAGGTTTTTTTATGATAATTTTAAATCTTCAATTATTATAATATGCGAGGAGAAGGCATGGTGTTGGGTGGTATTTATAAGGGGAGGAGAGGGGTGATTTTTATTATTATATCCCATAGTATTTTATTTTTGAAAATCAAAATCAATAATTTTGAATATTTGAACTATATATAGTAAATGGTGCATGTCATTTCAATCTATGATGTGCATACATCATCCTTGAATATAAAATTCTTGTATTTGGATAACAGTGCCACAACTCGTATATTTCCACATTTCACTATACACCCAAAATTCAACTATTTTATAAAAATGCCCAATAATTCCCCTTTAAAATTTATGATGTGTAGATTAAAATAATTGAATACATTTTAATAAAATTATTATCTAAATATGAAAATTTAAAATTAAAAATAAAATCTCCATTTTTGGAAAATATTTATTTTAATATTATATTTTATTTTAAAACCCTCTGAAAATATAAATAGGATCTCATAAAATTATCATATAATTATATTAAAACATAATATTTTTCTTTGAATCTAATTTATGAGAATAATAATTCTTTTAAATAAATATATTCATTATAAAAATAAAATTAATACAGTTATGTTTTTTTCTAAAAACCCATAATTTATCATTTTTAAAACATTTATTAATTAGTAAAATGATATATATTTGTCAGATTTTAATTTTATATGATAATTAAATATTTTATTACATTTCAATAGGAGGTTTAACTATTCTAATGGTTAGATTACAATTCTAATGGTCATGTTTCTATTCCAATGGTCATATATAAAATAGACTCAATAGTTCCTTGGTTTCAATAAATACCCCTTATTATATTCATTATTCCTTAAATTTTATTTTCAATCATGATAATATATACATTAATCTTAAAAATGAATATATATTATTAACATTATGTTTTATTTCGTTAAATATTTTTCTGAGTGTGCTCATTCTAGTGGATCGAGAAGATCTAAATTCTCTTATTCTTATTCTCTTAATTTCTATTTATTTCCCCTACATACTATTCAGAATTAGAATTGGTTTAATTATTAACTAATTAATCATTAATTATTTATGATAATAATGTTTTTTTAGATTCCATGTATAATTTATGTTCTTTATACTACATGAAATAACGTTAAAAAAGGAAATTCCATGCATAAAATTATGGGTTGTAACATTCTAAAAACATTTTCTTTACATTACTAATGATTATTAAATTTATAAGTTATAATGATTAATAAAAAAAATTAGATTTAATATATTTTCAAAATAATTGATATATAAATTTTTTATATGTTATCATCATGAAATGGATATTTCATGTTATTTTCATTTAAACATTCCAATTCTATTATATATTTTTCTTACTATATATCAATGTACGTTAATGAATATAATATTTTAGTGGGGATATGATACAAGGGATTTCACAATTTATTTCAATGGTTTTTAGGCCTTATGTTGATTCTTATAAAATATACTATATTCTCTTTGTTTAATGAGGTTATGATTGACTTCTGAATTTTTTCGGTTCTAGTTGATGAAATATGTACTTTTTTTATTTACTGATAAGTGGGTTTAAAAATTATAAAAAACCCAAATAAGTTGGTAGAATCATAATTTCTTGAAGGTTATAGTCTATTATATTTATTTGTTGGAAATTTCATATAATTTCTACAAAATGTTTTCTTAAAATTAAGAACATTAATAAAACTAATATTATATGTCATATGATTTTATTTAACGTTGGGTGTAATAAATGTTCCTAAATAATGATTTTATATTTCTTAATATAATGTTTTTATTTTTCCAACTAGTTTTATATAGGGTTTTAGATAATTATAAATAAATTAATATATATATATAATATGTTTAAATATTAATCTAGGTATTACTTAAAATGACTATTATAGGATGAATAAAATGTGAAATATTTCAAACAAAAAGTAATAGTGATATTATTTCATAGACGTGTTATTATTAGTTAATACTTACTCCATCCTTTTTTGGTCATTTACTAAAGCACGTACGAACCATGTAAGAAATTAGTGCTATAGAAAATATAATGATTATCCCAGTAGTATTCCAAATGGTAATAGTGCTAAAATAAAAACATTACGGTGATTCCAACCCACATACTTATTTATATGAAGAATAGATTAAATAAAAATGAACTAAACATCTTATACAGAAATAATAACACTATATTAAGTCCACTATATAGAAACATCCACCATCCATTAGTGGGTTTTCAATTATATAATTTGTGAGAAAGGCATCAAGATCGTAAAAGAATTATTTCTCATTATAGGGAGTCAGTTTCCTGAAATAGTTATATTTCATGTTTTAAATTTGGATATTGAAATTATTTCAATGGTGGATTGTCATTAATCACAAGTGGAAATATAAAATAATAGTATAGAATTAGGGTAGTTTAAAAATATTTTTTTGGTCAACATTTACCTGGAATCTTTACATTTAAATTGACATGTAATTCATTTAGATAATGAAAATGAAGTATAAATCATTTATTAACTATAAATAAACATTCCTGATAAATATAAGTTATGATTATAGTTTTAACATAGATCCAAAAAAACGTATTGTTTAGTTTATATTTTAAATCTTAGTCTCTAAAATGCTTATCTATAATTAAATTTGGTAGTTATAAGGAAACTATTTTTAATGCTTCGATAGCTGAAATGGAAACTGAAGACTCCCATTTTTTATATTTCTATAGAATTTCATTTTATAAATTACAATTTAATAGTGAATAAAAAGATAACAAAACTAGAGTAATGATGTTTCATATTTGAAAATGATGGAAATATGGGAGGTAGCTTAAGGGGAATTGTCTCCAAGGAAGAGATAAATACTTCCAGTTTCGAAAATAAATACATCACACACATGAATGTGAAATAGACAAAAATAGGGAAAATTCTAAATGGATAAAAATATTATTCCCAAATAACCACACACACTTGAATCATTCATTTGTCAAGATTGTAGAAATTATCCAACAAATGTATCAATTTGAGGGATATTGATAATAGTAGTTGTAAAAACCCAACAAATCTAATGAATAAATAAAAAGGTATTTCAATCACAACTATTAAAATATTTTACAATTTTTTTTCTAAAGGTTACACCCATTATCCACATAGCAACATACCAATTATTATATTTTTTCATAATCACACACTTATATATATATCGAATGTTTCTAGGTATTATAAAATCACAAACCCAATGAAATGATATTAAATTACCAGTGGAAAATAATTTCTGTTTGAGATTATTTCCAATATCTAAAAATCATATAAAATAGAGGTTTATGGTATATTTATTCCTTCTAATCTTATGATTCTAAATTTGGTAAACATTGTTTTTATTTTTCATTTTGATTATATCTTTCTATATAGAGCCTATAAAAATTTATTTAATTGGAGATATCAATTGTTATATTCTAAATAATCTTATGATCATCTATCATTACAATGATGACTATAATCTCCCTAAAGAGTTCACTCCACTCTCAGAGATCTTGTTATATAATAATTAAGGAAATTTAGTGGACAAGTATGGTGAGAAACATAATAATGACTATTTACCAACTGTTTAAGAATATGTTATTGTTTTTTCTTAAATAATTTATGTTCTCCACTCTGATCAGGAGGTCATGGTTTCAATATTACTTATGCAGAGTTATATGCTAAAATCATATTCTCCTCATATAATAGAATTGATTGAATATGTGGAATTAATGAATAAAATAAAATCTGATCAAGGTATTTTTTTTAATTCCAATGTTCTTCATTATGGGATACAAAAGTATACATTATTAATAACGAGGATAGACAAATGAATCCATGTAGTGATTATAATGTCCAATAATTGATCACAATTCGGAATATGTATCATCTATCAATCATAGATGAATTTATAAATCAACTATTTTATGATCAATATATCAAATATGATGAACAAATATATATATATATATCAATTAAAAGGTAAAATATATAGTTATACCTAAAGAATTAATATTTACAAGATATAGACACTATGAATTCATACTATTTCCATTTTTTACTCTAAATCGATAAAATATGATTATTCTCCAATGATTTCCACCTGGACAATGCATATAAAATGTTATTTCTCTATATTATTATAGTACAATGTTAGGTGGTCTCAACCCTTATCGTTTGGGATTTTGTCTTCTATAAATGGATCATGATGGTGATATATTGGATCCACCTTCCCTGTATTTCACATTAGATATAGGATATTAATTTGAACATCCCTTAATGATTTGATTCATATTTGTGAAATTCATTCCGTGATTTATCCTGAGGAAGATACATCTCAATTACAATACTTTTGTCTCATCGGGGTAGCGAACTAGGACCCAAGTTGACGGTACTATTGGTTTTGTATGATAACTTATTTTATAATGGTGTTTTTAGAAATCTATATATTCATTATATTTCATCTTTAGGGGGAATATCATTTGGGAGGAATCGTAGGCATATAACCCAAGGCATCCCTTGTCAATCATGAGGAAGTTGGAAGCATTGGCATTCAAATTCACTACGGGAAAAACCATTTTTGTGATGAGAAAATCATCCCATCACAAATAACTAATTATTTGCAACAGGAAGAGGCTCCATGTTGCAATAATATATGCGCTGATTGGTGCGGTTTGAATGCTGAACCACATGAAAGGATATTTGTGACTGGTAGGCACAACCCATCGCAAATATCGAGAGGCATTAAACACAATTTCTGATAGGGGATCCCACGTTGCAAATACCTAGCGGCGAAAACATGCTATTTGTGACGGGATGTTGTTCCATCGCAAATAGTGTGTCGGCAGGTAACTTTTTGCGATGGGCCCGTTGCAACTAACCATTTAACCACTGGCTATAATTAATGTGGCCGAAGATAATTGTGACGGGCCCCGTCACAAAAAATACTATTTGTGACGGGTCTCGTTGAAAATAAAATACTATTTGCGATGAGAATTTCATCGCAAATAGTCTCGTCACAACTAATCTAACTTATATATATCCCCATATAATTTTTCTTCCCTCCTCCTAAATTCATTATTACTCTGTTTCTCTAAACAATAATTTTAGAGTGAAAATTTTTCAGAGTTAGTTTTTTTATGAAGAAGGTATGAATATACCTACAATTATAAGAGATCTAGTTTCAAGGTATTTATGTTTTATTTAATATATTATTCATATCATTTAATTATATTTATTTTAATTATTGTTGATTTGTTGTAATTAAGATCGATTTAAATTGTTATGTCACCAATATTTATTTGTAATAATAAAATTAAATTATTAGTACTAATTCATAGTAATTAGTAATACTTAAAAATTACAAACGGTAATTAGTAATCTATATAAATAATCCACGGTAATTAGTAATTAGTAGTTGTACTTTGCAGTAATTAACAGTAGTTAACAGTAATTATTAATTATTAGAATTAAATAGTATTAAATAGAATTAAATATTAAAAATTATTTAAAATTAGTAATAAATAGCATTAATTAGAAATAATTAGTAATAAATACTAATAATTATTAATAAATACTAAAAATTATAAATAAATACTAATAAATACTAATAAATACTAATAAATACTAATAAATACTAATAATTAGTAATAATTAGTAATAAATACTACGAATCAGTAGTAAATACTAATTATTAGTAATAAATAACAATAATTAATAATAAATACTAATAAATTGTAAGAAATTGTAACAAATTGTAATAAATACAATGAAATTATAATAAATAGTAATAAATAGTAATAATTAGTAATAAGTAGTAACAAATAGTGATAATTAGTTATGATTAGTAAAAGTTTAATGAACAGAAATAAATAGTAATAAATAGTTATAAATAGTAATAATTATCAATAATTAGTAATAAATAGAAATATATAGAAATAAATAGTTTGAAATAGTAATAAATAGGGATAAATAAGAATAAATAAGAATAAATAGTAATAAATAGTAATAAATAGTAATAAATAGTAATAAATAGCCATAAATAGTAATAATTAGTAATAATTAGTAATAATTAGTAAAAATTTGTAACAATTAATATTAATTAGTAATAATTAGTAAAAATAAATAATAATAAGTAATAATTAGTAATAGTTTGTAATAATTAGTAATAATTTGTAATAATTAGTAATAATTACTAATAAATACTTCTAATTAGTAATAATTAGCATTGATTAGTAATAAATAGTATTAAATTGTAATAATCATTAATAATTGATAATAAATAGAAATAAAGAATAATAAATAGTAATTAATAGAAATAATTAATAATAATTTGTAACAAATAATATTAGTTAGTAATAATTAGTAATAAATAATAATGAATAGTAAAAAATATTAATAAATATTAATAATTTGTAGTAATAAGTAATTAAAGGTAATAATTATTATTAATTAGTAATAATTAGTAATAATTAGTGATAAATAGTAAGAATTAGTAATAATTTGTAATAATTAGGACTATTTTGGAATAATTAAGAATAATTTGGAATAATTAGGAATAATTAAGAATAATTTGCAAGAATTAGTAATAATTAGTAAAAATTATTAATAATAATTAATAATTAGTAATAATTATTAAAAATTAGTAACAATTTGTAACAATTAGTTACTATTAGTAATAATTAGTAATAATTTGGAATAATTATAAATAATTATGAATAATTAGTAATAAATAGGAATAATTAGAATAATTGGTTTGGATCCACACACACGGAGGAAAGGAAACCTATGTAATTTAGTTAGCTTTCTTTAATTTATTTATATACAAATTGTTTCATTATTTTTTTTTCACAGTTTTGTGCATGTTGCTATTGGAAAGGGTACCACTATCTTGCACAATTATTTTTCTCATGAATAGATCACATGGGAACAAATTCTCTTTGATGTGTGTCTAAGAATGTTCAATCATTGGATGGTATGTATATAAATAATATATATTTAGAAATTTATTTCTCAAAAAACTATATATTATAAATTATTTTTAGGGTTTATGTTATCCCATATATAATAACACGAATGACGATATCCATGAGGCATGGGAGGTCTGTATGCGTGAGCATTTCTGTTAGTTTCTTCACAATTTGAGGACTACCATTAATAATACAGGAGTGTCAATATTGGATGAGTCATGTAGAGCCCACCGATGAGAGAAAAATTCATCTTGTTTTTGTGATGGATTATTTTCACACTGGTTGAGTGGTGGATTTTAGAGTAGATCTCTATTTGGCCAGAAAAACCAATGGAGATAGGAGGTGACACATCACGCTATTAGCTAAACATTCAGTATACATAGAGAGCATCGAGTAAGTATCTTTTTTTAAAATTTTATATAACATTAAGTATAAATAGTTAATTTCTTATTCATATATGCAGTCGAGCATCCCAATATTATAGAGTTTGACATTTATCAGAGGATGTACAGTGATCCTGCCACTGGAGAGATTAGAGGTGATCACCAGCCTCATATTGTGATCAGTATTATTTGTTTTTCAGTTTGATAATTAACTACATATAATTTTATCACTATTTTAATTTCAAATTGAACCTGAAGGAGTTATATGAGGCCGAGATATCTGAGACACGGCCTGAAGGTCAGGCATAAACGGCTGATTAAACATGGTCCCACCATTTTGATGAGGTGACATGGATAATGGTAACCCAGAATGCCTTCGAGAAGGGATGAGTAGTTGGTATCAGCTCTCATTTGACTCAAAGGACTTACTATAGTACTGATGTGATTTCAGCATCCAGCTTGAGAGGATCACGTGGAAATGAATCATCGTATGGAACACAGTATCAGGAGCATTTGGGAGCTCAAACTAAGCTTATAGAGTGTTAGCAGAAGCAACAGGAAGAGATGTGTCAATAACATGAGGTGGACATCTGTATATGGCAGAAGTGGGCACACGAGCAGATGGAGTGCATGCGTCATCTGACTTGTATTTTTGGGTTATAGATTCCTCTACTATCTTCTCCATCTCCTCTAGCTCCTCCAAAAGACTACCCCCATAGTTACTTTTTTGTTCTATTAAAAACAATTGAATTGATCATTTGTTGAAATATGAACTATTTACAGTTTTTGTCTTTTATATTGGTTTGAATATTGCATTTATTTTTTTATTTATAATATTTTAAAATTTATTATTTATTATTAGTATTATATTTTTTAATTTTTATTTATTTTATTAATAATAATAATAATATTTTATGATTTTTTTATATTTTTTTTGAGAATATTGATAATATTAGTATTTTTTTATATTTTTATTATTTTAGTAATATTAATATTATTTTTTCCTTAATCATTATTTTATTATATTTATTATTCTATTTAGTATTTTCAAATATTGATAATTTTATCATTTTTTATTTTTTTATTAATTTAATAATATTAAAATTATTTTTTCACTTACCATAATTATATTATATTTTTTTTATTAGGTATTTGCGATGGGGAATTTTTTAATGGGGTCCCGTTACAAATAGAACATATATATATATATATATATTAAAACATATTTGTGACATGTTACTTTAATGTCGCGAATACTTTATAAGATGGGCCCGTCACAACAGGTTCTCATATATATAATGTATTTAATCAATGATCTATTTCCGACACTGTTTTAAATAATGGGATATTTTCGATATGACCTCTTTGCATAAGAATTATTGTAATGGTATCCTGTCGCAAATAGCTCGTCACAAATAGATGAATTTCTAGTAGTGATTTTAATGTTTCTGACCCAGGTAATCCCTATAATATTTAATCAGGGAATTATTTTGTCTAAAGAAATAGGTTTAACATATTGTGGGGAATTGTAGGTCATATGTTTTACAACATTTAGGTACTATGGGGGTGGATTTCACTTTTTTCACATGGGAAATATGATCAATGTTTGGAGTTTTTACCCTTTGTTTGTGAACCATATAGACCAAATCATACTTTTAGCAGGATTGGAATTGATCCTTCCGGGGGTACCCTATAAGTGTCATGATTTTGGAAATGAACCTAATAGATTATTATAATATAATATGTTCCATGGTAGGGATTAGAACCTAATTATTTCAAATCCATAGATTTATGTAATGTGATATGAAAGTCTAAGATGATTAATGTCATTTGGTAATGATGCCCATGTAATGAAAAGAGAATCTAAAAATAATGATGTTGGGTTTATACATATTTAATATATATGGTAGGTGTATCATAACATTTTGTTGAGGGATTTTTCATTTCATGATGCTTATAAATGGGGAATCATGTGTTCTTCAAATTGGTTCTGAGGTGTAGAGTCATCTCATGTCTGTCATACCTGTGGCCACCCATATTCATTGAACATGGTAGAGCCATTATTTTGAATCATGTTCGTGTGTATTTTTTCTAATAATTTAATAATATATGAATCTATGATTGCACAATGCAACTTTCTATAATGTAGAGCAAACATTTTGGGGTCCTATACCCAGGGAAATGATTTTCTAGTATGATAGAAAGATAATGTATAATAGTTCTATACAATGAGAGGGGGATTGTTTTACGTTATGTTTCCACCTTTGGTTATTATACGTCTACTCCATAAATTCATTTGGGTACCATGTAGTATAAACACTATCACAGTGAAGTGGAAATGGGGATTTCTATTATTGGGGTCATATGATTTGGTAAAGGAGGCATTAAAGTTCCAATTTATAAGAGAAAAATGTGAGGTAATTGCCTAGGATGTACATAAAAAAAAGTGGGGAGACTCAAGAGTTGATTATAATAGTTTTTTGGAGATTGTAGAAATTGTAAACTGTGTATGGACGTGTATTGGTCACAAGGGAACATAACATTCTTGATATTTTTTTTGCTAAGATGAAGAACAATAGAGACAAAATTTGGAGGGGTTTCACAATGTTTGGGTGTTATCAATGTTTTTGGGATTCTTGGAAGAATGGGGTATCGTGAAGATACATATTTTATTAAAGAGAATGACCCAACTTTGGGGTAATATCTTAGCTCCAATGGGGTTTATTTCACAACAGAAATTATCACATGAAACATAAAGATCCACAAAATTATTTATTTTAATGTGAATTACATGGTCCTTCACAAATGTAATATCTATCAGTGTTAGAGGATCATAGGGACTCATGTGAGGCTATTTTATGAATTATGGTTAATTCTATGAATCTATATCTTATTTCCCATGAATGTTTGAGTTTCTCAAATTCATTGCCTTTTTTAGATGTTCCAAAGTCACCTCCCATAGAAATGTAAATGGATAGAGGTTTTTATATGAATGGAGAATGTAGGGAGTTAGATTTTGTTAATGTTAGTTCCTCACTAATATTATTCATGATTTATTCCCTATGAATTAGTGTTTAACAGATTAACATATACTACATGGATGTGACGACCTCAATATCCATGTGTTCCGAATAACCTTCACAAGACACCAAAAATTCATAAATATTTTTGAAAACTCTAACACAAACCCTTAGGTTGAATTTTTTGTCATTTTTTCAAGGATTAACATAAAATTGACTGTGAATTATCTGATAACTATCCCAAACCATTTTTATACATCAAAATATTACCCATCCCAGTAGAATGGGAGGTCATGTGTAAGAGAAGGATATTATTATGAGGGGAAAAATTTAAAAATTGGACTACTTAAAAGGCCAATTTTTGAAATTCAACCACACCATGTGCCTTTAAAGTGGGGTCGTGGTATTAAAGGGGTGTATGATATTTTTGTAAATTATAGGTCCTCTCTCTCTCTTTTCATCAAACTCATACCCTTCATGGTTTTTTTACATCTTGGATCCTTACTACTCATGAAAAAATTACTATTATTAAAATGGAACCTTTATGTATATACCATATAGATACTAAATTGCTTGTGAAAACTCCATATTCATGAAAAACTACATAGGGAACATGTTTGGGAAATGTTTCAACATCTTAGAAGATGGATGTTTAATGGAAATAGGATATTGAATCTCAACTAATAGAGGTTGGTTGAAAAAATATAATAGGGGACCAAATTCTAAAGTGTATTGGATAATGAAACACTCACATAAATTTTTATAGAGGTAGAATACAGTTATCTACTATGAATTTAGTTGATCTTGTATTTTTTAGGTGGAGGGATGCCATGTCCATCCACAGTGCCAATCAAGATGCACCCAGAAAATGGTTCAGGTGCATTTATAGATTTTTCCAGTGAGACATAGATACCAAGGGTAGCATTTTGTATGACCATTCATTGATTACTACCCACTAATTATGAATCCCATTTAAAAACAGAAATGAGACCATTCTCAATGTGGATTTGGATGATCATCTCCAGAGCTGTTGTAAGAAATGATATCATCTACAAGGTGTTAATATTTTTGATTTGTGGGCCAGGGAAAATAGTGTATTCCAGTCCTATCACAATTATGAGGTGTAGATGAGGATTGAGGGTTTTACAAGTTATAATGGACAACACAATATCATGTATATCTCCTTCTGAGCATAACACCCAATTCATTGATTTTGAGGCCACATAGGACATACACAATCCACCCACACAGAGGGGAGGATGGTTTTAGTCATTAGGATCCCGATTAGAATGCAATGATCACCATACTTTTGAAATAAATAAAAATTACACCCCATAGAGGATTTTTGGTATGATCATGATTATATACCAATCATAGTAAGGGTTATACTACAATTGGTATAGTGAGAGAATGATATAGGGGAAAGTACAATGTTTATCAAAATCCATTTCATGTAGTGATTTTAATATTTTATGTACAACCATATAGATAGGATACCAAAGAGGTTTTAGTAGTTTCTGAAGGATTCCCATGGAGGAAAGAAGCATTCCTATAATAAAATTATAGATTTAGGATAATATAAACTGAGGGGATATAACATCAAGCCCTAGGAACCAATGATCAAACCTGTAGGATTCGTTGTGGTGATAATATGTGGTTGGATTCTCTCTATCCATGTTGCTCACATGGGAGTGCATCCGAGCACAATGGTTATGAAATATATTAAAAGACATTTTATTTAAACCATCATTAATTTACTCTATTAGAGAAACTATAAAGTAAGTTGTTCCACATTATCAAATAAAATTACTACTCTAGTGTGTGTATTCCCATCCATTTTATGTATAGTTGGGTCATGTACCACATTATGGGAGGGTATGAGTACCAAAATACTGTCTCTCCCATGGTACCAACATGAAAACATCCATTATCAATATCTCTTGGTTTTATCCCCTCACGATTGATCTTGTTGACATCCTGTTGAGGTGCCTTCTAGATAGCCACATCATTTTCCACATGCTTCATCAATCAAAATGAAAAATGACATATGACGGGAAAGGATAGAGACGTAATTGTCTTACCTCCTGGACTTTTGAGGTGGGGTGGTTTTGGATTAGATGTATTTCACGGAAATATGTAACACATATACCCAATAGTGGTTCGTTAAGATGATCAAGTTCTCTAATTTACTCACTCTAATGGTGTACAACTGGGTTGGAATTAGAATCATCATTTGGAAATCCAGTAGATATAAAACATGATGGAATTAGAGGAAGGAAGGTAAATGGATGAGTTTATGTAGTCCAACACGACATATGCTCTATTTCATGAATATGTGATCTTCTTGGAAGGCACATATCTCAGAGAGATTCCGATGTGGCCAAAAAGTAATGTGGATAGTGCTAGGGTTACCCATAGTCATGAGGCATGGGGCATGTTGTGGATGGAAGTGAATGAAATGAAGGAAGAGATGCACTAGTGGGAAGTGTATATTCCCAATGGTTATGTAGCTCATGTAGGAAGAGTGGCACTTGGAAAAAAAGTTTATTGAAAATATACTTCATAGGAAATTGGATAATCTAGATGGAAATGGTTGGGATGCCATTATATCCCTGATAATGATATTTTAGCCCATTACTGGGTGAGTTGGGGAATTCATTGACAACTCACCTCTCTCAATTGAATATGTTTGTTCCTTAATGATGAGAAGATCAACTTCCCTATGAAGGTCCATATGTATGTAGGCTTGCATGATCCTCGGGTAGAGGTGATGAAATATATTATAGATCGATGAATAATTTTTCAATCTAATGGAATACCATTTTTTTAGACTATCAGGGTGATGGTGTTTCTAGGAATTAATTCTACTCCAAATCATCCCCTAAGTCAATTTTTCACAACTATAGGTAGAGGATAATAATTAGTATAGGTGATTCCTTAGTGGAGTGATGGATATATGGGATACCTTGGGTATTTATATCCTTCAATTATTAATGTAACTTTTCTAGTTTTTTGTTCCTTTAATACCCGATAACCTCTAGGATTAATGTAAAGCTTTTATTTTTTAGGAATCAATGTTCACTAAGGAAGGTGATTATAGTGCCCCGCCCGCCTAGGTCAAGAGATAATTCATTTATTAAATTTTCATTATTTCAAGGAATCAAATCCTAATAGATCATTCTATTTAGATGTTTGATAAATATATATTTCATAAATGAAATCCATATTAAATTGGAAAATTGAAAATAAATAATGATACATAATAGTATGAAATAAACTGTATCCTTGGAAGCACATTCAAATATTAATTCAACATATCCTTAGGAAAGGAACCAAAATAACATTTAGATGAAATTCCCTGAAATGGTAATTAAATCTGAATAAGAAACGAATCAATGGGATTAATAATCATTGTATTTAAATTATATCACAACATATTCCATTTTTATAACATGATATGTGAAATTCTTTATAGTGTGATTTATAACTAAAAAACATTCCATTTAATTAGTAAACTGACAATGAACTACATCCATATATATTATTGAATAGAAAATTTCAAGGATAATTAGTTAAATAATTTTAATGTTGTAAATTCATGATATTTGTTATCCATATTTTCATGGTACATGATTCCTTTACAATCAAGGTCAGTCATCATATGATTTATAACATACTTGGTAAACCCCCATTTCATTGAAGAAATGATTCACATAAAGAGACCATGGATACATTGAAAGGATATCTATAACTGAGACCCACACATGTCATACATGTCCAAATCTTTCCACATATATTGAATAATGCATTTAATTCATGAATAATGTGCCTTATCAAATAACCATATTGAGTAAAATATATGGATTTATAAATATTTTACCAGCAAATAAATTATCTATTACAGCATGCACGACGTGTAAAAATGGTATAAATTTTACCAAATAATTATACTCCTTGCATAAGATTATGGATATTAAAAAAATTAATTTATATTGTAAAGTGGTAATAAATAAGTAATTGTTTCAATATAAAGTTAATAATCACAAAAGAATGTGAGATTGAAAAGATGAAATTAACAACATGAAATGTTTCAAGTCAAGCCCCTTGATTGAGATAATTCATATTGAAACAAAAAAAATGATTGAATCATGATATTAAATAAAAATGGTTAAATATATACACCACGTTAAATTAAACCAGTTCATGATAACAAATAAGTCTCAATGGAATGTAAATTGATATGAAATAAATTACCTTACATTATCTTTTGGTTCAACATGATTTAAACAATTATATATTTGTTTTAATAAAGTTATTTACTAATAATAGAACCATAATTATATTTATAATTTCATATATGATATTATTTTAACATCCCATTAATTATTTTTTAATAATCATACATTATTATCACTATATCATGTGTTAATTTCCCAGTTGTTCGAGTAAATATTAATATTTTATTTTTCTCCTATTACATAGATCAAGATTTCATAATATAAAGGATGTAAAACATGATTTATATATTATATAAATTCGGTAAAAATGGATTTATATAAATCCATCGTGATTGGAGATAGGAAATGAAATACACCGTTCATTGAGATTGTAGGCCATACGTACACATGAACTATGCTTCCATTATTTATTTTATTAAAAATTATTAAATTAATATATATATATATATATACGTGTATTATAATTTTTTTGTATTAATAACATATTTTTAATATATTTTAATTAAAACAATCCTTAATCCATTCCATATACTACATTAACAAATCACATCTCTTTGAGGATGTGATAGTCCATATATCCACAAATATTAATATCATATTCTAAAAAAATTAAAAGTATGATGGTATATGTTATATATTAAGTAAATAATAATAATTTTATTATAAAGATTATATATATTTCATATATAAAATATAAATATATCATTTTTTATAACCTTGAATGTTGGTAATGGAAGAACTAATGACATCGGTCTGTGAGGCAACAGTTCACTGTAGAAATGAGTGATGATTACATATCTCCTTTGATATAAGTGTGCATGGGAGTAGGTCATAATAATTTAACAATTAAATATTATTATATTTATTATAATTATGTTATTATGTAACCATGATATAAAAATAATCGAAGGGGTGGAAAATGAAGTGAAACAATAGTTTTCCTTGATGAATAGTAACTCTTATTTAGGTAACTTTTTTGGATTATAATGAAAGTCGTTCTTTGTTTTCTTTATTCCAAAAGTGAGGTTCCTATTATGTGTGGAGTCAAATTTATAGTTTAGTTTATAATAATATATATTTCAAAATGGCTAGATTAGTGTGAACAAGCGGGTGTGGGGGTGGGGGTGATTGCCTTTTTTATATTAGAGAAGTGACATTCTAGTAAATATAAAAAGAATAATATTATTGGGTGGTCTCCCTTACATATTAATCCAAAAATAATGAACAATAATAGATAAATTGAATCATATTGTCGAATATGGACCAAAATTGTTTTTTTCACATGTGACTAGTTTAGTTTGGCCTTATGTTTCTAGTTTAGTTCTCGTTTATTTATTTTGTATTAATTTCCATAAATAACATGAAATTATAAATTAATATCATTCAAATTATTGAATTTATTTTTCAAAATTCAAATCATATATGTGGTAGAAATTAATCTCAAATTATTCCAGCAAATAATATAACATATTGGGTTATGAATGAGAAAACGTTCAAAAGTGTGAAATGTTTTTATATTTAATTATTATATAAAATTTATTAAAATTAACTAGTTTTTTATTAAAATATATAAAATTTATCTAGTAAAACCAAATAAAAAATATATAATTTAATGCTATAGATTATTTAGAGAAAAATATCACTTTTTCAAATAATCTTATATATTTTCATTATTCATCATAAATAAATATTTATGAAAAAAATAGTTAAAAATAATATAATATTGGTATAAAATATTCAAAAATATAGTTTATTTTTACATATAAAATTTATAATAGTTCAAAAATTTTGATTTCAAATTTTTTCACCTTTAAAAGGTTGAAAACTACATTTGTAAATAAATATATTTTATGGGTAAACATGCATTTTTTTCTTATCATATGCCTATAAAATGTATTTGATAAATTTAAATTAATTTTTAGGAAAGATATATTATATAGTTTTCATCTATAAAATTTAGTAATATTAATAAATTAAATAAGTCAAATTATATTCCTTCGGTGCATAAAAAGTGTTTTTTATAAAACTATCTCATTTATAATTAATTTAGTTTTTTTATTTTATCAATAATTTTATCCAATAAATTAGACCATATATTTAATATGTTTTTCATTCATATATTTAACATCTGATTCAATTTCTAGTATATATTTTTCATTTAAAATAATAGTGTTAATAGTATTCACTAAAAATCATTAATTCATGTAATGCAATCTATCATTGAATGTAGTAATTGTAAATATCACTAACTATATTAGAGTCTCATGAATTAAAATCAATATAATCTATTTAATTATTTATAATTGTAAACATATAATAATGTATCGAGATGTTATATTACCTTATATTTATTGTGTTGTGTTCCATAAATTACATTGATCAAAATATTATTAATTTTTAATATTTAGGGTGTTACATTCTCCCAACATGAAATAAATTCTATCCTGGAAATTTAATATTGATCTTAGTAATATAGGGGTGATAATTTACAATAAATTTTTTGAAAATAACATATCACTAATTTAATTATAATGTATCCCTTTAATAATATTGAAATTTTGGAATAAATGTTATCCAAAATTAGCACATAACCAGTTTGGTAAGTAAGACAACATAGGCTAGAAATGAAAATATTTTCATGGGAAGAAACTAAATTCCAAATATAGAGGGATAGAGAAATTGAACATGTTCATATCAATGTTGATGAACACAAATCCATGAACAACAGAGGTAAAAATGATCATTGTTATCCTTAAAGATGATTACAATAGGAAAACATTTTTTATTCCAGACCCTTTCCCTAAAGTTTATGAATTTTATCACTCTCTAAGTATTTATGTAAAAAAAATCTATTAAAAAATTTTATCCTTTGGTTGTGCCTCATATTATTTCATCCTCATCTATTAGCACAAGCTTCATCATATAGTTATGTCTCAAAATAATCTATAATCATCGTCCAGAGTTCAGCATGAACCATTTTACAAACAGTTACTCATATGGTAATTCAAAAATTATTACCCAAATATTAGAATCGGGGTAAAGTTAGTTATCAGTATCTATATTTTATCCATATAAATTATCACTTTATCTAAACATCATTATATCAACATCAATAATATATTAAGGGTCATCTTTCAATCAAACACAAGTTTTTATAAATTTCAATCTTTTTAATGCATCAATTTTCATGGTACCATTTTATATTTTCTCTAAAATAATTAATGAAATAGTATTATAGTACAATAAATAAAAATTAAATAATTTATATACTAAGAAAATCATCAATAAAATAATTTTACAAGATATTTTGATGATCCAAATACAGAATCACATTATTCATTTCACTTTAGCTATATTAATTGTATATGCTTGACATCTACCCCATTTCTTATTTTGAGGAATATTCTCTTGATAATTAGAGTATATGTTTTATAGTTTTCCATATCCTTGAAGGTGAAAAATTGAGTAACTACAATTTTGTCCTGACCTTTTATTATTTTCCCCTATGACCCTTTTCATTATACTTACAACAAAACACATAATCCCTTCATCCACTACTCAAGGTGATTCATCCCATAGTTATCACATGTGGGAAAATCCATCTTTCCCAACATACCTTTATACTTGAGTTGTTCTTCGATCATCTTCATCCCGTGATTTAATTTGAATATAGTAATTCTAGAAAATTCATTCTCTATTTTGATGGTAGATAAAAAATTTTCATTTTATGACCTAAAATAATTGGGGACTAGTTTCCTTTAGAGACACAGCTTATTTCCTCAATAAAATGATCTAAATTGAATTATATGATGGATATGTAATTTTTAGCATACCAAAATATGTAACAAACCATGATTTCATTGTACGTTATTTTTTTCAAAGTAATTCAATAACATTCACTACAAGCAACACTGAGTTCTAACACACCATGACTTACCAAACAAACCTTTCAAAAGTGATTATGAATAATATTAACTGAATTTTGAACATTATATAATCCTTATAATTTTAGAATCCATATTATGAGTTTCTTAGACATAATGTAAGAACCGATATATTTTTTCCAGATAAAAAAAGTATTTTTCAAAAAATGCAATTTTATTACCTTTTAATGGCGAAGCCTTTTTTAAATCCAATATTTGAAAATTTAATATATTCAATTGGACAAAATAAACATCTCCTTTTGAATAGAGACATAATAATTTAGTTTCAATAATGTTTTGGTTTTTTCTGATAACTTTTATATTTGGGTGAATAATGAAAAATACTATATTTTTACTGAAAACAACTTTTATAATCAAATTAATTTATATTGTTAAATTATACATTTTAATGTTATGGAAGTATAAATAGATTATATTTTTACCATTTAATATAATTATTGTCATTTTATGTAATTTCACTTTGAAATTGGGCATAAACAAGTGTCAAACTTTTGATAGTCATTATTTTTTAAAATACGCCTTTTGGTTTTAATTGCGGGAATTAATTTAAAATTAATAAATTAAACTATTATGTTTTTAATATGGTAAAATAGACTTTATTTTTTGATTCATAATATCAAAATTAGCTTAGGGTGAAATTTTGGTAATTTTTTGATAACATTAATATTTTGATGAATAATGAAAATTATTAAATTTTAATTAAAAACAAAATTTTTAATCGAAATAAATAATAGTGATAAATTATTCATTTCAGTGATTTTGAAGTATAATTAGATTATAATTTTATGATTTATTCAAATTTTTATCATTGGACATAATTTCATATTTAAACTGGACATAAGAATGTGTCAATCTTTTGATAGTTATTATTTGTTAAAAACATGCTTTTTGTTTTGACAACGGAAATTAATTTTATATTTAATTTTTCCACTTATGTGGTTTTAATTTATAAAAATTGATTCCATATTTAGAATCATGAGGTCAAAATTGTGTAAATAGATATCTTTAAATTTTATACATTTTGAATAATTATTTCAGTAAATATTTTATTTACCATGCTTAAAGGGTAAATCCGGTAAATAAGGTTAAAAAAATAATATTATAATAATAATAAATTACCTAAAACGTGTACTATCTGTATATGATGATACATTTACGACCATGGGAATCTTTGAGTCGATTTTGGGACACCATCGAGCCACTTGTAAGTGATAATGACACTTTATATTAATTAAGTTAAAGTAAATGAAAAAATGACATAAGAATATATCTTTTAGCAAAACAATTTTTACATAGGGTTATATATGTTGGATTTTAGAGTATAAATATTAATTATAAATATAAAAATATTTAATACATAATGGTATTTTATTTATAATTTTTAGATATTGAATAATAAAATTTATTTATGACACAATAATGATGCAGTATTTTCATTATAAATGTAAGAATCAAATAATTGGTATTATAAATGTTATAATAAATATAATTTGAATGTTCTGATGAAATCCATGAATTTTATTTGTTAATATGACATGATATTATTTCTTAAATGATTTTTTTTAATTCATAAAGTTTTTAAGACTTTAACAAAAATCAATTATTATATAGTATCAAAATTGACATAAAATAGTTTTTTTTTAAAAAATTATATTATTAATTCATATTCTATTACTAAAAATCTATGTTTCGGCGAAATGAATTATATAATGATAGTTTTATCATTAATGGACCACTTGGGGGTCTCTTGGAAGTATATAGTATGTGTATTTACTATATAATATAAAATACAAAGTGACAAAGTAATTGTCAAACTAATTAACTATGAGTTAAAACAAAAAGATAAGGTTAATAAAGTGACCCAAACATGTCAAAAACCTATTTTTAAAGTTTTTTTCGACCTATCCCCACCTTAGACTATGAATAATCTACTTTGGATCCATTAGAAACAGAATATGAATTTATTATAAATTAATACTTTAAGTTTTTTCTAAAGAGCCCCTCCTCCCCCTTATAAAAAGACACCACCTCTATCCAATTATTCACAACTTAAAATCCTTTTGGTTCACCCAACCCCTGCCCAATTATTCTCCTAACATCTGTCACTTCAACCTAGAGGCCTTAGTTTGATCAGAAAGCCAACCTATGGAGTCCTTTTGTAACAGCCCAAGATTTTATAAAAAATATTCTTTTTAATTTTATTAATGTCTTGTGTTGTACGCTACACCAAAAGGAGCTTGCACAACACGCATCCTTGACTTGCCTTGCATTACACGCAATCACGACCTTCCTCGATAGCGTGTGTAATACGCAAAACCGAGTTTCACTAAACAATGATATGCTATTAAAATATTATTAAAACTAGCCGGTATGAATAGTAATAACCACTTTTTAAAATTATGTAAATCTTATTCTTCAAAATGAACTTCATTTTTGGATTCGGAGTATCGAATTTAGCCTAAGGTGAAATTTTGGTACATTTCGGATAACTTTCATATTCTGATGAATAGTGAAAATTACTAAATTATAATTAAAAAACAACTTTTTTAATCGAAATAATTAATAGTGATAAATTATTAATTGGAGTAGTTTTAAAGTATATTTAGAATATATTTTTACAATTTTATACAATGTTGGTCATTGGATGTAATTGCACATTTAAACCAGACATAAACAAGTGTCAATCTTTTGATAGATATTGTTTCTTAAAAACACGCTATTTGTTTTAACAGCGGGATTTAATTATAAAATTAATTAATGCAACTTCTATGTTATGAATTTGGTAAAATAGACTTCATTTTTGAATTCGGAATATGAAATATAGCTTAGGATGAAATTTTGGCATTTTTCTGAAAACCTTCATTTTTTGATGAATAGTGAAACTACTAAGTGGTAGTTAAAAAACTGAATTTTTCATAAAACTTAATTTTACCGCTTCTGTGAATGGAATTTCAAAAATCCGAGAGACACGGTTGATGTCAGTAAGTAAAATGTGGTTCAATGAGATGAAAATAATTTTTGGTGAATAGTAACTTTTTACTTTTATTTACCACGGTTAAAAGTAAATAGGGTAATTAAGGGTAAGAATGATATTAATATTACCCTAACACATGTCCTAATTCTATTGGACAAGTGTATCTCGACCAAAAACAACCTTAAGTGTAAAATATTATCATTTAGGCCCACTTGGATTAGATTAGGAAATTTATTATTATTTAAATCAAAGAAGAGTTAAAAGAGTTAAAATCAAAGTTTATTCACTAAAACATTTTTAATATGGGGTTATACATAAGATAAATTAGACTATAAATATTCATTAGAAAGATAAAACGATTTCCTATATAATGATATTTTATTTATAATTTTTAGACTTTAAATAAATTAATTTATTTATGACACAACGATGATGCAGTAATTACCTTTTTAAGGAAATATTAACATAATTGATGTTATAAATACTCAAATGAATGTAATTTGAGACTTTTTATGAATTAAACTAATTTTAGAGGTTACTATGATATATTAGTGTTGATTTAATAAACTTGGTTCGAACATATAATTCTGTTATGACTTTCACAAAAATCATATATCACATAGTGTCAAAATTGACACAAAATAGTTTTTAAATCAAATATTATATTATTAATTGTTATTTTATTCCTAAAAATATAAGGTTCGGCCAAATGACTTATATAAGGATATATATATTAATAATAAACAATTTGGGGTTCGTTTGGCATTTTATAGTAAGTGTATTAACCATATAGTGAAAGAAAACAAAAAGACACGGTAAAAGTTAAATTATTTAACTTAGAGTTAAATCTAATTGATAAGGTTAAAATAATACCCTAAACTTGTCTAAATCTTATTGGTTGATAGGATTTCGACCCAACCCCACTTTAGCTTCGAAATAAGACCCTTTGGAACCATTATAAACCGATTTTGACATTAATATAAAATAATATTTTGAGATATTCCTAAGGTGCCCCTCTCCTCCCTTATAAAAGGACACCTCCTCCCCCTCCTCCTCACACCAATTTGAGCACTCAAGCTCGGCCAACCCCTGACAATTTCTCCTCTCCACTTCCCTAGAAACATCCTAGAGGTTCTGGTCTTCCTCAAAGACCAATTTTAGTACCCTAAGAGGAGGTCTCAAAGAGGCACTTCAAAGAAGAGGTAATTACCGTTACCAACTCTTTCATCTTTATTTCTTCTTCCACTTCTTATTCTTAGGTTGTTTCATTATGAAGTAATAATATCAGTATCAATCATATACTGATATGTTATTATAAGTATGAAACAACCCTATTTCACCATCTATCCATCCTACGGAAAAAGAAATCACCGCGCGTGCGTACGTACGGAATACCGTCTCCACGCCGTGGTGTAATCTATTTTCCACCACCACCTTACATGGATGGGTATAATGGTGTAAAGAATAACTATACATAGTTATTACAACATCATATTGATTCTGATATATTTTATAATCCACTCCAATTCAATTCAATATTTATAGAAATGATATCATCGCTCGTGCGTACGTACGGAATACCGTCTCCACGACGCGATGAGATTCATTCTCCATGTTAACCATTTAAGAATGATTATAATGTATATATAAGAAATAATAATGAAATATATGACATTATAAAGCTACTGGATTTATGTATATATATACATATGTATTTCATCTACTTACTTCCATTTCAAGACAATAAGGAAAGGAAAACAGCGTTCATGCGTACGTACGGACTACCGTCTCCATGAACGGTGTTTTTCATTTTATTTATCTACCTATTATATATATATATACTGAATATATATGATATATAAATCATATTTTATATTCTGGAAGTAAGTAAATCATGATATAAGTAATAATGATGTCAAGAACAACAAGTCAAAACACCTACGATAAATGAAACGATTTTACCCAAAACGCTTCTTTAACATGGAATTTACAAAAGAACGGGTAATATAATGTCATAAGTGAACCATATATGATATCATAACAATGAATATGATTCTGTAATAAGTCAATAACATGATTTAAATCATTATACAGGAGGTTCGGACACTTACAAAGCAAGTCAGACCTAAGGTAAGGGAAATGTCACAATCTCATTTTTATCCGAGATTGTTTTTACTTTGTTATTTACTGGGGTGTATTTTATCATCCACATCCATGTTCCCTCAATATGTAAAATTATTTCCATCCTTCTACAATAGTTTATATCCTATTTTACCCTTCGGTGAGTTTTTTCAAAAATATATGAAAGGAATCTTTTGTCGTTTTTCGTACGAGGTACTTTTTGACTTTTCCGACAAAAGTACGAAGAATGTTTTTTTTAACTTATACGGCACGAACGGATTTCTACTGTTTTATAAAGCCTTATTTTCATGAAGCTTACTCTAAAAGATTTCATGACTATTTTCAATAAAATCTCTTTCTTTTAAAATTGCATGATGTTTTGTGAAAAGAAATTGATTTTGAAGAAGAAAGGATATTTTCCTCAAGAATTCAATTCAAGTGTTTTATCAAAAATATTTTCCATCTAAGATAATAAAGGGTTCTGTTTCTATCCATATTTTTACATTGATTTGACTATGTTGTGATGGAATTATGTTTATGAATTCCTTTATCTTATATTAATTGATTTATGATGTCATGATGTTTCAAGAATCCCATTTTTGTTACATGTGTTATGCGATGATGTATGTTTTATGATTATGTGGAACACATAAGAAAGTATTCATTATAAGATGGGTGGGACCTATATCTCCCTCCAATGCATTGGGTAAAGATTTTATATCTCATGAGATAGACATGGCAGGAATGGTAGGTTATACCGGTTCAGTGAAACAGGACTGAAACGAGGGTTACTCGATTCAGAAAGGGACTTTGTCCACTAAGATAGTCTTGGCAATGAGTCATGACTAACAAGAAATGATTTTCCATGATTATGTGTGCATGCCACAAAGTTTCAAGTTTCATGTTATGATTATGGTGATCTCATTTTCACTTCTATGATTTGTTCCATGTTAAGATTTTATGATCTCTTTTGCAGGTTATGATTTTCAAAAAGATATGATATGATTTTTATTTCTTTTGTATACCCTTACTGAGCATTTGAGCTCACCCTTTTATGTTTTCTTTTCCCCAGGACATAAAGAAAGGTTTTAGGTAAAAAAAGGGAAGATCTTTATGGGAGATGTTGAAGATCTTTCCCCATGATTAGAAGATTTTATTCCGAGTTTCCAAAGACACTAAACTATTACGATCCTTGTGTGTGTGTTTTTGTTATGTACTAAGTATTCCGCAAAAGTAATGTAATGTCCATGTACGTCAAGTTTCGGGTCTCTACAGTTGGTATCAAAGGAAAGGTTTAGTCAACCTTTGGAAACTAGGATGCGAAAACGTTAGTGAGATCCCTAGAGATATTTCTAAGGTATGTCTAGGGATGTCCCTAGGGATAAGTATACGTATAGGTTATAGTAATAGAATTACGCTAACGATCATAGAATTAAACCTAAGATGTTGGATATTGAAGGTACTCCCCCTTTATTATGTTGTTTTCCCTAGCATGATTTTGGCCTCTCACACTATTCTTTTTGGGTTTTAGACGATGGCTGGAACCCGAAGGAACCGTGTTGATCAATGCAATGGACAATGCAATGATTGCCCTCCTGAACAAACAAATGTTATGGGAGATGGAGTGCAAAATCTTATTGCTATACTTACACAAGCTATGAATCATTCTGGACTTCCAAATGAGAAGAGAAGGGAACAATATTCTATTGAGTCCTTCATGAGGCAACGTCCACCTTCTTTCAGTGGGTCTTCTGATCCACTTGTGGCTGAACAAAGGATCAGTACTACTGAAAAGATATTTTCAGTTCTTCAATGTTCTGAACATGATAAAGTCATCTTAGCAGTATATCGTTTGGAAGGTGAAGCTGATCAATGGTGGAATCTTATCAAGAATACGAGGCCAAGAGATGAAATTGAGTCCATGGAATGGGACGAGTTAAAGAACTTGTTTGTCAGTAAGTACTTCCCTCGTATTCTTCGAACAAAGATGGAGAAAGAGTTTCTTGAACTGAAGCAAAGGGACGATGAATCTGTTGGTACCTATGAAGCAAAGTTTACAAGAGTGCAAGGTATGCTTCTAGTATTATCATCCAACCTGAAAGTAAAGTTGATTGATTTTTCAGTGGCTTAAAACCAAGTCTTCGAAGGGCATTATCTATAAGAGACTTCAGTAGCTATGAAGAAATTGTGCATTGTGCTATCAAGGTAGAAATGGAAGTTGGTGTTACATATCCATCTCATGGTTTTGACAAGAAACGAAAGATGGAGTTCAAGGAGAAATCTCAGAATAATGGTGAAAAGAAGATGAATGTTTCCTTATGCACAATGTGTGGAAAGAAGCATGGTGGAGATTGTCTTAAAGGGACTAGAAAATGTTTTAATTGTGGAAAATAAGGTCATCGAGCAGCTGAGTGTCGAAGTAATGGAAAAAGGGTTTCTAATGATGTGAATAAAGCAAACACTGCAGAGAACGCACCACCAACACTTCAATGCTTCAAGTGCAAGGAAATGGGGCATTATGCTAATAACTGCCCTAATCCAAGGGTCAGTGATGATCAACATGAGCAACCACTGAAGGCAAAGGACAAAGGGAAGTCACATGCGATCACTATTGGCGATGTTGAATATGATAACGATGTGGTGGAATGATTAAGCGTTTATGTAATGGGATTCCAAAATAATGTTGTATCATGAAGTATTGGAATATTTATGTATTGGTTTAATGTGGTATTCAAAGTGATTGTGATATTTTTGGAAATAAGATGATATGCACATAATGAAGGGAAAACAAGAAAATGAAATGTTTAACAGTATTCATGAGCTCATGATTGATATAAGGACTAAGTGATATCATGGTTTGAGTATATAGAATTTTGAGGATTTTGGTATGTGGAAAGTGTTAACTTTAAACTGCATTCATGTTTTCACTAAGGTATTCAAGCGAATACATGATTAAGGACATTGAATGTTTAGAATGTGACCAACAAGACATATCTTATGGGGATCGACGATGGTGTTAAATCTCTGGTAATCGTTTTCACTATGTTATGAGAGTGGACTGCAGTATTATGGATAATCCTAAATATTGGAATGGATTATGTTGGACATAAGTTAGTATTGTTTAAGGATAGAAGTTTTCTCGATATTATTGATGGGATGTTATAGTAATATAGTTTTAGAAAAAGGACAACCTGCAGGACGGGCGACAACCCATCGCTTCGGACAAGGCTGTAGGAATCGAACCCACAACCGAAGTGTGACTGGCCTTTATCGCCTACCACTGACCTACAGGAAGTCCCTGTTTAGTAGAAACTAGTTTTATTATATTAAGCAGTATGATATATGAAGTATAAGTCCATTTTAGGAACCATATATGATTAATCTCACTATAGATCGACTTATGTATATAAGTTTTGCTAACATTTTGTTTGAGATAGATGGAATGACCTGTCATTCTATCACATGATCTGCTAACACATCACGAATAACAAATTCAACTTCATTTCTTTAAGGGAAGAAGTGTAAATTGTTCAATTCACGAACAACAATGAGATTATACCAAAATCAAGTAAGTATTTCTTCTAATTAAAATTTTTCAACTTTAGGGAAATGATATTGAAAACCAAAAATGTTGTCCTAGTGATCTTATATCTGATGAATCAGATGGTAACTTAGATCGTCACAAATTTATGGCTTTGTGATTGCTAGCTTTTCCATAGCCATGTTCTCTACCACTCTCCATCAGAACATGATTGTTAGATTTCTCTTCCATATCCATATTTTCACCTATGTGGAAACCCAGTGATTAGTTTATTTGGGTAACCGTTACGTTTCATACTTTTGTTTTTAATGATTGGTTTTGATATTCCGTTTTACGATGTGGGTTTCTATTAAAGAAACTTTAAAATAGTAAACCATTTATAACCCCGACGAATTTCGAGGGCGAAATTCATTTTAAGGGGGGTAGAATGTAACAGCCCAAGATTTTATAAAAAATATTATTTTTAATTTTATTAATGTCTTGTGTTGTACGCTACACCAAAAGGAGCTTGCACAACACGCATCCTTGACTTGCATTGCATTACACGCAATCACGACCTTCCTCGATAGCGTGTGTAATACGCAATACCGAGTTTCACTAAACAACGATATGCTATTAAAATATTATTAAAACTAGCCGGTATGAATAGTAATAACCACTTTTTAAAATTCTGTAAATCTTATTCTTCAAAATGAACTTCATTTTTGGATTCGGAGTATCGAATTTAGCCTAAGGTGAAATATTGGTACATTTCGGATAACTTTCATATTCTGATGAATAGTGAAAATTACTAAATTATAATTAAAAAACAACTTTTTTAATCGAAATAATTAATAGTGATAAATTATTAATTGGAGTAGTTTTAAAGTATATTTAGAATATATTTTTTCAATTTAATACAATGTTGGTCATTGGATGTAATTGCACATTTAAACCAGACATAAACAAGTGTCAATCTTTTGATAGATATTGTTTCTTAAAAACACGCTATTTGTTTTAACAGCGGGATTTAATTATAGAATTAATTAATGCAACTTCTATGTTATGAATTTGGTAAAATAGACTTCATTTTTGAATTCGGAATATGAAATATAGCTTAGGATGTAATTTTGGCATTTTTCTGAAAACCTTCATTTTTTGATGAATAGTGAAACTACTAAGTGGTAGTTAAAAAACTGAATTTTTCATAAAACATAATTTTACCGCTTCTGTGAATGGAATTTCAAAAATCCAAGAGACACGGTTGATGTCAGTAAGTAAAATGTGGTTCAATGAGATGAAAATAATTTTTGGTGAATAGTAACTTTTTACTTTTATTTACCACGGTTAAAAGTAAATATGGTAATTAAGGGTAAGAATGATATTAATATTACCCTAACACAGGTCCTAATTCTATTGGACAAGTGTATCTCGACCAAAAACAACCTTAAGTGTAAAATATTATCATTTAGGCCCACTTGGATTAGATTAGGACATTTATTATTATTTAATTCAAAGAAGAGTTAAAAGAGTTAAAATCAAAGTTTATTCACTAAAACATTTTTAATATGGGGTTATACATAAGATAAATTCGACTATAAATATTCATTAGAAAGATAAATAGATTTCCTATATAATTATATTTTATTTATAATTTTTAGACTTTAAATAAATTAATTTATTTATGACACAACGATGATGCAGTAATTACCCTTTTAAGGAAATATTAACATAATTGATGTTATAAATACTCAAATGAATGTAATTTGAGACTTTTTATGAATTCCACTAATTTTAGAGGTTACTATGATATATTAGTGTTGATTTAATAAACTTGGTTCGAACATATAATTCTGTTATGACTTTCACAAAAATCATATATCAAATAGTGTCAAAATTGACACAAAATAGTTTTTAAATCAAATATTATATTATTAATTGTTATTTTATTCCTAAAAATCTAAGGTTCGGCCAAATGACTTAGATAAGGATATATATATTAATAATAAACAATTTGGGGTTCTTTTGGCATTTTATAGTAAGTTTATTAACCATATAGTGAAAGAAAAAAAAAGACACGGTAAAAGTTAAATTATTTAACTTAGAGTTAAATCTAATTGATAAGGTTAAAATAATACCCTAAACTTGTCTAAATCTTATTGGTTGATAGTATTTCGACCCAACCCCACTTTAGCTTCGAAATAAGACCCTTTGGAACCATTATAAACCGATTTTGACATTAATATAAAATAATATTTTGAGGTATTCCTAAGGTGCCCCTCTCATCCCTTATAAAAGGACACCTCCTCCACCTCCTCCTCACACCAATTTGAGCACTCAACCTCGGCCAACCCCTGCCAATTTCTCCTCTCCACTTCCCTAGAAACATCCTAGAGGTTCTGGTCTTCCTCAAAGACCAATTTTAGTGCCCTAAGAGGAGGTCTCAAAGAGGCACTTCAAAGAAGAGGTAATTACCGTTACCAATTCTTTCATCTTTATTTCTTCTTCCACTTCTTCTTCTTAGGTTGTTTCATTATGAAGTAATAATATCAGTATCACTCATATACTGATATGTTATTATAAGTATGAAACAACCCTATTTCACCATCTATCCATCCTACGGAAAAAGAAATCACCGCGCGTGCGTACGTACGGAATACCGTCTCCACGCCGTGGTGTAATCTATTTTCCACCACCACCTTACATGGATGGGTATAATGGTGTAAAGAATAACTATAAATATTTATTACAACATCATATTGATTCTGATATATTGTATAATCCACTCCAATTCAATTCAATATTTATAGAAATGATATCATCGCTCGTGCGTACGTACGGAATACCGTCTCCACGACGCGATGAGATTCATTCTCCATGTTAACCATTTAAGAATGATTATAATGTATATATAAGAAATAATAATGAAATATATGACATTATAAAGCTACTGGATTTATGTATATATATACATATGTATTTCATCTACTTACTTCCATTTCAAGACAATAAGGAAAGGAAAACAGCGTTCATGCGTACGTACGGACTACCGTCTCCATGAACAGTGTTTTTCATTTTATTTATCTACCTAATATATATATATATACTGAATATATATGATATATAAATCATATTTTATATTCTGGAAGTATGTAAATTGTGATATAAGTAATAATGATGTCAAGAACAACAAGTCAAAACACCTACGATAAATGAAACGATTTTACCCAAAACGCTTCTTTAACATGGAATTTACAAAAGAACGGGTAATATAATGTCATAAGTGAACCATATATGATATCATAACAATGAATATGATTCTGTAATAAGTCAATAACATGATTTAAATCATTATACAGGAGGTTCTGACACTTACAAAGCAAGTCGGACCTAAGGTAAGGGAAATGTCACAAT
Source organism: Viscum album (assembly GCA_963277665.1). Lineage (NCBI taxonomy): Eukaryota > Viridiplantae > Streptophyta > Magnoliopsida > Santalales > Viscaceae > Viscum > Viscum album. The sequence continues at coordinate 672,500,177 of OY728157.1, read as the reverse complement.
CTCATTTTTATCCGAGATTGTTTTTACTTTGTTATTTACTGGGGTGTATTTTATCATCCACATCCATGTTCCCTCAATATGTAAAATTATTTCCATCCTTCTACAATAGTTTATATCCTATTTTACCCTTCGGTGAGTTTTTTGAAAAAGATATGAAAGGAATCTTTTGTCGTTTTTCGTACGAGGTACTTTTTGACTTCTCCGACAAAAGTACGAAGAATGTTTTTTTTAACTTATACGGCACGAACGGATTTCTACTGTTTTATAAAGCCTTATTTTTATGAAGCTTCCTCTAAAAGATTTCATGACTATTTTCAATAAAATATCTTTCTTTTAAAATTGCATGATGTTTTGTGAAAAGAAATTGATTTTGAAGAAGAAAGGATATTTTCCTCAAGAATTTAATTCAAGTGTTTTATCAAAAATATTTTCCATCTAAGATAATAAAGGGTTCTGTTTCTATACATATTTTTACATTGATTTGACTATGTTGTGATGGAATTATGTTTATGAATTCTTTTATCTTATATTAATTGATTTATGATGTCATGATGTTTCAAGAATCCCATTTTTGTTACATGTGTTATGCGATGATGTATGTTTTATGATTATGTGGCACACATAAGAAAGGATTCATTATAAGATGGGTGGGACCTATATCTCCCTCCAATGCATTGGGTAAAGATTTTATATCTCATGAGATAGACATGGCTGGAATGGTAGGTTATACCGGTTCAGTGAAACAGGACTGAAACGAGGGTTACTCGATTCAGAAAGGGACTTTGTCCACTAAGATAGTCTTGGCAATGAGTCATGACTAACAAGAAATGATTTTCCATGATTATGTGTGCATGCCACAAAGTTTCAAGTTTCATGTTATGATTATGGTGATCTCATTTTCACTTCTATGATTTGTTCCATGTTAAGATTTTATGATCTATTTTGCAGGTTATGATTTTCAAAAAGATATGATATGATTTTTATTTCTTTTTTATACCCTTACTGAGCATTTGAGCTCACCCTTTTATGTTTTCTTTTCCCCAGGACATAAAGAAAGGTTTTAGGTAAAAAAAGGGAAGATCTTTATGAGAGATGTTGAAGATCTTTCCCCACGATTAGAAGATTTTATTCCGAGTTTCCAAAGACACTAAACTATTACGATCCTTGTGTGTGTGTTTTTGTTATGTACTAAGTATTCCGCAAAAGTAATGTAATGTCCATGTACGTCAAGTTTCAGGTCTCTACACCTTTTGATCAAATGAAAATGAAGAACTCAAAGAAGAGGTAATGCTTTCACCACCATCTTTCAAGTTCCTATCTTCTTCAATTTCATGTTTCATTGTTATTTCCACTATAAAATAATAACTCCAGTATATCCTATATACTGTGATGTTATTATAAATATGGTATAACCATATTCAGTATTCAATCTATCCTTTTAATGACATGTCACTATACGTGCGTACGTACGGCCTACCGTCTCCACGTCGGGGTGTAATTGTTATTCAAGACATTATTATTTGGATGGGAAAAATAATGATGTGTAATTCATGTAAATAATAAAAATAAAAATATAATAATTCTTTATATATGATATAGAATCCAATTTTATATTATTTTAATATCAAAAGAATGATATTATCGCTTGTGCGTACGTACGGACTACCGTCTCCGCGAATGTGATGAGATTCATTCTCCATCTTATCCATTCAAGTATATTTCTCATTTGATGATTAAAAATAATTTTTAAGGACTTGATACCATTCTAGATATGAATAAGATACAGCCTATCCATAACAAACATGGCTTATATAACAAAACATATAAAAGAAAATGAGTAACTTAACACCAGAAACGACGATAATACTAAGATATTATTAACAAAGCAATGTTAAAAGTTCATATATGATATAATATTAATGTATATGATTCATGTATAATTTAATTACAATGATTTAACTGTTATAATAGAGTTTAACCTACACTCTATCTAGGAAAAGTACAAGGTAAGGGTTTATTTCACAATCTATTCATTATTCGAGGTTGTTTATACGTGATTATCTACTGGGACCTCTTTATCATCCACATCCAAGTTTCTTAAAAATGTATTTCAAATCATTCTTACTATTTTACAGACTATGGGTTAAATCCATTCATACCCTTGTTTCACTTTTTATAAAATGTTTATAAAGAAATCATTCTGTCGTTTTTCAAATAAGGTCCTTTTTAACATTTTTGACATAATTAAGGTAAGAAGGTCTTTTTTAACCTATACGGCGATGTAGTTATTTTCCACCATTATAAAATCGTCGTAGCTTCCCTTACAAACTTATAAGAATATTTTCAAAGTTAATGTTTTCTTTTATAATTATGTGACTTTTAAATAATTTCAAAAAAGGGATATTTCTCTCAAATAGTTTTTATTTCATCTATGTCAACAACCTTTGATGGATTTTAGGCCTATTTGAAGTTGATTTGTTATGATAGAAAACCTTTATATTGTATTGAAGGATTTGTGATATGTTTGACTGGGGATTTTTATTTTTATTCCATTAATAGTTTATGTAGAAAGTATTGACATTTCGTATTCTAGATTTAATAAGAATGTTTATGTTATGTTTAAACATGTTCATATGAGGAATGCATTGGACTTAATAAGTGACGGGTGGAGCCCGATATTTCTCCTCAATGAATAAGTAGGTCTCATGAAACAAACTAGTGTCTTGGCATGAGGCTTTGACAAAATCTTATTTGTAGTCTTGGAACAAGGCCTGGGCTATGTGGTTATGATAGTCTGGCATATGCATTCCATCATTATGATAGTGGTTATTGATATTGCATGTGATTATCCGACTAGTATAATATCCATGTGAATAAGTAAATGGCATTATTTCATTTTATTTTTTCCATATTATTCTGATGTTAATGTTTAAAAGGATTTTGTTTTAGTTATACATTTCCTTAAATGATTATGTTTATTAATGAATGTTTCCGCTATATTATTATCCTTACTGAGAATCTGAGCTCACCCCTTTCTATGTTTTATTTTTTCCAGGAATTGAAGAAGTATTTTATAAATTCACATTCAGGGATAATATAAGGGGATATGAGTGTGGAGACAAGATGTTGTTGTAGTTTTCACTTTACGATGTAATGTGAGACTTATGAATGTATCTAGTGTTTCCAAGGATACTAAATTAATCGGTCTTTCGAGACTTGATCTATTGTGATCATGCCAATGTTATGTAATAATGCACCGACTCTCGGTAACTAGGGTTGCGGTGTTACAGTTGGTATTAGAGAAAGTTTAGTACAAACCATGGAAGCTATATTTAGATAAACTCTGATTAGAGTACATAGACCTAAGATGGACTTTGAGGATTAGTATAGAAGAACTTCCTAGAATTTTGGTATTGTAATAATTTCGTGAGTTTTCCGAGCAATACATCCCTGTCCGGATACGAGCAGGTATAGGCGGCTTTGGCCCATATGTACCTAGGGGTAAAATCCGAAAACACTACTTTGAGTTAGACTCAAATGGGAACTGGTGCACGATAACAGACCTTACTACACTCTTGGTTACGAAACTCCCAGGGGATATGCATAGGATATTTCTCATTTTCATTACAAACCATTAAGAAGGTATTATGTGTATATACTTACTCAAAGAAAACATTTTTATGATTATAGATTATATCAATAAACATTTCAATTAATGTTATGTATTTTACAAGGTTGGAATGATTCATTTCAATTCATAAACTGACATAGTTTATGAGATTGTATAGAAATGGCACCCAATTGAAGGAATGTGAACTCCAGCAATACGTATGATCCAAATAGTAAGAAAGATCATATCTTTCACGGTATTAAGCCAACATTTAGAAGGTAAATAGTCTCCCATGTATTCTCAACATATGATGAAATTGTATCATGTGTTAATAAGATAAGTAAATAATTCTCCGAGTCCTATGGCTTTGAAGGTAAGTAAGAGAATAAAAGGATGGAAGAGATAAAAATGGATAAAGGGAAGAGGGAAAAGAAGAATTTTTACATATGTGATAACTGTGGGAAGAAACACTCTGGAACTTTTCTGAAAGGAATGAGAGTTTGTTATAAGTGTGGAGAAAAAGGACACCATGTACATGACTGTAAGGGTAAGAAAAAGGTTTCAAATGTACAATGCTTCATCTATAAGGAATTGGGACACTATGCGAACCAATGTCCATATTATCAGAGTATGCCCCAAATGATGTTATTGGATAATAATCAATTTATCATACTTTCATAGATGAGGAGGAATGATTAAATTTCTTATGTTGTTATTAGAGAATTATGTCATCTGAGTGTTGTATCAACAATTACTGGTTATAATAATTATGGAGTATATAAGGATCGTACTGCAGTACTATTTCATTAAGGACATGAGATTGTGTGGAACAAAGAAAAGTAACTCAATAGCTGGTTAAATTTTTGGAAAATATATGGTTGAGAGAAAGATAAACCATAATATGGTTCTAATACCGAGGTAGTGATTTTGGAATAAAACATGATTGATTTGGATAAATTATATTGGACATTCTTGACTACCTTGAAACTGATTAATGATTTTTATATTCAATCATTGTTGGAATTTACAAAATTTTTTGATAGAAGGATTATATCCATTATTCTATAAGTAATAAGGGATCATGAATGTAATCAATAAGGTTTTATGTTATTTCAGGATGTTGCGGTGTTTTAAAAGAATACATGATGAAGGTGTTCACATGCTATTACGTAGAAAAAATGATCTTCATTGTGTTTACAAACCATATAAATTTTGGACTATGAGTTTGGACATAAGTATTTTGGATTAGTCTAGTTTGAGATTATTTTTTGATTTCCATAAAAAGGACAACCCGAAGGTCGGGCGGTAACCTGTCGTGTCTGGCAAGGAAACGAGACATGAACCCACAACCGAAGGGCGACAAGGGTGTATCACATATCTCTGACCCACGTGATATCTTGGTTTGCATAATGTAGTTTTTTTAATGGTTCTACTAGATAAATTATAAATTCATTTTTAACCCTATAAGAATAGGATAAATAGAATATTATTTTTATGTTCTATTATCTTTTAAACTGAAAGATGAGATTTTTGTAGAACTTAGTTAAATGATGGGACTCTACCTGTCATGTATAAATCTTTCTTCTTCTTCTATTCAATGAATAAATTAATTCTTATACTTTAGTGAAGGGATCTTAAAACAAAAAATGTGTTATCCTAATACAATATGTTTTGTTAAACTGATGGTATTTTAAATCATCATAGATTGATGAATTTAAGGCCCTCAATTTTACACTTGTTTGTGATTGATAACCTCAATCACTATATATATATATATTTATTTATGTTTTTCCTCAAATTATATGTCTATAATTTCCACCAATGTTCTCCTAATCGAGATCATAATTTTCTGGTGATCCTTTAATTTCCCTTTTCCTCGTATCAAGACTAAATTTTATTAACTTAGTTTCCAATTTGGGGTTTCCCAAAGTTATTTTCTATTTTCAACCTTTTATTTTTGAAAAATAATTTCAGATTTTGAGGACGCAATTTATTGAATGTGGTAATAATGTAACAACCCAATATTTCATAGTACGTTATTTTTTTTCAAAGTAAATCAATAATTTTCATTACACGCAACACAGAGTTCTAACGCACCATGACATACCAAACAAGCCGTTCAAAAGTGGTTATGAATAGTATTAACTGAATTTTGACCTTTATATAATCTATATATTTTAGAATCAATATTATGAGTTTCTTAGACATAATGTAAGAACAAATATATTTCATTCAGATAAAAAAAGTATTTTTCAAAAAATGAAAATTTATCGCCTTTTAATGGAGAAGCCTTTTTAAAACTAATTTTTTTAACGTTTATATATTCAATTTGACAAAATAATCTTATTCTATATAATCAGGACATAATAATATAGTTTCAATAAAGTTTTGGTGTTTTTCTGATAACTTTCATATTTGGGTGAATAGTGAAAAACACTATATTTTAACCTAAAACATCTTTTGTAATGAAAATAATTTATATTGTTAAATTATAAATTTTAATATTATAGAAGTTTAAATAGATTATATTTTTACCATTTAATCCAATTATGGTAATTTTATGTAATTTCACTTTGAAATTGGACATAAACAAGTGTAAAACTTTTGATAGTTATTATTTCTTTAAAATATTTCTTTTGGTTTTAATAGCAGGAATTAATTTTAAATTAATAGATGAAACATTTATGTTTTGAATATGGTAAAATAGAATTTATTTTTTGATTCAGAATATCGGAATTAACATAGGGTGAAATTTTGGTACATTTCTGAAAACTATCATATTTTGATGAAGAGTGAAAATTACTAAATTTTAATTAAAAACCAAATTTTTAATCAAAATAATTAAAAGTAATAAATTATGCATTTGAGGGATTTTAAAGTATAATTAGATTATTATTTTTCCATTTAATCCAATTATTTTCATTTTAAATAATTTCATATTTAAACTGGACATAAGAATGTGTCAATCTTTTGATAGTTATAATTTGTTAAAAACACTTTTTTTGTTTCAAAAACTGGAATTAATTTTAAATTAATTTCTTCCACTTAAATGTTTTTAATTTAGAAAAATGGATTCCAGATTTAGAATCAAAGGGTCCAAATTGTGTAAATAGGTAACTTTTTTTATACATTTTGAATAATTACATCAGTAAATATTTTATTTACCATGGTTAAAGGGTAAATCTGGTAAATATGGGTAAAAAATAATATTATAATAATACTAAATTACACTAAAACAGGTCCTAACCCCATTGGATGATACATCTCCGACCATGGGCATCTTTGGGTTGATTTTTGGACCCCATAGAGCCACTTGTAAGTGATAATGACACTTTATATTAATTAAGATAAAGTAATGCAAAAATGACATAATAATATATCTTTTAGAAAAAACAATTTTTACATAGGGTTATATATGTTGGATTTTAGAGTATAAATATTAATCAGAAATATAAAAATATTTCCTATATAATGGTATTTTATTTTAGTTTTTATACATTGAATAATTAAATTTATTTATGACATAGTAATGATGCAGTATTTTCTTTATTAATGCAAGAATCAAATAATTGGTATTGTAAATGTTAAATAAATATAATTTGAAAGTTATTTTGACATACATGTATTTTATTGGTCAATATGACATGATTGGATTGCTTTAAATAATTTTTTTCCAGTTAATAATGTTTTTACGACTTTAACAAAAATAAATTATTAAATAGTGTCAAAATTGACATAAAAGAGTTTTTAAAACAAATATTATATTATTAATTCATATTATATTCCTAAAATTCAACGTTTCAGACAAAGTACATATATAATGATAGTTTAATCATTAATTTTCCACTTGGGAGTCTACTGGAAGTATATAGTATGTTTATTTTCTATATAAAAATAAATACAAAGTGACATGGTAAGTGTCAAACTAATTAACTAAGTGTTAAAACAAAAAGTTAATGTTAATAAAGTGACCCAAACCTATCAAAAACATATTGGTTAAGTATTTTTTGACCAATCACCACTTAATAATTTGAATAATCCACTTTGAGGCCATTATAAACCGAATATAAAATTTTTAAATATTAATACTTTATGTTTTTCCTAAAGAGCCCCTCCTCCCCCTTATAAAAGGACACCACTTCTAACCAATTAATCACACATTAAAAGCCTTTTGGTTCTTCCAAAACCTACCCAATTATTCTCTAAACTTCCCTCACTTCAACCTAGATGCCTTAGTTTGATCAGAAATCCAACCTAAGGATCCCTTTTGATCAAATCAAAAGGAAGAACCTGAAGAAGAGGTAATGTTTTCACCACTATCTTTCAAGTTCATTTCTTCTTCAACTTCTTATTTCTTTGTTATTTCCATTATAAAATAATAACTCCAATATCTTATATATACTGTGATGTTATTATAAATATGGTACAACCATATTCAGTATTCTATCCATCCTTTGAATGACATGTCACCATACGTGTGTACTTACGGCCTACCGTCTCGACGTCATGGTGTAATTGTTATTCAATACATTATTATTTTGATGAGTATAATAATGATTTTTAATTCTTGTAAATAATAAATATAAAATTATAATGATTCTGTATATATGGTATACCATCCAATTATGTATTATTTTAATATCAAAAAAATGATATTATCGCTCGTGCGTACGTACGGACTACCGTCTCCACGAACGCGATGAGATTAATTCTCCATCATATCCATTCAAGTATAATTATCATTTAATGATTAAAAGTAGTGTTTATGGACTTGATATAATTCTGGATATGAATAAGATACAACCTATCCACAACAAACATGGCTTATGTGACAAACATATAAAATAAAATGAGTAAGTTAACACCCGAAACGACAATAACACTAAGATATTATTAACAAAGAAATGTTAAAAGATCATATATGATATCATATTAATGTATATGATTATTTTATAATTTAATAACAATTGTTTAACTATTATATAAGAGGTTAACATACACTATATCAGGGAAAAGTACAAGGTGAGAGTTTATTTCACAATCTCATCATTATCCGAGGTTGTTTATACGTAATTATCTACTAGGACCTCTTTATCATCCACATCCATGATTCTTAAAAATGTATTTAAAATAATTCTTACTATTTTACAGACTATGTGTTAAATCCATTTATAACCTTCTTTGAATTTTTTTAAGAATTTTATAAAGTAATCTTTCTGTCTTTTTCCAAATAAGGTTATTTTTAACATTTTTGACAGAATTAAGGTAAGAATGTCCATTTTTAACTTATATAGAAGTGCAGTTATTTTCTGCCATTATAAAATCATCAAAGTATACCATACAATATCATAAGAATATTTTCAAATTAAATGTTATATTTTATAATTATGAGACTTTTAAATGATTTCAAAAAAGAGATATTTCTCTCAAGTCGTTTTTATTTCATCTATGTCAACATCCTTTGATGGATTTTAAGCTTATTTGATGTTGATTTATTATGATACAAAACTTCCATATTGTATTGATTGTTTTGTGATATTTTTGACTAGGGATGTGTTATTTTTTACACCATTCATGGTTTATGGAGAATGTATTGACATTTTGTATGCTAGTTTTAATACGAATGTTTATGTTATGTTTAAACCTGCTCATATGAGCAATGAATTGGACTTAATAAGTGATAGGTGTAGGCCGCTATAGCTCCTTGATGCATCTGAAGGTATCATGAGACAAACTACTGTCTTGTCACGAGGCCTTGACAAAATATTATTTTTAGTCTTGGCACGAGGCCTTGGCTACGTGGTTATGATAGTTTTTCATTATGAATTCCATCATTATGAATGTGGTTATTGATATTTCATGTGATTATTCGATGAGTAGAATATCCATGTGTATAAGTAAATTGAATTATTTCATTTTATTTTTTCCATATTATGCAGAGGTTCAAGTTTAAATGGATTTTTTTTAGTTATACATTTCCTTAAATGATTATGTTTATTTATGAATCCTTTTGCTATATTGTTATCCTTACTGAGCATCTGCGCTCACCCGTCTCTATGTTTTATTTTTTCCATGATGTGAAGAAGTACATTATGAATGACCTGCAGGGATAATATAAGGGGATATGAGTGTGGACGCAAGATGTTGTTGTAGTTTTCACTTTATGATGTAATATAAGGCTTATGAATGTATCTAGTGTTTCCAAGGCTACTAAACTAATCGGTCTTTTGAGAGTTGTTGTTTTTTGATCATTCTAATGTTATGTAATAATGCACAAAATCTGGGTAACTGGGGTCGAGGAATTACAAAATAAACCATTATATGTACCTTATTAATCCATGAAAAATTCTTCTTAATTATTATATACGAAAATGAACCTTCTTCAATCATCAATTTTTTCCCATGACAGAAATATTTATCGAAAAAGTAATATATAGAGGCTCTCTATTCTGTGATTTATATTCCTCCTTCCTCTCTAGTACTCTGGATTAATGAACACCATTGATCACTATCTCCACTAATAAAATGCACAAAAATTTATAGCTTTTAATTTTAAGCACAAATTAATTTCATAAATGTATTCAACAAAAATAGAATACATTTCCAAGATGTCATGGGATCAGTAATCACAATAAATGGTGAGGACCGTTTTGCATAAAGAGATCCAACATCAGAGAATCTCACTATGGAATATGTTTCTCTATCTACTCAATGATATTATTCGAAAATTTATTATGTTTACCAAATATATCCATAAAATTTTTAGTTCTTGTACTAGGTATATTGGCTTCCTAAATAGGAACACCTCCATATTTTCCATGAGTATCGAGACCCTTATTCCTCAAATTTTCCATTTCCAAAAGATGTTATATGATATATAAGATACCAAAAAAGTGAAATATAATTTATTATCCCAATGAATGTGAGTCAATTAAAATAATTTGAAAAATATATTTTTAACTAATCATATAATCATAAACATATTATTTTTGGAATGTTCCACTATACTTATTATCAATTACTATCATATGGTTATATTTTCTAATCCGTTTCTTCTTAAATATTGTTCTCATTTTATCCACTAAACATTATTTGATACAAAATGTAACACCTTGACACAATTATTCAAGAGACAATATTTTATTTACCACATTGGCATGATTATATAGAATAAATTCCAAAATAACCTATCCCTATAGATATTTTTTAAAACTATAAAACATTCATGATACCCATATTACATTTTGAAATTGAGAATAAAACAAAAATAATAATAAAAATAAATGAATAAAATCCATTAATGATCCTTCCAATATTTTTTCTTCATATCACATGGAACGAAATCAAAATAAGGGTAGGATAAAATGGTTAATAAGAATTAGTACTAGGGAATATGTAATGAATTAATGATAATAATCAACATGTAATGTTAAATAGTAGATATAATATGAAATTTATATAACCAGGTAAAGAAAAATAAAAATGAAAATGTATCTAACTAAAACGCATTCCATTTGATCAATAAATTTAGAATGAACTACATCTATTGAGAATGTCATGGAGAAAAATCCATGGATAAATGAAAACTAAATTGGAATGTATGAAATTATTTATTATTTGTTTCCATGTTTCCTTGATACATGATATCATTATCGTCTTGTCATTTCACAAGATAGTTTACAATATACTTGGTAAAAACCCTTCTAATTTTCCAATTGATTTGTACCACTAGAAAAATGATGCACCTAGAAGATATCTATAACTATTCCCCACCCATGTAATACCATTAAAAATAATTCTTAGTATATCAATTAATTGATTTAATTTAGATAAATGTGCATTATCGAAAAGCTTTACTGAGTAAAATATAACAATTTATCAATATTTCCCCGAATAATAAAATATCTCTTATAGTGTTAACCTTATTTAAAAATGTTACACTGTTTGGTAAATAATTATAAACATCATATTATATTTTTTATATAACAAATTATGGAAATTATTATTAAAAAATATTCATATGGAAGTGATTGATTAAATGGAAATTTAACAATCAAAAAACAAATAGAGATTGCAAATATAACTTCTACTACATTGTAATTTTCAGCTCACACCCCATGGATGAGATAATTAAAATTTAGAAATAGAATACCATGAAATATTATTCAATAATGATATTATATTATGATGAGGAATTATAAACAACACATTAAAGTGAATTGGTTTATAAAAACAAATAATCCCCAATTGAATGTATATTTAGAATAAATCTATTACCATACAATTCCTTTTGGTCGATCATTATTTAACCTCATGAATAATGGTTTTATGAATATTATTAACCTATTCCATATCATTAATCACATTTAAATATAATATATGTTCTTTTTATAATATCTAAACACATTTTTTTTAATAATATTTCATTATTTTCAATATTTCAGGTGTTAATTGCATTGTTTTTTGAGTATGTTTCAACTCGTTATATATTTTAGTATTACAGATATTATGATTTAATAATATAAATAATGAATGTAAGGATGTAAATATTATATAAATTACAGATATATTTATTTATTTTAATATATGAAGATTGGAGGTTGGAAATAAAATACACCGTTTGTGGAGACAAGATGACATACATACGCATGAGCATTGTTTAAATTTTATTATCATATTAATAGAAGAGATATATATTATATATATTTATATATTATAATTATTATATCATATATATTTCATATTTAAAATATATATTAATTAAAATCACCCTTAAGACAATCCATGTAATGCATCAATGTATATCATCACATTGATGAGGTGGTAGTCCACACATTCACAAAGGATGTTATCATCTTCCCTCAAAATGGAAATAATGAAGTTATATGTTTTAAATTAATTACATAAGATTAAAATCATTTTAAATATTAGATATATAATATATAAACTATAAATATATCATTATTCTCATTCTTAAATATAGGTAATAAAATAATGTACAACATCGATTCGCAAGGGAGTAGTCCATCACAAACATTAATTGTGATTGGGTTTTCGATTTGACAGAAGTGTTTAGGGGTTTAGGTAGAAAATTTATCACAAAATTATATATATATATTTAGGATACATATAATATTATATAATCATGATATAGAAATAATTGAATTGTTGGAGAATGAAATGAATCAAAACTGCTCGTTGAATAATGTAACCTCTTCTTCAGGTAACTTCATTTAGATTATATCGAAAGCCTTTAATTCATTCATTTCTAAAACTATTTAGGATTATAAGAAGAGGAAATGAATATTGGTATTTTATTTGGGATTATTTTGGGTTATTCGAATGGATTTTGAGTTTTGATTGAGTGAGGGGATTGTATTCCATTTTATAGTGTAGGTGGAGTTGCATTCCTATAAATATAATTATGAAAACACTACCTGGAGGTATCCTTTAAATAATTTGACGAAAATAAAGAATATAATTATTTCAAAAGTATTATATCATATACATGTTTCAATAAAATGGTGTTTGGAAACGTTTCAAGGTATTTTTCCTCTTATGTTTGTGTTTTAGTCCCTGGTTAAGATAATTTTTCTCTTAATAGATGTAATTAATTTTAATATAATTCAACAATATTATTATAAAAACCAAAATTACATTAATATAAATTATAAATTATTATGATAAAAAATATTTAAACCATTTTTCCACGTTTTAATCACATAATTTGAAGAAATTAATTTAAATCATATTTCACAAACGGGATGACAAATAATGATTTTATAGTTAAAATGTTCAAATGTTTAAAATTTTTATATATATTATTTAATTATTATAATTAATCCTATGTTATAAAATTTATTTATATTATTAAAACATTAAATATTTTTTTAAAACCAATTAAAAATATACTTCAACAATATAATTTTTTAGATGAAAAGTCAGTTTTCAATTAAAATTCCCAAATTTTCCCTATTTATCTAAAAGTTAAACTTCATAGAAAAATAAAAAACGTCACTATATGATAATTTTGACATAGTTATTTGGGAATTTAAGAATATGTTTTCATATAACCTTTATAACAGTAAAAAAATATAGTTTTAAAATAGGTGTGTCATTTAATATGTTCAAAACACTTATATAAAATATTGATTTTATGGTTTGAATAGAATTTTCTCCCCATATTCCTATAATATTTTTTCTATGAATATAAAAAAATATTTTTTAATACATAATATATAAATTTCATTAATTTCCTTCAATAATAGTAATTGATGTAAATTAATAAAAATATACACCTTTGATGCATAAAAATGAATTTTTAATATAAACATTCCATTTTTATTGAATTGTTTTATTATATTAATTTCTATCAAATTGAATCCAATTAATTCATAAATTTATTTCATAAGTTAGTTAATTTTGTTTTTTACCTCTAATTAGCTCTTGAGAGATAATTTCCTTTTTAAATAGTAATATCAAAAGTATTCATTAAAACCCTTTATTGTGTGTAATGAAGGCTACTGAAGAAAGAAGTTATTGAATATAACACAAACTAACCTAGTGATGTGTACATTTCATGCTATATAATATATTTTTTTTAACAGAGTAAATATATTTTAATTTTGATGATTTTATATTCCCATTTATTTTTTGTGTTCTATTTCACACATTCTACTGAACAAAAATGAATTATTTTAGAATCTTTCGAGTGTTACGTTAAGGGTTTTGGTGAAACTCATGTAGAGTATGAGTGATCCTGAAGTCTTAATGTAGTGGGTGTGAGGTATCCACATGATTTTGTGTTCATAAATATAAAACCATTGATTATTCGGTTGGGACATGTAGGGGGTTCCAAATGAATTTAATTATGTCGTAATCCATCTTGTACATCTATTTTAGGTTTTCTCTCACTACAATTTTTTTCATTTTACATGTTCCATTAATATAAACATAAACTATAAATGGTTGTGTAAAACTTCATTGTTTTTTAAACCTTAATGTTGATTCATGATTTGGATGGGCCTGAAATTAAGGTGTGGAAGGTTGATATTGTGACCTCTACAGGGGGGACAAATATGGTTACATTTTTTGTGGTTGTGGAAGCCCCAAGTATTATCTCTATTCCAAAGGTCCAAATAGGGATGGGGGTTTAAATTGTGGACTCAATATAGTTTTAATTGGTTTTTTCCTTGAGGAGGTTGTTAAGGAATCTTTTGTCACGACTCGTCCCCTGAGGCACGTGCCGTGACTACCCCAAGCCCGCCTTCCATAGAACAGGGGCTGGTGACTAGTACCAAAGATGTAAATCCCTAAAACTTGGAAGGCATTGCTTTTATAAAGTGTAAACACACAAAACAAATTATAAGTTTGAAGTAAAAAACTAAGAAAAACTCTATAGAAAGGAGTGCTGAAAAGTAAAAGGGGCCGAAAATACATGCCCAATAGGAAAGTACAAGTACAACTGAAAAACAAGTACAACTATAGAAAAGTAAAATAGCTTTCAGGACATCCTATGCGGAATCCTACCTGGTGGGTATGTACAGATAGCCTCCACGACACTCCACGTCTGTCTGTCTCTGCCATGTACCATCACGTCGTGTGGTCCAGCTCTGGGTGTCATCCAATACTACTACTCTTGGCATAAATCAACACTGTCTGTCATCTGTAACCAATACAACGAGATGCGGGCATAGCCCATGCAGGGGTGAGTGTAACAATTCTCTATAGGGACACCGAGACCTTCAAGGTCTCACAAAATAAAACAAGGATAAATTACAGAATATGAAATCAATAGACGACCCCACTTAGGTACATACACATACATATACGTAAGTTATCAATTATTCCATCTCAATCACGAGGTTAACACAAAAAAGTGAATGACTCAGCTCAATCCATGATTTTAATTATTATTGAAACCACGACTGATGGAGAACACCTAGTCAATCAAGTACCGTGGGCCTGCTGTGTCACACAAAGATGCTTCCCACTACCCTTTGACTGCTGAGGTACACCTCCTATCGACTACTGTGTGTCTGTCGCGCTCACACCGAGTCACTCCCAACCATAGAATTTCTATACTCACATAGTGGAACTCTACCTCGTATCCTACAGTGATAATCCTCCTATTTAGTACCATGGGTCTGTAGTTCACACATAGAGGAGCTCCCCACCGCGGGTCTGCCGCGACACAAAGGCACTCCCCACTGGGCTAGTCCAAACACTCCGAGTTGAATTGGTCAGTAATCTACAGGTCTCATCCAGCTACTAGGTCTCTGCACAATGCATTCTCATCTCCGGGATGACCTGATCCACGAGCTATTGTTCGATGCTCCAATATCCACGAAGTTTCATGAAGAAGTATCTCAATGGTCTTCCAAATTATAGGGGTTTCAACGCCATAGGCGGTGTGTCAATCAGATGCCCGATCTGTGAGTTATTATACTTTTAGTCTAGTGGGCCTGGTTGGATGTGTGTATGATCCTACATGACCATATATCAACATTACCCTGAACTCTAGTGGGGTATAATAAAAGGGACCGTCGTGCTCCACGAATACCAGCGCCACTGACGGTTCGTCAAACGGTCGTCTCGTGACAATGTTATGGCCAAAAGAATGTAAATGGGTCGTAGTGGGACCAGGTCTGGCCGACTGGTTCTGGGTCGACCCGCTCAGAACTGTGGGGTCTGGCCCGACCCATTGAGCTGGCAAACCTGTTAGGTTCGGCCTGGCATGCTGGGCCCAGCCCAGCAGGCCGCAGGGGTTGTTTGGCCCAGAGTGTCGCGAGGGGGTGGCTCGGCTCGGAGGGGACGACCAGGGCTAGTACGGAAAGGGCGCCATGAGGGGGCCAAAACGCCGGCTCATCTGGGAGGCTACGAGGGGGGCTGGGACGCCGTCTCGTCCGGTAGGATGTGAGAGTTCCACGAAGCCAGCTCGGTCGGGTGGCCGCGAGGTGGCTGGGACGCTGTCTGAGCTGGGAGGCCGCGTGGGGTCCGAGATGCCAGCTCGACCGGGTGGTCGTAAGGGGGCCGGCTCAGGGAGGCGCGTGGATAATGGCAGGCGGGCCGGTAGTGTTCGGGTGGGAGAAGGCCGGGAAGGCTGGTTCGGCACGTCTCGGGAAGGCGTTGTTCGACCGGAAGCACCGGAGCGCCATGGGTGCAGCACGACTCGTAGAGGTCGCGGGTAGCGCGGCCATTGTCGTCGACACCTTCATCGTTCCATCGCCTCAACGACATTCTGAAGTTCATAATAAACAAGATTGATGGAGGGGTCAGGCCATGATGGTTTTCCCCACACCCTCAGCATTTAGGGTGGTATCAATTGGTTCATCAAACAAGTATGATGAACAAATATTATTTTAAAATCTCTACATCAATTCCTTTCCAACCGAAGATGATAAAAGAAAAGGGATTATACACAAATAAAACCACCTTCCTTTGATTTCTAGTCATCGACGTTGAAATCATGGGAAGAAAATGAAGGAGTATTGCCACAACGGATCCTACTTGAAGGGTAGGTACAGATAGCATCCTCAGCACACCACGTTTGTCGGTATCCTCCACGTGCCGACACGTCGTATGGTCCACCTCTATTAACCGTCCTGTCCTGGTACTCTCAGCATCAGTAACCGCTGTCTGTCATCTGCAACCAACACAATGAGGTGCGGGAATAACTCGTGTAGGGGGTGAGTATAACGATACTCATTAGGGACCCTGAGAGCCTCAATGTCTCACAAAATCCAACAAGTATATACCAAAAATAAGGAAATCAACAGATAACCCTATTTAGTTATATGGACATACATATACCTAAGTTATCAAGTAATCCATCTCAATAATGAGGTAAATAAAAAAGGATACTAACTCATCTCAACAAGGATTTTTATTGACATTGTCAAAACCATGGATGCTGGAGAACTCCTCCTCTGTCTAGTACATTGGGCATGCCGCCACAACCAGGCGCTTCCCACTAACCTAGGACTACTGAGTTACTTCTTCTATCGAGTATTGTTGGTCATTCGTGCTAACACATAGGCACTCCCCACCGGGGGTCTGCAGCCAACTACCAGGCGCTCCCCCGAATAGCCCGTAGAGATACTCCTGCTATCGAGTACCAAGGGTCTGCAGCCAACTACTAGCCGCTCCAATGTTGTGGGACTGCCATCAAATACCAGGCGCTCCACACTGGGCTAATCGATTCACTCAGAGTCGAATCGGTCAAGCGATCTTCTCATCTCAGCCAACTACTAGGTCTCTGTAATCCGATCGCTCGTCTCTGAGAGGGTCTGCTTCACAAGCTACAGGTCGATACTCCAACATTCACAAAGTCCCACGTAAAAGTATCACAATGGTCCAACTCATCATAGGGGTATCAACACAACAGATGACATGTCAATTAGATTCTTGATCTGTGAGTTATATGCTTTTTAGTCCCAGGGGTCCAGTTGGATTCGTGTATGATCCAACCTGACCATATCTCAAAATTACACCAAACTCCAATGGGGTATTCTCAAAGGGACTTTACTGCTCTAAAAAAACTAGTTCCACTGGCGGTTCGTCAAATGGTTGTTTGGTTCCAATGATATGTCCAAAGGAAGTAACCATCAGTAATGGGCCAGGGCCCAGTCTGACCCGGTCTGACCAACTCGACCCACCCCAGACTGGGCCGCCCTGATCTGGGTCGACCCAATCAGACCCACTAGTTTTGACCCGGCCCGTTGGGTGGGTTAAACCGCTACGTTCAGATCTGTCCGCAGGGCCAGACCCAGTGGACTGCAGGGGCGGTTCGGCTCAGAGGTTGGGGCTTGTTCGTCCAACGTCGCGAGGGGAGTGGCTCGGGGGACTCGACCGGGATGTTGGGGCGTGGTTCGGGAAGGCTTGGTGGCGGCCGGGAAGGAAACTAGGGAGGTCGGCAGGGCACCGGGCAGGCCAACAGACGACCAGGTAGGATGAGAGGGGGCCTGGGCAGGTCAGATGGCCACCGGCCAGGGCACTGGGTATGCTGGCATGCAGCCGACAGGGCGATGGGAAGACCGGAAGGTGGCCAGGCTGGCCGGGTGGTGGCCTAGGTAGGTATGTAGGGTGCCAGAAAGGTTGTGGTTAGGCCGCGCGGGGTGCGGTCAAGTGGCGCGGGGCACAGGTAGGAAGTCGTCAGGCCGCGTGGGGTGTGGATAGGCCGCGGGCTGGCAGACTGTCGGCTAGTGGCAGCTAGGCAGGCTAGTTCGGCACGGCTCGGGCCGGCGCGGGCAGCTGTGTTCGGCTGGGAACACCAGTGTGTCATGGGGGCGACACAGTTCTTGGAGGCCACGGGTATCACAGCCTTTGTCTTTGCAGACTTCGTCACCTTGTTTCCTCTTCGAATAACACCACAAGAAATAAAAATCGATAGAGGATGTCAGGCCATTTTTGGTTGGCCCACACCTTCGCCGTTTAAGGTGGTATTAATTGGTTCATCAAGAAAAGAAGATGAAAAAAAATTAATTACATCACTTTGCATTGATTCATTTCATTCGATGATGATATTAAGGAGAGAACAACATCAACATGCAATAACCACCAACCTAGATTATCGGGCATCAACAGTGAAGTTGTGGGAAGAAGACGTAGTCATCCTTCGTCGCGTCTGCTGCACTCTTCCACTTCCGAGTTCGCACGATGGTTGTGAAAGTGGCTCCACATTGGTAGTGTCCATGGAAAAAGTATAAGAAGGATCATCGTCGGCATTCTTTGTTGGAAGAATGTGTTCTTCCGTTCTTCATGGGGAGTATTCTATCTTCTCCCAATAATCCTTTTTCCCAAATACCAAATGAAAATAATAGAAGGAAGAGTTTGTCTATTATTTAGTTGGTATAATAGTTTAGATTGGAGAATTTATTTCAGTGGCTCCCCCTAAGTAATTCACAAGAGTTGGCATGAATTAATTAGGGAAGAGAGTCACAAATTAAAATTTAGGGGATTTGGATCTGTTAAGGTGGTGGGAGGTCAAATAGTTTCTCCCCATTTAATTGGTAGTTGAGGAATCACGAGGCTCTCCCTCATTAATGAGGGAGAGTTGAGAGGTTCTCATATCCTCCCATTAATAGGGGGTTAATCCCCGTCTGGTCCACACCACATTAATCATCTCATGGGAGGTTTAGATCTGGTGGGCCCCACCACCATAACCTCTAATGAGAGGTTAAGGTGAATTGGCCCACATCCAACCTCCATGAGGAGGTTTTAACCTGCACACACCAAATGGCGGCTCAAATAAAATAAGGTGAATCTAAACTTTATTTTACTTCATGAAAACCCAATAATTAAAATCTATTATCGACTCATTGCTGTCCACGTGAATGTATCCTTAATTGAATACCGGTGCTGCAAGTTCAACGGTGCACTCAGATTTAAATTCCGAACACTTGTTCAAAAGTTATAAAATACTGCTCTTATGTTTACTGAACGTACCTGAAAAAAAACTTTTGAAATTGATTTCAGGCACATCGGGCCTCAAAATCAAGGGCCGTAATTTTTTGCAAACTCACTAAAGAATTGGGGAGTGATTGAAAGGGATATAAAAAATATGCTCTATCTATATACATAAAATATATTTATAGAACATACAGCTTCTTTATCTCCTCGCCTAACAGATGTATACCAGATCTCATATTGAGTGCATCTTCTACAATGTTCCCCTTTCTAGGAGAATAGATTATCTCAAAGTCATAGTGCTGGAGGAACTCAAGCCCCTGACGATCTCTCAGGTTCAAGTCATTCTGAGAGAAATCATACCTGAGACTCTTGTTATCAGTGTACGCGGTAAAACGGTCTCCAATCAGATAGTGTCGCCACATCTTCAAGGCGAAGACGACTGATGCTAAATCCAGGTCATGGGTTGCATAGTTTTTCTCATGTTGTCTTAGCTACTGAGAACCATATAACATCACTGCTCGCTCCTTCATTAGGACACACCCGATTCAAGTCCTTGAGCATCACAATAGACTATGTACACTATGCCTTCCTCTGGAAGCCTTAATATGGGGCACTAGTCAACCTCTTTCTTAGCACTTAAAAGCTCTGTTGGCATCTCTCTAACCATACGAAGGGTTTCCCCTTCTTCATCAAGGCAGATAGCGGTGCTGCAACTTTTGAAAATCCAGGAACGAACCTCCGGTAGTAACCAGCCAATACCAAGGAAACATCGCACCTCCATCACACTCATGGGTGGCTCCCAACCGAGTACCACCTCAATCTTCACTGAACCCACTGCAACTCCAGCCTCTGAGATTTCCTCTCCCAAAAAGTGAACCTCTCGGATCAAATACTAGCACTTCGAGAGGTAAACATAAAGCTGGGGATCTCAGAATGTGTCCAGTACAACCTAGAAATGGTAGGAATTATCCTCTTTTGTAGTTGAGTATATCAGAATGTTATTGATGAAGACTACGACATAGATATCAAGTTAAGGGTAGAAAATCCTGTTCATGAGTCCCATGAACACTGCTAGAACATTGGTTATGCTGAAAGGGATAACCTAGAACTCATAGTGGTCGTACCGATATCTGAAATCCGTCTTCTACACATCCTCGTATCGAACTATGAGCTCGTGATAGCCTGATCTGAGGTCTATCTTCGAGATCCACAATGCTCCCTTCAACTGATCAAAGATGTCGTCTATCCTCGGGAGTGGGTACTTGTTTTTCACAGTCACTTGATTTAGGTGACGGTAGTCGATACAAATCCTAAAGCTTCCATCTTCCTTCTTGGAGAATAGAATTTGGGCTTCCTGGGGGGGAAAAATAGGTCGGTTTAATCTGTTCCCCTGCATGTCATCTAGTTGTACCTGAAACTGATGAAGCTTATCAGGAGCCATAAGATATGCTGGTGTAGATATCGGTGTCATCCCGAGGTACAAGACTATGTAAATTTCCACCTCTATGAGAGGAAGTAGACATGGAAAATCATCAAGGAAAAAATCCACGTTCTCGTCCAACCCTACAGGATAGCATGAACTCTCCACATCAACTGCTCCAAGGGTAAGGCAGGCCAACTGATGAGTGATTTGTTTCCCCCTCCTCTTAATTAGTCTTTCCTGTGCTGCAAAGGCTCCATTCTCACCGGTGAAGGTAAAACTAGTCCCATCCATGTGGATACAACACACTTTTCTCCTAATACAGTCAATCTGAGCATAGACTGCAGATAACCAGTCCATACACAAGATAATGTCCTAAGGCCTTGACACCGCTATGAGGAGATCCCAACAGAATCTCTCTCCTCCTAGATTAAGCTCACACTACCGGCACTAGTGCGTTATCGTTGAGTCTTCTCATGTAGGAGTATCTATCCATAAGGATCGAGCCAACAGCTCCGTCAGAATCTCCATGTTCTGAACGAGGGCACTGGCAATGAAAGAGTGACTGGAACATATGTATATAAGTACTGCAACTAAGGTGGAGTAGACATAGATCGTAACTCAAATCATCTCCGTAACACCATGGTTGTATGCTTCAGCTGCCTAAATCTGATATCTCACCTATCCACCAACTACATATGGTCAGGATGGACCTCCTGGTGGTGGTGGTGGTGGTAACCCCTAAAAGCATCGTCCACCACCAGTTTCATGGCCATCTCTACTTACACATCTTCCAACTCCCTATGGACCACCTAAATAGAATCTTGACCTCTGCATGGGTGGCTTTTGACCATCTGTTGATCATCCATATGGAAGGTCATGCTCTTTTGTGAGTGTTTACACTTTATAAAGGTAATTACATCCTAGTTTTATGGATTTATGACTTTTGTGCTAGTCTCCAGCCCCATGCCTATGGAAGGCAGAATTGGGGTAGTCATGGCACCGGCCATGGGGGATGGGTCGTGAAAAATTGGTATCAGAGGTGGTAACCAGACTTAAGTGCAGCGCATTACCTAGGTTGATATATAGGTCTCACATTGAGGACATTTTCCTCTAGGGGGGGTGATTGTAACACCCTAAAATGATAAAGGGTTAAATGAAAAAATTATATGACTCATGTCAATAAGGTACACCTTCCTTTTCAAGAGTTTGTTTGGTTAGAACTCCATAAATAATCGTGATTGGCCTAGAGTAGTGATTAGGATGGGTGACCTTCATGAGTTTCCCAGGGTGTGTGTGAGTGAGGACAAAGCACACCGGAAATGAAATGTGTTGGCATATGGGGTAGCCATTAGACTGATGCCCCCTTCGGGGCCTTTAAGGGAAGTCGTTAGTCAGATGACCCATTCGGGCACGTTGTCCCCACCATGGAGCCCATGCTTGTTCCCGAATGGGGCATCTGACTAATGACTGCCCCACATGCCAACACATGTCCCTTCCAGTGTGCTTTGTCCTCACTCACACACACCCTAGGAAACTTCCCCAGAAGGTCACCAATCCTGATCACTACTCTAGGCCAAACACGCTTAACTGTGGAGTTATAATCAGACATGATCCTAAAATTAAAGGTGCGCCTTATTGACAAGAGTCATATCATTTAGTTATAAATACCTTTATCATTTCAGGGTGTTACATATTTAGTGTCCATTCCTTCTATAGAGGTGTCACATTAAGTTGATTTTTGAGACAAGGCTTGAACTAGTATGATGGAAATCTTGATATCAATAGAGATGGCTGAGGAAACATTATTCCAATAAACCACATAGGTTGTCGAATATGAGATAGACAAATCCATGGGTGGTGAATTAGAATATGATTGTCTTCTTTTGGACACAGATCCAAGCCTATCCAAGTAAATAATTGTGAAGATCCACATGATACAATTTTCAGAAACTTATGATGAATTCGAGCATGTTCCACGTGAATAAAGTGAGGACTGCTTCTCTGATGTGTAATATTGGAACAATATATTATAGCATAGAACATGGAAAATTGTGTGGAACATTATCATTCACACTCCTTGGTCTAATATAAAATACATGACGGGAACATCCATCCTTGGCTTGTGATTCTTGGGATTGGTGGCGTGGAATCCAACATATATACTTCTATGACCCGATGCATTCTAACCAAAATATTCATGGAATAATAGAAATAGATTAATATGGACCACTGTTGAGAAATATTTTATGGAACTGAGGTGATCCAGGTTGATATAGAAGAGGTCACTCTGCAAGAGGTTTTTTTTTAAATATTAAGTCATTTCCAATTCTAATGTAGAAACAATAAACCAACAAATGGGGACGTTAGTGGCATTTGAGGCTAGGAATAATGAGGTGGTATATATAAAGGCATTGTGCTATGCCAAACATAACTTTGTGGTTGTTTAGACTAAAAAGTATTGATATGAAATTGAGGGGGGATCAGTTGGTGATTATTAATGGAATCATACCTTGCAGGTTACACACCAATGAAGGGTTGGGTTAGAGTAATCCACAGACTATGTTGTAACATTGTGTTTTTTATTATGACCATAATATGGGAATGTCTCTGGTGTGTTGATGAACCACCCCATAATTTTATGTTGTTAATTTTATTTCTCCATATGGATTAATTTTGTTTGTTGAATCTCTATCTTATTAGTGACCAATTCAACAATTAATCCTCATCCCAAAAAGAATCATTAGCAGTGATGAAAACAAGATAAATATAAGATATTTCTCACTTATATTAGGGTTCTAGATTGGGGTTTATCCTTCAGGGTGTGGATTTATTATTGAATTCTAAAGATTTTATTTGACACATAAATCTTCTTTTGTATTGTGGGAATAACTATGCAACCAAAATTATTTATTAACATGAACATACCAATGATTTGGGTAATGAGAAGGTTATTGGATTATACTAGAATAATGGAGATGATGGAGGGTGTGAAACAATATATCCATTATTTTGTACACAGAGACTAACATGGAAATATAGGATCGGTACTTATAATTTTTGAAACACCGATTCCATTATAATTCTTTCAAGGACGGGAAAAAATTAAGGTCTTCAATTGAACAGGTGTGGAATAGAGGTCCTACCAAAATTAATTTGGAATTATTCTTGAGAATGTTCTTAGAATGATAGGTGATGATGTTTATCCCGGATCCCAATTCCATTATGGATCTTATAAATGTATAAAAGAATATGGAGATCCAAATCATGAAATGATTAAATAATGGGGATGTATTTTATGAATATTTTAGTGGAGTACAAAACAATCAGTGAAACACCATCATTATTATGTTCACATCAATTAGTAATAAAAATCATAATGAAGGCTATAATTTTCTAAAATGGGTAGAGTTATATCAAATTCTATGTGATGGACAAGGAACATGAAGGGTTTTATTGTCGATCATAACATAATATGGAAAAGAAAATCTCAAGAAAGGACCAAAGGAGATGTGTAGTTTTACATAATTCCATTGGGATATAGGGTGTGTAGTTTTAGAACATGTCAAAAGAATTCGTAATTCATAATTTATTATATTATAAAGAGGATGATGCACCACATTGATTAACATCATGTGATTAGGATTTTCATAGAAAAAATTTTCATCTTGGGATGTGGACATGTGAACCAATGTAAATAAATGTCACCCAACTAGGGTAGTGGGATACAAGTAACAAATTAAAAGATGACACATGATAGAGGATCTCAAGAAGAAAATAGAGATGATATTTGAGCATATATTTTCTACAAATCAATGGGTTATAGTATGTATTTTGTATCTTTTTAGAGGGATATAAATGATTATCATATGTTTTTCACCTCTCTTTTTACACACTCATTTTATCCTAAATAAAAAATATGGCCTAGAGGGTATAATGATTGACTCACAAAAATATTTCCTCTATTGGTTTTAAATATGATAGTAATTTTTGTATCTTTACATGACCAATTCAAGTTCATTCCAGTAATATAATGAATTTTTTAATATCATAATGTTCTAATGGTTTTACTATGATGGGATAATCTATGGGTGTTTTGATTGTATTATTGTTGTTAAAACCCTTCATACCCGGAACACTTGAGGCCAACTATTGGCATTTTAAAGAGGAGGAAAGCAATTGATGTACATGAACACAACTAATGGGGTATTTTTTATGGTCCCAAAGAATAAAGGTCATCACATCACTACATATCTGCCTAAGATGGAAATCAATCCAAGTTGTTTCATGGAAGATGATGTGTATGATGTACAATTTCATAAATAGAAAATTATATCCCCCAAGGATGAGATGAGGGTACAGGGAATTAGTTTTAATATGTATTAGAGGTGAGAAAAATCAATTGTAAATAGTATACCATATGTGGAATGTTTTAGATAGTTTAATGATATAATGTTAAGACTATGGGTCATTGTAGTTTATGGTCACAATGTATTGACCATGAGTGGATGACATATAAAATGTATTTTTATACAACATTTAATGAGATGAAATTCAATGTGAAGTATGGTATAATGGGTGCCTCTTGGAACACAAAATGTCTCTAAGAGAACATTCAAATAGGTTATGGTAATGATGATTGGAAAAAAAGAGATGCATGCAAACAACTTAAGGTAATGATTCATGCAAAAAGTCTCATATTTAATGCCTTAGAGTTTAGAATAAAAGATGCGGATATCCATTTATGGGATCTCTATGAATTTTAACTTTAGTTAAAGAAATTCCACCTTGACTCCAAATCACATGATATCTATGATCAATGTGAGAAACAAGGTGTGGAATGAATTTCTCATTTTTCAAGGTATATTACTGTTTGTGGAAATTCATGACATTGGGAAGTCCAAACTATTATTATATTGTATGTGATAATACCAAATAATTAGAGATACGGTCTTGAATTTCATATTAAAGTAATGGAGGTTGGAACTGATGGTATATCATGATTTTTAAGATCTAGACAAACAGAAGGGGTCACTGATAAGATAGATCTATTGTTGACCATATCCAGAACACATGGTCCATAGAAATGATAGTCAAAAATTTCATAAACATAATGTGGCTCATTCATTGACTGTGTTCAAAATGATGGGGCCACCAGATGAAAACAATGATTATACTTGGAATATAACTAGGGAATTTGGTGATCCAGTGTGGAAATAAATCATTGTCCATAAGGGGTTATGTTGGAAATTTAGGAATGACATGGAAGTAAATTGATGAATTCAATAAATATAGATGTAGAGGATGATCCAAGGAAGTTGATTCTACGGAAGTCTATACCTTGTGGTAGAACATTATATAGTCAGATAATGACACACATTAATCAAGACTAATCATATGGGGGTGATTTTCCCATGTGTCTCGACTATATAAATGATATATGGTTGTTTATAAATATCCATTGAAGATGAAAATATGTCCACATGAAGATTAGGGTGACAATTTGGTAGTTTACCTACACTAGAAGGGTGGAATCCTCTCTAGTGAGGATGATGGATCATCTCATTGTTGTAATATATTGCATCCCTCATTTATGAAATAACTGGTTAAGGATTCAATTTAATATCATATGATGAGGACATTGGGCATTTGTCAACTCAAATGTTTCATGCGAGGAATTCTATGTTCACCACCTATAGTAAGGCTATGTTTTAATGATATTTTACAGGGATGTTGGATTTGGTTATCCAACATTTTTTCTATTTTGTATCCTATGTTTAGTATACAGGGAATATATATCATTTAACATCATTTGATGTGGAATTTGGTTGTGTTCATCTAAAATTTTTCATATGAGGTATCCTTCGTTGTTCACATAGAGTAATGTTATTGTTTAACATCATGTGATAATGATGGATGGAATGATTGTTTATTGAGATTTCAATTATCTCTTAATCAAATCAGGTTGTGAGTAAATATCTATTATTATGGGTCAAGATATCTGATTGGGGGTTACACATGATGATTTGGCCCATGAAAAAATTTCATAATGATAGAAAAGGATCATTGTGGGATAAATGCTAAAGAAGAAGGTATTTCTTCATAAGATAAAAATTATTTTGAGGTAAAAATATATGAATTATAAGAGTCAGAAGGTATCCTAGAAAATATCAGAATCATTATACATAGAGTTATGTAATGTGTCTTGGTATGAGACCATTTCCATTTGGGGGGATGTAGTCCTCTCTGTTGTGCACCCATGATAATGTTTTGTTTTACACCATTTGATGTGAACATATAAAAACTCATATTAATCATGTGAGGCCTCAGATGTTCTTCAAATACAGTAAGACTACATTTTAATATCTTGTACTGGGGATATTGGTTTTGGTCATCACACATTTTTCATATGGGGTATCACATGTGTTTTGACACCGGTAAAGGGTACATATTAAAATCATTGGATGAGGATGTTATTGTGTTTCATCTCACATCTTTCATATGATTAATCCATAGATATTAATACATGATAAGGATGTAGATTCAATGGAACCAAAATATGTACCAATGGATTAGTTAATGAGTCCCCAATAAATTTGATGAAAATCAAAGAACCAAATGGACAGAGAAATAAACTTATGGGTTTTCTTCATGATGACATTTTGTGAAGATCCCTTCACCACCATGAACACATGAGGCCATTAAAAAACTCTAAATGATTCTAATAGAGCTCTATAACCATGATGTAATTTTACGAAAGACATTTTGAGGCCAATCGGCCCACATCTATTTGTGGATTCCACATTTTCTTCACGATGTGATTCCCAACATTGCGAGGGCACTTTTCCTAGAAATACCTAACTCATTCTAACATAATGGAACAACTACACAACACTGTGAAGTAGATGTACATTGGACCATCCATGGTACAGGTGTTCTGTGAAAACACATTCCCTTGTTCCTAAGTATTTACACCTATAATGGAGGTGCCTTTTGAAATGGAATGTGCCCGTCACCAAGGATGTATTCCTTCCTGGGTATTTAAGGATTCTAGAAGTAGTAATACTTTGAAAATAAATCCTTTACGAAGGATAACTTTTATCCAAATGAAGTGTCACCATGCTTCTTGAAGCATACTCTTTTCCATGAACTTATCCTATGCGAATCACCAATGCTTTGAGAAGTGCCTACATGTGATGCCTTTTGATTTATGAGTCCCCACACATGGGCCTCTACATTTTTTTCCTTCTACTAAGACAAATTCATGAAGTTTGAGTGTCCAAATGCTAAACACACATCCAGGATTTGTCCATCTATACACATAACCACTATGTTACTTACACTAAAAATTTATATGGACCACGTTACCCCAAGTGTGTCTTCATAGTGCAATTTACCATTTTCTTCTCAGCATAGGTATGCTAATGACCTTTTCTTCCCATCAATGGGATTCTAATTTAAAATTCATGTGGGAAAATTGTTACACTCTTTTAAATCATAGCATTGATGAAGCCATCCCCACCACATGATTTTATGAGATATGATTATGTTTTCCCATGGGGTGATGAGTGATCCCCACACACTAGATCGGCATGTTGTAAATCTATGTTTCACCAACATCATCAACTCATGTGTCTATACTAGATCATACCATATTTGGAAAAAATGTGGATGTCTCCATGTATCTGTGATAGGGTATGGTATCATCCTCACATGGAATGAAATCTTCTACATAGGAAATGGAATACTTCTAGGAATCCCTCCCGGGGTGAGTTCATAGCCTTCTTATAGGAGGTATAATTATTTATCAACTTTTCCTCCCATTGATATGATTATCATAGGGATGATAGGTCCCCTCAATAACAATCCCTCTACCTTTAGTATATTTTACCAGGGACATTCATTGCGAAATCCCCACTGACACAGAAGAAGACTCTTCTCACATAGAATGATATCCTCAAAGGGATGCTTCCATGTGTAATACCCACAAAATATCTCATTGGATCATCATTCACAACATAGATATCAGTTCAAATTATTCCTCCTTCTTCTCAAAAATATCATAACTTGAGGGTTCTTAAAGTCTAGTCGTGATCATGAAATCCATCCTCCATGACTCCCAATCATCCTTCTAGAATTAATCCTGTGTCTTCTCCTACAAAATTGAGTTGCTTCCATGCATAGTCCCTAACTGTGTGGTTTATTCCCATTTAGTATCCATTCATAGGTGTAATCCCAAAAAAACCTTCTGAACTATGTGGGATTTTATTCCCAAACACTTGGGAAATCTATGAATCCTGTTTCAGGTAATAACCTCAATTCATCTAATTCATCCACTCGACCCATTCCATCCAATCCATCAATAATCAATCATAATTTTACCTAGGATCCCTGATCCCGATATAATAATTCCACATATCTAGGATATTCTTAGATGTAATCCTCATCTATATTATCACATATCCTAATATAACATGGGAATCACTTCTGTATAAACACTATAAAACCCATCAATCTACGTGGGTTTTGATCACTAATTTTAAAAAAGGGTACACAAAACACATCACCAAGGTTGAATCCCCACCAATGGTTAACCACAGTATCACCCTAATAGTGTTTCACCTATTTTTTCCACCTTTAGTGGTGTTTATATAAACCTCCATTGAGTAAAATTTTCCCTTTGTAAGACAAAAATCCTCCTATCCACATCCATAGGGTCATCTGATCCCTCCATCAGTAAAAATTCCATGTGCTCCCTCCTTGGGATGTTAATCTCTAATCCACCATCACGTGGCATTCTGATCAATATTATATCTTCTCCAGAAGATGTTAGCATAACAAACTAATACATAATACTCTCTCACTCATAATATATGTTTCCAGATATGAAATCCTTAGATGACATTTGTTGGGTATCATAAACCCTGTGATTTACTAGGGATTCCTCATATTCCTCCATTAGAATATCTCAAATAAGGAATAATACATGTGACAAATGGTCTATAATCTAGACATAAAAGTGATTCCCTAAGTGTAAATTACATTATGCAAAGGTTTATGACCTGTCAGGACCCCTTTGGAATGTCCATACATAAGTAATGTAATTAACTGGTTCTCATAATGAGATGGCACTAGGATTGAGTTTTTTGAACATACAGAACTCTACGAGGGAGACATATAATAGGAAAAAAGTTCTGAGGTGTATTCCATGGAAGGATGAATGATCATGTAAACACCAAATTTTGATCAAGGAGTATAAATCTTTGATTAAAGTGATGATACTCTATTTAATGTGGATTCTAAGAATATAGGGTAACAATTCACACCAGCATCACAACATAACACGTGCGATCACCTTGGTGAAATTTCTAAAAAACGAAATGGTGAACCCGATGTGAAACTTATCACTTTAACATGGGGATGGTTATTTTTTATGACATTAGTATATTAGCATGTCATCAAATCTAGATATCCATATCTAGGTCCCATAAATCAATGTACAGACATAGTTTGAAAATCACAATAAATTCGGGTAGTTAATTGTTTGGAATTTCAGTCCATGAAATCCTGTGTGTGGATCTATCAATCCAACCATGAATGGTTGGATGATTATGGGGTATTTTTAATACCTTTCTTGGAATCTATAATGAAAAATGAAGCTTTCTTGTTTATAGGACCCAAGCTATAGAAAAAAAGTACCCTACTTATAGATCCATTCACACATGATATGTAAACGAGACAACCCTGCATGACTCCCTCTCCACTATGAATCTTTCCATGACCATGGATAATGGGTTATAACTCCTTATCATAGAATAAATGATAATTTAGATGGTGATTCACACCATAGTATGACGATATGGGGTGGTGGGGTCATTCACATGAGGGATATGGACCTATAGGACCTTGAGGATTCTATGTCTCAATGACACCCCACCACCAAGGGATGCATAGGGATATGTTTGTAACCACTATGATAACAAACCATTTTTGGTGTCTCTTCTTAGATAGATCTTACAACAATCTCCCCGACACTAAATTGGTAGGTAATTCTAGGGTCACCCCTATTTCAACTCCCTCATAGGAGTCTCCTTGGAGAGATCCCACAAGTCCCCATCAACACTACTAAGGACTGGTTTCTCAAGATGAGGAGGAGGGGAAATAAAAACCTACTCCACATGCCCCAATCCAAATGACCCAACCTCACCACATGGCCGAAGATTTGGAGGATTCCCATTTGGGTGTCATCTTCTACAACACCAATGCCTTGACCCACCACTGACATGAAACTCTAGATTATTACATCAACATAGAAGAGACTCATTAATGGATGATTGGGATCGAGAACCCATTTGTCTTATAAGAATGTTGGGTTGACTCATTGATCAATTGGATCAACCAACAACAGTCATGGGCTGAACTGTGATGATAAGATTTAGTACATAGGCCATCCCCTTACCATTTTCATTAAGTGTTGTGTCCTCTCTAATCTCACACTCAACGTGGGGGTCCTGCCCTTGTTCGTAGTGTCAATTTAAGAATAGGTCCTTGCTACTTCTTCAACATATAGTATGTATGTCCCCCATGGACATGGTTCTTGATAAATAGTTACTCCTCTTATCATTGACAATCAGTGCGTAGGTTATCGTCACATTATTCCCAACTCAAGAGGAGTCCCACCCCACTAAAAAACCAGCCAATATTAAGGTCTTAACTATGTAACATAAAATCATTGTGAGGGTCCTACCCACTCCTTCACTCAAGAACATGGAATCCCTCAACATGTTTCCATTATCTAAAGAAGAGATCCTCCCAGCACCAGCGTAGATCCAAGTAGAGTTCCTCCCTACTTTATCGACACCCAGTACAGAAGCCCTCCACATATTACTTCCACCAGTGCTCATGGAGGTACTAAATATGTTGCCACATAACAATTAATCACCCCCTCCTATGTTAACATATAGAGTGTTGGGACTCCCTTCTCTGACAACATTTCAAGTGTAGGTCCTCCCCAATCAGACAACAACCAATATAAAGGTCCTCCCAATATCCCAGTCATCCAAAGAAGTTGACCTTCCTACTCTAGTTTCAACATTAATGGATTTCCTCCCTATTCCAAAGAACCTCACAACCCTGATGAACCATCGAAGGGTAGAATGTTGAACCACCTCCAACAAAGGCAAATCATTGAGAATCCCCACATTGTTGGATTCCACATTCCCTTATTAGATTTTGATGTTGAATGTGAGTTAATGATGTAACCTTCAACATAGTCATCTACATCATATTTTAGGGCATAATCTTAGAGGATAATGTTCTTCATTCTAGAAGGTGAAATTCCCATGATCCCAACATCGCCTTGTAGTTACAAGAATGTGGAGGAAGATGTGACGCCCTTATTGGGACTTATGGTGTAATCATTTCTATCATCACTAGTTTAATTCCCAACCTCTACCCAATATCATAGAGACTTATTCTTGAATTTCAAAGAATATGAGCATATTTATTCATGTAGAAGTCTTATGCTACCCCCACACATGAGGTAGTGGCCAGTACCCATTCTTCTAGGGACACGATGATGCGACTGCTATAACCTTCAATAGATAACCTTTCATGTATCAATCAGTTATATCATGAAATTGTCTCTGAAATGTCTAGTTTACCACTACATCATTCAACATCTTTTATTCTACATGTATATTAGCCGAAAATGATCAAAACATGTTCCAACCAAGAGTGTAACCCTACATTAGAGATGTGAATCCTATCATAAAATATGTATGCTGATATGTTTTATGTGGCCTTTTTTCTGAACGTGACACCCATCATCAAAATGCTATAGTCACTCACAAAAGGTGAGGTCATGTGTCTCTGCCAGTTTATCTAGGCTATGTTTTTCATACCTCTATGACCATCTGTTTGTCCTCCCAAAGAGATGGGTGATTTGGAGGACATTTTTATGTAGTGTCGGATGTTCAAGATGGATAGTCTCCCAGTGGCTCAGCACCCTACATCACCTAGCTACCATGATGAACTCAAAAAATATACATTTCGAGATTCAGAGTTATCTACATAATTATTTAAGAGGCATCCATCAATTTTAGATCCAGTAATTGGAGGTGTACTCTTTTCTCCACATTAATATATTCCCATGGAATCAGGAATTTCTTGGTGATATTAAAGATATTCACTGAGGTATAGTCAAATTTAAGATGGATGAATAGGGTTTACTCATGGAAAAGTACACCGACACCAGGCCTGAAGAAGAGGACCTACCTCCTAGGGTAGTGAAATATCAGGTGGACCCTCATACAAGAGTCCTTACCCACATGAAAATTGATGAACATATACTTATAGATCCCTCGACAATGTTTCCCATCAGTCGAGATACCAAAAAAAGTAAGCTACATATTGTGACCTCTCTATCCTCTAACTCATCTGATATTTCACATAATAATGTGGTAGATACCACTATATCCATCTTTCTCAATAAGATTAGAGATCTAGGGCTGCACAATAATGATATCCTTGATGAGATCACTGAAGAGTGGCACCTGTACTATGATAACCCTCATTAGGATCATGTTCCTCATCTATTGGGGTAGTAGGGGAAACCAAAATTCCTTCTTGACCAGCTTCCACTAATCTAGTAGGGTAATCCCATGTATCCCAACATGATAGATACTAGATTCTATATAAAAGGAACATAATATGAGTTTCAAAATATACCTAAGGAACCTAATTAACTTCCTTCTAACCTAGATTATACTAACCCTTATTACACTCATCAATCCATTAAACATGTCCTTCCAAATGATATTCCATGAGCCACCAATCCTACCTATAGGTATTATGAGCTTGTTTGTGCATTAATAAACATTAATCCTCTACTAAAAAGGAATCAAGGACAAGATGAGATGAATTCTATAATCATTTTCCTGAAAGCCCTTGAAACACAACTTGTGGTGATCCCTATAATATCATGCCATATACCAAATGGGTGGATGATATTTGATCACACAAATTTTTTTGGAATCCTACATATGACCCATTAAACGGGATGTGATACCCACTACATCATCTGGTCTACTTCAAATCTAGGTGTGGAACCAGGTTGGGAACTCCAGAGTAGTCGGAAGCAACCAAAATCTATGGTTTTGTATAGACAATGGAATGACCAATGTTTTTTCATGACAAATATTTACCCTAGAGTCTATTAAATATTTGGAATATTTATAAATAAAATTTCTATACCTTTTTTTTCCACCGCCTTTAAGATCAGTATGTGTCACCTATTCATGTACATGAAACATCCATGAGAGAGTGTCACATATTTTTTCACCCTTTGAAAAGGCCACACATATTTACTTGATATGGAACTAGCTCAAGAGAAACTATTAATGATCTGCATATGAAATTTCAATGATACAAATTTCCTTTTATCACCATTCATAATTTTCTTAGTGGGATCCATTATTTCTCAATCAAGGCCCATTTCCTAGTAGACAAAATTTATCAGGCAAAATATGTACTTATTTTTCCTCTTCGTGTTCCACTAAGGATACCGTCAAATGTATAGAAAACAAATGCCCTATAAGTAGAGGTTCCATAACAATAATGGTTGTTACTAGTCGAGCCTTACCAAACACAATCTGAACGAGAATAGCATCATTTTTTTGAAATAACCTCTTCCTCATCATTTCCCAAGGTAGAATCAACATGCACCTCCCCACCATGAACTGACGCCTAGATGTTACAATGGGGCTCCCCCCCATTAGGATCTAGCACCTCGTTCAGTCAAATATATCAAAGCACCATTCTTTGATAAGATAAACCATACCTACTCTTTTAAGGAATCTTGTTTCACAAGCAATTTCTAGTCTACCATAGAACTGGTGGTCTTAAAACCACCGGTGTATAGGAAGGAACATCTGGCCATGTTCATTGATCTCCCAGAAAACATCCCTTAAAATATAATCCATTAATAAACCATCATAAAAATTTATGAGTTCAAATATTTAAACCATAACTATATTTAGAATGGTGTAGTTTGATAATGACATGTCCTAACGTAGATAAAATTATTCACTGATGATATCAACAAATACATCGATGATTCTTGTCAGTGAGGGTCGGTTTACAACCATGAGACAAAGAAGTATGATGAATTTCTGTCCAACAGATGGTTTTCATAGGACCATGGTGTTATCTATGCCATATTAGGCTAGCTCAAGCCACCTAAAATCACTTCACCATCTTGATAAGATACATCTGAATCCACATCGTGACCTTCCACATAAAAGAAGAGTGGGAATCGATGACACAAGGAAATGAAAATTCCACCACCATAACAAAATCCATCACAAACTCTTGGTTATCTCATGCATCTATAAATGGGAATCACCCCCTAATCAATATAGTATTGGAAGACTCCACTAAAAATGATATAGTGTTTGAGTCCACAAATACCATTAAAGAGATAGACCCCTACATTGTCCCCAGTGATGATGTGTATCCAGAAAGTTCTCCAAGTAACTCTATTAAGTGTCATCGAATAAGTATCCAAAGAAATATAAATCATTAGAATTATTAGTTCAATTTTTCAATAAAATCCATCCATTCTTCCGAGACCAGAAAATAGGTTTCTATAGTTCTCAATAAGCATGTCACTCACATCCAATATTTTCAGTTTCCTCACCTCTGCAGATAATTTTACTCGACCGGGATGAACATATTTGAAATCATCGTGATTGGATATGTCTAGATATGGCCAGACCTCGACATGTTGAAAATTATCTAATAATGATTTCAAGAGAGTTATCTAATGAGAAGAAGAAGATTTCCAACTACAGCATGAATCCACTAGTTTAGCAAACAATAACCCCCATTCCCTATACAAAATAGAAACACACATTGGGGAGAAATTTTCCTCTTACATGGAACATTGTTGTGATATAGAAACATTACTGCATTCATACAAATCTATCGATCCTCAAGGCCCTCTTCCTATCTAAATAAATGTGTGAGTTTCTTGCATAAGGCTTGATGATCTCCCTAAATATAAAAATAGAGGTTGTATCCTTAGAAAACATCAATGATAAGAATGTAATATTAGAAGAGTGAAAATACATTATCCCATTTTTTAGAGAAGATGAGTTCTCCATCATGCGTGGGAACATCTACCCACTGTACATCACAACCATGTACAACGACATCGAAGTTCATCATTTTCTAATATAGACATGTTTTTGGGTCAATCTAATCTAAACAATGATGCTCCTCATTTTGGGATTAGATGAAAATGATTTGAGTCCCTAGAAATGGATGATTCATGGTTATGAAAGGACCATGAAATGTATGTGTGGAATAATTTGATTGATGAAACTATTTAGTATCATTTAAAAAACATATAATTTATTATTGTCTCATAGGATACCTCTTACAATGCGTTGATGGGATGTTCTTAAATTCATATTCATGAAACAATACCCTCCTAATATCACCAAGGCCTCAAGAATCACATTAGTGGTTGAGTAGGAATCCTTTATAGTGATTCATATCCTTTCGACTCATGTGAATTCGAATATATGGTCCTTGAATAGTACCAAAGATAAGACAATCTTGTTCGTACCAAAGTGGTCTTGGAGATAACCATTGTGTCGTCCCATCGAAAATCTTGGATGATGGTTTTTATCTCCAGATTCACCAGTTAGAGGTCACAATGATACACTTCAGACACTTTTTGATAATTTCTATAAAAAATGGGGGATGATTCTAGCTGAATAAGGAAAATCATAATATTACTGCTTCCTCAAACACCCAATATTTTGGGGTGATCAAAGAAACCCCTACCCTATGAGGTATCAAGAGGATTAACCAATGGCCACCATTACATGAAACCGTCATATGTTCAACAAGGATAGGATCGGCCACTAAGAATTGACTCCCCCCCAACACTGCTTTGAATTCAATCATGGACCATGCATTCAGAGGATTGATTGAATTTTGGAAACATTTTCCATATGCATGTAATCTACATACCATGAATTTCTCCATCAGTATTAGGTATCCTCCCAAGCAGGTAATAGTGTTCCTATAGAAGTAATTTAATTGGATGGACTGTCTCCTCACACTAATCACCCTACCTTATATGATGAATTTGACTTGGAAGATAGTTCACCCGCATTGGATGATGGAATCTCTTCTACCATCATTGTGTTTATTCAAGTGAATATTTGAACCGAGAAAGATCCATAGCCAATAACAATCAGTGAATTCATTCCATTAAAATAAAATAGGAAACACATGGATTCTATAAAAATAATATTGATTTTTTTCATGGATATGTTGAGGTTTTTAGAATATAACCATAGATTAATGTCCAATGTTTGGGACTCCATGTATTTCATCATGGTTTCAAACATCCTCCCAAAACAATACACCCTCACATAGATCCATAGTCATGTCCGACATTGATAATCTCATCACAACCAACATCATCATTGGAGTTCAAAACCGCAAGTGTCACACCATCGTTATCATAGTATGAATGAAGAATGGGGAAATCTATATTTATATCGACTTCTTGGACCTCAATCACTACTACCCAAAGGATATCCTTCCACATCCAACTATAGTCTTATTGATCGGTGCAAAAAATCGGTTTGAGGCTCTCTCATTAATTTTTAGACAATATTGAAAAAAATAGATCCAAATGGCATTTGAATATGAGGATTACACAACAATGTTAGTGGAACCAGGGACCTTTCGTTATTTAGTAATTCCATTTGGTATGAATAATCAAGGAGACACATATCATTGAGCTATGAACTGTATATTCACAAATATTCTAGGGATTCTAGTGGAATTATAGCTAGATGGTTTGAAGGTTATATACCTCCACTGTCAGGACAATCTCAATGATCTCGATAAATTGTACATCTTTCTATGTTCCTAAAATTTGAAGATGAACCCGTTGAAGTATGGATTCATGTCTACCACTAGTAAATTTACGGACTTATTCATAAGTTACAAAGTCATTGAAATACACCAGGATATGACCATTTCTGTCAACCATATGCATCCTCTGACTAACCACTAAGAACATCGAGGTCATCAGGGACACCTAAAATATATACTTGTATTCATAACAAATATTTCTAGAAATTATATGCTATTTTTTAGGATCACAAATAATTGTTCCAATAATCAGTGGGTTGAAAATTTCTATGCTACATTCGAGAAAGTCATGTTGTACACATTATAGCATCTAGTTCTAATTTCACCCATCTTATATATGTTGATGGTTATTTATGTGACATCCCTAGAATGATCCCTCCATGTACTACTCGCCTACAAGAATAACATAGTGATAGAGAAAAATTAATATTATCTCTATTGCATACTTCTAAACATGGAATCTTGATAATATTATATCTATAAGAGCTACCTTGCTCTGGTTTTCAGTTTATTAATTTATTTAAACTACCTGGAACATCATTATATACACTTTTTAACTTTTGTGGATACAGTAATGTATATCATAAATCGCCTGATATTGACTTGATGACGGACACGATGGGTTGTGACCATTCATAAGTATGACATAATGTTATTCCGATAAAATACTATAAAGGGTTTCACATTGGAATACATCCAATAATGACCTAGAATATTAGTCATGGGATCATGAAATCCTAGATAAGGTCATCCTCTCAATGGAAAAAGATATTCTATTATGAAAGAATAATTTTGATTGTTCCCCCTCAACTCCAACTTGTAGAAGGATCAATGGTGTCAGGATCAATATGGTAGGCTTGGGGGTTTTCTTCAACTACCTGTAACATGTTTTTCTTCCATATTAATCATTCTATCGGAGGGGTACAAAAAAACAAAGTAGATTATCAGGCTCTCATAACTTACCTCATGCTAGATCTCGAGATTGATTTTCCCCTCCTGTATGTAAAGGAAGACTCAGATCTAGTCATCACAGATATCAAAAATGACTACGTCTTCATGAACCATAGCTCATGAACTCCCTATACCTCAATCATTAGTTGATTTCCATGTTACATTCTTAGCTAGAGGTTACTCATGTTCCCCAATCACAAAATGTTTAAGTCGATTCCATAGACAACATAACTGCATATTATACAAAGAATGTCTAGAATGTTCTATTCCTTAATGTGGTGCAGAAAAGTGATTTATCTAATGTAATTCTAGATGATGATGAAGACCGTAATGTAATCCACCTAACAACTGATGCTTCCATGTTTGATCCTCAAGATCCATCCACCATAGAAGATGTCTATGACTGTACAACTCCTTTCATGAGGTATCTATTGCACGCCACTCTACTACTAAACAACGAAAACACAAGGGAATCCATTGATGCACTACATAGTTTATCCTTTATAGTGGGACCATCATTTTGTAGATTCCCTATAAATGTGAATTTGATAAAATCTCATTATGTTGATCTCAATGATGGGAGATTCACCCGCATATTCTGGAAGATCATATCGGGTAATGTGGTTCTCATCGTTTAGTGTTGAAACTCCCTCACTATATTCGAAGGATGGGCTAATTTTGGCCCACAATGGTCCATGAATATATAAATTTCTACAAGAGGGGACATGTGTGTCAGAGACATGCCATCTTGATTCATCGAATGTCAAGGACCGTCCATAACTCCAAACATTCTGGACCCTTTTTAGTTGAGGAACTCGATGTCATGGGACTGTATCTACTAGAAATATCACTTTAGTGAAAGTTCATTCTTACTACGATAGATTTATTATCAATGTGTGCAAAAGTAGTCCTCATAAAAGTTTTTAAGGCCTGATCGGAGGTTGAAATCCTAATAACCAACATCATTAATTGATTTATAGTCACTCACGCTATTATTGACCATAATGACACCCAAATTAGGGATGATGAGTTGAAGAATTTTCATGCAAAGTAAAACTTCTTTTACCACCACACACTAAAATATAATTAATAATATAATGGATAGAACAAGAAATTAATAAAAACCCCCTATAAAAATATAAAAAAGATGGTGGGGCTATATAAGAAGAGTTTTCTGGACAAGCACCCCAATGATCTCTGGTATTATCATTTGAGGACCCGAAATTCCACCCTAGTGACTCTATATTTTATAGTGTACATATAAGAGGTAGTCATGCTCATCGATATCATATTACCATCCCTCTAAACAGGTGTCTACGATAAGAATATGAAAAAAATGATTACTGGAGTATGTGTATCTAAAATAGAAGAACATAAAGAAAATGAATTTTCATCCTTGCATAATCTGGAGTTCCACTAGAAAAAAAATGGAATTCAACAAGAAGGTTCACCTTTACTATTACCTAGAAGGATAAAGTATATAGTCTCTCCGGATGAAAATGTTTTGTGGAAATAAACCACCAATGTTTCAAACCAACTTGAAGGGACCATACATCATTTAAATGATTTATCCCCATCATGCATACTATTTGGTCACCATATATGGAGATCACATCACTCCTCCAACCAATTCTATGTTCCTTATGTACTACTTTTCATAAAGAGTTTGACATCTCGAGTACATGACATTTAACTAGGATCATGGTCCAAGATTTGTGGCCATAAAATATAAGTTAATGTTCTAGATTCATGAATTTACACTATGTATAGGTCATATTTTGGACAATATGGCACAATACATGACTCCTTGGCCCTTATTCATGTCAGGTTATATATGGAACATCATATAAATCCATCTTGAGACACCTATTCTATATTTTCCAT
This sequence comes from Viscum album, assembly GCA_963277665.1. Lineage (NCBI taxonomy): Eukaryota > Viridiplantae > Streptophyta > Magnoliopsida > Santalales > Viscaceae > Viscum > Viscum album. The sequence continues at coordinate 672,458,943 of OY728157.1, read as the reverse complement.
GTTTTATGACAATAAAATGAGTTTCAATTAATGACCTATCTACATGATGATAATCAATGTAGAAACCAAAATCCTTACTAAATAAAATTAATCATAATGGACAGATCATGCCACATGACATTAAAATGAAGAATTATCATCCTAGATGCATTATAATTTACAGAATAAAAATCAAATTCATGATTCATGACATTAAACTGCATAACAATTGTTATCCTAGATGCATAATGAAAAATAGAAAACCATTGAGATGTTCAAACCTAAGAGGAAATTAATTTTGGAACTTTTCATCTTCAATGACACATTCGATAACTATGTATGGATTGATTTTTGTCTATGTAGGATAAATAGATATGATGTGATTTTATATCCTGGTTTGGATACACAATTAAAACACAACAATAAAATATTAAAAAAAAATATACCCCATATTTATGTATGGGTAATACCTATGAATGGATATCTCATTCTAGAACAATGTATGGATTGATTCCCAATATCATGGGATACATTGTGACACTCAAACTATTTTTCCTTAGGACTAATATAAAATTCATATTTTTTTCTACATAGTCCTTATTTGTGGTAATAAACACCCCTTGGTCAATATTCACATCATTTTATCCTTTCATATTTTCTAAATAGATGACTTTAGTACCAATACCAAAAGCATCGATATGAAAATGTGTCATGTCATCATTCTAGCTATTACTTTAGTAAAATTGGATTTATAATTGCTTCATGCTGTATATATCCATTTCTAGGAGTTTCATTCCATATATCCTAACTCCATGACCTTAAAATGCGACCCTACAGTCCATGAATCACAACATTTAATTGTATCTTGGTCTTCATGAAGATCTATTGTATAGTGTGAGGCCTCCTAATAGTTTATTCATGTTGGGTTTTCCATAACATTATTCTACACATACTCATTAAAGATACCATCCTTCATGGTCCAAATTCTATAGACAGAAACTAATTTCCATGGATAGCAACACAGTCTATTAAACTACAACAATTCGTTGAACAATTGTAGGGTGCCTCATGATAATAATGGGACGCTCCAGTCCCTTCACCAGAGATATTTTTCCCAACAATGTCTGTCTCATACCAAACTATGTCTCAAACTATGTTAGGCTAGATTATCACCCTCTTGGGATTAATAGAAATTCCAAGACCTTTCACCTTTGTTCCCATCCACATGATCATTCAAACAGTCCACCACTTGTCCTCGATTATGGTTCATGTACATGAACATAAACTGTACACAATGAATTTAATGGTATTTAAATGGTACAAGTGTTGAATTGGTCATTATTAATGTTGGGTTATGCCCCTCAAATTCCATAAAGAAGCTCAAAATATTGTCTCTTTATAAGTCCACACACCATGACTTAAATCTTTTTCCCCTAAGGTTCTATACATTACTAGTTTAAAAATGTGGGAAACTGGGGTCACATTCATTTAATGTAGCATAGGTTCTTATTGTAATATTCATTGGGGGGGTATTAACTATCATATAATGAAATCCTCTTTGAACACCCCATTTATTCATTGTTCAGGAATTATGACCCTAAAAAATTTATAGCACCTATAGTATAATAAACAAGACATTAAAATGTACATCATGGTCCAATAAAAATTGCATTAAACTATTTTCCTTATTTCAATGATGATGGATTTATACTAATTGTAGTAGACCAAAACCCCCATATTTAAATAGTTTTACGTAGTCCATGAAACACTACATTAAATTGTTTGCACTATCTATTATTTACTTCAAATTTCTCATATTCTCCACTCTATGCTTCATGAATTTATGGATAAGAATTCCCATTATCTCATAAATTTAGAAGGACACCCTAATGTTGATGGTATCCTACCATCAGGTCTAACCACCCGTATCAGGACAACACCCAATTTACACTAAGGTAGAATATATTAAATCCTTTATTTCTAACTTTTTTAATAGTTGATTCTCTATTTTCATTCCACAATCATGATCGGTGTGGTTAGGGTCCATGTGTTTTAAACATAGTCAATAAAAAACCCTTACTCACCAGCCTCTCCCTCATACATTCCTTGGAATTATAAATGTACCTCCTTTACACTCTCCTATATGAAGATGGAATTCCACCCTTGGGGTCTCCTCTATTGTGTTCTCCAACATGTATTGTAGACCCCATATACAGTTCCTTGTTTCCTACACCGACCGTGGCTCAAGTAGGCATATGAGTCCGGTAATGTGTAAACTGACATGGAAAATCCACCAAGGGGATCCTTTTGTCCAAAATATATGACCCTAAACAATGATACTTTTTACCAACATATCATAACCTAAAACTATGTGTGAATCTATAGAAATATATCATTTTATGATGGGCCTGCACAATCCCCATTAACATTGGGTTCTTCACTCTTTCACACCATATACAGCAGTCTTAGGAAATTCTCATGTCCCCAATCTGGGACGTTAATCCAAGAGATTGTAGTCTATGTGACATGACTTTAAAATTTAGGCCACTATCCAGGAAGTACGACCTTAATCATTGTGCAACATCCTAGTCACATGACATTAAACTATGTGACATGTCTAAATAAAATTATGTTATACTATTAAATGAATCTTCCTTACTAGGTGATGCTGAAATTATTTTCCATCATCCTCGGTTGCACGACATGAAACTAAAAAACGTTCAATGCCCTCTCCAGAGAGCTAATTTCTTGATAATGGTCATCTAACACATTGTTCACATTTTCAAATGTCACTCGTCATCTAAGATAACACTCATCTATAATGTGTTTTAATTCATTTTTCAAACAAGAATGATTACCCTATTGTTTTATAAGCCAAGATGGCATAATTCTAAGAGTATTATAATCCATTCGAACATTCCCTTGCTCAAGTACCAAAATTCGCATTCCCCTAAATTGGATAGTCATCATCTTCCATATTTGAAGAGATAACTTGACAACCTGGTTTCATGGAAATGTGGCTCACCAACCATTAATGGAAAACATCTATTAAGATTTTTGAAAATAATCTGAGACATATTCTATTTTCCACACATGTTCAGAATTTGAACATCATTTGTTTTCCACTATTTTAATGAAATGACACTAAGGTTTTGTTTTGATCATAGTTATTAGTTATCCATGATCTCGACTCCATTCCCATTTTATTCTGAATGGTGGGAATTGTTATTCCAATTTCTCATTCCCATTTATTCTATTGAATCCAACACCCCTACAGTTATCCCATTCATGAATTATAGAACATTGGGGTAAAATAAATTGTCTTTTAACTGAGCCATTTCCTCTATCCAGAACCACTTTAATCCCATAAAGTATTATTTTTCATTCAAAAAAAGTAGACTATGAGTGTTTGATTATTATTGGACACTCTCATATGATGTGAAAAAATAAGTCACCATCCCTTGTTTTTCACATCAGGCATGACCCACATAATTTTATGTACTTCCATTTGTTGTTTTACATGGTAGATTATTATGTGATAATTAAAGTGATAAAATAATATTTATAAGCACAAAGAAGTAACAAAAACAATCCAACATACATTTACAGTAGCAGGGCACATCAACATATTAGATCCTTTTATGAGTCATGTGTGGATTTATCTAATAACTCTAGTCCTATGATTGAGTATTGCAGCTTCGCCATCCATTAGTGTATGGAGATTGGGGGTTGTTGTCTCTTTTTGAGATCTATTTATTTCTCATAAGCCACCAAATGAATCCCATTGGCCATGATATACACCCAATACCATCCGAATAAGAGATCTCCCAATTGATGTGATGTATGCATTATCTACTTCTCAACCAACTCTATATGAGGCATATATTGGATCATGAGCCCTGGTTGATTGAAAATGATGGAGGAATACTATTTTTTGTTATCCAAACTATTGGATCTCATTGTTGACCTTCTATGGATTCCATATATTGTCATAATTCTATTAACACTAGTCAACATCCAGATGTTGGCTCTTCTGTCATAACTTTTTGGAAAGAGAATCACGAATCCACATCTGGACACTATAATAATCCACCCCATTGGTGCACAGATTGGACAACTAGTGGAGAGGGGACCCCATCTGGACCCCTAGTTGTGGCTATGGGGTCAAATCATTAAATCAACAGATGCACTTCCATTCCCGATCTCAGATGATATGATTCTACTCAACCACATTACAATAGTAATTGTTGATATCTTCAAGACATTTAGGATCATACTATTGAAATGATTCAATTTGTTTAGCATAATTATCTTCCTATTGAATTCTATCGAATGGGATTGGATCTATATAATGTGGTCGGGGATTCTCACTTGATCCCTCTGAATCAATTTTTTCTTTTTCTTCCATGTGTTCCAAACTAAAAGTGGCATCAGTTGTAGATACAATTGGATGTCCCCTGAAGTACATTCCATGGTCAACTAAAATAGACATCTCTCTATGGAATGAATCCCCTATCAGAAAAAGGGAATCCAACGTCTTCAACAATTTATAAAAACATAGTATGTGACATCCCCATCACTGTTCAAAAAAGGGGAATGCCTGACAATCATATAATAAATTCCCACTATGAGTCTACAATGATAGGGGACTTATGAAATTCAAACCCAAATAGATCAATATCATGGTTACCCACCATTATAATTCAATGGTGTGGTCCCCCATAGATTACTGTTATCTATAGGGATTCCAAGGTTGCTTCTCTATCCTCCCCATCTACTTTGGATCCTGTAAATTCGTGTTCCCCTAGCATAGAAGCAAGATCATGGTTCATTTCACATGATATTTTATCTAAATCACTATCAGTAGGGGTCCCTAGAGAAAAATAATCCTACTGAGAACATATTTCAGTTGGGGAATCAAGATAAAGAATAATAGATAGCACATCCCGGAAAAATTTGTTAAATCTTACTCTAATAAGTTCATAAGATTCTCCAAGTAGGCTCTGATCTCCCCACACTTTAGGGAGCTCTCTTTATTGGAATCATATGATTTAGATTCATCGGATCCCTTGAGAAAGTGAGAAACACTATCTAGAATAGCTTCTAATATTTTTTGACTCTAGGTCATGTCTAACAGCCCCAACATCTTGTCTGTCATTGCGCATGAAGGGCCTTGATATTTCACCAAACCTACCAACTCTAACATGTACTGTTTCCTCTCTTCCTAATACAAGTGGTTACCAACATTGGAATAACCCTTCATAGTGAACTGAATCCATTATCTATTTAGTGGTCCCAAATCTTACAAGGATCATAGAACTTCATGTTGAAGACCCAGTTGACCCATAATTAGAAAATAAAACAATGTTTGGAATGTCCGCGTGATACAAGAAATTCCCAGAATAATGGGTTAATGTCTTATGAAACCCCATGGATGGTTCCCCATAAACCTAATTATTCTTAACTGGGAGTATAGGGAATGGTTTTTATGGGCCTATTTCATTACATATGGCCAATGCAGGATCTTGAACTATAAGATTCATTACTGTTTCTCTACTACATGGATGTAACCCACCCCTACCAACAAGAAACTCTATCTCCAACATTATTCCTCTACCCCAAAATGGAGGGATCACCCCTTCATTATCTCGGATGTTTCTCTACCATTGTATTATCATCATATGTGGTCACCCCACTCTTCTCATATTCACTGATTAGCCCATATATATTAGTGGGTGATAAAAACTCATTCTTCAACATTCTAATTTTTTTTAACAAGATCCAAAGCTGCCTCCTCACCGATGAATGGTATTCATGACATGCATATATGATTATCATTGGGGTTAAGAATTATAGGAACCTATACTTCCTTGAAAATTGGGAAGGGTTATATTACTCACTAAACAAATAGAATTAAACCATTTCCAAAAACACCCCACCTTCAAAGGATGGGATATATGATCATTTCTCCAAACCCTTTATGTATTCAACATTCACCACCCATGTTTCTAGTGGAAATAGGTGGAATGTGAACTAAACTACAAGTCAAAACATTTTCAGAATGTTTTTCAAAACCAAATTGACTGGTAAACTCCTCAGGATGTTTAAAAAAGTTATATTTAAGTATGTTTCACTATAATATATGTTGATTGAATTTTTATAGCCCCCATGTGCATGGACAACTAGCTATACAAGCAGTTGAATTGACCATTTAAAATAATTGGTGTCATCCCATATCTATTATGCCACATTTCATTTTTTAGTTTCTTCATAACTAGGATTTGAAGATTTACATGATTACCTATAGACAGTATCACATCAATTATATTGTTTCTAGGCCACACCCCCATGGAAGCACCCTCACTAGAATCATCCACCCAATAATAAGGATCTAGATTAATCTAGCCTACCTCATAATGGGTTGTGGCACAATCTTGATGATATAAGGTGTTAGTTTTCAACTCTTCACATATAGTATCCACCAATAAAAGCTATCGTTTCCTTATTGAGACCTGATGGGGCTTGTATATAGCCTTGTTAGAAATTTCATTTCTTGAAATTTACTTCCTTGAATTTCCCCATAGGGTTCATCCATTTTAACAGGATCCTCTTCCACCCAATTCCAAATATAACCAAACCACTACATGAAATAGTTTTCCCTCGCTATAGATTCTTCTTGTTTTTTCCCCATGAAATGTCTCGTATTACCATTTTCAGAGTTGGGAGATACTCCTGATCTTCCCACATAAACTCTACAGGGAGAAACTCAATGTACATTTCCCCCATAATTGAAATTTTAGAGATATAAAAATGGTCATGAAGGCTAATGACGACACCCCCAGGGGGATGATGACATGTTTTTTGCGATTTCTACCACATAATAAATAACAGCGACATTATCTCCTATGGTTGGTATAAATGAATCTTTGAGACCATTTTGTTTCTTAAATTCCTCCCCACTTTACCTCTTCCCCAAATTCAATACCTGGTAAACAAACCCAATAGGACAATGTCTATTCATCAGTGATGTTTTGGCCTTGTAACTGATACAATCCATTATTCCATCCTCTATCAAGGTTACATAACACTCTTTGATGATAGTTTTCCCTAATAATCCACCCAACCGAAATTCATATTCATCCCCACATGACGGTGGGGTGAAGATGTCATCTCTCAAAATGAATCCATACTGTGCAGCCCTCTTGATCCGAGGATAATCAGAATGATATTACAACTTTATTTAATGTATAAATTTGTGGTCCAAGGGTCATCAAACACACTCCAAAATCCTAATGTTTTCAACATTTCTTCTATTTGAGGGGAATCTACAGGGACACCCTGAGCAAATTCTTATTTTTCCATCAAATCCATGTTGTGGGAAATTTTTAGAGTATGGTTCACAATTATTGGTCATTAATGTCATTCCTAGAGGAATAGGTCACAATATCTCTTTCAATATGATGCATCCATGGAGCACAACTATGAACATCTGGTTTGTAGTGTTGTGTTCAGGGGTATGTATTATAGAGGTCAAGAGCTTCAAGAAAATATAGTGACAATATTTACTTCGTATAACGTCGTGTGCCTTTAAGTCACCCACCCATTCTATTTATAGGAACATGGAGGTTGGATATTTTCAATGGCCTTCATGCTAGGAGCCTCTAAGTGAAGTAATCATTATTGGGGTACCCTGAAATGAGATCACAGTAGGAAAATATTGTCGATATTTTATAAAGATACTCCATCCAAATATGGCCCTTCTTTTTCAGTCATCTACCATTCAATAAGGGTACATTTTTTGAACTGAAATACATTCCATGTGATTATTCAAGGCAACCAAAACCATTTGGATGAAAAAGAAGATAAAAAATCATGATGAAATGTTCGTAATGGGACACTAAGCAATTTTGAAGAAGATAAAAAATAATGATGAAAGTTGAGGAACATCTTAGTTATGCCAAAATATCAGGAACCATTCATGGATCCAACATTTTATTCGCTACATGGTTCCTAACATCGTAAGGAATTTTTTTTATAAATACCTTTCTCATTAGACCTCAATGGAATGACTAAAATACCTTTTCAATTCCATATTTCTTCCAAATGAGGAATCACATGAGCATTGAGAACCAAACCTACAATAGACCATCCAATATGTTAGAGCTTCAAGAAACCCCATTTCCCTTATTCTTATTTAATTCCACCTCAAATATAGACGCCTTTTAAGAAGGTTTTTTTCATTAATAAGAATAATTCTCTCTAGGGTACATAATGATTCATGGTGCAATGAAATTTCAAAAAGAAATCCATTACCGATTCTATAAATCATCTTTATGAAGGGGAACAATATTTCATGAATCATACTCATTTATCCTACCACTATCATCCACAATGAACCCTTGTTGTGTGATGCACCTCTCTATGATGCCCTCTACTTCAAAATACTTTCTCTTATCCATCCCCATGTTTCCCCTACTGGTGACAAATTTTCTCAGTGGTTAAGTTCCTAAAGACTCTTCACCCATGCTGGATCTGTCTAGATTCTCTATAAATAATAATGAAATCATTGATACCCATTCATATATTCCACTCCATACAAAGGGGGTCCCAATAATCCCATCAAAACTTTATTCTTATCAATTTGTATTCTAATCCATTTTCTTCTCAAAATAGTGATTCTAATGTGGAACTCATGAGTGGAGACTCTTCCACAATGTTAAATGATGTCTTTGATGAAACCATCCCTCTCCCAAGGGTTGATTACTGATGGTTCTGTAAGCCTAATGGGTGAAGAGTGATCCCCCAATGTTCGAGTTGCATCAGGTAAAATTTAATATCACCAACATCCCCAACACATGGAATTACACTGTGTTCTCACAATGTATTAAAAATTAATGATTTACCCATGTATGAGTGGCATAGAATGATATCCTCCTCACATGTAATGAAATCTTCCAATGAAGGAATGATATCCTTCTAGGCATCCCTCCCCGAGAAAGCTCATATCATATCATTTCAGTGGTATCACACTTTCTCATCATTGCCTCCACCATATGTGAGGTTCGAAGAGGTGAAGAGCAATCTTAATACACATCCATCTCCATCTGGTATTTTTATTCATGGTCCACTTCCGTGCATACGGAAAGTTCATATGGAAAGTGGTCATCCTCAAATTGAACGAGACCTTCCATGGGAAGCCTCTAGTTGTAATCCCTAAATTGTCTCTCCTTGGTGCATCATTCATGACATGACTGTCCAATCAAATAGTTTCTTAGTTTATCACACTGATATGACTCATGTGGTCATAGAGGATAAGAGTGACCTTTAAACCCATCCATGTACACTTATTTGAATCCTTCATGAAGTAAGATCCATGCTTCACCTACTAAATTGGTACACTTCCATGAGTAATCCCTAACCATTTTCTCCGTCCCATTTCGGTGTCCTACTTATGTGTAATCCCCAACACCCCTTTCAGTATATGTGTAATTTTATTACTAATCACTTGGGATACATAGGAATCCTCTTTGATGTCCAAAACCTAAATACAGGGACTTCATCCACCCTATCCACTCTATCATTTCTGAAAATAATCTAGCCCCATTTTTCTTGGGCCGACCCATCCTAGTGGAATCATTCCATCCCTCATGAACATTCCTATAAAAAATCCCCATACACATAAAATTTTCTACTAAAAGCACTGGGAAGAATTCATGTTTAATCCCCATACCATCCATCGAAGTAGGTGGGTTTTTAGCCATGTCTTCTAAAATGGTACATATGACACCTCCCGCAGGTTCAATATCGATCAATGGTAAACCATAGTGTCCCCATCATTGGGGTTCACCTCCTTGATCCACCTCAATCGATGTTAAGATCAAACTTTATGTTGTGGAATATTACCTTTATTGGACCACACTCCCCAGAACTACATCTATAAGGAATTTTGATCCATACATTGGTTAACCTTCAAAGTGATCCCTCCTAGAGATGTACATCTCTGATCTGTATCGATGAGAATTTTTGATTAATACCACATTTTCTCTACAATATGTTTATCTCAAGACATTTCACACAATCCTAATTATGGATAATAATGATATATTTGAAGTGAAATCTATAGAAGATATTTTTTTGGAATCAGACACTGATCGACCTGGATGCCTCATGTTTTTCAGCTAAGATGCCTCCATGAGATCTAGTCTTATGAGGAAGAATACATGTGACCAAACATCCAACATGAAGACATTCCAGTGATTTCCAATGTGACTATTCCCATTACTGATGTTTTATACCCTATCATGGCCCTAAGAATGTCCTGAAAGATGAATATTAATTTACTAGGGTCCACATTGAGATGTCATAGAGATTGAGTTTTATGAGAATTCATAACTATATGAGGGAGACCCAGACAGGGAAACAAATTTTAATGAGAAACCCATGGAAGTAATAACCAACATCAAATCATCCCATTTCAATCAAGGATATGAAATCACCATTGAATCTTATGAAATGGTCCCTCCTTTGGAATGAGGGAATGTAGGGTAATAATGCACACTAGTGTCACACCATAACATGCTGAGTGCGTTCCTTGGTGAATGTGTCAGAAATATTTTTTCATCTTTTACTACTGATGTTATATTTTTTAGTTTAATTTCATACATTATTTATTATCTAATCATCTTTTAGTTTCAACTCATAAAACCAAGAAAAAAATGGGCCTATGTATAAAAATTCTTAATTAACCTATAATTAGACTTGGTGAATTGTGCTCCCAACCAATGTTGACCAATGGTTATACACTATTGTATCTTAAATTATGATTAACATAGGGTTCTTTCCACTTTGGTTCCAGATTTAGTGAAGTTTTTAGTCAATATTTGTTTGGTATGAGGAAACAACTTTTCAATGTGAATTAATGATTGTAGGTGAAACTTCTTATTTAATTTTTTCAATAACCAGTTCTGGTTCCTCTCCTTGTTATGTAGTGAATGTAGCCTCTTTTCCACATGGGATTATATCTTTTCCAGACCAACATCCCCAATTTTTTAGTCTAATAATAAATAAAAATTATTAGCCATGCAAATTAATAAAATATACATATTTCCACCTCTATTCCATAAACTATGGAATATGGGTTATCTATGATGGAAATTTGAGTTTTCTTCCAATTGGGCTAGAGGTCACTAGGGCGTATTTAGGCCAAAATTTCGTAATATATCCAAAGAAAATTCTTTATGATATTAGAAATTGTTTTATAAAACACCTATATATTTCCATTCACTTATTCATTATATCTGGAAGTGTCAAAGGACCAATTTTTTTTAGTGTAAAACATTGTCAAATAATCATCTTGAACATTTGTTCGATTTTCTATGAGTATGGTGTGAGGAAAACCAATTTGATCAATGCATTGGTAGTTTATGAACTCAATAAAAAAAATTATTTTGACTTTTTTGAGGGGATCTACATCTTTACATTTTTATAATAAGTATGTTCTATTCAAAATGATCCTCCACTAAAGAGACATTGCTAGTGGATAAGAACCCACAATATTGAGTCCCTATACATAAATGGGACATGAATATATGGTGGTGGTGATGAACTATGTCTGTTTTTGAGGAAATTGTTTTTGAATTAGAAATAATGACACATCATGGAAAATTTAAATCAATCGTGATCCATGATGTTCCAAAATTAACCCATCATATGAATTTAGTGGGAGATATTCAACTCCTATTGATAGTCTCCATGACATCCGAGATAGACATCATACATTAAACGATGTATCTATATCCCTTGGGTACATTTTAGAGACCAAAATCTTGCCATATATAGACATTACATTACTTTTGAGGAATAATTAATACATAATAAAAACTAACACAAAAGGAACATAATAGTTTAGTGTCTTTGGAAACTCGATAGAATAATCTTCTAATCTTGGTGAAAGATCTTCAACATCTCCCATAAAGATCTTCACTTTTTGTCTTACCTAAAACCTTTATATATATCTTGGGGAAAAGAAAACATATAAAGGGTGAGCTCAAATTCTTAGTAAGGGTATTCATGTAGAAAATAAAATAAACCATATACATTTGAACTTCAAAACATGAGCAAAAAGTTTACACATCAAAATATTGAGTTGGGAAAAAAATCTTGGAAATATGTAAGGAATTGTTCATAAAGGAACATTAATCATGATAAAATAGCATGGGAATAAAGCATTCAATTTTGGAAACCATTAAGCACATGTTATGGTTTCCACATTATCCAAGGCATTGCTGCCAAGACCATCTTAGTGGACAAAGTCCCTTTCTAAATCATGTTTTCTCCTCGTTTCAGTCCTGTAACACTGAACCAGATTAACATACCATTCCATCCATGAATATCTTATGAGATATAAATATTTACCCAATTAATTGTAGGGAGATATAGCTACCAAACATCTCATAATGAAATCACTCTTTCTTGTTCCACAAAATAAACATGCATCATTCATAATAACCCAACGAATAAAATGGGTTTCATAACAATCATAACATATTCCATATAAAAGAAATGGATATCATTTAATCATAAGAGAAGGGAAATCATGTAAATCATATATATATTATACTTGAAACATACATATATGAAATAATGTCATCTTAAATGGAAAATGGTTTTGATAAAACATTTGAAAGAAATTCTTGAGGAAAATATCCATTCTTCTTCAAAATCATTTTCTTTTCACAAAATACCATGAAATTTTAATAGAAAATGATTTTGTTGAAAATAGTCATGAAATATTGTAGATTCATATTATTTAAAATAATTATTTATGAAACCGTAAAAATTTGTTCATGGCGTATAAGTAAAAAAAAACTTTCTTCTGGTACTTTTTCCGGAAAAGTGAAAATGTTACTCGTAGGGTTAACAAAAGAAAGATTCATTCCATAACACAATGTAAAAGTAAAAGAGGGGTAAAAATGACTTTAAAAATACATGGTAGAATATTAAATACATTATGAATAACATTTTTATGGACATGGATAAAAATACAACCCCAGTAAATACTTACGTATAAGAAATCTCGGATAAAAAATGAGATTACAAAATTATCCCTTACCTTGGGTCAGATATGCTTTGTATGCATCCGAACCTCTTATATAATAATTTAAATAATGACATTGACTTATTAAAAAATCATATTAATTGTTATTATATCATATATTGTTCACTTATGAATTTATATGACCCGTTCTTTTGTAAATTTCATGTTAAATAAGAGTTTTGGGTAAAACGTTTTATTTATCTTACGTGTTTGGACTTGTTGTTCTTGATATTATTACTACATATATCATGATTTAATTACTTCCAGAATTTAAATAATGATTTATATATAATATATATTCATTATATATATATATATAACAGATAGATAAACGAAATGAAATACACCGTTTATGGAGACGGTAGGCCGTACGTACGCATGAACACTGTTTTCTTTTCCTTATTGACTTGAATGGATGTAAGTAGATGACATATATATATAAATATATTTATATGTATAAATAAATACATTAGATTAATTATGTCAAATATTTCATTATTATTTATTATATATACTTTATAATAATTCTTGAATGGTTAATCATGGAAAATGAATCTCATCGCATTCGTGGAGATGGTAGTCTGTACGTACGCACGAGCGATGATATCATTTCCATGATCGTGGAATTGTATTGAAGTGTATGTATAATATTTAAGAATCAATATCACTTTTAAATAAACAAATATAGTTATTTATTTACACCATTATACCTATCCATGTAAGGTGGTGGTGGAAAACAGATTACACCACAGTGTGGTGACGGTATTCCGTACGTACGCATACGCAGTGATTTTGTTTTCCATAGGATGGATAGATGATGAAATAGGGTTTTTTAATATTTATAATAACATATCAGTATATTAGTGACAATTATGTATTTAATTTATGGATAAACAAATAAGGAAGAAGAAGTAGAAGAATAAATAAATTGGAATTAATCGGTAAAGGATATTACCTCTTCATTGACGGGTCTCTTCTTATCCTCCCCTTAACGAACTAGTGTTTGCCTTTTGAAGAGATCAGAACCGTTATAATGTTTCTAGGGATGTTTGGAAGGGAAATGGGCAGGCTTTGGCTGATCATGAAGGCTAAAAATTGCGTAAAGAGAGGAGGGAGGAGGTGCCGTTTTATAAAGGTGGAGTGGGGCACCTTAGGAAAAATTAAAAATATTATTTTATAATAAAGTCATATTCGATTTTTAATAGCTCCAAGTTGATTTATTTCAAAGATAAGGTGGGTATGGGTTGGAATCCTCTCAACCAATAGGTTTTAGACAAGTTTAGGTTATTATTTTAAGCTTGTCATTTAGATTTAACTTTAAGTTAAATAATTTTACTTTTACAGTGTCTTCTTGTTTTCTTACACTATATGGTTAAACAAATTACTATAACAAGACAAAACAACCCCAAGTTGTTCACTATTAATATATATAACCTTATCTAAGTCTTTTGGCAGAACCTTAGATTATTATGAATAAAATAACTATTAATAATGAAATATTTGTTTTAAAAACTATTATATGTCAATTTTGACACTATTTGGTAATTGATTTTTGTGAAACTAATAACAGCATGATTAGTTAGAAGAAAGTTAATTAAATCAATAATCACATGTCATATTAACCAATATAATTAGTGGGATTCATAAAAAGTCTCTAATTACATTTTATTTGTGTATTTATAATATCAATTATGTTAATATTTCATTAATATGGTAATTACTGCATCATCATTGTGTTATATATAAATTAAATTATTTAAGGTCTAAATATTATAAATAAAATACAATTATGTCTGAAATATTATTATCTTTCTAATGAATATTTATAGTCAAATTTATCTTATGTATAACCTTATTTTAAAAAAAATTTAGTTATTAAACCTTGATTTTAACTATTTTAACTCTTCTTTAAATAAAATAATAATAAATGTCATAATATAATCCATGTGGACCTAAATTATCATATTTTATTCGTAATGTTGTTTTTGGTCGAATTAAACTTATCCAATAGAATTAGGACATGTGTTAGGGTAATAATAACATCATTTTTACCTTTAATTACCCTATTTACCTTTAACCATGGTAAAAAAAGTAACAAGTTACTATTCACCAAAACTTATTTTTATCTTAATGAACCAAATTTTACTCCTTTATATTAACTGTGTCTCTTGGATTTTCGAAATTACACTCACAAAAGTGGTAAAATTATATTTTATGTGAATTTTCAAATTCTCCTAGGAGGTGGGTAAAAGACGGTGAAAAGTTCAATAAAATTTTTATATATCTAAAATTATTATAAAATGACCAAAATTAATTACATTAAACTTATATAGGTATTATGTATCAATTTTTACCTAAAATAAATTTAAATAAAATAAATAAATTTTTAAATAAAAAGTCGGTTTTTAAATAGTAACCTAGTGTTTTCACTATTAATCTAAAATTGAAAGATATCAGAAAAATACCAAAAATTCACCCTAGGATAATTTTGATATTTCAAATCCAAAAATGAAGTCCATTTTGAAAGAAAAAATTTATGAAATTTCAAAAAGTGGGTATTATTTTTCATAATTGCTAGTTTATATAACATATTGTTGTTTAGTGAAACTTGGTATTGCGTACAACACACGCTATCATGGAAGGTTGTGATTGCGTGTAATGAAAGCCAAGTCAGGGATGCATGTAGTGCAAGGTCTTTTTGGTGTAGATTACAACACAAGAAATCAATGAAAATAAAAATATTTTTTTTCATAAAATCTCCGGGTGTTACTTTCTACCCCCCTTAAAATGAATTTCACCCTCAAAATTTTTCGGGGTTATAAATGGTTTACTACTTGAAAATTTATTTCATAGAAACCCACATAGTAAAAAGGAAGACTAAAACTTCATTTTAAAAAGGGAAGTTAGAATCATAACAATCACCCAAAGTAGCTCAGCACTGGGTTTCCACTTATGACAACATAGGTGAAAATATGGATATGGAAGAGAAATATAACCATGAACTGCTGATGAAGAGTGGTATAAGACATGACTTTGAAAAATCTAACAATAAAAAAGCCAAAAATTTGTGATGATATATGGTACCATCTGATTAATCAGATAAAAGGGCAGTAGGACAATGTTTTTTTTCATGATTATTTCCCTAAAGTTGAAGAAATTGGAATTAGAAGAAATATTTTCTTGATTTTGGTAAAATCTCGCCGTTTGTCCTTCCTTGGACAATTTCAACTTCATCTCTTAATGAAATGAAGTTGAATATGTTATTCATTAAGTGCTAGCAGATCGTGTGATATAATGATGGTTCATTCCATCTGTCTCAAAAAAATGGTCAGAAAAAGTTATCAAGAATACATAAGTCTATCTATAGTGAGATTAGTCATATATGGTTCCTAAAATGGACTTATAATTCATATATCATACTACTTAATATAATAAAACTAGTTTCTAATAACCAGGGACTTCCTGTAGGCCAGTGGTAGGTGATAAAGGCCTGTCACACTTCGGTTGTGGGAAATGCCAAAAATAATATCAAAAAAAAGTTCTATCCTTAAACAATACAATTTGTTGTCTAACATAATCCATTACAATATTAAGGCTTATCCAAAATAATTCTGTCTAATCTCTTAGTATAAATAAAATGATTACTAGAAATTTCGTCTACCAAGCATTGAATACAATCATTTATCACCGGTATATCATAAGATATATCTTGTTGGTCACATTCCAAACCTGTGAATTCCTTAATCATGTATTCTCTTGAAAAAAATGAATACCCATTGAACTTTAGTGAAAACATGAATACTATAAAAATTTAATTCACTCTACATAATAAAATTCCAAAAATTCTATATACTCAAACCATGATATCATTGTGTCTTTATATCAATCATGAGCTCATTAATACCATCAAATATATTATATTCTCTTTATCCCTTCATTATGCGCATATCATATGCTTTCCAATATATGTGATTTACTTTTCATGGTTACCGATACTGTATAATTATTGAAAATCATAATAAACCAATACATAGATATTCCAATAATCCACAGTACTATAAATTAAATTCCACAAACTTTATTTTGTAATCCCATTACATAAATACATATTCATTCCACTACATCGTTGTCATACTCAAAATCACCAATAGTGATCACATGTGACTTCCATTTGTCCTTTTCCTTAAGAGGATTCTCACATCAATCATCATTAACCCTTGGATTAGGGCATTGATTAGCATAATGCCCCATTTCCTTGCACTTGAAGCATTGAAGTGTTTGTGGTGCGTTCTCTGTAGTATTTTCTTTATTCACATCATTAGAAACCCTTTTTCCATTACTTAGACACTCATATGCTCGATGAACTTGTTTTCTACACTTAAAAAATTTCTAGTCCCTTTAAGACAATCTTCACCATGCTTCTTTCCACACTTTGAGCATAAAGAAACATTCATATTCTTTTCACCATTATTCTGATATTTCTCTTTGAACTCCATCTTTCCTTTCTTGTCAAAACCATTAGATGGATATGTAACATCAACTTCCATATCTATGTTGATAGCATAATGCACAATTTCTTCATAGCTATTGAATTCTCTTATAGCTAATGCCCTTCGAAGACTTGCTTCTAAGCCACTGAAGAATTGATCAACCTTGATTTCAGGTTGGATGATAAAGCCATATGCATACCTTGAAAGGCTTGTAAAATTCGCTTTGTTTATACCAACAGATTCATCATCCTTCAACTTCAGCTCAAGTAACTCCTATTCAATCATTGTTCTAAGAATACGAGGGAAGTACTTTCTGAAAAACAAGTTCTTGAACTCATCCAATTCCATTTATTCAATTTCATCTTGGGGCCTTGTATTATTAATTAGAGTACACCCCTGGTCTGCTTCACCTTTTAAATGGTAAACATCTAGAATGAATTTATCATGTTCTGAACAACGAAATATGGAAAATATCTTTTCAATGGTACTAATCCATTTTTCAGAAACAAGTTGATCAGAAAACCCAATGAAAGAAAGGAGATGTTGCCTCATGAAGGACTCAATAGAATATTGTTACCTTTTCTGCTCATTTGGAAGTCCATAATGATTTATAAATTGTGTAAGTATAGAAATAATATTTTTCACTCCATCTCCCATGACATTGATTTGTTCAGGAGGACAATCATTTCAATTTCCATTACATTGATCAACATGGTTCCTTCGGGTTCTAGCCATCGTCTAAAACCCAAAAAAAATAGTGTGAGAGGAAAAAATCATGCTAGGAAAAACAACATAATAAAGGGTGAATCCCTTAAATATATAACATCATAGGTTTATTTCTAATATCGTTACTGTATTTCTAGGACTATAACCTATACTTATACTTAAACTTAGGAACATCCCTAGACATACCTTAGAAATATCTCTACGGATCTCACTAAAGTTTTTACATCCTAGTTTCCAAAGGATAACTATTCCTTTCCTCTGATACCAACTGCAGTGACCCAAAAGTTGACGTAAATAGACATTACATTACTTATGCGGAATACTTAATAAAAAATAAAAACAAACACACAAGGACCGTAATAGTTTAGTGTCTTTGGAAACTCGGAAAAATAATCTTCTAATCTCGGTGAAATATTTTCAACATCTCCCATTAAGTTATTCCCTTTTTTTTCTTACCTAAAACCTTTATTATATCCTGGGGAATATAAAAATTATAAAGGGTGATATCAAATGATCAGTAAGGTAATAAGGGATAGAATAAAACAAACCATACACATTTGAACATCCAAACATGAACATAATGTTTACACATCAAAATCATGAGTTGGGAAATAAATCTTGAAAATAAGTAAGGCATAAGTCATAAAGGAACATTAATCATGATAAAATAGCATGGGAATTAAAAAATGTAATTGTGAAAACCACTAAGAACATGTTATGATTTCCACAGTAGCCAAGTCATTTCTACCAAGACCATCTAAGTAGACAAAGTCCCTTTCTGAATCGAGTTCACTCCTCGTTTCAGTCCTGTAACACTGAAACGGATTAACTTACCATTCCAGCCATGTCTATCTCATGAGATATAAATCTTTACCCAATGAATTTTAGGGAGATATAGGTCCCACACATCTCATAATGAAATCATTCTTTCGTGTTCCACAAAATAAACATACATCATTCATAATAAACCAACAAACAAAATGGGTCTCATAAACATCATTCCATCATAACATAATCCATATAAAACAAATGGATATCATTTTACATAAGAGAAGTGAATTCATGTAAATCATAGATACATTATACTTCAAACAAACACTTATGAAATAATTTCATCTTAAATGGAGAATGGTTTTGATAAAACATTTGAAAAGAGTTCTTGAGGAAAATATCCTTTCTTCTTCAAAATATTTTTCATTTCACAAAATACCATGAAATTTTAAAAGAGAAGGATTTTTTTTAAAATAGTAATGAAATATTTTAGAGTATTCTTCTTTAAAATAATTATTGATGAGACCGTAAAAATCCTTTCATGCCGTATAAGTTAAAAAAAATTCTTCTCGTACTTTTTCTAGAAAAGTAAAAAAGTTCCTCGTAGGGTTAACAAAAGAAATATTCTTTCCATAACACAATGTAAAAGTCAAAGATGGGTAAAAATGAATTTAAAAATACATGTTATAATATTAAATACTTTATGAAAAACATTTTTATGGACATGGATAAAAATATAACCCCAGTAAATACATACTTATAAGCAATCTGGGATAAAAAATGAGATTGCAAAATTATTCCTTACCTTAGTTCTGATATGATTTGTACGTATCTGAACCTCCTGTATAATGATTTAAATAATGTCATTGACTTATTATAAGATCATATTCATTTTTATTATATCATATATGGTTCACTTGTAACTTTATATTACCCGTTCTTTTGTAAATTTCATGTCAAAGAAGCGTTTTGGGTAAAAAGATTTATTTATCGTACGTGTTTGGAATTGTAGTTCTTGATATTATTAATACTTATATCATGATTTAATTACATAAAGAATTTAAATAATGATTTATATATCATATATATTCATTATATATATATATAAATGATAGATAAATGAAATGAAATACACCGTTCATGGTGACGGTAGGCCGTACGTACGAATGAACGCTGTTTTCTTTTCCTTATTGAATTGAATGGAAGTAAGTAGATGACATATATATAAATATGTATAAATAAATAAATTAGCTTCATTATGTCATATATTTAATTATTATTTATTATATATAATTTATAATAATTCTTCAATGGTTAATCATGGAAGATGAATCTCATCGCTTTCGTGGAGACGGTAGTCCATACGTATGCACGAGCGATGTTATAATTCACATGATCATGGAATTGTATTGAAGTGTATTTATAATATTTAAGAATCAATATCACTTTAAAATAGCCATATATATATATTTATTTACACCATTATACCCATCCATGTAAGGTGGTGGTGGAAAATAGATTACACCATGGCATGGAGACGGTATTCCGTACGTACGCACGTGCGGTGATTTTGTTTTTCGTAGGATGGATAGATAATGAAATAGGGTTATATCATATTTATAATAAAATATAAGTATATTATTGATACTAATGTTATTAATTTATGATGAAAAAAATAAATAATAAGAAGTAGAAGAAGAAATAAATTGGAAAGAATCGGTAATGGATATTACCTCTTCTTTGGCGCGTCTCTTCTTAAACTCCTCTTAAGGCACTATAGTTTGTCTTTTGAGGAGACCAAAACCTATATAATGTTTCTAGGGAAGTTGATAATGGAAATGGTCAGGGTTTGGTCGAGATTGGAGGCTCAAAATTGTGTAAATAGAAGTGGGATGAGGTGTCGTTTTATAAGGGAGGAGAGGGACATCTTAGGAAAAACTAAAAATATTATTTTATAATAAAGTCATATTCGGTTTTTAATAGCTCCAAATTGATTTATTTTGAAGTTATGGTTATTATGGGTCGGAATCCTCTCAACCAATAGGTTTTAGACAAGTTTATGTTACTATTATAACCATATGATCTAGATTTAACTTTATGTTAAATAATATTACTTTTACCGTGTCTTCTTTTTTTCTTACACTATATGGTTAATAAAATTACTATAACAAGCCAAACGAACCCCAAGTTGTTCATTATTAATATATATGACCTTATCTAAGTGTTTTGGCTGATCCATCATTTTTTATGAATAAAATAAAAATTAAGAGTATAATATTTTTTTAGGAACTATTATATGTCATTTTTTACACTATTTGGTAATTGATTTTTGTTAAAATCATAACAGCATGATTAGTTCTAATAAAAGTATTTAAATCAATAATAACATGTCATATTAACCTATAAAATTAGTTTAATTCAAAAAAAACTCTCAAATTACATTTATTTGGGTATTTATAATATCAATTGTGTTAATATTTTATTAATATGGTAATTACAACATCATCATTGTGTTATATATAAATTAAATTATTTAATGTCTAAAAATTATAAATAAAATACCATTATGTATGAAATCATTTTATCTTTCTAATGAATATTTATAGTTGATTTTATCTCATGTATATCCTTATATTATAAATGATTTAGTTATTAAACTTTGATTTTAACTATGTTAACTCTTCTTTAAATAAAATAATAATAAATGTCCTAATCTAATCCAAGTGAACCTAAATGGTGATATTATATTCCTAAGGTTGTTTTTGGTCGAATTAAACTTATCCAATCGAATTAGAACATGTGTTAGGGTAATAATAATATTATTTGTACCTTTAATTACCCAATTTACTTTTCACTGGGGTAAAAAAAGTAAAAAGTTACTATTCACCAAAAATTATTTTTATCTTATTGAACCACATTTTACTACCTGATATTAACTGTGTCTCTCGGATTTTTAAAATTCCACTCACAGAAGGGGTAAAATTATGTTTTATGTAAATTTTCAAATTCTCTTAGGAGGTGGGTAAAAGACGGTGAAAGGTTCAATAAAATTTATATATATATATAATTATTATAAATTGACTCAAATGAATAAAATTAAACTTATATATGTATTATGTATCAATTTTGACCAAAAATAAATAATTATTTAAATAAAATTTTGGTTTTTAAATAGTAACCTAGTGTTTTCACTATTCATAAAAAATTGAATGTTTTCAGAGATATAACAAAAATTTACCCCAAGATAATTTCGATATTTTGAATCCAAAAATGAAGTCCATTTTTAAAAGGTAAAATTTATAAGATTTGAAAAAGTGGGTATTACTATTCATAACGGGTAGTTTATATAACATATCGTTGTTTAGTGAAACTCGGTATTGCGTACAACATGCACTATCGTGGAAGGTCACAATTGTCTGTAATGCAAGACAAGTCAGGGATGACTGTAGTGCAAGCTCCATTTGGTGTAGCATACAACACAAGATATCAATGAAATTAAAAATAATATTTTTCATAAAATCTCTGGTTGTTACATACATCATATAAGAATATAAAAAAATGATTCTATAGAGAGTATTATCAGTGGTAGGGCCACTCTAGAGGGTGATCTGTATTGAACATTGGAAGATCCACTAAACCTTGGCTCATCCTAGAAATATAATGTTTTACTAGAGATACTATACCATGGTTGTTATCCAATTAGGTGTTTCATAAAACATGGAATAATATCAAAAATCTAGTGCAGTTGTACCTATGGAAAACATATATACTTGTTGGTTGTCATCATCCAAAATGGAGGGGAAAACGACGCTCTAATATGCCACATGAATAAATAGGTCATATTGGTAATGCTATTCAATGGACATATCCACAATTTCTTTATCACTAATTCTTCCATTCCATGATTGAGTATCATGAGTTTCCTTCATGAATAAAGATAACTAGACAAGTAACTAATTATTTTTATCCAAAGGTGGAATAGATACATTATTTATAACAACATAGAAACAATTTATTTTATTTATTAATAGATCAATGTGTCTCTTCACTTTATGATCGGGAAGATCTATCTCAATGTATAACTCATATCTAGTGATAAGTGACAAGTACTCTACCTCATTTTTGCTAAATCCATCCATCAATTTCAAAGATTAAGTAAATATTTCCTTCACTTTAGTGAGGAATACTGTCCCTAGGAATGCACAATTATGTTTGGATTCATTGTCCCTTATATAAGTTGGACTCTAGGTGGAATAAAAAAATTTCATTTGAAAACAGAGTATAACCCAATCCACTAAGATAAAATATTTTTTTTGAAAAAAAAACCCATGGTATATTCCTCAGGATTTTGATTTCTGTGGAGGATTTCTAGTTGTGCTTAGCCCTAGATAGATTTCTATAGGAAAAGCCAGTTTTTGTACTACTAGAGGATTACCATCTTAGTGATTTATTCTACCTGTGAACATGGGATGTTGATAATATATTATTAGTTGTTCTTGATGTGAAACATGTTGTGTAATGTATTTCTACAATTAATGTTACATATTAGTCATTACATGGACTAGAATAGTGTTACTATTCTTGATATGGGAATATCGTTTATCTGTTTTGATGATCATGAAGATGAGATATTATAGGTTTTCCTACAAACCTTCATCGTCCTTTTTGGATAAATGGTTTCCAAGGGACCATTCTTGGGTTATCACATAATTGACATGAGGATTTCCAATGATAGGTTGAATCAAAAACCGATGTTATAGAAGGAAAATATTAGTATCACTAAAGGAGATATGGATTTCATAATACCTATTTTAAGAGATGTCCCACTTCATGAGCCTCAAAAATGTCTTACACTTCATGAACAAAATTTCAATGAATGAACAGATATAAGGTAAGTGGCCTTGGAGGCCTCACAATTGATGGAGAGTGTTTGAGGTATGATTTTTTTTATATTCTTGATTTTCATAGTATCGATCTAGATTCCTTTATATCTAATGAAAAATTTAAGAAAACATAAAAAGGTAACCACAAACACATTCATTAAAGGCTTCTTCATTTAGTGATGTGAATAGAGTATGTTGAAAAAATACTCATGGTGGTTTTATATGGTCATATATTTGTGAATCAAAACCACCAAATCAAACACCTAATACACTACCAATGTCCCTTGGAGTGGATCAATGATATGTTGCTTGAAATGTAGGTATTTATCCCCAACATTCATTATTTATAAAGGCATATACAATCTTAGGAAATTTCCCTAGGATTAAATATAGGGTATGGGATCCCAATCATCTAGGAAATTCAATTTTTATTATACCTGGAATATATGTTTTTTAATGGGTGTGAATAAAACTAGGTGTAGGGTCTATCAATAGATCTGAATTGTATTGGGGATGTTTTCCGTAAGAAAATGGTTTTAAAGGACATTAAATTCAATGAAAAGAGAGGTATTCCATTTATATTAATGAATAGGATAATTTTTTCTAGACACCAAGGGTTGTAGACCTCCTTGATGATTTTATCCTTAATATGATTATAATATTTACCCTCATCTATGAAACAATGAGAGGGGTTCATATTTTTGGGTGGCATTTGAACTTATGGTGACCAATGTGGAGGCCATTGTGAGGAATATATACCATGGTATTAAGACCTATAATCTCATTGTATCTAGAAGAGGACAAATCATAGTGATTATTTTGGAAGGACATTAACATTTTTTGTTCTCATGGTCAAATTTCGGTGATAATTTCAATAATATATAGATCTGATTTCTAGTGTTTAACTATATTAATTCATTTAATATGGTGGTGACAGACTCTGCAAATTTCTAAGGCGAATCATTGGGACCCTCTTCATCATCTTATATATGGGGAAATCAAATTGAGGAGGTGACACTTCTTGATCAATGTACCCAGGGGTAGCACTATCATATATCCTAGTGGATACAATATCATTATTATAGAGTTCCACTTATACATAATGTGTGGTAAATAAATATGTTTATAGTATTATATATGTTTTCCAATCATGATTCCAACTTTTGATTTCTAATCAGTAATTTTTGGATGATATCCACTAAGTTAAGCCTTAAATTTGAGGCATGTAGGGGTGTTGTGAATCTTAGACATTGGGTGGATCGCTCAGTATTCCATATGATTAACATCCTCTAGTTTTGTTCAAGCATATCCTATGTAGAACTATGAGATAATTTGTGATAACTATTTCACCTTGGATATAATGAAAAATATCTATACCTCTTCCTCACAATCCTCAGAGCCAAAAATAGTCATATTTGGTGCTGTGGATTGATTAGGATTTGGGATTGATTAATTGATGGTTGATAAGCCTCATGCAACAACCTCTTCTAGTCATCCCCTACTTTCTTGGTTCTTTTCTTCCTCATTGGTGATTGTAGTCATATTTTGTCTTCAAACATTCTACTACACCTCTGACCTCACATTAGGCTACCACTATCTTTTTCGGATCAAGAGTGGTGGAAACATTGATGTTTTGAGTTTCATGGTAAGATGGATGTCAGTGTTTCAAGATCTCATCCCACAACAATGTATTTGGTATTTTGGTTTCCTTCCTCATGATATTTTTTATTGTTTTTTTATTATCAGTGATCAATCGACTTTATGATGTTGGGTGGTGTTTCAATTTATGAATCTTATTAGTTTTTTCTTATGTTTGGTTGTGATGGTGGTCATCGGGTTTCTCTCGATGGTACCATAAAAATGTTCATACTATTTATCTATGTATCCACAATATGGTTTTTCCTGATTCTCTAGGGTATGATGATGATTTGGTCTAGTGAGATGTACCATGATTGGGGTGATGGTTTCTTGTCATCTTTGAGAACTGGTTTTCATGGTGGTTGGAAGGAAATGTTGATGACGTGATGGATTAGGATGGTGGATAACTATGGTTGGGGATATGGTGATGTGGGTGATCACTATGTGTGATTCTTGGATGTGGAGTGAATTTTGAATTTTTAATATGGATGATGTTTTTTTGGATTCTCTCTTGGTAGGTATGTTACTACTAATCCATGATATAGAAAATTTGGAAAATCAAAAATGAAATCTAATTTTTATTCAGAGTTTGAAGTTATCGTTAATGGTTTTCATCGACCTACAAGAGTAGTTTTCAGGCCATTGGGGTCATGGATATGCTCAACCCCATCAATCTGAAGCTATTTTATCCCTCAATTATAGTATCTTACATCATATTAATGCGAATCACAAAAGTTAAATGGATAATAATCCCCACCAGAGTACTCCTACATGACCATCAATAGAGTATTTAAGGAAATGGTTATATGAGGATGGGAGAAATATATATAGATGAAGGTAGGGCCTTACTAAAATAATTTTATAGAAGTTACCCTATGAGATTACCTTATATTCAGTTCTTGTTTCTATAATATTGAATATAGTCTATATAAATCATTCCATGTGGCTTATACTTTCTTTTAACATACCACTTAATTTTTAAATTAGTGGGGATTATATCTTATTCTATATTCTCTAGTTTGTGGAGTGTACATGTCCAGTTGGGATTGATCTGGGAGTAGGGATTCACTAAACAGTAGATATATTATTTCCCATTAAACTGGATGATGATACAAAATATATATATGTTCCCGAATATGGTAGAACCAAAATCTTCTTTATAAAATGAAATAACTGGTTGGGATTCCTTCTATTAACCATCTTCTATTGAATAATAATAATCAATAACAAAATTACACTCAAACTAATGAGGGATATTTGGGCATTTTGCATTGGACTTGAACATCTATAATTATTTTAAGATCACATCAAGGATTTTGAGTCTTTATAGAATATTAACAATATATTTTAGGAGATCATACTTCCCTTTAATAGGAACATTCCTACCATCCAATGGAAACACTTTGAAGGGAATTGTTGAGGGTTTTTCTTATAGAGGTGTTTAGAACCGGATATTGTTGGCCACCATCTTATTTTCAGATGGTCTATTATGATCATTTTATGGATGTATAGAATACGGATGAGGAAATACCCTATCTAGACACATCTGATCAATGAACTGTCTGAACTGAGTCTTATGGCCAACTAAAAATAGTAGGATGCAGAGGGTAAGTGAATGTTATGATAGGTATGCTCAACCTATTTAATATTCATTCATTATAAAAATATCAAGATACATTTCTAAGGAACATATGAGATACCCATATACCTTTTTATCCATGGATTACATTTTCATTTTCTACCTTTTTGAGAATGTAACTTTATTTACATTTCCATTAAAGGGGGGAAGGGGAACATTCTCTAAGTGATGTTGAATAAGGAAATGCTATTCCTAGTGATGTTACACATAGAGTGGCACCACTAGTGTAAGGGAATATAGTTGAATTGGATCAGGAGACTTTTCATTAACAATATCAACTAATTCTGTTTTCAAATTACATATTATATTAGTTATAAGGGTTAATACATTCCACTATTTCTTAGTCCACTTCAATCATTTATCCTTTTGGATGAATAGTCAAAATCCAACTAGATTATTCATAGAGATGACTTTAGGGACCAATTCATCATAAAATTTTCCACATACATTCTTAATAGATTCTTCTATGCGTTCTACATATCAATAATGTTTTGGATCGCATGTCACCAGGAAACGAATTTAGAAAATCGCTCAATATCCCTCTGATTGAATTCATAATGTTTCACGATACCGGTCCTACACATGGTGGAGCTGAACTAGAAATGTAACTACACATAGAGGTATATAAAATGGATAACAAGTATTGGGGTGAGATTTTTTTACTAAATTAAGGCATTTAATTATAGATTTTGGATAAAAACACATGATCTAGGAGGCTTCCTACAATTATGATGTTCCTAACATTGGACCACAACACGATGTGAAGTGGAAATGATTTTTCAGTAGATCACCCTTACCTTTTCACAAGGTGATGGTCAAATTTTAAATTTATAGCATTTGGAGTATCTTGTTTTCCCATATGGGAAAAATATTTCCATCATAGAAAATTGAAACTTATATTGTTTCCAAATTCACAATGTTGGTGTAGAAGAATTTATCAAGTCACCCTAGTAAAAAATTTTGGTCACTGATTTCTGACTGTCTCATTAGATTGGGAGGTGGAGTGATGATTTTCTCAAGGAGTAGTTTCACTAATTAGGTGGAGTGGGTGCCTCATATCAAGGATTTTTTCTATAATCCATAGCATCTACCATGAGATAATTCATAGATCCACTTGGTTCAAAGATTTTCACCAAGACAAGAATTACTAGGTGTCCAAGATTATGGGAGATTGATTCCCTTTTCAAAATTTAATGGCCCTTATGCAACTCAAATATAAGCTCAGTAGTAAGGATATTATATCCCACCTACTCGTGGAAAAAATTATCCAATATTTATTTTTATTAGATTCCAATGAAACCATAGAGTACTAATGGGCTTAGTGAGCCATTTTCATATTCCAGGTTATAGAAGATATATTGATAAAATTTCATTATAGGTACTACCAAAGGCCAACTATGGTCTCTAATGATGAGTGTTTCATTTTATCAGGAGATTATCATGGTATTGTGTTTACTCTTAGGGAAGATTCTACATATTATTTTCTATGTTGGATTTCAGATTACTCTAATCATCATGAGGGTCAATAGTTACATTATTAAATGTGATGGTGTTCAGATAATTACTTTAAATGTTAGTGTGTAGGAAATAATGATTATCCTGTTGTTTTCCTATGATAGGGATGGAATGGAGGTCAAGGTACTAACATAATCCTCTCATTTTAACACATTGTGGTGACTCTTCCATGAATCTTTGAAGCAAATTTATTCCCATGACATATGTCTATTAGAAATTATGTTGGTATCTATAACAATCTATATGTTGAAAAATTGGGAGTATTACTATGTTAGACTTCCTTAAAAATTGGAAAATGAAATCAAGGTGCATGTGGATTATGGGTTATGTAATCCAGAAGTCCAAAAAGATATTGAGAGTCACCATGATATTTTGGATAAAGCATGACACCTTGTCCTCAATAAGGGACTCCATGATGAAACAATTGAGTATTTTTATGGATAGAACATGATAAGTATATTTTATTTGGCTATGATCTACTATAATACCTCCTATCTATTGTGGATTGGATGATCCTATTCAGGATTTACCCAATCCCCATCTTTTGCAGGTTGAGAAACTGGCAGTGGGACTAATGAAGACCTAATTTTGTACTGATTATTTGGATTGCACTATGTCTCATAGGCCTCCCATAATGAATTTTTAGATAGTATTTTAGATTTTGTTCTAACATAAAGACAATTCGTTGTAGAACATGGAGTACAAAAAACCTCATGAGTGACATTGGAAGCATATCTACTAGGATATACCGAGTGTTCACCATATTTTTAAGGAGTAAATCTAGAACATGATGTCTCTTGTAATTAAATTTTGGAGCATTATAGGATGGAATATGATGTCAGCAAAGAAATATGAAATAAGAACCTCTAAAATATTCCAAAATATTATCCTCTTGGATGTTATTAGAGGAATTTGTTGATGTTATAGACATCATATTATAGGGTCATTATCCACAATTTATGGTCATATTCCAACATCTCTAGACTTTGAGGCTATCGGCCCATCATCGAGTCTTCCATCATCTTAGTGTCTAAGATATTTATGATTATACAATATTTTTTTTGTGATCATATATTCAATGGTAAGGATGTTCTGTAAGCATGAATAGATGTGAATTGCATGGATTCCTCCCTTGTGTGTTTGAGTCGTTACAATGGAATTTTCCCCTTTTGATACTTCTTTTCACCACATCATGACAAGGGTATTTAAATCATGGAATCTCTTTGGTTCGGGGAGGATCTTGGTAGTCTAATTCCTTATCATGAGGTAGCCCATGAAAACTTCTGGTGCTTCCCAAAATTGGGAGAGTAAACCTAGCCTAACTGTGGGGAATCATGGTTCTCAATCTTATGTATGTGAACACAATTCCCATTAAAGTTGTTGTAATGGAATGATAAGTGGCTTAGATAATGGCTTGGGACCCTAGAGCATGAGAAGTTTTATTATGATTGGCATCATCCATGGCCTACCCCCATCGTCAATGTGGGGTATTCTAGATTGGTTCTAATGGATAATGGGTTGGATAATACTGTACTTCATCATACAAAGTCATATAACATCATCATTGTATTTGGGTGGCAGCCCTTCTAGGTATATTTGGAGGTTTTATCAATAAGGTTATACCTATATGTCCCCTAAATCCTCAATGATGGGGAATAAGCTATCAGAAAAGTATAAAGACATGCAATTTAAATAGGTTGTTATCTGGATTGGGGGGTTCAATAAATACATTCCTTTTGGGTGGTTGTTCTTTTGTGGTTTCATGGACTCAAGATATTTCATAGCCATATTCCTAGTCTTAATGAAACCTCAGGACACCCCCGAGCCTCTTTGTAAATTTAGAAAACATTCAATTATCCAAATTTAGGAGGTTTAAGCCATAATTTTAATATGTTAATATCACTACAATGTCTGATGTATATCCTAATTATGTTCTGATCTCATATATCATAGGGAATAGGAATGTTTTAGAAGAATCTTTGTGTATAAATACTTGAAGTGATGTTGTCTAGGAGTCTTAGATTCATTGAAATAAATGGGGGATTTCTTAGGATTTTACATGGATCCAAGGGTGGTTATATGTATAAGATATTTAATTAGGATGATGTTGTAGTCTTCTCGTATAATGTTGTTGGAGAAGTATCAATGGGTCGACTTAGAAGAAAACTTTTTGCATAATTTTTTCCCTTATGATGAACCATAATAGTGATCAGAGGATATTAGGAAATTGATGTTGTTTTGGTGGAGACTGTTTATCTGGATATGATGTTTTATGGAGTCCTTAATGTGTTCTATATCTCACAATTAGGGGTACACCTTGGAGTTACCAAGATGTTCCACGGATTGAGGACACCATTTTAGTTGCCTATGATGAAATGTGGAGTTGTAAATTTTGTTTCATGGTGCTTGGTTTTCCAATAATAAAAGTTTTATTATCATGTTCCTCGTGGTTTGTTGCAACCTATAGGTTTTCCATAGTTATAATATTATAGAATAACAATGGTTATTCACACATGGATATCTTTAATTCATTTATTTTTTGATTATATTAGGGTAATCATGGATCAGTTGAGGAAATCATCCATCTTTATAGTGATCAAGAAGTTTTATTATTTGGACTTTTTTCTAAAATGTATTTTGATGAAGTGTTGTTGTTTCCAGGTGTTTCTAGGAACATAATCTTGAATATTGATTACTTTTTTCTTCATTAGTCAAGGGGCATTGGAGAGTGTGTGTGGAAATTAATTAATCCTCATATTTATTTCCTCCCTCTGAAAGATGGGATTACATATCGAACTCTCCAGATGATTGAGGATATGATTGAGACCAGAGTATTAGAGATATAAAGATAATCGGAATGGAAACATCATTTGGTTGTGTTATTGATCAGTAATAGATCATACTCATCAAACTAAATGGTCACATCCAATGATTTTTTATTGTTGGTCATGTTATTCTCCATTACACCAAATGAAGTTTGGGGAGGTAATAGTTTTCGGTACAGATGAGGTGTAGATCATTATTTATATGGTTCAAATTGTTCATGATATGATGAATTAAATTTCATACTAGAATAATTATTATAAATATTGTTAGAGGAGGACCTAGGAGAATATATTGGGGAAATGTGTTCTTGGGAGTATACCCTTGATGTTGGAAAAACTTTGTGTATATGGTTGTATTTGTTTTCAAGGCATGCGATATGTGGAATGCTGAAGGAAAAACCAAAAATGGTTTTCTGTGATATTATGCATTGAAGGAATAAAATAAGCGAGAAAGGTAGATGGAACATGTCCTATTATTGAAAATGGTTCTCCATTGAATGAGTTTTGGTACAAGGAATGGTTCATCGTGGGTGAAAGAGATGAAGTACGTACACTGGTAGACACACTGTACGTGATGAACATTCGATGTTCACCGGAGTGTCGCAGTATGCAGTGGAGGCTCACAGTAAGCGGAATGAGCATAGTTCGTGGTGAAGATTATACAAAATTATAAATTTGGGTAAAAACAGACTAGAGAAATTGACAGATTTATTTGACTATACAAGGAGTGCTAATCCCATCATTAAATGAAGGAGAATTATATAAAAAATATCATCACTTTGGAAGATCTCAGCTAAGTTTGAATGTGGTACACATGAGAGATTCTGTGAAGGATGAAGTGCTATAAAAAAGACAAAATCAATCACAACATTTTAAGTAGTAGATCGTGGAAGGAAAAAATGGTATGCCTTGGTGGTATGTGAAAGAGGTAGAAGAATGTGGTACGCGAATGAGGCACGAGAATGCAGTAGGAAAAGGTGTTACTCGAAGGAGGTTCGTGAAGGCGGTAGGTGAAGAATATACATGAAGGCGATATGCGAAGTGGCAGACGAAGGTAGTAGGTAGAGGTAGTGTGTGGAGGAGGAGTAGTGCACACACCATGTTCATTATGTGAGCAGGCATGATCCGCGGGGTGGGCGACATACATGGTGTAGAGGTGGTACACGAAGCATGCACGGTACGCTGAGCAGGGGAGGTATGCAGAACAGATACGATATGCCAAGTACGTGCGATGAACATAGAATACATGGTACATCGATAAGGGGAGATACATGGATCAAGAATGGTATGTGGAGCATCTGTGGTACACAGAGCTAGCGCAGTACGTGATGTAGGGGCAGTACAGAGAGTAGGTGTGGTATGAAGATTAGAGACAATATACAGAATCAGGAATAGTTCACGAAATTGAATACATCATAAATTACTTTTGTGATTCTATTAGAAAGAAAAATATGATTGATTGTATTTAGTAATTTAACTAATGATTAAGATTGAACATAAAAGAGAATCATCTTTTGAACATGTTGCAAGAAAACTCTCATGCTGAACATGAGACAATGACTCGTTCTGCAAATCTGTTGAGATGACCTTCAAGTCGATAAACTGAGTGAGACCTCACCGAAGGTAGTGTGATAGGGGCAGTAAATGGGAGTGATATGATCGAAGTAGTGGGATATTCATAATTCTTTTGTAAAGGCAGTGTTTATGGGATAGAGTGACTGTGCCTGAACCTTTATAATCCACAACTAGTGAAGATTGGTGGAATTTGGTACAACCAACAACCTGTCGGCTTAGGTTCTTTGGATGTAGCCCTTAGTGGTGAACCAAGTAAAATTGTATTGTTGTCCTTATGCATGTGAATGTTTTAAATACTACAAATATCTATCATATAGGTTTAAATAGGTTCCTACCAGTGATTGAACAAGATCCAGTAAATAAGATAAAAACTTGACACCATGATTCACCCCCCCCCCTCTCAAGGTGGTCTAGGTTCGTTCAATTGGTATCAGAGGTAGGTTTTACGTATGTTTTATAATTTTCAACAATTCCATTCAAGATAATAAGGGATTTTTTTTCCTAAAGTCAATAATGAACTGCTGTCTTGATAAAGATTTATTCATCCTTGAGTACAATTCTATATCCAGAATGACTATGAAAAATAAGAAAAATAATGAGATGTGATATTTGAATAAGTGCCTCATTCATAATTAATATGAGGTTTTTTGTTCTCCATTCCCTTCCAATAAGGAAGTAATATCATTCTTGAGAATTAAAGAGTAGGTGGATCAGGATTCTACCTGAGGAATAGAAGACACATCAATCTCATTTTTAGGTTATCAAGAGAAATTAAGAACATTTCTACATGATATTCTTGAAGAATGAGTTGCTAATATTTGTAGAATATTTAAATGTATGCATGCTATGATCCCCTGACCGGGAAGAGAAGACGATAATATAGAGTATGGATTGATAAATAGTATTTCATAATGTTATAAGCTCTCCAGAAAAATTGAAGCCTTTGAATAATGAAATGGGAAACATGATATAAGTACATAAAAATGCATCAAATAAGATTAAGAGGAATAGAGAGTAATAAATACTCTAAAAGAAAAGACCCATACACTAGAATATGTGCTGAAGGAGAGAACTAAATTCTAGTGTTTATATTTGGATGAAACATCCAAGAAATTCAAGAATCATGACTCTTTGATACAAACCAATTTCAATCTGCATGAAGTTGATGTTGAAAGAATGAAGAATCCCAGTGGAGAGAAGATGATTATGATTGAAGATCAGAATGTCGTCCTCAATATCAAATTTCTAGAACTGGAATCTTAGTTGACCAATATTGAGAAGGTACATATTGAGTCTTTACAAAAGAAGGAAATAGATGATACTTGTACTCAGTGACTAATAGAGGATTCTAAAGCTGAAGGAACATCAACATGTGATAAGAAGATCATGACACTTGTTGATGATCTATCTCAATAAATAGTGTTTTTTGGTACACAATACTCACTAGAGGAAACTAATGATGAAATGCCTCCAACATGTTATAAGAAGATCATGACATCTTTCGATGATATACCACAAGCAGTAGAGATGAAATAGGTAACATCTAAACTATCTTGTACTCATGTTTGAAAATATGTTCCCACAATCATTGAATGATGGTAGAGAAATTCAAAACAAATATAGGCAATGTTATGTGAGGAGTTACATATCACCAAATCTCAGGTGATTATGAAGAAGGGTGTGGAAGGAGGTTCTCCACAAAGAGAACAGCAAGTCAAGAAGAAGGCCTAGCAACATAATACAATTAAATCAAGATTTTTGGGTCAATTTTGAGGCTGAAACATGTTTGGGAACAATGCATTATCTTTTTGGTACAATCCTCATAATGTAAAAGAACAAAGGAAGCCTACCATGAAAAATCTAGAGAAGAAGAAGCAGTAATAGCTTGTCCAGAAGAATCTATTTTCTATAAATAGTTTTTGAATTCTCGATATCATCTATGATATATTAAATTCAAGTGGTCAGAAGGTAGGTACATGCCTATTTCAACATGAATTCATCATTGATAAGAAAAAAAGACCTCTGATTCCAGCTATGTATGAAGAAGACACCTAGGGAAGAAATTAGAAGAATATTCGGAACACAAATTTTCACAAGAAGATCTCATGTTGGGATGATGATAAGACTCTAGATTTTAGATCTATATTAGAAGGGAAATTCATCCAAATGATAAATTAAGAGGGAAAACACTCAAATGAACCCATGTGAAGGATCCAAACCTTCTAAAATTGTTCTCAATGAAATGTTGTTCATCTAGATAAAATATTAGAAAAAAATAAGGATACATGAAGATAAAATGGCCATGGTTTGTGATAAAGGGAAAAGAAAAAATTTAACATGATGAAGAAAAAGTGTATTGGGTATTACAAACCAAGAAAAACACATGTGTAAAATATGTTCCATGTGAAAGATGTATGAAAAATTATTTTATTGAAAAAGTTTATCTAACCATAATACTATATCAATAAGAAATCATTATGGGTAGTATGAATGTATCATTCTTGATGGTTCTTGAGAAGAACAATTCTCCACACAATGGAGAAGAGAATGTGAAGAGAGCCATGCCATCAGCCAAGATCAGAACATAGGATCAGATGGGAAAGAATGGAGGCTATCATAAAAGGTGAAAATTTGTTGACAAAAGAATCTCAAGAATGCATCACATATTTATTATTCAAGGAGGAACCCCAATATTTTTTAAATCATTTGTGTGTAGTATTTGTGCTGATAATACAGGGAATTGAAGTTATAACATCCTCTCAGGGGGAGAACCTGAGAAGTACTGAATTCTATCAACACTTGATAGCTAAGATGAATAATATTCCATACATGTATGATTATTCAATTTATATTCAATTATTAAAATGATTAATGATCACCCTTGATGAATATGGCGAGGAGTGTTTCCCTTAAGGGGGAGACAAATGTAGAAGTTTCCAGAATTATTATTTCAATTAGTACTAGCTTTAGTTGGTATTAAATCCAATTACTCAAAAAATTACATAAAGAACATGTCATTGTATAAGGTATTCCATTTTTCAATATCTCATCCTTGGTTACTCCGAATGAAGATCATTTTACATAGGGGGGGTAACTGAAATAATTAGTGACATAATAAAAAAAGAAGTGCCCCAAGGCCCCTATCATGCCAATTGCACATGAATTTTTTTGATATTTTTTTCGAAGTGAGTATAAGAGATTAAGGTTTATTATTACCTATTACTTTCAGTTTCAACAGCCTAGAATGAATGTGTAAAACCCTTGAAGACAAAAGTTCATGAGTTATCATCTCCGGAGGTATCATGATCTTTGAATAATGGACATCCTTGTTGTCTAAATCAAATACACTAGTTTTCTATACTAAGAAATGATCATGTAGAATTAGAGTGATATTATTGGTGGAACATTTCTAAATGTAGGATTGATACCCTTTTATCATGAAATTTTTAATTATTGTCAACAAGGGGGAGAAAAGTGAAAAGAAAGTACGGGGAGAGAGAAGATTCTTATATGTATATTAAAAAATTTATTTGATGTGAACATTAAGGTACCGAAAAAAATACGAAGGGGAGGATTGACACAACCTATTTGTGTATAAGGTTGTATTTTGTGTCAAAAATTGTCAATGAAGATAAAAATGAAGAAGGAGAAGAATAATAACCCCAATGTTATTGAGAGTCAAGAATTATTTTATGAGGGATCATGTAAAGATTTGAATATTTATGAATGATCATACAAATATGAGAAGATGATGATTGTTATATTCATTGTTGACTAAAACGACTTATGTTTCAAGAACGTTGAGAAGTTGTTTAGTTAAAGTCATTTCCTCATGGAATTTGGCGATGTAGGAACTGATCGTTCAATGAGTATATATCACGGTGGAAGGTGTTAGTGATGAATGACGCTAACTATGGTAGAAGAAATATGACAAAAAATTAGCATGGGTGTTCTTGTTGAAGGAGATATTGAAGATGGTGATCTTTCCCAGTGATTCCAAAATTGTTGGACCCCAAAATTGGGATTTTGATTTTGGAAATGGAATGATATTTGCATTGGAAAGAACAAGATGCATAACGAAGAAGGAAATAATCAAAAGATTAAAGCAATATACTTTGGGACACAGACCATGTACCATGTTTTGGGAATGGTTTGAGACCACATACCTGGTAGTGGGAATGGTATGAAGAGAGGTGCGTGGAAATGATTATAGTTCACAGTTATGGTACGCGGTGAAGGTACGTGGTACGCGGAATACTGAAGGAAGAATAAAAAATGGTTTGCAGTGATAGTATGTAGTTATGGCATGTGGTATGTGGGAAAGGTATGTGAAACGATTATCAAAATGGGTGGCAGTATTGAAAATGGTTCACCATGGAAGGTGTTGGGGTATGCAGAATGGCTCATCATTGGCGAAAGAGATGAAGTATGCAGACCAGTAGACAAATAGTATGCACTGATGGTTTTCAGTTTGTTGGAGTCTTTCAGTACTCGGTGGAGGAACACATTATGCAGAATGAGCATAATCCATGGTGATGAATGTCCAACATTGAATATTTGGGTAAAAAGGATTAGAAAATTTTGGTGAGTAATTTTCATATATAAGGGGTGATAATCCCATTATTAATGGATAGAGAGTTCGATAAAAGAATATCATTGAATTAGAAGATATCAACTAAGTCTGAAAGTGTTACACAAGAGAGATTCTTCGTAGGATGATGTGGTACGCCAATGAAAAAACTGTTCACAAAATTGGATGGAGTAGTCTGTTGAAGGACGAAATTTTACACATAGGTGGTACAGTAAGGTAGAATTAAAAGTTAGTACGTGAAGGCGGTACACGAAGGCAATTCACAAAGAATGTAAGAAAAGGCGGCATGAGAATCTGTAGGCCAAGGAAGTACACAAAAGAGATACGTGAAGGTGGTATGCATCAGTTGCATGTGAAGGTGGTACACAAAGACGGTAGGCAGAGGCAGTGTTAGGAGTAGGCTCATTGTACAAATCAGGTGTGGTACATGAAGCAAGTGTGATCGCGGGTCAGGCGTGGTATGTGGAGTAGAGGTGGTACGCAAAGAAGGCACAATATGTCGAGAAGGACAGTACATGGAACATGAAAGGTACGCCTAGCTGGGGTGGTGTGTAGAACATGCATGAGACCCTGAGTAGGGGAAGTATATAGATCAGGAATAGTATACAGAGATTCCATGGTACGCGAAGAAGGCGAAATATGCGAAGAAAGGTATGTATGCAGAGCATGCATGGTACGATAATCCGAGATAGTCTATAGAATCAGGGATAGTTCTCAAAATCGGAAACAACAAAAAATAATTTTGTGATTCTAGCAGAAATAAGAAGAAGATTGTGTGCATTCAGTTATTTCACTATTGATGAATATAGATCATAAATGTGTATCATCTATAGACATTGATGTAAGAAAAGTCTCATGCTGAACATGAGACAAGGACTTGTCCTGCCAATATAAAGAAGCGACCATAATGTCGATAAACAATGAGACACTGCTCCGGAGGCAGTGAGCCAGGGGGAGTCAACACATGTGATTTGAGGGAAGTATTGGGATATCCCTAAACTTTTATAAAGGTAGTCATCCAAGGAAATTGTGATTGTTCTTGGAACATTTTAATCCAAAACTATTGATGATTAGTGGAATTTGGTATGACTAAAAACTTGTTGGTGTATACTCCATGGACATAGTTCTTGGTGGTGTACTAGGTAAAATTGTTGTGTTTTCCTTCATCATGTGAATGTTTAAAATACTTCACATATCAATAATATGGGGTTAAATAGGTTCCTATTAATCTGGGAACACGATCCGGTAATGAAGAGAAAAATATGACACCCTGATTCACCCCCCCCCCCTCAGGGTGGTCGAGGGTCCTTCACATGACATTGGAATTAGAGGTCTATCATGGGAGATAATATTTCTCCCATGTTTTTTATTGACATTGAGGTGTTTGGGTGTGTTGGAATAGTGTCATGTCCATCATCATTACCACGATGACTATAAAAGATCTATAATGTCTTCAATTTCCCATATCTTTATTAGTATAATATCAATAATTTACATTTCAATAAGAAGTTATAATTATATATCGAGTAAGAAACAACATTCATGTAGTATCTAGTTGAGATCCAAGATCCCCATGAGAGGGTTCTACTAGAGACAACTATTCATATGGTTCACATATAGTTAAGGAATGATTTCTAACAATAAATTACATGGGAGCATAAGACATAGAGTCATTACCAGTACCCAAGGTTTTTTTAGTTTTACCTTCTCTATTTTCCCTTTTGATATGAAGTTCTTATGTTGTTTTTTTAGATGATTAAATTGTCTTTATGTGTGTTGTGTGACACATATAACAGTATATGAAATGGGGAGGACACATATTTTTATTAAGATGTATTATAATTTGAAATTATTAAAATCATGTGTGTGAGTCTATTCCTCTAAAATAAGATATTATAATAACATGAATGATGGAATTCCCTGATTTATGCGCTCAAGATAGTGATTCTTAATGGTTGTTGTGATTATTTTATTTGGTTGTGTGATTTATTGGACAGTTGTTTACATGGCTATGAGAATGGTAAAGTGATGTTATAATGATGTGTGGAAGAGGTGGTCATGTAATAACTCTATAAAATGTGGTGGATTGTGGCTTTTAATGGATGATGTGGTGTTGTGAAAAAATAATAGTTATTGATGTGGATGTGTGATGATGTAGTTTCTTGGGATATATATGGATATTTTTTTGTTGATTTCGGATGTTGCTATCATTTTCACCATGAAGATATTGTTGAGAGGTATCTCACAAGGTGATTTTGTGGATGTCATTCATTCCCATAAATTGGTTTATTTATATAGGATGATAGTCTTGTGAAAGGTATCTGATGTAATAGGTTATGAATTTTTAACCTATTACATTACTAGTTTTGGTCTTTTTAAAGAATATTGAGATTTTTTGAGATGGATCATTGATGGTAGGATATATAGGAGTAGGCGGTTCATGATGAAAACTATGTTCACTTTACGATTTGATGGTTCAATGCTTGGTTAGATGACTATTTTCATAGCATATGTTCGATAGTGTTGGAAATTGGTGAGAATAATTGAAATCATGAATGTAATTCACAATGATTAATTAATTCCATTAGAGGAAAACTAATTTCTAGAGATAACCATAGATATTGTGTTTTCACACCCCATACCAGATATATGGCATTTAATCCACTAAACCACAAGGAATTCACATCCTAAATTGAATATACTTTGTGAATGGGTTGTGTTCATCCTTTTTTTCAGAGTACCCTTTCGTCATTATGAAACCATCATTTCTCGCATCATTTGACAAAATATATCTACCATTAGATGATCTTCAAGGCCGTCCTATTATGCATCAATTTATTGGAGACTCTATATTATCTTTGTGGATTGAAATATGTTTCCCCCTCTTCCCCATCATTTTATTTTCTATTCCTCATCTAATAGAATCCACAACATCATTATAGTTTTGGTTGGGGGTGAATGTGGGATACACTGGGATGATTCAACATTGTAGTGTAGGTAGATCCATGTTTTTCCTTTAGTTTTTGTTTTATTTTGTTTCCTCTTCATCCTGTATTGCACATTGAGTTAAAACATCTTCTGGGTTTTACTAAATCCCTTATTTATTTCAATAATGTATCACATTGGAGGAGAATACAATTTTTTATGTTTGTAGGAATTCTTTTAGATTGCCAAAAAAACTAATGTGGTATATGGAAATGGGTTTGATTCACATGTTTTTAAATCATTCACATTTTTATATTGATATTGTGAATTAATAGGATTGATTCCCCCAGTGAAATTCATAATGGTGGGATCCTATTAATGTTTTTTATTCCTTGTGATAATGAAACCATATTGTGTGTTGTTTTTATATCACAACAATATATAAATTTTCTAACAATGTACATTTGGATAATAAAATGAGTTCCCTTCTGGATTTACTAATATCTCCATAAATAATGATGTGTAATATGATGGAAGCCCCTTTCAGTAAAATACTAATTTTTTCATTATTTGATGTGTTGTGGAATGGGAGTGTTATAGGGATGAGACATATAATTGTGAATAGTGGATGATGTGTTGTTTTTTTAGGTATTTTTTGATTTAGACAATTCAATATGGTATCAAATCATTGTTTTAATGATGTATAGAAAAAATTGTGGTTGTTATGAGGTTGTGTGACGGGGTGGTGAGTTGTGGATGGCATGAGGTTGTTCTTTGGGTCATGGATGTGTGGTTGGTATGATGTTGAGATATTCATCAAGGATGTGTGGTTATGTTTTTTTTAGTATATGATGAGAATTTTTTTGTGCTATATTCTCATGTAGGGATGGAATATCATATTAATAATATTTTGAAGATACAGGGCTATTATGGATAACTAGAATGAAATAATAAATGAATGAATTGATAATGGTTTCGGTCATTATATATTGTTTTTTAAAATAATGAATCTAATGGGATTTTTAAATAAAATTTTCAAGGATTGTAATAAAAAGTGGGGAGTGACTTCTGTCTTGTGTTTGTTCTGTGGTTTTTTTCATTTTGTTGTTTTAGTGAAATACATGATTTTTTGAGTTTGATATTTTTGTGTTGTGAAACAATAGGATAATATTTTTTTAATGAAATATATCTATTAGATTTTAACAACTTTTGATTTTATATACAAACCACCTACATCATGCATCATGTAATGAAACTCATGAATTGATATATATATATATATATATATATATATATGGTGATGTTTTTTATGAAATTAGGTTGTAGAGGATGGCTAGCCAGCTACATCTAATTTCATAATCTCACATATAGGATAATATGTATTCCCATTCTATGATGTTAGGAGGTAAAAAAGTATAGTCGGTGATAGACTAGTTTTCTTTGGGAACTATGTTCTTCCAAAGGTGTCTGTAGCAGATATATGATATAACTATTTTGTGGGGTGGATTATGGTGTGGGATGAGTATGTAAGATTGTGGACATGTGACCTGTGAAATTCATGTCCATGATACTCAAATACTCTCTGTTATTGATTTAATGTGTTGGACCATGTGTCATTCATAATGATGTGGTCTGACTCATCTATACGGTAGTGACCCAAAACGTTTTTAGGGTGAGATGATATGTGACCATGTTATTGGGAAGCTTTTGAAGTGGGTGTGTGAGAATGTGATGTTTCCATTATGTGGAGTGGTGGTATATGATATACAAAATGTATTGGTGTAATAGGACATAAATTGTATGAGGTTAATAGTTGTAAATTAGTGTAAAATTGGTATGGAGTACCCATTATTGGTATGTTTCTTGTTAGGTTAATATACAAGGATTTCACTAGTTGGTGAGTGTGCCTTGGGGAGGACTATGTTGGATAATTGGCATGATTATGTGGTGTTGGTTCAAATATTTACTCATGGGTTAATTAGTATTCTTTTATCAAATTTTAACATGAGTTTTATTTCTTACTATGTATAATTGTATACCCACCCAATATATTTAAAATTATTTTCAGGTTTCTTGTAGAATTACACATATCATTCAAGAAATTTATAGAATAGACCTGTAGATCCTGTTGTGACACTACTTTAGCTTTTTTTTTGTGTATTTATATTATATAATTTTATTTATACATGAATTATTTATAAATGGATTTTAGGATTTACTTTGGAATTATTTTGAAATTATTTCATGGAGTTACATGTGTTCAATTCATCATATATCTTGATCTTATATTTTTAGGGAGGGTAATAACTCTTCTTTTATATGATTTTTGTTCTCTTAGGGATTTTCACTAAACTAGGGTCTATTGGATGTGGGATTTAGAGGGTCATTATATTTCTCACTTCATTTTAGTATCACTGGTGTGAAGGTTTCATGACACATATTAACTTTCCCGTAAATAGTGTATAACAAGGAAGGGAAGGAAATTATGGACCTATAATAAAATTTTTATTTATATAAATTTGAGTAATTCATAGAAATGTTGAATTTTTAATTTATAACATAATTAATAAAAATAGGTTATTTTTTAAGAGAATTAATTTTCCATGATAGGAAATTAAATAACATATAATATTGGGAAATAGTAGGATCAAATAAATCATAAAAAGTATATTCATGTAAAAAAGACTATAACCTATATAATTTAGATATAATTGGATGAAACAATTAGAAAACAGTAATGGAAGAATGAATGGATCCTACGAGGATGATGATGAATTATACATTATAATTTTATAAATTTAAATATAATATAATATGTGAATGTAATAATATAGTGAATAAACCAAATAAATAAAATTACGTGACACAAATTGAAGTGTGTCCCATGGAGTTGATAACTACACAATGAAACCCATACATTTTTACCTCACTGTTGAATTCATGTTAAACTACTATATTATATAAATATATATCATACTAAACTATTTCAAAAACATATCCAAATACATTTCATTTAACAAGATTCATTTATAATTATTATATTCATATATTTATGAATTTTTTCAATCTATTTTCCACAAAGTGTGTGAGTAACCATAGATGTAATGAAGTAGTTTAAAATTCATGTTGTATATATACATTAATCCTAAACTGTTAATATTTTCTGGGTTATTAGTTTCTCATACAGAGAATGTTTATAATAAATTATGTTGTTCTGAACTCCATTCATGATTGTTTTCATCTCAATCCTAGAAGATGAAATTGATAATAACCATTTTTCTCTTATTATTAATGATCAAAGAGTGATTTACTAATAAATGAATTTAATAATTATGATACCATTATAGAAAAAAGTATTTTTTTGGATATTTATATCATATTACACCATTTATTATCTCCATATAGTCACCCATTACATAAATATATAACATTGTTCAAGATGGTTGTTAAATCGACCTAAGCATGAACATTCCATGATTAATGAATGATTACATGGAAGATTATTTTTAAAATGAGTATACTATAAGAATAATAATTTTATTTATATTTTATCATTATTATATAAAACAATTTTAGTGATGTATAATAAAAAATAATGGATATTTAAGTATAGATAATAGGAAATAATTCTTTCCCCTTCCCATTTTTCTTATTTAA
Source organism: Viscum album (assembly GCA_963277665.1). Classification (NCBI taxonomy): domain Eukaryota; kingdom Viridiplantae; phylum Streptophyta; class Magnoliopsida; order Santalales; family Viscaceae; genus Viscum; species Viscum album. The sequence continues at coordinate 672,414,633 of OY728157.1, read as the reverse complement.
AATTATTATATTTATAAATATTCTTTATAACTAATATAATTTATAGGTTATAAAATTGTTATTAAAAAAATTAACTAATATTATGAATATCATATTTATCTAGAAAAACAATATTTAAAACTATCTATGATTTTTTTGTTGAAATAGTCTAGAAATAAATTGTTTCATGTAGGCTATAGTCTACATATATGTATTGATGATGATTTTGTTTTCAATAAAATATTGCAGGAGAGTAACACTATTATACCATTTCATAAGAAAAAATATTTTGTAAATAGCATTTCTATTTGTTAAATTTACTCTTACTAAAACTATATTATAGTGGTGATGGAAAATGAATCATTTTTCATCATAGAGGTTGTAATTTGAAAAATAACCGATAACAGATTTTGTTATTGTTAACAGACTATGGTAAGGTGTAAATATTTAAATTAAATTATAATAAAATAAGAATATATAACTTATTATGATGTTTTAATTTTAATGTGTTTTATTTTAATTTTTTTATGAATATCTGCACATAGAAAATAGGAAAGAGGGAGGACTAATTAGTAAATTAAACAAATATATTTGGATTTTTTCCATTTAAAAGGCAAATAAACAACGTATATATGCAATTTAGAGAATAAAAATAATAGTAATGTGTATATAAAGGTTTATGAGAGGTTTTAGAATATTCTGGGTTGATTTCATAGGGTTTTGTGTGAGTGGATGTGAGGAGAAGAGCACCTATTTTATAAGTGAAAGGGATGGATTGTTTGTAAATAAACATTAATTTTATATAACCGGATGTCTCTCCCAAGTAAAATTCCTAAAAAATTGATAAATAATTGGTAGGGAAATGCTAAAGGTCAATAATGTCCTCAACCACACATTATCACGCATGTTTTAAACACATTTGTGGTATTAAATTTTCTGATTATATACTTTTACCATTTTATCTTTTACCAGAGTAACCATTTTTACCAAAGGTAACTTATCCTTTCTTCCCCAAAAACAAAATTCCCATTATTAAATAAAGAGAACATACAAATTAAAAACATTATATTCCATTTACGTAATTTAATATATAAAATTCTTAAAAATTGATGTTACAATACTATAAGTATAATATATTAGAAACCATTTTTGATAAGCATAACATAATTTATAAAATTTAATATATTTTTTTTAAAATTAAATTTTTTGTTTAATATAATAAATAAATATATTGAATATATATTTTTTTCATGAAAAGGAATCATGAAATTCCAATTAATATTTATATATTAATAATTTAATGAAATATATGTTATTCGAAGAAATATAATTGTTCGTTATTCACCTAAAAATACATCTATAATGAAAAAAATTAACCTTAAACTAATTTTTATAATATGAATTTCAAAATGAGTAAATTTTTAAAATTTAATTTTTTAATTCATTTCATTAATTTGAAAATAAAACCATTAAAAATGGTAATTGTGTTTATAATGAAATAATATTTTAAAATTCTAGTCTATCTTATACATAATTTATATAAAACACTAATAAAGGTAAAATATTTTTTTTTTATTTTTTTAATTAATATAATATTTAATCTATAGTATACATAAATATATTTACTAAAAATTACATTTTATAAAAATATATATTCATAAACTCAAAAAATGAATTGAGTAAATATGAATAAAATTACCATTATATATATTAATATATATTTTTTATTGTGGTTAGTAATATCAATTACTTATTTTCAAAATCTGTTTTTATACTATCTAGACATTTCATGGTATAATTTTAGAATTATTTTAAGGTGGAGATAGATATCTTAAACATTGTACAATAAAGTAATTTTGACAGTTCAAAATTGTGTAATTTAAAATTGTTAAACAATAAGAATATTATAAAAGATTAGTTGGGGTAAAATAAAAAATTACAAAATAATAGTTTACTATAAGTAATGATAGATTAATATGTAATCTCAAATGAACAAATATTTACCCAGATATATGAGTCTTAGAAAATTACGTAAATAATGAGTAATATTGGGATATTATATGTTTGTTGAATCAGATATATGGGGAATCAATATAAATAATGAAATCACAAAAATAACTCATTTATAACATACAATATAACATATCAGAGTGTCTGAGTATTATCACTCAATAACTACAAAAGATATCATGAAACTAAATTAATACCCAATGCATTGGATGGATATATAATTTATTTCCCACTTTTCACATAAGGATTATATTTAATATGTAATAAATAATATTTTAATAACCATATTATAAAATTTAGTACAATAAAAATGGGTATCATATCATTATAAAATGATTCCCAAAAATTAACCATTCAAAAATTCATAGATAATCCTAACATGATATGTTGTGGAAATTAAATACGTCTTCAATGATATTAGGTATATTTCTTTGAAATAATCCTATGTTACGTTAACAACGATTATCTCATTTATATTATAATTATTAAGGGTATAAATTTTTTTGAATAATTTATCTAATCAATAAATTCTTTGTTATCTAGGTGAACACCACTTCAAAAAATATATTTAATATATTTAATTCATATAGGGAAGGAATATGAATAAGAATAATATTTATAAACAAAAAATTATTATTCTAAAAAATAATATTGATGGATCATTTCTCTTATAGAGACTTATGTAAAAGGGAAATCATAAAAATGTAATTTTCAAAAAAAGATCTTACCCTTATTGAAATCAATATATCCTTTTCAAGTTTGTATTGAAAATTATTATTTTTAGAATATGGAGAGATGTTTTATAAAAATATAACATTAAAACAATTCCCAACAATATGTCTGTTGAAATATATCATATATAAACAAAATCATATTTTAATGGAAATTTTTGAGTGTAATTGAAATTTATATTTTATAATTTAAAATTCCATTATTTAATCTAACAACTTTTAAAGGATTTTAAATATTTTATTTTTAAAAAGTGATATGGATAAATATTGGAATCAATGTGTAGAAAAAATATTTGAGTTTCCAAATTTGAATGGATATCATTTACATGATAGATAAATATGGATATAGAGGGGAAATTTCAATATATGGATGATTGTGAATCATAATATTGTCCTAAATTTAAAATGAAATGAAATAGTGATGAAATTTTTATTTAAAGTATTAATTCCTACAAATTGAAAATAATATTTTTCTATTATAAAAAATGGAATAATAAGGGAACATATATAAAAATATTCTCGAAGGATAGTTGATGTCCCAAATATAGTGAAAACCAATTCAAAAAAGAAAAAAAATATTTTTTTCATATTGAATAAAAAACTATAATAGGAAAAAAAGAAATGGATTTTTAAATCAATTAATTTCATATAATATATGATAAAAATTATAGGGGATGAATTTTCTCAAATAATAGAACACGATTTAAAAGAAAATCTTATCATATTAAAGTGATATTGGTATATGGAAACCCATAACATTAATCTATCTTAGAAGAACATGGTCTATCTTTATGTATAACCAAAAATTGTATTGAAATCCCATATTCTAGAAATAAATTCATACCTATAACTTTTTATTAACATCTTTTATAATCAAATATTAAAAATATTTTAGTAATATTTTATTTTCATTTTAAGATATTTGTTAGCATGGATTATTGTTTCAATATTAGTTTGGTAATTTCTTGGTTGATCATTTTTTATAGATTAAAATTTCATAAAAATAATACAATTATATTTATTAGTTAAAAAATAATAATTCAACGTTTTATAATATAATTTAATTATAATATAATTATGATTCATGATAATAATTTCGGTGAAACTCTGATTTGGTAACATATAAAAATTTTAAAGGGTCATATATTTTTAATAAGTGTAATATTAATATGATGTTTCGAGAACTATGACCCAATAATTAATTTCATACTAAAATATAATTAAATAGTTTTTTATATTTCAATAATTATCCACGATTGAAATTTCAAGCATTTTTCATATAGTTTTGTAAACAAACCCAAAAAATAAAAATATATCAGTGAGGGTTGAGTACGAATAATAATATTATCCTTATAAAATAATATCATCATCATAAAATCATAATGATGCTATTAATAAGTTTTAAAGGATTTGATTTTTTTATAATTGAGTTTGATAAATAATAAATGACTATAGTGAGAGATAAAATATTTCACTTCCATGTAAGAATTAGTCTTTATGTACATATAATAAATATATTTGTTTTCCAAATATATCGAGGAACAAATAATCTTTTTATATTTATGTATATTTATATTTTTTTAAATATTTTAACAATAATATTTAAATAGATGTTTATAAGTATACATGTTTGAATGTGTTGAGAAATCAAGCACGATAGTCATGGATGCGGTATTCCTCGCATAAGCATGACAACATCATCATTTCTCAAGTGGTTTTAGAGGAAGTTAAAAATTCTATAAAAAATTAATGTAAAAAATTTAATCAATAAGATGATTAAATTATATAACACTTTAATTTATTCTTATCTATGAGTGGGTAGATGAAGAATAGAATTATGAGTGATTGGTTTTTAGTAATATAAATTCCTTCGTAAACTCTATAAGGCTCCCATGGCAAGGTTTTTTAGATAGTCCATGGACTTTGGAAGAATAAATGATACTTAATTAGATAATGAATTATATTATAAGTAAATATATTTCATTATATTTATCTTACAAATGGGGTAGTGGTGAGACAAATTTATAGGTCATGGGAATCAAATTCATGTAAATATAAAATTTTATTATAAAGAGAGTACATTATTCACATGGAATGTGGATCCAAAGTTGAAAAATGTATTGGTGAATTATTTGGGGCCAATAATTACACAATGATAAATTTTTCCAAAACATTTTTCAATTTTTATATGTTTTAATCATATATTTATTTAATTTCACCTTTTCTACGTTAAACCATTATAGTTAAATATTTACAAGGAATGATTAATTAGTTTCAAAGAAATAGAAGGTGAATTTTAACATAAATTTTTCTATATGATTCCAAAAACATAATATAATTATCAAGAAATTTTTTATTTGTATTTTTTTTACTTTAACACATGTGACACCTAATAACAAATTTATGGAGAGTTTTTTTTATTCATAAAAAATACTTTCAGAAAAAACCATTTTTTTCTTTTTTAATAAAATAAATTGATTATTAATTACAAAATATTAGTTATTTGAAATTAAAATAAATCTAAAACATAGTTTCAAATATTAAATAGATAATTAAAATTAAATGAGTAAAAATATTTTTTTTATAAAAATTATCTAATTATAGAAATGATATACATGGGATTTTTAAATGAAATTTATAATTTTATACAACAAATTTCACATAGTGAATTAAATTTTAACTTTAATATTTTATTATATTTTTTTGAGAGTCATAAAACAAACAAATTTAGTAAAAAGTAAATTCTCAATATTCACCTTGAAATCTATTATAATTTAAAAATATTAAAAATTAAAATTAAGATAATATTTGTATTAAAAATTAAAAAGAAATTATGTTTACATAGTTAAATTATAGTTCTAATATTTAACTTTTAAATTGTAACATTAAAATATAATGAAATCTAACTTTGAAAAAAATAATAAAATATTGACATTTACTACTGTTAATTTCAATGAATTACTAATTAGTTTGGTCTCATATTATACATATGAAAAATTGATTTAAGTGATTTATTTTCTTTAAAAAAATATATTAATAATTCTATTTTATAATATATAATTTTTTAGGATTAAGAAGATTTCATCAGTTTATCTATGCTTTATAGAATAAACATTCTTTTAAATTGATTTTTAATATGGGAAAAGTGTTAAACATAAGTTACAAATAACACATTATATTCGTAGATATATTTTTTATAGCATCATAATTTATTATTACTTTTCCCTTAATTATTTATGTGTAAGATTGATACATAATGATCATTGTCAGGTCAGTATTGGGTGGTGATTCTAGTAGCATAGAATTCGTGTAAATTTCAATGAGATTTAACTTTTGTCACCTAAGTTTATCTCAAATTATAATTTTCTGAGTTCAGTATATGATAAGGTAGGTAAGACGTAATGAATATACCTATAATATGGGAATGGATAAATGAGATTCATAATGTAAACATTAAAAACCCATATCTATTTTATTTATTACTATTTATAGTTTTAATAATATCGAGACATACATTTATATACAAAATTTTAATTTCTATATTATAAAAATAAAACATACAATGTTTATTTTAATGTATAGTGGTTTAAATAAAAAATTATTTAAAGCATAATATTTTATAGGAAATAAATTATTGTAAAATTATGGGATGTTACATTGTACCACATTTAATATATATAAACCATGGGCTTTTAATATCAAGTCAGTGATGAATTTGATAAGGTTTATTCAAATATTAAATAAATAATGATCTTTTCTAATGAGTTTCCATTCTATATAACATGGGTAATTCTAGGAAGTAATATATTAAATATATATATTATATAACAAAATATATAGTTTATTAATAAGTATTAAATAAATATAGTTCTCATCAATAGGGTTAATACAAGTGTAATAGAATAGTTTTCATAGAGTGTCCATTGTCCCCATTGTTGTGATAAGTTAACATAACATTTTTGAGTTTTGAAATATTATCCTTCTATTTAATTAATATATACTTTATGTGGAAATACCAAATCAATTTATTTAATAACACCAAATTAATTCAATGAAAGGATAATAAGATTGTTATAAATCAGTTTCTAAAAAGCACAATCTTGGGATGAAATAATCATACCAGTAGAATATGTAAATATAAAATAAAAATTTACTAATTTGAGTAATTCTTTTAGGTTCCTAGATATCATACATAGTATAATGGATTCTTATGATGATTATAAAAATACTATAGTAAATGTTATTTAGTGGATGATTAGTGTTCCTCAATCCACGTCATTTTTTTAACACGCTTTTGTAGTTGTGGTTCAATAAGATTTCTAATGTACCCTTGGTATTGAAAAATATCATTCATAAATTCCTTATCATCCTTCATATTGGGCATTGATTTGGGTAATGTTCCAATTTCGTCATTTATGACATAAAACAATCAATGGCCCTGAAAAAAATCATTTCTCCCATTCATTTTCTCTACTAAAATTTACATATTTCCTTAAAAATTATTTAATATATACCCTCATTTACCATAGATAAAACAACATGCATTTCAATTGAGAAATTCACCATTGAGCCTCCTCACATATTTATTTCAAGAAGAAAATTAAAAAATATTATCATTATCACCTTCAAAAACTATACTTCCATGAGAATCCATTATTCTCTTCTATGATGTTTATAAAAACTCAACTATATTAATGTTTCTAAACATAATTATTGATAAATTTCTTAGGATAATTATAATATTTCATGCTCTAAATATTATTCTGTTTGGTTTATAAATTTAATAATATCCCCATTGTCTATGGAAAATACTATTATAACGGTTACTTCAAGCTCAATCAATTACTAAAACCAAAAGGTGTTAATTAGATAGGAGAAAATATAACATCATTGGATAATTTTCACAAATAATCCTAGTGAAAAATAAACCATCATGTTTATTAATCTCTAAAACCTAATCTTTTTATTTCAAATCATCAAAAATTACTCTCAGTAATATATTGGTTTATATAGGTTCACTTCTCTCATACATCATAACCTAATTCCCTAAATAATTAATTCTTGACAATGGTCCATAAATGGAATTTGATAGATAAAATTATCACCCACTTTTCTCTAGTATCAGTTGAATATTTAAGTCAACTCATAATACACTATATAATGTTTTAGTTAATACAAAACCAACATTTTTGAGGTGATTAACACTAACTATATCTATTAAATAGTTTTAACCACATTTTAATTCAAATACATAGATTAAATGAAATGGAAAATCACATAATAAAAATATAAAAACCCTACACTGATGCCAACCATTGAACCCTAGACATTTAATACATGTTTCATTGTAATAAAACACAAACTTTACAAATAATCATTAGATTCAAGTGATATGATCCAAGCGAATAATGTCATTATTTTAAATCAAGTTGATAACATTAAAACCATTTCTAATAATAATCATATAACCAAATGAAAATTTTTTCGTTGTCTCTAATAAATATTTTCCAAAGAATAATTTTAATGATATAAAGGAATATTTCTACAAATTTAATCCACCCAAGACTTCCCTATGATTTAATTAGAAATTATACTCAGGTTCATATTATTATAAATAGAAGAATACGAATGGGGTGAACTCATATTATAAATATAGAATAAAATATCTATATGTGATAAAGGTTTATATCATAAGAATATTAGAAAACATGATTAGGGGATAAATATCATATTAATACCAAAATCAATCAATAATAGTTTTCTGTAAAGAACCGGAAATTTCATGATTTTTTTCTTAAATTCTTGGAATTTTATGAGTCTGCAGTTTCTGATGGCGCCTGATTCCAAGGCCCAGTGTGCCCAGATTCTATTTTTAAAGTTTTGTTCGGGTACATTCAGTAATTGTCTATGCAGGTTTTTCTATCTTTGGAACCGGTGCTAGGAATTGAAATCTAAGGACACTGATGAACTCGCAATGCTGATATTCGCTTAAGGGGTCCTTTATCGCAGTTGCGTTTTATGCAGGATGGAAGTTATATTTTGGGGTTTCTACTTAAAAGTTAGAAATTAAATAAAAATGTGTAGTAACACAACTTTCATTTAGTTGGTAGTTATTATCTCCAATGGGAGGTTGGTGGCGGGGGCCACCCCCACATAACCTCTCACGAGAAGATAATGTGTGGTGGGGCCCACAATAACTCAAACTTTTCACCTCCCCTCAACTCCTTTTAAACTCCCCTTAATTAAATGCCACACTTAATTAATATTTTTGAATTCTTTTGAATTTTCTGTTCCAACATTAAAAGAAGAGATGTCATTCTTTTACATGGGATGGAATAATCTCGCTTGGGGTGGAACTTGAGAGAATTTGGAGGATATCACCATCTCCCACAAAGAATGCTGATTCCACCAAAGAACGACGACATGTCTTCCTTGTTTCCATCTAGGGAAAGAACATGAGGCGACACCCACGAAGAACGCTGTATTCCTTCATATTTCTCCGCGTCTAGGGAGAAGATGCCACCCGTGAAGAATGTCACCAACAACGATGCTTTCTCCCCGGATGCACCCCAACGCCAATGAATCGATGCCATCGACAAAGAACGAACCTTGAATCGAGGTGGGGGTTTTGTATAATTTTAAATGAATAAAATTATACCCATTATCATGTTGAATGCCCGGTTTGAATTTTGACTTTTGTTATCACCTAATGTAGGGGGCGTGGGCCGAACAAACACGGCCCGACGACCCTTCATTTATTCTTGTTAGTTTGTTTGTATTGGAGATGGAGGCGGTGTTGGAAGAGGCGATGGCAGCCGAAGTCGGAGGAAACTAGAGGCGGCAGCAACCAGAGGCAGCGACATCCACGCGCCAGCTACATGACGAGATCGGCTGGCCAAACTGGTCGGTCTGTTGGGAACTGCAACACATGTTGGTCCCGCATGGCGGGGGGAACCGCGGCCTGCCACAATGGGCCGCTTGCTGGACGAACTGGCCGGTTACGACCAGTCAGGCAGGAGACCGCGGAACATCTTGGATTTGCATGCGGAGGAACCATGACTCGCAACCTTGAGAAGCTCATGCTGGATATAACCAGCAGAATTCGGCCGGCTGGGAAGCAAGGAGGGGTGGCACCCCTCGGCACCACCGGGCGAGCCGAACCGGCCCGCAACCGCGGGCCCGGTCCGCGGGCAGGCCGCGCCCCACCGGGCCGGGCCGTCCACCCAAATGGGTCGGACCAGCCAGGCCAAGTCCCTAGCTGGGCCGCACTCCACCGGGCTGGGCCAAACCCAAGCCGGCTAGGACCCGCCAAACCGGGTCGGGCCGACCCGCCAGCCCAATGGGCTTGACGAGCGGGGCCCGTTTCACTTAAACATGAATAACTTCTTGACCGCATGTCTGATTGACATGCCGTCTGCGACACTGGAATCCTTGTGACGAGGTGGTACTTTTGAGATACTCTAAGTGAGTTTTTAATACTTTAGAAAATGACCAGGTTTGGAACGATCGTAATTTCAATAGGGCCCCTGAAATGGAAATGCTAATAACTCTCACACCGGGTGTCCGATTGACGCATCATATGTCGTGTTGGATTCTTTATGATGAGACAGAACTACAGGATACATCAAATCCAGACTTTGTGATAGTTTATGTATCGACAAATTTTCTAGAGGAGCGGACCCACCCGAAATTTAGCATGTTGTGTGCGGGAACCCTAGAGCTTTTTGTGACTGCGACGACTACTGTACCGGAATCTTATGTGGGTTACGCAGCGATGATTAATATACAAATATTCTATGTGTGTTAGAAGATGATGGCTATTGAACTAGAATCCTCTGTGGTTTTGACAACGATGACTACTATTCCTGTATCCTGTGTGGGTCCGACAGTTTTGACTTCCATTCTTGTATCATGTGTGGGTCTGATAGTGTAGCTGGTATTATATCCTATGTGGGTCCAACAGCTTAGCTAGTCTAGAATCTTGTGTGGGTCTGATATCTTAGATGAATAAGTGACTACATCTGATCATCTCTATCGCTATACAAGATATGTATACCTGTGTGAGATGAGTCTTGACTTTTAATCATTATCATTGGTATGATTGACTTTACTTCCTTTGTGGTCTGGGTTGTGCTTGGGCTCGATATGTGGAGACAAACTATGGTAGATAACTTAGGTATATGTATGGGAATATACCTATGTAGGGTTGGTTGATACTTCGTGATTGTATATTTCCCTTTGTGGTTTATCCTTTCTGGATTCTGGGGGACCTTCGAGGGTCTCGGGGTCCCTACTAAGTAATGTTATACTCACCCGTGCACAGGCTATGCCCGCACTTAGTTGTGTTGGTTGCAGACAACGGGAAGCACTGATCGAGGTGAGACTTGTAGAGCTGGACAGTACCCATAGGTGGACCACTTTGTGAGACATACACAGAGAGGATGAACAGACCTGAAGTGTTTAGGAGGCCATCTATAGTAACCCTTCAGGTGGGATTCCCAAAGGATGACTCAGTAGTTTTTTTTACTTTTCTATAGTTTTACTTTACTGTTGGGCTTGTATTTCTAGCCCCTTTCCTTTCAGCAATTTCTCTTGTATTCAGTTTTACTTTGTGTTTAATTCAAGTTGTTGCCTCTAATGCTTGGGTTCAGATAGTGTGTGTGTTATAGGTTAAAAGGAAATACATTACCTTTTTTCAGGATTATGCCTTTGGTGCTAGTCACCAGCCCCTGTCCTATGGAAGCCGGGCATGGGGTAGTCATGACTTGGGCCCTGAGGATGGGTCGTGGAAAATTTGTATCAGAGGAGTCGGTTCTACATTAGAAAATATAATCTTGATTCTTTAAAAGACAATAATATTTACTGTTTTGGGTGTGGGTATCAGTTTAGGGAAACTGGTGTTGGTGCGTTGGACAACGTATCCATACACCATGACCCTGACCTCTGATTTCCGACTCAGTGCATGAAAACACTAATTGCGTGTGTGTTTCCTTTCAAAAAGTTTTCTTCGTTATTACTTTCTGTCAGCTCGACAGGTATACTATTTTAACCATGGAACAGTTGTTTAATTTCAGGATGGCCCCATGAAGGTAGCCAGCTTGGGTTCCGAGTTATGTACAAGATTGTATACCATCGAGCGACAAGGCCTCAGTGCAGGGCCCCATCACAGCAGGGTTACCAGTGGCACCTCTACCCACTAGACCACGGATACCACCAGCCCCAGCTGTAGAGAGTGAATGCTTCCTGAGTGAGTTTCATGAGTTCCAACACCAATGTCTGCCCAAGATTCGAGGAGAGACGGACCCCCATGCAGTTGAGGATTAGCTGGAGGTTCTCGTGAGAGTTTTCATATTGGTAGGGACACCAGCCGACCTCATGGTGGTCCTTGTCGCGAGTCTCCTGTATGCAGCAGCAATCAGATGGTGGAGCCTGATGCTAAAGGTGCATGGCAAGGAATCATTACGCTGGAATGACTTCGTGAGTCTCATCCATTCAAAGTTTGTTCCAGCCACCCTTTGTACAGTGCAGATTCAAGAGTTACTTCACCTACAGCAGGGCAGCATGACAGTAGCTCACTACTCAGTGAGGTTCACCGACTTCTCAAGCTACTTCACAGATATGGTACGAGACCTGTTCTTCAGGGCCCGGACCATCGATCAAGAACTCAGCCATGAGATCAGGGCTTCAACAATTCCCCTCAGCATCCCAACACATGAAGGGGTGCAGGAGAGACCCCTTCTAGTGGAGAGTTTTTTCACAGAGCAGTCACTAGCAGTGAGACCCTCCATAGGACGACATGTAGCAGAGTCTTCTATAGTCGGAAGTAGGATATTGATGTAGAGGTCAAAGCAGATCAGGCCATCAAGTAGGTGACCTCAGGATACAGGTTAGGTTGTCTGGGGCGCACGGAATAGAGCCATCCATACAAGGAGCAGGTGGAGCTATAGATGCGGTGGGTAGGGCCACATGGCTCGAGACTGCCCAACCCACCATGTAGATGAGCAGTTGATAGTTGATGGAACTCCCAGGAAGAGGTAGTGGATTGACCATGGAGGTTTGCTGAGAGAAGGAGGACGTGGAAGAGAAGCTGGCCGAGTAGTGGGTGATGGGAAACGTTTCAAGGCTCTACCACCACCACCTCCAGGTGGTCCACCCTGACCATAAAGAGCTGGCGGACAGAGGCAAGATCAGCTCCAGGTAGTCGAGGCCTATGACCACAGATCAGAAGAGATAATTCAAGGTAAAATCTTTTTCTACTCCACCCTTTATGCATTACTTATAGATAAATGTGCGAGTCATTATTTTATTACCACTTCCCTTATTCAAAGCTCGGAGATTCTGACGAATCTGTTGGCTCAATCCTTATGGAAAGAGTCATTTACGGGATCATACTCAATGATTACGCACTAGTTTCAGTAGTGTGAGATTACTCTAGGAGGTGAGAGATTCAGTTGGGATCTTCTAGTAGTGGCGTTGAGGCCTTACAATGTCATCATGGGTATGGACTAGTTATATACAGTTCATGATCTGATTGACTGTATTAGGTGAGAAGTGCAGTGTGTCTTCACGGATGGGACCAGGTTAACCTTCACTAGCGAGAAGAGATCCTTTGCAGTGTAGGATGCACTTTAGCAGAGGAGGGGGTAGCCGATCACACATCAGTTGGCTAGTCTCATCCTCAGAGTGGTTGATGTGAGGAGTCAGAGTTATCCTGTTTTTGTGGATTTAATACGCGGGTGTTTTTTTGAAGATGTTTCAGGACTACCTCCTCATAGAGAGATAGACATTTACATTGACCTGTACCCCATGAAAACACCTATATCTACTCCAGCATATCTGATGGCTCCTACCAAGCTTCTTGAGTTGTGGGTATAACTAGAGGACTTGTTGGGGAATGGATTTATCCGACCCAGTGTTTCACCCTGGGCATCACTGATTTTTTTCGCCAAGAAGATGAATGTGAGATTTCGACTGTGTGTCGACTATTGTCTGCTTAATCAGATGACCATGAAGAACAAGTACCCACTCTCGAGGATTGACGTCCTATTTGATCAGCTCAAGGGAGCACGATGGTTCTCAAAAATAGACCTCAAGTCAGGCTATCACCAGCTTAGAGTTCGAGATGAGGATGTACAGAAGGCAGCCTTCAGGTGTCAGTATGGATCCTATGAGTTCTTAGTTATTCCCTTCGATGTAACTAATGCTCCAGCAATGTTCATGAGTCTCATGAATAACATCTTCCAGCCTTACCTCGATCACTTTGTCATAGTCTTCATCGAAGACATACTGATTTACTCAACTACTGAGGAGGAACATGCCTACCATTTGCGAGTAGTACTGAACACACTATGATAGCACTAGAATTATGGTAAGCTCTCAATGTACCTGCCCTGGATTTGAGAGGACCACTTCATGGGACATGTCATCTATGAGGATGGAGTTGTTGTGGACCCAGCAAAGATCAAGAGAGTACTTTCATGGGAGCCACCCAGGAGTGTGACAGAGGTACGAAGGTTACTGGGTCTGGCAGGATACTATCATAGATTTGTCCCAGAATTCTCCAGAATTGCAGCACCGCTTTCAGCATTGACAAGGAAGGGGAAACCCTTCGTGTGGTTAGAGATATGAAAGTACAAATTTCAGGAGCTGAGGTAGAGTTTGACCAGTGCGCCCATCTTGAGGCTAACAGAGGAGGGTGTAGGGCACGCAGTTTATTGTGACGCATCAGGGACCAGACTTGGGTGTGTCTAGATGCAGGAGGAAGAAGTGATTGTGTATGGTTCATGGAAGATGAGAAAGAATAATAAAAACTACACTATCCATGACCGGGAGTTAGCAGTAGTGGTATTCACCTTTAAGATGTGGCGGCACTATCTGATGGGTGAGTGGTTCATAATCTACTCTGACCACCAGAGTCTCAGGTATATCCTCTAGAAGAAGTACCTGAACCTGAGACAGTGGTGAAGGCTTGAGTTCTTCCAGGACTATGAATTCAAGATATTCTATACTGCTGGAAAGGGGAACATTGTAGAAGATTCTCTCAGTAAGAGTTATGGCATTCAACTACTAAAAGAGGCGACAAATAAGCTGGCCGCATTGCAAATATCCATTTTGTATAGAGATGTAGCAGCCTCTATGAAGTCTCTCGCAGTCACTCCTCCACTTCTTCAGTGAGTTAGTGAGGCGTAGCATGGGGACGTTGACTGTGAGGTGTAGCGTGCTTAAATATCCTCAGGGTAGGCACCTGATGGGTTTTCTGAAGGTGGGGAGCATGTCATCCTCTTTAGGGTACGTACAATGATACCAACTGCATTATATAAGGAAGTGTTGATGGTGTTTCACACTTACCCTCTAGAGGTACATACAAGAGTGGCGAAGTTGTATCAGGACCTTAGACAACATCACTGGTGGATAGGTATGAAGAAGGAGGTAGTAGAGTCTGTTTCACGGTGCGTCACTTGTCAGTAGGTGAAGTCCAATCACCAGGTACCATAATGCTTGTTACAACCCCTAGAGGTCCCATAGTGGAAGTGGGATTGGATATCCATTGATTTCATGATGGGAATTCCACGTACATCTAGAGGGCACGACTCTATCTGGGAGATTTATGACCGACTCACCAAGTTGGCCCACTTCCTACAGATCAGAGAGTAGGGATCAGTGGAGAGCTTGGGATGCCTCTAAATTCAGGAGATCGTATGGATTCATGGTGTTCCATTGACAATCATATCTGATCGACATGCTCGTTTCACTTCCCGACAATGGAAGGTGTTATAAGAGTCTTTTGGGATGCATCTTCGGTTGATCCCCACCATCCATCCTCAGATGGATGGTTAGACTGAGAGGAATATTCATAATCTCAAGGACATGCTCCGTGCATGTGTCCTTGACTTTGGTCGCAACTGGGAGGATCACTTACTCTTGGTGGAGTTTGCATACAACAATAGCCACCACTCCACCATCAGGATGATACCTTACGAGGCACTGTACGGCTGACCTTGCAGATCACCATTGTGATGGACTGACCTAGGGGATTCAGCACTTGTAAGACCAGAGATGGTGAAGGATATGATGGAAAAAGTGAAGACCATCCAGGAGTGGATGAAGAATACACAGAACAGGCAGAAGTCCTAGTCTGATAAGAGGTAGAGACCAAATGAGTTTGAAGATGGCAACCACGTCTTCCTTCTGGTCTCACCTCAACGATGTCTACGAAGATTTGTCCGAGGCGGAAAGTTACCTCCATGATTCATTGTACCAGTCCAGGTCCTCAGCAAGGTAGGCGAGGTGTCTTACCGCCTGGCCCTTCCACCTTAGTAGCACCGGGTGTACAATGTCTTCCACGTATCTCTGCTAAGGAGACACGTGCACGACCCGTCCCATATTATTGACCATGGGGATCTGGACGTCGAAAAAGGGTGACTTTAATAGAGGTCCTGGTGGAGAATCAAGATCGATATGTGTGGGTCATTCTTAGAGGTTCGATTCCTTTGGTGCATGTTCATTGGCAGTACATGAACCTCCAGGAGAGCACATGGGAGTGGGAGGCTTAGATGCATGCTCAGTACCCCCTTTTTTATCCCTAGTGTATGTTGTAGCTTTATGGGGATATGAAGCCCTGATGTGGGAGTAATGTAAAGACCTAGAAAATTTCTGGAACATTTTTTCTTAAATTCTTTGGAATTTTACAAATCCGTAGTTTTTGACAGTGCCTGATTCCAAGGCCCAGTGTGCTCGGAATCAATTTTTGATGTTTTTTTGGGTACTTTCAGTAAACGTATGTGCGAGTTTATCTATCTTTTGAATCGGTGTTCAGAATTGAAATCCAAGGACACCGATGAAATCATAGTGTTAGTATTATCTTAAAGGGGACCTTTACCGCAGTTGTGTTTTTTATTGGACGGAAGTTATATTTTGGGTTTTCTACATAAAAGTTAGAAATTAAATAAAAATGTCTAGTAACACAGATTTTATTTAGTTGGTAGTTATTATATCAAAAGGAGGTTGGTGGTGGGGCCCACCCCCACATAATCTCTCATGAGAGGATAATGTGTGGTGGGGATTACATGAAATCAATCTTTTCACCTCCCCTAACACACATTTTAAAGTCCCCTTTGAATTAAATGAAGCCACCTCCCTTCTATTACATTTTAAACCCTCCACCTTCTCACAATTAATGCCAACACCTAAGATTAATTAAATTCTAACACCTAAGATTAATTAAATTCCACACATAATTAATCATTTTGAATTCATTTGAATTTTCTTTGCCAACATTAAAATATGTGATGACAATCTTTTACTTGGGTTTGCATAATCTTGCTTGGGGTGGAACTTGAGAGAATTTGGAGGATATCACCATCTCCAATGAAGAATGCCAATTCCACCAATGAACGAAGATGTGTCTCTCTACTTTCTTACTGGGTTATAAACATGAGGAGACACCCAAGCAGAATGCCATATTCCGTCCTCTTTCTCTGAGTGTCAAGGGAGAAGATGCTGGCCATGAAGAAAGTCACCAAAAGTGACGCTTTCTCCTCAGACGTACCCCGATGCCAACAAATTGACGCCATAGACGACGAATGAACCTTGAATCAAAGAAGGGGTTTTTGTATAATTTAAAATTAATAAAATTGTTCCCTTGATCTTGTTAAATAATTGGTTCAACTTTGGCCTTTTGTTATCTCCTAACACGGAGGGCATGGGCCGAACAAACACGACCCGAGGAACCTCCGTTTATTGTTGTTAGTTTGTTTGTATTGGAGAAGGAGGTGGTGTTGGAAGAGGAGATGGTGGATGAAGTCCGTGGTGACCGGAGTTGGTGGAAACCGGAGGTAGCAGCGTCTGCGCGCTGGCCACATTAAGAGACCAGCTGGCCAAACCGACCAGTCTGCTAGGAACGGCGGTACCCGCAGGTGTCGCGCTGTGGAGGGAACCGCGGCCCGCAACCGAGGGCCGCTTGCTAGACGAACTGGCTGACTATGTCCAGCCAGGTATGGTACTGTGTCCCCTCTTCGCGCTGCACTACGGAGAAGACCACAACCCACTGTGTAGGCCACTCATAGAGAGAACTGGACGGCCGCCTATAGGCAGGGCTGATGAAGATGTAGCGCTGCTTGGCGCCGTGTGCTGAGGAACCGAGGCCTGCAACTGTGGGCCACTCGTGCCAGACAAAAGCGGTCGTCTTTGGGTGGCCAGGCATCAAGGAGGGGCAGCGCCACTCAGTGCCTCCGGGCGAGGCAAATCAGCCAGCAACCGCGGGCCGGGTCCGCGGGCCGGCCACGCTTCACCAGGCCGGGCCGACTCCCCAAATGGGTTGGACCCACAGGGCCAGGTCCCTATGTGTGCCATGCCCCACCAGGCCGGGCCAACCCCCAACTGGGTCGGACCAGCCAAACTGGGTTAGACCAACCCGCCAGCCCACTGTGCTTGACAGGTCGGGCCCGTTTCACATAAACGAGAATAACTTCTAGACTGCGCGTCCGATCGACATGCTGTCTATGACACTAGGATCCTCATGAAGAGGAGGTCCTTTTGTAATACTCTAACTGAGTTTTGGAAAACTTTGTAAAAAATTCAGGTTTTGAATGATCATAATTCCAACCGGGCCCCTAAAACGGAAATGATAATAACTCTCAGACCGGGCGTCCGATTGACACACCGTCTGTCACGTTGGGTTCATTATTATGAGAAATAACTATAGGATACATCAAATCATAACATCATTGTTTTTGATGCATTGAAACTTGGCTCGAGAGCAGACTCTCTCGGAATCGAGCGTGCTGTGTGCGGGAACCCTAGAGCTGGTTGCGACTGTGACGACTACTGTACCAGAATCCTACATGGGTTCGGCAGTGATGACTACTCTACTGGGAATCTCCGTGTGTTTGACAACGATGGATATTGTACCGAAATCCTCCGTGGGTTTGACAGTGATGACTACTATTCTTGTATCATGTGTGGGTCTGACAAAGTAGCTGGTCTTGTATCCTGTGTGGGTCCGACAGCTTAGCTGTTCTAGTATCATATGTGGGTCTGACAGCTTAGATGAATCAGTGACTATATCTGATCAACTATATCACTATACAAGAGATGTATACCTATGTGAGAAGAGTGTTGATTTTCAAACATTATCATTTATGTGATTGACTTCACATCCTGTGTGGACTGGGTTGTGCTTGGGCTCGAGAGTTGGAGCCAAACTGTGGTTGATAACTTAGGTATATGTATGGGGATATACCTAAGTTGGGATGGTTGATACTTCGTGATTGTATATTTACTTTTTTGGTTTATCCTTATTGTATTCTGGGAGATCTTTGGTGGTCTCGGTGTCCCTACTAAGTATCGTTATACTCACCCTTTCACGGGCTATGCCCGCACATTGTTGTGTTGGTTGCATACGACGAGCAGCAGTGGTCTAGGTAGAGACTTATAGAGCTAGAATGTACCCAGAGGTGGACCACTTATAGAGACGTAAAAGGAGAAGACGGGAGGACCTAAGGTGCCGAGGAGGCCATCTGTTCCTACCCTTCAGTTGGTATTCCTGGAGGACAACTCAATAGTTTCTGTTTACTTTTCTGCAGTTGTACTTTACTGTTGGGCTTGTATTTCTGACCCCTTTACTTTCCACACATTATATTGTATTCAGTTTATTTGGTGTTTATTTCAAGTTGTTGCCTCTACTTCTTGTGTTCATACTGTGTTTGTGTTATTTGTTAAAAGGTAATGCCTTCCCTTTTATCGGGATTATGCCTTTTTTGCTAGTCTCCAGCCCCTGGACTATGGAAGGCGGGCTTATGGTTGTCACGGTACGAGCCCCGAGGATGATTCGTGACATTGTAAATAAGTGTTGATGGTGGAATAGGTAATCTAAAATGGTCAAACATGTACTATTGGATTATAGTGTGAGAAATACATTGAAACATGGAATATGATAATGAGATCATATGGTGATGGAATAATAAATATTTAGCGAAAACACAATCAATAAAATTATAAGAATAAGTTAAGGCTCACTACTAATACAACATAATATTATATTCTATATTGACTGATCGTTCACCAAACATGGTATAACATGAGATTAAATATTAAAAAATGAATTATTTTGTCATATAATATCAAAAACACTAGATATATAATGATAATCATTCATACATGTGCCACATGATTTTAATAATCATATAATAAAATCCATTAGAAATAATAATGGCCTCGATAACCTAATAAAATTATTCCCCACAATTAATTATACATAAATACACTAATTAATATAACATTGCAACCAATGGATATTTAATGAGTATCTAATGACATTAGGTATCATAAAATGTAATACCCTTCAAAGAATATCATGAATTATATTGTATTTACAGTGTATAAATAAATTATATTTGGATAAATCAATTAATTCCCTTTACAATCTATTTATGGGTATCTAAGTGGGAAACATTAAAATAATGAAATGAAACATATGAAATTTATAGTTTAATTGAATTTTGAGAAGAAAATGCTTATAAATTGTGGAATTTTATTTAAAATAAAATATTTTAATAATCATTTCTCTTATAGAGAGTCGTATATAAGAGAAATGGGGAATATAATTTTTTATTGAAAAAATTTCAAAATAATACTTTAAAAAATAATATATTAGATTTTTTAAAATTTATAATTTATAATAATGAAGATAATTTCTTTTAAAATAAAATTTTTGATTAAATTTCAATAATATTAAATTAGAAATGATTCTTTTGTTATCAGATTTTGGGTATAAAATAGAACTCTTAGAATAAATTAAATTTGAATTTTAAATGTTAAAATAATTTATTGTAAGCCTAAATTATTATAACGATAAAAAAAATACAATGTAATGTGGATATGAAAAATATTAATATCATGGGATATAAAATAAATTGATTTCAAAATTTTGAAATGGGAACACATTTTAGATTGGAAAATATAAACATTGAGGAGGGAAGATATATTAAGAAGCACATGTATTTATAGTAATAATTTAATAATTTTTTTCTAGAATTGAAATGATAATTATATTTTTTATTTATAAAAACAATTTACCCAAAAGAAAAATTTTACCATACAACATAAAAAGATATAGTGAATAATATTGTAAAAGAAAAAAAATGGTTAAGAAATATTTGTCAAGGCCAAATAGAAAAAATTGAGTCAATAAAATCACCTATCACATCATTATCTTATGAATTTAAAATCATTAATGTCTAACATGTGTTTAATTTTTAAATAAATTATATTTTGATAGTATTTGGTTATAATTAATTAAAAGGAATATATTTTCATCACAAAAATGGGACAATTGGTGAAGAAAAATCTTATCCTAATTAATCAATATTGAGTTATGAAAACTATTACATTTAATCATTTTTAGAAACACATGCTTCACCCACATATATAAGTGAAATAATTATATTAATAAACAATTTTATGACCATATTTAAGTACATGCCATTTTATAATCATCATTTATTTTTTCATTAAAAATATGTTATTTAGTAATATTTTCTTTTTCTCATCTATATTATTATATTAAATCATTTTTCATACTAGTTTTGTAATTTTTTTTATTTATTGGATATATATTCAAATTTCATCACTCGTATATCAATATGGGTTATAAAATTATTTTTTAATAATTATTACTAATTATGTTTTTTCATTTTATGTTTATACATGATTCATCAGAATTATATTAGTGATGAGAAATTTTTTTTTAAAATCGTAATGATAAAAAAGGGAAGTACATTAATGATATGATAAATATTATAATATCATTCTAGGAAAAATAATAAAATAATAAAATATAAATAAAATATAAATAAAAATTGACAGTTCTTCAATAGTCATATTTGATATGAATTTATAGCATTATTCATGTGGGTGGTTAAACTGGCCCAATCAAGTAGTTATAATTTCATTCTGAGTAAGAATACAAATGATTATTTATTAATAACATCCATATTATATAAGAATAAAAATTTAAAAAATATTTTATAATGGTGAAAAATTATTTTTATTTTATTGGGATAAATAATAAAATAATATAGTTAAAATGAAAAGTGCAATGTCTATAAAGGTGATAGTCTTCAAACATGCTCTTGGGACACATTCATTTTCAATAGATAAATTGAGTGATATAGGTTGGTTTATAATTTAATAATAATAATAAATTTATACATATCCTCTCAAAATATTAAATATATGTTTATATCCATATATATATATATATTGGTGATGAAAAATGAAGTAGAATGTTGATTAAGGTGGAAGTATGCAATTATGAATGAAGATATCTTCATATTTCAAATGGATATGTAAGAAGTTAAAAAATTTATATTAAATATTTGTTCCAAATTGTAACAATACTTTTTATTTTTATGATATAATACAATAATTGAAATAATATTATTGAGTGGGTTGAAGATGAATTTAATTAAGAGACCTCGATTAAAGATATTAAATCTCCCTTCTTATATTCATTTTTTCTTCTTGAAATAGAATTCCCCATTGTGGCCTTTTCGAACCATCCACACAGAGAAGACCCCCTCCCCCACGAAGGGGTAGCACCCAATGGTAGATCCCTAGCCAGGGAAGGAGCTGTTTCCAGCTGAGATGGCAGAGCGTCCCATAGGGTAACGACCTGACAGCGATGGTTCGTCACAACGATCTGTTAGCAATGGGACGCGCCTCATTTTTCTGACCCAGAGGAATCCGGGTGACCCGGTAAAATGGGTGGATCTCGGGGGAGAGGCTCGCCTTGAAAGAGGACTCCCAGGAATCGAACCTTGAACCTCCCAAAGAATGTTGTTGTTGTACCACTCTCATTCACCACCATGCGACCACCGAAGTAGTGAAATTACACTGTGTTTTTAGCCCCTAGGGGTTACACGGTATAGGTGGGCCGTCACCGACCACTGAGAACCTATATGTAATCCCCCACCCACAGTCCTAGGTGTAACTGCAACCGGGCTTTTAGGCCAGTTTGACATGGGGTAGAGGGGCCCACGAGAGGAGATAAAGGCATATAGTGCGGGTTTCCTTGCGAGGACTCGAACCCAGAACCTCAGGGTTAGAAAAACACATTTTAATCTATAAATAATACATATTCTTATTTTTTATCAATTATTAATTAATTTTGTATTATATTATGCAATTGAGAAAAATTAGGTTTATTTTGTTTCAATTTATATTTATTATAAAAATAATAAATTTGAATAGATAAATATTTATGAATATAATTATCACTTTAATTTATCAACAAATATGTGAAAAAGAATTATTATTATTTTAAAATAAAATATGAATGGTGTAAAATAATAATGATAAATAAATTATTACATTAATATTTACATGTCTAAATAAACAATATATAATGTTACAGATCCCTTATATACATGGAATATCTAATCATACCATATTCTCTTTTGATAGTCAACTATAGTTATTTTATTTTCATTGATCTAATGGATGTTTTCATGAGATTGATTATCTATAACATATGATTTCTATTATTATATATTTCTTGTAGTACGGTTTGTGATTTTTCTATGTAAAATCCTATGATATTTACTTCCATTCCAATAATATAAAAATAATAATAAATTTCAAGGCTTCCATAACCAAATTCCATTTTTTTAATATTTTAAGAAACTATAACTTCATATTTTATATGATAATTTAATAAAAATGTTTCACTAAATTAATTAATTAATTTTATTTCAATGAATCATGGTTTATTATTAGTTTGGTGTATACTTTTAAATATTAAGTTGAATTCAATATGTTTTAATGAAATAAATTTTTTAATATTATTGTGTATTACTCCTTATGTGGTGAAAATTTAATTATATAAAATGATAAATCATTGACTAGATTGAAATGTGTCCTTATAAAATATTATAAGGATGTGGATTATTGAGCATAGAAATTAAAGACCCTTTAGAAAAATTACCTAATATTTAAATTATAAATAGCAGTTACGATATGTGCATTAATGATATTGAGGAATTAACTCTGTGGAGAGTAATTTCACATATATACAAGTAGAAGGATCATAATATATATATATATATATTCTCATTAATTTTTTCTGAAAATTTTGAAAATATAATGATAAAATTAAATCAATAACAATGACCACTGATTACATTATGACCTAGTGAAGGGAAACCAACCAGATGGCACATTTAAGAGGATTGATCATCCTACATTACCCATGATGTGCATTAAAAGAGTAATAATACTCACAGTTTTCTAATTATAAACTATGATATCATAATGGAATAGTAGAAGAATTTTTTTCCCATGTGACTATTCAAGCATCAATCCATATAGAAATAAAAGTTTTGTACAATAAGAAAACTGATCTAAATAATTATAGAATGATTATTTAAGAAATCAATATTTATAGTGATGGAATTTATTAATATAGAAATATATATATATCATCAAGACATAAATTAATGAAGTTTTTTTTTATTATATAAAAATTTCATCATTTTCTATCTGTCATATAAGCAGTGAAACGTATGAATATATCGTGGAGAAAATATTGGGGGAAAACATGGAGAAATATATTTATAATTACATAATTTAATCTATTTATTTTAATTATTTCATGGGGTAAAATTAGATGTCTACCAGATGATTCATATACTAACCAAATCTATTTTTACATGGTAGAATGCCACCATGGATTTAGTTCATTGACACCCAAACCCTTTAAATGTTACTCCCTTTATTTGGTAAAAACACATTTAGGACTCCATAGTGGTCTCCATATTATCATAAGATGCCCTATTTTGGAGTTATTCAAATATTTTAAATAAATTTACCACACTTAAAATATTTCATTATTTTTTTATGATAAATAATGCTTTCCATAAAGGTATTAATAATTTATCAAAATAGGGATTTGTATTTGTTATATCCAAAAATATGATGTTACAATTCTCCCCCATTATCCACTCATCATCCTCGAGAAGCTTCTATTGTGGTACTACTCGAACAAATCTAGCCACTGATCTCGAATATCAATCTCACATTCCCACAACCCTTATATGATCCTTCCATAATGCCACTGAACCATGTCTAGTGGAACCTTATTTCCTTATAACACCTTCTCTCAAAGGTCCATGATTCGTATTAGAAACTCCTCATAAGATGAAAAAATCTATAGCTAAACATCTAATCAATCTATTTTATGTGTATGATCGATTTTATACATTTGAAGTAGTGATACATGGAAAACATCATTAAAACCATGATAACATGAACAATGGTCGAGATAACACACCAAACCCTATATCTTTAATATGGAATAAATGGTCCATAAATAATGGTGTTAGCATGCCCTACATTATCATTCATTTTAGCCTTAACTGTGTAGTCACTTTTAAGAGAACAAGATTTTCAACAGAAATCACCAAGGGCCTCCTCTTATGGTTGGAAAAAGATCTATGTTTTCTCTGAAAAGTGATCAATATATTCTATATCATCTTAACTCCCTCAGAGGTCTCCTTAACCATGATGGGGCTTCCGACTACTGCCTCTCACACTTCATGCAAAAGGATACATGAGAAACATGACCTCCCATAAGGACTCTCGTAAGGTTCCATATAAATCAAAGCATGATAACTATTGTTATATAAAAAATAAACCTATACAAGGTGATCATCCCATTCTCCTCCATGGTCTAGAATGAATTATTTTATTAATTCATATATTATGTATATAGTCCTCCCATACTGTCTATCAGTGTGAGGGTGGTAGGCTGTGCTCAAACATAAATGAGTACCTAGAGATTTTTGTATGCCATTCAAAAAAAAATGTAATATGAAACATGAATATCTATCAAAAAAATATTCTCATGTGAACACAATCTCTGAAAAACAGTCTTTTCATAACTCTTACACTGAGTGAGTCACTTTGATCGGTAAGAGGTGGGATGTCTTTTTTAACTATCCAGTGATTTCTCAAAATATTTCACGAATCCATGGGGAACCGGGTTGTCCTATAAAAATTCCATAGTCATATCATATCACTTCCACATAGGTATCAAGAGTGGATACTGCAACCCTCCAGGATGTTGGTGCTCCACCTTTACCCTTTTTCATGTGAGGCATCAAGAAGCAAAACCTGCAATGCACCTCTTCATCCCAGGACACCAAAACTATCATCTAAAGTCATGGTACATTATTATCTCACTAGGATTTACCATCCAAGTATATGTATTGTAATATCTCTTCATATCATCTATATATTATGTAGAAACATATTCTCACCCATTAACCAATATCATTATATTATTTTCCATCAACCATCTGGGTTTTGGGTAACCTCTGGTGTGTTGTTCTCTCATCCTAGTACACTCCAAGTGTGAATATTGACGATTCACCACCCTTTACACTAGGTAATATTTAACAAAAAATGGAGAAAAAAATGTATATCCTTGATCCAATGAATCATTAACCTTCCTATTAGACAATAATAACATCTGAATCCACTACACCACTAAGGAATTCTAGAAAAGTTCCATCTCATCCTGGGTCCTATAGCTAAGGGAATATGGTACGACATTTCCCTTTCAAGGTGAATATACCATATTAAAGTCAAATGTTTGTATATTTTTGACCTAATTACACAACCTCGAATTCATATCCCAATGATTTATGGTATAGATAAGGATTTCATGATCAGTGTAAACAATAAAACTCCCACTAAAGAGATAATATCTCCAATAATTTAGTTTGTAGACCACTACTTCTAGCTCTAAGTCATGCGTAGGGAAATTCATCTAATGGTATAGTTGGTGAAAAGACCAATAAGATAATACATTATCCACATTCATTAGTACTTCATGAAAAACTCATAATTCATCACAATACATAGAATAACCAATTTGTTTCTCTAAAAGTGTCAGTATTGGAGCTATTGTAATCCATTTATTTTACTCCAAGAATGACTATTCACATCGGTCTGAGAACCATTGCTTTACCACCATCATATTAAAATAAATAATTGGTGTCTATAGTTGGGAGATGTCTCAGATAAACCATTGGTAATATTTCAATAAACATAATAATCTATTGATCTCAAACATGTTTTGTGGATGTTTCCAAGACATGACTGCATCGACCTTTTCTAGGTCTTTTTATATACTAGTTTTACACTATAAATGTCCATGAAAATTATACTCATTAACATAAAAAGTACATTTTTATAGGTTATCATAATATATTTGAGCTCAAAGTGTACTCAATACAATCTATAGGTTCCAAGCATGTTGTTCTGATGTTGGCGAGCTAAAGAAGATATAATAAAAAACACTATGATGAAAGAGTCCAAGTATAGACGATATATTTTGTTAATGAGGTCCATAAGCACAAATTGTTTATTCATCCATCAGAATGGAATTACTAATTAATCTTTCAGCCTATATCTACTTCAAAATCAATCTTTAGAATATCATCCTCCCTAACTCACAACTGGTGGTATACCATTCAAAGATCAGTCTTTGGGAAACATTGAGCTCTTAATAAGTAATCAAAAAGACCATCAATCCTTGGAAAAGGATATCAGTTTGTCATCATCATCTGGTTTAGAATCAAATATTCAATGATTAGTAAAATTCCACCATTCGATTTTTTGGGGAAGAAAACAGGCACACCCCATGGTGATGTACTAGGTATAATAAATCATTTTCTCTCCAAGTATTACACTAGATGTTGGAGCTCCATCAGTTCGGTTGGAGCCATATAATATAGTGGTATCGAAATTGGTTGTCCACATGGTATGAGATTTACATGAATGTCAATTCCACTATTGGGATGGTTCAATATGAATTCATTTTGAAAGGTGTCCTAATTGAGATCTACAACTGGCGGGAAAGATGATTAGGTTTCCTCAAATGCTTCTTAATGGTCCCAACCTACCATTTGTGTGATGATTGTTCCATATTGGATTATGTCTGGTCATACTCTACCTGAAACCAACTCAAACTCCCCATTAATGTGGGACTTCTCTACCTCTTTTGATAAAAATTATACCCATCATAGATTGAAATCAACATGAGCTTGTAAACTGGTGAGGCACTCTTTTAAAAATCATGTCGAAGGTTGTCATTTCTCGAATCATGAATTCCCATTAATATTCATAGATGTAAACAACTAGTGGAAACTCTATTAATTTATTAATATGTTATACCTTTGTTCCTAATGGTGTCTCAAGATTGGGTGACTTGGATGATAACGTGAATGTACATCTTGACCTGATTCACCGAGTCCAATCTGGAATGCGAGATAACCTCATGATCACCTCCCCATACACAATAGGCTTCCGAATAGCAGTGAGTGTCACAACTAGATATTCGAGGATACTACACACTCTGTATGGATTCATTGGTTCAGTAATCCACAAAAAATATATAAATAATAACAGAAATATGTGGAAATGTAAATATGGCCTACATATATTGTAACGCACACCAATGTGGTATGAAAACCGAAATAAACAGTTTAATGAAAACATGAAAGTAAAAAAATCATCCATGTAGTGCACCGGTGCTTATCCCAGTCGATTTCTGCTCTATTCTCCACCGCTCATCCATCCTCCGTCGACCCCTTACACTTCACTGGATCTATTGTCACGAAATCTACATGCACACCGAAATGAACAAGTAAGGTGCGAGTACAAGATTTTTTACGACACCTCCAATATAAATGATATAAAATAGGGTATGTACACTATGTATTCAAGAGAAATTAGAGATAAGCATCATACCTTAATCGATGAGTTCACATACTAAGGACAATGAACTAATCAGAATCCTTTAGTCATCAAAGAACACCATTGAGTAACATACTATGAACCGAGAGATAAAAAACACACCCTCTTCATTGTGTTCATAGAATGGAATCATTGTGTTGATTCACCATATATTGGACCATATTTTTCTATCATATGCATTCCTCCTACAATGGATAACACATGTCATGATGGTCCACTACATGATATCCCATTTTTAATATAATGTTCCCACTATAAGAACCTGAACTTAAAATGTTACATAATATATAATACTAAAAAAGAACATTCATTATTACACATTGAAGATCTTTTTGGGAATGTAGTTTTAAATAATTATGATAACTTACATACATAACATACCACATTCATACAAATAAGACATTATTAAAAGAAGCGTCCATTTTTTTCAAAGTATAATACATTAAAACATAAAGCAGGATTTCATTGAGAACACTCCACATCAAACATAATGAATCCCTTAATTCACTAACCCATAATTATTTCTTGTGAATAAAATTTTAAAAACATTTTATTTGTTTGAAACTCAATAATGGATATAAAGATAGAATGAATTAGTAATTTGATAACATAAAAAAATAAAACCCATATCATATAAACTAGAAATCATAGTATACTCATATTATTGGGTTGGGACATTTTTACCATATCACTCTTAAATTCACCCTTTTATATGGAATATACTTTTGGTAAACATCCATCTCCAATGTACCCAATGCATTGGAGAGCTATAATGGGGCTCACCTGTGATATCTTGAGATATAATGGGCTCAACCAAACATATCATGAGCTATAAAGGGGCCCAACCCAACATATCATGACCTATAATGGGATAAAACCATAATAAATAATTTCCAAGGAACATATCATGTTAAAGATGTATATTGAAATCAGGAAAGACTACTCATGCCATACAAAAAAACAATCCTTTGGAAATCAATTAAAGAGAGTTTTAAAAATATTCTAAAAGTAAAGTTCTTTAAAATATAATTAGAGTGAGAATTAATATAATTGAAAGGATATGTTTATAAATTTTGAATACACATAATACCACATTATATAAACAAAAATTAATCACACCAATAATCATAATACCACATAATGAATTTAGAATAAGGTAAACCAAATGAATGGAAATCGGGTTAAGAATTCCCCTACATCAGGTTCTTCTTACATAAAATGTGTTTAAACATCCTGTATAATGGTTAAAAGAGTGTTGTTAATATCTTATTGAAACATATAATTCTTAATAATATCTTAAATGATCATTTCATTACATTATTTCACCCTTTATTTGTAATTATTTTGTTCCTTACATTGTTTTGGGGTGTTTTCTTTACATGTTTTCCATGATTGGTTAATGATGGATATTCTTGTCAATTTGAAGTGAAATTATAGAATTGGAATGGAAAGGTATTTAAATATTTCTATTACCATAATTTATACCATTTTTTATGTTTTATATGAGTATGATTTATAAGTTAAAACATTAATGATGTTCATTTAGACCATTTTAGTGGTTCTTTGAAAAAATGACAAAATTTAGTCTTATAAATTACAAACATGAGCAAAAAATAATTTCAGAAACATGGATGAGACATAATACATATATTATAACATAGATATACTAAAAAAATGGTTTCATGACCAGAATTTAAATAATTAAGGAATATTGAAATCACATCATCCATGATGTCGGTAATTCGACACATCACAGTCAATGTTTTGTTTCGATGAATAAGGGGGAAAAGAGAAGAAGAATGATGATGAATTTTCCATGTACATGAGAACATATAAAATATACATGATTTTTTGGGCATTCATGCCTCTTGGTTAAGAAGATATGAGGACAGAATAAAAAAATTAATGAACTCAAAATAAAAGAATAATTTAGATATTCTTTACAAAAATTTTACAGCCCAACATCTCTGCAACATGGTTTTAAAAAATATTAAAAATATAGGAGATATGGGTAACCCATCCAAAAATAAATAATACTACAAAATAGATCATGAATAAAAATTAAATAAGAATATGGTATGGAAACATGAATGTTATACCACATAATAGAGAACATGCATGAAAATTTATATATGTTCTAGAAATATATTACCTTGTAGAATAACTCCCCAAACATGAATGATTGGATTTTGGTGGATTGAGAAAACCTTTGGAGGGCTACTATGTATTTAAAAAGGAAAGAGCTTTGTTGAGGAAGAAATTTTAATGATGTTAATGAAGGAATGAGTTGGTATTTACTACAAAAGTGAGGGAATATTTTAATAATTTTCAAGGGACACATCTTTAGTGGTATTAGAAAAATCATATACCTTCCCATGGTATTTTCAATATTTTTTAGCCACTTAGGACAACTCAAATCTTAGTATACTAAACACAAGTCGACCAGATTTATTACATCATTATTAAATCATTAATGATGTTATTAATATATTAAAACTCAAAACTGTATTTTTACTATTCACTAAAAAACAAATGTTTCAGAAAAATACAAAAAAATTTCCCTAACCATTTTTGATTTGTAGAATTCAAAAATGAATTGAAATTTTGTAAAATAATTTTGTAAATATCATCAATTTAATTTTGAAATAAAATCCTACTTAATTGAAAAATTAAAAATTATAAAATAATATATCCTTTTATATCACATTGAAAAATTAACCAAAATGTTATTATCTTAATGCCTTACGAAAATAAATTAATAATACAATTTACTATTAATTTGTGACATATGACTATTCATATAAAATTCATAAGGGTATGTTACTATTAACCAAAAACCAGGTTGGTTCCATCAGACTATAAATAATATATTGAACACAATTGTAGATGATAGTTTTTATAAATTCAAAACATAAATGATGCAAATTTATGTTTAAAGAATAGTTATAAATAGAAACACACTCTCGAAAACTATCTCAGATAGGAGAGTTGGGTATTTTTCTGCTCAGAACTCGTGATGCCGGATCCTTAGCGAATGCAGAAGGATGATTTCCACCCCCTACTGGCAGTGGGATGGAGGAGGATGATCCATGTCTGTTGCCTTGGAAGCCATGGATCCCCTTTGTTCCTTTTACTAACCGTACCTTTCTTCCTGATTTTTCGTCGATTGCTCTAAATCTGATGGTGCCTGATCTTCGTCTTGGAAATCATCATCTCCTGATCTCGGTGTTGGAGTTCTATGAAGCTTCTAAACATATTGATCTAACCCTGGTGGTGCACATCAACTCCCAAAGGCCCTCTGTTGATGAATTTGATTGGTTTGTCTTTTCCACATGGGACTTGCGGGACCGTGTAGTGGTTGGTCTTCTTGATAATCGTTATATAATGATATGTTTTTCCTCCAATGAAGACCTTGTTCATTCCTGGTCCAGTTCTCCCCGACATTGCAATGGCTATATGTTTTTTCTATTTTGGTGGACGATGGACTTCTATATGAACCGGGACCCTACTTCCATTCTGATTTGGGTATGTATTCCCAATCCGCCTTTACCCTTTCAAAATAGAGCGATTTTTTATTTGATTGGGAACATGATAGGTTGTTTTTTATGCGCCGATGTATGTACGTCTACTCTATTCCATCCAATTAATCCACAGTGCTGCGTTGAAGTGGATATTTCGAGGCCACTGGTGGAATTGGTCTGGATATTAGTCGGGGAGGAATTTCGATTGAAGCAATCTGTTGTCTACGAATCCTGGGTTGATTATTTCTCAAGATGTAATTGTTTGGGCCACTCCAGTTCAACATGTCATGCTGGAATCCAGAACAAGAGGTCACCAGAACCGAGCTCACACACAGAGAACATGAGACCTGTTGTGGTTGATCCAGCAATAAACATTTTGGGACCCCAGTGCACTTTTCCTGTTGCCACTCCCATGGGTGTTCCTTCAAACTGATTGGTGTCTTCTTTTTTCACTCAACACGGGTTGGATATAAATTGAGGGAATGACTTGAAAGGAATTGACCCCAATGGTGCTGGTGTTGGTGGTGTGGCACGCCCCTCTGATGAACCCATGACTACAACATCTCAGCAGGAGTCCACAACCGCTACTGTACCGGTGAAGGATGTCAGTGTCAATCAGACTGATGCTGGTGTAGATAATCAGAGTAAGGGAAGTAGTTGTGATGTTGTGTGTAAGGGCTTACAGGGGATTGCTTCGAATTATAAAATGGACCACATGCAGGGGTTTTCTCCTGCTGTAAAAGAAACTGGGTCTCTTGGATGTAAAGGTAACATAATAGTGGATCTTGTTAGCAACTACAGTGGGTAGGATGATGCTTATAATGGTGTGATGATCATAGTACCCACAGGGAATCTGTTCCAATAGTTAAGCATGGCAACTGGGGATGAAATTTCTCCTTTATGTGGAAGTGGATTCAGGCATAATGAGTCAATGGAGGATGCAACAATGGGTAAATGTGGGATTGATGCTGAAATGGTGGAGAAACCTCACTGTTTGGCCATGATTGATATGAATAAACAGTTTCAGATAAATTAGTTGGTGAGGTTTCATGAGATGCAGTTCCATGGGAACTGGGGGGAGCTTGCTGACAGTGATAAGAAAAATTATAGGGACACAGTTAGGCCATCATACAGTGAGATTGTCCAAGTGGGGAATAAGGCACTACCAGGGATCCAGGACAAGGTGTTTTCCTCTCCGCGAGGATGGATGAGGAAAGACTACTTTGATTTTTCAAAGTCGATGGCTACCCGATTTACTGTCTGGAGTATGCAATCTTCCACTGAGTTTCTTGATCTAGAGCGGTTGAATTTGAGGAGGAAGTATGCTAAGGTTCTAAGTCACCACGAGTGTTCAGTTTGGGGAACAGTAACTGAGGAAGAGTCTGTTTATCATGGAGGTAGTGAGGGTTGTGACTTTGAGGACATATTGTGACTGTGTTGGGTCTATAATTCTTATTTCCTACTTTTTTTCTTTTATTTTAAAAAAGGGTGAGGGGTTTCTGCCTCTAGCTGCGCTTTCATGGTAATAGTTATAAATATCTACATAAAATAATGATTCATGAATTTTATTTATTTATTTATTTATTTAAACAATGTGGTGTTACATAATCCTCACCTTCAAGGAATTGTGTCCTCGTAATTTTTTTACTTATTAAATAACTAAGGGCACATTAACCTCATAGCATTTTAAGATTCCCATTTAGCTTCTTGAACCATGTGGTTTCTCCACAACACCATTATTTGGTGAATTGCCTTATTATTCAATACATGTTCCCGTCGATCAAGAATCTGAACTGGTTTCTCTTTATAAGAAATGTTTTTTTGAGCCGAACTGCTTCTGGGATCAAGACATGTCATAAATCTGGAACATACTTCCTCAACATCAAAACCTGAAAAACATTGTGTACCTAAGACAAAATCGGAGGCAAATCTACTCCATATGCAACTATTCCACCTTTCTCAAGTATTTACAAAGGACTGAAGAACCATAGACTCAGATTCATTTTCTTACCAAAACACACCAAACTTTTCTAAGGAGATATTGTATGGAAAACATAGTCACCAACCTCAAATGAGAATTCTTTCCTTCTATTATCTTCATTACTTTTCTATCTGTACTAGGTTTTCCTCATGTGTTGATGTATCTTCTTCACTATATTAGCCACTTATTCTACTAATTATAGCTCCCTCTACTTTATTTCACTGAACTCATCCCTAAATGTTTGATTCCAAAACTGCTTCCCATACAAAGCCATGAATGGTTCCATCTGTATAGTGGAATGAAAACTGTGATTATAAGAAAACTCAACAAATGAATGATAATGATACCAACTTATCAAATAATCCATTGAACAAGATCAATGAATAACCTCTATCGTCTGAATTTTTTTTTCTAACTTCTGATCTAATTGGTGATTAAAATCTGTACCAAAATTTAATTCTATTCACAATGACTTATGATTCCCATCCAAAAGTTATAAGTGAACCTAGGATCCAGGTAAGATAAAACAGAAAGAGGAACACTATGTATCCTAATAATAAATTTTTTGGTATAGTCGAGAAGGATGATTTAATGATATTGTATCCTGAAAAAAAAGAAAATTTGTTGATTTTTTCATTCGATCAACTATAACAGAAATTACATTTTACCTCAATAAGTCTTTGTTTGTCCCACTACGATGTCCATGGATACATTCTCCCATTTCCACTCTGGCACTAGAAAAGGTTGATGCATCCCCTTCAGTAACAACCATTAATATTTAACCTATTAATATGTCAAACATTTCATGGTAAATTCTGAAATATCCCTTTTCATTCCATCCCACCATTAATACTACTGAAGGTCTTTGTATATCTTATTTGTTCCAGGCTTGACTAAAAATGAAGAACTATGAGATTCACACAACAAATATTTCATCAACTGGGAATCACAAGGCATACACATCCTTTTTCCAAATCTTGAAACGGAATATTTATCAACGTTTAATTCTAGTATCTTACCCCTTTTAACCAATTATACATTTTTTTAGATCATGTTCTTCCTTTTATTCTTGATTAATTATTTATGAAAAAATGACTTCATTAAATCATGATTCAAAATAGATGTATTCTCTATACCAATAACTTCTAAGAAAAAAATCAACAAATTATTAATCAAGGGATCGTTTTACAAATGAAACATAGTAAATGATTCATGATGTTTCGAACTCGAAGAGTCCACCATTTTGTTCAATTATCATATATGGTAATTGATCTAGAAATCATAATCATTTATCAGTTGAATCCATCTTCTCTACCTCATTTTTAAATCCTTATGAGTGAATATATACTTAATTATTTTACGATCTGTATATATTTGATATTTGGACCTCTATAAATGATTTCCTCATAGAAAAAACCACAACATTAAATTCTAAATCATGCGGGGTATAATTCAACTCATGAGGTTTAAGTTGTGTTAATGAATAAGCAATTAATTGATCATTCTTCATAATAAATAGGTCACTTCAATGAAGCATCACTATATATGACAAACTCATAATTTCGAGAAGGAAAGACCAAAACTAGATCATAGAGCAATCCCTTCTTTAGATCGTAAAAATAGACATCAAATTCATTAATCCAAACAAATTTAACCCTTTTTTGGGTTAACATAGTCAGTTGGATAGATAACCGTGAAATGTATTCAACAAACAGTCAGTAATAACCTATTAATCCAAGAAAACTACGAATCTCTATAACATTTGAATCTTGGAAATTGATCAACATCTTTCATTTTGGTAGGATCAACTATTATTCCATACTTATTTATAGTTTTCCCCATAAAAGAAATCAATTTCATCCCAAAATCACAATATCAAAATTTTCCATACATTTTATTTTCTTTTAATGTTTACAAAACAACCATTATATGTTGATCATGCTCTTCTTTACTTATAGAAAATATAATAATGTCATCAATAAAAACAACCCCAAACTTATCCAAAAACTCATGAAATATTCTATTCATAAGATCCATGAATATAATAGGTTCTTTAGATAACACAAAAGGAAAAACTAAAAAATCATAATGACCATATCTAGTAAGGAAGGCAATCTTTAAGATGCCTTCATTCTTTACTTTCAATTAATAGTACCCCAAATTCAGGTCAACCTTCAAAAAATACTGCACTCTTTAGAGATGATCAATAAATTATTGATATGAGACAAACAAAACATCTTTTTAACAATACTGTTATTCAAGGCTCTATAATCGATGAAAAGTCTCATTGAAGAATATTTTTTCTTAACAAACAAGACAAGAGAACCCTGTGGTGAAGTAACGGGTCAGATAAAGCCTTTATCTAATAATTCTTTCTATTAATTTTTTATTTCTACAAGATCCATTTGGGAAATTCAATAAGGAGGTTTTGAAATTGCCTTATAGTCATGAACTATGTCAATAGTAAACTCAACCTCTAGATTTGGAATATCACCATGAAATTCCTCTGAAAAAACATCTAGGTATTAATTTACCAATGTTACTTCATTTATCCAGATAGTTCCTTTATCTTCCAAAATATGAGCTAAATAACATTAATTTCAATACTTAGTCATTTTCATAGAATCCAAATATATTTTTCATGATATGGGTTCATTCATGTAAACAAAAAGAAATTTGTTCTGAAAAAAATCTTTTTTTATCTACAATCTATCTTAGCATGATAAAAAAGAAAGCCAGTCTTTAACCAGAAAAACTACAAAATCTACTAGAGGAAAAACAATATGGTGTAAAGGAAATTACTTTCTACATATAAGTATATGATAATTAATATAATTTCTTTTTTCTAAAATATTTATTCCATGTATTTTTACAATGAGATTTGACCTTATTTCATGAGGTTGAATTCCCAATTTTTCTGAAAATTTTATAGAAGTGTTGGAATGTGTA
The DNA here is from genome assembly GCA_963277665.1 of Viscum album. NCBI lineage: Eukaryota > Viridiplantae > Streptophyta > Magnoliopsida > Santalales > Viscaceae > Viscum > Viscum album. The sequence continues at coordinate 672,377,644 of OY728157.1, read as the reverse complement.
GACCTTGAATCAGACTACACAATTTTGAAATTGGTAAAAAAAATAAATATAACTAATACCACCTCACTTGATGGATCAACATCTTCAGAAGTGTTTCAAAAAGATTTTACAAACCCATCTACATCCAATCTTGCTGATTCCCTACTTGAGTAACTAGATTTAGACAAACATTATCAAAACGACCCAACTATTACAATTAAAGCATCTCACCATTATATTATCATTAGTTTTTTGATCATTTTCCTTTCACTCTCGAGACTTGATTCCAAACGTCTCACATATGTGGCGTTTCCTAGAATTTATAAGAAATTCTCCTGGATGCCTTTTACCACACTTTTCACAAGAAGGGAAATTAATTTTCTTACCGCCAGACTTCATTGATGAGTTCTCCCCCATTGCCTTCCAACCTAATCCCTTATTATTCATGTCATTATGATGAACATTTGTTTTAGAAAACTCTATCTCAACTTTCTCTTCACAACAAACAAGCTTCTCATATATTTTAAACTCTCATGAGGATAAATATCTTCGCAAAAATTGGTTTCAAACCAGAGTAAAATCTATTAATTTTACTATCAAAATCCAAAGACAAATCTGGTACATATCTAGACAGTATTTTAAAATTGGCTTCATATGCTACCATAGAATAATCATCATTCTTCTTTAGTTCCATGAATTGTTTCTCCATTTTTCATTAAACAGTTTTGGGAAAATATTTTTCCTGAAAGAGACTCTAAAAATCATCCCATTCCAAACTGTCAAGATAATCTATTTCTAACATATTCCTAAATAGAGACACTATTGGTTGGATTCACCTTAAAAATGATAAATTACTATTATTACCTTTTGACATTCTGAACATCCCATGACATCAAATATCTTTTAGAGCATTGATCTATCCTTCTGTTATCATTGGATACAAAGTTGCAGTGAATTCTAGAGGATGTTTCCCCATAAAATGATCCATAAAATACATGATTCTTCAGGGTTTATCATGTTCCTAGTTAGCATGTATACCACTATAATTTATTTCATGAGTCAACAGAGCCATTGCTGTCACAAACTACTTAGTTCTGATTCCCACCATTTCGGACTGTAGATTCAGACAAACATCAGCCTCTTGGTTCCTTCCTACTTATTCTTCCTTGTTTCCTCGGTCCAAAAATCATTCTGTACAGAAATAACATATATTAAGAAACAAGGTAATCATTAAATTCTATAACATTTCAAATTACCATAGAGTAAAAAATCATTTTTGTTTTTCATTACTATCATCCCAACCCATAAAGTTCTCTAATCCATCCTATGATACCAACTATAATGACCATTCATTGTTACATAATATGAATTTTAAGCAAGAACATATATTATTACACATTGAAGATCTTTTAGGATTTATAATTTTAAATAATTAGTACAACTTACATACATAACATTCCACATTCATACAAAGAAGACACTATTAAAAATAGTTTCCATTTTTTTTCAAACTATTAGACATTAAAACACAAAACATTATTTCTTTAAAAACACTCTATATCAATCATCACAAATATCTTATTTATCATACCCATTCTTATATCCTATGATTTTTTTTTTCAAAACATGGGATGTGTATAAAACTCTGTAAGGGATATAATGATAGAAATCCTTAGTCAAGTGATAACATAAAAACTAATAAAACCCATATCATAAAAACTCAAATGCATACTAAACTCATGTTTTTTACATTGGGACATATTTACCAAATAAATCATACAATATTCCGTTTAATGGAATAATATTTTGGTCATCTTCCATATTTAGAGTACCCAATTCATTTGAGATCTATAATGGGTCTCAACTATCATATCTTGAGTTATAATTGGCTCAAACCCAAATATCATCAGATATAAAGGAGATCAACCAAACATGTATTAAGCTGTAATGGGATCAACCCAACATAAATACTATCCATGGATCATATCATGGTAATGATGTATCTTGACATCAGGATAAACTACACATGCCATACACATGAAAAACAAACCTTTTGGAATTTATTAAAGAGTGTTTTAAAAGTATTTTAAAAGGAATGCACTTTAAAATATAATTTGAGTGAGAATTAATAGAATTGAAAGGATATGTGTATAAAATGTAAAAAAACATAATTAACCATAATATAAACAAAAATTCATCACACCAATAATATTAATACCACATAATGAATAAAGAATAAGGTTAACCCAACAAATGAAAATCTGCTTATGAATTCTCTTACATTGGGTTCTTCTTACATAAAATGTGTTTTTTCCTATATAATTATTAAAACAGTGTTATTATTATCATACAATAAGATATCAATATTTATAATATCTAAAAAGATCTTTTCATTTCATAATTTCACTCTTTATTTGTCTATATTTTATTCCTTGTAATGTTTTGGGGTGTTTTCTTTAAATGTTTTAGATGATTGGTTGGTGAGGAATATTCTTGTTGATTAGAAGTGAAACTCCATAATAAAAATATAAAAATATTTAATTATTTTCATTAACATAATTTATATAATTTATCTTATTAAATTTTGATATGAGGATGATTAAAAATTAAAAACATTAATGATGTTCGTTTAGATAATTTTAGTGGTTCTTTGATAATAACGACTTCATTTTTTCTTATAAATTAAATCCATGAGTAAAAAAGAATTCCATAACCATGTATGAGACATAATACATACATTATAACATGGTTCAACCCAAAAAATTGTTTCATTCCCAGACTAGAAATAATTAAATCAAATTAAAATCACATCATCCATGATGTCGGTAAATTGACACCTCATGGACAATGTTTTTATTCCATCAAAAAGTGGGAGGGAAGAAGAAGAATAATGATGAACATTCCATGAAATTGAGAAAATACCGAATATACATGACTTCTTTAACTTTCATGTTCCCTGGGTAAGAATACATGAGGAATTAATAAGAAAATATATGAACTCAAAATCAATGAATAATTGAGAAATTATTTTTAAAAATTCGGCAGCCTAACAGCTCTACAATACGGTTAGAGAAAATATAAAAAAGAGAGGGGACTGGGGTCACCCATAAAGAAAATAATCTTAATAAAAATATATCAATAATTAAAAGTAAATAAGATCATGGTACAGAAACATTAAAGTTATTCCATATAAATGAGAACTTGAATGGAAATGGAAATAAGTTGATAATTCTCTTACATTGTAGAGTAACTCCCAAAACATGAAGGTTGGGATCTTGAGGGATTTAGTAAACCTTATGAGGACTACTAGGAAAGTAAAGAGGCCATATCTTTGTTTAGAAAGAAATTGGAATGACATTAATGAAGGAATGGTTTGGTATTTATAAAAAAAGTTAGGGAATATTTTAATAATTTCCAAGGGGTACCTCATTAGTTGTATATCAAAATACCATGAGATTGACCATGGTATTTGTCCAAATAATTAACCACATATAAAAACTCACATAGTATATTATACTACCCATGATGACGAGATTTATTACATCATTATCCAAGATGTCCTTATCATAAAGCCTTATGAAAATAAAATAATAAAACAGTATACTATTAAATAGGTTTATTTTACTGTTCATATTACTATTTATAAGGGTATGTTACTATTTAACACAAAATCTAGTTGGTTCCATCACACTCTAAATAACATTTTGAACATTATTTTAAATTACTTTTTTTTCGAAATTCTAAACATAGAAGCTGGAAAATTATTTTTAAAGAATATTTAGAAATATCTACTAAAAAAAGATCCATGCATTTCATTTAATTGTCTATTTTTCTTAAATCCTTGGGGGTTTACTCCCACCCCATGCATTGGAACATCGTCAGGAGTCATGTGAATGCCTCCTCTAATGGATAATGTTAATTAACAATCCATCTTTCTTGTCTCCATGAACAAAACTTCAAGGTAAATATAGCATGTTAGGGTATATATATATATTCCAGAATAACACATCATAATGATTAATTTAGCACACATTGTAAATTTAATCATATAGTAATGTGACATAATTGATACACATACTCATGGAATCATGTTTAATATAGAGTTTCCAAGTATACACACATACCCACATGTGTTCACTATCTAACATGGTCATTAAACATGTCTGTACATAATCATATTAAGGGAAATCATTTGTCAAAAGCCTAAAATTTTAAGGAAATTCCAACTATAACAGTTGGAAAAGATATAATAGTTTTTCAAATAATAGGGCGATACGTAAAATTATCATACTATTGAATCATCTTTGCTCGACGTATGTAAACAGTTTTCCTAGAGTCATAAAATTTCTTTTTATTTCAATGAAATAAAACATCACATGTGTTAACTCTTTCTCCCTATTGAATAATTCTCAAATGATCATTAAACTTAACAAATTGGTTGGGTAATTTTAATTATCACATTACCATTTCAAAATTACCATGAAATGATAAACCAATACTTTAAATTTAACTTTACCATTTGTGATGTTAAATTAAATTAATTATTTATAATTTTTAAAATTATATTTGATGATTATTATCCTTATTCAATAATTAAAAATGGATTATTAATATGGTTTCCAAATATTATATTTATCGATTATACTGAAAAAATAAATTTTTATTTATTATTCAAATTTTTATTTTATAAAACAACGTATGCATCTCTTAATAATTCTCCCAAAATTATATTTATAATTTCATGTAAATAGATTTTAATATTTTGTGAAATATATAAATTAATCAATTCATTAATTAACCATTGATAATATACTAATATCAACTTCCATAAAAAATTTCTAATCAAAATTATATATTTTAATAATGTATAAAAAATTATCATTTTGTGATTATACATTTTTATATAGATAACAATATTAAATATATACTTTTGTGAAATTATATTATTAATATTAAATATATCATTTGACAAATTTAAATTATTCAGATTAATATTTTTATTTTCTTTTCATCGTAATAAACTCTTTATTATTCTAATTTTATATTATTAAATTTAAAATAAACCTCTTTAATTAAGAAATTCTTAATTTTATGTTGAATTAAAATAAAAAAATATAGTATAGAATTTAACAATCAAATAATAAAATAAAATAAAACGAATAAAATTTAAAAATTAACTAAAATGAAAAATAAGGGTGAGGAAGAACTCACCTCATGCTTGCAACAGTTCACACTTTATGAGGGTTTGGGAGTTGTTTAGTCTGAATATGGAAGGTGTGTGAATTAAATTGCATATCCCAATGGTCACCTGATATCATTTCTAGTCAATGAGATACAATATTAAACACTAGAATTTGGGTTGTTTATATATGAAACTAAAACAACGTTTCCTCAAGAACACTAATTCAATCCCCATGTTTTTAGGTCCATTTCACCTGATTTGGATTGAGGAGTGGTTTATTGAACCCATAATGAAATTTCATTAATTTAATTTGGTCAAAAACACACATTTAGAAACTTCCTAGAAAATGTGGAGTTCTACAATGGAGGAAAAATCCACATGGGGTGATACATAATTAGTGCACGCCACCCCCACCCAATCTAATTTTTTTAACAACCAATCAATTTAAATTATATTATTTTAAAGGGTCAATTGCACATAAAAATTATTCCACTTAGTGAATCTTGTATTTCAGACCCAATGGTGGACTTCAATTTTTTATTTGAAACATTATTGGTGTTATATTTGATTATTTTCATAAATGAACAAATTAAAAAAATTAAATAAATTAATTTCATGAGAGTGGCCTCCAAGAACCATACACCTTTAAATGTTATAACATTTATAGGGTAAAAACTGCATTACAGACTAAACAGTGGTCTCAATTTTTTCATAAGATGCACTGTTCTGGTGTTATACTTTTATTTGGAATAAATTTCTCGTACTTAATTTATATATATAATTTTTTATGAGAAATAATTTTATTAACTTCTGGTATTAATAATATATAAAAAAGGTGGCTTAATTTTAATTTAAAAAAAACATGATGTTACATATAATAATGTAGTTGTACAGACACACACATCCACAAACCATCAACACCATACAAAAAAATGAAATTACATTTGACTCTATAATTCAAGCATAATATCTATCCCACATCAATGTAAAAAAATGTAATGGAATATCGAATGGGATGGATTCATATCCACTAAAAATTATAATGGATTCAAACATGCTAAGATGGAGTTGAATGAAATAAAATGAAACACAAATTATAAGCATAGTCAATATGGAACACTATACTCTGCTAGAAACTAGTTCTCTTGGGACTCCATCAAATGAAAACTCATTATTATATGGAATGTTAGGTGCTGGAAAATCTCATATATGGGTGAGTATAACAATACCCAGTAACACACCCTAAAATCACCAAAATAAGACTAAAATTACTTATTATCTAATCATAATGGTATTTCAATCATGATTTTAGATATAGTAATAAGAATTAAAACCCCAATATAATCATGATAGTCTCTATTTTTCAATAATGTCATAACCATACTGTGAGCCAAAATATTATGTTCAAGTATTCCATGTAATACTCATTATGCATAACCTAATCCATAGTCCACTCTATCACTAATTCCACTCATCCAAGAGGTCATGACATTCAAGACTGAAAAATTATGTATCAATAATATTTTAAAGAGATCAGTAATTAGGGGGAGATCATGCACAATACTATTTGGGTACACTATAAACCCTATATAGAATAGCCTAGATGGTAGTGATCATACACCCACATATGTTTTTCATGATGATTCATCAAACCCCACCCAGGGAAGATGATATGATGAAGGATCCCACCCTATGCCTCATATAGGGATTCCATAATCATTTTCTGAGGCAACCCCAAATAGGGGAACATAATCCCATTCCGATGAAGCAATTCCACCTAATTGATACAGATATAAACTAAATATTTAAAGGGTATAAAACCATACTATATGAATTAAATGTCGTGTGATTTGTGTATATGAAATGTACTAATATTTATGGCACTTCTAGGGTATCTCTAACCATAATGATATTTATTTCACTAAATGAAACATCATGTTGTACTGGATAAAAAAATATAGATATCAATATGGAACATATAATTTTTCCAAATCGAGTCTCTTTACATTTTCCAATGAATGTGTACATTTGTTCGTGCTCATGTACTCTTGCTATCTTAGAGTAACGAGTCATACCTATATACTCTCTTCATACATGTCTGCATATATATATCTAACATCACGTAAGAATATGTATCATGCTGAGCTTGAAACACCATTTCACGTGGAGATTTCCATGTTTCACATGGTGTGTGATATTTTTCAATATTTATAATTCTGACATCCATAGATGATAGACTATAATAAATATGATCATCTTGAGTACATTCAGTTTAGTTGGGATTTTCCTAGAATTTTCTAACCACTTTGTGGGTCTCACCAGAGCCACAACTACAATCATTTCTTATAACATATCCTCTAATGAACATGTGATTGGAATCATCCATTCAATTTCATCTTTGGTTTCCAGATTTGGTTGATCCAATTATTAGGAAAATCTATTCTTATCATGTCCCAGTGCATGCTTCATGCCAAACCACAACTAGGGAATCCCATATTAAATCTTGAACCACCTTTTTTCCATTACGTATCCTTATATCACCTCAATCACATCATCCATCATAATACTAGAAATGTGGTATCAATCAGATATGGAAAATAATGATTGAAAATGATTGATTATTAGTTATTAGTTAATCCACTAGCCAATGAAAAATGAGACAGATCGTTGTTATAATGGGGGATAAAAAAAGTGGAATGAAACTCAGTGGTTATTTGTATTATCTTCAATTATTTATTGTAATAATAATTAATAATGAACCAAAATTAAATAATATCATTTATGAAAACTATAAGAAGACAAACATTTAATTTTAAAAACAATTATTGAACTATGAATTAATCTGTTATTGGATTTGATTGATTTTCTTCATGGAATAATGAAATGGTGGTATAATCTAAGCAACTAATGGACTACCTATGATTTTGATAAATATGATATGATGAATTATTATGTGTCTCCATCATTTAAGAGTTCCACAATATTTTATATCAGTGGTGATCCTTGTGGTAATCCAATGATTGATCCAGGATCCTAAAATACTATAATAGTCTTGTATTATCTCATATGACATATATAAGGTTATAATACTAACCATATGATGTGGATATATATGAAAATATATAGATGTATCTTGGTCATGAATAAAAAATAAATAGTAAATAGATAAATAAATTTATAATTTAATATTTCACTAAAGACCACTATCAAGCCAGACACTCGACTTGTAGAAAGGTTCTCCCATACTATGTATAAAACATGAATTCCATATTTAATAAAAATTGTAGATATCTGATCCAATACTCTACTGTTGTGTTTTAATAATATTTCATAAAAACTATGCATGATTGATATAATATTTTTTATATTTTCATTATATAAACATTAAGGCTCCACATGCTTCAGAATGTTATGATGTTTCAAAACCTATTAGTAAATATTTTATATTAAAATAATAAAAATCATTGCAATGAAAAAACCAAGTCATTAAATTTACCCAACAAGTGGTCTTTTCATCCTAAAAAACATAAATCATGCTGAAAAGTTTTTGGGTGGAGTGCTCATGTCCATCTCTCTCTATCCCATGTGTTCTTGGAATACTCTCATGCTTCCACTAGACAAGAACCAAGGAATGAATTTTCTGAATAAATATCTTCACAATAATGAAAATTTAAATATAATGGTTACTAAAGCTATGGTATATCCATCATCAATGTCTAACTCACCATTGTTGATAAAATGTGATGGGTCCTACACATACCTCATTTGTAGAGACGCATCGAACTCGTCATTTTACTAGTTTTACAATGGTGGTAGTTCCAAGTGTTAAACCACCATAGTTAAAAATCAATAACATTTGGAATAGTATAATAAATCTAAAATATATCTTTCCCCAAATTCAAACATTGTTAGTTGGTCTACAACCTCCAATAGGGAATCATGTCCTCTTGAAATTTTTGTTTTTGCAACAAGAATTAAATAAATAAACAATCCAAAATAAAATATGGAACCTCAATGGGTTATGAAATATCTTCTAGATCATCATGTTAGACATTCATTTGGAGAAAAGTTAGTCACATATATACCAAATCTTCTAAACATGTCTCCATTACTGGCCACTGAAACTAATGTCAAAGGAAAGTGTAAATCATCCCTACACCAGGATGTACCATTATGGGGTGTATGAAACTCCCTCAGAACCACCTCACACAACAATATTTGTATTTTCACCGATACCTTAAAAAGGATTTCATTCTCCTTGGATTTATATAATCTATTATGATCATGTCAAGTGGGTAACTATATATATAGGGTCTCAATGCTTGTATTTCTAAGAAGATCCCCCATAAATTCTATCGATGAGGTGGGTTAACATCCATCAAATAGAGCTAACACACACTAGCCTATCCAAATAAATTAAATTACAATGTGGGGAAATTATTTAATTCCTAGGTCAACTAGATATCCTACTGAGAGAAAATACCACCACAATACCCTTCCCGAGAGTATAGGCTATCTAAAATTCATACACAAGGAAGAACTATATCCATTACCTAGATCAAAATATGATATTTCTATGAGAATATATACATTCTAATATTTAACAAGAAACATATTATTGAACATTATTCCCTAAGGTAGTGTTTCAATATTTTCAAGGAGAACACTACTATTTCATGCTCTAGATCATACGTCATATATCTCAGCTTAAGGGGATTCAAATATCAAGACCAATGAGATATCAATATCTTCATATACATCTTTACAAATTCATGTCCATTCATAGAGGTATTTTAGAACATTATACACTAAACACCTTATTATAGAAGTATTTTTAATTGAGTGATCATCAACATCATCCTTAGTTCTAGAAATATATGCACGAACTTTTCTATCCAAAAAAGGGATTCGCCTTCCAATTAAATGTAGTCAAGGTAGATGATATCCTATTTTAATACAGAATAATTCATTTATAGTAACTAGAAAACCTAAAGATGATCCACAACATAGTCATTATTTTATATGGTTACCAAGATAAAATTACATAAACTAAGGATGGATAGATAAATATATCCTCTACTAAGATGATATTTCAATGAATGTTGACCTGTCTAATACAAAACATTCACATAGATAAAATATCATAAAGAACGTTATCTTTTTGTTTTTCTAGGAACATCCTTATGTCACTCACAATCTTTTTATTATATGTCGAGTACATTATAATATCATCACAGAAGAGAAACCAAAATCATCATAAGATAGGATGTATAATCTAGTTCATTACTCCCAGTAAAACTTATAGTGTGTTATTTATGCCAAAATTCATCAACAAGAACTCATAATGACCATAAAAACCTCAAATGTCATATTTAGTATATCCATGAGTCTTACAAATAGTTTTTTATATCAAAACTGGAGGTCATTCATTAAAAAACATAACACTAGGTAGAAATGGTGAAAGAGTTTTTTGATTCTCTATTAAGTAAACTTCTCTATTATATACACTTAGTTAAGACCATGGTAATCTAAAAAACCCATAAAGATCCTCACTATATTCATTCGGAATAAAAATAGCCTATCCTTGGAGAAATATGAGGTAAAATAAATCCCTTACCCTATAATTCCACAAATTTTTTCAATTTATGATGATATTCTAGGGGATCCACACTATATGCATTCATAGATATTAGTTCAATACCAAAGTAAAACTTTATAACAAAGTATATCTCTTATTGTGGTGCTAATAACAACATGTCCTCAGGAAATACATTCACAATGTTCTACAACACTTATGGAAGATATAATCAAAAGTAATCCACATCTTATAGGGTAATACTGGTATAAAAATGTGTAATAAGATATATCATATTTTCTGTTGTCTCATTATTGTGTTCCCAAGTTTCCTTATATTCGATGAATAAAAATATTTCTTTGTCTTCTGTGGAACACCACATCATTCACCTAAAACAGTCAATCTAGGCATGAAATGTTGATAGAATGTACATACATTAAAGGATTTTATTTTTTCTCATTTCTTCTATAAATAGATCATATAAAAATATATTCCCACCAAGAGCTCGATCACATTGTTGGAAGAGGTTTCTAATCACTTAATCCCCTTCAAATGTTGTATCTCAACATAAATGTAAATCCATGGGCTCAACTAGAATAATAAGGTCTCAAAATAGTAATGTAATATGAATAGAGTGGATATATCCCATGCCTATCAATTTTTAAGCTAATAAATAGAATAGAAAAATCATTCCATTAATCCTCCTGGATACATGTGGTCATATGCCTACATGGCCTACAACCCTCTGCATCCCTGATAACTATATCTCTGAGACTAGCATGGAATTCTTGGGGATGAAAATAAATGATACTATCTTCCACATCTAGCTACTCATCCTAGTACTATTCCATGTTATACTCCAGAAGGACCCATATATATTCCCATTTCATTAATTGTGTAGTATGTCAACCATATCTCTTCTATTAAATGGTGGGGTGGAAAATACAGAGTCATATGTCCTTTCCCATCAAAATATTGACACTAAATCTCTCTCAGCTAACTAGAACCATTTTATGATCCCTGAACTATACACCCCATTTCATGATATTTTCTTTTGAGGACTATCACACACCTAGATCACTAAGTCTGTATTTTACTATATTCATCCAATTAATCCTCATAATGAGGCCTATTACAAAAAATTGTATTACATTACTTTTTCTAGAAAAAGAACAAACACTATAGAATTTTTTTACATAGTGCTACATGAGTGAAAGAATATATAAAACAAATTGTATTCATCACAAAGGGATTTTATTCTTTATGATTTTGTGCTTTTAGATTATTTCCATACCATAAGAAGGATGTATATCCTCTTGTTGAATTGTGGAACAAGTAAATAATTGTGTTCCTATCGATGTGCATTTGAATTTATTTCCCTAGGGAATGGAATCCTTAAAATAATATGAATGGTTTTTAATAAGAAAAAAACATATAAGAAAATTATATCACTAGATCACCCCTCCAAATATCACTGATAAAATTATCCTACCCAATAAATTATAAAATGTAATATATCCATGTTCTGGTTATATTTATTTGTTAAAATTTTGAATACAATTTGATAGAGAATTTAAATTTTTGAATACTAAATGTACCCAATTATTAGGGTGTGAACTATAATATCTAGAATTCTATAATGTTTCCATAACTTATTCATATAAGAGATGTTGTTCTTGAAGCTAAAATAGATGATTGTTATCCTATTCATGAAAAATTTCCTCTTACATATGATTATAAGAAAAATATTGAGAAGGATGTAAGGGACAAGAATTATTGACTATCATCACATTATGAAAGTTAATTTTTAAGGGTGAAGGGATTTTCCAAATCCAATGGTATATGGGACATGATAAAAAAGATATAATAAGATAATACAATAGTTCAGAAGAAAAAAGTATAAATCTAGAGCGTGAATTATGAATATTTTGAAATGGGTGAGATTGAATATGTTGGGGACTTCATTACCATGGTAAATGATATTATTACTGATATAGAATGTCATGGTTAAATGTTTAAGCATTTTTACCATTCGTGATAAGATATTTAGAATTATTAACGATATGTTAGATGATAATGTTTATTCATTTCATGATAGGGATCCTGAAACATTATCTCTAGATGATTTACATAGAACATTCATCACTTATGAAATGAGAATAGAAAAATCTATGGAAAGCTAAAAAATTATTTGGGGGAACTGAATTTTAAGGATACCATAAAAGAAATGTTAATGAATATTCTTATAGAAGAAGAAGATGGTGATTATGATTCCAAAAAATGTGGAATGTAAAAATCCTGATAACATGTTTTTCATGATTTATAAAAAAGTTATAAGTGGTTCAAGTATATATATTAAGGTAATACTCCCTTTAAATGTGTTAAATGTGGAATAGTTGTGAACATTTCATCTAATTGTCCTGAAGGAATAAAAGAAAATGATTGTGTTGAAGGAGAAAGAATGACAATAAGATCATTGAATTAATAGAGTGATTTGAATAATTTTTTTTCCATATAGAATGATAAATTGTTTTTAAATCCAAAATAATAAGTTTATTATTTAAATATGATGAAAAAGAAAACAATGACGGTGAATGAAAATAACCTATATAGTATGGTGGTGAGAATCCTTTAATTTCCCTTGTGAATAATAAAGTGTTTTGATGTATAGTTCTAAAAAATTAGATACTCAATTATAATATCATCTGGAAAAATAAGTGAAAGACTGTCGGAGATATTTGGTTGTTAAGATAAAGAAAAAAGGAATTTCAAAAATTAATTTTCTTTAAAAAATAATAATAATTTATTCCTTGTGGGAATGTAACCTTGTAAAAATAATTGAATATTAGAATAAATATATTGTGGAATAAAATAATCTTAATTATTATCTACATGTGATTATGGAGAAAGAAAAAAGAATATTCGGGACTTATACAACAAATTGTTTTTTAAATTTGAACAGAAATGTAAAAGTTTCAAAAAATATATCTCTGAATTGTGTAAAATTTATCATAAGTAGAATTATGATATGTATAAACAAATGTACCTTCAATGGTTGAGATAAAAAATGGAATTGTATCTGAATTAATGAGAGATGGAAAAGTTATGCGTGTTTCCATGAATAGAAAAGTAGACCAATAATAGATGAGTAAGGAATTTAGAAAAATGAAAAACACTAACTGTAAATTTTTTTTCTAGTAATTGAGATTATAAAATTGTTCTATTATATCTGAATCTAAGAAAAATGATTCGATACATGATATGAAAAAAATATTCTGATTTATAATAGATATCTTGGTGGTTAAATTAATAAATACAATACGGTGTCTCAGAAACATGTTCACAACTCTGGAACATAAAGATGTTTTAGAGGAAGATTATCTATCTATAGAAAATCCTGGTATTGTGGTGGATTCCAACATAGGGAAAATATGTGATGGTTCAAAAAACATCAATAATCTTATTTCAAAAATTATATAAATAAACATTTGAGGGAATGTTAATCCCCTCAAAAGAAGAAGTCTGAGAAGATTGTTTTTTTGAAACCAAATAATTTCAGAAAAAATGTTGAAAAAATGTGGAAACCTCTAGAAATTTTTTTTGAATGGTATGAACAACCTATAAATATTCAAAAAGGTGTATTTTTTTTGTTACTGACAGTTTTTATTAATAATTATCAAAAGTCACAGGTGAAAAAATGATCTTGTTGTAGAAACCACTCTATAGGTACAAAATGGGAATGGACCTGGATTTTTGATATTCGTTTTTCATCACATAAGATATGAGATTTAATTTGGTTGATTATTTTTTCATACATCAAAGAATGAATAGTGAAATTTGGAATGGATGAATCCATGAGAATCAATGGTTTTGGTGGAGCCATCATTGGGAAAGTCATGTTAAAATCCATGAAATATTTATTTATTGATGGAATAAAACACAAAATTTTGAATGTTTTCCTACTTTTTCAGGAGGGTAATTTTTTTTTGAATAAATGTGTTTTTTTGAAAAGGTAATATTATGTAAAGATAGTTACAAGAGGCCAACATAAAAAATTTAACATGTTTATGCTGGTGAAATAAAAAAACATGTTATTTGAGTATGGTGGAAGAGAATCAGTTGTCGTAGAAATGACTGGGACTCATTTTTCAAAGAAAGATACTATTGTTATTAAAGTGAAATAGTGTTTTTGTTATTCATGATCTTCCATGAATAAGATATTGGTGTGTAAATATATTTCAAAATGGAATAATTACAAAATCAGTTCATAAGAGAATTGATATATGTTCAAAAAAATCCAGGGAACTTATTCTTTCTGATATTTGTGGGCTCATGAGAAAACAATAAAAAAATGTAGAAAAGTACTTAATGAATTAAATTGATGAATTTATAGTCATTACTTGTGTTATGTATTTTAAAATTAAATAATTTTCTCTAGAAATTATTATATGTATTAAGAGGAAATCAGAGAAATAATGTGTGTATTTATTTATGAAGTGGACAACTAATAACAGTGTCGAGTATATGAAAGAATAAATTATAGGATATATTGAGAATAATGGAATTCAGAATGAGTATAGTACCCCATTAAATCCTTAATAAAATCGCTTTGCTGAATGGATGAATAAAAGTTTGATGGAAATGGGGTGAAATACGTTATATGAACATGGTCTTTCTCATTTTAATTGGAAGAAAACCATTAGTACCAATTCATATATTCAAAAACGGTGTTTATATAGGCCAAATTCACATATGAATCCTTATGAAGTATTGTATAACAAATTTATAGTTTTCATGAAATTAAGTGTTTATGAGAAAAAATTCATTTTAGAGATGAATGGAAGATACTTTGGAAAGTATTCCCATAATGGTGAAGGTTGAATTTTTTTAATATTCTCTGGAGGGAAGATGACATAGTTTATTTAAGAATAAATAGGGGTAATATTTTATCAATGTGATGTGAATGTTATTGAAAACTGAGGAAGATAAATATACTCGTGAAGATAATTATGTTGAGTAGGACATGGAAACATTTCTTAACAATTCTGTTAAGGATATAGACAATTGTAATCATAATCCAGAAGAAAAATAAGACTCATTATTTTTTTGATAGGGAAGACAATTGAGGAAGACAAAAATACTCGTGAAGATAATGATGTTGAGTAGGACATGGAAACATTTCTTAACAATTCGGTTAAGGATACATAGAGTTGTAATCACAATCCAGAAGAAAAATAAGACTCATTATTTTTTTTGATAGGGAAGACAATTGAAAATAACAATCTATGATGTCGATGAAAGTATAAGATCCATAATCTATTAGTGATCAACATCAGAAAGTTTCAACAAGGGGAACTTCAAATACTATTACACATACATCCTTATATTCAAAAGATGAGCCGAATGATGTTATTGAAGCTTTTGAGTCCCAGAATGGGATTATTCGATGAATGATGAGTTGGGATAGATATAAAAGAATGATACATAAGAAATCACACCAGAACCAGATAAAAAAATTATATTGTTACACTGTTGGTTTTCTTGAACAATATGAATGAATAATGTGGAGTGATAAGAACAAATAATTATTATTGTGAAAATGATACAAATTGAATTTCTTTATTATGCAGAAACTTTTCTGTGTTAGAAATCATTGAAAAAATCATATTATTTTCTTTCAATTTCTACATAAGGAAGTTAAAAAATCATTCAAATAGATGTAATGTCTATATTTTTTAATTTGTATCTTTATGATGTTTTTTACATTGAACAACCTTGTGACATTTTTATTGGGATGGTTGAAATTTATGTGTCTAGATTGAAGAAATAATTATACGGACTGAAATAAGATATGTGGTCATGGTATTCCAAATTAGATACTTGCTTAAGGATATTGAGTTTCAATAAAGGAAAAGTCGATATCTATCTATACATAAAAAGTCAACATTTTTCTTTAATCATAATTATTTATTTTGATGAAATTATCTTTGTGGGGAAGGGTGAATGATGATCTGAAAGATTTTCTAATGAATTTTATTTTTTATCTTTCTATGCAAGGGATAATTAAATACATTCTTGGGTTACAATTTTATCAAATTAAGCATCACATTTTTATTTCTCAAGAATACTATGCTAAGGAACCTTATCAGACGTTTTGTATGGAAAAATATAAACTCTTGACCACCCTGCATTTAGTGAGGGGAAATTTTTTTTTGAATAAGATGGAATGAAAATTTTATAATATTGTTTTTTAAAAGATGATTAGATGTTTTTTATATTTGAGTGCCTTAAGACATGACATTGTTTATATTGTTGTATTATGTCTAATAATTCATATTTCTCATAAATATTAACATTTAATTGTTGCAAAATGAATTCTCAATACATCAAAGGAAAAACATTCAGAATTAAATACTATAGATCTAAATGTATTGATTTTTAGGTATAAAAATGATGATTAGGCCCAAAATATGGTTGGAAGAAGATTCACATTTGTGGTTGTATTATTTCTTGGGAGATTTTTTTACAGTTATAAAAAAAGTTTCATAATTCATTAACTCTATATAAGGATGATTCTGAGTATGTAACTTTTAATAAAGCTTGTACCCATCTTTTGTGGATAAAGATATAATTTTAATATTTTCTTTTTGAATTCATGTTACCAATTCTCTTGGGTTGTGATAATCAATGTGAAATCAACCTGAACCTGAAATTGGTACTACATTATCATTAATAAAAATTAATATCAAATACCATATCATTAAATATCATGAAGAAAATAATTAATTGAGGATAGAATATATTCCATCATCAGAACAAGTTGATGAAATTTTAAAAAAACCATTACCAAAGGAACCATTTTCTAAATTGATTTTGAACATTGATGTCCAACATCATTATCATGAAGATGGGGGTATGTGATTTTACCATATCTCTTATTACCATTTGATTGTGTTTTCAATGTGGATAATTGTGTCATAAATATATCATTTTGGAAGCATATAAATAGCAGGAGATGTGGGAAATTCATGAACTAAAAATTGTATCCATGAGAACTATTCTAACTTCTTTTTATAATGGATGTATGAAACAATTTTTTGTTTTCTAGGTAAGTTAAATGATAAGCATAAAAATATGTGGAATATAGTTTCATATGTGTACATAATCACTTCATTTAGACAACACAGTTTGTATCTCAATAATTCATGTTTCCTACAATTGGTTATCTCATGTAGGCATCAAATTGTAGATGAGTAATCTTGTTCTTGATGATAAAATGTTAAGTAATTTATAAATCTTGGTTGAAAAAAAATCAAAAAGAGAGATATTTTTATGGACAATATTATTAGGATAACTACTATATTCAGGTATATTTTTAATGTGGTTTATGAGGAAAATAAATCAACTCACATTAGATTTTTTGAAAATCAGACTGACCTTCATATTCATGATAATCAGACACACAATGGTAATGAAAGTCCTTAATATTGGTACATTTTTTATATAAAGGATCATGATATCCACATAATTTTTTATCAGTGAAATTCATATTTTAATGAGGTTTAGATCGTAATGATGTTCTGATGGTAATTGCATTCATCATGGATTTGATATAAATGTGACATTTCATTTTTTGTCTTATAATTCCCACCAATCATAAGTATTCAGTAAAATGTGTGATGAAATCATGATACAATAAAGGATGATAAAAGATGATGAAAATCATATTCAATCTAATAATAATCACATCAATCATATTTAGGATGAGTATGAATGAAATATGTTATTGGGAAGTTAATATATTTATTCTGGTAAATCAGATGATGCTGAATCCAATAATAAATTTAATAAAATTCATGAAAGAATTCATGATACAAGGAAGGGATTTTTTTATGATTAACTATGTTTTTGTAATGGTTTTCCAATCTCATGATCATCATAACGAGTTTCTTGAATGAATACTTGTTTAACGGCTGACATTGATGATTGTAATTCCCAAAAAGAAAACAAGTTTTAAAGATGAAGCAGATGAAACTGGCCCATCATTTTTAGTGTATCATCATATTAATCAATGTAATAATTTTTTATGTATGAAATGTATTTGTTATTGTATTCTGAAGATAAATAATCTACTAATGTTGAAGCAACTGATATCTGCCCATTGAACTAATCATTCCATCATAATCATGGAATGGTGAATAGTTTTTGACCAATTAATGAAAAGAAAAAAAAATAAGGGGAGACAATATTAAAAATTATTTACGATTTTAATAAACAATGTTGTAAAAAATTTAGAATGGGTTGATTTAATCTATTTTTCATTCTAATACATCATAAGAAAAGAAGAAGATGAATAGATTGTTTTTCATTTTATTTCATCATAATGAGGTAGATCAAGATGACTATTTGAATTGATAATTGAAATCATACTGATTCTTTTTATGAAATACAGAAGTGGGATGATGTTTTTATAATATTTTAGAATGATTGAGAAGAGATGATAAGAGTTGAGTTAACATGACCTAGTCTAGATGCAATCGAAATTCAACAGAAATGTATGATTCTCGTAATTTGGTTGAGAGGGAAAAATTTATGGAATCACCTAAAGACATTTTTTAGGCTTGAGTATAAAAGGGAATTTACATTATACTTTCTCATAGTTGTACTATTGATGAAAAGGATGAGATATGGTGGTGTTTGTAATCAATTATAGATAGAAGATGTTGTTTCTAGATTGTCTTTCTTGAATATGTCGTTGTGGAGGGAAGAAAATATACTATAGAAAATATTGTAAACTATTTAGTAAATCATCATATTAAATTTGATGATAGTATTATGATGTTCATCATAAAGATATTTATTAAAGGACATTAAAAAAATATAATGGGATTTTTATAATGAAACAAAATTTTTTCAAATTTGTCTCATCTGTATTCTGATAGAGTTATATTTTACATATTGAGAAATATGACTTGGAAAATGAGACTATAAAATTGAACATAGTTTTATATAAAATTATAATATGTTATTAATAGATTCTTGGTAATAATGTGATGATTTTTTTGGAAATAATAATTTCTGAGAATGTTAATAAATATGCACTGTAGAATTTTTTGTTACAGAACTTTCTACTGTATCATTTTTCATATAAGAAGCATAAGAACTATAAAGTTGTTTACATAGTGCTACAAGACTGAATGGGCATAACCTACTCATTATGTTCCAAACAGAAGTATTTTTTCCCTATTGCATTGTGTAGTATTGGATCATTTCCAAACTATACCAATTATATTGATATGCTTGTTTTATAGTGATCATTATAATTACTTTTGTTCATGTGGGGGTGTGTTTGAGTTTTTTCAATAGGTAATGTAATCATTAACATGGGGTGATTTTTGTTTCTTAAGAGATGAAATATAAAATAAAAAGATATCATTGATTCACCCCATCTCCTTCTTAGAGATAAAAATTTAAGTAATGAGAATTTACAGTCTCATGTACCGCAGTATTGGGATAAAAGATATGAGATATCACTCTAGAACTCATATATTGGTTTAGGCCATTAGGGAAGGTTTATTCATGGAAGAATATATATATAATCCTATCTGTAGTGTATCATTAGAGGTTGGTGAACCATGATGAATAATATTGCACTTTCATTCAAAACTATTAATTATTCAGAAGAACATAGATATACACTGCTTGTAATGTAGATGGATATAACCCCTCCATCCAGGATATAGATACCTCAGGGGTCCAGATTTCCCAGATACCTTGGATGTCATTACAAATATAACTCATTGAGTGTGCTCATCGTATAAAAATCAATGATTGATACTATATTAGGAACCTATTGATCAATGGGTGGTAAAAAAATTATTAAACCATCATGAGGTACCACCTCCAATGAAGGCCCCTGAATTGAAGACTGATAAAAATGAGGATCATCCTTATGATGATGCTATAGAATCATGGATGTAAATTTTTAGGGTTACATCATTAAATTATTAGGATGTACCATATTAATAGATTATTTCATAGGATATGAACAAGAAGAAAATATAAACCACACCAATTATGATATATTATAGGTAGAAATGTTTTCCATGCAGCAAGTTACCACATGTACTGAGTCAAAATCTAGTCATTAAATTCTTATTTATCGTATATGTATGGTAATGTACCAATCCATATGTACCTATATATGAGATTAACTCTAATTAAATTATAATAGCATCCCATGATCTCAAAAAATACGCACGACTATAAAATCTCCAAACATATTTCCTAAGATAAACACCTCATAGATACACCCAATGCTAGGACTCAAACCATTGGGGACCACTATCGCAATAAAAATTTGACTGTGAAACCCTAATCCCACCTATAATAATCTAGTGGATGGAAACTAGTGACTTATTAGTTTATCACACACATATGAGGCTTACCTCAATTTACCTCTGAGCACATACATGTCTCAAAACTACCCACACCATGAAGAATGATAAAATCGAAACAAATTGAAAAATAAATGTATAATTTATATCCCACATGAAAGTATGAAAATTGATATAATACGAAATGGAAAATATATAGGAACACCAAAACTTATTAAAGAGACCAACCTACCAAAAACGATGGTACATATATCAAAAAAATAATTTAAAAATGTGTTCCATCTAGATCTCCATGCTCGATGTACTCATAGTCTACTTTGGACTCTATCAAATGTACTTTCATCTATATAAGACAAGAATTTTTTAGAAGAACCCATCTATTGTTGAGTATAAAAATACAGAAAGAAAAATAAAAAATCTATAAACACATGTATCAGGAGACTTGTGATCTCAGAATAATTGTATGTGAATTAGAATCTAAAAAATAAAAATAAGAATGGTAACACAGATATAACCATGATTGACACCAAGAATCAATGTGTTCAAATATATAGTGCTAGACACATGATTCTGCACGAGGAATCCATGTAATGCTCATCTAGGATGAATCCCTACAAAGTTCATTATTTTTCTAATGATACTCATCTAAGAGGCATTCCTAATTAAGCCTCACCAAAGTAGTAGATTATAATATTCTGAATATATTAATACATAAATAGGGTGTCACACCCCTACAAAGACACTCCAGAATAACCCTATAATAATAGGATTGTATTCCCTTGTATCTTGATCAAGAAAATTCATCAAACCGTCATTAATAATTCGATATGATATAGGATCTCGCCCCGTGACTCATGTATGTATTCCCAAATTATATATATTTAAAACCCAGAGAGGGGTTGAAAATAATATTTAATGGACATAGTTACACATCATACCACAATAAGTATGGGCAATCGCGGGGAACCATACTCATACGGGCCTACAATGAATAAATTGTCGGCCTAAAAAATCCACCAATAATGTGCATGATGTTTACTAGGTGTACATGGTGGTTTCTTCTATGTATGGATCATTCCATGTCTCTGTGACGCATAGAAAATATATTTATCAAAATAAAAAATGTTCTCTAAAAAATTAACAATATTTAGATAACGATCACTCACTCATCATGTTGCCTTCCAATGTATGTTTACTCTATTAAACGCCTATGTACTTTGGGTTGGGATCATGTAATTTGGATATGTATGAGTACTTTAATATACATTGGCACTCTGGACTTGCTTGTGTTCTTGTCAAGGTTTGTTCCCATGTACCCCGATGTAACATTAGGGGCCTATAACACTATGTCACATGACATGTAAAGTGTGTTTAACAAGGTGTGATATTTTTTATTATTAATCCCCAGAATCTTTGATGAGGGAATACATGGAACTTTCTTATATGAAGTACACTTTGTGTTGTTGGTATTTCCTGAAATTTTTTAAAACACTCTACACACCTCACCTATACTAGAACAAAATTCTATTATTCTATTATATCAATTGATATAACTAGATATGTTATATTTTAATAACTTACTTCATTGGTGGTTTCATTTCTACATATTAATCATTTGAAAAGTTATTTCTCAATATTGGATGTCACACACCGCATTCCAAATCACAAATGGGGATTCCAAAATCCCACACTTATCCACCACTAACTATCTACCATCATCAATAAACATTAATCAATCATTCAAATTTTAACCCTAACATGTGGTATTTCTACATTGTGCTAATGAATGATCATATATTTATATATTACCATATAGTGTTTGATCCACAAGCCAATGATATTCTAGTAATAAACATGGATCGATCAGGGTTATAAATAAGAAAACCCAACAAGAGGAATTACATAAGAAAATGATATGATTTTCCTCAATTAGTTATTTTTATAATGATAGATGAATATCCATATTCATGTGATATCAATACCCAAAACCAAATAATATAAAACAATACCCGCAAATAATAAACAATCTATAAATAAATATGTTAGTTTAGTTGATTCAAATTAATATGGGGATAATAAAATGAATAAAAATACAATAAAAATGCTCTCAAACATTTCTTCATAATAATCACTGATGAATAATGGAAACATATCTCACTAATTGAGGAAATTTACACATTATATGTTGTGTTTGTACCATGAGGTACTAAAATCATTGATCCTTTATCCAAACACCTATCAACTCTCTTCCACACTCTCCACTCATATCCTACGGGTTTGTGATTTATGAAATTAATTTCCTATAAACATGTCTATGTAGATGGAGCTACATTATGACAAAAAATTATGCAATAAATTAATTTTTTTATTATCATTTAATATTTCACCAACAACCTCTCTCAATTAGTGATCCAAACATTAAAAAATTATATATCATGCCTAAGGTAAATCCAAAATTCTAGTTTTAATGGTGGTATTAGATTTCATAACTATTTTTATATTTATGAGTTATTCTATTATATCTATAAATCAAACAAGTATGATATAATATATTTTTTATTTTCATTATATCAATTCAGATTCATCCCAGTCCTAACAATATCATTCTATCTCAATATATGGTGAAAATAATATTATTTAAAATATTCAAAAATGTTTTATGAAAATAGCGTAGTCTTTATATTCTCCATCATGTATATATGGACACTTATTGGGGATATTTGTGGCCTTATTTTGTAAAACTTCTATATATTATTGGGGAACCTAGATTAAAATGTCTTACTCTAGGTGTGTAATAAAATTTTATTATTTATCCTTTCTAACATGACATTCTATTATGTAATTCCTATAATAATTATCAACTTGAGAATTCTATTATTACCATAGAATTCCGTAAATTCTTTAATGTCATGCTAAACATATTTTTCAGTCATCAAGAATTTCTACATTTATCATTACACATTATTCACTGTTTACATCCACTTATAAATCACAATAAAAAATTGATATACATTTCGGAAGGTAAAATAATAACATGATTTTATGGTCATAGATAATTATCACCTAATATAATGCCCCTCAAAAGGGTTTTACAGGTTCATAGAACCCATAAATTATTGTACATTATTCCCATATTATTGTCCATTTTTCTTATACCTCCTATTACAGTGTATACAATATTTTAATTTCTAGTGATACAATATTCAAATAATCAAAATTCCACTGACTTTATCTTCAATACAATTTCATTTTTTTTCATGCCCCTCCACCATTTCTTACTAATGTGGAATAGCTAATAGTGAAACAATTGTAAATCCAAAATAAAAATTGTTGTTTTAATTATTTTAGTGAAATTAACATAAGTATTTTATGGGGTTTAATTCATTACCCCATGATCAATGATCAAATATCATTTGGTAATATTATAATCACATTCAATGAGAATGGTATTTAAACCAATATCATCATGATTATAGGTAGAAAGATGATTTCATATCAGCCATGAGACAGACCTCCCATTCTCCAAAAGTAGTAAACTGACTATGTTAGTGTTAATACCTATATATCTCTTCCCCCCAATTGTCTATGTTTTTTCATATGTTAGATGTACCTATCCAAAAGATCTATGAACATAATTATTCAAAAAAACAATCATTGATGGTGAAATTAAATATTCATCTATATATAAAATGTAAGAATCCATAATCCTATGTTTTCATAGTAGTAACACATCATATGTTCCTTAAACTTTCATATTTTATATATTGGTTCTTGATGCCATCATATTTTCTATACAATCTATATTTAGTATTTTGCCTCCTCTCGTAAGTCTTGTAAGTAGGAATATGATCCCCTTCCATGTCACAAATATTTTTCCTTCATTAATTATTGTCTTTTATGTTTTTCCCATTTCATATATACCCCAATTCCTTCCACATTTATAATTGAATCAAATATTCTTCCTTATTATCTTCTTGGAATATCCCCACTATGTATTATGTATCCCGTATCATATGGAACCAACTATGGGATTTTTCATGTATCGCTATATTTATATTATTATAAATTATATTTATTATGTGATTAATAATTTTTTTACATTATTATGTTGAACTATTTTATATAAAAATTTTAAAATTGTCTATGTCTTCAAGTAACCATGACTAACTACTATATGTGTAAGGGGCATGTCATGTGAATAAATTGAACTGCATGTAACATCCTGACCTGGGTTCCACATACCAGCTCCCTGACCTAGTTCACCACATGCCCTCAGGAAAGCCTCCAAGCATTCCAGAGGTTGCAGATTAGAATTTTTCCTTATGATTTACTACAAACATGAATTATATTAAGGTACAAATCAAGTCACCCAAGTTGGGAGTGAGTATAACTCAGTAGGCCACCACTTATGGTGATTGAAGAAATATACATTCTATAATGGATATTAAGTTGCGTATATATTAAATAAAAAATGAAAATGTACATAGAATCCACATTTAATATTCTATAAATCCTCTAAAAAGGCCCCCAAGTTCACAGTCACACTGAATACAATCTTACATGCCTCAGCTTAGGCCAGATTCTGAACTATATACCTTATGGGTTAAACAAAACATTATTTCCTGGGATTTCATAACTAATTGAATTCAAATTTCAGTTAGTACCATGGAGAATCAGTTTTGGTACCATCATCATGTCCACAATGAACAATAGTCCAACACCAATATAGTGTCATCCTAGAGCATCAGTATATTACACCATTTGTTAATAGATCATCAAATCATGACCTAAAAATCATTATTCACGAGAATTTATTAAGGTCCTATATCATCATTTGAAACCTTATGGATACTTTGAAAATAATTCCTAGACCCACAACTCAATGATCTAATATTTACATTCACACATATATAACATAAAAATCCACAGTCAACATCATTTACCTTCTTATCAATCATTTACATTATAGAGAAAAATTTCACTTATCAATCATGACTATGTTTATTTACATTAATAATAAGAAATAACATAAATAAAATACCATTAATCCCTTTATTTTCAAAAAATTATATCTCATTAAACCTTTAAATTTAATCCAATCAATTGTTTAAATTTCATTATCAACCACAAAATAAGGATTTAGTTAAATGACATTAACCAATTATTCCCCATTTTACAATTAATAAAATATCCTTAAAAATACATTGGCACACCCCATGGGATTCCATTATTCCCGATATCAAAATACTAGTGTGTCCAATTGGATTCGTTAAGTTTCTCTAAATCAAAATGTAATCATTTAATTATATCATATTTAATTTTTTTTTGCAAATATGAAAAGTAACAGTACAACTAAAAACATGATATCATGATCAACTCTATGGGAAACAAAAATTATAAAACCTAGCTAAAATATATTTAGAAAATATTTCCAAAAAATATCATCCAATTGAATGGTTAATGGTTGAATTCAAAATGATGAGGGACATATAGTATCAAAATCCAATGAAATACGATTTTCGAAAAACTAGATCAAAACCACTAATAATGGAGGAATTTTTACCTCTCAAAGGGGAGAGCAAAACTGGAGAGAGTGGATCCTAAAATATAAACAGATAATATACCTCTCTAGAGCTTAAAAAATTCGGTAATTCTTGTTAGGCTGTGAATGGGTGATAAGGGATTTAAACATGGGGTTTGGGAAATCATAATTAATATTTTCTTGGTATAAATTCCCATGATCATTTTTTAAAAATACAATAGACCGTTACAATGCATCTCAATTGTATAGAGAACTTGGTAGCTTATTGGTGGTCACAAATTATCCCAAATTATTTACCAAACATGTAATCTCCATCTATTCAAGGGTGCATAGTTTGTGGATGGTGGCCGCATGGTTGTTCTAACTAGGTTCCTCAATAATATTTATCAAAATAGGGTGCATTATTTCCAGGTAAAAACCACATGGTTTTCCCTAATCTTGTGCCAACTGTGCAAAGCCTCATAAGATTACAAAATTCTAAATATTCCCAGGGAAAAACCACAAGTAAATACCCAAAAATTAATGATTGAAATAATGGTAAATGAACCCCTAAAATTGATCACATGAAATAACTTGAATGGATGGAATCACATAATCTACCTACCTTATAACAACTCATCCTAAACTTGTAATCCCTAGAATTAATAATATTTTTGAGGTCAAAAAATCAGGCCACATGGCACACATTTTATCTTCCTTCTCCAATGTTTCCTCCTTAACACGAAAATTCAACCATGAATCAAAAAACAATGACAAGGTCTATTTACATAGAACATTCTTAATGTGATCCAGAACATGAATGAGATTCTCTTAAAAGGATTCATAAGCCTTATGTTGAATATCATTCACATATATAAAAAGATAATGGTTGAGGAGATACTAACAATGTTTTGACATATGAAGATAGTCATGCATATCACTATAACTCTATGGATGATCAAATTAATACACATTCATTACAATACTCTCCATGACCACAAAAAATCCATAAAACATTGGCACTAACATTCCCTATTTCATTAACCGATGGTGACCCAGTCTCAAAAACACATGATTAAATAAGTATCCTCCCAATATAAATTCATGTGGTTGATGATTTCGATCATCTTAAGACTTTTGTCGAATTCAAATTGTAGCCATAATTTTATGAACAAACATAACTTATTATAATGTCCCATTCATATGACCCCATACCTAAAATTTAGAATCACCCACCACTATCTAACAATGAGGTTATCTACTTGGAAAACCATACAGTTACTTGTATAGTGCCATTTTAATAGTATTCTGAAAAATATTTTAATATGAATATTAAAATATTGATATGTTATTATCCCATGAACAACCAAAATATATCATAGAAGCCATCATCATATACTTATGCACATGGATTGTATGCACTAATTTTCAATCTTTATATGGGTGAGAAGTTATATTTATATTCAACCGTGTAATAGATTCCTTCTACATTACATTCCATAATGTACTAAGTAAAATGTGAAAGATGATTTAAAAAAATAATTCAAGAGACCCCATCAAAATTGATGATATATAAAACATACATATCACCCAACTAATTAACCATGAATTATTATGTGATTGGAATGAAAAATAAAACATTCATTAATTGGTCCAAAATTACGCATATATCATCACTCTATTGAAGGGATTATAAAACATCATTCCATGAATACTGTGGTAACATCATTACACTTCCATTACAAAATGGGTAAACAAAATAAAAAATCCCCCAGGTCACTATTTTACAACATTTGGCAGCTAAAAAGTGTAGCAGTGAGTCCTGAAACCTTTGATCTACATTTAAAAACCCAGACACCAACACTATCTCTTATGATCCTATTATATCATGGTTTAAACATTGAGAACATATCAAGTTAATTCATGAAACACATGCATAAAATCCCATCACATACACATAGGCACACCATCATTGCTCCAGACGTAGTTGACCACGTCCTCTTATATAAAAAAATCAGTAGGTGACTCCCCACCATCATGGATTTCTAAATTTGAAAAATAAGTTAGATCCTCATATTTTATTTCATTGATCCTTATTAGAAGTGTAGAATCAATTAATAACGATGAAAAATTTATCTTCTCTTGGACCTTCAGAACCTCATTGTGCATCTAATCCAATAAAGAAATCATCTTCCACATAGAATGAGTCTATTGGATTATTTAAGTATGAATATTAAGCTGAAAGAGTTAGAAGCAATCTTTCATTATCTAGGAATAAAAGTTAGTACAATGTAAAAAAATCATATACTCGACCATCGATACTACCATAGAATAATATCTCATTGAGAAAATACAATATTTATGGTTTTATGGTTGGAATACACAATAAACCTTTCACCGAATAGGTAATTCCCACAACACATTAAGACATTAACCATCGTGAACTAATTGAGATCAAGTTTAGGATAATTCCATTTAGGCATCCTTAATAGTCTTGATACAAATTTAATTACTCAATCACTCATCATTTACACCACACCCTGTTTAATTCCATCACACAACAAAAACATTGTATATGCCTCACCCGATTTAGGTATAATCAATATCAGTGTAGTAGTAAAATGCTTCTAAAACTCCTACAAGGAAATTTAAAAAGCCCCAGTCCATTAAAATTAAACACCCTTATTTTTTAGACATAAAAAAAGCACTACCCACTATGAAATATCTAGGATTAATCATTCATAAATGCACGTTAATCCAAAAGATATTCGCATATTAAAAAAATCATGGGATGTCCCTAAGAAAAAACAACTTGAACATTATCTACAAGCACAGACACACCATCCATAAAGATTATATGACCCATGAATTAAACACTTTAGATTCAGAATAGACACTTAGATAGATTGGTGTACATCCTATTCTATCACAGTGCAATAATAATGTTGTCATGATGTTTGGCTTGATCATAATGAGTTTGGGAGTACATCAAGATGGAATTGATGAAAAAACATATCCGGATATGGGAGGAACATTCTATTCATTAAGTCTATCAACATAGTATGATAATTTTTCAATTCAAATAGCATCATGAAGAACTCATAAATTACCTAAATACTCATGAATATTGTCCATAGTATATCTAGAATTCTCACTCTAAACACATGATACCCTTAACTAAAGTTTTACTTATAGAACAAACAAGAACCTATCCATTAGTCAATGATATCAATCATAAATAAAAGAGGATACATGTTCTTAAATTTAATATTGATAAATTTTTTATAATCCACACATGAGCATAACATTCCATCTGCCTTCCTACAAAATGAAACAAAAGAACCCAATGGTGACATACTCATATGGATAAATCCCATATTCATTAATTCCTGCAGCAAAGTATTATGATTTTGATCCCCATGATTCTATTTCATATTGAGGAATAGAAAATGGTTCACCATGAGCCATTGGTTCTATTTTTGTCCCAACATCTCTCTCATGTAGTGTCTATATGATGTCTTTAGTAAACATATCCTTAAACTAATCCACTATGAGTGGAAAGACAAAATGTTTCACACCGCCATCATCCATAAAAAGAGCTTAAACCTAGATAGTGAGCTCCCCTAGTTACCGTGGATCATAACCTTCATATACTGTCAAGATATCATATTATCCTAGATGAACATAATAATTACCCTCAAGAGATGTAAAGAAAACTCTCTCATGATAATAATTTTGTTGAATTGTTATGATAATAACCAATCAAAATAGAATATAATGTCAAAACCTAACATATAAAGTGTTTATAGATCCCAAAGGAAATTAAATTCACTAATCTCAAGGGAACACCCCTTGTATAAATATATTCCCCATAACCATACACATAATGGTGTGTCTATTTTCATAACCCAACACAAAAATTCAACCATGAAACACAATCCATTCCCAAGATAATAAAAAATAAAATAATCTGAGGTTTTGGAATTAAATAATGATCTAGAAATCATAGAATCTGTTTGAAATTTACATATTAATATAGATTGCCTTACCTTTCTATCCTCAAGTGTAGGTTGAACGGCATGAAACGAACTAACGAGTCCACCCTTTTCTCTTTTATGTTTCCTCTAAGTTACACATCCCTGCTGATATGAGAACACTTTCACTCCAATTCCACATCTGTAATGGCCAAAAATTTTGTCAATGAAATTTTGCTCTCTTAATATTATGTCTTGTATTCTAAAGAACATACATACATTAGGGAATCCAATAATGAAATTATTATCATAAAGAAATAATGATACATTGTTAAACCAAATAACAAATAATAATTCTAAATATTACATAGGAAAATAGAATATATTATATGAAAATTTGGATCTTCTAGAATGACCACACTCATGAACAATTCCATAAAAATAATGAATAATGTTAACTAATAATATATTTATTTATATGGTTAATGTGAAAATAAAAATACTGGTATCTTCTAACTGAAAATATGATATATTTATGTCATAGTATACATAATTAAATATTTTAGAAAACTATTAATTAAATGTAGGTATTTTTATGAAATGTAAATGTTTTTTTGGAATTTTATAGTTGTGATAATTATTTTAAGATTTTTTTTTCATAAAATAGATTCAAAAACAATTATTTTGATATCTTATTAATAAATGATAATTTTATGATATTGAAATTAATTTTTCAATGTGTCGTAAAATCAGTAATAATATCAATATCTGTATTTTTTAAATAAATGATTGATTTAATGAAAAAAGTAAATTACCATATTTAGAAAATTATGATCATAAAATAGAATCTAATTTTTAATCCTACATTTTGATATCTGTGCAGGATGAAATTTGTGGATTTATTAAATTAATTTACCTTTTTCTAAATAATGAAATGAATTAATTAATGATATTTAGCATTTAATGCCATATAGAGGATTTTTTGTTTAATGAATTATTTAGGAAATCATTATTATGAACTACTATGCACTATTTAATTTATATACTCACAATAATCAACAAAATTGTTTTTCATTAGACAAAATGACAAATAAATGAATAATATAATCCAAACTACCCTCTCATCCCCTAATAAATACCACCCCACACCACCTATTCTATTTAAATATTATATGATTTGGAGATTTATTATATTATTCTTAATTTCTCTGCCTTGTGTAATTCTCATGTCCTGGTGTTTTCGGAATAACCAATGTACCAAACCCGTGTTCCTTGTGGAGGTTATTAAGGAGACAATATTCAAGAGGTAAAATCCTTATTTCTTCTCTATTATTTTAATTTATTATCCTCCTCTCACCTACAATATCCTATGTGACATAATATCATATATACAATTAATATAATGTAATGATATTTTTTGACATAAAAATGAAAAGATCATTTGTGATATGTTGATTTACCAACCTCATTGATGATTACTTTTCAGTTTCAATTACTTCTTTCATTGCAATAAATAAAATCATTATTATGGGTAAATTAAATTTTAAAATGACTATATTATCTTTTTTACTATTTTATACTAGTATATAAATAAAATATTAAATAAAAAATAGAACTAATTTTTGGGGATAAAAAAATTCAAATATAAACTGAAAGTCCCTCAATAGTATTTTATAAAATGAATCATTATTATATCATTAAAAAATGCAATGTGTGGAAATTTAAAATTCTATACGTATAATAATACAATATCATTCCACTTCAAGATATTTTCTTCTATTTGAAAATATCTCACATTGTTATAATAAAGGGAAATCATCATAAAATCAATAAATGAATGCTCTAGGAACAATGAAATTATCACTATAACACATCAGAATATCCCCAAATGAACATAATAAAATTATAATTAATAAGATAACATTTCATGTGGTTCTAAATTAAATAATTAATTAATACAATTTTATTATATATGAAATTAATTGTATGCGTGTAACACTTTTCGATGTAAGGTACGTTATCTTTCTAAACATACATTTTCCCTAGAGATGAAATTTCTCTTTATTTGCACCAATTTTTTTCTTTATTTTCTTTATATAATGATTTGAAAATATTTTTATAAGTATCAATAATTTGTATCTATATCAATCAATCCTTCTAGGAAGAAAAAATAAATATTTAATATGGTTCTCATCCCAATTTCTCCTGATAAGAAATCCCAATTAAATAGAAGAACCGATTTTTTTCAAATTTTCAAATGCACTCCATAATATATTTTATTGCAAAAATATTTTTCTAAAAAAATTATTTTTAAAAACATCTTCAATTCCTTTAAGGTTTAAGACAACAATTATTCATTATACCTTTTTAAAAACTTTTTAATATATTTCAATAATGTGCACTAAAGTATCTCAATTATAAAGTTTCAAAAATACTATTTGAACATGTTTTCACTCATGTTGGACATATTTTACAAAAAACTATGAATATTGTTTCATATTATTATCCAATAAGGATACAAATCCATTTTTTCAGGGAAAAAATTATAATATTCCCTTTTTCATTATGTCATCACATGATTATGATACCCATTACCTTCAATAGGAAACCCTTATGTTTATTTTTTCACAAACCAACTTCTTTTAGATGAGGGAAGTGATAAAATGATTTCATGACCTTCCTTCCTCATGTTGAATGTGATATAATGACCCCTATGTCCCTCCTCTAGTAGGCCCTTTCTTGGAAACTAGCACCGAGTGTAGGTAAACATTCACAGAAGATCAGAGGCATTACCTTTTTTTAATAAAAACATAATCATGGGATAAGATGTATCAACCACTAAAAACACCATGACACGTCTTTATAGTGATACAAAAAATCCATCTCATGAGCATGATTAATGTAAAACTGGAAAAAAGACATGGAAAACTGCAACGTAAGTACCAAAATATAACTAAGAAGTGACACAACAACCTTATACAATCTTTAAGATAGTAAGGTCCTAGATGCTCTATGTAATCTCCCTCAAAACCAGATAATATTTTAATATAAGTTGTGTGAGCATGTGAGTACACATAGTATGAAAGTCCAAATCCACTCGTGCATTAGTGGGAGTAGCATAATAATACCGCTGTTAGAAAAATGGCAGAAACCTAGAAATTGCATAACAAGGTATAATATCCACCCCAACCTCAACAAGGCATGCTCACCAAATAACACAAGTAATATAAAGTAGTGCAACAAGCAAATCGATACTTGGGAACCCCACACTACATCTGTTTGGTTAATTATTCATCCCTAACAATGATCATCTTGATAAAACCATGCCCTTACACAACCCCATCTATCAACACATTATGTCACAATCCTAGTCCACATACAACATCACATGTTGCGCACAAAAAATTGGTCCATAAGCACAAACCCATCCCAAATACACCTGGGAATCACCAAATTACTCATAATGAAGACACATGGAAAACACACCTCAGACCTAGACAACATGGCCTCAAAAGAAAACCACAACCAACCCAAAGTGTCTAGGGCTACAAAATTCCTAGAAGAGAGAGTAGAGAAATTCCAATTACTGGCCATCCTTCCCCCTACCGGTATGTTGGGATAGGACACTCTCTCCCATAATAATGCAGGTGCTCAACATGTACTTCTCAACACATGTGGGGTGTGTATAGAAATATCAAGGAACTACATGTATATTTATAGGTACCAAACACTCAGCCCATCCTATGGGTTTCATGAAAAATGGCCGGCCAACACAAAACAACCATTACTTCCACCTCTTAAGGAACATTTCAAAACGAACGACATTCAATTCCTAATTAGATAAATTAACTCTGCTTCACTACAAGCCACACCATTAAAAATACCACTATCTAGTTCATTAATTTACTTATTCAATCCCAACCTTGGAAACTAATGAACACTAAACAAATTATAAGGTAATGAATCTCTACCAACCACTACCAAATCCAATCAAAGAAAGAGGGTCAATGGTATAATAATCAATTCTATCAACCATTCATAAAAAAAAGAAATATCCTTAAGAAATTATGGTAGAAATTACCAACTAAGGTAACACCATCCTACTTTAAAATCATCATCCAAGACCATTCAAGGTAGCCTCTCTTCATGAGAAGAAGAACATTCAAAAAAAAAACTCACCCATATTGTAGTCCCTCTCTACACTCCCCTCTCTCGAAAACATGTTCTACCACATCCACTATCATTCTTCAAATAAATACCTCCCTATCCTTCATCTCATCATTTAAACCCACCAAAACACCACATTACATCAACACTCAATATAATCATAGTAAAATAACACCACATCAAACACACCTATAAATATGAACATGAAACAACCTTATCCTGTAGACCTACTGACCAGCCACTTCCCAGTTGCAATTCCACTGCATATGATGTTCATCCATTACACAATAAATTATTTCCACAACCTGAGATTTCATTACACCTCTTAAACCACCCCACATGTACAAACACACTCAAATCCACTACACCACATGAATAATATAGAAATAAGTCTGAAAAGAACCACACACAACACATGGCCACAAAAACAAGGAAACATTTATTCATATGTACAAAAAACTCATGCCTTAATTCCACATGATAAAACATGGGTTACTATAGAATAATTTCAATCCAATAGTGTCCATTTAATTGACCAAATATACATGATTTACTAGATTCCAATTATTATAGCAATGATTTACAAAAAAACAGATTTAGAAACAGATATAACTGATAGCCATGGTTTTTAAAAGAATACAACCCATACAATTTACAACATGGATCAAAGATAACATATAAAACAAAACAATCATCACCATCATACTCACTAATCCTTCTTTATTACTTCTTATTATCTTCATTAAAGTGTTTTCAAATGTAACTATAGAATGATAATAGTAATCTCTCCCCGCATGATACACAAATAAAATGGAGATGAAGGGAACCCTACATGGAACACCATGCGATTAAATATTCCTACATTAAACAAAATAGTGAGTCACATGAGGAGCAGGAAATTCTGCATGGGACAACTGAACAGACTTCCATGGAACGTGTGGAATATTCCTAGGGGAATAATGGTTCTCCGTGAGCCTAGAGAATATATAAGGGTTCAAAGGAATGGAGAATATAATATTTAGAAGGTTCGGATCCTTAATTTATTGGGGAAATATTTCAAAGACCATTGAATCCATATTATGGTCAAGAACTCATGTTTTATGATTAAAAGGAAGCTTTTGTTTTTTCGCACATAAATACCATTCAAAACTACCGAAAAATAATCATTAAATATGAAATTTAATTCCTTTAACATCTAAAGATATGTCAATGGGGTGAAAAATAAAATAAGATTAAAATTTGAATGTAATCACCATTTGGTGAGTCACCGACAAAACTCACCAACATGAGTGAGCCACCGCTGAATAACCCACTAATATAGAGCCACCGACGATACTCATAGTGAGTGTGTCCCTGATGTGACTCACCAACACCTAACTCACAGATACCACTCACTAATTCCACTCACATATGACTCTCATCAACACCACCCACCAAGGCCACTCATCAATGATTGACCTACAAATGCCATAACCTACCAACACATCGACCAACCATAACCACAACCCACTAATGCCTCAAACTAGTGATTCCTTGACCCACTAACACCCTAGGTATCCAAAGTGGGGATATCAATGTCGCAATGATGATTATAACAAACCTATGATAAGCTACTAACGGGACTCACAAACACCTGAATCAGTAATTAAAAAACTAGAAATTTGGAAAACTCTTGAAATGATCCACTGTATCCTCCAATAACAACATAAGAACTAGAATTAAAAAAATCAATGGAACACAATGGTTTGAGAGATTAAATAATTCCTTTTTATTGATTCATTATAAGGAATAAATATTCATGAAAAAGTTAATATGAGTGCATATATATATATTTATCCAATTAATTGGTTATTGCTAAGTCACATGATACATCATGTATGGGATTATAGAGTAGAAATAATCCTTTATTGGACCTCCTCCACCATGTGATACAAAATTTGAAGTTAGTCTAGAGTAATATTTATATCATATTATATGTTATGACCACATTCTTATTTTTCCGGATAAAATGATCCCATATAATATAATTTAAAATTTCATATGTTTATTCAAGTTTTATGCAGTTTTTATACCATCATGTTATGCCTTCAAACCAATGTGCTACGTATGCTTCTAATATTAATTCCCTTATGGGTACTTTTGAATCATCCCTTTTGTGTATGTATTCCCTATGTTTCTTATTCATTTTTATGCACTCAAATAAATTTATCATCCCAAAATGTATGATTAATATAAAGATGTTTTTTATAGTTTCATGTTTTTAGTTTAATGTACCTAATCTTCCAAAGACACTAGACATTATGTTCCTTGACATGTATTTGATTGCGAATTATTCATAATTTATTTAATAACATGTATAAATGGATATGGTCACTATACATGGTATCAGAAAATGCTCTAGTTATTTTTTGAGATTATGACTATAAATATTTATTGAGAAACCCTGGATAATTATATCGCCATGAATAAACTAGATTAAAAATTTAGGAATAACTTGTTTAGATATAAATTATATTTACATGTTTCTCAATTTATGTTCAATGATTCCTTAAATATTATTATTATCAATGTATCGAATACCCATTAATTGCAATTTATTTTTATTAGTCAGTGGAATGAAATAGGGGAACTCTTTCTATAAATCAACTTGATTGAAAATAAGATTATACCCTTAATGAAATGATAAATCTGATGAGAATGGGTGCTCAAAACATTATGAGAGTTATAATACAACTAGATCACCGAATGAATAATAAATTACATAGTGTCCAAAGTCCTTATTTTCTAATGAAATAGAATGTTTATCTAAATCTATTATTGTGAAAAATTCCCCCTATCTATAGAGGATCTTCTGATCCCCTAATCGCCAAATTTTTTTTTACTCCATTGACAATGTATTTTCTATCATCTAGTACATAAAAAAATAAAGTAATGTTAGAGGTATATCATTTTGATATGTATGTTTATTAGTTTGTAAACTGATTAGAAAAAAATAATTAAAGGTGATAATTGATTCCATAAAATGTAAATGATTCATGAAGGAATTACAGAATAAATATTTTCCCTAAACTCTCTTTATAAATATGAATGAGGAGTTTCTCAGACTGAAGAAAAATATGGTGATTCTATCAGGGTGTATGAGGAAAATGTTACAGGTCTTGTTGGACATGTGTCTAACTTGGACATAAAACCTAAAAAAGGTGTATAACTTAATTATATTACTAAATTCGAGTTTACAAAAATCAATGGAAATTCAATAATTCAATGTTAGGAATAGATTGTCTAATGTTATGTTAAGGATTTGTTGAAGATTGTTGACTATTAGTGGTCTCATGGGCTTGGGGATAAAAAGAGGAAAATGGCCTCTAATTTGGAATGACTAATAGATAAATCCCAGGATGTGAATAAATCCTAACATCCCACATGTAAAAATAATGGGAAGATGCATCCTCAGAACTATATGAAGGGAACCTTGAGATTATTTAAAAGGAAAATTATAGAAGAAACGATATGATGAGGTCCATCAATTTTGAAGATGACAGGAATGATCAGATCAACACTCCGTATATAGTTGATTATTTCAAATACAAGGATTGTTTGAATTATGTGATCTAATTACTTATCCCATGGTTTGGTAGAGGAAATAAAAAATAAAATAATCCAATGAAACATGGTAGGTAATATGATGTCACTATTATGGATTTGGTTACTAATAATAATTTGATGACAGGTCTTCTAATTATTAAGTAATTAATAGTGAACATACAAATTCATTTTTGTCATACACATTATTTCATATATTTAATTTTTGTTATTGAAATATAATACCCTCAACTAATTATATAGATTGAGTTATGTATGATAATTACAAATGGGAACATTATTAAATTAAAATTATATAAGACCTACTCCATTAATGGGTGTGAACAAAGTATTCTAGAAAATATTGTCATTATCCCTTTGCTAGAATTTTATATTATATTAGGAATTGATAGGATATCATTATACAAAGAAAACATCAACTGTCATTAATGGGAGATCACTCATCAGATATTGCAACATCCTCCAAATATTTACAATTGTAAGGAGGAAGATGAATATTTTTTAGAATCATCATTCAATTATAGATATAAATTCATTATGAGAAAGAATATCTACCATAAATGATTGAGAAAAGGATATGACCATTCCCTATGATAATACCACTATAAGGGACTATTCTGAGGTTTTTCCTAAATAATTTATTAGTCTTCATATATGTAGATATGTTAAGGTCTCACTTCAACTTTTATTGGATATCTTCCTATATTAAATAATCCTTAAAGAATGGACACCACTGTGTTGGAAGAACTGAAGAAGTTATTACAAGAGAATTTTGAATATTGTTTCATATTCTTGATTGAATCAACATGGGGTGTTCCAGTCTTCTTCTATAAAAATAAGGATGGTTCAATTGACCTATACATTGATTTTTTTTATCTCAAAAAAATCACAATAAATAATATTCATCCCCTATCATTAAGATATGTCTTGTTCAATAAAATACATGGGGACATTTATTTATCTAATTTTGACCATTGGACATGATAACACTAATTAAAGGTAAGTAATGAACAAATTACCAATAGTTCCATTAAAAAGGCATGAAAGCTATTAGTTCATGGTGTTTCTATTCGAACTCACTATGTATCTAAAAATATTCATGTACTTAATGAATAGTTCCTCTATAGATTATGTTGAAAAATTATTTGTAGTCTTTCTATATGATATTTTGATGTACTACAAGTGAAAGGGGGAAGCTGAGGATCATTATAATATTTTGAAAAAACTTTGTGAAGGGAGAAACATTATGAATAGTTTAGTAAATGTGTGTTTTGGATCAAGGATGTATCATTCTTGATGAATGATATCACAATAAAAGGAATATCATTGGACCATTATAAAATAATGTATATTGAGGAGTGGTCCATGAAACAACATGTAATGATGATTCACAATTTTATTGGTCAAGCTGGGAATTTGCATTGATTTTTGAATAAATTTTCATGATTTTCAAACACACTAACTATGGTTAAATGGAAAGGAGTAAGTTTTTCTGGACTAGTTAAAATAATGAAAACGTTATAGATATAAAAGATATGATAATCAATACACCAATACTCAAACTTCGGTAATGTGGGGAAGAGGTAGTATTATAATTTTGGTCATAAATGAAGTTATTATAATATGTACTAATAGAAAATTAATTATTGACAGCCTACTCCTGAATGAAGATTAAATTTCATGAGAAAATGTCTCCCACACAAGATATATAGTTTTAGGCTATCATGTTCTCAATAAAAATATGGAAGTATTATTTCTATAGAGAAATGCTTGAGTTATATACTGCTAATAAGATCAGGTAATATGTATTCTTATAGAAGGATATTAATATTTGCAATTGAATATTTTTTTAGTTATAATAAGGGATTATGAATCTTAGATCCACTACTATCGTGGTAAATAAAATGATGATTCAATTTCTCCATGTAGAATCGATCATGCACCTCTATAAATTATGAGAATTTAGAAGGATATAATCTTTATAGAACTGAAAAGGATGGAAATGGGAATCATAAAGGAAGTTACATCATCATTTGTTTCACATATTATGGATCAACCATCTATTAAGGAGGAAATAAATAATTCTCAAAGAAATGATGTGGAAATCAGAAAAAGGTTGAAGCTAACATAAAATATAAATTCTCATAGTTTAAAACTGATGAGGAAGGATTCATAGGATATTGGTAAAGACTATGTATACAGTCCAATATATAGAAAATAAACATATAATTAATAAATCTCATATCTCAACCACATCTATTCACCCTGAGATTTCAAGGATCTATGAAGATCTCTATAAGAAATATTTGTGAGACAATATGATGAAGGAGATCTCTAAATAAACATATATTTTCCTAGAATATCAAAAATTGAATAATTAAAGGGCAAAATCTAAGGAGTTTATCCAATAATTACCTATAACTATATAGAAATGGAAAAAAATACTAATGGACTTTCTAAGTAGACTTTTGAACATATCTATTAGAAATAATTCAATATGGGTCATTTTGTATAATCTAATGAAGAAAACTCACAATATCACAATTTTAGAGGACTTATTAGTCTATAAAATTCAAAAAATAAAAATAAGATTAGTTTTTATGCTTTATGGAGGACCATTACTGATTATATGTGATAGAGATTTGATATTTATGTCCACATTCTAGGAAAATCACCAACATGCTCTAAACACTGATCTAGAGTTCAGAGTAGATTATCATCCTAAAATTGACATCCAGTCTATATGGACATTTACAAAACTGGAATACATGTTGAGAGAATATTTTATTGACTTCAATAGATGATGCTTCCAATATATTCCTAAGTTTGAGTTCTATTATAATAATAGTTTCCACTCATGCAACCAAATGGCTATATAAAAAGAACTTTTATATGAAAATATGTAGAACACCAACATGCATGGATAAATTCAATTAAAATATGTTTTTGATACATAAATGGTTACTGAAATGTTAGAAAAGTTGAAGACCATTAAACTATACATTAAGGATTACCAATTTTGATATAAGATCTCTATAAGGTAATCATTGAAGAGACTTAGTTATCGATGACAGAGATAATAATTTCTTTAGTTATATTCATGTAAGAGGGTAATTAGGTTTAGGAATAAATGAAATCTAATTCAATGATATAACTGACCATTTATGATTCATCATCATGTCAATGATTTTAACTATTGATTAGAACATACACAAACTATGATTCAAGTGCATGATGTGTTCCATGTATCCTTCATGAGGACGAAATTACTAGATTCCTCATATGCAATGAATTAAAATGTGGTAAACTTCGAATATATTCTATCTTATGAGGTGATGTTAGTGACAATTTTTGACCATAGTGATATTGTTCTACACAACAAGAAAAATCACTTCGTTAAAGTACTATAGATGAACCATAAATATGAATTGGTGACATAGGAACAAGAGGAAGTGATGAAGGACAATCACCCTCACATATTTCACATTATATGTTAAATTAAATTTCATGTGGTGAAAATTCACAACAGTGGAAGAGTGTAATGAAGAAGAATTTTTTTCTGTGAATGTTTACGTTCTTAATATCATGGAATATATAAAAAAGCACATAAATTACATAGGGAACCTACTTAAAACAATTATCTCATAAAAATATAATAATACATTATCAATCAAACATTCCAATATGAAAGCCATATCTGATTTGGGAAAATAGAAAATAAGAAACTATTTCATCTCTTAGAATGAATGCACTCACAAAAAAACTGTAGAAATAAAGCAGAATGTTAATAAAAAAATATACATTTAAATTTTTAAACAATAAATAAAAATTCATATAATGTAAAGTACGATATATTTATATCATAGTATTGATATTTAAATATAATAAAATGATAAATTAATCATAGTTTTTTTTTGTAAAACATAAATGTTATTTACAATTTCATAATCAATATAATGAATCAAAGAAAAATTTCGTTTTATAAAATAGATTCATAAATTAATATTTTATTTTTGTTATTATAATATTATCTTATGAGACCTTAAATAATTATTCAATGTGTCCAAAAATTTACTATAATACTAAAATCAATATTTTTTTGGAAAATTAAATTATTTAAATTAATAATTAAATTACTCATATTTTAAAATTGTTTTCATATAGATAATTATATTTTTGAACTCTAAATAGAGAAAATTGGATATGTTTTAATTTTTTTTTTCCGAAATAATAGATTTTGTTTGAATAGTTATAACATTAATTTATAGTTTTTTCCATTTTAGGAAAAATACATGAATTTATTAGTCATTAATGATGAAAAAAAATATTTTATCAAACTCAAATGAAATATTTTTTATACTTATTGACATGAATCATCAATATATGTAGTCTTGATTCAAAATAACAAATATATTAAAAATAATAAAAAAAACCCTTCTCCTACCCTTATAAAAGCTACCCCTCACAACCACTTCTCTACAATCCTTATAAGCTTTGGATATTTATTATATTCTACCCAATTAAAATCCCAAGAATATTCCCCACATCCTAAAACTACTAGTCTTATAAAAATACCAAACCTAAATTCCTTAATGATTGTCTTAAACAGACAATATTCAAGAGTTAAAATCGTCGCTTTTCACTTTTAAATTATTTTATTTTCATATCATATCTTTACCTGCACATTTAAAATTTAAATTATAACTATATTATCATGTATATTTTGAAATTATATTTCATTAATGTGATATTCATCAAAAAATTTCTAGAATTCCATTTTAATCTAAAAAATCAGTACATCATTCTTGATATGTTTTATCAATGCCTTCGTGGGTGATGAATTTCATTTCCATTAACTCTTTTCCCAGTGGTCATAATACCATTATAATAGATATACCAATTTTAAAATTTATATGAATTTGTTTTGATCTAATATATATATAGTATTAATTAATAAAACAAAACTACATCATAATGATCGAAAACCTGTGAAAATAAACTCAGGTTTTATCATTATTATTTTATAAAATGAATCACCATCATGTCTCAAAATACAATTATATGTGGGGAAATTTAATATAATGATAATATATCATACAATATAATTATACTTCTTAATTTTTTTACTTCTATTCGAAATGAACTCCAATTATTATACTCAGGGGAACAAATCATAAAATCATAAATGAACACTCCCAGAATGATGAAACTCTCTAACTCATAAAAACAGAAATTGATGAAATTATTAAAATTTTAATAAATAAAATTAATATTTAACAGGTTCTGAATTAAATCATTAACTAATATAATTTAATTATCACGTACATTTAGTGAATTTAGAGAACACCTCTAGACATATTGTAAGGGATCTCTCTGAACCTCCATTTTCCTCCGAGTTATATTTTATCTCTCATTACACTAATTAATTTTTTAATTATTATTATATAATTCTTATAAATTCTATATTTATTCTTCAAACATATGAATCTATATCAATTCAACCTTATTTAATGATGAAATAAAATTTTTATAGGGTTCTCTTCTAATTTCCTCATGATAAACATGCCCGATTAAAGTGAAATTATCAATTTCATACACATTTTCATGTACAATCCATGATATATTTAAAGACACAAATATTATCATGAACCAATCATTTTATCATGAAAATATATCATAGATAATTTCTGGTTTAATATAATAATGTAATCATTTTCCACATTAATGATTTTTTAATATATTCTCATAAACAACACTACAGTGGATAATTTATAATGTTTATTACACACACATTTTACATTTTTTCACTTCATATAGAAATATATTATCAATAAATATTAATATATTCAATTATGAATGTGAATTTATGATTTTGAATCCATTATTTCATGGAATACATTATTATATTCCAATTGGTTTTGCCTCATGACATGATTATGATGCTAATTTTACTCCTTGGGTATCTTTTAAAATTATTCTTTATAATTAATTCAATATGTCACACAAAAATGCATGAAAATGACCTGATTTGTTAGTGATGATAGTTATCTAATTCACTAGGTAATTTTTTGTGTCATGAGATGTCATTTATGGGATCATGGAGTAAACCTTATTCATTATTGGACATTCTCCACCTGGTCATTGTAACATCCCAAGTAAGTAATGAATAATATATATTATTATCTATGTCTATTTATGAAATATATAGTGTTTTAGAGGCTTAAAATGAGAATAAATCAAATCTTAAGCATGAAATACACTAATATTTTTAAAAGATTCTTTTACTGCCTTTTGATGGAAATAAATTTTTAAATCGAAAATTTGACAATTTTATAAGCTATATTTTTCAAAATAAACTTATTATTTATGATTTTGACATTAAAATTTATATTGGATAATTTTTTGGTATTTT
Source organism: Viscum album (assembly GCA_963277665.1). NCBI lineage: Eukaryota > Viridiplantae > Streptophyta > Magnoliopsida > Santalales > Viscaceae > Viscum > Viscum album. Next base: position 672,332,834 of record OY728157.1, on the reverse strand, counting down.
TCTGACAATGTTCTTTTTTCTAATGAATAGTGAAAAATACTGCATTTTACATCAAAACTGCTTTTCCATCTAATTTAATTATATGAATAGATTATCTTTTTAATTGGTCTTAAATTTTAATTTGAATATATTTTTCCATTTAATCCATTGGTGGTCATTATCATTAATATCACTTTGTAATTGGGCATAAAATAATGCCAAACGTTTCATAAATATTTTTTCAAAAAAACCTGCTATTTTTTTGACAATGAGAATTTTATTTAAATTAATTATTGAAATTTATATGTTTGGAATTTGGTAAAATTGATTCCATATTTTTAATATGAAGTTCCAAAATATGTAATTAGGACTCTTTTGTTTTTGGACATTATAAATAGTAACGACGGTAATTATCTTTAATTATCTTGATCAATGAGTAATCGGGTTTTTAAGGATAATAAAATAATATAAAAAAAAAATTTACCACAACATGTGTCCTAATGCTACTGGTTTTCTCATGGCCGACCATGGTATGCCTTGTGACAAACATGGGGACCCCATGGAGTCAATTTTGTGTGAAAGTGACTTTTTACCTTTTTATTTTTAAAGAAAGTTAAATATAACAAAGAATATATCACCTGAGTAAAACATTTTTAATTTTGTCTACATAAATGATATATTGAACTATAAATATTAATTTGGAATCTAAAAATATTTCCTACATCATATTATATTTCTTTATAATTTTTAGACATTAAAAAAATTAAATTATTTATGACATCATGATGATGCAGCGATTACCCCATTAATAAAGGATTTAAGTAAAATGAAAATATAATGTTAAAACAATAACATAAACTTGTAAAAGACCTATTGGATGAGTATATATCGAACCCTTATCACCTTATCCTCAAAATAAATCAATGTGGGACCTTTAAAATCCGAAACTCATTTGAAAATAATGTAACCTTTTATAACATTCCAATAGTGCCCCTCCACTCCTCTTATAAAAGGCCCCCACCTCTACCACTATACCCACACCTCTCAAGCTTTTGGCTCAGCCAAAAACTGATCATTTTGTCTATCCACATCCCTATATTACCCCTAGAATCCTCACTTTGGGCATAAGTCTTTCCAAGGAAGCCTTTGAGCTCAAATCAAAAAGAGTTACCGGTTTTAAAGGTAGTGGTTTCTTTTGTGTTCTTTTGTTTCATTTTGCTTCTCCAACCCCCACTAAAATCTTTTTTTCATTTCTTTTGTAACAAAACCACTTTCATCAATATACTAGGATGTTGTTATAATATGTATTCGAGCTACACATACACACACCTACATCTAATGGTTAAAGAACATACTGTTTCTGTGGATGGCAAATTTCTGCCTCACGATACAATGATTGTTCAACACTCATATAACAACATAAAAGGTGGCCATTAAGATGTAACTATATTTATATATGATATATAATAAGTTTATGTTGTACTTAAGCTTCTTTATTTTTCATTTATGGAATACCTTTATGGTTCCAATTATGGGTAAACACGATATCTTTATTTTTGGAAATGCAGACTACCACCCCCTCAAAGTGATTTGATTCGTTAATACGATATGTGGTATGTATAAAGGATAGATTTAATGATATTATATATGATATTATACTGGAATTATAATATTCCTTTATATAATTATTATTTCTTTCCTTTAAAGTATGAGATTGAAATGAAAGTAGCATTCATGCGTACGTACGACTTACCATCTCCATGAACGGTGCATTTCATTTCTTATCCCCAAATGTAATGTACTATTATAAGTACATATATATAATGGATATATATGATTTAAGATACATATTAATGATGAATATAATTCTGGAATTAAAATATACATATATCTCCTTTAGTTTTATTTCCATTAATATGACATAGAAATGAAAGTAGCGTTTATGCGTACATACGACTTACCGTCTCCATGAACAGTGAATTTCATTTCTTACCACTAAATGATTATTTAATATTATAAATTCATGTATATACTGGATATATATGAAATATATGGCATATAAATAATGAATATCATTCTTGAGAAAATGGATATTTGACTACGTGAGCAACTTGTAAATATAAGAAGTTCGCTTTTGACTCAAGTACCAAATATCGACAAAACGACCGTTATTAACATAAATGATTACATAATGTTCATAACATGGTAATAAGTGATATAAAAGGAATAATTAACTTGAAAAAGCGTCATAAGAAAGTAGAAAATAACTCAAGTTTATTATTCCGGACATTAAAGAATGATCGAGTCACGTCGGACCCGATGTAAGGGAACTTCTTAACCCAATTTCCATTCTATGGGTTAATCTCTTACTTTCAAATTATGTCATGATATTATTATGAACTATCATGTATTTATACTTTATTTATGAGTAAATATAGTGAATACACATAATAGATCTACTTTATTTAAAAAATGATCTTTTTATGGGACATCGTCTCAATCTCCTTTCATTGAGGCATATTTTGTTTTATACACAACTTTCTTTTATATGGTGTCTAAACCCATTTGACTTTTAAGTTTATCCAAAAGGAATATTTTTTATACAAAAAGTTTTACTAAACGAGAAATGGGAATTTTTTTGTCGTACCTATGCGGTGACAATGACTTCTCCACCGCCATGACCATTATTTGAGATTCGGCTTCCTCCACAAGCCATAATTTTTTTTAAATGAAAAATTAATACCATGTTTTAATTTTATTTTATTTGGGTATTGGAAATCATTTTATTAGATCAATGTGTTGTATTGATATATTGTGATTGAAATGTGAAAATGTTATGTTTCCTTTATTCATGTTTTATATGATACGATTATGTTATGGTTCTTGGGCATTGTTAGGAAGACGGGTGGCTCCGTGATAAACTAAGGGTGGGTGAGCCCGATATAGCTCTCCAATTAATTGGGTAATGCGAAGGAGTTAAATATTATGGTTTCACCGAAGAGAATTAGGGAATATACTGTGATGGGTATTCTAAACGTAACCAAGAGGGTTACTCCATACGTAAGAATCTTATGAATGCCTCAAGTTACCTTTATGTCTTATGATTTCTTTGATTTTTTCATGATTTTATGAGTTATGTTAATGTGCTTATGTATTATGGGTAACATATGATTTCATTGTTATGTATATATGTACTCATGTTTCCTTTACATACTTTTTATAACCTTTACTGAGCTTTTTATGCTTATCCCAAGTTTTTTGAAATTTTTTTCACAGGTCAAGGGAATGGTACATGATATGATGATAGTGTGAAGGAAGTGTCAAGAATGAATCCATGTTTTATTTTAAATAAGTTTCCGTTGATAGGAAAAATGAATACTATCTTTTATGTAAAAAAATTCATATATTACCTAATAATGAGCACTAATATTCTTCATAATGGTATGGTACTTAATAAATACTATGAAGGAAAAGTAAATATGATGAACCTTAATCAGATTATTCTCCAACAGACTATATGAAAAAACCATGTCACCATGATATATGTCAGTTGAATAACTCTCATTTGTTGTACTAAATGAGTGGCTTTATTATAGTGACTATAAGAAAAATATACCTTCCATAATAACAAAGTACCCACCATATTAATAATGATGGTTATATGTGAACTATTGAATATGACATGGGAAGAGACAATTTTTCCCCATGATAGAATTTATTTTTCGTTCTCACTAGTATGTGACAACATGAAGGATTCAGCCTATCACATGAAGAAATAATGGGACCAAAAGAGAAAATCAATTTACCATTCCAAATGTATCATCCCACTAACCATGTCATGTAATTGAAAATTATAACCATGATCTAATGTAGTCATTGTTTATGTGAAGAAAATTCTCCATGCCTCAAATTCATTGAATTATTTTATAATCCTCAATGTCTATATTATGGTTCATTATTTAAAGATTCAATGAGTTTTAAATTAAAATAATTTCGTCCAATGCCATGTTTATATAAAATATATTTTTTCTGTCGAGAATATTATATAAAATTGTGTGGAAAAAGGATTTTGAGTTTTTTGATATTTTCAAACATTATACTATATTAGAATAAATATTACCTGACACACTATCGTCTTATAAGTTATATGAAATCATTATAGATCACAATAATTGAAAAATATGAAGACTCTTAAGAAAATAAATATAATTTGACTGATTTACATTGAATATTATCATATTCTGTTCTTTTATATTTCTAATAAGCATGAATTTCAGTTTGTATTAATTAGAGTATACTTATCATTTAACACTAGAACATTCAAAATATAAGATAGTAATATGAACTCCCGTTAATTTTTTTCATTTTTACTCTCACATATAACTATGAAAGAGGTTTTGTTTCTTGAACTTCCTGTATGTAATTATATATATTTTTTTACTACCAAATAGAAAATTTAAAATGGGTATTATATAGAGTAGACATCCATTTGAATCATTTCTTTATGGAATCATAAAACAAGTTTTAGAAATTATTATTATTTACAAAAATTGTTTGGATGTATGTGATTTCCAATAAACGGGGAATAAAATTTGTCATGAGACTGAACCACTATTATTTAATAGCCTATATTACTTTATGTTTTCATTAATATATGTTTATTAAAAGAGTAATTTTTAAAAAATAATTTTTTAATTAAACAACAATAATAGATAAAATTAATTTCTAATCAATATAGGGAGTTCAATGCTAGTAAATCTATCTCAAATAGTTAGTAGTGTTTTATAATATTTTTCAATATTGTTTGGTGAATCATTTGAGAAAATTTTTTAATGAAAAAACATTATACTACTACTATTTTATTTATTATGGTGATTTTAATAAATAGTGGTTTTTAGTTGATAAATTATTTTTAAGCGAAACTATAATTGGAAGATCAATTTATAGAACTCCTAGTTTGACCCCTTTGATAAGAATTGTGTATCAAATATTTCTAATTTATTTTTAAATAGAATTTTAGTTTTTACGAAATGATAAAAAAATAAATATTACCTCCAAAATTATATTTTTTTGGATAATAATCATCTAGAAGGTGCTACTAATAACTAACCTCCATATTTTAAAATAATTAATTATCTATATTGTAATACCGAACAAAAATCCATATTTAGATCATGTGATTTTATATATAAATTGTAATTGAGGAGAATTTTGAAAAACCCATTTCCAAAAGAGATGAATAAAGTGATTCCACTAAGGAATCTTATGTATATAACTCTATTACTATGAATGAATTATAATATGCATAAAACAATATTATTTTAATAGGATTTCATCATCGTAAAATGTTTTTGAAATATAGGATATGATTTTTATATATAATAAAATAACATGAAAAGTAAAATAAATTTAACTGAATTCTTATACAATTAAATATTATAAATTTATGATGAAACATTATGGATCAATTTTTGATATATATTTCATGATCGATGAAATTTTATGTATGATTCCGTCACTTTAGAATAAAACTGAACAAAAATATCTTGTGGTATTGTTACTAAGATGCTTCTAGGATTTGAAAATAGGAACAACTATTTACATCCGATGATTTTATATTTCAAGTAAACTACCAGTGAGGGAAATTATTTGAATTGCTATGATTTATAGGGATAAACTGAATGTTAAAAAATTTATAATATTATGAAAAGAAAAATTTAGTAGATTTGATTACATTTGATAAAAAATAAAAACAAAGATCATATATGATAGTTATAGTGAGGAATAATTACCTTGGAACATTCATGTGTAAAGGGATCATAAATCAAAAAATTCAATATGTTTAAATGGAATATTAAAAACAAAAAAATTAAAATAATGCATGAAAATATAAAAAATAATGGAATTAAAAAAAATACATAATCAATCAAGTGAAGTGACAAGTTATTAATATAAAAAAGGTCATATCAATGACTAATTTCAAAAGATAAAATATATGAAACTATTTAATGGAAAAAAGAAAATTTCTTAAGAAGGATATGAAGTCCATTTAGAGTGACACCATATAATGATTTTTCTACTCTATGTCACATAGAGGAGACATGAATGATTAATCTGACATTTGATTCATGAAAAAATCATACAATATATCAAATATTATTCAAATATAACCATGTAAAACATAAAATAATTATGAGAATAAAAAAAATGTTCACATTTACACTGATGATTTATTTGGGAACTGTAATATACTGGAATAATATTTTACTAATATAAATGAAAAATATAAATTTTTAATGACATAATATTTTTTTCAAGACATTTTTAATCTGAATTTTGTATAGATATTGGCTGGAACTCATAATTATTAAATTAAAATAAATGAAATCTAAATGTATAATGACAATCTCATAAATTATTTTTATAGATTTAAAAATGGTTGAAAAAACTTGTCTAATATTGTTGGAAAAACCCACACCTTGGTGTTAAACTATAATTTAATACAAAATTGGAGAGAGGAAAATTTAATTGAATAAATTTTTTACTAGTCTACAATCTAATAACTATTTAATAAATTACATTTAATATAGAGAATATCATTTTATAATTTCTCAAAATCTATAGTCCACTTCTGGAAAACTAATTAAATAAAATTGGATTCCTAACTTATTTATTACTAAAATTTCTATACCGATTATTGTTTGGGTACAAAAACCATTTCCTGTTTAATTTTTTATATAGGAAACCATCATGAACCATCAAATTAAACACATATAGAATTCATATAGTTTTTATTTCAACCACATTAATGGGGACAAATATATATTTCCGGACCATGTCATGTAGTATGGTGGACATGTCTATTTTGGTGAAATTGCTAAGAAAATGTAATTATACAATGATAAATCATATATTCCAAAAATGTTTTGATTTATAAATTTTTCATCATATATGAGATTATATATAATCTAATTGACATACCAAATATATGTTATGATTATAATCATGATAAATTTGATAATAATTCTTGAGAAATTTATGAATCATCGAATGTTTTAGTTTTCACTACAATACATGATGATAATGATTATGTTGTTAATTTAGAATTTTTATTCTCTCTAAATATGTCTTCATTAATTTACTTTCATAATGAATAATTTCATTAGAATTGGATACTAGTCCAATGAATCCATCCCTCACATCAAAAATCTATCTAGTAAAGGATAAGATAATGATATCATGAAACAATAATTCCAAACATAGAATGTCTATAGCCCATTTCAAGAATGAAAACAACATATAATGTATTTTTAACAAATGGTTTAAGTTTTAAAATATAAAAATTTTGGTAAAAAAACTTAATTACTTCTACAGGAATTTTATTTTTTCTAGATTAAATGCGTGAACAATTATAATTTTTCAGTAGATGACTGTAGTAGAAACACCAGGGTATTCAGTTAATCTCTAAAAATTGACTCTAATTACTATTATTCTAAATATGAAAAACAAATATAAAAATAATATGGAGATACTATTAATTCCATTATAAGTTCCCAAGTATATTATTCAGAGACTCATGAATTTGAATAACTACACTTATAACTTGGTTGAAATCTTTAATTTTATTCTCCTATGATTACGCAGTACAAAGGTGTTTTAAGGATAAGTAATAGAACACTTCTTGATATTTATTGAAATAACTATTAATGAGTTTGGGCAATATATCTATTTTTTTGTTAAAAGGTATAAATAATTTAGGTAATATTATCAATATGGTTATTATTATATAACTATAAGAGAATAATACCAATGAGTTTTTAAGTAGTTGAAATATAATTGTTAATTGATTTAGTATTTTTAGTTTCCAAGTCTTTTTCTCAACCCAATGGAAAATGTACATATTTTTTTACCCAAAAGGGTTATATTAATATTCCTTTGTTATTCATATTCAATTAAATCATATAGGGTATTAAATAAAAGGACTAAACTTATGGATGAATATGTACATATAAAATTTCATGAAATATATTCAAATGAGCTTAAGGCTTATTTTATAAACCATAATGATGTTTTTTATAATTTATGTATAATTTGATTAACAAAAGCTAGTGATATCTCTCTAAAATATGAAATAGAAAAATCATTAATGTGTGGGGAATTATTTGGAGAAGAACCTTAAAATGGTGAAGTACTAAATACTTACATTACTAGAACTATTAGGACCCATAGAGACCTTTGCATGAATGAAATATTTAAAGATATATATATATATAATAAAATTATATATTCTCTTTTAAATTTGTCTGAACATCAACATTCACGTTACAACATGAATATAAAAAACACTAGAGTAATTGATCAGGAATTCTGGGTAATTTATTTACAAAAAGAGATTAATTAGTTTGAAAAAATCATGGAAACTATTTGATAGAACTAATGATTTTTATTATATTAAAACAAAATGGGATTTTAGGAACAAGGTTGATGACTCTATAACTTTAATTAGAAAAGAAAACGTACATGATAAATAAGGATATAGTCTATAGTAATCTATCTCCAATGAGGAAAACATTCCACCAATAAAATGATGTGAATTCTTCATAATGTCTACTTAATAAATATAAAATATTAATTTAAAATTAAATCAAATGGTTATCAAGAATTCCATTATGAGTGGTTATATAATTGATTAATTTTTAGAACAACCCCAGGATTTCCAAACCCACATTTTAAAAACCATTTTTTGAATTAGAATATAATTTTGTGAACTGAAATAGTCTCCTAGAGCTTGGTTTGACAAGATTTAGTCATTGTTTATTTATAATGGTTTCATTACATGATTTTCTAATAATATTTTATGAATAAAATAATATGAAAATATTTTTAACCTATTAAAAACTATATTGATGATATTATTTTTTATCATTTAAAAACTCGTTATGTCATCGAATATTTATATTAATGAACTATGAATTGGAAATTATCTTAATGGGTGATTTTATACTCTTTTTGTATTTTATATTTTTAAAAACAAAAAAGGAATATTTATAAACCAAACAAAGATCACTAATGATATTCCTAAATTTTAAGGAATATGTTACATGAAAGGTAGTGATATTACCATGATTACTAGATGTATGATAAATTCGGATGAATCTAGAATGCTAGTTGATAAACCATATATAGAGATCTGATCTTATGTTTAATAGACATGACTTAGAGATAAGCAGATACTATGTTTTTTTGTTCCTGGGTACAAATTTTCATGAAAACTCATAAGAGTTTCATGTGAATGTTTGGAAAAGTTTTTTTAAATATATCAAAATTAAAATCAATTTAGGATTGCATTATTATAGAGGAAATTAATTTGATTTAGTCAGTTCATCAGATATGGATCATTGTGGTTTTATTTTAGATAGATTACTACCTATACCATTATGAACGAACCTAGATGTAACAAAATGGTTCCCCAATTAGGTGGCCCACACGGCCCCAAGATTAGATCCACGTAGGCCAATGGTTGCAGACTAGTAGTGAGTGTCTAATGTGGTATATTAGAGAGGTTCAAACCTTATTATCATTGAGGAACAACGGTAAATTGAATATATGTAATTTATTAATATAATAATTAAATTATAGTGTATAGTAAACATCAAATAATATTAAATATATAACATCCAAAATCATATAAAAATGTCATTATGTTATATGACTAACATAATGGAACATACCAACATGTTATACCATACATCTATACAAAAGGAAAAAACATCCAAAAAAGGCTATCTCAAAAAGTATAATGAGCCATATCTCAGTCATGTTATTCATTAACCCCATTATATAATAATCTCATGTATCAACCACTAGAAAATTTCCAATTCCCCATCCAATATCCACATAATCAGGATGGGTACCATCATCAAACCAAATAGGGTGTGAGGTAAACTCTGGTGAACACCACAACCAGGGTCTATAAATATCTAGTCAGTTCATATAATATGGAATTATTCAGATAATAATGATAACTAGTTATTATGAAATAATGGGTTTTCTTTGGTTCATGAGGGAGACCAAGTTGACATTACCTTCTTCTATATATGTTGAGTAGTATCTAAAAAATTAACCAAGTGTATAAAAATATATTATCTATATATGTAGTGACATATACAACCATATATATAGACACTTATAATGGAATGTACCTAATATAAAACTCAGGTGTATATAAACTGTATAATGATTCTCCAGAGATTAAAGTGGTATCATTCCATATATAACATTAATAAGGGATTCCGTACCCAGTATCAAAGTATTAGGGGATTCCTTACCTAGTATACAAGTAGTGGGGTCTCCATTCCCGAGTCATAATAATGGATACACCATTCCCAGTATCACATCAATAAGGATCATCATTCCCTCCTATAGTATATGGGTCTTCATTAATGTATATCCTAATAGTAAGGGTCTCTAAGATGAGTATCTTATAATTAAGGTCAACATGTCCATATTATGATCATTGGTTAACCATGCCAACATCACATTCATAAGTTACCCCTCAGCCAATACCATATCAATAGTGTCTCAATGCTTGTATCAAAATCATAGGTTCACCAAGGCCATATCAAATTTAAATATGATTTTATTCCAGGAACATATCACTTGGGTCTCGATACCCATATCTCTATATAATAAGGGAAAACAAGCCAGTTTATCATAATTAACAAGGATTTTCATTCCCATACATCATAATATATAATAAGTAATGAAGACTTAAATAAAATAAAAATGTTATTTCCTAACTCAATAAAATTAAATAATAACACGGTTATGATGAATTTTATATTAAAAAAGGTGACATGATCATACTACACACCTCCATTAAATTATCAAATGATGGATGAGTGTGTTAGACATGCAACAATCTGAAATATTATTTAGTTTAATTTTGATATTCACTTTTAGAAGTAAAACCAAACACATTGATTTGTGTTTTGGATATGTAACCAAGAAATTCAATTAGCCACATGAAAGGAAACACCCAAAGGGGAGACATAGTTGAGGTTGATTAACATAACATGTATTGGGTTATCAAAATATCTTTAGATTCTAGAATAAGGACACCAATTTAAGATAAATTAAAATTAGTGAAATTCATGGTCAGCCATCCATGTTGAACAACATCAGATAATATATTGCATCTCTACTATGAGAGATAGATACTAACCCACCTACTAATTCAGGTAAGGAATCACTCATCTTGTATCAGCCATTGGATTGGACAAGATCTGAATAAAAAATAAACAAGCACCATAAAAATAGTGAAGAAGATCTTACACCAAAATATCTTTATTGATGAGAAGCTAAATTGATAATGGTGACAGTGGAAAAGTGGCCATTCCTACGTATATCCAATGTGACAGATAAAAGAACAATTAGTTTCTAAGTCTGGAAACAACAATAATTCCTATGTAAGGCTACGATATAGTGGAACTATTCATAATGATTGAGAACTAAAAAAACAATGGTAAGTAAAAAAGGAAAATCAATATCTACTTTAAAAAAGATCAATGAAATTTACATGACTTGGGAATGCACTACATGTCCAGTAATTCTTGGGATTTCCTGTCTGGGGAAATGTCATTATAAATCGTGAAATAGGGTTTGGCCATACCAATAAACATCCTATATTTGATAGAAACCGGTTATGCTAAATACATTCCACATATTGATCTTTTATCCAACCTTTAGTACCATAATCCATTCATTCTAATCATTCCAACTGTCATAAGGGTCCTTCTTCCTGATTTTATCAATAATTATAGATACAAAGTGGATTTAACCATTAATTAAAAGAACTCATATATACTATATTATTCATGATTATAATTTCATACCCTTCAAATGAAATCATCAATGTATTTTATTTAAAATGGTCGTACAACTCTATATTAGAATAAATCTAACCACTAAGCATACACATTCGGCCTCCCACATCCAAGTCTCATCTTATTCCTATATTTTATTGCATAAAAAAACATACTAATGGAAAAAAATAAATTGATGTCCTTTATGCTGCAATAAACAATTCGTATAGGATACACCTAAAATGAATCATCAAAATATGTCTCAAAAACTATGGATAAAAAGTACTAGATGTTTCATCATGATAATAGAGATGTTTTGAATGATGGAAGTCATCATGGATTGAGTGTTACCTATTAGGTTATTGGAAGAGATGTGATAAAAAACTAGATCTATCTAGGAACCCATATAGCCCAACATAACGAGGAAAAAACAGTACGTGACTCTATATTTTTCTAGAACCATGTTTTGGTGATACCCAAAAGAAAACATTACATCTGACTTTGAACTCTATAGGTCCTCGATGGTGATCGGTGTATAGTTTCTACATATAATTGGTTATAGAAATGATCATCATGGTCACATATACCTACTATTATGTATCATTCATGATGTTATCATCGAGTTGTACTTCCACTCCTACCTCTATCCTACACAGGGATGAACAACATGGAGTACCATATAAGTCCTCACGTGATGACATATAAATTGTATCCTAAATAATATTATTATAGAAAAACTAAATGGTGAGTATATTATTTTCATATGAACCTCTGAAATCAATGATTTATTCTCAATGAATATCTACCACACTTATATAGTCCATTAAGACTGTCAATCGGTCTAATAGTGAATTGGTGTTCCCATAATCCCTTGTGTAACCAAAGCCCTATATATACCCTTCTTGAATATAAATTTAAAAAGAGAATCCATATTTGAAAAAATAGTAATGGGGACCCCATGTATCCAGATTATTTAAAGATATATTGTCATCGTAGATCATTATGTGATAAGGTCTCCAAGATTAGATGGATGTGGGATGTATTTTTCAATTGATCCAGGACAATATAAACCATTCAATTACTTGAAAAAAATATCAGAAATATGACTATGAAGTCCAGCACAAAATCATCCCATTTTAATTACAAGAACAGTAACATATGTAAAAATAAAATATTTCACTTTTTTTATTCCATAAAATGGTGATATGTGGAACACCAAGTGTTTAAACACTCTATCTATCATATCATATCTGAGCACCAATACTATCTATGTTTATCACAACACAACAGAGAGATTCATGTGCAAACTACCACTAATATGTATGTGATTGTCAAATAAATACCTCACTCATATCAATGGGAACCCAAATACTTCCATGTATATGTAGTATGTCATCATCATCAATAGACCATTATATAGGCATGTTCCCAACAGAAATACTCTCTTTTATGACCCATTCCTTAGGATCTGAAAACAACCCCATATTCACTTTTAACATAATTTAAAGGGTCAATTATAGTTATAAAAGTATATACATTTTATGAAAACCCAAAAAACTAAATTTTTCTCTTATAAAATAGGTCCATAATCTATCATTCCCTACTAAACACCATAACTATTTATGTCTAAGTCCTCCTACTCAGAGCATCGGATACAATGTTTCCCTTCCTAGGCATGTAGGATTGATCGATGTCAAAGAATGTTAGGTATTCCTCACATATTATATACTAATTATTTAATTAATTCTATGTAAAAATATAACTTATTATTATTTTTCCCATATAAAGTACATAATTTTATCCTTGCAGACATTTACTCTGAAAATTCATGGTGTGTTCAACAATATCCAACTCATGATCATGCATTGGGTAATTCATATCATGGGTCTTTAACTACCTCAGCCTGTAGAAAATGAATTAATCTACGTAAATCAGAACTACATCTTGAATGATATAGGATTCATCAAAATTAATAGTGTATCTTCTATTTAGATCTTATAGAATCAGGATTGGTGTTAAAGTCAATCTCCTTCTCCTCCTGAAAGGCTAGCCCACATGCTTCTTACTATATGAACATAACACCCTTATTTTTCAAGTCAGTAATAGAGATTATAGACATGAGAAGTCCTATATAAAAATAGAATATTGACTAACTAACCCTAAGGAATTGCATATGTCAAATTTTTTCTAAGGATTACCCATGTAACTACAATATCACCTCCTCTAAGTCAACTAAAACTCTTATCATAGAAAATATAACCCAATCAGTGAACCTTTTCATCCAAAAACCACATTTAAAAATATATATTAATTTAATTTCTCATAAAATTTATTCAAAAATATCTGAAAATCTGTTTCATTGTTGCTTATTGCATGATTATTCATAATGATTTCATATATTAAGTCTTCCATGAAAGAATCCTAATTTGGATGGGAACCTATATTCCTAAATCCATAATAATGAATGAATGTTCATAATACATAATGACAATACCTGATACACAAAAAAAATACTGACTATAAAAGTCCCATTGTTGAATATTTTATGGTCTAACACACACCTTCTGATTGCATAATATGAGATCGTTCATTTAGAAAACCGTAGATTCTCTAATCTATTAAATGAGATTATCTATATGATGTAAGGGATAGTGTTACATCACATTAATATGATTCATCATTTCCTAATCCACACAAAGTCAATGTTTTATATCCCCCTTACTAATGAAAAGGACCAGTGAACCCCAGGTAAAAGTATTAGGATCTATAAAAACCATTACCTCCAAGTCATCTAGATGCCACATGATATTTTTAAATGTTTTATTATCTATTCAATAAGGTGTAATGGGTAATGCTACAGCTCTAGGAACTAACACGATACTAATATCTACCACTCTATCAAGAAGAAGTACATAATATTCTTTAGGGAAAAATCACAGAATTGAACGAAAACATGTGAGAATTCGACCTTATGTAATCACTATTAATCTATAAAAAGGATATAATCTTGGGTAGTAACTTAATATATGTAACACCCCAAGCTTCCATAGTATTCTTCTCTTTGAATAATACAGTATTGTGTGTTGTACGCAACTTCGAGTTCTAACACAAACCACAACCAATCAAACAAGCTGTTATGAATAGTAATATGCACTTTTTGAAATTTTATAAATTTTATCATTCAAAATGGACTTCATTTTTGATTCGAAATATCGAAATTTGATTAGAGTGAATTTTTGGTATTATTCGGAGATCATTCAATTTTTGATGAGTAGTGAAAAAATAATGAGTTATAGTTTAAAACCGAATTTTTATTTAAATAATTATTTATTATATTTAAATGTAATTAAGGTCAAAATAGATACATAATACCTATATATGTTCAATTTAATTCATTGGAGTTAGTTTAAAATAATTTTAGATATATAAAAATTTTATTGAACTTTTCACCGTCATTTACCCACCTCCTATGAATATTTCTAAATTCACAGAAATCTTAATTTTACCGATTCTATGAGTGGAATTTCGAAACTATGAGAGACACAGTTAATATCAAAGTGTAAAATGTGGTTCAATAAGATAATTTTTTTTGGTGAATAGTAACTTTTACTTTTATTTACCACGTTTAAAAGTAAATACGATAATTAAGGGTAAAAATGATATTAATATTACCCTACCACATATCCTATTTCTATTGGACATGTCTATCTCGACCAAAAACAACCTTATGAATAAAATATTATCATTTCAGTCCCCTTGTATTAGATTAGGACATTTATTATTTTTTAATTTATAGAAGATTTAAAAGAGATAAAATAAATGTTTAATTACTAAAACATTTTTAATTTAGGGTTATATATTAGAAAAATTCTATTATAAATATTCATTAGAAAGATAATAATATTTACTACATAATGGTATTTTATTTATAATTTTTAGACATTAAATAATATAATTTATTTATAACACAATGGTGATGCACTAATTACCTAAATAATGAAATATTAAATTAATTAATATTATAAATATCAAAATAAATATAATTTGAGACTTTTTATGAATTACAATAATTTTATAGGTCAACACGACATTTTAGTATTGGTGATATAAATTGTTTTCGATGTAATAATGCTGTTATGAAATTATCAAAAACAAAATACCCAATAGTGTCCAATTTGACATAAAATAGTCTTTAAAACATATATTATATTATTAATTGTTATTCTATTTTTTAAAAATATAATGTTCTTAAAAAGGACTTATATAATGATATTTGTATCATTAATGGACCACATGGGGGTCTCTTGGAATTATATTGTATGTTTATTGACTATATAATATTAAAATACATAGAGACATGGTAAATGTCAAACTAATTAACTAAGAGTTAAAACAAAATGATAAGGTTAATATAGTGACCCAAACATGTCTAAAACCTATTGGTTGAACGGTTTTCGACCTATATCCACCTTAAAATTCAAATAATACACTTTAGATCCATTATAAATAGAATATAAATTAATTATAAAATAATATTTTTATCTTTTCCTAAGGTGCCCCTCACCCCTCTTATAAAAGGGAACTCCCCCTTCAAACTAATTCATACCTTCAAAGCCTTTTGTCTCAGAAAAACTCTACCCAAATACCCTATCAAATATCCTCTCTAAATCCCAGATTAATTCCTTTACTCATAAATCCAACCTATGAATCTCTTTTGATCAAATCAAAAAGAAGAACCAGAAGAAGAGGAAATGTTTTCACCACCATCTTTCAAGTTCCTTTCTTCTTCAACATCTTCTTTCATTGTTATTCCCATTATAAAATAATAAATCTAGTATCTTCTATATAATTTGATGTTATTATAAATATAGTACAACCATATTAATTATTCTATCTATCCTTTGAATGACAGGTCACCATATGTGCGTACGTACAGCTTACCGTCTCCACGTCGTGGTGTAATTGTTATTGAATAAATTAATATTTAGATGGGTATAATAATGATGTGTAATTCATTTAAATAATAAATATAACATTATAATGATTCTGTATATATTATATACCATCCAATTATATATAATTTTAATATCAATAGAATGGTATTGTCGCTCGTGCGTACGTATGGACTACCATCTCCACGAACGCGATGAGATTCATTCTCCATCGTATCCACTCAAGACTAATTCTCATTTAATGATAAAAAATAATGTTTAAGGACTTGATATCATTCTGTATATGAATAATATACAACTTTTCCATAACAAACATGGCTTATGCAACAAAAAATATAAAATAAAATGAGTAAGTTAACACCAAAAACAACGATAATACTAAGATATTGTTAACAAAGAAATGTTAAAAGATGATATATGATATCATATTAATTTAAATGATTCTTGTATAATTTAATAAAAATTATTTCACCATTATATAGGAGGTTAAACTTACCTTTACCAAGGAAAATTAAAATGTAAGGGTTTATTTCACAATCTCTTCCTTATCTGATGTTGTTTATATGTAATTATCTACTGGGACCTCTTTATCATCCACATCCATGTTTCTTAAGAATGTATTTCAAAACATTCATACTATTTTATAGAATATGGGTTATGTCATTTATACCCTAATTTTACTTTTTATATGAAGTTTATAAAGGAATCTTTACGTCATTTTCCCAACAAGGACCTTTTTATCCTTTTAGACAAAATGAAGTTAAGAATGTCTTTTTTTACTTATACGGCGGGTGCAGCTATTTTCCACCGTTATAAAATCGTTAATGCATCCCTTACAAGATTATAAACATATTTTCAATGTTAATGTTTTATTTTTTAATTATGTGACTTTGAAATGATTTAAAAAAAGAAATATTTCTATCAAATAGTTTTGATTTCATCTTTGTCAACATCCATTGATGGATTTTAAGCTTATTTGAATTTGATTTATTATGATACAAAACATCCATATTTTATTGAATATTTTGTGATATGTTTGACTATAGATGAGTTATTTTTATACCATTCATGGTTTATGGCTAATGTATTGGCATTTCATAGGCTAGTTTTAATACAAATTTTTATGTTATGTTTAATCCTATTCATATGAGGAATTCATTGGACTTAATAAGTGATGAGTGGAGCCCGATATAGCTCCTCGATGCATCGGTAGGTCTCAAGAGAAAAACTAGTTTCTTGGTATAAGGCCTTGACAAAATCTTATTTGTAGTCTTGGAACAAGGCCTTGACTATGTTGTTATGATTGTCTGGCATTATGAATTCCATCAATATGAAAGTGGTTATTGATATTGTATGTGATTATTCGACTAAAAAAATATCCATTTGAATAAGTAAATGGAATTATTTCGTTTTATTTCTACCATATTATGCTGAATTTCAAGTTTAATAGGCGTTTGTTTTATTTATACAATGCATTAAATGATTATGTTTATTTAAGAAAGTTTCCGCTATATTGTTATCCTTACTGGGAATTTGAGCTCACCCCTTTCAATGTTTTATTTTTCCCAAGATGTGAAAAAATATTTTATGAATGACCTGCAGGGATAGTATGAGGGGATATGAGTGTGGAATATAGAGACTATGTTGTTGTAGTTTTCATATTATTATGTAATGTAAACTTTATGAATGTATCTAGTGATTCCAAGGATACTAAACTAATCGGTATTTCGAGACTTGATCTTTTGTGATCATGCCAATGTTATGTAATAATGCACCAACTCTGGGTAACTGGGGTTGGGGCATTATAGTTGGTAATAGAGGAAGTCTAGTACAATCCTTGGAAGTTAGATATAGATAAACTCTGATTAGAGCACATAGCCCTAAGATAGACATTGAGGATTAGTATAGAAGAACTTCCTAGAATTTTGGTATTATAGGGATTTTTTTAGGATTCCGAGCAATACATCCCTATCTGGATACGATCATGTAGAGGCGGATATGGTACAGATGTACTTAGGGGTAAAACCCAAAAACATAGCTTTGAGCTAGACTGGAATGAGAACTGGTGCACGACAACGGGCCTTACTACACTCTTGATTACGACACTCCCGGGGATATGCTTAGGATAATTCTAATCTTCTCTACAAACTATCATGAAGGGTTTATGAGTATATACGTCCTAAAAGAAAACATATTTATGATTATGCATTATATCCATAAATATTACAATTTATGTTATGTTTTTTGCAAGTATGGAATTATATATTTTTATTCATAAACAGATTTAGTGTATGCCATTATTTAGAAATAGTGCCTAGATAAATAAATGGAAACCGCATTAATGTACACACTCCATGTAGGGATTTCCCTCCTGCTCAAGATAATTATATTGGATCTGGTGATGCAACTGGTGCTGATCAGCTAATCACCATATTGGGACAAGTCACTCAGGTTATGAATAATAAACATGCCCGTATGGAGCACACTGATCAACATCATGGAGGATCAATGTTAGATCGCTTCATGAGGCAACAACCACTGACGTTCAACGGAAGTAAAAATCCCTTAGTAGCTGATCAATGGATAAATTCCCTAGAGAATATTTTTTCAGGCTTTGGGGAGTAGTGAAAGGGATAATGTTATCATGGGAGTTTATCACCTCACTAGAGATGCTGATCAATGGTGGTCGTTGATACAAAAAACAAAGGAAGATGATGAAATATCAAATATGTAATAGGAGGAGTTCAAAGAGATTTTCGTAGAAAAATACTTCCCTCGTAACCATCGAGCAGATATGGAAAGGAAATTTCTAAGACTGAGGAAAAATGAGGATGAGAATGTCGCAAAGTATGATGATAACATTATGAGGTTAGTGAGTTATTCTACAGATTATATATGTAACCCAAGAAGTAAGATTGATCAATTTTCTTTGATTTGTTAAAATTGTTTCTCCATTGAGCATTAGTCACAAAAACCTTCTCGTTGTACGAATATATTGTCTCATGTGCTATCAAGACAGAAACGAAATTTTCTAAGTCTTATGACATTAAATAAAATAAGGAGAAGAAGAGATCTGTTGATCACTCTAGGAATGGAAATAAGGGGATGAAGGGAAAAGTTGAATATCCGTCCTGGAGTAAATGTGGGATGAAACACCCCGGTTCTTACTTAAAAAATAGGAGTCTATTACAAGTGTGGTGAAAAAGGCCACCAAGCTCGTGATTGTAAGGGGAAAAAGGAAGATACCGATGTCCAATTCTACAATTACATAGAGATGGGACATTATGCAAATGAATGTCTTAAGCGTCAGGGGAAATTACCTCAGAAAAGTCAAAGGGATCAAGACCAAGCTTATTCTATCACTAATGTTGAGGTAGAAACTCAGAAAGACGTGGTGGTAGGTTTGGTAATGGTTCCCTCATGTTTAAAAAATGAATTATTTGATTCTGGATCATCACATTGTTTCATATCTTCCCAAATTGCTATTAAAATTAGATATTTCCAATTTTTTTAACAAGGGAGTTGTCAGTTAAAACTCCTAAGGGAAGTATCATTGCAACAATGTTTTGTGAATCAGTCCCCATTAGAGCACATAAATGTTCCTTATATGCGGATCTCATCGTCAAACCTAGGATTGAATTTGATATAATCATCCGTATGTATTGGCTTTCATACTATGATGCAAAAATTTATTGTAAGAAGAAGGAGGTTATTATTTTTGATGATGATGATAAGGAACACCTTATCTTTAGAGCGGAATCATCACCACTTATTTGGTACCTAGATCCACCCCCAGTAGCTCAAATAAATAAAACTATTGTGGAGTAAGAGAATGAAATAACTATGGGAAAGGAATGGAATGTTCAAATAGAGGATGTGCCTATTGTGAATGTATATGAAGACGTGTTTCCATATGATTTACCTGGACATCCTCCAGAATGGGAAATTGAGTTTTCCATTGATTTAATTCTTGTATCAAGGCCTATATCCAAGACCCCTTATAGAATTACCACTAAGGAATTAGTGGAACTAAAGAAACAATTATAGGAATTGAGTAATAAGGGATGTATTCTCCCTAGTGTTTCTACATGGGGAGCCCCTTTCCTTTTTGTTAAGAAGAAAGATGGATCTATGAGGTTATGTATCGACTACAAAGAAATAAATTCTATATCAATAAAGAACAAGTATCCCAAACCTTGAATTGAGGATTTATTTGACCAACTGCCTGGAGCTCAATACTTTTCAAATATTGACTTTTGATCTGGATACCATCAGTTGTGTGTAAAGAATGAAGACATTCTGAAGACAACATTTCAAACTAGGTACGTGCATTACGAGTTTCCTGTAATGCCTTTTGGGCTGACTAATGCACCCTCCGTATTCAGGGATATAATGAATATAGTTTTCAAGGAATATCTCAATTATTTTGTGGTGGTATTTATTGATGATATCTTGGTATACTCTAAAATCTACAAAGATCCTGAAAATCACGTGCTCATTATCCTGAAGAATCTGAGAAGAAATGAATTATATGGGAAGTTTATCATTTGGGAATTCTGGCTTCATGATATTTCATTTCAGGGCCATATTTTCTCTAAATATGGAATCTCTTTTGATCTTTATAAGACCAAGGCAATCTAATAATGGCAGGCACCAACATGTATAACTGAGGTAAGAAGTTTTATTGGTTTATCAGGTTATTATCAATGTTTTGTCCAGAATTTTTCCCGATTGGAGAACCCAATAATAAATCTCACACGTAAAGGGGTTAAATTTATTTGGACAAAAGATTGTGAAGAATGTTTCAATGAACTGAAGAGAAAATTAGTCAATGATCCTATATTGACTCTACCATCGGGGAATGAGGGATTCGTTATTTATAGTAATGCATCGATGAAAGGACTTGGTTGTGCAATTATGCAGAATGATAGGGTTATTGCCTATGCATAACAATAGTTGAAAATTCATGAGAAAAACTATCATACTCATGATATCGAGTTAGCAGCTATGATCTTAGCTTTGGAGATATGAAGAAACTACCTCTATGGCTAAAAATGTGAGATTTATACTGATCAAAAGAGTTTTAAGTATATTTTCTCAAAAAAAGAACTCAACATGAGGCAAAGGAGATGGCTTGAATTACTCAGGGATTATGATATCACGATATGCTACCACCTGGGGAAGGAAAACAAGGTGGCAGCTACTTTGGGCAGAAAAGATCATGGAGTTTTGAACAATATGAGAATTGAAAGGGATCCGATTTTCATGGATCTAGTGAAGATGGACTTGGGAATAACCATGGAAGGTTAAACATAAAATATTTTCCAAATGGTCTCTTAACCATATTTACTAGAAAGGATTATGAGTTCTCAGACCAATGATGAAGAATTTCAAAAGAAGATCAAAGTTGTGAATGATGGGAGATTGGGTGAATTTGTGTATGAAGATGTAATTTTGAAATTCGGGAAGAGACTTTGTGTTCCCGATATACTTGATCTAAAAATGGAATTGTTGGATGATGCTCATAGTTCCAATTTTACTATACACTCTGAGAGCACCAAAATGTATAGATATTTAAAGGAACATTTTTGGTGGGACAACATGAAGAGGGAGATTGCTGATTTTTTGTCAAGATGTATGGTTTGTCAAAAAGTCAAAGATGGAAGGAAATATCCTAAAGGAGTCATGAAACCTCTTCCCACACCTAAGTGGAAATGAGATAATATAATGATGGGATTTCTCATGGGACGACCAAAGAATCCTAGAAGGAACGATGCAATATGGGTTATTGTTGATCGTCTTACCAAGTCATCACATTTTCTTGCTATAAGAGATGATCTACCACACGAACTTCTAGCAAGACTGTATATTAAATATGTTGTGAGACTTCATGGAGTACCACTATCGATTATTTCTGATAGTGATCCACATTTTACATCAGGATTCTAGAAAAGTCTTCAGAAATCCCTAGATACTGAACTTAATTTGAGAACTACCTACCACCCCCAAAATGAAGGACAATCAGAACGAACTACTCAAACCTTAGAAGACATGTTGAGATCATGCTCACTTGACTTTCAGGGTATGTGGGATCAATATTTTCCTCTGGTATAATTTTACTATAATAATAGCTTCCATTCAAGTATTCAGATGGCACTATATAAAGCGTTAAATGGAAAGAGATGTCGCACACCAACCTGTTGGGATGACGTTGGTGAAAGAAAACTTGTAGGCCTAAAACTGGTGGAGGAAACAATGGAAAAGGTAAAGGTAATCCAAAATCACATCAAAGCAGCTCAATGTAGGTAGAAGATTTATGCCGATAACCGAAGGAAGGATTTGAAATTTCAGGTAGGAGATCATGTTTTCTTGAAGGTATCTCCATGGAAGGGAGTTATACGTTTCGGTAATAACGGTAAATTGAGTCCCATGTACATCGGACCTTTCAAAATTCTAGAACGAATTGGGTCTGTAACATACCATTTGGAAATGCTGCCAAGTGTCTCCAAAGTTCACGATGTGTTCCATGCATCACTGTTGAGAAAACACATGCCTGAACCAACGCATGTACTCACATATGTGAAATTAGAACTGGAACCCAATTGGTCTTATTGCGAAGAGCCCGTTAGGATTCTTGATACAAGAGAACAAGTGCTGAGAAACTGGACGACTCATATGGTAAAAGTTCTATGGAGAAACCATAAGATGGAAGAGGAAACATGGAAACCCAAGAAACTTATGATACAGAACCACCCAAGTCTTTTCCTGTGGTATTATTCTAGAAATTTTGAGGATGAAATTATTTTATGGAGTGGAGAATGTAACACCCCAAGAGCCCATGGTACGCTTCTCTTTGAATAATACAGTAGCGTGTGTTTTATGCAACTTCGAGTTCTAACACACACCACAACCAATCAAACTAGAAATTATGAATAGTACTACCCACTTTTTAAAATTTTATTAATTTTATCTTTCAAAATGGAATTTATTTTTGGATTCGGAATATTGAAATTACCTTATGGTGAATTTTTGGTATTTTTCTGAAAACATTCTTTTTATGATGAATAATGAAAAAACATTGAGTTATAGTTTAAAACCAAATTTTTATTTAAATAATTATTAATTTTAATTAAATTTAATTAATGTCATAATAGATACATAATACCTATATATGTTCAATCTAATTAATTGGAGTTAGTTTAAAATATTTTTAGATATATAAAAATTTTATTGAACTTTCCACCGTCTTTTACCCACCTCCAAAGAGAATTTGGAAATTCACATAAAACTTAATTTTACCGAATCTGTGAGTGGAATTTCGAAAATCCGAGAGACATTTTTTATATAAAGGTGTAAAATGTGGTTCAATAAGTTAAAAATAATTTTTTTGAATATTAACTTTTTACTTTTTTTACCACGTTTAAAAGTAAATACTGTAATTAATGGTAAAAATGAAATCAATATTATCCTAACACATGTCCTAATACTATTGTAAAAGTGTATATCGACCAAAAACAACCTTAGGAATAAAATATTATCATTTAGGTCCACTTGGATTAGATTAAAACATTTATTATTATTTAATTCAAAGAAGAGTTAAAAGAGTTAAAATCAAGGATTAATTACTAAAACATTTTTAATATAGGGTTATACATAAGATAGATTCTATTATAAATATTCATTATAAATCCAATATGATTTATTGAATAACCATATTTAATTTATAATTTTTAGACATTAAATAATTTAATTTATTTATGACACAATTATGATGCGGTAATTACCTAAATAATGAAATATTAAAATAATAGATATCATAAATTTCAAAATAAATGTAATTTGAGACTTTTTATGAATTCCACTAATTTCTTAGGTTACTATGACATATTAGGATTGGTTATATAAATTTTTTTCAAAGTAATAATTCTATTAAGAAATTATCAAAAACAAAATACCCAATAGTGTCAAAATTGACATATAATAGTTTTTTTAAAAAATATTATATTTGTAATTGATATTTTATTCCTAAAATTATAAGGTTTAGAGAAATGGATTATATATTTATTGGTGACTCATTAATAGACTACTTGGGGTTTTTTGGAAGTATATAGTATGTTTATTATCCATATAATATAAAAATACAATGAGACATGGTAAATGTCAAACTAATTAACGAAGAGTTAAAACTAAAAGATAAGGATAATATAGTGAACCAAACCTGTCTAAAACCTATTGGATGATTTAGTTTTTGACCTATCCCCACCATTAAATTGAAATAATACACTTTAGATACATTAGAAACTGAATAGGTATTTATTATAAAATAATATTTCTAGCTTTTCCTAAGGCGCCCCTCACCCCTCTTATAAAAGTGAACTCCCCCTTCAATCAAATTCATACCTTCAAAGGCTTCTGGCTTAAAAAAACTCTATCCAAATACGCTCTAAAATATCCTACCTTCATCCTAGGGGGATTTTTTTAGTCATAAAGTCATCCGATGGATCCCTTTTGATCAAATCAAAATGTAGAACCCGAAGAAGAGGTAATGTTTTCACCACCTACTTTCAAGTTCCTTTCTTTTTTTAACTTCTTCTTTCTTTTTTATTCCCATTAAAAATAATAACTCTAGTATCATCTATATACTGTGATTTTATTATAAATATTTTACAACCATATTCAGTATTCTATCCACCCTTTTAATTACATGTCACCACACATGCGTACGTATGGCTTACTGTATCCACTTCGTGATGAAATTGTTATTCAATAAATCATTATTTAGATGGGTATAATAATGATGTGTAATTAATGTAGATAATAAATATAACATTATAATGATTCTATATATATGATATTCCATCCAATTATATATTATTTTAATATCAAAAGAATGATATTGTTGCTCGTGCATACGTACGGACTACCGTCCCCAAGAACGTGATGAGATTCATTCCCCATCGTATCCATTCTAGATTAATTCTCATTTAATGAATTAAAATAATTTTTTAGGACATGATATGATTTTGGATATGAATAAGATACAACCTATCAATAACAAAGACATATTATCTAACAACACATATAAAAAAACAAGTAAGTTAACATCAGAAATAATGATTACACTAAGATATTATTAACAAAGAAATGTTAAAAGATCATATATGATATCATATTAATTTAAATGATTTTGTATAATTTAATAAAAATTATTTCACCATTATACAGGAGGTTAACATACCCTCAAACAAGTAAAAGTACAAGGTAATGGTTTATTTCACAATATCTTCATTATCCCTGGTTGTTTATATGTAATTATCTTCTAGGACCTCTTTATCATCCACATACATCTTTCTTAAAAATTTATTTCAAAACATTCTTACTATTTAATATAATATTGGTTAATGTCATTTATACCCTTGTTTGACTTTTTATAAGAAGTTTATAAAGGAAAAATTATTTCATTTTCCAAACAAGGACCTTTTTAATGTTTTCGACAAAAATAAGTTAATAATGTCTTTTTTTTAACTTATACGGAATGTGAAGCTATTTTCCGCCGTTATAAATTCATTGAAGCTTCCCGTACAAGCTTATAAAAATATCTTCAAAGTAAATGTATTAATTTATAATTATTTAACTTTAAAATGATTTAAAAAAAGAGATATTACTCTCAAATAGTTTTGATTTCATCTATGTCAACATTCTTTGATTGATTTTAAGCTTATTTGAAGTTGATTTATTTTGATACAAAACTTCCATATTGTATTGAAGGTTTTGTGATATTTTTGACTGTGGATGTGTTATTTTTATACCATTTATGGTTTATGGATTATTTTTTGACATTTCGTATGCTAGTTTGAATACGAATGTTTATGTTATGTTTAAACCGGTTCATATGAGGAATGCATTGGAATTAATAAGTGAAGGGTGGATCCCACTATAGCTCCTCAATGCATCGGTAGGTCTCATGAGACAAACTAGTGTCTTGGCACAATCCCTTGACAAAATCTTATTTGTAGTCTGGGCACAAGGCCTTGACTATATGTTTATGATAGTCTGGCATTATGCATTCCATCATTATGAAAGTGGTTATTGATATTTCATTGGGGTATTAGACTAGTAAAATATCTATGTGAATATGTAAATATCATTATTTCATTTTATTTCTTCCATATTATGATTATGATCACATTTTAAAAGCGTTTTTTTATTTATACATTCCCTTAAATGTTTAAACATATTTATGAATGTTTCCACTATATTGTTATCCTTACTGGGAATTTGACCTCACCCCTTTCTATGTTTTATTTTTCCCCAGATGTGAAGAAGTATTTTATGAAAAACCTGCAGGGATAGTATGAGGGGATATGAGTGATGACTATGGAGACTATGTTGTTTTAGTTTTAATTTTATGATGTAATGTAAACTTTATGAATGTATCAAGTGATTCCAAGGATACTAAACTAATCTGTATTTCTAGACTTGATATTTTGTGATCATACCAATGTTATGTAATAATGCACCGACTATGGGTAACTGGGGTCGGGCTGTTACAATATATCTGATGATGTTCTACTCCATCTCTACGAACTTAGAAATACCACATTCCATTTGGAGTATACGTACCTCCCTCATATTATGGGAATGACAATAGATACTGATAAAAAACCTAGTATGAATAATAAAGTACCAACTAGTCCATTATGAGAATGAAATCATGGCCGGGCATCATAGGGAAGAAGTGGTCAAATAAACAATGATGTCTTCCTACATCAAGGGGTAATTCCTTGCATGAGCATACACATTTTGATTTTAATCCTAGTGGGGTTTAAAGTGTCATATTTCCATAACATTACTCATCATGAATCCCAAGGTTCTCCACAATATCCACATAGATAATGAAATGTGAAAATCCTATATAAAACAATTTGATACAATAGTGCAAGAATCTAGATTAGTTCCTCAAATTGTAAATGAAATGTAACCTTCTCTTCTAGTATAAGATACAATAAATAAAACATGTACTGGTCCCTGAACACCTTTTGTATCCTAACTACATAGAATTTTTACACTGTAATAGTACTATATATCAAAATCCTGGATACCTTGGACATCACCTCCTCCATTACCTGTAGGGATAGTACTACTCCAGCAACAATCCATGCAAGGTATTGATAATCCTTCTCCTGAAGGTGGAGTCGTGATGGATCCTCCACCAAAAAAAATGATGGGATTGTCCTATAAAAATTATTAATATCATCAAAACTTATTTAACCTCTATAATAAATGGATTATCAGGATCATCGGGGAATATTATTCCCATCCATACCAAAATATTAAAAAATCACTAAACCATTAGTGTGCGTCACCGGAATTATAAAATCCCTCGTACTTATTTCACAATAATGTGTGATTTATAACATAACATTTACTTAATAAAACTCATATGACTAATAAACATAGTTTATTTGGGAATTTTGTACATTACATAAAAATTTTAAATATGAAAAAAACAACATATTTATTGATAACCACCTCAAAATGCGTAGTGTTAAAAAAGGGTGGGATAACCAAGGGTCATGCATAAGAAACATGAAATCTAAAAATTCCAAAAATTGAATTATAATAGAATAAGGCAATAAAAGTGAAACAACAAGAATTTCACTGTGGAATAAATGGAACACGTGTAATAAGATATGATATAGAATGATAATCATAAAATGGGAAATGTAGAAACCACATAAAACAATGCATCAAAAACTCCAGTTATGGATAACTGCAAGGAAATCATGATGGAAAAATACTATAAGGAAGTCGAAAAAACTCTAGTTAAAAACAAAATATCTTCTGGTACTAATAATTGAAAAATGCATGTGAGTGCTTTATAATTTTAGGAGCACCCATCAATTTCATATATTCTCATAATTAAATGTACCACATAGATCATACAACAAGGATTAATGAATCATCAAATTTTTTATCATGATCACGGTGTATAGAATAAAAACATTTATGTCTCATTTAAATTAATTATAATTCTATAAAGGTGAATATGAATTAATGAAAATGGGTAAGTTTTTTCCTAATTAATTTTTTTGGTCTGGAAAATCATGGTGACATTTCAACAGCATAATGACATCACATAAAACATCTTCAAATGGGATGATGATAATAAAATGGGTCTCTCATAATTTGGAATTAAAATGGTCCAAAATTGGTTCATGGATAGAATTATCCCAAAATTATTAATTTTAACTACAAGGCACGTGATACTAAAGAAAAATTTATAATGAATAGAATTTGAGGAACCCTTACTAAATTCTGGCATTGTAAGGGGTTTACATATAGGATCATGGTAGGGACTAATGAGAGTGTAATAGGTATATAGTTATTTAGACATAAAATAGAATTTAAATCGAATTTTTAGGAAAACATATCCAAAAAACACATATTGACACTAAGAATCATAACATAAAATATATTCTTGAATGGAAAAGCGAAAAGAGAAATCCCTTAATCGAGTCTGTGACTCCAAATGGTTGGGAGATGATACTTGATATATTGGGGGGCCTTGGTATGACACTATATAGGTTATGATAGGGTAATGAAAAGATATAATAACATTCAGTGAAGACATATGGGATCTTGGCTAGGTTTTTCTAGGAAAAGTGTGGGGATTTCTATATTAATTACTTAACATTGGTTTTGGACTCGATATCATAATATAATAAAAAATGGTTTTTTTCTCATGGATTATGAATAATTGGATTGGTATTAAATACATTATAATTTATATTTCCTATCATAATAAATCAATAACCTTGGTTATGTCTAGGTGAGTCACACTCATAATGATATGATTTTAAAACCATGAAATATGTTAATAGTTTTAGAAGATTTATAAAGTATTTATAAAGTAAATAAAATAAGCACAAAGTCCTATTATTATAAAGAGAAACAATTATGTGGAAGTGGATACAAATAATATATTTTTATTACATCACTTTTGGGTCATTATCATGTCATAATAAATATAATATATTTATACGTTATTTAATTTTTACGTGAAACATTTTTTGTATCGAAATGTTGTGAAAAAATTCCATTTTATAATTTCTAAATTATGATCCCAAAAAATTTATTTCATTAACGAAAATATTTTTCTAAATAACTGTATTTTAATTTTTAAAATAAGAATCGATATTTATTGAGAAATGATTGATTTTTTCAATAAAATATTCCGAAACATTATAAAAATTATTTTTTACTACATAAAAATTATATGATAATTCATATTTAATAATTTTTATTTAAAATAATATTTCAAGAAAATACTATTTATAACTACTAATTTAATTTATCATAATATATAATTTAATATAATTTCAATAATTTCGAAAAATATTTTTTTATTGTATCAAAATATAATTTGTACCAAAATGATTTCTTAATAAATTATAAATGTAAAATAATATAGAGTAAATAGAATAATAATTTTCAAAAATATAAAATATAAATTTTTATAATATTAGGGTTTCATTATTTCTTCTATCTATTAAATTATTTTCACCCTTAATTAAACTATTTTCCTTTGACTGGGGTAATAAATATTTATTATAGTTACACTTCATATTGCTAAAAATATATGATGAAATAATTATATAATATTAATCATTATGTTATCAAATATGGAATCAATTTTATTAGAATCAATTAACTGTTCTGGAAGAGTTTTATTTAATAAATAACTCGCATGCATTATGGATATCAATTTTCTAAAAAAATTAATTTTTTAAGGAAAATATGAATTTACATCAACTTTATAAACAATGATAAGTATTACAGTAGTTTAAATTAATATATATATATATATATACAGATATATATATATATATAATCTAAAAATTTTATGTATATAATTTATCATTAGGGTTTATCTTAATTAATTAAAATAGAGATACATTATTCACTTTAAAATAGTTTCCAGAAAAATGTGTTCTTAGTCCTAAAAATAAACTTCTACTAAAATCCAATATAAGAAATATATAAATTTAATTAATGGAAATAAATATAACGAAATTTTAATTATGTTAACTTGAAACTTAATTAAATGAATAATTATATTTTTTAAATTATAAATTTATCAAACTAATGATCATTTTACATTAAAAAAATATTTTACAAATTTTAATGGTGAAAAAAATATTATATAAACAAATAATCCTATTTTAACCATGTGTTAATTATTATATGAAGATATTAAGGTATTATACTTTCATTAGATGCATTTTTTAAATGTATGAAGAAATATTATTCCTTTTTAAAATGAAAAAAATCATTTTTGAAGAAAACATATTATGAGTAAAAACGGCTTCACTAAAAAATTTAATTGATTATTTACTAACAATTTATCAACATATTTAGGAAATATATATATTTTATAAAAAATTTAAATGTACTCATATCCCAGAATTTAATTAAATGGGTAAAATTTTCACATTTTGATTATCATTTTTTGTTTGGGATTACTGTTCCAAATCAAATACTATATTGATCATTGTTTTCATGTTAGAAAACATGGGGCTTTACATTATTCACCCTTTTAAATAATTGATTCATCGAAATTTTAATAGGAACTTGGTTCATCCTATTTCAGTAATTCCCCAACCCTAGTTACCCAGAGTCAGTGCATTATTGTGTAACATTGGCATGATAAAAAAAGATCAAGTCTCAAAAGACCGATTAGTTTAGTATACTTGGAAACACGAGATAAATTCATATGTCTTACATTATATCATAAAGTAAAATAGAACTATAACAAAATCTTGTGTTCATATCCCCTCATATTATCCCTGCAGTTCATTCATAATATTCTTCTTCACATCCTGGAAAAATTAAAACATTGGAAGGGGTGAGCTCAGATGCTCAGTAAGGATAACAATATAGCGGAAGCTTTCATAAATAAACATTAACATTTAAGTCAATGTATAACTAAAACAAAAGCCTTTTAAACTTGAACTTCAGCATAATATGGCAAAAATAAAATGAAATAATGTCATTTACTAATTCACATAGATATTCTTCTAGTCAAATAATCACATGCAATATCAATAACCACTTTCATAATGATGGAATGCATAATGCTAGTCTATCATAACCACGTAGCCAAGGCCTCGTGCCAAGAATACAAATAAGATTTCGTCAAGGCCTCGTGCCAAGACACTAGTTTGTCTCATTAGACCTACCGATGTATCGAGGAGCTATATCGGGCTCCACCAATCACTTATTAAGTCCAATGCATTCCTCATATGAACACATTTAAAAATATCATAAACCATAACATAATCATATCACATAAAAGATGCATAAAGGAAACATAAAATTTCCTCATTCAAATCACAAGATATCAATACAACACATTGATATAATAAAAACATTATCAACAGGATTTTCAATACCAAAAT
The DNA here is from genome assembly GCA_963277665.1 of Viscum album. Taxonomy (NCBI): domain Eukaryota; kingdom Viridiplantae; phylum Streptophyta; class Magnoliopsida; order Santalales; family Viscaceae; genus Viscum; species Viscum album. Next base: position 672,300,578 of record OY728157.1, on the reverse strand, counting down.
AAAAGAAAATTAAATCTTGTTATTTATTTTTCATTTAAAAAATTTTATGGCTTGTAGAGGATGTCGAAACTCAAATAATGGTCATGGCGGCGGAGAAGTCGTTGTCGCCGCATACATACGACAAAAAAAACATTCCCTTTTGTCATTTTTAAAACTCTTTGTAAAAAAATATTCCTTTTGAATAAACTTAATAGTCAGAGGGTTTTACACACCGTATAAAAGAAAGTTGTGTATAAAATAAAATATGGCTCAATGAAAGGAGATTGAGATGAAGTTCTTACAAAGATAATTTTGTAGATAAAATAGATCGCTCATGTGTATTCACTATATTCTCACATAATGAAAGTATAAATACATGATATCAATTCATTTCTCACATAATCAAAGAACAACATAAATAAGAAGGATATGTTCAACCCAAAGAATGGGAATTGGGTTAAAAAGTTCCCTTACCTCGTGTCCGACTTGACTCGATCAATCTTTAACCTCATGAATAATAAACTAGAGTATATTTAAACTTGATTAAGAACCTTTTTCATGTTCAGTATTCCTTTTATATCACTTATTACCATGTTATTAACATTATGTAAATATTTAAGTTAATAACAGTCGTTTTGTTGATCATTGGTACTTGAGTCAAAAATAAACATCTTATATTTACATGTTGTTCATGTGGAAAAATATCCATTATATACAGAATTATATTCATGATTTAGATATCATATATATCATATATATCCATTATATACGTTCATTCATAATATTATGTAAAATTTAGAGGTAAGAAATGAAATGCACCGTTCATGGAGAAGGTAAGTCATACGTACGCATGAACGATACTTTCATTTATATTTCATATTTAATGGAATGAAATAATAATGATATAAAGGTATATTAAAATTCTAGTATAATATAATATATAATATCATTTACTCCTTCCTTTATACATCCCACATATGGCATTAAAGATTCAAATCACTTTGAGGGGGCGGTAGTCAGCACATCCTAAAATGGAATTATTGCGTTTACCCATAATGGAAATCATAAAGGTATTCCATAAATGAGAAATACAGAATCATAAGTTAAAAATAATCATTATCTATATCATATATAAAAAATAGTTTCATCCTAATGACCACCATGAGAGGTGTTAAAAGAAGATTGAACAATCCTCGTTTCGTGAGGTAGTATTTCGCCACCCACAGAAACAGTATGTTATTTAACCATTAGACGAAGGTGTGTGTAAGTGTAAATCAAATACTTATCATAAAAATATCCTAGTATATTTTAGATACTGGTGTTGTTACAAAAGAAAGTAATAAAAAAAATTTAAGGTGTTGGAGAAGAAAAATAAAACAAAAGAACACAAGAGAAGACATTACCTTAAAATCGTGTAACTCTTTTTGATTTGAGCCAAAGGCTTCCTTGGGAAGACTTATTCCCAAATTGAGTCTTCTAGGAGTAATATAGGGAAGTTGAGAGAGTATTTGGGCAGAGTTTCACCGATCCAAATGGCTTTGATGGAGGGAATAAGGTGGTAGTGGTGGGGGCCTTTTATAAGAGGAGAGGAGGGGCACTCATGGAAAGTAATGAAATGTTACATTATTGTGAAGTGCTTTTCAGATTTCAAAGGACCCACAGTTATATATTTCTAAGATAAGGTGATAAGTTTTAGGAATATACTCATCCAAATGGTTTTTTACAAGTGTATGTGTTAGATTTTACATTATATTTTCAATTTCTTTAAATCGTGAATTAATGAGGTAATCACTGCATCATCATTGTGTCATAACAAATTTAATTTATTTAATGTCAAAAATTATAAAAAAATACCATGATGTAGAAAATTTTTTTAGATTTCCTATTAATATTAATAGTCAAAATCTTATCTTATATAACCCCATGTAATAATTGTTTTAGTAAAACAACACATGTTTGGGATAATTTTATTTTTACTTTAAATAAAAAGTTATTAATGTCATTTTCATACCCATGTGGCTCTATGGGGTCCCCAAGTTGACCCATGGATTGTATTGGTCGGCCATGACTCATAAAATAAGTGTAGGACAAGTGGAATGATATTTTTATATTTTTATAATATCATTTTTACCATAAATATCACTAATTATCTTTAATCACGATTAATAAAACATAAAAGTTAATATTCACCAAAAAACTATTTTAATCCCATTTAACAACATTTTACATCCTAATTACAACCATGTATTTCAGATTTTCGAAAATCAAATCACATAAGTGGTAATGTTTCCTTTACACGAAAAATTAGTATTTAAACTAACACTTAGTGGTTTCACTATTCATTAATAATTGATGTTTTCAGAAAAATACTATAAATTCACCCTATGCTATATTTGATATTCCTAATTCAAAAATGATGTATATTTTAAAAAATTCAAATCATATAAGTTGATTTAATTAATTGAATAATTAATTCTCATTGTCACAACAAATAGCGTGTTTTTAAGAAGCAATATATATCAAAAGATTGACAATTGTTTATGTCCAATTTCATAGTGAAATTAATTATAATTACCACCATTGGATAAAATGGTAAAAATATATTCTAATTATACTATAAAACCACTCAATAGTATAATTTATCACTATAAATTATTTTTATTAAAAAATTTGTTTTTAAGTATTTTCTCTATTCATAGAAAATTGGAAGTTCTCAGAAAATTACAAAAAAATCAACTTAGGATAATTTTGATATTATGAATAAAAAAATTAAGCCAATTTTGAAATATAAAATTTATATAATTTCAAAAAGTGGGTATTACTATTCATAACTGCTATATTTATTGGTTGCGGTGTGTTATAATCTCGAACTTGCGTACAATGCAAGATATTGCATTATTGAAAGGGAAGTGTATCGTGAAAGCTTGGGGTGTTACATCCTACCCACCTTCAATAAATTGCATCCTCATAATTTGAAAATTTTCTTAGAAAACAAAAGGTTGAAAATTTAAAATACCTTTGTGGAAAACCCATATCAGAATTAGGGTTAATAAAAATATAACATTAAAAGAAAGAAAAAGAAGTAAAAAGGTCACCCGAGATAGCCCATACTAGGATTCTATGAAAATATGGATATGGATGAAAAACAGACCATCAAGGTCTGATGGAGAGTTATAGAAAACAGGGATAGGAGAAAGTTAACTATAAGAAAATTACAAACTTGTGATTGGTTAAATGATCATTGATTCCCCAGTAGGAAAAGTTAACATAAAACGTTTTTGTTTTAAGTTACCTTTTATAAGGATGAGGAATTTATTTAGGAGATTTATAAATAATGTAAGGGAATATACATACATTCCATGTATACTTTCATTATTTAATAGATTTTTACCACAAACCCATATTTCACTCAGAAAGATAATAGAACTCAAAAATATTATATTTATCCTAATCGTACAAGGTTCTAAATATTAACACATACCATTTAGATTAGGAAAACTATTTTGTAATAACCAGGTATTTCCTTTAGGCTAGTGGTATTTAATAAAGGATTGTCGCACTATGGTTGTGGGTTCAGTTCCTGCAGCTTTGTCCAAAGCGATAGTTTATCCCCATAACCAGCAGGTTGTCCTTTTCCTAAATCTATAGTATTATAATATTCCTGAAAAAAATAATCTTCAGAAATGTTTTAACCTTTAACAATACTATTCAAAGTTAAACATAATCCATTCCAACCATTATAGTTATCCAAAATACCTCTGTCCAGACTTTCTTTAAAAGGTCTGTAAATTCCAAAATCAATTGTAACATCAGATTCCCAAAACAAAGTAAAGTTTCTCTTATTGTCACATACTAAAAATATGATTACCTTCATCATATTAAAACCTTAATGAAAACAACATGTTCTGAAGTACAATACTTATATATATCACATTATTCTTATAACCATAATATAATCTTTGAGTCCAAAAGCACCAATACATTACTTATTCCACTTCAACTGTAGTAACAGCATGAGATTGGCCTTGATCCCTTTTCCTTTAATGAGATAAGTTTCCTTGGCCCATAGGTCATTCATTTGCATAATTACCTATTTATCTACAATTAAAGCATTCAAAATTGATGGCCTCTTTCTTTCCCTTGCAATCACAAGCCTTGTGACCTTTTTCTCTACATTTATAACAAACTTTCATTCCTTTTAGGCATGTACCAGGGTGATTCTTCCCACAATTATCACATAATGGAAAATCCTTCTTTCCCTTTTTCCCTTTATCTGTCTCTTGTTCCACCATTCTTATCTTCTCTTACTTTACGTTATTGTCATATGATTTAAAGAATTCCTTTTCTGTCTTGATAGCACATGAAACAATATCTTCATATGACGAGAAGGATTTTGAGACAAATTCTCGACGGAGAAGTGGTTTTAACCCATCAAAGAAATGATCAATCTTACTTCTTGGGTTACATATAAAATCTACAGCATACCTAGATAACCTTGTAATGTTGGCCTCATATATTGCGACATTCTCATCCTCCTTTTGTCTCAGACTTGGAAATTGTCTTTCCATATCTGCTCGATGGTCACGATGAAAGTATTTTTCTAATAAAATATCATTGAACTCCCTCCATTCCATATTTGATACTTCATTATCTTCCTTTGTGTTTTGAATCAATGACCACCATTAATCAGCATCACCCGTGACGTGGTAAACTGCCATGATAATCTTTTCCGTTTCACTACTCCCCAATGCCTGAAATATTTTTTCTAAGGAATTTATCCACTGCTCAGATACTAAGGGATTTATACTCCAATTTAATATTGGTGGTTGTTGCCTCATGAAGAGGTTTAACATTGATCCTCCAAGTTGTGGATCAGGGTGCTCCATACGAGTAAGGTTATTATTCATAAACTATGTGAGTTTTCCCAGTATGGTGATAAGATGATCAGAACCAGTTGTATCACCAAATCCATTATAATTATCTTAAGCAGGAGGGAAATCCCTACATGGAGTGCGTGCATTGATACAGTTTCCATTCCTCCCAATAGGCACCATTTATAAACAACAACATAAACTAGATTAGTTTATAAATTAAAATACATAATTCCATACTTGTAAAACACTTATCATAAATTAAACTATAATCATAAATATGTTTTATTTGAAAATTATATATTCATGAACCCTTCATAATGTTTTTTAAAGAAAATGAGAATTATCATAAGCATATCCCCCGGTGGTGTCGTAACCAAGAGTGCAGCAAGGCCCGTTGTCAGGCACCAGTTCCCGTTCGATTCTATCTCAAAGCGGTGTTTTTGGGTTTTAACCCTAGGTACATTTGTGCCAGAGCCTCCTCTACCTGCTCGTATCCAGACAGTGATGTATTGCTCATAAAACACACAAAATCTCTATAATACCAAAGTTCTTGGAAGTTATTCTATTCTAATCCTCAAAGTCTATCCTTGGGCTATTTTCTCTAATCAGTGTTTATCTAAATCTAGCTTCCAAGGTTAGTACTAAACTGCCTCTAATACCAACTGTAACGCCCTGACCCCAGTTACCCAGAGTCGGTGCATTATTTTGTAACATTTGCATGATCACAAAAGATCACGCCTATAAAGACCAATAAGTTTAGTAGGCTTGGAAACACTAGATACATTCATAAGTCTTACATTACATCATAAAGTAAAAAAAACAACAACAACATCTTGTCTTCATATCCCCTCATACATTCCCTACAGGTAATTCATAATATACATCTTCACATCCTGGATAAATTAAAACATTGGAAGGGGTGAGCTCAGATTCCCAGTAAGGATAACAATATTGTAGAAGCATTCATGAATAAACATTAACATTTAAGGAAATGTATAACTAAAACAAAAGCCTTTTATACATGAACTTCAGCATAATATAGAAAAAATAAAATGAAATAATACCATTTACTAATTCACATGGATATTATACTAGTCTAATAATCACAAGCAATATCAATAACCACTTTCATAATGATGGAATGCATAATTCCAGACTATCATAACCACGTAGACAAGGCATCGTGCCAAGACTACAAATATGATTTTGTCAAGGCCTCGTGCCAAGACACTAGTTTGTCTAATGAGACCTACTGATGCATCGAGGAGCTATAGAGGGCTCCACCCATCACATATTAAGTCTAATTCATTCCTTATATGAACATGTTTAAACATATCATAAACCATAACATAACCATGTAACATAAAACATACATAATGGAAGCATAACATTTCCTCATTTCAATCACAATATATCAATTCAACACATTGATATAATAAAAAAATTATCAAAACCATTTTTAATACCAAAATAAAATAAAAATAAATCTTGGTATTTATTTTTCATTTAAAAAAAGTTATGGCTTGGAGAGGAAGCCGAAACTCAAATAATGGTCACGGTGGCGGAGAAGTCGTTTTTTCCACATACACGCGACAAAAAAACATTCCCTTTTGTCATTTAGTAAAACACTTCATTTAAAAATGATTCCTTTTGAATAAACATAAAAGTCAAATGGGTTTATACTCCGTATAAAAGAAAGTTGTGTATAAAATAAAATATGCCTCAATGAAGGGAGATTGAGACGAAGTCCATACAAAGATCATTTTGTAAATAAAAAAGATCGCTCATGTGTATTCACTATAATCTCACATAAATAATGTATAAATTCATGATAAAAATTCATTTCTCACATAATTAAAGAACAACATAAATAAGAACTATAGGTTCAACCCAAAGAATAGGAATTGGGTTAAGAAGTTCCCTTACCTCGTGTCCGACTTGACTCGATCGTTCATTAACCTCCTGAATAATAAAGTATAGTTAATTTATACTAGCTTAAGAACAATTTTCGAGTTCATTATTCCTTTTATATCATTATTACCTTGTTATGAACATTATGTAATTATTTAAGTTAATAACGGTCGTTTTGTTGATCTTTGGTACTTGATTCAAAAATAAACACCTTATAATTACAAATTGTTCATGTTGTAAAATATCCATTATATCCAGAATTATATTCATGATGTAGATATCATATATATCAAATATATACAGTATATACATTCATTCATAATATTACGTAACATTTAGAGGTAAGAAATGAAATGCACCATTCATGGAGATGGTAAGCCATACGTACACATGAACGCTACTTTCATTTATCTTTAATATTTAATGTAATGAAATCATAATGATATAAAGGTGTATTATAATTCCATTATAATATAATATATAATTTCATTTTATCCATACTTTATAAATCCCACATATGGCATTAACGATTCAAATCACTTTGAGGGGGCGGTAGTCTGCACATCCTAAAATGAAATTATTATGTTTACCCATAATGGAAATCATAAAGGTATTCCATAAATGATAAATACAGAATCATAAGGAAAAAATTAACATAACACATATCATATATAAAGAATATTGTCATCAAAATGTCCACCATGAGAGGTGTTAAAAGAAGATTGAACAATCATCGTTTCGTGAGGCAGTATTTCACCACCCATAGAAATAGTATGTCTTTAATCATTAGACGAAGGTGTGTGTAAGTTTAAATCATATCATTATCATAAAAACATCCTAGTATATTTTAGATACTATTGTGGTTACCAATGAAAGTAATAAAAAGATTTTTAAGGGTTTGGAGAAGCAAAATAAAACAAAAGAACACAAGAGAAGACATTACCTTAAAATCGGGTAACTCATTTTGATTTGAGCCAAAGGATTATTGGGAAGACTTATTCAGAAGGTGAGGCTTCTAGGAGTAATAGGGGGAAGTTGAGAGTGTATTTGGGAAGAGGTTTTCCATGGCAAATGGCTTTGATGGTGTGAATAAAATGGTAGAGGTGGGGGCCTTTTATAAGACGATAGGAGGGGCACTCTTGTAATGTAATGAAATGTTACATTATTATGAAGTTATTTTCGGATTTCAAAGGTCCCACAGTTATATATATCGAATATAATGTGATAAGGGTTCGAATTATACTCATCCAATTGGTTTTTGACAAGTGTATGTCCTAGATTTTACATTATCTTTTCATTTTATTAAAATCATTAATTAATGAGGTAATCACTGCATCATCATTGTGTCATTAAATATTTAATTTATTTAATGTATAAAAATTATAAAACAATTACCAATGATGTAGAAAATGTTTATATCATTACAATTAATATTTATAGTCAAAACGTTAACTAATATAACCCCATGTAATACTTGTTTTAGTAAAACAACACATGTTTGTGACAATTTTATTTTTATTTTAAATAAAAAGTTATTAATGACATTTTCTTACCCAAGTGGCTCCATGGAGTCCCCAAGTTGACCCATGGATTGTATTGGTCGGCCATGACTCATAAAATAAGTTTATAACAATTGTAAAGATATTTTTATATTTTTATAATATCATTTTTACCTTAAAATTCACTTATTAACTTTAATCGCGATTAATAAAACATAAAATTTACAATTCACCAAAAAATTATTTTAATCCCATTGAACCACATTTTACTTCCTAATGAAAACCATGTATATTTTATTTTTGAAAATAAAATCACATAAGTGGTAATGTTTCATTTTCACAAAAAGTTAGTTTTTAAACTAACACTTAGTGGTTTCACAATTCATCAAAAACTGATGTTTTTCAGAAATATACCAAAAATTCACCCTAACCTATATTTGATATTACTAATTCAAAAATTATTACTATTCTAAAAAATTCAAAACATATAAGTTGATTTAATTAATTTAATAATTAATTTCCACTGTCACAACAAATAGCATTTTTTAAGAAGCAATAGATATCATAAGATCGTCAATTGTTTATGTCCAATTTCAAAGTGAAATTAATTATAATGACCACCATTGGATAAAATGTTAAAAATATATTATAATAATAATTTAAAACCACTCAATAGTATAATTTATTACTATAAATTATTTTTATTAAAAAAAAATTTTATGTATTTTCTCTATTCATATAAAATTGGAAGTTCTCAGAAAATTACAAAAAATTCAACTTAGGATATTTTTGATATTCCGAATAAAAAAATGAAGTCCATTTTGAAATATAAAATTTATATAATTTCAATAAGTGGGTATTACTATTCAATATTGCAACTTTGATTTGTCGCGGTGTGTTAGAATCTCGAACTTGCGTACAATGCAAGCTATTGCATTATTGGAAGAGAAGCATATCGTGAAAGCTTGGGGTGTTATAATTTCAATCCATTAAGTATAATAAATTTTAAATTGGGGATTAGCACATTGAAAATATTAATGAAACAAATATAAATCCAATTACCACAATGTGGAATCTTAAAAATTACATTTATTTCCTTAACATAAGAATTTCAAGGCATCAATATATGTTATGGATTATATATTCCCTAACATAGACTCTTATGTGAATTTATTTGTCCCCTTAATAATGGATCAGATGAGATTACTAATTTACCAATTAAATCCCCTAAGAGTGCCAAGCTAGGTTTACATTAAGGCTCGTTGTTGTGTATGAGGTTACTCCGAGTCAGTTCCAACACACAATGTTGGAGTTGTTACACCTAGGTACATATATTCTGGATCCACATATAATTATAATATCTAAGATGGTATGAATTTTCATTAAAATACAATTAATATATAAATACCAAAATTTGATGATGTTTCCTTTTACTAAGTCTCGTCCCTAAGGCGTTTTCTAGAGTTTTCTTATTACAATCCAAAAAATAACTAAAATTTTCCATTGATACAACACAACATTTCTCTTTATTTATCATTAATACATGATTTATTAAATATGATTAAACTTAATATCCCATGGAATATCAATATGTATAGTGTCTTTGGTAATTAAGAACATAACAGAAAAATTTAAATCAAGGAAAAACATCAACTTCATGGAATAATTCCTTAAAAAGATCGAATTTAAAACATCATCGGATAATGAAGGGATATTAATGAAAATGGTGTTATATTTAATTACCATAAATTAAATAATAATTCAATAAGATAAAATATTTTATAAAATATTAATATCATTTGGAAATGAAATGAAAAATAATATTATGGAGTTACATTTCAGGATAATAATAACACGAGATGTAACGCCCCGACCCCAGCTACCCAGAGTCGGTGCGATACTTCGTAACATTGGCATGATCACAAAAGATCAAGTCTCGAAATACCGATTAGTTTAGTAGCCTTGGAAACACTAGATACATTCATAAGTCTTACATTACATCATAAATAAAAAGACTAATAACAAAGTCTTCATAGTCCACACTGATATCCTCTTCTGACTATCCCTGTAGGTCATTCATAAAATACTTCTTCACATCCTGAAAAAGTATTAAAACATTGAAAGGGGTTAGCTCAGATGCTCAGTAAGGTTAACAATATAGCGGAAGCTTTCATAAATAAACATTAACATTTAAGGCAATGTATAACTAAAACAAAAGCCTTTTAAACTTGAACTTCAAAATAATATGGCAAAAGTAAAATGAGATAATGACATTCACTTCTTCACATGGATATTCTACTGGTCGAATAATCACATGCAAAATCAATTACCACTTTCATAATGGGGGAATGTATAATGCCAGACATTCTGAAACATTTTGTCAAGGCCTCGGCCAAGACGTCTAAAATGATTAAGGCCTCGTCCAAAACCATAAATCAAATTGGGAAAGGGCCTCGACCAATTCCACGTCTAGTTGTCTCATGAGACCTACCGATGCATCGAGGAGCTATAGCGGGCTCCACCCGTCACTTATTAAGTCCAATACATTCCTCATATGAATAGGTTTAAACATATCATAAACCATAACATAATCATATCACATAAAACATGCATAAAGGAAACATAACATTTCCACATTTCAATCACAAGATATCAATAAAACATATTGATATAATAAAAACTCTTTCAAAACCATTTTCAATACCAAAATAAAAGAATGTTAAAACTTTGTATTTATTTTTCATTAAAAAAATGATGGCTTGTAGAGGAAGCCCAAACTCAAATAATGGTCACGACGGCGGAGAAGTCATTGTCTCCGCATAAGTACGGAAAGAAAAACATTCTCTTTTGTCGTTTAGCAGAACGCTTCGTATAAAAAAGATTCCTTTTGAATAAATATAAAAGTCAAAGGGGTTTATACACCGTATAAAAGAAAGTTGTGTATAAAACCAAATATGCCTCAATGAAAGGGGATTGAGACGAAGTCCTTAAAAAGATCATTTTTAAAATAAAATAGATCTATTATGTGTATTCACTATAGTTACACATAAAGAAAGTAAAAATACAAAATAAGACATAATAATATCATGACATAATTTGAAAGTAGGAGATTAACCCAAAGAATGGAAGTTGGGTTAAGAAGTTCCCTTACCTTGTGTCCGACTTGACTCAACAGTTCTTTAACCTCCTGAATAATAAACTAGAGTTAATATCTACCTTATTAAGAACCATTTTCAATTTCATTATCCTTTTTATATCACTTATTGCAATGTTATGAACATTATGTAATTATTTAAGTTAATAACGGTCGTTTTGTCGATCTTTGGTACTTGAGTCAAAAATAAACTTCTTATAATTACAAGTTGTTCATGTGGTGAAATATCCATTATATCCAGAATTATATTAATGATGTTGATATCATATATATCATATATATACAGTATATACATTCATTCATAATGTCACGTAACATTTAGAGGTAAGAAATGAAATGCACCGTTCATGGAGACGGTAAGCCGTACGTACGCATGAACACTAATTTCATTTATATTTCGTATTTAATGGAATGAAATAATAATGATATAAATTTATAATATAATTACAGTATAATATAGTGTATAATACCATTTACTCCATCCTTTATACATACCACATATGACATTAACGATTCAAATCACTTTGAGGGGGCGGTAGTCCGCACTTCCTAAAATTAAATTATCGCGTTTTACCCATAATGGAAATCATAAAGTATGCCATAAATGAGAAATAAAGAAGCATAAGTAAAACATAAACATATTATATATCATATATAAAAATAGTGACATCTTAATGGCCACCTTTGAAGGTGTTATATGAGTGTTGAACAATCATCGTTTCGTGAGGCAGAAATTCTCCATCCACAGAAACCGTATGTTCTTTAACCATTAGATGTAGGTGTGTGTAAGTGTAGCTCGAATCCTTCTTATAACAACATCCTAGTATATTGAGTATACTGGTGTTGTTACAAAAGAAATGAATAAAAAGATTTTAGGAGGTTGGAGAAGATAAATAAAACAAAACAACATTAGAGAAGACATTACCTCAAAATCGGGTAACTCTTTTTGATTTGAGCCAAATGCTTTCTTGGGAAGAGTTCTGCCCAAAGTGAGGCTTCTAGGAGTAAGACGGGGAAGTTGGGAGAGTATTTGGGCAGAGGTTGGCCGATCCAAATGGCTTGAATGTATAAATGAGGTGGGAGAGGTGGGGGCCTTTTATAAGTGGAGAGGAGGGGCACTTTTGGAAATATTGAAATGTTACATTATTTCACAATGCCTTTCGGATTATAAAGGTCTCACACTTATTTAATTCGAGGCTAAGGTGATAAGGTTTCGAAATATTCTCATCCAATAGGCTTTGGACAAGTGTAAGCCTTGGATTTTTCATTATCTTCTCATTTTATTTAAATCGTTAAATAATGAGGTCATCGCTGCATCATAATGATGTCATAAATAATTTAATTTATTTAATGTCTAAAAATTAAAAAAAAACTTTGATGTAGGAAATCTTTTTATCCTTCTAATGAATATTTATAGTCAAAATTTGGACTTGTGTAACCCCACTTAAAAACTGTTTTATTAAAACAACTCATGTTTGTGTCAATTTAATTTTAACATTAAATAAATATATATTAATGTCATTTTCCAACCCAAGTGGCTCCATGGGGTCCCCAAGTTAACCCATGGGTTGTATTGGTCGTCCATGACTCATCCAATAGGTGTAGGACAAGTGTCAAGCTCATCTTATATTATTAAAACATTATTTTTACCTTAAACTACACTAATTACCTCTAATCGCGATTAAGAACTTAAAAGTTACTATTCACCAAAAAATTATTTTAATCTCATTGAACCACATTTTACTTCTTAATGACAACCATGTATGTCGGATTTTTGAAAATCAAATCACAGAAGTGGTAATATTTTATTTTAACGAAAAATCAGTTTTTAACAACAACTTAGTGGTTTCACTATTCATCAAAAATTGAAGTTTTTCAGAATAAGGCCAAACTTTCACCCTAAGCTATAATTGATATTCCGAATTCAAAGATGATGTCTATTTTACAAAATTCCAAACATATAAGTTGTATTAATTAATTTTATAATTAATTCCCGTTGTTACAACAAATAGCGTGTTTTTAAGAAACAATTTATATCAAAAGATTGGCAATTGTTTATGTCCAATTTCAATGTTAAATTAATTCTAATGACCACCATTGGATAAAATGGTAATAAAATATTCTAATTATACTTTAAAACCACTAAATATTATAATTTATCACTATAAATTATTTTGATTAAAAAAGTTGTTTTTAGGTATTTTTCACTATTCATAAAAAATTAGAAGTTCTCAGAAAAATACCAAAATTTCAACATAGGCTAATTTCGATATTCCGAATCCAAAAATGAAGTCCATTTTGAAATATAAAATTTCTATAATTTTAAATAGTGGTTATTACTATTCATAACGGCTACTTTGATTAGTCGTGGTGTTTTAGAATTCGAAGTTGCGTACAATGCAAGCTATTGCATTATCGAATGAGAAGCGTATCGTGGAAGCTCGGGGTGTTACATTCTCCCCTCCTTCAATAAATTGCGTCCTCGCAATTTGAAATTTTTTTTCTTTGAAAATAAAAGGTTGAAAAGAGAAAATACCTTTGTGGAAAACCCACATCGGAAATAAGATTAATAAAATTTAGCCTTAATAAGAGGGAAAGGGAAATGAAAATGTCACCACCCAATTATGATCTCGATTAGGAGAACATTGGTGGAAATTAGAGACATATAATTGGAGTAAAAACGTAAATATTCGTAGGGAGTGATGGAGGTCATCAATCACAATCAACTGTCAAATTGAAGGCCTCAATGTCTTCAATCTATGTTGATTTAAAATATCATCAGTTCAACAAGACATAATGTATTAGGATAACACATTTTTTTGTTTTAATATCACTTTAATAATGTTTAAGAATAAATTGATTCATTGAATAAGAGATAGGTATATATTTATGCTTGACAATTAGAGTTTCAACCTTCAACTCATCTTTCACTCAAAAAGATAATAGAACTCAAAAATATTATACTTATCATAATTGTATAAGGTTCAAAATGTTAACACATACCATTTAGATTAGTAAAATTATTTTGTAATAACCAGGGACTTCCTGTAGGCTTGTGGTAGGAAATAAAGGCCTGTCGCACTATGGTTGTGGGTTCGATTCCTGCAGCTTTGTCCGATGCGACGGTTATGCCCCACCCTGCAGGTTGTCCTTTTCCTAAAAATATAGTACTATACTATTCCAAAAATAATCTTCATAAATTTTTTAACCTTAAACAATACTATCCAAAGATCAACTTAATCCACTCCAACCTTTATAGTTATCCAAAATACCTCTGTCCAGACTTTCTCTAAAAGGTCTCTTAATTCCAAAATCAATTTATCAGATTCCCCAAACAATGAAAAGTTTCTCTTATTGTCACATACTAAAAATATGATTACCTTAATCATATTAAAACCTTACTGAAATCAACAAGTACTGCAGTACAACCCATATATATATATATCACATTATTCTTATAACCAGAATATAATCCTTGAGTCCAAAAGCACCAATACATTAATTATTCCGCTTCAACTGTAGTCACATCATAAGATTGGCCTTGATCCCTTGGCCTTTTCTGAGGTAAGTTTCCCTGACGCTTAGGACATTCATTTGCATAATTCCCTGCTTCCCTACAATTGTAGCATTCAACTTTGACAGCCTCTTTCTTTCCCTTGCAATCATGAGCCTGGTGACCCTTTTATCCACATTTATAACAAACTCTCATTCCTTTTAGGCAATTACCATGGTTATTCTTCCCACAATTATCACATAATGGAAAATCCTTCTTTCCCTTTTTCCCTTTATCTGTCTCTTTTTCCACCGTTCTCTTCTTCTCTTACTTTACTTTGTTGTCATAAGACTTAGAAAATTCCTTTTTTGTCTTGATAGCACACGAGACAATATCTTTGTATGATGAGAAGGTTTGTGATACTAAAGCTCGACGGAGAAATGGTTTCAACCCATCAAAGAAACGATCAGTCTTACTTCTTGGGTTACGTATGTAATATGCAACATACCTTGCTAACCTTGTAAAGTTAGCCTCATACTTTGCGACATTCTCATCCTCCTTCTGCCTCAGACTCAGAAATTGCCTTTCCATATCCGCTCGATGGTCTCGAGGAAAGTATTTTTCTATGAACAGCTCTTTGAACTTCTGCCATTCCATGTTTGTTAATTCATCATCTTCCTTTGTGTTTTGAATTAGTGACCACCAATGATCGACATCTCCAGTGAGGCGGTAAATTGCCATGACAACCTTCTCCCTTTCACTACTCCCCAAGGCATTGAATATTTTCTCTAATGAATTTATCCATTGCTCAGCTACTATAGGATTTGTACTCCCATTGAAGGTTGGCGGTTGTTGCCTCATGAAACGGTCTAGCATTGATCCTCCACGTTGCGGATCAGGGTGCTCCATACGAGTAAGGTTGTTATTCATAACCTGCGTGAGTTGTCCCAGTACGGTGAGAAGCTGATCAGCACCAGTTGTATCACTAGCTCCACCATAATTATCTTAAGCAGGAGGGAAATCCCTACACGGAGTGCGTGCATTGATACATTTTCCATTCCTTCCACTAGGTGCCATTTCTAAACAATGTCATAAACTAGATTAGTTTATGAAATAAAATACATAATTCCATATTTGTAAAATACTTTACATAAATTGAACTATTTATGGATATAATACATAATCATAAAAAGAAATGTTTCCTTTGAGGAAGTATATACTCATAACCCTTCATAGTGGTTTGTAAAGAAAATGAGAATTATCCAAAGCATATCCCCCGGGAGTGTCGTAACCAAGAGTGCAGCAAGGCCCGTTGTTGTGCACCAGTTCCTGTTCGATTCTAGCTCAAAGCGGTGTTTTCGGGTTTTACCCCTAGGTACATCTGTGCCAGAGCCGCCTCTACCTGCTCGTATACAGACAGGGATGTATTGCTCGGAAAACTCACAACATCTCTACAATACCAAAATTCTAGGAAGTTCTTCTATAATAATCCTCAAAGTTCATCTTAGGTCTATGTGCTCTAATCAGAGTTTATCTAAATCTAGCTTCCAAGGTTTGTACTAAAATTCCTCTGATACCAACTGTAACGCCCCGACCCCAGCTACCCAGAGTCGGTGCGTTACTTCGTAACATAGGCATGATCACAAAAGATCAAGTCTCGAAAGACTGATTAGTTTAGTAGCCTTGGAAACACTAGATACATTCATAAGTCTTACATTACATCATAAATAAAAAGACTAATATCAAAGTCTTCATAGTCCACACTCATATCCTCTTCTGACTATCCCTGCAGGTCATTCATAAAATACTTCTTCACATCCTGGAAAAATATTAAAACATTGAAAGGGTTGAGCTCAGATGCTCAGTAAGGTTAACAATATAGCGGAAGCTTTCATAAATAAACATTAACATTTAAGGCAATGTATAACTAAAACAAAAGCCTTTTAAACTTGAACTTCAAAATAATATGGCAAAAGTAAAATGAGATAATGCCACTCACTTCTTCAAATGGATATTCTACTGGTCGAATAATCACATGAAAAATCAATAACCACTTTCATAATGAGGGAATGTATAATGCCAGACATTCTGAAACATTTTTTCAAGGCCTCGGCCAAGACGTCTAAAATGAATAAGGCCTCGGTGAAAACCATAAATCAAATTGGGAAAGGGCCTCGGCCAATTCCACGTCTAGTTGTCTCATGAGACCTACCGATTCATCGAGGAGGTATAGCGGGCTCCACCCGTCACTTATTAAGTCCAATACATTCCTCATATGAATAGGTTTAAACATATCATAAACCATAACATAATCATATCACATAAAACATGCATAAAAGAAACATAACATTTCCACATTTCAATCACAAGATATCAACAAAACATATTAATATAATAAAAACTCTTTCAAAACCATTTTCAATACCAAAATAAAAGAAAGTTAAAACTTTGTATTTATTTTTCATTAAAAAAATGATGGCTTGTAGAGGAAGCCGAAACTCAAATAATGGTCACGGCGGCAGAGAAGTCATTGTCGCCGCATAAGTACGGAAAGAAAAACATTCCCTTTTTTCGTTTAGCAGAACGCTTCGTATAAAAAAGATTCCTTTTGAATAAATATAAAAGTCAAAGGGGTTTATACACCGTATAAAAGAAAGTTGTGTATAAAACCAAATATGCCTCAATGAAAGGGGATTGAGACGAAGTCCTTAAAAAGATCATTTTTAAAATAAAATAGATCTATTATGTGTATTCACTATAGGTACATATAAAGAAAGTAAAAATACAAAATAAGACATAATAATATCATGACATAATTTTAAAGTAGGAGATTAACCCAAAGAATGGAAGTTGGGTTACAAAGTTCCCTTACCTTGTGTCCGACTTGACTCAACCGTTCTTTAACCTCCTGAATAATAAACTAGAGTTAATATCTACCTTATTAAGAACCATTTTCAATTTCATTATCCTTTTTATATCACTTATTACAATGTTATGAACATTATGTAATTATTTAAGTTAATAACGGTCGTTTTGTCAATCTTTGGTACTTGAGTCAAAAATAAACTTCTTATAATTACAAGTTGTTCATGTGGTGAAATATCCATTATATCCAGAATTATATTAATGATGATGATATCATATATATCATATATATACAGTATATACATTCATTCATAATGTCACGTTACATTCAGAGGTAAGAAATGAAATGCACCGTTCATGGAGACGGTAAGCCGTACGTACGCATGAACGCTACTTTCATTTCTATTTCGTATTTAATGGAATGAAATCATAATGATATAAATTTATAATATAACTACAGTATAATATAGTTTATAATACCATTTACTCCATCCTTTATACATCCCACATATGGCATTAACGATTCAAATCACTTTGAGGGGGCGGTAGTCCGCACTTTCTAAAATGAAATTATCGCGTTTTACCCATAATGGAAATCATAAAGTATGCCATAAATGAGAAATACAGAAGCATAAGTAAAACATAAACATATTATATATCAAATATAAAAATAGTTACATCTTAATGTCCACCTTTGAAGGTGTTATATGAGTGTTGAACAATCATCGTTTCGTGAGGCAGAAATTCGCCATCCACAGAAACCGTATGTTCTTTAACCATTAGATGTAGGTGTGTGTAAGTGTAGCTCGAATCCTTCTTATAAAAACATCCTAGTATATTGAGTATACTGGTGTTGTTACAAAATAAATGAATAAAAAGATTTTAGGGGGTTGGAGAAGATAAATAAAACAAAACAACATTAGAGAAGACATTACCTCAAAATCGGGTAACTCTTTTTGATTTGAGCCAAATGCTTGCTTGGGAAGAGTTCTTCCCACAGTGAGGCTTCTAAGAGTAAGAGGGGGAAGTTTGGAGAGTATTTGGGCAGAGTTTGGCCGAGCCAAATGGCTTGAATGTGTAAATGAGGTGGGAGAGGTGGGGGCCTTTTATAAGTGGAGAGGAGGGGCACTTTTGGAAATATTGAAATGTTACATTATTTCACAATGCTTTTCGGATTCTAAAGGTCCCACACTTATTTAATTCGAGGATAAGGTGATAAGTTTTCGAAATATTATCCTCCAATATGCTTTGGACAAGTGTAATCCTTGGATGTTTCATTATCTTCTCATTTTATTTAAATCGTTAAATAATGAGGTCATCGCTGCATCATAATGATGTCATAAATAATTTAATTTATTTAATGTCTAAAAATTATAAAAAAAATACTATGATGTAGGAAATCTTTTTAGCCTTCTAATGAATATTTATAGTCAAAATGTGGACTTTTGTAACTCCAATTAAAAACTGTTTTAGTAAAACAAGTCATGTTTGTGTCAATTTAATTTTAACATTAAATAAATATATATTAATGTCATTTTCCAACCAAAGTGGCTCCATGGGGTCCCCAAGTTGACCCATGGGTTGTATTGGTCGGCCATGACTCATCCAATAGGTGTAGGACAAGTATCAAGCTGATCTTATATTATTAAAACATTATTTTTACCTTAAACTACACTAATTATCTCTAATCGCGATTAAGAACTTAAAAGTTACTATTCACCAAAAAATTATTTTAATCTCATTGAACCACATTTTACTTCTTAATGACAACCATGTATGTCGGATTTTTGAAAATCAAATCACAGAAGTGGTAATATTTTATTTTAACGAAAAATCAGTTTTTAACAACCACATAGTGGTTTCACTATTCATCAAAAATTGAAGTTTTTCAGAATAAGGCCAAAATTTCACCCTAAGCTATAATTGATATTCTGAATTCAAAAATGATGTCTATTTTACAAAATTCCAATCATATATGTTGTATTAATTAATTTTATAATTAATTCCCGCTGTTACAACAAATAGCGTGTTTTTAAGAAACAATTTATATCAAAAGATTGGCAATTGTTTATGTCCAATTTCAATGTTAAATTAATTCTAATGACCACCATTGGATAAAATGGTAAAAATATATTCTAATTATACTTTAAAACCACTAAATATTATAATTTATCAATATAAATTATTTTGATTAAAAAAGTTGTTTTTAGGTATTTTTCACTATTCATAAAAAATTAGAAGTTCTCAGAAAAATACCAAAATTTCAACATAGGCTAATTTCGATATTCCGAATCCAAAAATGAAGTCCATTTTGAAATATAAAATTTCTATAATTTTAAAAAGTGGTTATTAAAATTCATAACGGCTACTTTGATTAGTCGTGGTGTTTTAGAATTCGAAGTTGCCTACAATGCAAGCCATTGCATTATCGAATGAGAAGCGTATCGTGGAAGCTCGGGGTGTTACACGAGAATTGTAGAAACAACATATAACAATGAATAATAAACAGAGGACAAGGATAAATGGCAAGAAATAATGTTGGAAAATGCACCATAAAGGAATAAATTTCACTCCTTATCCTAACATGACATATCCTAAGACTAAAAATTACCCAATGCATTAGGGCGTTATATAATTCTTTGTGCAAGTGTCACTTTCATATAATTCCCATGCTTCAATGTTAATCATAGATCATACAACTTGGATTAATTTTTCCTCATATTTTATTACATGATCAAGTGTTCGTAATTAATAAATTTATGTCCTAATTAATTAAATTATAAGTGTGTCATGTAGAATACCCATGATATAAAATCGGTATGGTATTCACTACATAATTATTTTTGCATTAAAAATCGCAGTGAAATTTCTCCAACATAACAGCATCACCTAAAAAATCATAAAATGGGATGATGATAGAGAAATGGGTCGTTCAATATATTGATATAAAAAGTTAAAAAATATAAACATATCAACAAATTTCCCAAAAATATTTATTTTCAATAGAAGGCGTAAGATAATATAGAATGTTGAATATGGAAGATAATGAGAGGATCCCTTAAAAAATAATTTTAACAGGTGTACATAAGGTATTGTACGAGGGAACAATTAGAGTTAAAGGGGTGTATAATTATTTAAATATAATATAAATTTAAAGGGTTTATTATGAAAATATACCCATTAAACAAGAAATTAAAACTAAACATCCTATCCCAAAAGGGTTTCTTGAATAGGAATGAGATGACAGAAATCCCATACTATAGTGTGCGACTCAAAATTCTTGGGAAGAGCTGATTGAGTACATAGTGGAAGCTAATGAGAACACTAGTGAGGACCTTACAAAAAAATGATGTTCTCAAAGTATTTTTTAGTAAAGATATATTGTACCATGTGTGGGTTTATATTGAAAAATAGTGGGGATTTCATTACTTAATTCTCAAATATAGGTTTTGGACTCTATAAAATAAAATAACAAATACCATATAATTAAAATGGGTTTTCCCATGGATTATAAAAATTGTGATTACTTTAAATATTTTCTAGGAAAAATGGATGAATGTAAAAAATTAACCTTTCTTACATGGAGGTGAGACATACTCAGGATGAAAATATTTTAAAACAATAAATTATATTAATGTTTTTGGAGTATTGATAAATTATTTATAAATAAATAAAATATACATAATGAAAAATTATTTTAATTTTAAAAATTATATTTGGTGGTGGATATAAATTATAGTTATTTATTAGGCCAATTTTGTGTCATTATGATGTCATAATACACTCGGTATATTTATATTGTATTTAATTTTTATGTGAATAAACATTTCTCAAATATTATAAAAAATTCATCATTTTCTAATTTCGACTTTATGATTCCAAAAATAAATTAAATTTTATCAAAATAATTATTTATATATTTTTATTTTTAATTTTAATATTTGATTATACATTAATTGTGAAATTGTCATGTTTTTTTTCAATTATAGCTTTAAAACACTTATAAAAATTTTATTTGATTTTATAAAATATATATGTCCATTTATATTTAATTAATATTATTTCATAATAATATTTCAGTAAAACTAAATTTATTTCAAAAATATCTTATTTCATCAACAAAATTCATTGAATTTGAATTTTTTTGAAACAAATATTTTTTGTTTGGTTGTATCAAAATATTATTTTTATCAAACTGATTAATTAATCATTTAAAATTTAAAAAACATAGTTAATAAATATAGTGATAATTTAAATAAAAATAAAAAATAAATATTCATAATATTAGGTTTAATTATTTAATAGTATTTGTTACATTATTTTTTACATTAATTTACTTATTTTCATTTTACCATGGAAATAAATATTTACTATAGTTATTATTCATATTTCCAAAAAAATAGATTGAATTTATAACCATATAATAATTATGATGATTCCAAATATGGAATCAATTTTATCATAAGTAATTTTCATATCATGATGAATTTAATTTAATAAAAAACCTTCAATGATTGTGTAAATGGATTTTTCTAAAAAATAATTTTTTAAGGAAAAGTTTATTTTACTTTAACTATATAATTATAAAAAATGATTTTATAAAATTCAATTAAAAAAGATATATATGTATGTATAATATATAATTTTTATTTAGATCATTTTTCATTAGATATTCTCTAAAAAATTATATGGTATAAACATTATACATTTTAAAATAGTATTCAGAAATGTGTGTTTTTAATCCAAAAAAAAAATTATACTAAAATCACAAATAAATATATCTAAAAATAATTAATTTAATTATATAAAACTAAATAAAACATATATTAAATTTAAATTAAATGAAAATAATAATTATTTTTTTATGTTAATAAATTTATCAAAATAAATTAAAAATTTAAAATAAATAATTTTTTTCAATATTCATGAAATAATAAATATTCCCCAAAATTCCATATTTCCACCATATATTTATTTTGATATATTGGTAGAAATTTTTTTTATTTATTAAATACAATTTTAATTGTTCAATAAAATATTTATTAAATTTATTTATAAAATTAAATTAAAATTATTTTTGAAGGAACCATTTTTTCATGAATGGAAATACTTCACCAAATTTTTTTTGATTATATACTAATCATTTTTCAATATATTTAGGTCACATATGAATATATATATATATATGTGTATTTATTAAACTGTTAATTTTACTCAAATCCTAAAAAATTAAGGTAAATGATAAAATGATAATATTTAAGTAATCGTTATTTTATGGGTTTGGTTTTGAGTTTCACATATGATATAGAGCATAACTTTCCATTAATAAACATGGGGTGTCACATGGATGTTTCTTCTCATGTTCCTAGTCTCAACGAATTACTTCTAACTGATAATGAAATAAGTAACCTATCTCTATCCTGAATAGTATTGGCTCACATAGCCATCGTCTCTCAGTTTTTTATTTTGGGGGTGATTGCACAGGTCAATATATTAGACACACTTTAATACAATAAAACATTCAACTATGAATGAATAGGATTCCAAATTTCATCCTCAAATCGTTTCTCTTTTCCTGGCTCATCAGTAGTATAGATAGATGAAATGCATTGAAACATTGTAATATATTTTGAGTAGTCTATAAAAGTCATAGTACCCTACTTTAGGATTATAAACTCCTTGTAATTATTACACCATTATGTTAATGGGAATAAATAGAAATATAATTAATATTGAAAACCAATCCAAATCACTTCCCGAAACTGACAATAATGCTTAGATTCTCACCAATGTTTTGTGGATCCAGGAAGTATATAAGTATAAATATGAATTGTCCTCTTAAAATGATTTTCAAGGTTATTTATGACATATAATACTATCTCCATCTATATCTCTACAACCTAGTTTCCAACATACAATGAAAAATTTGGTGGATGTTTTTGCTAAATCTATGGAATATCCTCTCATATAAAAGGTGTGGGTCAAGGATCATGTTTGATCATATATATAACATATAGAAAATCCCCAAAAAATTGGAAATCATCACCATCATATGAAATAACATAAGGTTAGAAATTTGTCACTACTAGAGGTATTACTATTGGATCATGGGGCACCACCTCCGGAGCATGGTCGTTTCCAGAGTATTGATGAATTACTAGACGATGTTGGGGTGGAATAACTGAAAAATTTCCATTCACAAGCCTCATATAGGATTCAATAATGGTAAGTATCCTAGATACATGGTTAATAATGTTAAAAGACTTCATATGTAATATTAACACCCTTCAATGAACAATAATCACCCAGATTAGGTGGAAGGGATATTTTTTTAGAAATAAGATGTGACGCCTACATAAAAATACTAAGGTCGGCTCTGGGTCCAGATATGTGTATTTTTGTATGGTTCTTAGTATAGTGAGTTTAAATTGATATTTATCGAGGAAAATACACTCTAAAATGATATTTTCATCTTCATTTAATAGTAAAAATTTCATTTTTTATTTATTTTTCATTTAATTTGGATCTGATTTATAAATGAATACAAATTAAAATGATGATATATATAGATCACTACATTCAATTTTCAATGTCCCGCACACCATATAAATGTAGGTGTGGCCTCTATTAAATATAAAACACTAACTTATCACTTCCTTTCATTAAGTGTCATCACAATTCATGGATATATACATAAGCCCCAAAACATGATGTAACCAATGCATGCATAAATATAAATGTTTCATGGAATAATACATGTCATATATATTTTTCAAGGATCATAAAATAATGCATCGCGTGGTTCCTTTCCATATCAGAAAAAGAAGACGATATAATCATAAATCATAACAATAAATATCAAACATAATTTGAGTCACCTAGTGATGGAATCAAACATACTCTATCAAGAAAAAAAAAGAAAAAGATGTCACATCCCATGTAATTTTACATTTCCCTATATGCGGGTAAGTTAATCCCATGAATTGAACATTAAAAATTTAAAAATATAGCTAATTTCTTATATAATATTCATAGAAATTTAATACAAATGAAAATAATGATATGATGCCAAATTGTGTCTTTCTAACCTATATACAACTAAACAGTACATTGAGCCAGTGTGACACATCTTCATAGCCGTACATCCCTCTACACCAGAGGCTTTAAACTAGTATTGAGGCACTAAGGTGTTATAGTGGAGATACTATACCCACATTATCAGAGTATCATTGTGGTAAAATGAATACATAAACAGTAGAATTATAATTAATAACTAATTCTGAAAGATAAATATCCTCATGTAAAAAACAACAAACATCCAATATCATATACGGAATTATGTTATGTCATATGTTTAACATAATGTAAAATGAAATCATGATTTAAAATACATTTAGAAAAATTGTAAACAATGACTCAAATAGAACAATGTCCACTAGCATCACAAGTCAAAGCATGGTTTTGTGCTTCCCAACACCAATATTATAGGTACAAAACATAACTACCATCTAGATATTTACTCTATGTCTAACGACGTCTAGATAATCTTCTTGTGTAACATCGTTGACCCATATTGGGTGTGAGAAAAACTCAGTAGGTCACCACCAATGTAGTCTATATATATATATAATTTGTAAATACAATATCTAATTGTGTTTGTAATAATGCTAAGCACAAGTAATGTTGAAATAGGTTAACTCTTATTCTTAAAGGACATCAGGCTCATAGTACCTACTTCAGCATAAGCTTGATAGTCTCTAAATAAGTAATCATGTGCATACAAATATATGGTATTTATAAGTAGTGACATCTCCAGCCATATTTATCAATACTACGATTAGCCATGACATGATGTATAACTTATTTGTCCATAAAATATAGCATGAGTCTAATATGTTTAATGGTTTCCTTACCCAGAAATGTATAAATACGAGATACCTTACCCAATATCAGTGTATTATGGGATTCCATTCCATGTATCGCAATAGTAGGTTACCCATTTCCGAATAATAACATTAAGGTATCCATGACCCATATTTCATTAATAAATCTTATCATTCTTTCATATAATTGAAAGGAAATTATGACAGTATATCACATTCATAAGGGTCACCATGCCCTTTATCAAATCAATTGACCCACCATGACCATATCAATATCAATTAGACACCATGCTTGTTTCATATTCATAAGGGTCGCCATGCCAAATAAAATATCAATACGGTTGTCATACTAATATCAAAATCATAGCATCACCATGGCTGTATCTCATTTATAATAGGCATCATGCCAAATTAATATCACATGGGTCTTTAGGGCCATATAACAATATTATAAGGATCTCTATAACCATTTATCATAATTAAAAAGTGTCTCTATGATGATACATAATAATTTGTAACAAGAAGTTTCTGATTCAATAAGATATAAAAATTAATTCAGAACACAGTAACATTCCTTAACAATGATAGTGTATCTATTATTCGATTTAATAAGTTGATCTAGTCATACCACCCAACTCCATTCAATTTATTATAAATGGATGATTCTGTTAGCCAGGATACACAACAATAAATTATCCAATTTATTTTTATGTTAACATTTTTATGTAAAACCAGATATGATGATTGGTTTTTTGGCTACATAACTTTGATATCAAATTAGGCATATGAAATGGTAAACCCAAATAGGTTGAACACATGAAGTTGATGACATCAACATTTATTGGATTATAAAATTGTCTATATATTCTACAACATGTCATGAAACTTATGAAAAATTCAGTTTAGATCAATGTTTGGTTAAACTTGCATGTGACACAACAACTCATAATATTTAGCCTTTCATCCTTGGGGGATAAATATAAAAAATTATACCTTATTCCAATAGAGTGTCACTTATCCAATATTTTCCAATAGTTTGGACCATACATTAAGAAAATGAAGACTAGTTGAACACCAAAAAATAAGGCATAAGATCATATACCAAAATAACCCTGTTGAGAAAAATATAAATAAACAAAAGGTATAAGAGAAATAGAGGTATTTCCAGTGCCTATCCTATGAGACGGATGGCAGAATAAATGATGACTAGATTGCAAAATTAAACCAAATAGTATTTTAGGATTCCTGGTGGTGGACCTTTTGTTTGTGTGGGTGACACAAAAAAGCGATGGGTGAAGAAAATACGAGGAGTCCGCAACTTGAAAATTTTAAAGGCACTTACATGACAAGGAAATTATTTACCTGTCATGAGATTATAAGGATTTACCATTTGGAGATAGTTCATTACATCCTATGTAAAGTGACTGCATTAACCAATAAACATCATGTATCCAAAATATATTCCATCTAGTGGCCATGTGTCCATCCTCTAGCCCCCATCTCATTTCATCACAGACATACAAACAAAATTAAGGGATCAGATTTTAGATTTAACCAAATCGGGATATTGTAAAAAGTATTTAACTATCAATTAAAATATTATGTACCTGATTCAAAATATGGGATATCACATCCAGAACATGTTACTTTTTTTCATGTATCTAGTTTCAGGGTCTAGAAAACATTTTGACATCTGTTGTGGTTCCCACAATGATTTCGATGTATATAGATATAGGATGTTATTGTGTGTGGATTTATTATATGAAAGATATGTTAATATATATTTGATATCAATTTTTTTATTCCCTTGAATATTGATATAGTACAAGGGAAATAAATATATCAAAGAATCACATGTCACATTATTGAAAAAACACATTGATATAATTTATAATTTTTGAGATATTATATTCAATATAGAGATATTACCCTTGAATTCATTAGTATTTAGAATCATCTATATTATATTTTTATATAGTCTTTTAATAAGGTGATAATTAATTATAACAAACATGAATTATGAAAGGAAAAATATTTCCAAATATTTTAAATTAATTAAATCTCTTATTATTATTTATTTTATCATTATAATTATTAACATTTGTGATTAATATTTATGTAACATTAATGTATAGTATAAAAATTCAATAAATTGAAAGTGAGTTTTTTATATGATCACTAAAGTAACCAAGTTTATTTGGACACATGGTCACTATATGTTCCATGAGTATTTACACAAATGATCATTATAAATACCTCGATCATTTTCTCATGTGATTAACATGCATACACAGAATCCACCAATAGTATACCTACCCAATCTATTTTTCTTGATATTTTTCATAATTTTTTTTAGTGGGATTTTATTTATGATTATTATTAATTTATATCTATAAATTATTGAAATAAAATGAAAATTAGAATCAAAATTGACATGTATCATTTTCTGAAAGTAGCATTCATATATTTAAAACAATATCTTCTCTCGAAACCTTATTTTATGTGTCTATCTATTATAACAATAATTTTTTACATAAAACTAATGATAATGAATTTCATGGATGAATAACCCTCCATTTGTCACACTTTTGGATTACAAGCCTACTATGAATGTCTATAAAGATGGAAAAAGTAACCAAGAGCTAGTTGAATAGCTTTAGAACAATCATTTTGTTAATCATATAGTGTGTATTGAAAAATAAATCAATGCTCAGTGGATACAGTAGATCAAATCAATATCATAAGAGGAGATTCAAATCATGTATTGGATGATTTTTTAAGGATAACAATATGTCATTATACTCAAATATTATTATAAAATTCTATGCTCATTATTAATTTTTTTCATAGCAAGGAAAGAGACACCATTACAATATTTTAGAGTGAGTTTGTTTTCGGGTTTTCTTCAAAGCACTATGGAATGAGAAATTGTGTGATACATATGGGACAATATAAGGATAATAATATTTCATACCATTTAAACCATTCCTACTTAGAGTTTTAAATTTTATTCGAAGAAATAAAATGGAATAGAATACTTAGAAGACCAAAATATATAGTGTTCAGTAGTGAATATATACGGGTAGAAAATTTAATTTATCATTTTATCTTTCTAGGAAATAAGATTTCAATATCTGTTGTCACTATGATCTATTATTATTCTTCGTAATAAAGAATGGATTTCGAATCACTCCACCTAGAAATATATTTATTCATGTGTAAGAATTATGAAATCCCTATTCAATTATAATATATCATCAATTTCTAATTTTTATTTTATCTAATTTAGGATATAAAGGTTATCTTATATATGTGAGAAATATTTTACCTACTTATGTGGTACATTCTAGACCTAGAAAAATTTTAAGATGATGGGATTAACAAAAATACTTGGAAAGGAGAATGGGTTTTAGACATTGAATTTTTTAATGAATATTTTAACACTTTTAAAAATCTATATATACCATGGGATATTTTGGATTTAAGTATTGATCTATAGGTGGTTATTGAGTATTACGTAGATGATAAAGTTGATTTTAGAGTGATTTATGTGTATGTGAAAATAGTGTTGGTTGATCTATATGTGGAAGAGAGGGAGTCCCACGATGATGATGTTAAAGTCACTCCACTAATATATTTTTGAGATATTAACTATCCTCTACCACAAAAATCTCTCCAATAATAGTTATTATATGATGACCTTTTTTAAACTGATGTGTATGATAGTGGTAATATAAATGAACATGAATGTAATGACGCTAAGGAGTTTGATTATGATGAAGGCATCCTAGAAAAGTATATTGTCTAAGGAATCATTAATAGGATGAATATACAAGATGAACATACTAATAGGGTGAGGTCTCTAGAGAATTCATAGTTAGGATTTGAAAATTAAAAGTATGATGAAGGTGATAATGGAGTAATTCCACCTTATGATGTATGGCCTATCATCTTTTGTAATTTAATATAATGGAGTAATCATTTATTTTGGAGATACAAACCCAGAATAGACATGATATATCTCATACATGTCCTCTAATTGAGCAAATTTTAGCAGGTTTGTATGGTCGTACTCCTTTGAGGATAATTAAAGAACCTATAAAAATCATTGGGAAAATAAAAGTTTAAACATTATATTTTTTTTCATGGTTTTGATGATGATGTGGATGAGGATTCTCATGACCAAAATTTATGATCTATGTATGTTTACATTCATGATTAATGTATGAAACCTTCTTGTGACCCATATACTACTATAAATATTTGTATCCTTTCTATTTCTTACTTATTTGATGTTTCAAATGATTATTTCGAATGAGGTTAAATCATATATAATGGTTCTATTGAAATAATTATTTATTGGTTATAGATAATTAGTCGAGCGAATTAGAAAAGAAGATATCTCTAGGGTTGTGACCCTTTTCATTACTTATTTTTTATACATTTATTATCAATATGGAACCAATGATGAGTAAGAGTGAGGACATAAATGAGAAAGTTGGGGCTTTATTTTAGTACCACACTGACATCATGTTGAATCCTAAGAATGGATTTATAAATCTAGTATTTTAGGATTCTTATTCTACTTCCCAAACTCATCCCCTTAAATGCATTCTTCTATTTTAGAATATATGATAATAGAAATAATAATGGTCGATTAAAGATTTATTTTTATTATATTTATATAAAAATGGATGTAGTGTTTAATTTCATTGAACATTATTCCATTAATACTTTTGTTATGGTTACAAATGATTTCAAATAGGATAGAATTGATTGAGTTACTTTAAAATTGGAACTGATTTCTATAATATTAAAATAATAAAAATTTATGGTCTCCATGAATTGTTTATATCAATGGATACTAATTATAAAATTCATCCTTTTAATAAAGAATCTAAATTCAAAGTATAAGATCTATGAATCTAAATTATTTTTCTAAAATCATTAATGGAAAATAATGTGGAATGAATTTAGGTAATAGAACATGGGTCTCATGAATTCTGAGACATATATTGGATTATAAAACCCTACCTATACATTTCTAACTTAGTTATCATTTCGCATACTACATTAACAATTACCTAAAATCCTTACACCAATACACCCTCAACCATTAGTACTTTTAACATTTCTCTTAGATACTATGTCTGAAATATCAGACATCATTCCATGATTGTGGTAATACAAGATATATTTACCACAACTGTGTAAGGTCCAAACCGTTCCTGACAATGTATCAATCTTCTTTTATTGTTACCATTTCCATATTGTTCATGCTATTAGATTGGGTTTTATCTTGGGTTTGTTTGGATTGAAATTTGGAAATTTTTGAAGGAGAATGGTTGTACATGATAGGTTTATATATCATCCATATTGTACACCGACCCAAGAAAACTGTGTTATCCCATGAATAAGAGATTAAACCAGATAACACATGGTTTTCCAAACCATCCTCCCTTTTGGTGTAACTATGCAGAACCCCAATTTGAGGTATAAAGTTTGGGCATTTTATTAAGTTAACTCATGTACCCCATATAGGAAACCTAGTGCAAGGGAACTTAATCCCTTCAATATTATTAAAAAATAACCTCTATATTATATACCTAAACTCTATAGATCAACCTTGAATTGTTTTCCCTTGTTTTTGGAGCCTCCAAGATGTATTCCAAAGACATATGACATCTTTTGTTGTTAATTAAAATCCTAGATTAATGATTGGAACCTCTCCCTATAAGATATTTTCATCCCATATGGTTTCCTCTAGATCACAAGTCTTTTTATTATTCTTAGATGGGATATTTTACATTGTTTTTATAAATATAGATCTTTCTTTGGTAGATCTAATCTATTTGAAATTGGATATATGTTTTGGATGATGATCTCATTATTTATTGTGAAATTAAACATTATTCTTTATCTAGGGATTTATTTTAGTGAGCATCCGTAAATAAAATTTAGGTAAGTCTTCTATTATTCAAATCTTAATGACTTTATTTTAGCCAGATGTTGGATATTCTATAATATCTATTAAACATTTATAAATTTAAATTCTAAAATTTAATTAATTAGTAGTTTCTATTAATTAATAAAATGATTATGTTATTGGTCAATTAGTGTGTATTAAATAAATTATTAATTAATTAATGGGATATTAGGATTGTATAATTATATTAATTAATTGACGAATTATTTAATGGAATATTCAGATTGTAAAATTTAATTAATTAATTGGTGAATTAATTAATGGGATATTGGGATTGTTTAATTGAATTAATTAATGGGCGAACTAGTTAATTAGTTATATGGTTAATGTTGGAAGAATGTATTAATGTAATTTTTTAATATTATTTAATGTGATTAAATTGAAGAACAATGTCTATTTAGATAATGTAGTGATATTTCAAGATGTTAAATATTGATAAAATAGTTTAATATTGATTGACCATGAATATTGCGATGTTTGTATTATATAAGTTATATATGTTCTATACATGTGTGGGAGGTGGATTGACGTTTCAAAATTATATAGTGATAAATGAGTGTGGGACATGAGATGATAATCTAAATACCCAAATTAAATAAATGATTGTGGGATGGGGAATGATTCTCAAAATATTCACATGTGATAAATAAACTGTTAGATAACAAATGAATATCTAAATACACATATGATATTATTAGTATAAGAAAAGGAATAATGATCTAAATACTAATGTGATATTGAATTGTGGGACATGGACTGAATCTCCAAATAACCATGGGGTGTTAGACATGACGTTCTACACCCATGAGTTGTCATTGAAATATGGTTCCAATTGGACATGATAAGTTTTTATAAGAAATAATAAATTTTGATAATGGTATTAAGATATGGTCTAGACTCCAACTGGGGGTAAACTGGGCATTGATACTATGGGTGTAATCAGGAACTAGAGGATTTATTTAGTTATTTATTGAATATTGAAATGCGATAACTATTAAATTTATTCATTTTACATTTTTCTTTATACAACTTCAAAAAATGTGATTGACTCTATATTGTTTTAGATGTCATTGGTGTTGGCCTATTGAGTTCTATTACACCCTACCCATGCTACCTATTGAGTACCTAAATATATTTCTTGGTTCTAGGAAAAGAAAGGGTAAAGGGTATTTTATTAGATTGTTGAGTTGGGATGGAGAATTCATTAGGGAAGAAAAATTGTTTTTTGGACCCTTAGAAGATTTTCTAGGGTCTCAATTTATTTTGGAGTTTACATATTGAAACACGAAACATACTTGGTATCAAAACAATATTGTTTTTGGGGTGATATTTTGTTATTATTTTAGTCACAATTTGATATTGATATTTTTCTTTATATGGTTATATATTTGGTCTATTTTTATTTATTTCTACTACAATACTACCATTATATATACAGAATAGTCTCCCATAATCAATATTATAACCTTTATTCTAGTCAACAACCTCTAGAATATAGGGAGGAGAACCTAAGGTCCTGTGATAGGCCTCCTTGGGGTACATGTGTGGGTAACCTATGTTAGGATGTTTGAGATATGTGTTAAAGGAATATTTTTTTGTCTAACTATTTAGGAATGGTATAAAGGATAATAAGTTTATTCTGGACCTGGTTAATAGAATGTTTATGGGGGTATCATTCCCATGAATGTGGGTAAAAGTAAGGTACTCAATTTGGTATTATTTTTATTGATGTATGTTGTTATAGTTTAATGTCATTTCACATATAGTGATGCCGATGATGTGTGATCTGATTACTCTTTCTGTATTTCCTGATATTTGAATTATGGGCCAGTATGTCATGATAGTTGATAATGCATTCATCATACTAGGAACCCACAATTTTTATTTTAAACGCATCATTTTTAGTAATGTAATTGAATCTTCATTTTTTGTGAATTATTGAAACAGAAATGATTTTCCATTCTTGTGAAACATAAATGAAAATGGATCATAATACGAAATTAAAAAACATAAATGTTTCAAGATGGGAATTAATGGGTGTAAAATGAGAAATATAAATGATAAGAATAATTTTACCATTATTAACAATTCTTCAGATGTATGATAGTAAGGGAATCAATAATTCCTAGAATGTTCCAATGTTGTGGAAGAATTTGGAATGACTTATTAAGGATTTGGGTGAATACCTCTTGTTAACTGTGTTAATGTTTTGAATGTTTCCAATATTTTATGTTTGTAATTGTAGATATATTACACCCAAAAAATGTTTTCTAAAATAAATACATGATCATATTGGTGGGTGTCATCCTCCAGTATTGGTAAGAGTGGAACTGATACTTCCTTGTGAAGTAGTCAAGCAGTAGTTCCATGACAACATTTCTCCATTCATGTATTTTATCAAGAGTGACATAGAGTAGTCTATGAATGATATATCTTATTTGATAAGGTATATTGAGTTTTATAATCCTTTTAATTTAACAAAATAGGTTGTACCTAAGGTATAAGAGTTCTATATTGTGTCAATCTAGACATTATATGACCATATGGAAACTCCTATTGATTACTGGGTAACATTGCATGAATATATGTTATGCAGTTTATCAATATGTTTTTGGGATGTTTATGTATGTACTAGGAAAGAAAAAGGTATGGTATTGAAGGAATTTTTGGATATGTTCCTAGATAATTTTTATCCAGAGACACCAAGACAAGATAGTGAAACTAAATTCATAATGTTGACTTAGTGGAGTATGTTTGTGATGTACTATACTTATTTACTTAGTAAATTTTATTTCTTTACTATAGTACTATATGGGTACATGAATGGTTCATCAATGAATTTTCACGAAGTGATTAAATTTTATTTTAAGACATAGGTTAATATGATTCAGTTAATGTTTTTTTTGGAAGTGGAAGATCAGGCTCTCAAATCTGGTGGGAAGATGATGGAGTATTCACCTGAAGGTAATGTAGTTGTTGTACGGTTAAATGGAGGTGTGTCATCTGAGGGTAGGAAGAATTGATATGGTAAAATTGTCTATATTAGTGGAAATAAATGTTTCATGGGGGTGAATAATTTAAGAAGTACCTTACCAAAGGGATCTGTCACTAGTTTGGAAGGATAAGACATGTTCATAGGCATTGTCCCTGAACATCAAGAGAGTCCCCATCATTCGTAAATATAGTAAATCTATAGAGGTTCTTTTGGGACCCATGATAAATGGCTGGTGATGTTTATGATAGAGATAACTAAAGTATGGTAATGGGATATTCTTCATCACATCAGTCTGGAAGCTGGATTTCTAATAGCATTGGAAGTAGAGGTAGTGGATGCAAAACATCCAGGAAAGAGCACATGTACCAGTATAGTGTTTCATCTCAATGGACTCATACTTCATCATAGGAAAGTGGGGTATGAAATTTTCATGTTTTTTATTTTATATTGGTAGATTGTGAGGATGGAATATAAAAAATTAGATATACTATTCTTTTATATTATACAACTATTAGGGAATTATTTGATATTTATTCCTATCATTATTTTATATCTCCATAAATTTTTTAATGTGTCGTCATGGTAGTGGAGTTTATTAGAATAATGGTGAAGGTAGAAAAACAATTGGGAGTAATATTGAGATATATTTGTTTGTGCAATGGATGTTCTCTCATTGTTGGGTAATATCTTTTTTAAGAGGTCATTGCATTTTTGATATGTCAGGATTTTTCCTAATTATGGTTATGAACTATTTTATTAGATTATTGTGTCCCTATTGATTTTTACCCAAGGATATTGAATATTACATATCACGAGGAAGTAAAATAAATTCACTATGTTGAATGGGATATTAATGAAGGTTGTATAGGGAAAATTCAACAAGAACTAGGGAAGATCTCTACAATTGATGTATATCTATTGTTGGATGACATAGGTATAAAGTAAAATGTCCTTCCACTTTTTGTTGATAGGTTCTGAGACGTGTTTCCAGAGGAATTATCATGGAACAAACATAATAGAGACAAAGAGTTTATTAATGATCACATTTTGAGGATGAGAATTTTTTATTCCATATACATAATGCCTCCAATGAGGTTTCAAGAGATCAAGACTCAATATAAGGATTTGACGTATAAGGGGGTTTTTCAATTCAAAGTACCTTTTGAATTGTGTTCACCAGTTTTTTAGATAAGGAGGCTGATTGGACACTACCCTTATACACTAATTAATGGAAATTGAACTGGACGACTGTAAGGAACTAGTATCCACTTCCACATATTGATGATATTTAACATTAGTTGATTGGATCTTGTGTGATGTTAATTATCATCATGAGATCAGGTTATAATAAAATGATAGATTGACCTTTTTATTATACCATGGATTATTTAATTATTAGGTTTGGACTTTATAAGTTTTTCATGATGTTGTTCAAGGTAAAAAACACACTAGAAATGTTTATGGACGCGATGAACTGAATCATACCTATAGCAAGATCAGTTTGTGGTTGTGTTTATTGATGACATCTGGGTGTACTCAAAATATAATGAGAATCATTCCAAATATATATAAATAATATTTATTATATTTAATTAGAATATTCTATTTGAAAATAAATTTATGAGTCCGTTTTAGTTTGATTTGGTAAACATGCTTGGTCACATCATCCAGGAGGATTCTGTGTTAGTGGACAAAAAGAAGGTACCTGAAATTATTTCCTTTGAGAATCCTAATAATTTTTTACAAATCTGTAGCATTAAATGATTATTTGGATATTATCAGAGGGTTATCAAGGACATATAATGCCTGGTATTAGAACTTTTGGGCTTGAACAAGAAGGGAGTAATTTTTAAAATAGTCAGAAACATGTTTTAATACCTTCCAAGAGTAGGATAAAATCCAAACAATGAATCATGTCACGAAACAACCTAATGTTGTGGAGGATTATATGATTATTTTTAATGATTCTAGGACCATTAGTGTTACATTTTTGATTTATGGATATCTAGTTGTGATGTACGGGTCCTGGTAGTGTCAGCCACATAAATAAAACTACCCAACAGATGACCTCAAATTAGTTGTAGTGGTTTCTGAATTGATTTTTTATCATTATTTATTGAGATTGAGTTTTATTATGTATGCTGATCACAATAGAATAAGGGGTATCTTTTCATTGAGATAATTGAATATCCAATAGCAGATATCAACTGGGTATATACAGTAACCCAACATTGATCAATCATATATGATCAGAAATGGATATATTGTTTTATACACATTAATAAGGAGAACTCAGACACATATAGTTTTGTAGTCTAGTGCTAAGTATAAGATGAAGAATTTACTAGTTGAGATTGTTATTGTATTTTAGAAGGGATAGGATTATATGAATATCATATTAGTATCAATATATTATACACTTCTTAGCCATATTAAAGAGATGAAGTTTGAAGAAATATAAACATTGGCCTTGTGGGAAAGCATTAAAGGTGGGGATAAAACATAATAATTGATTGTAGATAAAGATTAGATCATCTATGATAGAAATTATTATATCTCTTTGTCCCTATGGGTGGAGATATTGTGTGAATATCCTGCTTTAATGTGGTCAGGAAAATAGGGAATGAATCAACTGTACCATGAACTATGTCAAAAAACTTTTTTGGACGGGCATGTAAATGATGTATGCAGGGTTCAAGAACTGATGCTACACCTAACAACATGTGAATACAGATAATTAATGACCAAGTTGTTTACTAAATACATTTCCCATTCCATACTGGATGTGATATTAAGTTCCAATTGATTTTTTGGTGGGACTTATGTGGATTATATAGAATAATGACAATAGTTTTGGGTGTGTGGAATGAATAATGAATGCAACTCATTTCATCCCTATAATAGAGATTTAATATGTGGAGAAGTTATAATATTTCTCTGTTCTAAAGATAGTATCTCTAAATATGTTTCCATAGAGTATTTTTTTAAATTGTGACTCATTCATTACATCAAACGTCTAGTAGGTAATGCATAATAAATTTTTAACAAAGATTTTATTAGGTACCAGATTCTACCCAGAGAGAGATGGGAATCTAGATCATACTACCAATGTTCTTGAGGATATGTTTTGGGTGTGTGTCCTACATTTTCAAGATCTTGAGAAAAACACATAGGTTTGGTGGATTTTTCTTATAAAAATAGTAATTGTGATATAATTCGTATGGAACCTTACGAGGCTCTTTATTGTTTACCATGTAGATAACCTATATAATGGATGGAGGTAGGTGAGTTAATGTTTTTGTGAATGAGTATTGTGAAGGGGATTTTAGGGAATGTTTGGTTGATTTGGAAATTTATGGCTATAACATTGAGTTTGTAGAAGTCATATGATCATGGAATTCAACAACTCTAAGTGTTCATGGAGGGTAACTATATAATAATTATAATGTATCCTAGATTAGGTCCCCAAAGGAAATTGATATAGGTCATGTTGGTACTAAGTGTTTTTTGATTGTTTGGGGTTGTGAATAGAATTGGGCTTGGGGAATAATGATTGGATCTTCTTTATAGGTACAATGATATTCATCATGTTTTTCATGTGTCCGAACATCAACAGTATCACCCTAACTATTATGAAATGATCTAGGTAGATGACGTTATACTTGTTATAGATGCATCCTTTATGGAGCATATAATACATGTGTTGGATCACATTGAGTATGTATTTTGGGGAATTATAATGATGTATGTTTTTCTATTGTACAAAAATTTCCTTTTTAGGAGGTAACATAGAATATTTAATCAGATATGGGGGCATATGGTCCGAATATTTTTGGTTTGAAATCATAGAGATGCATGGGAGTAAAGATCAGGGATGAGTTATTATAAGGTGGGGATATTGTAATATTCATACCATCCTTTGATATGTTATTGAATCATTTAGAATAATTATTTTTTCATTTTTCAGTACTCATAATTTTCCTTTTAACATATGTTCATTTTAGTGAAAATTGGGAGATTTTGGAAGGATGACCTGAAGTACATGGTCGTCCCATGTTTTTCCCAAACTCTATTCCCAGCCTAGCAAACTGTATGAACACAGATTGAGGGGATTCTTATGGCTATATAATTTTTTTATAACCATGAAACCTATTAGGATTAACCACATGACACCCCGAGATGAGGCACAAAATAAGGGTGCATAGTTAGTAGAAAAAATGCACCATGTTCTAGAAATCGTTCGTGATGAATTTTAATCCCCATAATTTATTAACAAAAATCTTGAACCTTTGACATATAACCCCAAACACCATAGCTAAACCGTTATTAATTTTATCTAATTTTTTGAGGCTCCATGATGGATTACAAGGCTGTTGGATCTCTCTTAATGGCTAATAGAAGCATGTATAGAAGATCATCACTTGTCCTGGAAGGAGCTTCTTATCCTTTAGGTTCCCCCTACTCATGTATTTATCTCATTATAAAAATGTATTTTTTCATATCTAATTGATTTTTCTAGATCTGGATATTATAGATCGAATAAATTTTAAATTATTTCTTGGTAATGGATATGGATCACGTTCTTCATTTTGAAAATGAATGTTATGCTTCAATTGGACATTTTATTCTCTGAACGACTTTCAACAATCATGAGGCATATGATATATTATTCAAATCCCAATGTCATGATTTCAATGATGTTTATTAAATTTTACAATTTATATTGAATTTTAATCAATTATAATTCTTAAAATGAATTAATAAATTTGGTCAACTATTTTATTAAGGGATTATGTGATTTTTCAACTAGTATGGTCTAATTGATTAGTAAATTAATTAATGGGATATTGGGATTGTTGAATTGAAATAATTAATTTGTGAATTAATAATTTTATAATATAATTATTGATTTTTATTAATTAAATTTTGAATTATTTAATGGGATATTAGGAGTTTTTAATTGAAATATTTATCAGGATATATGGTAAATGTTGAAAAAATGGATTAATGGTGTTCTATTCCTATTATTCCCTGTGATTAAAACCAAGAAAATTTTTGTTTTGATAATTGTAATATTATTCCATGATATGACATTTTGAAAAAAGGAATAATGATAATTAACATTGAATGATACTATGTATGTAATATAAGTGTGATATATGTCAAATTATTGTTTTGGACATGGACTGATACTTTAAGACACCATATCGATAAATGAATGTGGGACACAGATTGATGCTCCAAAACCCCATATGTGAAAAATGACAGCAAGATAGCGACTGATGCTCTAAATACTTATATGTGATAAATGATCTATGGTACGTGGACTGATGATCCAAAATTCCCATATTAGATCATGATTATGGGATATGGTCTAAGGAAACCAATACCCATCTGGTAATGAGGTGTGGGATAGGTACTAAGGCTCTTAATACACATAGGCTGTTATACAAGACCTTATATGACCATTAGTTGGAATTGTATTGGGGTTCTCATTGGACGTGATATTTTTTAATATAAAATAATAAAATTGTACAATGGTATTGTGATAAGGTTCATACTTTTTCATGGGATGATGCAGGATTGAGGGTTTTGGTCTCCTTTGAATGTTTGTGTTAATTGTGGGTTTTTATTGAATAATTTAATGTGATAATTGGATACATAATGCATTCTAATTTCATCTTTATATAAATATTTACACTGTTATAGATTTGATATTTTTTTAAAGTCATGGGTGGTGGCTTATTGAGTTGCACCTACACACAAATTGGACTACGAGATCAGTACATGAATGTATTTTATTTTTGAGGGACATGATAATGGAATATGTTTTTATTTGATGGATGATTCGGGATGGGGACTAAATTATGGAACCATACCTAGTGATTGGACCCTGTTTGGAGTTATCAATGTATTTATTTACTTGGGATTATCATAATGACTATTGAAACATAGGTGTCATGAAATCTCTATATTTTTGGTTTGAGTATTGTATTTATGTTTTAGTTATCATGGGATATTGATTTTTTCGCTATATATATATATGTTTTGGTTATTGTTTATTTATTTATATTGTTTTTCTTATTTATTAAATTGTGTATTATCATCCCATGGCCAATATTAGACCCTCACTGCTTGTTAGAAGACACACGAATACATGTATTCTCCCATGAGGTCATGTGACCGGCCGACATGGGGAAGAAATGTATGGAACCCAAGTCATCATGTTACACATTTCCCCAAAACCTACCAAACTAACCATACTAGCTTCACCGTTTACCTCCATAGTAAAAGAACCTCTCATTCATGATGAGAGTATATATATGTCTAATTAATTTTATAATTATAATTACTCATTTGGAATATCTATTTGTAATATTTTATAATATCAAATTATATTAATGGAATTCCTCAAGTCAACATTATTATTTTCCTACTATTCCTTAATCTATTAATCTGTAACCATGAATTCAAATTATGATATTAATTTTTTTTTTCATAATTATGCATTTCATATAAGGGATCAAGAAAATGATCTTATT
The DNA here is from genome assembly GCA_963277665.1 of Viscum album. Lineage (NCBI taxonomy): Eukaryota > Viridiplantae > Streptophyta > Magnoliopsida > Santalales > Viscaceae > Viscum > Viscum album. The sequence continues at coordinate 672,259,397 of OY728157.1, read as the reverse complement.
GAGAAATATATTTTTCAATTTTTTACAAAATCATTACATTAAGTATTCAATTCATTTAATTTTAATTTTCATGATTTTGGAACATTGAATGGGGAGGATGTTCGTATATTATTGAAACTAATTATTTTAATGAGGTTAAATAATTTTTATTATATTTCTTATGGATATCATGTTTTATTATATTGAACTATAATTTGGAAAAAATTATAAAATCATCCAAGTCATTATGTTTCTGTGGCTACCTACAACATGTGTATTTAAAATATTGTGTAAATAAATTGAACATGTCATGGGGGTCATGTGACACGTGACTATGTGGAACCTACCATATATTATAATATAATTGACCACGTGAAAAACTATGTTTCTATATGAGTGTTGATAATAATTTTTCTTAATTTTTTTACTAATCATGTTTTTATATTGTAGTGATAGAATGAACAAAATACCAATTTAATTTCAAATTACCCACCACATAGAAAATTTTTGCTAAATTAAAAAAAATGATAAGTTATGTGCATAGATAAATATATCACAAAAATGGAAGAAGAAACCAAGTCAAATAGCAACATGACTTCATAATGTTATCAAAATAAAAAGTAAAGAAATATAGTTACTGTATAATAAGATCACTTTATCATTCCTAATGAGAGTACCATGTAATATAACCTAGTTACCATTAGCCAAAGTAAATAATCATTATATGAAATCAATTTAATGTGTCAAAAATAAATGATTTATTTTGAAATAATCAATGAATTTATTTCAATGAATTATTTATATATTCAGTGCATTTAATATGGAAATAAACCCCCGCTAATGTATAGTTTAGGGAAAATATCTCTATTTTTCATAGAGCCTCTCATTGAAAAAGTGTGTGGAAAATATGTGTATTCATATGAGATAAATAGGAATTCAATTATTTATAAATGAAACTTCTTCTATGATCAAAATTACATAGAATTAGTTAAAACTCAATTTATCCCATTCAAATAAAATTTGAACAGCTCTTGAACAATCTATGATATTCAGATAGAGTTTAATTGAATATTCTAACATTATATTTCATGGTAAATCTATTTTAGCATATATTTTCATCTTAGATCGTTTAACTGTACTTATATATTACCATAGGATATCGTATTGTATTTGAAAGTCATAAATACTCTATTTATTTAATTTTCATATGTAATTACACTTTGAATGGTGAAAGAGGTTATATTGGTTAGATTATATATGTAGAGATCTTATGTTTTTTATTACCCCTACATTGATATGTTGATGGGGATTTGTGTGTCATGGAGAGCCTTTTTCAATCTTTCTTCTATAAACTGCATCCATGTTATGTATTAGTCTATTATTTAACAAACATCATGGTAGTATGTTACTATCGTCTGAAGAGGTATTGGTGTTATTTTTATACTAAACTTGTTATATTAATTATGTTCTGTGATTTTCTATTTAGTTTACCCATCTTAAAAAACAATTATTTATTTATTACAAATCTATAGAAACATTACATTGGTAGTTAAAATTTTTTGTGTTTTATATATGGTGATTGATACCAGAAAATAAAATTATAATGTTATAAGAGTTTTAAAAATTGTTTTTTATTGAGTTTAAATTGATTTTTTATGATGTTTTTAGAATCATTAGATATATATTTATACATTTATAATGAACTATTCATTTTCAATAAACTGTGATATTTTCATTTAAAAAAAACTAATATATTTTTTTTTAAAATTCAATATCTTATTTATTCTCCACTCTGAACATCAAAAACATAGTATTCCCAAATTAAATACACACTAATATTATAATAGCATCCCAACAATTATGTAATGAAGAGAGTAAAACAAAAAAACATACCTCAACAACATTCTTTATTACCACCGATGACAACAAATATATGATGGTTTTTAATTATTTTATGTGATTAATTACTTCACCCCTTCCATCATCTTTAGATTGAATAATCAAAAAAATTAGTATATATTTTTTAATGATATGGATTTTTGTACATATTTTTTTGAGATCTTTCATTAACCCAACTATCATCTTCTATTCACTAATGGTGAGAAATATTTTTTGGCCTAGTGTTCATAACTCTAAAAAATGTTCAATATAGTATATGCTACTCTATCTCCTATATATGCATTTCACCTTTCACTTGGAAGAAGAAAGTGAAAAAATCATGTTATAGTTTTTATTTGATCTTTATACTGAAATTAATATGGTTTGTTTCATTAAGGTGATTTATCATTACACATTCATCATCTATTTTTGTCCGTAAATTTAATAAAAATAACCTTTTTGAATTATTCCTTTATTAATGATTTATGTCAAAACAAATGGAAAAATAATTATGATAAAAAGAATAATATTAAAATGGAAAAAAAAATTTAGAACAAGATGAACAAATAATGTTGTAGGTTTTGGGAAGTTATACCTAAATATATCGAGTGAATAAAATATCTTTGGATAAATTTTCCAAAGAATGTTCTTAGAGTATAACACATATGAGACATCTAGCACAAATGAGATAATAATTAAAGTGATGAAACAATTCCACCAAAAAAACAATGTGTTCATTATTTTATGGTGAACAATGGATATAAGTCTATAAAGCTACAATATCATTGTCCCCAAATTATATGATGCAACATTATATCTACAGTACTATAGTATACTATTAGAGATATGAGTCAGTGTTGCTCAATCACTATAAAATAGTCATTGTTGAAGTAATTATCCAAAATTCATTCAAATTAATAGGGTACACAATTCTAATGAACTTTCATATCATTATTCATTCATGATTGAAGATTCTCTACCATTATCTAAAACCATGATATAAGATCATGGATGTTTGAGAGATTTCATCAAGAGGAGATAAACAATGTGGATTACAGTGCCTTAATCAAGGACTATGAATCTATGTTTTGTGATCCATAAGAATCTGAAATCATCCATGACGTTGAGGTTTTTAATTCAATTATTAATTTTTTATATAATTTATAATTACTTATTATTATTCAATGACATATTTTTAAGGTGGTTTATACCTCATTTGGTTATATGTAGATTTTCAGGTGTTTTGGGCATCGTCATGTTATTTGTTGGTGATTATTTTATAAGAGGCCTAACTAAAACAAATATTTTCCTAATAAAACACATAATTTTGTTTTTTCATTCATATATATTTTTTATTGGGTCAATAATGTGTGTAGATAGAATAAATATTTCATATGGGCTCCATGGTACATGACATTGGGTCTAGCCACATATATGTATAGAAACCCCCTGTGATAGAGGTGGAATATTCTTGTACACCCCATGGAGTGTTACACTACACATCCTAGTGATCATTTCATGGATAGGTACCAGTGTACCCCACATATCATATTAGTTAGGGACACCTCATATATTAGTTTGGCACACATAGGCATTGACCAAGGTAAATTCCAAAGGTTGTGTGTTTGGGTGTTCTTATTGTTTTCTCCAAATAGGTATTGAGTAATAATTGATTTACTGGGGTTTTCATATCTTATCACCATGAGCGTGAAATTGAAAAATAATGTTGTCTATTTATAGTCATTTTCTACAAAAAGTGTGATGGTGAATCACTCTTTACCATGAATGATCATTGGGATAATTTTTCTGGTTGAGTTTTGAATTGGAAACACATGCCATTTACTATGTGATCCAGGTGATGGAATAGAGAATATGTGAGGGATGGGGAACCAAAACATGGTTAAATCAAAAATTGACACTCATATACTCAATTTTATTCATAGATAATTACCATGTATGTGTTGTTAGTGTAATTGTGTGTCTCAGAGGATGATGATTTGTAGATGAAAATGTTTGAAGAGAAATTAGTAGTATACTATTAGTTGATGGGTAGTCTAGGGGCCATGGTAAGGTGTGAGTCCCATGGTGTAATCTATATTTATCTTGAATGAACCCTAGAATTATTATTTCTACATATGTATTTGATTTAGTGAAGGGTTTTGTCATAAACTCACTACAATGTTGAGACATACTAAACCTAAAATCCCAGATTATAATGTATGTTTGTTTTCTCTTTTAGGAAACATCATGAATTTAAAAAAATAGATTTTTAGAAATGTATATACAGTGTTACTTTTGTTTATTTTAATAAAAACTTATATATTTTTTCTTAAAAAATGGTTGCATCCATTTATTTGGATTCAAATAAATTCCATGAATCAATGAGGTAAATTATTGAGTGGGAATGGGCCACCTAGAAAGGTATGTAAAGGGTAATCTATAATATGGTTTGAATTCATTTTTATTACTACTCATAAGATGTAGGTTTTTTATTCCAGGATTGTGATATTATATCTCCTATATTTTCCCACAACATGGTAGATCATATATTTCTAGACGTAATTATAATTGTGATTTACTGATATAATGTTTTGATTGGTAGAGATGGATTAGTGTCTGGGGTTAATGTACCCTAGATATGGTATAATATAAATATTAGTTATGGGTATTCAATAAAATATTCATATTGCATGGCTTGGTCATGATGATGGTTGGGCTATGAAGATGGGTTGTGTTTGTAGAGGCATATAGTGTAATAAACGATTTTGTTCTTTTCTACTTAGTCTACTCTATATGGTGGAAATGGTTAATAAATTGGTTTGTAAAGAAAAAAATCACTCCTTTAACGCTATTTTGTGACTAGAATGTTGGGTTCCTCTATAATGTGACATTTGGATGGGGCATGATTCTACAAATAGTTTGTCTATAACATATATTAATTTCAATGGATTTACAATTGGACTTATCTTCAATATTTGATGAGATATGGGAACGAATGGTTGTGTTATACAATTATATTAGTTGGTTGTGATTTCTTATTCCTAGAAATATTTCAATAAAATTGTATGAGTTACACACATTACAGGTCATTGGAGGTTATTTTACGGATAGTGTAGTTCACGGGCTAGTATTCAATCATTTTTTGGCATATCATTAATGAAATTTAAGGAGCCTTGATGGGTTTTTTTCATGTGGTCCATTTTTCTTGAAGTCAATTTTTTTTTCAACTCTATCATATGTGATAAGAAATGAGGTTGTATCCTCTATATTGTGGGACCAATTTGGCATCCATCATGGATTCATTTTATTGAGTTGTTGTTGTTGAATATGGTTAACTAGTTAAATAGGTTTTCATTGTTTCAGGTGTTTTTGGGTTTTACTCTTATTTGTTCTAGTTTACCTTACATTGTGTTTCATATTCAAATGGTTAAACCTGCCTTTTTAATAATCTATTACAATATTTCCTTTTTTGCGTTTTCAAAGGTGTATTTTTATACACACCTCAATATTGTTAAGGCTCCCTAGAATTTGGGTGTATATATAAATGAAATATAGGATAATTGTATCTTATATTAGTAGGGATATTGTTAAGTGAGTGAAGATTTAGTAAATGAGGAATGATATTGTCAGAAATGGTTCATTACTAATGATATTACATGTATCACCCTATTATTTTTTGAAATATATTTTCAAATTATTTTAATCTTTTTTATATTTTACATTTCATGAATCATTGAATATAGTTTTCTTATATTTAAATGCACTATGTTTGCCTTATTGTAACTAAAAAAATTATTATATTTTGGTAAATATAGTTGTTTGTTTGATTTATATTGCTGAAAAAATTACTAACTTTGATAGTATGAATTACTTGCAAATCTGAGTCTTTACAGAACTATAATAAAATAATTTTATTTTTAAAAAATAATTTTATATGAACCATGTATCTGTTGAAATAGAAGTTAAAATTGACATTAACTAAATTATCAAAATATTATTACCAAATTTAAATATATGAAATCATTTTTTTATCAATTTTTTAAGGGAATGCATGAACTATTTCAAAAATATAGAAATCACTTTTCTAAGAAAAATATTTTTCTATATATAAAATAAATATGTTCTCAATAAATTAGACAAAACAATTTTTATTACTTATTTCAATAAAATATATATATATATACATATTATATAATAAATAAATATTATTAATACCCATCGAATAGATACGATAGTGATAAGGTAAGAATAAATCCAATTTTATGAAAAACGTTGTATTTTTATAAAATATAAGATTACCACCTTTTAAGGGAGAAACCATTTTAAATATGATTTTTAAAATATTATAAATTTTATTTGAAAAAATTAACACCATTTATTAATAAATAACATTATAATTATATCATGGTTATTTTTTTGTATTTTTATATTGCATTTTATTTTTTGAATAGTGAATAACACAAAATTTTAATTCAAAACTACTTTTTCACCTAATTTATTTTTTTAGATAATTTTTTTTGGATTTGAGTTTAGTTAGATCAATTTTGAATTAATTAATTAATTATAGTTAATGTAAATATAGATGAAATTGAATTTTTATATAATAACATTTCAAAATTTTCATAATTTGTATATTAAAAACCAACTTTTTATCCCTATTTGGGAATAAATTTAAATTAATTTATATCACATTTGATAATAGAATTTGGAAACATGGTTTATATAATATCTATAACAGTATATTATAATTTATAATATGTTCGACTGAGATTTATAAAAAATTTGTTAGCAAATGGGATTAAAATAAATTATATTGATTAAGTGAAAATTATGTTTAACAAAGGACTATGATTTAAACATAATGGAAAAAATGACCTAAAAATAATAAAATATACAATGGATTCCCATAGTTATAATATATACATTCTTGATTAAAATATTATGTGTTAATGGGATACCATTAAAAAAAATCCTTCTTCCATAACTTAGTTATATTAAAAGGCTAAAAAACTATACTCATATTTAACAATTATAAAATTTTGAAATATTGAAAGGACTAAATATTTTATGTTATTTAGAAGATTTTGAAATATAAATAATTTTTTGTTATAATTATTTATTATTAATTTTTATAAATTATTTATTTTGAAAATGGCATTACAATATCTAACACATTGATCATTTTGTAAATAAATATATAAAATAAATAATGCTAAAAAATTTATACTAATGTAAATTTAATGAATTAATGTTTTAAATTATTTTTTTAGATTTATATATCATTTTAAATTTATTTTAACAAAGCATATTTCAAATAAAATAATATTTTTATACTTTAAAATTTAAATTAAATAAATAATGTCATAATTGAATTTTTTTTTATAATTACTAATATTTTACTAAATGAATTAAAATCAATATAATCCTAAAATTATATAACTGATTATTAAGTTTTATTAATTTTAAAATATTTTCTATTAATGGAAAAATTAATCTTTTATATTTAAAATATATACACTTAAATTGTAAAAAAAAATGTTTGTGTGGTTAAGGATAAACCATTTGACTTGCGTGTTACACGCACTTATTAAAAAATTAATTTTTAATGCACATGATATTTTTATTTTAAAAAATATATATAATTTTTTAAATTAATTTTACCTATATTATATAATAAATCACACCTATATTCAGTATGAATGGTCAAATAACATATGTTTGTAATTTTATTACCTAATTTAGAAACCAAACCAATTAATATAAGAAAACATAACGATTAAAGAAAATATATTATAAACATTCACAATTTTTTGTCTGGTGGATATTTTGTAAAACAATAAAATAACATCAATTCTTTATTTTTTCTATTTAGGAAGCACATCAGGTAGGGGATTCCTCGCATTAGTTCATAGCTTTTGGAATTTACTAGAATTCCACCCTCCTCCATTTTAAAAAGCCATTCACTCTTCGCATAACTCAACCCTCTCAAGGAAAATTGGCTTGTAATAAAGCATCCAAATAGTCTTCCAAAATCCTTCTCATAATCATAGAGGCTTCCATTATAGAATAAATATATCTAAGGAAACCCTTTTGTTCAAAGCAAGATGAGTTACCCAAATAAGAGGTAACATACACCATCAAGCTCCTTTGTTTGTTTTCATTCTCCACCACCTCAATTATTAGTATTAAATGAATATATAAAGACCTCAGTATCATATTTATACATCATTGTTTTTATTAGATGGTTACTACCTACATTTACACACAATTCCATCTAATGTGTAACAAACTTACCATTCATATGTATAGAAAACTACCACCTCACAAAACAATGTTGTTCATTTTTTCTTTACCTCCTCTCATGGTTGGGGATTGTGATGGAATAAATATTATTATATAGTAGATATTATTTTTATGATTTTTTATTCTTATGGAATTATTTTATGACACATAAATTCCTGGTTTCCATTTTTTCAAATAAGAAAAATTTTCATGGGGAAGTGTGGACTGCCGTCTCCTCAATGAAATGTCATTCATTGATAGTCTATATGGAATGTACTAAGGATTGTTTTAGTGAAAATATAATATATATATGAAAAAATAATTCTACATGATTTATAAGATACATATTCATATTTTCTATTTAATTTCATTATTTAATCATGGTAATAAAATTGAAATAACATTAATTCATAGGTACAACCTACCATCTCCATGAGTGGTGTATTCAATCTTAAAATTATATATTATATATATTATTATAAAAACATATATACTAATGTATAAGATATTTATTTTATTATTTATAATATTTAAATAATTAAATCATCATCTATGTAACAGTAGCATGTATCACAAGAAAAAACATATAAGAAAAACTAAGCATATATTACTCAAAAAATCACATTGAATAAGATTTTTTAATAAATAGGTATTATAAAGTCATAAAGACCATATATTTTATTATTTATAAAAACATAGTTCTTGAGTAGATTTAGCATAATATTATATTTATTATATATGATGTTTTAATATGTATGAATAAGGTCAATACTTTATGTAAGGAGATTTATAGTCTCACTTTTTCCCCTCGAAATGTTATGTCATATTAACCAGTCATTTATTTTTTTCATTTTATATGCTTCCCCTTAATATATTCTATGATTAATATAGAAAAAATTATTTTTATTTACATATCCATTTTATGAATTGTTTTAGTTGGGGTTTATGTTTTAAATATTATTAAATCGGTAAAGTAGTTTGATCTCAATTTTCCTTCTTTGTAATGCATGCCATTAATTTCAAAAACCATGTTTTGAAAAAAAATTAATAATGATATTTTATTGAAATTTTAAATGAAAATGGGTTTTATTTTTTATGGTTTTAAAGGAATATATTAAATGTTCTCAATTTCAATTCAAAGAATTTTTTTTCTAAATGATTTTAATATTTCATTATACAATTTCATACAATTTTAAATGAAATATCTTTCCAAAAAAATATAATGACTATTTTATATATTTAAGAAAAATTAATGGAAAATGGGTTTCAAAATGTTTTCAAATATTTTATTATATTTTTCCTTTTTTATTTTCCTGAAAATTGGTTTCATAAGTTTTATGTTTTCAAAACCATTTTCAAAATAATACAGAATACTTTCAACTAGAAATATTTTTAAAAGATATTTCAAAATTATGTTTTTTTAATATGACATCCATAGGTGATACTCATGCCTTTCTATAGAAATTATTAAATGAGTATATACACATTCGTTCATTAAATGATTTGTGTATTGATGGAATGAATCTTGTTTCTCTTTCATGGGTTATATACATATGAATCCTACATCATATCCTAGGTTATCCTTTAATGAAATAATATTGAACCCTCTCTATGTATCCAAAGTTTTAGACATGATTAAATGTTTGTGACACCCATTTCATTTCTTGGGTTATTATATGACTGTTAATTATATTGTGGAACAAGTTTGTGTGATTAGATTATGAGATGTGTGGGACCTATATCTCCCTCTAATGCATTGGTAATATATTTATATCTTATGAGATAATGATTCAATTGACATGGGTCGTATTTATCCACTATAGAAGAAGGGGAAACTCGATCTAGTAAGGGAAGAAGGATAAACTGAATCTGTTATAAGGAAAGGATTCTGACTATGGATGGGGGTGTGTCTAGCTGAATATATTATGTACCATAAAGTGCATTGATAAATTATATCAATACATCATGAATTAAGGGAATGAGATTTTATCTATATTTTCAAGCCAAAATTCCATGTATTAATCATATGTTATGATTTCATTGCTTATTCTCTATAATTGTATATGATTCATGACATAATAACTACAAACCATTCGAGTATGATTCATATTTATGAATGATGATATGCATAGTATGATATTTTAATGTTATAATCATGTTCTGAAAAAATTATTCTCATGTTTATCCTTACATATCACCGTTTTTACCATTATTTAGAATCTATGATCAACCCTTTTATGATTGCATCCCAAGGTTATGAAGATATGTTTTAGGAATGATATTTATAATGGTGTGGATAGTCTTATAAAACTTAATGGGTTATAATGTAACTCACTCATGTACTTTTTTTAGAATTCCATGTTTAAAAAAACTAATGTAAACTGGTATTCCGGTGTTTGTTTATGTTATGTCTAAATTATTCAGAGAAAATGATGTAATTCCTATTTATGTTATGACTAGGTTGTTAAAGTTAGTACTAGTGTGATGTTTTTTAAGATACTTTGGAAACTAGGAAAAAAAATTATGAAATCAGTAGGGTTATTGCCAAGGATACGTCTGGGGGTGTATATAATGATAACACTAAGGGTAAAGAAAATTATAGGAAATATTCCTGGTGTTTTGGTAAATCATATAATAAGTAGTTTCCCGCAATACATACCTATCAAGATACTACAAAAGAACATGGTTCTATTCTAGATTTACCTTGGGGTAAAAAATCTAACATGGTCTGTTGGGCTTGACTTGAGTGTAACTCAGTACCTTGAAATGGGTATTACTTCACAACTTGTTGGACCATCCTAGGGGATATTATTTTTCAATTCAATAAAATAATAAAAAAACATCATGGAGTATTTAAAAATAATATGATTGTAAATAACCAACTATAAGCCTAATTTATTATATATTAAAGAAGTAGCTCCCATTATTTAGACACCCTATATATAATTTCTCATGATTATGTGGTTTTTTTCTCTGATTAGTGGTTCTCAATATATTTTTTATGGTTTTACTCAATACCGTAAACAAGAAAGAACATGTTTAAAATTAAATGATTCATATGCAGAATGTATAGGAAAAAATTGATTACCTTATTAGACATCCCCCAAAGAGAAATATTGTTGTCCATCACTACTGGTTATAATGCCGAATATAATGAGACTGCTAACGACATGTGAATGGAGTGGGATGGTCTTCTAGTATTATTTATATTAAAAATAAAAATGATGATAGGATTAAGTTTTATGGTCCTTATTAAATGATTTATATTTAATATTATGTGAAATGTATATTAAGGGGAAAATTATGTTGCTGAAGAAACAGTTTAAGAATAATGTTGTATAATTTTAGTGTACATGTATTGGAATTCAAATATTATATGAGTCATGAAATATATATGTATATTTAGTATAATAATTTAATTAATTAATAAAAATTATATGGTGGATGGTGATGAAGATATAGAAAATTGATTTAATGGAATGTATATATTTTAAAATAGGGCATGGTAACCCTAAATGGGTTGAATATTTTGAGACTATTATATTATCATGGATAAATAGATGACTGATATGGATAAAGTAAATTTGATAGTATATATAACCTTAGAACTAATAAAGGATTTGTGGACAAATTATTATATATTATCATGGATGATTTTTACAACTTATAGAATTTATAAAAAATATAAATTAATGTTAGGAAAAATAAAGCATCCTTTTTTTACAAAAAAAAAATTAACTTTAATCCATGTTATTACCATGTTTATAGAGAATATACGATATGGGTATTCACCTTATTGGAATTTAAAAACATAGAGTATACAATGTTATATATTACAGATAAATAATAAGATGATTTTATGACCGTATTAATTGTGTTCTGTATTTTTATCTTTTAGAGTGGTAATATGGTTAACCATTTATAGAAATTTTATGTAAAACATCAGATGACATTTATGAGATAAATGAATTATCTCACCAGATTAGGATTTTTGAATATTGTATAACCTGTTATAAAAAGATTATGATGATTCTAACTGAAGATAGATGAGATTATTTAACAAGGAGCATATGATATATTTGTACTTCTAGAATGACGAATCCACCTTCAATTCACAGAGTAAGAGAATAAGTGGAAATAAATCAAGGCATAATGAAAGGCTGAGATTGCACAAGTAAAATGGAATAAAGTCAGGTAAGTATATATTATTGTGAATATTCTTAATAATGTCAAGAAAATGCCTTTAAGATAAAATTATTACCGAAGTACATTCATTTATGATGAATTAAATGGCCCTTTATATCATTATAGATTCATGGGTTTGTGATTGTTAAATTTCTCTTAATAAAGTCCTCCATCTATCTTCATCAAAACAAGATTGATTTATTTATATTCCAAGTACATGTTTTCAATTCCCACCTAAGTTCTCTAATTTGGTAAAATATTCATGAGTTAGTTTGGGTGACTTTTTACATTCCAACTCTCCATTTTTAATGTATGTTTCATAATTCATTTTTATGATGTGGGTTTCTATGAAATAAATATATAAATATTAAACATTTAATAATCAAAAAACTTTAGTAGAAAATTCATTTTATTGTGGGTGGAATGTGACCCCCCCAATATTTTGTGAAATATTTTCTTTAATTAATTAAATCTTTTGGATATTTTTCATTTCACTCATCACTGAATATAGTATTTTATTTTATTTATGAACTACATGTAGATTTATTACACTACATGAAACAATAATATTATATTTAGGTACATGATGAACTATGTTTTTCTTCTATTACAAACCATTTTGAGTCACTTTGATATCTATCATTACATGAATGTTTTTGTTTTTACCGAAAAATAAAATACTATTAATAATATTATGGAAATGTTATTATAGGTACAACCTTACCATTTCAATGGTATATACTCATTATATTAAATAATTTATGAAAATATTATTTATAAATGAACATAAAATGGATCAAATTTTATTAAATTTTTTATAATTGAATGTGAGTACTATTTGGAAATTAAATATTACATTAAAAAACTATTTTCCTATATGAAAAAACAATTTCATCTCAATAAATTAAAAAAAATGATTAATGTTTTCTATAATATTTATATTTTATATTTTCAATGATTATTTGTGACACTTATCCAATATATTTTAGAGTTATTTGATAAAACTAAATCCATTTTTAATTATAAAAAGTTTCACTTTTTAAAAAAGTTAATTGTACCAATGTTTAATGGTGATCCAATTTTAAATATGACTTCATGAAATTGTTATAATTATTATTTTAAAAATAAATCATTATTTTTTAATGGTTACCATTAAAATTTAATTATGGTGAATTTTTTGTATTTTTCTGTGAAGATTTTTTTTTTCAAAACAGTGAATAACATTGAATTTTAATTCAAAATTTTATTTTCATCTAATTTATTTATATATGTAAAATATTTTATTTTATTTAGACATTATATATGTATATATTAAAACATTTAATCCATTTTAGTTATTTTTAATCAATTTAACATTGAAATTGATTAATAATATTTTTCAAATTTCAATTCATTTTTTCATTGGGAACCACATTTATCATTTCATCTACTGTATTAAATTTAAATTAATTTCCTAAAATTATAATAATATAATATTTAAAAAAGGATTCCATATTTGGAATCATAATAATTTTAAATTTATAATAATTTGAACTTAGTTTGTTTAATACAATGAATTTTGAAAATGATTATAATTATTTATAGCAATTAAGAGAAAAATTAGCTTAACCAAGGACTAAACCTTAATCTTTTGGGCCAAAATGACTGTGAATCATATCCAAAATCCATTGGATGTTAAAATTTAAACTTTTTAAATTTATGGTTATAATTATTTGATTTTTTGGGATAATAACCAATAAAAGTCACATTTTTCATTAGTTAAGGAAAAACCCAAAAAAAGTCAACTTTCTATACCTTATCATTTATAAAATCATTAAGATATGGAAGAAATAACATATTTTCATTTAATCATGTACCTTGGAAATATAAAGGGGAAATATTTATAATAATAATATATCATTAATTAATAAAAATTAATTAGTCACATTAAATGCATAACAACTACTAACTCAATTATTTTTTAATTAATAATTAAATAAAATAAATGATACAAAGAATATTAATTGTAATGTGAATAAAATGAATTATAGTCTTCCATTATGTTTTTAAAAGAATATATCATGTTACATAGATGTTAAATATATATATTTTAAATATATTTTTATATATTGTTTAATTAAAAATAAATAAATAATGTCAAAAATGACATTAATTATATTTTATGATAAATTATATTTTATTAAAATATTGAAAATTAATAAAATTCATAAATTAACACAAATGATTTTTATGTGTCAATAAATATAATATATGGTATTTTTAAAGTCCAAGTTATATTTTATAATAAATATATGAACCCTTAAATAGTAAAATTATTATTTGCACGATATGGGTTAAACCAGGGTTTATGCACATTTTATGCACTTGTGTTAAAATAAATTTCCAAAAAAATAACAATTTTTTATTTTCAATATAATTTATATAAATAAATGGGACAATCTTTTTTAATTAATAAAACATTATTAGATTAATAATAGTTAAATTAAACAGGTTGGAAAATTATTTACTCAATTGGAAACTAAAAATGGAAAATATAAGGAAACATGAAGATTGATGAACACGATTATAAAAATTTACTTGTTCTTGTGTGATGGAGATTTTTATCTACCATTAAATCATTATAATCCAGTATTTTCTATTTTTTAATAAAATTAGGAAAGGGAGACCTCCCATTGGTGCTTAACTTTTTTTATTTAGAGAATACTGCTCCTCCTCCACATTGAAGAGGTATTCTCTCTTACCCTTCCTCACACCTCTAATGCCATATTGGAACATATGCACTCTTCCAAAATAGTATCTAAACATCTCCACATTATCCTATTACCATACCTTTTTGAATACACCATTCCCAGGATTCTCATTGGTGAAAACCCAAAGGAGTTACCCAAAGAGGACGAAACATCATTCCTTAAGCTCCTTTGTTTATATTCTTTCTCTCCCACATCAATTATTATTATCACATAATAATATAATAAATATAATATCATATATATTATTTGATTTTTTAATCTATGATTTATACCAAAATTTACACACACACCTATATCTAATAGGTAACGAACAATCCATTCTTATGGTAGGCAAGCTAGTACCTCACAAAACGATATTGTTAGTTGTTTTCCTTTACCGTCTATCATCAATGTAAAATATGATGGAAAATATATTTTTATATGATATATATTTTATTTAGGATGTATTTATTGATATTTAAATATTATATAACACATAACCTCATGATTTATTTTTTTTATAAATACAATAATATCGTTTTGGGAAGGGTGGACTACGACATCCTCAAAACGATGTGATCTGTTCACACTCAACCGAGAATTTATTATAGAAGGGTTTAGTAAATTTATATGATATAAATTAAAAAATAATTAAACTAGAATTAAATTATATATATATATTCAATTGTTTCATTTAATTTTCTTCTTTCAATAATACAATAAAACAAAAACAATGTTGGTGTATATGTATGGACAACCATCTCCATGTATGGTGTATTCCATTTCATATTCCTATATTCTATATATTTTTATAAAAAATATACATAATTAATATTATACTTCTATAATTATTTAAATTATTAAAAAATTAAATTATGATCTAATAATGGTGATCAATAATGATAAATAAATACATATACGAAAAAAAGAGATATTACCCAAAATGAGACATTAACATGGAGTTGTTAATAAATGGGTAATATGATGTCATAATTAATCATATATGGTATTATATATATTAATATATTTCTTTTGGATGATTTATAATAATGAGGTATTTATTATAATTTTTTTACAGATTATTAATAAATTCAATACATAAGGTATCGATATTTCTAGTATGAATTTTATTTTTGTGGTATTTATGCCTTATTCACCACTAATTTATTTTATGTTGTATATATTCTCAAAAGTAATATATTATAAGATTATTATCCTCAATTTATGGTTATTTATATATCCATTTGATAATATATATTTCATGGGCATTATATTTTAGAATTTACCAAATTGGTAATATTTTTTTCTCTCAATTTTCGTGATTTGAGAATGATTCCATGAATATCAAAAACCATGTTTCAAAAAATGTAGTCAAAAATAATTTCAAGATGATATTTTGAGATCATATTCATATAAAAATGGTTTTAATATTTTTATGGTTTTCAAATAATACATTTTATGTTATCAATGTTTATTTAGAAATTGTTTTCAAAATATTTTCAAAATATAGTTATTAGTTTTCAATGTGATTTCATGAAATTGTTTTCAAAATTAATTTCCAGATATATATATATATATATATATATATATATATATATATTAAATTTTTTTGAATTCTATTTTTTTCAATAAAATTTCAATATTTCATTATAGGTTTTATAAAAAATCAATGAAAATGTTTTCAAAATGTTTTCAAATATTACATTACATGTTATCATGTTTATATTCAATAAAAAATTTTAAAAAGGGTTTTTTTAAAGTAATATTTCAAATAATAAAGGATATTTTCTTCATGAAAATTGTTTAAAACATATTTAAAATTTATTTTCCATCTATGATGACATCCATTTGTGATTCTCATTAATTTATAAAAAAATAATTCAATGTTTTCATTCATATTATTTTTCTGAATGCTTTAGATTTTGATGGAATAAAACTAACTTTTCATTCATGGGTTACAAATTTCTAAAACCAATTTGTATTTCATGGGTTATATGATTAAGAAACATAATTATTTTCTTGGGTTGTTATTTGAAAAAATGGTAATCTTAAATTTATATATTCTATAGATTAATATATGATTACATGTTTTTGAATCCATTTCATTTAATGGATTATGATATGCATGTTTAGAATCATGTCGCATAAATATGTATGATAACATTTTGTGATATGTGGGACCAATATATCTATGCAATGCATTCACTAAGGATTTTTATCTCATTAGAAACTGAGGGGATTCATGTCCATGTACTTGATCCAATTTAGAAGATATGTAAACATGATCCACTTTTGGATGATGGGAAATCATGATCCACTATGGGATGTAAGGAAAACCCGATCCACTATGGGATGATGGGGAAACCTGATACATGATAGAAAATTAGTTAAGCCCGATCCACTGTGTGAATATAGGGAAACTCAATCCTTTACAAGGAAAAGACTGTGACTAGGGATGGTGGTGTAGCATGACCAGTTGGAGTAGTGCACATGATCTTCCCTGATAAGTTTTAGAAATGCGTCTTGGTTTGTAATAAATGACATTTCATGATTTAGTGTATGCCAAAAATCTTTATCTTACTAATATGATATGGTTTCATGGATTATTATCATTATTTCTATTCCATTAATGCCATATAAACTACTAACCATTATTCAATGATTCATTTTTCTGATATTTGATATGATGATTATGATATTATAATGTTGTTATCAAGTTAGTATACCCTTATTCTCATGTTTATGATTACATATCATCCTCATTTACCCATATAGAGCATCTACGCAAACCCCTTTTTAGTTTTCCTTCCCCTGTTTATGAAGATTTATTTTATGAATGATATGATTAAAAGAGGTTATAGTCTTGGAGAACATAGTGGGAGATATTGTATCTCAATAATGCACCAGTGTTTTTTGTTCCATTTTTTCAAATTCAGTAAATTAATGTAGTCTTTTTTCATCCATTTATGGAATGTTTAATGAATTTTGATAAAATGATGTAATATATATGTGTTTTTTGACAAGTTATTTATATTATGATTTTAGTATGGATTGAAATTGAGATATATCATTATCCTCAATGTTAAGGACAACATGTATTGGGTTTTTTATTATATTTTTCCATAATAGCTAACATCATGTTTTTTTATCAAGGATGGTTATTAGTTTTGTTCCTCCATATCCTTAATTTCAATGAATATTTTTATATACAAAATTTTTATTATTTTAATTTTAGGATATTGGTTTTATATAATTTGCTATGTTTAATATAATACCTCCCATTTGATTGTTTTGAATTCCTGGGGTTATTGACATGTCACCCATCAATTAGAGATGGGAATTGGGTAACAGAATTAGTATATCACTACTATAACATACCAATGATTCAGTGAGGTACATTTTGTTTAATAGTTTTAGTTAGTCCCTGAAACTAGGCTTAAGGAGGGATCCATTCAATTTTATAGGTAATGTTTTCAGTGGGATACAACCTAGATATAAAACAAATTACAAGGAGTGTGTTTAAAAAAGAAAGTGTGTATTAAATACAAAGCATGCATTTCATGATCCAAACCACTTTCATGTCTTTATTTATTTTTCCATTAGAGGTAAATACTAAGACCTCAAAAAATATTAACACACTTACACATCATGTATGTTCTGCATTTTTTTTATTTAGAAATGGTGAAAGGGTCTAATTTCACAGAATCTCTCCTCCCTTATCTCGCAGCACATGGGTCATGTGTAGAAGAGACCATCCATGCCTAATATTAGGATTCATATTCTTCCAATGTTTGTACTCTATTTTCATTACCATACATCACATTATATCCTTAATGGATTGTCCATAATCCACTTATTTTCATTCATCAATTAACTTACCATATCTTACGTTATATTTGTGAAATATTATTTTCCCTATTTTATGGATTCTATAAATTTTTCATTTTATCCCGTTGTAACTAAATTGAACTTCTGAAAATGGATTACTATCCATCTAAAATACTAAGGTTAATTTTCTAGCTTGTTTCCATCGGGATGGAATATTTTAAACTATACACTATTGTTACTCTATCCGGAATTTTATTATAATTCTCATTAATTGTTTAATAAACTAGTATAATTGTTTTATATATCTTTTGTGGTCCAATCTAATGAGTTATCACATCCTAGAGTGTTGCACCTGATTTGAAAAACTATTATGGGTGGCCCTCTCTTTAGTGTTCTATATTCCCATACCTAATGTTGTTTATAACACCTGTTGAGTTTTTTTGTCCATTGTAATAAATATATCAGGATGTGAAATGAATTGTTGAGATCTTTGTCCATGTGTTAATCCCTTTTATTTTTACCTAATTTATGATAATATATTAATGATATAGATAGCTTAAATAAAGAGTTATAAACTAGATTCTGATTATATGTTATGAGATGGTGCCAGATAATCCATTATTTACATTTTTACTGAAAGCGATACAAGTATCCATACCGGATTACTTAGAATGGCTTGTCGTTCATTATAAATGATAGTTTTTATGAGTTATATATACACTATGAGTTAGAAATGTTTTCCCTGGTATGATTTCAGCATAAATTTACCTTACATCCATGTGAGTGATATAAGATCCTTAAGAGATACTATATAGAAATGTTCAGTGGAAATATGGTTATACTAGTTCACAATTGGTGCTCTTTCCACTGTAAAGATTCTTGGGATCGGATCAAAGTGTTAAATTCACTACATAATGAGAGTGATACATGGGATTCAATTAATGGTTCTCCTTTAATGTAATCTTATATAATTGGACTTTTATAGAGCCGATAGAGTGATATATGGTATTCTTTATGGATTTCTAGGACATTTTCATGGTGAATCTAAATAATTTAAAAACATTAAATATTAATAGATAAGAAATATCAATGAATATGAATGTGGGAATTAAATTCTTGGGATGTTTCTACCACGCCAAATCACATTCACAAGCATGGCCCATATCATGATGATTATTTATGACATACCTTTTAGTGTTGTATCATACTAATTTAGGTTCACCTTAGTTATGTGACATCAATTCTTTAAATAATCAAGTAGAATTAGTACGGTTTCCCCCAAGGAACCCATGATGATGTATTTATTTATTTATTTACTTGATGTAATTACTATAATAACAGTACACATTTTATATAGAAATAATGGATTGATCGATACATTTTTGATGGTGGCCAAATGAGTATATCTCACTCTATATATGGCATACCATTGGTACCCATGTAGAATTCATACATGAATGTATAGATAAAGGGAAGAACCCAGATTTTTATGTTTGATTTTGAGTTCAAGGATACAGTACTATAACAGAGGACTAAGCCCATGCTAGTGATGTTATTGGTAGTAGATTTTCAGTCTTCGGGTATTTTTTAGAATGTTGTATAAATATGTTTACCATATATGTTGTGTACCTTATTTTGTTTCCACTAAACATATTTCTATATTTCCATTTTAATTCAATCTCATTCATGATGAAATAGTATCCCCATAGAAACCACAGTAACCCTCACTTCTAGTGAGTAGCCTCTAGATTATTGGGAGGCATGCTTTAAATAATGTGGCCTACCATCCCTAGAAACCTCAAACTATATAACGGGGAGGGATTCTACAATACGGTATCATTGAATATATTTCCTTCTATTTTATAGTTTGGTAAGTAGAAAACATACTAAGATGTTTAATAATTTGTTAATGATCATGTTAATGAGAGTAGTTGACCCACATATAGGGGAAATGCAAATTAAAGGGGACAAGTTATTATTGTTCTATTTTTGAAATTTTAAAATTTTAGGGATTTCCCCCTTGGGTGATGCAGCAAATTTGTGTCGTTATTGTGGTTGATATTATCATTCTTGGTTATTTTATTCTCGATACATATTATAAGATTGAATATCATTTCATATATAATATTGTGATCTATAGGATTTCAATATCATTACCTATTACATGCCATATCAAAATTTCTATGTGAATTGAGTGTGTTAATGTTATTTTAGTGAGTGGCTTATAGTTATATACTGTAATGTTCTAGTATTACTTGTAGGAATACAATAAATGGACTCATTTAAGTACCCACAAAAATATAAATTTTTTTTCCTATATAAAATGATGATTCCTGTTTAATTAGCCAATAATTTCACATTGGACCTATGAACCACTTATTCTATAGAATAAAATTATAGTTGATATAATTTATGATTTATAATTTAAATTAATAAATGTGTAGATCTATAAATTTAGGATGGTAGTTCAGTTAATAAAATCACTATATGAGACATTATACAATCTTTTATCAGATCTAAAGGTTAGTTCATTGTTATTGAACATCCCAATTTCAATTTAAAAGAAGTATATTCCTTCATAAGTTGAGAATACTATTGAAATTATTTATATTGAGATATACAAAATAATAATTATAATAATGAACTTAAATAAACTAATTCTTTAAAATTATAATGGTTCCCACTAAATAAGGATTCCAATTTCAATATAATGTGTTTTTTCCATTGTACCTCATAATTTAAACTCCATATACTAGAATCTATGTTGTCGTGTGTGAGACCTTGGCCATAAACTGACCTTAGTAGTCAGTAGCAGAATAGAACTCTTATGATTATTTTTTGATCATTCTTATCAGCTAGACATGGATTCCAGACTAGAATTACTGGCACGACTTCATTATAGGGTGGTTTTTACCTACTCATTTTAGTTTCCCATATTTCTTATCTATTGTAAAAAATTTATGAGGAGTGCACTTATAAATTTAAATTTTATTCTATCATGAAATCCTTTAGTCATATGTTAAGAGGTTGGAAGTAACTATGATCTGGAGGTGGTGGGACCTTACCCACTAATAGTACCTCTTATATTTCCTCATGAGGCACCGATTTTTTATCTTTAACCAGGCACCAATGCTTGGATTAGAGATTTGTTAATCTACTTTATATAGTACGTATAGGTTTCTATATGACCTTCCAATACTATGGATGAGATAAAATTAATATCAAAGAAGTTGTATCCTCCCACCTTTTTATGGTATAACAGACCCTAGGATACCATGTCCTAGATCGAGTTCATGATTTTGGTAATCGAGTATATATAGATGCCTCTAGAGCTTAGGGTCATGATCACTACCAATATTCATCGTGTCCCCACCATGATTTGGAAGGATGTCATCTCATTGGAGGTTCATCATCAGGGTACGGTCTAGGATGAATGGAATTTATTATTTAATGATCTCATCATTACCTAGACATTGTGATAATATCATGATCAAGTGTTTATTCATATAAATTTGGGTGCCATGTTTGTGATGGAGTACTCGTATTTTTTCACCAAGATTCAGAGTTTCATACCACCTGTTAATAGAGATCAGCTGACTACTACATGAAATTTTCTGTATGGGATATATTATTCCATCGGATCCTTGATGAATGATATTTGAATGAAGACCATTACAGAGATAGTGTACTAGGACCATGTCATATAGTATAATATGGGGGAATTTGGTATTGTGAGCCGATGTGGTTCAACTTCTAGGAAGGGAGATAGATTATCAAGTGATAAAAAGTACCATTTCAAGAGTTATCATGGGGAAGTTCATAAAAAATGACTCATATTAACATCCCTGTGGTGTGTCTCCACTGTGGAGGGATTGGGAACAATAATCCATATTTTATGAGAAACCCAAGATCATGTCGATCTTGTATTATGATTGGCCACCTTCAGTATTTTGGGTGGAATTTTTACCCAAATTCTAGTGAGAAGGAATATGTGCTGAAATTATTGCTAGACAAATGGTTAGTAGGAGGAGTTTCTCTACTATAGGATGATCAGGAATTGGAGGTATTCTTGGTTGAGGTAGTTAGACATTAAAGATTCAACGCTATCAATGAGAACCAATCAAGGTTATTCAGTTGTCCTCTGATGGTAATAAAACGAGCTATATCTATGTGTTGCATCCTATGCCTAAGGAGTAGAGTAAAAGGTTGTCTACAATACTTGTTACTAATCCAGTATACTATACCTTATATTATTCCTTGGTTGATAAATTTTCATCACACACCATTAGATATTAAACAATTAATTAATGTTCGAACCATAAAATAGAGTACCTCAATGACATATTGGCTATTGTAATATTTTTTAGGGTTTAAATCATAAGGACTATTCCAAATCAAAGAGTTACCATTCGGATTGGTGGGTTATAATTCTAGTGGAATCTATTATTCCTATACACAGATGAAATTGACATCATTCTTTGTATTGATTGGATTTTTCCTCATCAATCCAATGTTGATTTCTAATAAAAAATGGTGTTGATTAACTATCATTCATTTACATCTTATATTAAAAATGTAGAATGGAAAACCTTTTATATTTGAGCAGGACCTAGGTTTCATGGGTTAAGAAGGGTCACAACTGTGATGGAGAGTCTATTTATGAGTGATTAGGTAATTGTCTTGTGGAATTTTGTCATGAACAAACCCGAGTTAACCCTGAACCACTCCCTTGATCTGATCTGTGACATGGTCCAAAGGGTGTTACTGATCTTCATGGGATGGAAACAAGTTTCGAGTATCAACAGATTTCAACATGGGAATGATTTCTACCAAGCATAAACATATAAGAAAATTGAAGAAGGAAACAAAACATCCCACTATATAAATAAAATTAAACTAAACATTATTTATAATCAATTATAATGTGTACAACAACTAATCAAAAATGTCTAACTGAACAGGGAAACTACACTGTCTCCATGTAACCCTACGGTCACTCTCTATCACAACGACTAGAAGATGCTCATGATGAATAGACATAATCTAAAACATACACAAGGGGTAACCATAGAGAATAACTATAGGCATTATTATAAAAACTCAGCAGTCAGGCCCGATAATCTATTTCCAAATTCGCATCCTATAGAGTAAAATAATTATAAATTTATTAGTTTTAAATAAAATATATAAATGTGTTACTTTTTTATGTCCTACATTAAAAAATATAAAATAAATTTCCTTTATTCATTTCTATAACCATGGTTAGTCGAATAGTACATCACTCTTATTTAAAATATGTAAGGGATGATTTTATCTTTCAATGACAAGAATAATTATAAATCACATTACATCAAAACATTTTTCATCAAATTTTGGAGACCACAGTTCCCATATAAAAAAACAGTCTACAGGAAGGCACCACAATAATCACATAATAAGGAATATGTAAATATTCATATAAGTAACTCATACATTTATACAGGCATCTCAAAGACAAAACACACATGTGAACCTATAATATCATGAATAATCTATAATAATCTGGTATATATGACCCAATAAAAATTATTATTCCTCAAATGATGAAATAAAAATTCTCTATTTCCTCAACCACTCATTCTTTGGTCAAACTGAGGGAAAATTTCATAGCAATGGACAGAGTATATCCTACTAATATGGGCCACTCGTCAGTACCGTGACCTACCAGTGGAGAAAAAATAATTAGAATATTCTCTCAATATAATAGGTTCTTATTTCAAATGTATTTAATGTGGGTGATCCAACTAATTCCATACGACCATCTAATCACAATATTAATATAGAATCATAATTCACAATAGGCCTCACCCTGAGTCTCTCTAAGGTATAATCTCATGTATTAAAATAAATAGATCAATAAGGTTCCCAACAAATGAACCCTAATAATATATATCGATGATTGAAGTATAAGGAGATCTCTTCTATTACTCACAAACAATTCAAGAGAATCACTTGATGAGATTTTTTAACATAAATGTTCCCCATGATCACAAAATGACCAGGCATGCCAAAAAAACATTCCACAAAACCATGCTTCATCAAAATGCAATCCATTTTTTCAAGAAATGGTGTAGAACACAAAAATTCCATATAAAACCATATATAATTCTCCTTCCAAAAAATTTCCATCTCACATTCAATCCATGATCATTTTCTACCAAAATTACAACAGTTCCACAATTCATCAACATATGTCCAACAAATGAAAAAAATTCAAAGACATGTTGTTTTTAACTCAGAACCATTTAAAAAGCTTTCTAGAAAACAAAAAACAACAATAAAATTCTAGAAAATTATTAAAAAATCAAAACTACACTTTAAAAAACATGATATAGTTAGAAAATCAATCCTATAATTTCGCCGAACACTTGGTCTGCATTACATAATGAAAAGATATTAAATATCACAAAATAACGATTATAACAACCATTCGCACACCTAATTTTTTTAGCAAGGATAATATATTCATTTTTATATAACAAATAGAATTGGAAAAGTAATAAAATAATGATTCATTATGTAAAAAAGGAAACTTCTTTGGAAAAACTACCTCAGATCCATGGCACATTGGCAACTAACCACCAAAAACACTAAAAAGGGGACCCATAACCCTAGATCTACATAGGAGAACTGTAAAAGAACAAATCCCCCAACATAAATCAATGGAAAACATATAACTATATCCTAATGACCATGGTAGAGAAGGATCTCAATAGAAAACATGATAAATATGAAGAGGTGGGGGAGGAGAGGATGATACATTAAGAGATCTAGCCATAACCCTGAAGAAATACATTAGAAATGCACCATATGAAGGAGGAGAATGATTGGTATGAAATGAGAGTTCCCATTAGGGTTGCACCAACCATTATATTGGGATATAACCAGATTTGGGGCAACAATCCTGCGGGGAAAACATGGAATTCTTAAAATATTAAAACTGGGCATGTCACATTGTTTGGCCACACAGTCAAAAAAAATGTTCAATAAATGTGTGATATCCACTTTCCCATTATGAGGTGGTGGCATGATTACTAAGGAATGAACATAGGAACATGTTCAAGTCATGTGGTAGGTGCTATCCGACCCCAATCCTACCTCATGGTTTTCCAGATTGGCCGCATAATTAGCACTAATCATGTGCCAACCATATGCTAGGGTCTTCTAAGGCCAAACATCAATGTTTTCTTTAAAATTATCTAAATGAACAATTGATTTTAAATGGGGATAAAACATATTCAATGTGACACATGAAAACATAATTCCAATCAAACCCGAATAATGAGAAAATGATTGGTATTCACATCAAACCAGTGCATAAGTTGAAACAAGAAAAATCGTGTGTGACTATTCTCCCCACCATTGACACTTTTAGGCACCATAAATTCACAATGTTTTCCATCATATCGATCAATTATTATGTATTCTATATTAATGTTATCCACCTATTTACATCATGAACAATTCACCCCACTATAGTGGAACTAAACATCCCCCACATGTGGAACTCATGCCTCATGGCCTAAACGAAATAAGAACATCAACCACTTCCTCAAAAAATGGGAAATTTCAAACCACCACATCTCCTAAGAAACACAACACTACCCCAACCAAAGAGGAAACTAAGGACCTAAAATCCTATAATTAAATCCTACATAATCATATTAATCATTATCCAAAACAAAAAATATCACCAGAAGAGGGGAGGCCCAAACATACTCCCCACTATTAAATTTCACCTACACTCCTACAAAACCATAAGATAAAAATTAACTAGAACCATAATGGGTCTCCCCACCATTAATAATCAACTAATAATGACTAAATTAGAATTAAACAAGAAATAAAGTTGGGATTCCCATCACATGACAACCAGAACCCCTCTACTATGACCTTCCCAATCTATGAAAAAATCAAGCTATGAACAACACATCAAAAGCATATAAACAACCAACTATCGAATAATGGGGACCAGAGATGATCTAATACATCCAGCACAAACCAAAAACCACCCACCACACATGGTAGGGAGGGAAGGGGACCTAATGATTGGAAAACTTAGGAAATGACTAGAACATAGAGACCAACTCATCACACTATTGTGGCATGAGCTTAGCTAATCTTTTGGTACTATTGGGACTCCTGAAAAAATGCTAGCTTCCCTCTGTGACCTATAGCTAGATCTCTGATAGTTGAAGAATCATCCTCCACCCCAGAACTCATTAATAATATCAATAATAATCAAGTATAAGTTTTTTAGATATATGAAAAATTGAGATTCCTATAATGGAAACCACCCAATAATTTAAAAATTGAGTTCAATAAAAGACCCACAACATAAATTACATTTCTATAAACATGACTACAATAGAATAACCATGATAGAAAAAGAAACCAGACAATGGGGGGACACATAAAAATAGAACTTGAAATAAGACTCCCAAAATCACACAAATTCTATGGATTTCCACCCCAGATATTTCTAGAAATTCCCTAACAGAATTGCAGCAATTAACCCAAGTGTCCAGTATCATAGTAGGGAATATGAGAATGTGGACAAGATAGCCTCTTGTGATCCATATTTTCATAATGATAGCATATAAATACATAATTACCAAAAGGGGTTGATGAAATATCTAGGTAGCTTTCGATTCCATGCCCTACTCCATCAACATCCAACATCTTCCTCATCTCCTTACTAGAACATTCCTCGTCGCTCTAAGGGATTGATGAAGGGAGGACTACCTCGGCCACCCTAGTGGCCACAACATCAATTTGAATAGTTCACCACCACACATCACCGAATGATGTGTGGTGGAACACAAACACCTTCGACTATAGATATAAACAAAGGAAAATCTTGAAATTTCAAAACTTCATTGAATAATGAATAACCTTTTTTAGAAGTTATGGAACAAAATACATAAACTCAGGGAAATACTCTAACGCTGATCAATCACGATTTTTTCAGCAACCCATCTCTATTCCATTTTCCACATATTATTTATCTGATAAATAATGAAGAAATAAGGAAGCATTTATGAACTCCAAATTAAGATCTTCTCGAGTCTTGTTCAAATCTTCCAACTTCCACAATCATTCTTGGTGAATATTAATGAATAAAGGTTGAAACCATTACCTTCAATGAATCAAGAAACTCAATGAGGCTATAGTTCCTTTCAATATTTGGCATCCACCCTTCTTCTACAAGAGGATCCACTTGAACATCAAAGAGGGGAGGATCTAGTTTCAGGAACACAATCACAAAATCCTTGGGTTGATCAATTGGTGGTCCTACTAACAAGGAAATCCAAGAAGCACATGAAGACCAACTCACAACATAAATCCATGTGTTCAAACACCATATAGGTGAAAATATTTTAACACAAGAAAACAAGCCTCTATAGAATGAAAAAATTACTTTTGAAGAAACCTTTAAATTTAAAAAAACTTGATGGGTTAATCACTCTCCAGTATTATTCCATAGGGTCTCTCTCACATGTTTTCATACCTCCATGGGATCCTGTACAACATGTTATACCAGGTGTCAATTTTCATTCCCATATACCACCATTCTTGTAAGAACCCATAATAACACCCAAGATAAAATAAATCATACTCATTTTTCACACCAAATCATCCATCCCAATTCTAAAAAATCATATACCTTAAAAATAAAATCCCATAGATTTCCAACAAATTCATCTTCAATGTTATCAAAACATTTTAAAAAATATCCATGATCCTCATTTCATTAGAAACCATTTTCTTGAAAAATAACTTAAATTAATTTTAAACAATATCCAAAATAGATTTTTTTCCATAACCCCATGTTTTGATTAATAAATCATATATCCCTTATCCATTTCAATTTCACACAAGGAGGACATTTTATAAAAACACATTTTGCTAAATACTTTCACAGAATTGATTTAGAAAATATTTTATCCCACTCTCCAAAATCCAACCATTTCCAATAATGCCTAATAGTCATAATTCTGACACAATAGTTTTTCACAAAAAATTTCAGAACTCAAAGAAAACCAAAATCAACACAAAAAATGAACTAGATTAATTGAGAGACATGACCTTATGGTTGGCGGCCATATACCTAACCCAACACCATGAAAGAGAGTATAATTGGACCATAACTCTATATCTACCTGGCTTTTCATGCCATGTGAGATCACAGGGGCCGTTGGTCTAACTAAATTGTCATATACTAATCCCCAACCATTACCTAATGACCCAAAAACAAATGAAACCAAAATTACCATTGAAACCTGAGGATCAAAATGACCAACAGTTCGTGTCTCTCTTCCCAAACCTACCTTTTGAGTCTTGAAAATCATAGTCCATCTACATTGACATCCCCCTGTAATAAATGGAACTCTTAAAAGCATGGTCCGCTATGAGCCGACCAACTCTGATAGCATCTTTCAGGAACCTATCCGAGACAACCCTAAACCGGTCGCTGAATCCAATCCATTGCATGGACTGAAGGGCATTCATAATCCCAATAGGCTAGAAACTAGTGTCTGACGTCAATAGAATTCAACCATTGTATGATTACTCATAAACATAAACAAATAAAAAAATAGTAGAAGGAAATCAAACATCCCACTACATAAATTAAATTGAACTAAACATTCTTTATAAAAGATTTTGAGGAGTCTAAAAACATATCAAAAAGGACAATTGAACTAGAATACTACACTATCTATGTGTGACCCCATGGTCCCTCTCCTACACAACGTCTATAAGTCTCTCAAGGTTAATTTACTCAAGGTGAAACCTACAAAAGGGCTAAAAATAGAAGAGAACTATAGGTGTGACTATAAAAATCCAGTAGGATATCCCGTTAATCTATTTCCTAATTCACTTCCATTACAATAAAAGAAAAAAAAATTAAATGTTTGAAATACAATATATAAAGATATGATTTTCTATACATTATACATAAAAAATGTACAAGACATTTCAAATATTCATTTCCAAATCCATGTTCAATCAAATAGTGCATCACCAGCATTTTATAAATAGAATTGATGCTTTCATTTTCCAATGTGTTTGTTAATTATAAAAACACACTAGTTTATAAAAATCATCAAAATTTGGAAACCATACATCAAATAAAATAAAAAAATCTACATGAAGGCGCAATAATAATCACACAATAAGGGAAATTGTAATATGTATATAAGTGACTCAGACAGTTTTAGAAGAGGTAAAATCCAATACACATAGGTGAACCCAATAGATCATGATTAATACAAAAGAACCCAATGCCTGATACCCCATCTACAGTATCATACAATAAATGAATAAATAATAATTCTCTATTTGCTCATCCAACCTTTCTTAGGATACAGTGTGGGAAAATCCTATAGTAATTAACACATTACATCCTCCTACCACAGGCTATTGGTTAAAATCGTGACCTACCGGTGTAGAAATCATTCTCCAAAAATTTTCCCAATATCCCAGGTTCCAATATCACATATATTTAATGCGGTGTGATACAAATAATTCCAGCCAAGTATCCAATTAAAATATACATATATAATCATAATTCATAATAAGCCTCACCCAGAGTCACCATTAGGACTAATCTCATGCCTTAAAATAAATAGATCGTAATGGGCCCCAATCGAGGAACGTTGATAATAGTTCCCAAGGATTCCAATACATGGTCCTCCCATCCATTAAATGAATAAAAGGCATGAGAAACAACCTACTATGTTTTTTATAATGCTTCCATTCATTATTTTTAAAAAATGGTCTAACGGTCCCTGAAACATATCGTAAATCAACCTTCATCATAAAGAAATCCATTTTTTCACGAAGATGTGTAAAAAACACCATTTTTATATAAAGCCATTTATAATTCTCCTACAAAAAAAACTTTCCATCCAACTTTCAATAAGAAACCATTTTCTATAAAAATTCCCATCAGAAATAATTCAACATCATATGTCCAACAAATTTCAAAAGATATATTCACGCTATTTTTAACTCAAAATCATTTATTCCAATTTCAAGAAACCCCAAAACAACATTCCACAAGATCAAAATTTAATAAAAATTAAAAGCCACACTTTACATACCCTAACATACTCAAAAAATACAACCGGTTGTTTCATAGAAACCATGGTGTTTATTACATAAAAAAAGATGTTTAAATACAAAAAAACAAGGCTTAGAACAACCATTCACACCCCAAAAATTTAATCCATGTATTATATATTAATTTTCACATAACAAAAAGGATGTAAAAATAAATAAAA
This sequence comes from Viscum album, assembly GCA_963277665.1. Lineage (NCBI taxonomy): Eukaryota > Viridiplantae > Streptophyta > Magnoliopsida > Santalales > Viscaceae > Viscum > Viscum album. The sequence continues at coordinate 672,228,190 of OY728157.1, read as the reverse complement.
TAATGATTCTTTAATTTAAAATACAATTATATAGGAAAACCTACCTCATATCCTTGGTGCAACGTCAAGGAACCACCTTAAATATATAACCAGGGTCCTATAAACTGAGATCAACCATGATTAATGCTAAAAGAACAAATCCACCAAAAAAATGTAAAAAAAACTGAACCCTAGGACTTCATGACCATGGTAGAGAGGGAACTAAAAAAAGAGAAAGTTGAATAGTGAGAGGAGGAGAGGAGGTTACATTAATAGATCTTTCCAAAACCATGAATAAATCACTTAGATACACACTATTGGAAGCAGGAGATGTATTATAAAGAAAGGGGAGATCCCCTTAGGGTTTCAAAAACCAAGAGAGGGGGATATGGATGGTTTTTTGGTAAAAATACCATGGGGGAAAAAATGGAATCCCAAAATATTTAAAACATGGAATGTCTTACTCGTATGCTGCACGATTTGTCTAATTGTGTAGTAACCAAGTGATAGCCACTATCCATGGGTAAAATGGCTACATGGTTAACTGGTACTGACCGTAAATCCATAGAAAAGATGTATGATAGGTTCTATACAACCCAAAACATACCAAATAGTTTCTTGAACTGGCTTCACGATTAAAACTATCTTCTTGTCAGACGTGTGCTAGGGTATTTATAGGAAAAACAACCATGTTTTCACCAAAATTCACCAAAATATCAAAGGATGAACTATGGGACTAAAAAATTAATCAAGGAAACACTTTAAAAAATTACTCCAATCACACCCAGAATACAAGAAAAGGAATGGAATTCCCATCAAACTGGAGCATAATTCAAAACTATAAATATCAAGTCTGAAAAATTACCTCATTTATCAAATTATTTCAGATTTGTATTCCTTATAGATTTATTTGGTTTATTTCATTTTAGAGATGTGGAGTTTTTAATAATGTTAGTGTTGGGTGTGGCACCAGTTTCCATTCACCCTCTTGGTTGGCAGCTACTCAGATCTTGGAACTCTATAAGTTGTTTGAAGATCAATATAAATTGTTTTTATCTATCCCATCACATCACTCATGAGGGTTTCCTTACTTTTTCAAAAACAAGGTGGATAATACCAGTAGAATGTGCATGGATTTTACATGGATAAATAATCTTATGGGGATGAAATGATATTCCATTCCCCGTATAGATGAAATCATAAACGAGTGATATGGTGTGATAGTTTTATCTAGAACAAATTGGGTTTGGTTAACCATATGGTGATTGTGAGTCCATCAGAAATACCATGAATGGTGTTTCAATGGGTGTATTTGTTATAAGAGTATCTGGTTAGGTCATTCTATATTATTGACATTCCATCAATTTTCTGGATATGATGATTATATTTTTCCACCCATACCAGGATTCAAATGTGGTGTCTTTCATTGACAATATCATGGTGTATTATTACACCATACTAATCCATTAGAATCATCTTCAGATCATGTTGAATTCAATTATAGAGGATTATTTATATTCTATGGTCCAAAAACACCACTTTTGGGTTATTAAGTCCAACTAATTTGGTCATATCATTTTAATGTAATGATTATCTATTGACTTAGAGAATTGGACATCCATTATTTCATGGGATTATTCTATGAATGTTATTTCCATACATACATTATTATTTTTGGATATCTATTGTAGGAAATACATTCATGATTTCTCATATTTATCTTCTTCTCTTATAAGATTGAATATGAATGGTTTGGAATTCATGTGGTTTATAGTTTGTGATACAAACTATCATTATCTAAAACTGATATAAACATCAGTGTCGATCATTATTCTACTAGAATAGGGTGTAAGATATATTGTTTATTTTAATGCTTCAGAAATCAGTGTATGAGTATTTTTTATATAGGGAGATTGGGTTTCTATTTATCAGTACCACCAACTAAGACCTCATTGGTGTAATTGACATAATAATGACCTGTATGTACTAGATATGTTTAGTTTCATATGATGTTGGAGGAATTATATTTGTTTGGTGAGAGCTTCATTTATTACATTGATCAAGAAATCTGAAATATATCTCAACATAAGGAGACTTTAATTTGAGGTATCATATGTGGGACAAGTACCAATAGTAATTCAATTTTGAGAATTATTATACATCCCAAAGTGTAATGTACTGGATGACACATTTACCTAGTTTACATCAAAACTTTTCATCCATGAGGCCAATTATGTGGTGTTCTTGATGGATCTATCCACTAAGATATACATCAAGGTTCATGTATAGCACATGTAGCATATTTTTCTAGCTATATATGTGACAATATATCTTATTGAGTGATTAATAGTATGACTTAAATTGGATCTCTTGGTCTTTTTCCTATGGTATAGTGTCTCAGGTGAGAAACAACTTCCTATTTGAGTTGTTGATGAGAGTTAGATCCTACTCTTCCATAAAAATATTTGTGTTATTGTGGATATATGGGAAAAGATAAGGTAGAAATATCATGCCCGTATTTGGAAAATTCAATATGGTATTAAAATGATTTACTAATACATAGGTCATTAATATTAGAGAAAAAGTATGAAGAGGGATATTTGGGGTTTTATCATGAATTGTTCCACCTATCAGAAGGTGAATCGGGAGCCCTAGTTCATAATTGACATCTACATCCTCTCTTTATTCATGATTAGATACATAATAATATCACCAAGGATTTTTTTATAGGCGTAATAAGATCCCCATGAGTTAATGAAGTAGTAATGGTGGTCATCGACAAGTTGAACATGGTCACACAGTTCCTAGAGATATATAAGTAATTCATAGTTGATGATAATGACAAGATTCATATCTGGGAGTTTTTTTAACATTTGGGTGGTCAATGTTTTATTATATTGGTTCATGTATCATATTTCACTTCATAGTTTTATAAGGGGCTGGAGAAAGTAATGGTTTCAATTTTTACCTTTCGTAAAACATATCACCCACACTAGTAGGCAATTATAGCATACAATACGGGTGTTGGATGACATACTCATAGCATGTGTATTTGATTTCAGGGATCATGGGAGAATCATATAACATTGGTATTTTTTTCAATAATAATTCCTTTCATGAAATGATTTATATGGATCAATATGAGGCCCTTTAAGGTAGGGCATTCACTTTATCCCCACAATGGTTAGAATAAGGTGGGACAAGACTACTGGGTATTCAACTAATTGAGGAGAATTTATATAATGTATAGATAATTATGAATCATATGTCTAAAATTCTATCCATGATGAATTATTATAACAATATTTACCTAAAAACACTATATTTGGAAGAGGTACATTGGTTTTCTCATTGGTTTTTTTGATTATTGGGACATATAAATTTTTTAGGTTAAAAAATAAATCCCCTTATTATATCAGGGGATTCAAGATCAAGTAGAGACTTAGGTTTGTAGCCTATTGAATAAAGTCACATTATTATTCCAATTACTTACACAATGTCTTTCACATATCATATATTCACTAATATTATAAATAACAATACCATTTTATTGATCATATGGAAAATGAGATAGAGGAAATTGCATCCTTTGAAGCAAATTGAATATATATCATTGATTGGAGCATGATGGATCTCGAATGTAGGTTAGTGAATCTAATATTGGTTCATGGTAGAATAACTATGTTCTAGACAAGACATGGTAAGTATAGGCTACTCAACATGATACGTTTCCCCAAAAATTATCTGGTGATACATTATTACCCTTAGAAGTGAAACATGAGGATGAGTTGTTTTAAGGTGGGGAGATTGTATTGTCTTTAATTTTCAATGAGTTAAGTTATCTTTTTAGTTTTGGTTAAACACATAAATCATGAATATGGTTGGTTCTATTATATATTGGGTTGATGGGTTTCTTGTGGGTTGTAGTCTAGATATAGAACAAATTACATAGTGTCTATTTAAATTCTTGGATTTTATTAACGTATGTACATGTATTTGGATATGAAGACCACTTTCACTATGTAAATAGGCTTTTCCATAACTGGTAAAGCATGATCCTTAAGGTCATAAATGTAACATACAAATCATTAAAATTCCCAATCTTATTTTTTTTTGAAGTAGTTAAGGTATTAGATAATAAAACCACTTCTCCCTTATCTGACACAGTAGGGGCGATGCACATGGGATGCCGTTTCTGCCAACGTCAGGGATTCTTCTTCCTGCTCTGTTCAGACTCTATTTTAATTGATGACTATGACGATTGATCTAAGAACATAATATCATTAATAATCTTCAATATTTAATTTTATTTTCTTCATAACTCTTATGTTATTTTTGTTTGGGTTTATTTTTTATATTTTACAGATTTGGGTCTGTTTTTCCAATTTATCAAATTCTATTCAAATAAATGGCCAAACAATGATGAATGGTCTGGTATGAATCATTTTTTTGTTTCAATATTTTTTCCAATTAGTTTAGATTCATTTATATTATACGAAATTGTTCCCCGTTCTGTACATTTCATACGATACTCCTAAATTTTTTAATAAATGTTTAAAATTATTTTTCTACTCCCTTCGTGGTCCTCGACAATGCTTAATCACATCATAAGTTGTTATCTAAGATACAAGATAATGATATGGTTACACCAAATCATAGAGGTGGATGTTCTATTAACTGATATTGTTTAAAACACTTGTTGATGGGTTTTATCCCTTTGTAATAAATATATTAGGATGTTGAGTGAATTGATAATATGTTGGTTCATGGGTTAAGACCTATTATTTATCCCTACTTGAAATTATTTAGTTTCATATCTATCCATCTAGGATAAAGAGTTATAGACTGAATGTTTATAATTTTTTATTAGTTACTGATAGGTTTTCCATACATAACATTCAAACCAATAGTAATACTTGGATCCTTTTTGCATGTCTGGGGATGGATGCTGATGCATTACAAATGATACTTTTAATTAGTATAATATATCATTTGAGTGATAGTAATTATGTTTGGATTGAGATAAATATAAATTTCATCTACATTCACTTGAAAAATTCTAGTTCCCTTGGGGAGAAACCATGGATGTGGTCTGTGGATAGATGGTTATACCATGTCCTATATGATACTCAGTCCCCTATATGAGATACTTGGGATATGATCTCAATGTTTGGTTTACCTCATACTAAGAGTGATACATGGGATTACATTTATGGATCACCTAGGACATACCCTAATGGTATTTGGATTTTATAGTTCCCCTATATCAATACATGAGATTCCTTATACACAATCATTCATGGCCTCAAAGATCAACCCAATAATTTATAATGATAAATTAATAATGAATAAGATTCTATGACTGATTTTTTTTTTCCAAGATGAATCAGATGCTCTGTCATAGTCCATCCATAAATCATATTTATTTTATACCATTTAGAAATACATATTACATGTATATGTTCACCATCTTTCAGAAAAATCAAGAATCGGTTGAAGAAGGTATAATCAGTCAATTATCACCCATGGAACCAGGATTGATGTATTAATTTTTTTATTTCCTTGAATTTTTTATTATTAGCACAAACAAAAAAATTATATTCAAAATATTTATTGTTCTAGACACAATTGATGGAGGCCAACTTATGATATCTCACACCCTTCTTGGCCAACCCTTGGTAACCTAACATACATCATGCTAGATGGTATAGAAAATCAGAAGTCGTCATCTTCTGATATTCTATTTTATGTTTTAGTATGGTGCATATGTTTATAGGGCTAATCATAAGATCTTGATTCTGGTAGTTGAATCATTCAATAATATTGTATTCTATTAGAATGTGGTATATATAAATTTAACATGTATCTCATATACGATATTTGGTATAGTTACATGAAATTACAATCATTATTATTTTGGCATCATCAATTTAATATCATAATTGTTTTGGTATCATCAATTTAATATCATCATTGTCCAACTTTCTTCTGTTGGATGAATTATCATTATTTTTTTTCTACTACTATTTATTCATTCTCTTTTATCTTCTTATATTTATATATTTCTTATGTGCTTCCCTCGAAATCAAGAGGGTATAGTCTTCCAAAGTAATCACCCTACAACCAATTCATTATTATATAGCGTATGGATTATATGGTGGTGTGATTGATGCCACATGGCTATCCATATAGGGGCACCACTAAGTGTCTCCCGTTATAGGATGCCACAACATCATAGAGTGGTCCTGGTTGGTTTTGTCATGTATGTGTGGAATCAAATACCATATTTCTTATTAATTTTTTTTAGATTGGATTCTAGTGGGTTTGATCTAGGAAATGTGGGTCAATAGTGCTTGAGGATCCTAGAATATTTATTTAAATCATAGAACATATCTAGGGTATGGTTTCTATAATCTTCGAAGATATCGACACTAATAATATAGGTGGATAAATTTTGTTATTATAGCCTTGGATATAGGGTAATGATCTATAGGTCAATGCATTATATTGAAAAATATATCTTTTATTATTTTATATAATTATATAAAAACAATGATTATAATACTATATAATAAGGATACTAATTTATAACTGGAAAATTATTTTTCTGGATTTGAGAAATAGACCTTCTAGATATGATGATATCCTGAAAACTAATCAAATACTTTATGATTTCTAAGGGTATCTCCTTAAATATTTGAATCATCTATACTATAATTAAATACTAAATATATTTCCACCTATTTGTTTTTTATAGTGGCATGGGATCATCAATCTACAGAGTCATTGTTCTACCTATCTGAAGAGAATGAATGTGACACAATTACTTTTTTGTGCCCAATATGGTCTCACGTATCATGTAAAAATTGACAAAGAATTGATTCCCTAGATTGATTTTTTGTGTTTAGTGTCACAATATATTTTCCTCTTTTTGGTTCTATATTTGTACAAAGGGTCAGTACACATCAATATGATGTGCTTTGGGTCCACAATACAATAGTGGGGTCAACACCCCCTTGTATAGTAGGGTGTGGGTACTCCATTATAGGGGTTAGCGGTCGAGATGATATTGCATACGATTCTTTAATCCATTTAAGATGATATTCCAACTAGTCTAGGTGTGGTTACATGACATGGAAATGGGTATTTCACCCATAGTTTATGTATGTTCCATTCATATATAATAATTAGCTCCAAAAAATCATGATTGGGTATTAGTATATCATATAATTGTGATGTTATAACCCATTGGTTCTTTATATGGTGTGGGTCCTCCACACAACAATAGTGTTATTACCACCAAAAAATGGATTAAGGTTCACTATAATAAATGTTCTATGTTTAATGAAATATAAGCTACAAATGTTTTACCCTTTTTTGTGGAACCTCACCAATAGTTTTTTAAATGGGTTCTACCATAGAGGAGGTCAAAATCCCCATGACTAGTTTATATATACTTATTGAGGTTATGGTCCTTAACCATTAATAAAATATCAATATGGGTATTTCTTGGTGAGACATTATTTGTTTTATTTATATTGAGTATTTTTTTCAAGTTGATAATTTATTATGATTTATTGTTTCTAAGAGTGTTTTTGATAGAAGAATGATGACTATTTTAATCACACAATATTGTGGGGAATCTAATTTTTTGATACCTTAACACACATATTGTATGAAGAAGATATATGATGACTACCATGATGATTATCCCTTCGAATATTATACAAATGGATTGATTGAGAAATGATATACATTAGGTATGTGAATTCTATGAACATTTATTTTGACCATGTGTTTTTAGTAGTCACATAATATTTCCTCTCAATGTTTTGTTGATGATAAATATTCTAGTGATCCTGGTATGATCATTATACCAATTCAATTTTATTGGGGGATCTCATATAAGATGATATTTGGCATCATTTTTATCAATGGTTTGAGACAATTTATTTAATGAAAGTTCTAGGTATTCCTCCATGGATTAGAAATATTTATTAAGAGATAGAACTTGTGGTATTTTTTGGGACATGGGAGATCAACCTCAGACTGTGATAAAGCATGTGATTAAATTTTTGGGGTATTATATATATTGACAGGGCAGATCTTAAGAAACATCAATTTGAGTGTAAACATGGTGATTAATGAGAATAACCCTCATAGGGTGTATCTAGATCCTTCGTGGGATTTTGAGCTCACTTGTGGACTACATTTATGGGAAATGAGGATTTTATGTAGGGTTAAGATAATATTATATTTTTCATTTTCTCATATACTAATGTAGATACATATTATATTGGGATTCCCTTATAAATGAACATTTCTATATAATTGGATATAGATATGATTTACCATGTGAGGTTTAACTCATGATTTTCAAGATAAATATCCATAAACTATCTTCCTTATGAGTAAATATTTACAATGGTATGGGACTTGTAAAAATTTCAATGTATCCTATCAGTGTATGTGAGGGCTATTGAAAACATCATGTTTTTTGGAGTGTGTGCAAAAATGTTGTAGTACATCATACAATGTTTCATAAGCTTTTGGAATAATTTACGAAATATGAATGATATCATTTTTAGGTCTACATTATATATTTTACTTCTTTAAATAATGTCATGATATTTGGAATAGAGGGTTGATATTCAATTGATAGAAATAATTAGTCAATGTTGATGTGTGTTCTTGTATATTTTTAGTTAGTTTTTTGTTTGTCCCCTTATATTTCATCGAATTTTTTATGAGATTATAAAGTGTGGATATATAAAAACATACATCATATCCAATTGAAGAAGTTTTTGTTTCCCATTATTATGGTGGGGAGTGTAATGACCCTATAAAGATACTCAATAATCATAATATGTCTAATATTTTGGATTGGTCTATAATATTGTTTCCTATTTTATCATTTAATATCTCTCTCGAAGAGGATAATTATTCTACGTGAGAATCCACACAAATTTTCTTCAATGTGAGTTATTCTTGTGTTTAAGTATTTCCATGAAATAGATTCAGGTTAGCTGTGGGTGGAGGATTGTGAGTTTCAGATGTTATAATCCTTAACTGATCATTAGTAATTATATTTCTCCCATGTGGAATCTATTTTAGATCCCTTAAATAATGTCAAATACCTTATTCATCCCAATATTACATGTCTTATTACAATTTTTCACCTTGTTACATTTATAGGATCCTTTTTGTGGTGTTTTTTATTTAATTATGTAAATAATTACATAATATCATTGAAACTTACTCACATCAAACATTTTTTTAAAAAAAAGCATTTATTTTTACAACCAAATTTAATTTGAGACACTTTTTCTTTATTTAAGATGAGTCATCATTTAAATAATCAAAACTTTCATAATATATATACACATACATTGATTTTATGAAAATATATGAATAATTGAGAAGGAATGAAAAATCTGATTATGGGATAATAAAATATAGAAAACTTTTTAGTTGAGTAAATTAAATAAGAAATCATTAATATGTTTAAATTATTCTCATGAAAACGTTTTTCCAATAAATAAAATATTTCATCAAGTTAAAATAAATAAACTCTCAAACAAAAAATTTGAATCCCATTATCACGAATACGTAAAACCAATATGGTAACATGAGTAATTGGTAAATACATAAAATAATTCATTTGAAAAAAATGATTCCCTATTTTGTTTTCCTTACTTAATGAAAACAGAAAATTTTAATAAAAATTATTTTCATAAAATAATACTATATATAACATTATGTATCATATTTATAAATAAATTTATCCAATTATTAAATCTTATTCAAATAAGTGATACCAATTTTATTCCATAACAGTGACCTAGTTAGTTATATTCCTTATTTTCCACATTCCATGAGTATTCAATTCCCAATGCATTAAAGACATATATCATGATCACCCATCTATAATGAGAAATATTTGGGCTTCCATTAATCATATATAATTATCTTATACAATATCATGAAAATAATTTTTACAATTATGAAAATCATAATCATAAAATCGAATTTAAACATATTTTAACCCATATGAAAAATATTATTTGTTATCTCATTTTGAAGGGGACGTGTTTTTCCATCAGAAAAAAATATAAATTAAATAAATTTTTGGAGGTATATTTTATATATATAATTGTAAATTTATAGAAATATTTATAACAAATAATTTTTATGAAAGATGGTAATGGTGGTAAATCCATATATATTAAATTATGCATTCTTTTACAATTTTTTATGAGAAGTCAAAATGACATCTATGGTACATTTTAAATGATTAATTTTAGAATATTTAAAAACAATTTCAAAATAATTTTAAATGAATTGTAAAATTCATTATTTTATAAATTATTACATTTTTAATGTTTTTATATAGACATAAACATTTAAGAGAAATATTTTAATTTTTTTTCTGAACAACATTTCAAAATGAAATAACATATATGAATTCTTTCCCACCATAATACATTATCTAACTCATAAATAATAAACTTTTAATCATTTTATAATTTATCAATATTTGTTGTAATATTAATTTTACTATTATTATTCCTTTTATTAATTTTATTAAAAATATTTATATATTTAAGAAATTGGTTAAGTTCAATTTGGATGCTTCAGGGTCATTTAATTTATAACCTCAAATCAACATTGGTGGATTGACTATGATAAAAATGTTTATGGTGTAATTATCTCTATGATATTAAATATTTTAAATTTATTATATTTATATGTAACATAAACATTTAAGACCGACCATGTATGTTCTTCATGTAAAATTAATCATTTCATTACATGGAGATGGAAGTCTACGTGTACACATGGACAAGGTTTTCATTTTTCTAATTGGATGAATGTAAATGAAGTAGATAATATTTTACCATTCCAAAATAATAAATATGATTCAAATTTCATATTTATAATATATTGCAACTTTGTTTATATTTACACATTCCTTTTAGAAATATCGCAACATGGTTTTTAGCACAAAAATCATAAAATGACAACCCAAACATCATGAGGCCTAGTGTCTTGAAAGAATGCATTCATAATGCATCATTGTGAGACTAAAATAAAATAATTTTTTTATTTTATATAATGAGCTATTTAATATTTTTTATTATCTAAAATCTTAAGGTAACATAGTTAACAAATAGAATAATGTGGAGGGATAAAATCATATTCATGGAATATACATGTTAAGAAATAAAAACATGTAAGTCATAAGTAAAACATGATATCATAAATGATCAGGATCAACAGAAATAACATGGTATTATAATATAAATTGAATGTTATCAAAAGTTCATGTATTTATTTGAAATTAATAATCAATAAATAATGAACCATAAACAATAGTCCATGATAACATCCAGAACCACATTACATGGTGGAAAAAAGTTGTATAAAAGATTATGTCTAATCTCTATTCCCATACATAATTCAACAAGAAGAGAAATATTTATCTAATGAATCATATCACATTGTAGATAAACCCATTGTAACTTTTTGATGGTAATGTGTTCTAGATAAATTAATCCAATCCTATGCATAAACATAAGAATTACTCATGCATTTGTATTGGGCTCTACAATAATGTCTTGTAATGTAATCAAAGGAAATTTAATAAAGAATAAATTTGAGAGGCGATCATAAGTAATGAGTTATCCTTCCAATGTATGTTATAATTTTATAGGTATATATTTATGGTAAATACATAATTTATTTATAATATATACATTACATCAAAGGTTTTCAACAGTATTGATTTTTTATAAAATGTAATTTGGAATGTTTCATCATAAAAATACCCTTTTAACTGTGAAATTACTTATTCCAAAAAAATTGTAAATAACAAATTTTATTTGAAAATAAGCAAGGAAAATTATAAAGTAATGTCTTTGAAATTGTGAATTATTTATGTTAAGTAATTTTTTACATCACTTATAATTTATAAAACCATTCCTTTCACACTATTGTGAAATGGTCAAAATGAGCCTCATTCAAAAATAGATAAAATTATTTCTTCAAAAAACGTTTTTAAAAATATATACATGGGTAAATATAATTTTAATAAATCATCTGTGTAATTTTTAAAACATTATATAAATATTTTTAGAAAACATGGATCTGTAAGAAAAATTGTTTTTCACCAAATAGAAAAATGACATATTCTTTTCAACAAAAAATATCAAAAATTATTATTACCAAGGATGTAGATATTTGAAATTACATGAAATATAATGAATAAAAATAATAAAATAAATCTTATTTGGTTTACCATAGATATATCAAAAGATACCTTCAAGGGATACGTACACATAAATAATCTTGATTATTATTTGGTGAGTGAAATTAACCCCTACTATTTTGGTTACATATGAATAATAACACCCATTAAATATATAACAAAAAAATAAAAAAATAACATAGAGATATTTATATTAATTATTTTAAATTCAAATTTAATTAAATACAACACAAAAAATAAATAAGTGGATGATAAGTCATCTATCTCATTGAAGTGATTGTATGATGTGAAATCCATTACCTCGAGTGTAGACATGTCATGTATGTCCTTTATAAAATATATAACAAAATTATACAAAGTATATTTAGTCATAAAAAATTCATAATTTTATAATACCTTATAATTAAAACATCATTATCATTTATTTTAAATAAATATTTAATTATAAATTCATTTATTTCCACATCGCGTGTCTTGAGGATGAGTGGCTAATAATATCCAAGAAAACATTGGTGTGTTAGATGTGGCAAAAGGGATAATTATTAAATCATATAATGAATAATAATCATGTCATAATTAAAAATTGTAAAATTAAATTACATATTTACATTTAACTGTGGAATAATTTCTTCAAAAATGATGTATGTTAAAATAATGGAGAGGAAGGCCATAGATACAAAAGAGTAACATTTACAAATTTCAATAAAAATAATTGATGTAAGTGAGTTGTTATTTTATATTTATCGAATTAAAATTATATAATAAATAAAATAATACTTTATTCAATACAGTCACTTAAATCATCCATGTGATTTGGTTAGAAAAAAGAGATTCACTTCTCTTCATGAGGAGGTAGTCTTTCGTACACAAAAAATTGCTATCATTATTCAATAAAGGGTAATTTAAGAAGTTAAATGATATGATAATATTAATAAATGATCAATATTTAATTATTATAATATATTAATTTTAAATAGAACATTATGAACAATAGTAAGAGGTGATGATGGAAAATTAATTGCATCAGTTTGTGAGGAAGTTTTCTAACGTACACACGAATTGAGGGTTTCGTTCCCAATTTTATTAAAGAAGAAGAGGATAAATATTATTTGATAAAAATTATAACATATAATAATATAGATATTAATAATTATATTATATTTTAATTTATATGATATAATTGAAGGTAGTAAATAATTAATTAAAAAAGAAGGTTCTAAGTGAAACCGATTACATTCTCTAAGAAGAACCTCCACCACATCTCTTATTAAAGACCATATGGTGGATTTTTTAGGATGAAAAAAATCCATAAGAATGAAGATAATTATTTTTGGGGAGATATATTTTCTTATTTTTCTCAAATAAAAATTCATCATTGGTGTAGTGAAGTACACAGAGAGGGTTTTCTCTTATAATTAATGTGGATTATCATTTTTAAATACCCAAACAAATCAACAATGGGAATTCACCAACAATTCATGTTTCTAAAAAAATAATAATTAATAAAGTTTAGTTTGATATGATCTATCCAGACCTATACCATTAAATAATAAACACTTCTGAAACATGTTATTTGGTTTACCAATAAGGTTATTCACTTTTACCATTTTAGATGTTCTCTTGGGTGACTAATTTTTATCTTATTTAAAATAAATTTTGAATAAAATTAATCTAGAATAATTAACTAATATTAATTACTATGACTGATAATATGGAATAAATATTATATTATTAAAAAAATTTAATTTGATGAATTTATTTTAAAATAAACTTTCCAAACATGTAAACAAACTGGTTTTTATAAAATTTAATTTTATTAAAATATAAAATATTATATGAACATTAAGACTAGAAATAATCATTACATGAATAAAATATCATATATATAGATGAATAAAAATTTAATTTAATTTTAATCCTTCCTTACTAGGGGTTATTATAATTAAATAAAATAGATAAATAGTATTTATTAAAAAACAATTTGTAGAAAGCATTATTTTCAAGATTAAAAATAATCAGTAAAAATTTAAAAATACTCATTCAAATAAAATTTATTATTTTATTCTAATAAAATGATTAATAAGATACCATAAAACAACTTAAAATATATAATATAACATTTATGTATCTAGAGTTAATGAAATAAAATGATTTTATTTTAAAAGAATGATAATTTTACCTATTCACTGAAAAATCAATCAATTCAAGAAAATTTTGAAAATTTCATAGTAAGTTGCATTTTATATAATGAATTATTTTTTTCATTGTATAAAATGAAATATCTAATAGTTCAATAAAATTATTATAATATTTTCTCTAAATAATTAATGAAGATATATTATGATGGAAATATGTTTTTATTCAATAAATTGCCTTTTTGAAATGTTAGGTTATAATTTTTTATGAATTTATGAAAAAATTTATTTAAATAAAAGACATTATATTTATTTAAAAAATAGTTAAAACAATTCATACCCACTAGTTTAATGGGAAAATTATAACCTTCATATATTCTAAGACATTATTAATCTTGGTGTTGCATATTGTATACATAATTTAACATTGTGTTCTAGTTTTAAAATATAGTGATGTTAACATATAACCACCCCATAAATAAATTGAATCCTGAAAATTATAACATGAAAATAGAAATAATGGGGCTTGAATTTAAAAATTATTTTTTCAAAAACCCACGTCACAAATATAGTTAATTAAACATCCCCTAAAATATGGTAATGTGAATTACAATGGTTATCTAAAAAACACGGTTTAAAAATAATGTTCACATTATTGAAAATTGAAAACATGAAAGTACCAATAATATTGATTTATGAAATGAATTGATACCTTATTTTTAATGATGAAGAGAGCCAATATTTACAGAAAATTCAAATCATTTTTAATTTAAGATTCATTTCATATTGTTGAGGGAACATTTTACCAAAGAGTTTAATTATATAACAAAATTTACATACATGAAAAGTTCAATTTCATAAATTAATCATTTTTCAAAAAACTTTCTTCTCTTTATCCAAATTATTATAATTAATGAATTTTTATTAATTCCATAATCATAATTGTTTAGTTTTGATAGATCAGAAGATTCCAAAAATTAATATCATGATATTTCTCTTGTCTTCAGACATTAAAAATAATCATTAATGGTTAAAAAAATTAATATAGAAACAAAAAATGATCAAACTTTTATATTAATATCCAAATAAAACATTAAACTTAAATAAATCAATATAAAATTTCTCCCCATCCTAAATTAGACAAAAAATCAGTGAATTAATTTTCTTCCTCCCAAATAATAATTCATCATAAATAACGAGATTAAATAAGTGAAAATATATATAAACCAAATGAATCCTTTCCCAAAATGTCATTAATCTCCTAAAAATTCCAAATATTCTTAATTATTTGATACTAAAATGTATTTTTCAGACTTTAATTGATATTTTTTCATCGAATCATTTAAGTGAAAACAATGTTATACTAACTAGTATTTTCTGTAGTTAATTGGTATGAACTTCACCATTATAACCATTCATTTTTGAATTCAATAACCACAAAATTATTAAATAATATGGGTTTTCTACATGATTTTTTTTTCTCCTTTTTATAAAAGTTTACTTACACAAATATTATGACCTTTACCAAAATATAATCAATATACCCAAAATAACATTTATCATCAAATCAGTTTTTATCCACTAATGCTTTTATATAACTTAATTTTTACAACAAGATCAAATAATCAATATGAAATTTTACTACATAAAAATCATGTACAATAGATTATTATTTCCTCAATCATGTCATTTTCCATAAAATATAATCATACCATTAAATCACTATTCTATGTCATTAGTACCATTCATCACACACATTCTGTTTCTTAGAGAAAAACTGTTATAAAATTATCTACAGATGTTTCCGAATTCATAGATCTAGAATACCATTAATAAAAACACTTCAATATAATAATTTTTTATTTCAAAACCCTAAAAACATAAAAAAAATACACTTTATTGATTTTAATAGAATATTACATTAAGAATTAATCATTGGATTATATAACTGACAAGAATATGGAAGAAGTTCCCTATAGTTATGACGTCGAATAGTTTCTATATTTTTATGTCTTACATTATTTAATTACATATTGTTATCCAAAATATTGATTTCTATTTAGTAATAAGTTGAATTGTGTCCTCCTTTCCCAAACATAATAAATATTTCAGTTATATTAATAAATTATCCATGGGTCCTCTTCCCACATTTTTTTACATTTGAATAATTTAATCTTATTTTAATTATTATCATTATATCGTAAATATAAATGTGAAACCATTCATATCTTCTTTTATGTACTTGTACTTTAAAATATATTAAATTTTTTAATAGTAATGTTACATTGATCATTTGAAATGATAAAATGATATATTAATTCTATTCCCAGTAGATTATGAATTTCATTAACTAAATCATTACATTTCCTATCACATTAGGGTTTTATCAATGGTTATAATATTTTATTCTATTAAATATAATGAATTAAATATATTAGATTAGAATTCATTAACATAATAATTTTAATATTATATGCATAGAAAGAATATATTTGAAATGATATATATATAATAACTTATGGGTCTTTTCATTTTCATCAATGTTATCCATTGTAAAATTTCTTATACGGTTTTATAAACTAAAACTTTTTTCATGTATATAGAAACCCTAGCCTTTCAAACATATCATTACATGATTTTGAGAATAATAAAGAATCATATTACAATCCATGTATTGGAAAGTCTCGTGTCATGGATAAAAATGTACATAAAACTGAAAACATATGACTAAATAAAAAATTTCATTATTTAATCATCATAAAGAGCTCTTAACATATATTGTGCTCATACAACATCATATGATAAACTGAGGATAACATGAAAAAAGGGTTGAGCTAAAAATCCTTGTTTGGAAATAATCATAAAAATATAGCTTTAGAACATTGGTTAGAAGGCATGACAAAATGATATAAAAAGGTAGAGAACATATAGATTTATAACATATAAACATGAGATAAAATAAATATATAGTCATATTAAGGTGGGAGAAAAATGAAGCATGGCATTACCAAGATTCAAGGCTCAATGCACATATATGAAAAGAATTTAATGTTAACCCCCAAGACTATTACACTTCAAAGCATGATTCAAGGATAACAGACAAGACCATTGAACATAATGTCTCATGTGATAAATCATTACCCAATTAATTGTAGAACCATCTCAGTAAACCCATAAAAACATGTTCATGTATATGTTTTCCACCTATAGAATCATATATAATCAATCATACATAATCTTAAGGGTTACCATTGTATGAATTGGATGTCATAATAATGTCACAAAGCATAAAAAATTAGTGTATCCAAAAAATTCCCATGATGGAAACGTATTATATCATTCATGGAAAATAATATGGTATAATAAGAATATAACATAAAAATTGATGTAATATTGGATTAATATCTTGAAAAAAAGTGTACTTTAGAAACATTATAATTAAATCATTTTAGTGTGGTTAACGGAATATATCAAAGGCCATTTAGAACCTAAAAGGGAATGGTATTTTATAAAAAACCAGATGTGAACCCTAACGGTTTCCCTAATAAATAGTTTGGTTTTATTAAAATACCGGTGTCTTAATTGAAAATTTTACTGTGTACTTGAAAATGGGTATGAATTCTGAAAGTTCCCTTAAAACGGGCATGCTTATTAAAAATAATGGAGGATGGAATCGTTTAAAAATATTTATATCCAAAAAATATAATTATCAAAGTATAATGATACATGAGTTTGGATAATATACATATAATTTAAAATATGTTCATAAAAATAAAATATAACCTTATTTGGGTTAAAAAATTGATAGAACAACCTGTATGAATAATGGAGGTTCGGGTAGAATCATTTAACATATGTACGATGGTTCCCATAACTTGATCATAATTCCATTGATAAAAAAATTACATTTTTTCATTAATATTAAAAGAACCTACTCTAATTGTAATTTATTTATTTTAAACTTATTATGTTAGTTTTTTACTTTTTTAGAGGGGTTAAGAGGTTCACTTTTTTGTTTGGGAGTATTCATTTCCTGGATTTCATGATTGGTTTACTCATATACATGTAAGGATAAACATGGAAGTTGAAAATGGTTATCCAGAATTTGAGATATATATTATTATCAAACATCCAAAATATTTCATGCTTATAAAATTCATTTGGTTATTTGTTGTGAAGATGATTCATTATATAAAACATTAATGATAACTGTTTTGGTTAATAGGTTGTTTTTAATAACAATGATCAAATTTTTCATTATAAAATAATATCATGTGTGAAAAATATTACATAACTATAAATTAAAAAAAATAAATTTATTAGAGTATGGTTAAATTATAAAAATGGTTTCATGGCCATAATTGAATATGGTAAAAGAAGTTGAAAACTGGTCATCCTTGAATGTGATGAATTCACACAACTTGGATGGTGTTTTGAAATCTAATATAAAGAAAGGCAAATGAGATTAGTTAAATAATTATTCCATTAGAGTAATAATATTTTTATTACATGTAGGGTACTGGTGTTATCGTACCATTTGGATAAGGATATTTGTGGATAGAAAAGAAAAAAAGGTGAAAATGAAAAGAAGATAAATGAAATGAAAATTGAAATTTTCTTCTTGAATATTTCTTCATTGAGATCATCTTTATGGCAGGGGTTTTTTACTTTTATTATACCAAGAGCTCATGGACGTGGGATAGTGGCTTAGGGAGATATTTGAGTGGAATTATGATGTGTCAAAAGGCATGAGAGGTGTGAGAGGTGGAGGTAAAGATGGTTGGTATTTATAGTATAGTAGAGGAAGGGTTTCCCATTATTCAAATAATTTGATTAATATTTGGTCTAAATAATATAAATATTCTTGATTATTGTATCCAAAAATAGAAAAGAGAGTGGGTGAATTGGATAAAAATGACATTTATATAATCCATGATTCTAAAATGATGCACAAAATCATTTATTTATCTTTTATCTAAAATCCCAATATCTTACAATTCAACAAAAAATTATGTATTTTAGAAAACTCTCAAAAAATCACCCCAACCATTTTTAACAAGTATAACTCTAAAAGGAACACCATTTTCTAAAAATAATTTTCTAAAAATGGGAAATTTAATTTCTCTTAAAAATATAATTTACATCCAAAATAAAAAATTTATAATTTATAATTATTATCTAAAACATTGAAAAATTAAATATGGGATAATAAAATAATCATATAATCATAATTAATCAAAAAATTTATTTCAGAATAAATTTTATGAAAATAAAATTTCTTAAAAATTATTAAATTAATCATAAAATCATTATTAAATATACATTACTTACAAAAATATGAACAATTTGTTAATTATTTTTGAAATATTTACTTATACTATGATATATTTATATCATATTATAGCAAGATAAATTTTATTTATACATTCATTAGAGAGGTTACTATTCAATTGTCTAGTTTACTATTCAAAAGGGTCGCATTAATATTTCAAAGGTCAAGTTACTATTTCATCAGTATATGATCTTTAAATTAAATATCATCCATTTATTTTCCTCATTATTCATTTATAAGGTTTTTATTGTGTTATATGTTAAATCTCAAATAATTATAATAAGGCAGAATCATAATAAGTGGATTCATTGGCAAAACTTTGGGTAGTTACATTTTTCATCCCTTATGAAATTTATCCAATGAAATTTCATTTTATATTATATGATGAAAACATGTCTGGGTACTTTTTATTCATTGATTCCCCCAATTACGATGTTTCATATTCATACTTATGGTTCTACCATAGTACATTGACCAGGTCATTCGTCATGTTACATATAACATTATATGTACTTTCACAAACCAAACCGGGTTGACCAGGAACTGGTCACCTGAGTCAGCACATGACAAGGCCCAAGTGGCATTCGTGCCCATCCTGGGATGGTGAAAATCACAATGGGAATCAACAGAGTGATGATGGGTATGATTCTGACAAATATAAATTAACATAAGTAGAAGAATAATAATAAAGAATCCCTATAAATAAATAAATAAACAGAACAGATCACTATGAAAAAATTAAAAAGCAAAACTAACCATTCAAGATGACCACTGAAACTCCACATGACCCCATGGGTCACACTCTGATCCCAAGAAACAACATCACCCATAGTGATTGAGATCATGCTAAAACTAGCACCTATAACTAAAAACAGGAATGAAGTATATTCATGAGTATTAAAACTCTGTAGGTTTGTCCATGTAATATACTCCCAAATGAATTTTCCATAAACAAAAGAATCATCAATTTAAGGATTGAACTAGAATATATAAAACTAAGTTTCAATACATTTTTTCATTAAAAGAAAATCATGGTCCAATTTACTTTTTAAAAATTAAAACTATATTATTTCCCAATAAGGAACCATATGAATTTTTAAAATAGAGTTGTAAATTTAGATATAATGGGGTGAGTTATTATAAAACATTTCCAAAACCTTTTTCCATAACCATTTGAAAACACTTTATCATTTTACCTATAAACCATTCAATTCTATAAGCAAGCTCAAAAATCATACAACAAGGTCAATTGGAAATAACACACAAAAGTATCTATCCAACAACGGATCGAAAAATTCATTCCAGTAGATATGGGTGAAACCTATGAGCTCGTGAATAGTCTAGAAATAATATATATGTGACTCATCTCGAAGGTTTTCTCTACTCAATGACATCATAATGACCTAACACATGACTGTCACCCTACCTGTCTTGGTGCAGGGGTCGAATCCCAAAAGGATAATAATAATAGATCATTCCACGTTATAGGCCTATATCTAGTGAATAATCAAAACTAGTGCATTAATCATTCACTAAAAATTCTCTTTCAATGATGGGTTCCCATTTTCAGACTAAATTGTAGGGTGAGTCAACAAATACTAACCATGAAATAAAACACATGCATTTTCTTCTTAAACCACCAATACACACACTAAAAAATCACCCTTGAATCTCTCCAAAGTACTTTCTCTCTCTTGCCTTCAACCTTCAACACATGAGGGAAGTACCATACAATGAACACCCATTCCTGTCAATATCCAAAAACTGAAGAGGTGCATCCCAAAGATGGTTTTTAAATAATTAGTTTCATAAAGTACCAATATATCCTCAATGACCCACATAACACTAATGAATTTCCAAATGAAGAAACACATGCCATTACATTCAAAAACAAAAATGTGCATGGAATCCCATTTATGAAACCCAATTCACAACATTAAATCTGAAGAACAATTATAAGGACAAAGGGGTATTTTTTCAAACACTTAGTAAGAATATTTAGTATGTCAATTTTATGAAATTCAAATACAAAGTGGGTCTTACATTCTTTAACAGTATGAAATTATTCTAAAACCATTAATTACTAACTAGCATTAAATAATAGTGAGAACAAAAAGAAATAAATAATTCTTTAATTTAAAAGGCTAATGCATAGGAAATCCTACCTCAAAAGGGAGAATACCAAGATGAACAATTTGCCACCCATCTCTTTTAACAATGATTTACCCACAATCAAGAACACATACACTGTTATATATTTACCCCTTAATCCAGTGAACATATTCATTGAACCATGAGGGAATATGTTTAAGGAGGATATATATATATAGGTACATATTTATGTTCGTGTAACCCTCCGGGGATCCACCGAACTTTCAAATTAACCTAAAAGAGAATCGAAAATTATAAAAAACTCTAAATATATTATAATCAATAAAACGGGGTGGAAGAAACCAACAAAATCCATGGGCCAAGACCGTTTTTAAAACCAAACATAAACCAAGATAATTTTAAGAAAACGAAACTTTCACCATTTAAAACCATCTAAAATTCATATTGAAATGTTCACATCATGTTCAACATGATAAATGAACACATCTTTCTTTGAAAATCTCATTTCACTCATCAAAATTTCACATTCCTCTTTAGAACCATTTAATTTTTCAATAAAAATTATTAATATTTTATCATACAAGAGTTACATAAAACATCAGTAACAACTGTCATATCATGGTCATGATAATTAGGCCTTTACACTTCCTTTTAAAGAATCCTCTTGAAATTCAAATTCAATTCAAAACCTCACACTTTATTAAAAAACGACCATGAAACACTTTTACAATACTTAACATTAATGTATCACTTAAAATGTAATTCCTTAATGAATTAATATTTATACATCCAAAATAATTTTTATAAACAATATATGATTTTAAAGGGCTATCTATGAAAATATATAAAAACCTGACATGATCAGTTAATAAATAAACAATTTTAAGAAATATTTAAAATAGAAATGCCATCCTATTTCCAGGAAAACAAATTTCAAATTCAAGTTTCTCCCTAAAAATCCATATTACATAATTAATATTAACAATGGTTAATTAAAACATCAATTTCAAATCCGATTAGTCAATAGTTCTACAATTATAAGGTAATTTAATGGGAAAACCTACCTTAAATCAAGCACTGATGGTTGTAAGCTTCAAATTTGGGTTGAAGGGGACTCAAAAATGAGATCTCACGCCCTAAAGACCAATGAAAAACTTATTTATAACCTAAAGACCAACCAAGGGTTTATCTAGAGAAAAAACAATGAAAAATACATGTCAATGTAGGTATTGTCGAGGTCGCGTAAGGGGGTGGAGGCCGCCGGAGGGAGAGGACACAGAGAGGGAGGTTCTCTGAGAGGAGGGAGCATGGTCAAACATCCAGGAGGGGGGGGGGGGGGGGGGGTTAGCATCACATGATTGGATGAAGTAGAGGGGTCTGCGTCACCCTGATAAGAGGGGAAGGGAGGTGGGATCTCCACGAGTTACAGGGGGAATGGGTTAGATTATGTTTTTTCATTTTATTTTTATCATACTTCAATTGAATAAATATTAAAAAAACTCAAAAATGAATAAAATATATTGGAAACTCATAAATAAATAATATAACCTTGAGGTGTCAGTTCAGAGCATGACAATTATCCCCACTATGAATCTTTCTACCCCTAAAAAGTCTCATGTGATTCAGTGGATCCAAATTAAAGCCAAGATGATTTATATCCAAGGGAAAACCTAAAAACTCAATGACCAAAGAACCTACCCTCGCATTTATTCAGAGCCTAGAACTACGGATTCCCAAAAACAAACTATGAGAACACCATAAAAAAATCCACACATCCATGGAAGACAACACACAAGATCATAGATATTGAACAAATAATGAAGATATTACGAGGAATAGACTCACTATTTTCTAAAACCACCCCAAATAAAGAAACACACCGACTACTAGCACAAAAACCATTGAATAAACTAGTCATGGCATGTTTAAGATCTCTGTGAGCATCCAATACATGAACCACTATTCATGACAACCAACTAATACGGTGTGGGTAGATCAGAGAAACAATATGTAAATTCTCACCCTAGAATAGCTGGGAGATGGATTCATCATGATCTCATCTCATGGGGACCTCGCAACCATATTATGACTCCATGAAATCATTTATTTATCAATTCGGAATAACTCTCAAATACTAACGAAATCCATAAAATCCCAAATAAATGAAACATGGGACAACAACCACCACCATTTAACATCAGCGACATTAAAAACAATAAAAAGACAATCCAATTAAAACAATCTTCCCAATGAACCTGCAAAATCATTCTTCAAAAAAAAATAATGCAATGCCACATATTACATTAATTACAAAAAATGGAATTTTTTTAAATAAAATAATCTTATTGAGCTTGTGTTAGCATTACTTTCATCCAACTGAGCTGAAAGATTCTCGAAGGGAGTGGATCTGGCCCCATGTATCTTCATGGTGCCTCCCTGAAAAAACTATTAAAATTTCATAAATGCGCATAGTTACTATATGTATTAGGATCTTAGTGACATGAAAAAATTATATTCCCTAGCTTCCAACACTTAAAACAAAACCTGAACATACTATCGGATGGATCTGGGGAGCCAGAATAGAAAGGCCCTGTGCCTCTTCTCAACTGGCCAGAAACTTCTAAATCAACATCGACCTGAATGGTCTACCTCATGACTTCTTCATAATTAGTAGGTAATGAAGGAAAATATTGGAGAAATTCTGATCGAATACCCCTTCCAAATAATCATGCTTTCAAAAAATTTATCCTTGACAGGGTTTGGGAGATACAGAACCAACTCAGTGAAGTTATTAGCATAATACAAAACCATTGAATTTCCCTAATTGAGACCAAAAAACCTTGAGCCCATTGGTGTCTTCACAACCTCAAGAAATTATTATAGGATGAAAATGATATTAAAGTCTTCCCACAAGAAATGGTTCTACGGTTCGACCTGAAGAACAAATTTCTAACATTCTAGACATAGTCCTTCCAATGTGAAGGTGAAAAGATATATCTTGAGTGCTTCAAGATATTCAGGTAGTTCAAAGATATCCTCGATATATTTCAGCCATTCCTTATCATTCCACAGTTCCTCTTACATAAGAAAATGAAGAGATTTCGATTCTTAGATAATCAGGATGAAGTCCTGATATTGAGATCCATAAGGATCTATATCTGAAATTGAAAAAAATGTATAAAGTATGTCTTGATCAATTTAAAGGCACATGGTGAATGAAATATTGGTAGATGCTTCCCAAAATCCCTTAAAACTTATTGGGGATAAAACCTAAATACAAGGAGAATGTTACCAAATCAAAACATATCACAAATTAAAATTCCACATCTCATCTTAAAATCAACCACTCAAATAGAAAAAAATTATTTATTAACACACCAAACACATCAAATCCAAATTCCAAAAAGGAAAAAATCAAAAATAAATAGCATCATCCAAAACACACACCTTTTAAATCATTTAAGTAACCATTTTAGAAGAACATTTTCAGAAAAAAAAAATCATTTCGAACCAATACCCTGCTATTGGTATTTGATTTAGCCGAACATATATACACTCTTGTGGCAGCTCATGAACTCACCAATACATACCAATAGACATCCACTCACCACATACATATATCTATATACATATATGAGAGAACACATAAGAATACCAACAGTCTGAAAAAATAAACATTATCACTTACAAAACCACTTTAAAATTACCTCAAACAATATTAATAAAACACATCTTATTCAAAGAATAACATTTTCAAATTCCTCATTTATTTAACAATTTCACATTTCTAAAAACCCTTCAGAAACCTCCATTTACTTTTCCAAAATAACACCCATTTTCAATACATAAATTTTCACTCTAAAAAGGAATCAATGATTTCATTTTGGAAATACCATTTTGACCAACCAATCATTAATTTGTCAAATAAAAAATCATTTTAAATTATAAAAAAGAACCCCAAAACCCTCAAAACTAACATTAAGTAAAATATAATGAAACTAACCATTCAACGGGTCAATCGTCTTAGAATCTAAAAAGAACCCCAAACATTACAGAAGTTAAAAATTCTGAAAAAAGATGACTTCAAAGATGGTTGAAGGTCATATGCTGATCAATCCACCATCACATAGAGTCTATCAAGACCACATCCTCAGACATGGCTTTCTAGGCCGTATGAATACACTGAGGGAATTGGGTTGACTCTCGTTTCAATTTCCAAATTACCAAGAAACCTGTAAAACCAAATAGACTAAGAAAAACCCAACATCCCATGGTAACTCAATGTTTCATCTAGAAAGTGTTGGCTTGAAACTCCCTCAATCCTAGAACTCATGTTCTGATAGTCCTACTCCATCTACCATGGATTCCCAAATAACAAAGTGTGCTCTGAATGCTACTTCATGTAAAGAATCAATGATCTGATACCATTTCTTCATGAAACAACCTTGGTTCAATTTGAACTAGTCACCTAAGTCGACCCACGACAAGGCCTGAGAGGCATTCATGATCCTCCTCGGATGGCGACCTATAACAAGGGAATCAACAGGGTGATGACGAAAATGATTTTCACCAATATGAATAAATAGATGCAGCTAAATAATAATAAAATATCCCTGATAAAATAAATAAACTGAACAAAACACAAATCCAGAACATCAATGAAAAACTAACTATTCCTGAGGACCACTAAAACATTAGGTGACCCTCAGGTCATTCACTAATCCCAAGACTCAACATCACCCACATAGATCGAGATCAAGATGAAAAATGCACCTATAATTATGAAAATAAATGAAGTATAGGTGTATGTATTAAAACATGGTAAACATTCCCAAGTAACCTACACCTAAATGTATTTCTGTTAAAAAATGAATCATTAATTTCTGGTTTAAACTACAAATTATAAAAGAAAATTTCACACATTTTTCTCTTTAAAGGAAATCACGATCCATTTCCATATTTACCATTCGAAACTATATTTTTTCCATGAAGGAACAATATGCATTTTTAAAAGAGAGTTGACATTTTTTTATAAAGTGACGAGCGAGTATAAAACATTTACAAAAGGGTTTTCCATAACCATTAAAAATTACATTATATTTTTAGTTATAAAACACACTATTCTAGAAGAAATTTCAATAATCATACAATATGGGAAATGGTAAATAACAAACTAGTGTATCTAGCCAACAAGGCCTAAAAAAATTCATGGCAGTAGACATGGGTGAAACCTAAGAGACTGTGAATAGTCTAGAACATACTATAAATTTGACACATCATGAAAGCATTACCTACTCAATTACATCATAACACCCTAATTCCTAACTACCACCCTACCTGACCTGGTCGAGGGGCCCAATCCCAGAGAAATAATAAAAATTATTTTGTATTATGGGCTACAAGCTAGTGCATGATATAAACTTGTTCAACCTTCATCCACCAAAAATTCAATCGTTTGGCTAGGTTCTCTTGTTCAGACTAAAAAGGGAGGGTGAGTCATCAAATTCTAACCAACCAATCAAAAACATGCATTTTCATCTTACACCACCAACGCACAGACAACAAAATCACCACCAAATCACTCTACGTAATTTTCTCCCACTTTCCATCAACCATCAACACACGAGGGAATTCCCATATATAGACCACCCATTCCCAAAATAATCCAACAAAATAAGACGTGCATCACACAGAGGGTTTAAAAATTATTTAATTTTACAATGTACCAAAAGGGCCTAAAAAATCACATATCACTAAATAATTTCCAAAAGAAGCATCACACACTATTTTGTTGAAATCCAAAATTGAACTTGGAAGACCATTTAAGAATCTCAATTCACCACATTAAATCAAATGCATGTTTATAAGGGCCTAATGGGCATTTCCAAAAAAACATATCAAGAAACTTTGTAAAACAACTTCATAAAATTCAAATACAAAGAGGGTCTTACATTATTTCACAATAAGTAATTATTATAATAACATAAATTACTAAATAGGATTAAATAAATGTCCAGAAAACAATCAATCAATAATATATTAATTTAAAGGCTATATCATATGGAAAGCTACCTCAAAAGGGAGCAGACTAAAACGAACAATTTTGCACCAAATGCCTTTGACGAAGATCACCCCACAATCACAGACGCATAAAAACTTATATATACAGACCCCTTAATCTAATACACATATTCCCCGATCCATAAAGTAATATGTGAAAAGAAAATACACATATATATATATACCTATGTATGTGAGTGAGACCCTTCGATGTGCCAAAAAACAATATAATTAACCCAAAAGAGAATAAAACATTTTAAAAAATGTAAAATAAAATTGAAACAATAAAATGGGGTGGAAGAAAAAAAACCAAATCCATGGGCTGAACCACTTTTTAAACCTTAAATGAATAAAGATAATTTTAAAAAATTACATTCATCATTTAAAAACATCTAAAATTCATATTGAAATGTGCATATCAACTTTAACATGAAACGGGAACACACTTTTATTTTAAAATCTCATTTCACTAATCAAAATAACACATTCCTATTTAAAACCATTTAAATTTTCAATCAAAATGAAAATGATTTATTCATCCACTAGTTATATCATAAATTATTCACTATCATAGAATTGTCAGGATAATCAGTCCTTTTCACTTCCTTTTAAAGATACCTCTTGAAATCCACATTCAATTCAAAACCATACCAATATAGAGAATAACCATGAAACACTTTTTAAATAAATAATGTTTCATGTATAACATGAAAAGTAAATCCGTAATTAATTACATTCTAAACAACCCCAACAATTATTATAAACATGACATGATTTTAAAGGGATATCAAAAAAATATATACACAACTATCAAATGCAGTTTAAAAAAATTTTAAAAAATTTTAAAAACAGAAAGGCCCTCCTCATTCCATGAAATCTAATGTCAAAGTAAATTTTCTCAATGAAAATCCATAAAACATAAATAATATTCACAATTGTTAATTAAAACATAAATTTCAAATCTGAGAAAACAATGATTTGCCTAATTAAATGTTATGTCATGGGAAATACTACCTTGTTTCAAAGGAAGATGGTGTGATGCATTGAATATAGGTTTAATGGGACTCAAAAAATGAGATATCATGATCTAAAGATAAAAATAGAATCGATTTAGAACCCAAAAACTCACAAATGGTTCATCTATAAAAAATCTGAAGAAAAAATACAAGCGGAAGGAGGTGTCGGGGAGGTCATACAAGGGAGATGAGTCCACTATAGGGAGAGGCTATAGAGAGGGAGGTTCTATAGTAGGAGGGAGTTTGGTAATAAATCTAGGAGGGGGGGGGGGTCAGGGTCATGCGAAAGGAGGAAGGGGAGGGGTTGGTGTCATGCAAATAGAAGGGTAAAGAAGGGGGGTCTCCGCGAGGTAAGGGGGAATGGTTTAGATAATGGGTTTTCTCATTTTATTTTTTCCCGATTTCAATTGATTTTGTTTAGAAAAACTAGAAAAAGAATAAAATTAAATGGAAACTAAAAAATATATAAAATAACCTCGATGTTTTGGGTCAGGATGTGACATCTACAATCCATGATCATCATTGTATGCTCCTTGAAAAAAAATATCACTCTCTAACTATACCACCTAAAAAGACATTACATTTAAAGGATATGGTATATACTCCTCTATGTGGTATACATGGAAGACATCATATAATTGTGAAATTGTGGGTGGAAGTTCTTTTCTACAATCCACAACTCTAGTATGACCAAGAATCTCGATGGGGCTGATGTACCTGGGTCGTAGCATTCCATTATTCCCAAATCTCATGAACTTTTTTTATGGAGATATTGTAATGAATACTATGTATCCAACATTAATCTCAAGGTCTCATTTTTGGGTGACTTCATAGATCATTTTTTTTGAATTTGGGCTTCCTTGATGTGATGCTGAATGGTTTAACCTTCTCCACTATTTCATTGAAAATTTCATGTCCTAATAGATTATTCTAATTTAATTAATCCCTATAAGTTACAGTTCTATACCTTTTCCGAATAAGGGATTCATATGAACCTATTCAGATACTCGAGTGTAAACTATTTTTGTAATAGAATTCAATTAGTGGAAGATGTTAGTACCATATTCCTTTGAAGTACATAGAACACACCCTAAAAAACATATTTCTAAACAGATATCTCAGATTGGCCATCCGTATGAGAATGATAGGTTTCACTAAAGTTTAGTTCAGTTCTTAGATCATGCTGGAGACATTTCCAAAAAATCAAGATGAATTTAATATCACAATCAGGTACAATATATAGTGTTACTCCATGGATCCTTACCACCTATTCGATATATATCCATGCATGGTTCTCTAATGAGTGGGACTCTCAAATTTTGATAAAGTGTTATGTCTTTATAAGATGATCTGCAATGATTTATAGGGAATTGCCTCCTCTGGATGTCCATGGATGTCTAGTGAAAAATCACATTATAATATTTTACCACATCCAAGTTGGTATGGGAAATGGTGACATTATTAACACATTCTTTTGCATTCCAAACTTCCCTTACTTGCATACGAGACCCTTTGATGTATACTCACTAGTCTCTTTCTTCATATTATACCACCAATAAATTTCCCAGGTATATTGGTACATCTTTTTGTACCATTTTTAAAAAGAGAACGATAAGCTATTTGCGTCATTCAGAATATCCTTCTTTATATCTGCATCGGATGGAACACATAATCGTGACACAAATACTATGACTCCATCCTTTTAAATCTTGAACTCATATAATTTCCCATTTCTGATAGCTTCCACCCTCTTCAAAATTTCCACATCATATCTTCTAGCATCCTTTCATTTCACTATGAGGGATGGGTGAGAAATAATTTGAGAAAGGATTTATGAATTCCCAATATTGATGATTACCATGTCAATCCGTTGAAAATCTATAAAGACTGGATACTTTTAAATTCTCGTCATTGATAATGAAAAATGACCCTTTCTATATACATCATCCACCACCTTATTTTCCTTACAGGGATGGTAGGGTATTGATAATTCATAATCCTTGTTGTGATCTAACCATATTAGTTTTTGTAAATTATGTTTTTTAATTGTGAATATATATTTGTGAATCCTATAATCTTTATATATTTCACACCTTTCTCAATAGAGATAATCCTGAAATATTTTCAATGAAATGATCCTAGCATCAAACTCTAGATCATGCATGGGATAGTTTTGCAATGGGATTTCATCTTCCTATTGTGTAATTTATCACTTTATCATTTTTCATTAGCACACAACATCAGACCTTAATTAAATCATAACTATACACCAAAAAGAGTTATCAACTTTTCGAGTTTGTGACTACTGGTGTTGTGATAAGCCTGGTTTTGAGCTTTTTAAATATCTCAACACCTTCTTGAGTCTAGATGAACTTCATTCCCATTCATGTAATATTTTTCAATAAATATTTACATCCAGAGAAGTTCTTCAAAAACCATTTATAATACTCAGATAGAAACTGAAATTTACAATTATTCGTTACAAATGTTGTCATATTCCACTCTATAATTTCCATTGTCTTGGAAGGTCCATATATATTAATTTTCCATTTATAATATACCAAAAAAGGATACATTATCCATCCTACACTCACACTTACTATAAATTACATAATGCTTATCCCTTTACAAATTCATCATCATCGTAGTCAAATTCTCATCATGTATCTTGTTTATCATGGATTATATCATAATATCGTCGATAAAGACTAACAAATTTTTTTAAAGGGAATCACAAATGACTTTATTCATTAAATATATTAATATTTCATGATAATTAGTGAGTCTGAAGGGTGTCACTGTGAACTCATAATATCAAAACCTGAATCGAAAATCATTCTTCAGAATATCATCCCTCTTCAACTTAAGTTTTAAATATAGGTATCAATTATCCACCTTATAGAAATAAAATTCCCCACATATCTAATCGAACAAGTCAAATATCTGAGGTATGAGATACATGATCTTTATCATGAATTTGTTGAGCTCATGATAATCAATATATAGGTGCATTGATCTATCCTTATTCTAATAAAGAGGACCAGTGAAACCCATGGTGATGATGTAACATCCCACGTAAATAAATAATAATACATTATCATAATTATTAATATTAGGGAATTAAATATTAATGTTATTTTAAAAGGTATTCTACATTTTATGGCATACCCAATACGTAACCACAGGGTTATTTGAAGTCTAAAGTTACTCACAATGTGGAGTCATACTAAATAATAATAATATTATATTATTTTTAATGGTTGTCAACCCAAAGATGTTTTATTGGAGGTAATCAATAAAACTGACTATAATATTATTATAATTGTTTGTTAAATGTTTTTACATTTATCCAACAAAAATTTGAGGCTTAGAATATGAATGAATCTAATTGAAATCTTAAATACTCTAATATTCTTTAAAAGTATGATTTAATGACTTTTAATGGTAAACCATCTTCAAATATAGTTTTGGAGACTTTTATATATTATTTTTGACAAAATAAAATTATTCTTCAGATTCTAGGCATCAAAAATTTTTTTGATTAAATTTTTGGTATTTTTTCTAATAAAAATCATTTTTAATGAATAGTGAAAAATACTATATTTTAATTCAAAAATGATTTTTAATCATAGATATTTATATGGATATATTATATCTTTCATTAGTTTTAAAGTGTAAATAAATTATAAATTTACTATTTAATCTAATTTTTTTCATTGGAAGTAATTTCACTTTGAAATTGGACATAAACAAGAGTCAATATTTTGATATTTATTATTTCTTTAAAATTCTCTTTCTATTTTGACAACAAGATTTTTTTTTTGAAATTTATTAATACAACATCTATGTTTTAAATTATTTATAATAGACATAATTTTTGAGTTTGGAATATCAAATATATATTATGCTTAATTTTTGGTATTTTTCTAAAAAATCAATTTTTGTTTAATAGTGAAAACACTGAGTAGTAGTTAAAAAGATGAATTTTTCATTTAAATGAAATTTTACCATTAATGTGACTATAATTTCAAAAATCTTAAATACAAGGTTGTTATTAGTAATATTTTTTTTCAATAAGATGAAAATTATTGGTGGTTAATAGTAACTTTTAATATTTATTTTCTACGGTTAATGTTAAATAGTGTAATTCAAGGTAAAAAAGTATTATAATAATAAAAACTTTTATTAACACTTGTAAAAAACATATTGGATGATTAATGGAGGACCATGAAAATTCTTGGGTGAGAAATTTGGCCTCTGAAAGACACTGGTGTAAGATAATGAAATTTAAAACATTTAATTTAAAGTAAAAATACAAATATCAAAAACATGTATTGTTTTTCTCAAAAAAATTTAATGTGTTGTAATATAATTAATATATTTGACTAAAAACATTCATTATAAATTTAAAAATAATTCATACATAATGGTATTTTATTATTAATTTTAGACATCAAATAAAAAAAATTATTTATGACTCAATATGGATGCAATGTTTACCTCATTAATGAATGATTTAAATAAATTAGATTATAAAGATTAAAACAGTATCCAAAACCTTTCAAATTATTATTGGATGATTTTATTTCAAACAAGAGTCATATTAACATTTCATTTAAATTTTTTTTGACTTTTACCAACCGAAAATTATTATTTAATAAAATATTATTTTCAAACTTCTCTAATGTGCCTTCCCTTAAACCCCCACCCACCTTTAACCGATTTCTCAAAACCTCTAAAGCCACTTGGAACATCCAAAATCCACCCAAATAATATCTTATTATCCCTCAATTCCACCTAGAAGCCATACCTTAGGTGTAAGTCACTTAATGAAATCAATTTGGTTCCAACCAATAAATGTTACCCAATTTAAAGGGAACACCTTCTTTTAAGTTCTTTTCATTTATTTCAATTCTACAACACCCTAAACTCATTTTATTCATTTAATTTTTAAAATTAGTAGTATCATAAATATACTAGGATGTTTGTCTTAGAAGTATTCGAACTACACATACACAAACCTCCATCTAATGGGTATTGAATATACCATTTCTATGGACAACGAACTACTGCATTGCAAAACGATGATTATTCTATCTTCTCCAGCCACCTCTTATGGTAGACAATGTGATGGAACCTTATTTATATGTGATATATATTATATTTATATTTTCTCTATTATTCTGTATTTTTTATTTATATCATACCATTATGATTTCCATAATGGGTAAATGCGATAATTTTATTTGAGGACGTGCAGACTATTGCCCCCTCAAAGTGATATGACTTGTTCATTCCATATGCAGAACATATTAAAGATGTATTTGGTGAAATTATATATGATATTATACTGAAATTATTATATACCTATTTTTCATTTAGTTATAATTTCCTTAAAAATACAAAATAGAATTGAAATTATTGTTCATTATTACATACAACTTACCATCTCCATAAATAGTGCATTTCATTTCATACCTCCAAATGCTTAGTTCTATTACAAATATATATATATACTAGAAATATATAATATATTTGATATCTAAATCATGAATAAAAATCAAAAGATAATGAAATTTTGACCACATGGACAACATGTAAATAAACGAAATTCATTTTTGACTCAAGTACCAAATTTTGACAAAATTAAAATTAATAACAGAAATGATTTTATAATATTAATAACATTGAAATAAGTTATATAAAATGATTTATAAATTTGAAAATGTTTTTAAGAAAATATAAATTAAATTTATTTTATTTTTCAAGAGATTAAACAATAAAATGATTAAGTCGGACACAAGGAAAGAGACTTCATCCAAATCTCCTTTCATTGAAGCATATTTTATTTTATACATGATTTTATTTTATAAAGTCTATAAAACCCTTTGATTTTTCATTTCATTCAAAGTTAATCTTTTTCTATGAGGTTTTTTACTAAACAAAAAATAATAATGTTTTTTTAACGTAAGTAGTGACAATGTCATTTTCTACTACAACAAGTATTATTTGATTGATGAATTCCTTAACAAGACATAATGTTATTAGAAGGAAAATAAATATACACTTCGACATATTTCGGTATTGAAAATGGTTTTGATAATGGATTTTTTATATCAATATATTTAAATGATATATAGTTATCGAAATGTGGAAATTTTATCTTTCCATTATGTTTATTTTATGTGTTATGAATATGTTATGGTTCTTTGTCATTGTTTACGCATATGGGTGGTTCCACGATAAACCTTGGGTGGTGAGCCAATGATATACCTCCAATGCATTGGGTAACGTGTTGGAGGTAAATATGAATGTTTTTGCTAAGAGATTTAGGGAATATATTGTGTTGGGTATTCCAAATGTGACTCCCTACATGGCAATTAAGGCTACAACGTATGTATGTTATGGATGCCACAAGTTTCCTTTACGATTTGGGATTACTATGTCTTTCTCATAAATATTATGATTTCATGAAGTATGTTAAAAGGCTTATTTTTTAATAAACTAATGTTTTCAATATTTATTTTATAAACCTTACTAAGCTTTTTTATGCTCATCCCATGTTTTGAAATTTTTTTCACATAACATAAAGATAAATAGGGTCAATGATGGGATCAAGGAAAAGTAATGTTATCTGAATCAAGGAATTAGACATGACACTTTTTTCAAAAGTTTTTATTTTATTAAAAAATGGAAACTATGTACAATTGTCTACTTCGTAATTTTTGAGATGTAATGTAATTTTTATGGCCTAATTCTCTAAAACTGTAAACCTGAAAATACCCTCAATGTGAGTTATGCATTAAATTCAATATTATGTAATGTTTTAAGGATAGGTCCGTATATTTTTTATCAAAGGTTGGTTTAGATATCTTTATATGTTAGGATATTGATAAATTAATATTTATAAAATAATTTATGTTAATATTGAAATGATATTGAATTCACAGATTACCATGTTGGTTCGCAAAAGATATTTATGTGTTCAGAATTGTTTTCCGCAAAAGAAACGTGCCAGTTGTGATGGGATGACATCTAGAGGAAGACAACCTTCCCAATAAGCATCTTTAGATGGCTGGAATCAATATTGATTAGTTAGTTGTAGTGATGGAACAGTTGACTCAGTCTATAAATGGTGACGGTATACATGCACCAGATCAACCACAGAGGAACATGTTTGTAGTTGATCATTTCATGAGGCAACATCCCCCATCAATCAGATGATCATCTCACCCTGTTCTAGATAAATGGTAGTTTGATGCATTATAAAATATTGTTGAGGTCATGGGGTCTTCAGAACCTCAAAAGGTTAGTCATTATGTTTACCATTTTGATGGTGAATCTGATCAATGGTGGTCGATGGTGAAAAATATCAGGGATACAGAGGAGATTGAGTATCTTGATTAGGATGAATTCAAAGGTATGTTTCATAATAAAAGTTATCCTATTGTGGTTCATCATAATATGGAATAACAATTCCTATAATTGGGGCATGAGGACGACTTAGTGGAAGCTTAGGAAGAAAAATTCACTTGATTGGCAAGGAATGCTCAAATGTTCATACGAGATCTTGTTTGTAAAAACAACCATTTTTACTTAGGATTAAAACCAAATTATTGAAAGTATTTTACTTCTCATGAGTTTAAAATCTATGAAAAATTTGATAGATTTGTAGAGAAGGTGGAAATAGAGTTTTCCGATTATCAGGTCTTCTTTGACAAACAACCAAATAACAGGTCGAGGTGGAAGTCAAAATGGAAGAACACTCCAAAAAAGTCTAATGGTATGAAACATAATTTCATAGTCTGTGAATATTTTTTTAAAAATCATGATGTTGAATGTGTTTTCAATTCTGTTATGTTCTACTGATGTGGTAAAATGGGACATAAGGATTATATTTCACTGAAAAATACCAGGTTAATGGTAAGACAAAATTTGATTTATAGTTAGTAAAATGTATAAAGTGTAATGAAATGGGCCGTTATTTCAATGAGTGTCCATCAAAGAACTAAATTAGTTAATTCATAAAGGATACAAGAATAAAGGGGTGGTGAAATCCTTTGAATCTACTTCAGTAGATGTTGGGCCATCAAATGATGTACTATCAGGTATACTATTTGTTTTTTCAGATATTGCCAATGTGTTCTTTGATTCAGGGCCTTAAAATTCATTAATTAATGATAATTTATCTAGTAAATTTTTAATTACATATCAATATAGGAATCATGATCTTATAGTAAAAACACAGGGTGGAAATGTTGAGACAAAAAAATTATAAGAACCTTCATGTCCTTATGTGCAAAAGAATCTACCCGCAAGCCTTATTATTTTGCCTCTAGTAGAGTTTGATGTTATTTTTTGTATGTATTGTCTTTCCATTTATCTTTATAAGATTTTATATAGAGCTAATGTGGTTTCATTTCAGAATGATTTTCATTTTGTGTACAATAATAAACTCTTTATTTTGATAACATATCAAGAATGTGAGAAACTAGGAAAAGGTGGAAATGAATGTTACCATACACATATTGTTAAAAACAAAGGAACTATTTAGATTAATGATGTGCCAAGGGTAAATTATTGTCTTGATGTTTTTCTTGATGAGTTTCCAAATATAATACCTGGTCGAAAAGATGAATTTACTTTTGACATAATTTTTTATTCTATTCAAATTTCAAAACCCCCTAATGGAATTGCTCAAATTAAACTTTTAGATTTAAAAAATAAATTGAAAGAGTTATTAGATAAAGGTTTAATTTGTCTGAGCACATCCCCATGGGGAGATCCAATCCTATTTCTAGAAAACAAAGATTGTTCAGTGATACTTTTCAATGATTATAAGGCATTGAATAACATCACTGTTAAGAACATGTATCCTTTGCCTCATAGAGAAGATTTGGTTGATCAGCTCTATATAGCTTAATAATTTTCAAAGATTCTCTTTAGGTTGGTGTACCATCAGTATAATGTAAATGAATAAGACATTCAGATTACCACATATTTTACTAGATACTTCCATTGTGAATTTGTGGTTTTTCCATTTGGATTAACCAATGCACCTTCTGTATTCATTGTTATTATGAATAGAACATTCCCCAAGTTCTTGGATAAGTTTTTTGTTTGTGTTCATTGATGATATTTAGGTTAATTAAAAAAGTAAATAGTAACATGAAATTAATTTAATGTTTGACTTGCAAACATTAATTTATGATAATCTTTTTTTTTTGGAAATTTAGAATGTGTTGGTTTTGGTTACAATAAATTTCATTCCTTGGTCACATTGTATCCAAAATAGAATTTCTCTTGATCCTGATAAAACAAAAGTTTTTGAAGAATGGACAAGACCTACTAATATAATTGAAATAAATAGTTTTCTTGGTTTGGTATGTTATTACAGGAGTTTTGTTGAAAATGTTTCATAGTTATCTATCTAACTAACTATGTTAACTCAAAAAGGTGTCAAGTTCATTGGGACAAAGGAATTTGATGATTGCTTTTCGGAATTGAAAAGAATATTGGTGAATGATCCTGTTTTGGAATTATCTTCAAAAAATGGTGAGTTTGTTATCTACAGTGATTCTTCATTGAGAGGACTTAAATATGTTATTTTGCAAAATGATCAGGTAATTTTTCATGCTTCACGTTAGTTGAAACCTCATGAGTTAAATTACACTACACATGATTTGGAATTATCTACTGTTGTTTCTATAATAAAAATTTTGAGGCATCATTTCTATTGAGTAAAATGTGAAATATATACTAGATGCAAAATTTTAAGGTATATATTCACTCAGAATGAATTAAACATGAGACATAGCAGATGGTTGAAATTAATCAAGGATTATGATTCCACGATCCATTCCCATCTGGTAAAAGGAAATAATGTGGATTATTCTTTGAGTTGAAAAAATTAATGCTTCATATACAATTCAATGTTTAGAATGAGATCCTTTGGTTTTTGATTTGATGGAATTTTTCATACAAGTTGTTGGTGCAATAAACTCCTCTATTTCGTTTTTGGTGTCAGTGAAAACATCACTATCAGATATAATCAAGCAAGAACACAAGGATGCCAATGAGTTGTAGAAAATGGTAGAGTCGGTTCAGAATCGTATGTTTCTAGATTTTAACATTGACAACGATGGTGTATTGAGTTTTGGGAATATATCATGTGTGCCTTGTAATTCTCATTTGACGAAAGAATTATTATATGAAGCTCATTTTTCTCCATTTTCATTACATCCTCGCAGTAATAATATGAACAAAGTTCTGTGGAGAATTATTGGTGGGATGGAATGAAAATATTTATTGGTGACATTACAGTGAAGTTTTTGACTTGTCAAAAGGTTAAAGCAGAGCATAAGTTACAGAATGGGATGATTCAGTCTGTAACAGTGCCTGAGTAGAAATTGAAAAATATAACAATAGACAATGTTTTGTGATTACCAAAGACATCTCAAGGTAATAATTCAACTATATTACTGTTTATTGATTCACTAAAACTGCTCATTTCTTTCGTATTCTAGATACGTTGTCTTCAAATCAACTTTATCAGTTGTATATTAAAGGGATTGTCTGGTTTCATGGAGTTTCCCTCTTCATTTTATATGATCGTGATCCCTAGTTTACTTTTAAATTTTAGAAAGGCCTTTAGAAGTCATTGGGTTCTGAATTAAAATTTATTACAACTTTTCTCTTTTATCAGATGCGAAGTCAGAACGAACAATTTAGACCTTGGTGTTTATGCTACAGGTTTTTTCACTAGATTACCAGGAATGTTGGGACCAACATATTTCATTGGTTGAGTTTTCTTATAATAGAAATTTTCATTACAGTATACAGATGGCTCCATTTGAGAAATTAAATGGGAAGAAGTGTCAAACTCTAGATTTTTGTGTTGAAGTAAGTGAAAGGAACCTGATGGGACCAGAATAGGTATAATAGTATTCCAAAAAGGTTCAATTAATTCACAAGCACATGATAATAGATCAGAATAGGCAGAAAAGTTCAGCGGATAACCAGAGGAAGAATCTTTTTTTGAGGATGGTGATCATGCCATTCTTAAAGATTCTCCACAGAAAACTGTGATGTGATTTGGTATGAATGTAATATTGAGTCTGAGGATAATTATACCTTATAAAATCCTAGGTAATGTCGGATCAGTTGCCTATAGAGTAGATTTTCCTCCATGTTTATCTCAGGTATAGAATTGTTTTCTTGTTTCAATGTTGAGAAAGTATATTCCAGATAAATCTCATGTTTTGAGACAAGAGGTAGTTCAGTTTGAAGAGAATCTCTCTTTTGAGGAACAACTAGAGAGATTATTGACCGAAGTGAGAATGTTTTTCAGAATAAGGTGATTAATCAGGTAAGGTTTTGGTGAAAAAACCATATTTTTTAAGAGGCACCACCATAATTTGAAAATGCGGTGAGGGATAAATACCCCCACTTATTTGATAAGTGAATAAAAATTTTCAGGATGCAATTTGAAACGGAAGAAGGATACAACATCCCAAGTAAATAAAGAATAATACATTTTGATATGTATTAATATTTTTTAATTAAATATTAATGTTATTTTGAAATATATTCAATGTTTGATGGTATACCAAATACGCGACAACGGTTTTCATTGAAGTCTAATGTTACACACAATAATGAGTCATATGGAAAATTAAAATATAATATTAATTTAAATGGTATTTAATGCCAATCCATTGTATTAGTGATAATGAATAGAACTAACTAAAATATTATTATACATGTTTTTTAAATGTTTTCACATTTATCTAATAAAATTTGTAGGCTTCCAATGTGAATGAATTTAATTTTATGCATTAATACTCTAATATTTTTGAAATGGTCAATTTACCAACTTCTAATAGAGAACCCTAATTTAATATAGTTTTCCTCACTTTAATATGTTCTATTTGAAAAAAATCTCTTCTTTAGAGTCGGCGCATAAAAATTTACTTTGGTTAAATTTTTGGTATTTTTTCTGATAAAATTCATTTTTTAATTAATAATGAAAAATTACGTATTTTAATTGAAAACTGCCTTTTAATCTAATATATTTATATGAATATATTATATTTTTAATTGGTTCCAAATTTTAATTAGAATATATTTTTACCATTTAATCAAATTTTGGTCATGGGATGTAATTTTTTTTGAATTTGGACATAAACAAGTGTCAATCATTTAATAGTTATTATTTCATAAAAACACGCATTCTCTTTTGACAATAGGAATTAATTTTAAATTAATTAATCTAACATCTATGTTTTGAATTTTTTATAATAGGCATAATTTTTTAATTAAGAATATCAAATATATCTTAAGCAGAATTTTTGTTATTTTTCTAAAGAACATCAATTTTTGATGAATTGTAAAAACAATAAGTAGTAATACAAAGGATGAAATTTTAATTTAAATTCAAATTTACCACTTCTATGAATTGAATGTGATAATATGAAATACATTGTTTTTAATATTAATTAATATGTGGTTCAAAATTTGAAACAAAATTTGGGTGAATACTATCTTTTGACTTTTATTAACCATGGTTAAAGGTAAATAATGTAATTCAAGGTAAAACAAATATTACAATAATATAAAATTACCTTAACACATGTATTAACCTTATTGGATGTGTAATGGCCCCCCAAGAAAGTACTTGGGTTAGAATTTTAGCCTTTGAATTCCACATCGGTGAGATATTGATATTTATAGCAGTTTGTTCAAAGTAAAAAATTAAAATATCATAAACATGTAATATT
This sequence comes from Viscum album, assembly GCA_963277665.1. NCBI lineage: Eukaryota > Viridiplantae > Streptophyta > Magnoliopsida > Santalales > Viscaceae > Viscum > Viscum album. The sequence continues at coordinate 672,186,509 of OY728157.1, read as the reverse complement.
TTTCTAAAACAACATAAATGTTGGGTTATATAATTAATATATTTGACTCTAACTATTCAATATAAATATAAAAATATTTCTTACATTTTGGTATTTTATTTATAAATTTTTAACATCAGATAAATAAAATTATTAATGACACAACAAGGATATAGTGTTTTCCTAATTCATGAATGATTTAAATAAATATAATTATAAGGATTAAACCAATATCCAAAACCTATAAAATTATTATTGGATTATTTAATTTAGAAAAATACACATCTTATCTTTAACTATAATATGTTTTGGACCATTAGAAACCGAAAATCATCATTTAGTAAAATAATATTTTCCAACTTCCTAAAGAACCCCTTCTCTCCCATATAAAAATCCCTCACCTATAACCCATTACTCACACCACTCAACAACCTTGGATAATCTAAAATCATTCCAAATAATCTCTTAAGATACTTCGATTCCACCTAGATTCCTTACCTTTGGCAAAAGGAACTTCAAGAAAACATTTTGGTTCAATCCAAAGGGTGTTACTAGATTTAAAGGTAACATCTTATTTTAAGTTCATTTCTTTTATTATACCTCTCCAACCCCCTAAAATATTTTTACTCATTTATTTTATTACAAAAAAATTATCCTCTATAGACTAGGTTGTTTTTATGAGAAGCATTCTAACTAAACATACACACCCCTCAATCTAATAGGTAATGAACATACTGTTTTTGTAGACGACGAACAACTACCACACGAAACAATGATTGTTTCAATTTTCTCCTACCATGTCTTATTATAGCCATTTATATTGAATTTTATTTATATGTAATATATATTATATTTATATTGTCTCTATTATACTTTATTTTTCATTTATATCGTACCTTTATTGGTTCAATAATTGGCAAACGTGACAATTCCATTTGAGGAAGTGTGTACTACCGCACCCTAAAAGTGATATGAATCGTTCATTCCATACATGGAATGTATAAATGATGGAGTAAATGATAATATATATGATATTATATTGGAACTATAATATAAATATTTATCAATAATTTTAAATTTCATTAAAAATACGAAATAGAAATGAATGTAGTGTTCATGCATACGTATGACTAACCATCTCCCTGAACATTGCATTTCATTTCTTACCACTAAATGTTATGTACTATTATAAATAAAAATATATACAAGATATATATAATATATATGATATCTAAATCAGGAATATCATTTTGGAGATTATGACATTTTTACTACATAGACTACTTGTAAATATAAGATGTTTGTTTTTGACTCATGTACCAAATATCGACAAAATGACCATTATTAAACTAAATGATAACATAATGTTTAGAAAATTGAAATAAGGGATATAAAAAGAATAAGAAACTCAAAAACAGTTCTTAAAAAAGCATAAATTATCTTTAGTTTATTATTCAGGATATTGAAGAACAGACGGCTCAATTCCGACATTAGGTAAGGGACTTCGTCTCAATCTCCTTTCATTGAGGGATATTTTGTTTTATACAATATTTTATTTTATATGGTGTATAAACACATTTGAAATTACATTTCATTCAATGGGAATGTTTTTTGATGAGGAGTTCTACTAATTGACAAAAAAGAATGTTTATTTTAACAAAAGTTGTGAAAACGACCTTTTCCACCACTGTGAGTATTATTTGATCAATGGCATCCTTAACAAGTCATAATATTTTTAAAAGGAAAATAAATACCATGTACTCTTTTAGGATTTTTTTGGTATTCAAAATGGTTTTGATAATGGATTTTTCATGTCAATATATTTAAATGATATATTGTGATTGAAATGTAGAAATTTTATCTTTCCTTTATGTTTGTTTTATATGCTATGAATATGTTATTGTTCTTGGGAATTTTTTATGAATATGGGTGGATCTGTGAAAAACCTAGGGCTGGTGAGCCCGAGATATCTCTCTAATGGATTGGGTAATGTGATGAAGGTAAACGTGAATGTTTCTCCTAAGAGATTTAGGGGATATATTTTTATGGGTATCCCAAATGTAACTCCCTACATGGTATTTAAATCATCAACTTTAGTATGTTATGGATGACCCAACTTACAATTATGATTTTTGTTTACTATGTGTTATTAATAAATCTTATGAGGTCATGAGGTATGTTATAAATATTATATTTTTATGAACTAATGTATTATATATTTGTTTTATAACCCTTGATGAGCTTTTTTTTCTCATCCCACATTTTGAAATGATTTTCATAGGTCTTAAAGTTGAATAGGCTCAAGGATGGGATCAAGGAAAAGTAAGGATATCTTAATCTTTGAACTAGACATGACACCTTTTTTCAAGAGTTGTTATTTTATGATGAAAATGGAAACTGAGTAGAAGTGTCCACTTTGTAATTTTTGGGATGTAATGTAAAGGTTATATCCTAATTCTCTAAAAATCTAAACCATAAATGATCCCCACTGTGAACTATCCCACTAATTCCAGATTATGTAATGTTTTAAGGCTAGGTCCTTATACATGCACTCAGGAATATAAAACCCTTCATCAGATTCTCCTGTAATAGCTACTTCAACTCTTCTGGCTCAATGGTGGCCATCCAACAAGGTTCCTTTTATTGGTATGGATCTAGGAATAATATAAATTGAAAACTAAACATATCAATCCCGATGAAGACCAAAAAATTCCACAGAGAATACACCAGTGCAATCCCTCAAGATGATGATATCTTTAAGAAGTATCATATACTTAGTCTCAATCAGTTGAGAAAAGATATGCTTGTGAAAAATGAAACATTATCCACACAGTAGATGATGATTATTAATGAGATTCATCTTCCTCATTACACTTTTACAATATTGGAGGATACTCTAGGATGTAAAGAGTGATATACCATTCCCAATAGTTAATATTGGCATTTTACACATATAGCCAATATACAACCAAAATAGAGTCGAACTCCACGATTTGATGTATGACATGATTTTATGGGAGGATTAGTCCCAAAAAATTTATTGTGGAGGTGTTATAAACCATGGATTTAATAATTTCACAATTAACTATTCTTATAGATAAATCAATCTACAAATTTTGAGGTATTTTTTGAATAATTCTACAAATCCTGAAAGATATGAAATAATGCATAGAACCAGAATAATATTGTCTTATCTCTATTCATTAATGATTAATATGTATACCATTCACCACATCGTTTTCTAGAACTAGTACAGAATTATTGATATCATAATAAATTCCTTGTTTCTATGGAAGTTTTTATTGATTTCCTCTGACTACCCTTGGCCTAGGTTAATTTATAAGAAAATTTCAATGTTACTTTCTATTGTAAAACTTCATTATATGATGAGTGTTGATTTTATCCATCCTTTATTCTTTCACATTAGTGGTATTCTTCATATATCTCTTGAATTTTTTATCAATATGTCCCATTATTTATTTGTTAATACAATTCCTAGTTCCTTTTAGAAGGTTCCCATGATTTGTCTTCCCATAATTTTGACATGTGGGTTATTAAATCTTTATTACATCATGGTATTGTTTTTCCTAACAACCCATTATAGACTCCATTTTATGGTATTTGTCACTGGTCCCATGAAAACATTTAGATTCTCTGATCTCTATTTCAACCATGAGGTTAAGATAGTCAATCTCAAAAAAAAATATCAATGTCTTCAAGAACCTAAAAATTTCGTATACTCTATATTAGTTTTATAAATAAAGGATCCACCATGCTTTAGGTGATAATGAAAAATCACAAGGCGTATCTTGCATGAATTTTTATGTTTACATTATATGTCCCAATAAATATAACATTCTTCTTTTTATGTATGAGGAAATTTCTTTCCATCCTAAGATAGAGGGTTTGAGGAAAATAATTATTTAAAACATATTCATGAATTCCTCCCAGTCCATGGAATAAATTTCCCCCAGGGAAATTGTATTATTGATTAGTTTCCTCCACTAGTAATCATCCCAATAAAAATGATAGACCTCTAGGATGATTTTATCTTCTTTTTAGAACTGGAGGACAGAGAATATATTTTCAAATGGTATTAATCCATTATTCCATGAGAATGGGATCTAATGATCCCCTTAACATGGGAGTCCTTTTTCACAGAATGGATTCGATGAAAACATTCTCATTCCTTGAATGAGAAGGGTCTTCCACATGATTAAATTCATTATTCATAACATGATCCAGTTTATCTTGTCCTGTCATAATTTTATGAATACCCATTCCCTTTATATCAAGAATATCATCAGGGAAATCATTGCATTGCCTATCACATTGAGGGTTGTCACATGTTCTTATATTTCACATCATTAACTAAGAAAAGGAATGTACCACTGGAGGTCTTGATTACGTAGATAAAAAAATTAAAATTAAACATTTAACATAAAAGGATATGCTCTTAAAAGAAAAGTTTATCCTAACATGTGATTCTCTAGGATTCTATTTAGTTTACCCATGATTTTTTTCCTCACACTCATTCTTATGGGCTTGTTTTATCCCTTAATAATGGTTTGTACTAAGAATATAAATTTTCAAAATCATATTCTATTGTAGTTTTGAACCATGAATGCTGTAAGGCCCATTATGATGAAAAATTTCTCATTCAATTTTATCTTAATGTGGTGTTTTCATTTTTTACCCTCATATGTATATGTGGCAGAACCACATCCACTTGTTTGTATCTAGACAAGGATTTAAATGCTGGATAATAAACATATTTTATACTTACTGAAATTTAGGGTGCTTTTCTTATACATGATCTCATCCCTAAGGTTATTACTAAAGTGACATATTCATAATCTCTAAAATTACCTATACTATACTCTGATACCAAATATAGAAACCATGTACTTTTACACATATCATTTCATGATTTTAATCCTAAAAAATCATATTACAATCTAAGGTTCGTATAGTCTATTGTCTTGGAAGTCTAGGTACATAATAGTGAAAACATGGGACTAAATAAAAAATTTATTTATTATATTATAATAAATATATCCAAGAATCAATTAGGATCATATATCTTCATTGGATAACATGAGGATAACATGAACAAAGGGATGAGCTAAATATTATTTTATGGAAATAATCATAAGAAAAAAAACATCATCACTTGGGTTAGAAGGCATGAAAAAATGATATAAAAAGGAATGGAACATAAGGATTCATAACATATAAATAACGGATCATATAAACATTGATTAATTATAATTGGACAGGAACATGAAACATAAATTTTTCTGGATTCAAGGCTTGTTTTACATAATGTAGAATAAGTCACGGTGAACCACCACGCCCATTGGACATTGTAGCATGAGTCTAGGCTAAATAACAACATTGTTTCCCATAAAATCTCATAAGAATATACTTTGACCAATGAATTAGAGTGAAATATTGGTGCACCCATCAAAACATGTTCCTGAAAAATCTTTCCACATAAAAAATCCTATATAATCAATTTTATTTATACATTAGGGTTACCCATTATAAGAATTGTGTATTATATTTATAAAATAATGCATAACAATAAATATTATCATAATAATTTCCATGAAGGAAAGGAGTTGTATCATTAATAGAAAATCATAGATTAGAATAGGTATATATCACAAAAAGTTATTTCAATGTTAATTAATAATATGTACAATGAGTACTTGGGATTATTTAGAATTAAATATTTTAGTGTGGTTAATTGAAAATATCAAAGATGATTTAAAACCATAAAGGTAATAATATTTGATATAGTCCCATAAGTGAACCAAGATGATTTTAATTATAAATTGAGTTGTTATATATATATATATATATAACGGTGGCCTAAAAAAGGTTATATAATGTACTTGAAAATGGGTAATAATTCCGAAAGTTCCCTTAAAACGGACTTGCTTATCTGGAATAGTTGAAGAGGGAATCATTTAAAATAATTTATATCCCCAAAAGATAATGATTAATTGATATTGATAAATTCTTTTAGAGCATATAAACCAAATTTATAATATGTTTATAAATATTATTGGGAGCTTTATTCTTTTAAATATAAAGATAGAACAACCCGAAGGAATAATGGAGGTTTGGGTATAATCCCTTACCTTATGTATGATGGTGTCCTTCACTTGATCATAATGTTTGGGATAAAAAATTATATTCATGAATTAATATTTTTAGAACCACTTATACTAGTAATTAATTTAGTACAACCATATAATGTTATTTCATGACCTTTTGGTGGGTTAAGATGTTCAATTTCATTGTTTTCGGTACATTTGTTTCCATGGTATTTATGATTGGTTTACATATATACATGTAAAGATAAACATGTAAGAAGAAGATGGTTGTATAAAATTTTTGTTATATTTTATTAGTGAACATCCATAATATTACATGTTTATAAAATTCATTTGGTTTTTGGGAGTGAATATGAATCATTATATATAACAATAATGATGACTAATATGGTTAATTAACAGGTTTTGATCACAACAAACACATATTTATTTATAAATTAATTTCAATAATAAAAAAAGGTTCCAAGACTTTACATTAGACAAAATACATATATTATATTCTATTTAAACAACCAAAATGGTTTCATTACAAGTATTGTGGATGGTAAAAGAAATTGAAAACCTATCATCCTTTAATGTACTGAATTAACACATCTCGAATAGTTTTTTTATTTATAATATAAATGGAGAGTATAATAGAGATGATGATTAAATATTCTATTATCATAAAAAATATCAAATGTGTGTTACTTGAGTTATCACTCCATTTGAATTAGGATATATGAGGATAGAAATGAAAACAATGTAATTTGAATAGAAGTTAAAAGAAAAGAAAACATGAATTTACCTCATGAATATATCATCCTTGAGAGACTCTTTTGGTGGGAGGTTTTGGACTTTTTATGATGCCAAGATATAATATACGTGTGATAGGGGGTTAGGTAGTTGTTTGAGAAAAATATTGATGAGGAATATCGCATTACAGGTTTGTTGATAAGAGGTAAAGTGGGCGGTATTTACTATGGAGGAGAGAAGGGGTTTCTTATTATTTTAATCATTAGTATAATATTTTTTATCAAGTATATGAATAGCTTGATTTTTGTGATTAAACAATAGTTAATAGGGAATGTGAGTTTAATTAAATGTCCATTTACATCATCCATGACTCAAGTAAGATGCATAAATTCATTTATTTATCATTTATCGTAAATTGTTATATTTTACTATTCAAAAAAAATTCAAGTATTTTTTGAATAATCATTCAAATTAACCCCAATAATTTTTCAATGTGTATAATTATTAAATTAACTCCATTTTATGAACATAATTGTCTATATATAATATAATACTTTTTAAATAAACTCATAATTTACATGAAAAATAAATTTTTTTAAATTAATACTATTTTTGTAACACATTGAAAAATTTATCGAGGAATCCTAAAATTAAATTGTATTCAAAAAATTTAAAAATACATATTTATGAATAAATTTTATGAAAATAAATTTTATTTTAAATATTTAATTAATTTTCAAATTTATTTATAAATAAATAACTTATAAAAAACCGACACTTAATTATTAATTATTAAAATATTTACATACTTATCATAAGATATATTAATATCATATTGTACCTTATTAGAAGTAAAATAACACTTCTACATTAATTATTGAGGTTTCGATTTGATTGGCCGATTTATGATTCATAGGGGTCACATTACTATTCCAAAGTTCATGCAACTATTTCATCTGTATATGTTCCTTAACTTCTTTAGATACCATTTATATTACACATTCTCCATTTATAAGGATTGTATTTTGTATTATAGGTAATAATATATGATTATACTATAATAAATAATAATAATAAGATAATTTCATTGATAAAACGTTGGTTTGTTAAAATGTTATTCATAATGGTTTGTATTGTGTTTTTGGATTTCCAAAACATATCTCGAGAGAGTGTACATATAGGTTTGAAACAAGGCACCTTTTTCAATAAGTGAATATCAAGTGAACCCTAATACTCTCTTTTCATGGATATTACCCCTAGGTACAACTTTTTTAGATCCACATCAACATGTAGTATTCATATAGGGATGAAATTTCATATATCAAACATTCACCAATGTGAAACAAATTCGAGATATTTTTTATATACTTATAGGTATCCCTTAAACAATAATCATTGTTCTGACTAAATTATTATAGTAATAATCCCAATAAAGAACTGGACCATTATTTGATATAATTTGTACTGTCCCAATTTATTTACACATATTTATACATGATTTTCTTCTAAAGGTAAAATTAATACAACACTAATAATGTGAGGCCTTGTGTCCTAGAATAATAGTATCATAATAAATAAAAGTGACACTAAACAATGGTTTTTTAGTTTATTCCATATATTGATATCCTAAATCCATTTGAACTCATAAAAATCACCTAATAACAAGAGGAATTCAGAGAAAAATGATAGAAATAAAAATACATACAAGGTAATAATCATGACAAAGAATAGTAACTAATGAGAAAATTGTATAACATGATATCATAAAAGAGAAGGCCCAAGATTATTAACATGGAATAATTACTTAATTAATGAATTATAATAGTATGATGAAATCATAAATTTTTTATAGAAATAGATAACATGAAACAAACATGATTCAAGGATAAATTACTAGACAATATCAAATGGTTGACAATATTCCATAATTGAGAATGTTTAATCCCAAATCATATACATCATGCATTGTGAGAATAAATCTTTACCAAATGCAGTCTAATAAAATCTAGGTGCACCCATTATAACATGTTCTGAATGTTGTGTAGCAAAAAAATGTATAGAATCATAATTCATAAACCTGAGAATTAAACAACGAAATAGAATGAGTTTCACTACATTTTCACAATTCATAATAATAATAAATTTCATAATGGATTCATTTAATAGATGAACATATTGAATGTATTTCCACATCAATGTATGTTATAATAAGATGTATATATAAATGATAGATAAATATACATAATTTAGAAGAAATACAAAACATCAACGATTTTCATCATTGATGATATAGTCATCAAAAGAAAATATTGAATATTTCGAATCAAAAATACCATTTTCATAGTGAAATTAATTATTGAAAACCTAAAAATTTCAAACATATTTTATAATACCATTTAATTTTAAATAAAAATGAAAAAATAAAATATATGAATCAAAAAATAATTTAATCATGATGGTGTGTAATTATATTCAATATCTATAAGATAATGTTTTTTCAAAATGTTGTAAAAAGAATCAAAAGAACCTCATTTAGAATCAATAATAAGATTACAAGATTTTTTTTTAAAAAAAAACATAAACATGTGTTAAAATTTCATTCCTAAATCATTTGGAGAATGGTAAAAACGTTTAGGAAACTACTTTTAGAAATCATGGATTGGGAAGAGAAATAATTTCTAACCATGTGAGAAATGAATTAAGTCATATTGAAAATAAATTCTTGAACATTTTAATTTAAAAATAGTAAAAAAAATTCTATTACCTTAAAATATAATTAATAGACATATGATTATAAAATTTATTTTTCTAAAGATATAAATATTGAAAAATTCATCTAATATAGACATAAAAATAAATATTCTTCAAGAATGAAAATATTTTTAAATAAACCATTACAGTTTGGTTATATTTTAATCTTAATACTGATAAAAATGTAACATAAAGTGAAAAATTAAATAATAAATATATAATTATATTCATGAAATTAAATTAAAATGGTAGTATATAAACCACACAAATGAAATATTTATTGAATATGGAATATGTTTACTGGATCTAAAAGATATATGATGAATCTATTACCTCAAGTAGAGTATAATCTAGCATGTACATTATTTCCATCATAATTAATATATATCAATTATATATTTTTAATAATAAAAAAATTTAGTTATAATATCTTATAAAAATAATTAAATTTATTAAATTTATTTGAAAATTTAATTACTTATTTAGTTTTCTCCACATCGAGTCTTTTGAGAATTCTTGGTTCATAATTTCAAAATGGAATCAGTATGTTGATAATGAATAAAGGGGTCACTATTTCATAACATGAAAAATAATAACTATTAAATAATAATATTCTTTATTCAAAAAATATGAACATAAAATGAGCCATTAATTGTGGTTTCATAAAATGACCAATATTAAAATTATGGAGAAGGTAGGATATATGTAAGCTTGAGTAATGTTTACATGTATCAGCGATCATGGTGGAAATAATGAAAGTAATATTTTATATTTATGGTATTTTAATTATATTATAAATATCATATTTTTTATTTATATGCAATTACATGTACCATTTGTGTCATGAGTTCATAAAAATGAAATCAAAATTCTTAGTGAGATGGGTGTTTGTCGTACATACAATGTTTATTATCAATTTTCATTAGATGTTATTATTTTCAGTTATATGATGTTCCAAATTTACATAATTTTTAATATTACACAAATATATTATACAATATTTAAATAACCCATCATTAATATCCATGAGACGATGTGATGGTAAAGTAAATATATCATTTCATGAGGAGGTAGACCACTGTGCACACAAACAAGGTTTATGTTTCCCATTCAATAGAAAAGGATATGGATAAATATTATTAAATAATATTTATAACATGTTTTTATATGGGATAAAATTATTTTATTATATTATAATTTTTAATACATAATTTATGGTGGAAAAGAATATTTATATAGAAGGAGCTCGACGAAGATGATTACCATCACAGGGAGGAATCTCTATTTGATATCTTATTAAGGACCCTAAATTTATTCTTTTAAGATGACCAAAATATATATAAAATGTATAACTAATTATAGGGATATATTTTAGAATATGTTTTTTTGATTAAATTTCCCATATATATATGAATTAATGAGGAGAGTATGTTACCTTTTATAATTGCGGAGAAGTGTAATATTTTAAAAATGAAAAACTATTAAATAATGGAAATTATATCATAAAATATGTCCCTATAAAATTGATAAATAATGTATTTATATGGATATATTCATGGTGAAAAACTCTATCATTTAAAAAGAAACATGTTTTAACCATTTTATTCAATTTACCTCTAAGATCACCCAATTTATCCTTTTTTCGCTATGGTAACATGTTTTTTTCTATTTCTACAATTAATATTCAGGATACCTAGGTTATTCTTATTAAATATTAATATTTATTCGTATTAAAAATATGTAATCCATTTTTTACATTCAAAAAACTGATGTGGCATTGTTAAATTTATAATTAGTCCAATAAATCATTTGAAAATAATTTGTTATCTGACAATATATTTTTCTAGAAAAATATGATCATATATAATATTTATTACAAAAAGTAATAATTATATGAATTTAATTTACTATCTAAATATTATTAATATATAAATTTTATTTAAATATATATTTACTTGAGTTTATGTATATAAATTAATATTGGTAAACATTATGAATTTAAAAACTGTTTGTAAAAAAATTATAAGAATAAAAATAATACTATACTAAAATCATGAAAATTGATGATTAAAATGAAATAGGTTAGGTCATACTAAATAAAATGGTTCATAAGTATCCCTATGAAAAAAAAAATAAAAAATATAGAGGAACTATTAATTTACATTATTTAATGAAGATAAATTTTAATATTTAAAAATTCAATACATTTCCCTTTTCAATAAAAACTATAATTATTTTGACAATCCAAATATTTCATCATAATTTTATTTTGTTATGCTAATTTAAAAACTAAATTACTTAATTAAATATAATTTATAAAAGATTGAAAAATTGGCCATAATATTTTATTATAGAAAAAAATAAAAAAAAATTGATGGAAGCATATTTTTAAGAATTATATATCTTTATTAATAGGTTAGTTCATATTTATTATGAATATATATGTATATATAATGTAGTACCTTTATATATTTTAAATAATGTAGTGAATAATATTCGTACCCTCTAATTTAGTGGCATGTTTACGATATTAATATATATAATGGGATGTTAAGGATTTATTTTGTGTTATTTATTTGTTATATAATATTTTGTTCCAATCTAATGATCTATGAGTGTTATATTTTTAACATACTATAAATGTTAAAATAAAAGAAGAATAACATCACATGGGTGGGGGGCTTCAAAATTTAAGCATAAATGACATTATCAATTTATAATGGATGGGAAGGATAAATATGGTTGAAACAATTTGCTTTTACATTTTCATAATGATATCATAAATCTCATAAATGTTAATGTTCTATAATTTTAACTACTGAATAAGACTGTGAGATTAAAAATAAAACACATCATTTTGCGGAGGTGGAAGTTCACATGTACACAAAAGCATTATTTAAAATTTATAAAATTTGGAAAATGATATGAAAAATAGTTTTACCAAATTAATAAATTACCCATTTCTTTAAATAAGATATATATTTTTCATTTTATTGGGTAAAAAGTCATTTTATTGAGGTAAAAGAATAAACAAACAAGATATACATCGTTAATTGCATAAAAGTTCTCCTTAGGTATCTAAATCGTTCTTACATCTTCTGGATTATAAGATCATTCTTTTTGGAATACAATGACCTATAAGAAGTGGGTATAGATGATGGGGTGTTTTGGAAGGGTGGGGCTAATTTAGAGAGCTCAAATGGTGTGTGGATAGGAGAAGAAGATGCTTCGTTTTTTATGTAAATGCATTGTCACCCTTATAATATTTCTCTACTTTAAAATATTAGACACTCCATATCCTTGAAAAGTTTATCTACACATATCCAATTTATATTATAATATTACTGGGGTTGAAATTAAATCATCCAATAATAATGAGGAAAATATTTTGTGGCCTTTTCAATTACTTTTTCCTTTTATCGGCCCAATTCACCCCAAATCATGGTAACATATTTTTTTGCAATGGTTACTAATTATATGGAAAAAATATAAAATTGATATCATTAAAAAATTTGAACATCATTATTTCAAATATTTATTCAATTTTTCATTTTTAAAATTTAAAATTCAAAGAAAATACTTTTCCTATAACTAGTTAAAACGTAATGAATATCATTTTAAGAAAATTGTGGTTTCTACTATAAAAAGTAGTTATTCTAGAATAAAATAAAATTTCTATTAATATAAAATTAGTCATATTATTAAAATTTAAATTTACCTAATTTTACTTTAAATATAAATAAAAAATTAAATGGTTTTATCGAATTACTAGATTTAATCAAAGTATATGTCAGTTTTCAAAAACAAATATGATATTTTTCACTTTTAGATAAAAATTAAATATTATTTAGATAAATAGAAAAAAATATCCAAATATATATTTTATATTTTGATTAAAAATTAAATTAATTTCCTTTAAATTCAATTTCTAAAATCTCAAAATTTACCTTTTAAATAAAATCATCTAATTCATGAAAAATATGTTTTGTTAATGAAAAAAATTCATTTTTTTGTAGAAAACTTTTATAATAAAATTTATAGAAAAATGATGAATATTAATCCTTGAAATGAAGAAATATGAGTTATAAGATTTATTTATGTAGAATATTAATTCATTTTTCCAAGTATTTATATAAGAAAAAATAATTATGTACACATTATTTTATGTTTTATTTCAAAAAGATGCACATAATAAAACCCCAAAATATCATAGGTCCAAGTGTATTTTATTAAATATATAAATGAAAAAACAACATGAAAATGATTTATTATAACATCAATTAATATTATAAAACATTCCCTTATTTTCCTTGAATTATATAAAACTACATGGGATAACCGTGGAATGTACATAAGAAGTGGGTGATTTGTAAAGACTAGTAATTCAACAAACAAATAATCACATAAGGTAAAATACATAACTTGGTAAAATCAGTATCTTAAGGTAAATTAAGAGGGTTTAGAGTCATGATTATAAAAAATGAGGCATTATATAACATGATAACCTAAAGGCGACATGGGAATTGGGAAGCAACGACAAACCTGATATCATAAAATAATTCATTGATATCCCCCAAGGAAACAAATCAAGTTTCACCTAGGGTAAACTCATATACACAATAAATTTAATCTCTAATGGTAAAAACATTATTCAATGAATTGGGGGGATATATAATTTTGATCACACCTGTAACATTCAAATTATGTGCATGCATAAGTGTGCCACATAGATCATTCATCATATGATAAAATTTTATCTCATTTAGTCCTCGGATTTAGGAATATGGGTTACATATATAGTATTACCCAATAAATGAAGGGTAGGTAAAAATAGGTGAATTCCATTGACTGGTAAAAAGATAAATATATATTATGAAAATATTTATTATGGATAAATCATTGTATTATTTTAGTAGCATTACAGGGGTACATAATGATTCATAGATGGTCGTTATGAGAGTTAAAAGTGAATCTTATTACTTTTAAATCATATGTATAGTATGTTTGATTTGATATAACATAATGGAAAATGATAAATTCAACATTAAAAGGAATAATATAAATAAGGTGATTAAATAAGGAGGAGAAGGAGAGGGCACCTTACCATGAGAAGAAGTTTCTAAAATATTAGGAGGATATTCATTGGAGTTTATGGAACCTAGTGATTTCTCTAGGGAGGAAGTAATAGTGAACTATTATGCTCTATGATCATTTAATGAAGATTAATGTCATGATGGGTGCGATTATGAATTAAAAGACATGAGAGTTCTTTATTAATTACAAAACATTGACTTTGAACACTATATAATAATGTAATGAAAATTGAAATCATTCCTATGAATTTATCATACATTCTAATAGAGTTTATTTTTCCCAATTTTATTATATAAATAATTAATATCATTAAAAAATACCCTTTGTGATCTGGATGTGAGACTTGTTTAAAATGGATAGATTTATTACACTAAAATATAATATAGGTTTCTAAGGTTTAATTAATAGATTATATATTAAAAAAAACAATTTAAAAACAATATTTTTAAATGGAATATATATATATATTCCCATGGAATCATTTTATGGAATATATTACATCACATTGAGGTTATTATTATGTAATAACACACGCCATATATTTATACGGTATATAATGTTACCCTAAAATTTGAATTTCTTAAAAAACTATGAAAACATCATCATTGGATTAATATAAAATTATAATATAAAATTCAATTATTTTTTTACAAATGATTCCCTTTTATGGAAATTTATAGATTTAGTCTGAAAATTGAAAATTTCGGAAAAATATTCATTTTATTAAAATTAATATTCATTGAAAATACTGAATATTATTTTCAACGTCAATATAGTATATAGTATATTTTATTTAAAAATAATAATATTTTATTTAAAAAATCATTTCTTTCCAAAACTCATCAATTCCTTTAAAAGTTTCTCTTAATAGAAACTATATATTTCAAAAAAAGAAATGTTCTACTTCGTTATAAAAAAATCTAGTATTTTTCAAATTCATTATATAAACATTTAAAATTGTAAAATTAATTTTTTTAATATTATAATAGTTTATTTAAATAAAATATTGGAATTCTATTGTTATGGTCTCTATAACTAGGTCTTTATTACACATGTGAATTCCCTAAGTGTGAGCTATGTGATTTTGTTTTAATCTGTATGTGGTTAAGTAAAAATAGTATTTCTTATGATCTTGATGATATTATAATTCCACAAAAAATGTGTTTAATAGTGCTTTATTTGTTCAATATCAACTTGGTCTTGGTCAAGGGAAATTCTCAGTGATTCCATCTCCCTCAAATGATATGATAAATGGGATGCATAGGGTATGGTCCTAATAATTAAGGTCATTACATCCTTTTTCTAAATAAATTCGAAATTATAATGACTATTAATATATAAAAATTTTAATTTCATTATATAAAAAAAATAATATCATAAAATTTGACACATAATGGTATTAAAAATTTGATAGTATATTACTTATAACTAAAAAAATAATAGAAATAGTTAATGTGTTTTATATTGCTATAATACCCAATAGTAAATTTTTTCATTGAAAAATGTTATTTTATACATGTACGTGTCTTTACATTCTTCCCCACATTAGAAAGATATAACTAAAAATTTACATTTCAAAGAATAAAATAGATGATGGTACTTCTATTTCAACGCATATTCTAGTTCCAAAGTATTTTCCACAAAAAAGTGGTTCCACAACAACACATTTTCTAGGTGAGATTGAATTATACTATAACATTATTTATGTTATCTAATATCATCTCCAATTTCTCTTCATATGAATCATCATTATACAATTTCACCACCATTTTGATTTGGAACATATTAGGGATCGGGTATTTAATTACTCCTTATGTATTCATGGAACACATCGTGTACTCTAGATAGGTTAGGTGGGAGTTCTGTTGAATAATATCTCACTCCAATGTGATCAACGATCTTAATGGGGTGAAAATATCAATGAATAATATTTCCTATATTTCCTAACCACATGAAGTTATTCAATTATAATATAAGAGGGAACACATTTTCTCCAACATCAAATTTAAGGTATCAACGATGATTTTTGGCATATAATTTAATTTATACATGGTAAATATTCATATAATGTTGAATTATTTAAATCAACTTTTCAATATCATAGATAAGATCATGTACCATAATCTTCCTCTCAATAACATCATCCCAAAATATCAGATTTGGACACTTCTTCAAATACAAATACTCTAAAAGAGTCATTTTAATGATTGAATGAATAATATTATTATATTGGAAGTCTAAAGTGGGATGGTTACAGTCCCATTATACATTCAAATCCATTGAAAATGATTATAGTATTTACACTAGAGATTCAATGTCCTATTATGATTTACCATCTTTTTGATAGTGATATGAAATGTTAATTCATAGTTCATTATCTGATTCATGCTGAAGGATTCCCCAAAAAACTCACAGTAAACCTCAGATATCAATCAGATACAATAGATAGTGGAAATAAAGGTTATAGTAAAAAATTCCATATGTATATCATGGAATGATGGTAATGTTATAATTTTTCCTCGATATCAATGAAATATGCTGACATTGTATAGTGATTGACTACAACCATGATCTAATTATTATCGTTATATTACCTCTGTATTCCTAATAAAAATACATGGTTATTTTAATCCATTTTGAAACTGGAATGGGAAATGGTTTCAATATACCAATATACTTCTATAATATTTATTGCATTTTTATCATTCCAATCATCCAGATACAAAATTTGTATTCTCCCTCTTTATGTTACCCCTGTAAAAGATTATTTAAAATCATAATACATCTTATTAATTTTTTAATAAATATCGATGGATGAGCTATGTGTATGATAAATAAGATCCCTATTAAGATCTATTTTTTATGGGAGATATATCTAGTTCCCAAACCTTATAAATCCACCTTTAGAAAATATGAACTCCATAATATTTTCAACATTATTATATTGTGTTGTATCAACTTCCAAGGCCCCATTATCCTCACAAGAATATATTTTTAATCAGTAATTTGACCAATTGAGGATACATATATATTCATTATTCCCATGTCCAAATTTCTATGGTCTATGAATATTAGATTCATTTCATTCAACATCATGAATAGTGTTATAGTATCTTTTCTACTCATATGATATTCAATTTTTTTATATTCCATAGTATTTCAAAAATTGGAAAATAGTAATCATTGTTATATTGTTAAAACATAACTATATTATATAAAGATCCTTTTGTGTGAATATATTATTTTGTATTTTATTATTTTTATATGTTTAACACTTTTCACTGAAGTGATAATATCACCAAATCATTAATGTAATGATCACAGCTACAGATTCAAGATAATGTGTTGGTTGTTCTAACCAGGAATCATTAATTTTATGAAGTAATAGGTTATCACTTTTTCATAAGTCATGAGTACACATCCCAACCCCTTTTTTATACCCCACTATATTTCCTATATACACCCCCATTGTGGGGTAATGTGAGCATAGGAGTGACTATTATCCTCTTCACCATCACTTCAAACCATTCATTACATTCATCATCCCATAAAAATATTACTTCTACCCATGTATAAAGGAAAAATGAGATTTAAAATCATGATAATATTCCAAAAAATATATGATAATACACATTTATTCCAAGGATACTATGATTTTCCTTCATATAATTTGTTTTTTTTTTCATCCTTCAATTTCCTCATTTCTTAATGATCTATAGATATTCCTTTGTTCATTATAACATGCCCCATGAAAGTCACTTTGTCCATCCAAAAATTATATGTATTATACATTTCATATAATTTTTCATTTCATAAGGTCTTCATCATGGAATTCAAATGATCCCCATGATCCTTGATGCTTTTAGAGTATATAAGAATATTGTCAATAATGACTAAATATCTTTATATGGAAATCCCTAAAGAATGTATTTACTACGTCATTAATGATTTATAAGGAATTAGAGAGTCCTAATCAAATAAATATGAACTCATAGTTCTTTTTCTATGTATGAATGATATTTTTGGGAAAATCCTTCTTATTCACCTTTACTTGAAAATATCTAGAAAATAAAAATTCCCTAGATATGTTGTTGGACCAATAGATTTTACTGAATAAGTCATAGTTCCATTTTAGAGGTTACTTTTTCATTATTGTGAACTTGTTGATATCAGGATAATCAATATAGAATAGAAATATCTAATCTATTATTTTTACTATGTGGACTGGGGCACCCCATGGGGATGCACTTGGGAATATAAACCCTTTATATAGATTCTCCTATAATTGTGTCTTCAACACATAATCTTCAACAATATTTATTATTTATGGAATCTTATAAATTGAGAAATCTCTAACTAGAGGATCTATTGAGAACAAAACATAATATATGTAGAGACCCAAATCTTGATGTACATGGACATTACATTACTTTAGCGGAATACTTAATATATAACAAAAACAGACACACAAGGACCGTAATAGTTTAGTGTGTTTGGAAACTTGGAATGTAATCTTCTAATCGTGGTGAATGATCTTCAACATCTCCCATAAATATCTTCCCCTTTAATTTCATTCCTAAAACATTTATTTATATCCTGGGGAAAAGAAAACTTAAATAGGGTGAGCTCAAATGCTCAGTAAGGGTAAGCATGGATAAAATAAAACATAGCATATACATTTGAACTTAAAAACATTAACATAATGTTTAAACATCAAAAGCTTGAGCAATGACATAAAACATGGAAGTACGTAAGGAATAGATCATAAAGAAACATTAATAATGATAAGATAGCATGGGAATAAAACATGTAATTGTGGCAACCATTAAGAACATGATATTATTTCCATATTAGCCAAGGCATTGCTTCAAGACCATCTTAGTGGACAAAGTCCCTTTCTGAATCGAGTTCACTCCTCGTTCCAGTCCTGTATTACTAAACCTGTTTGACTTTCCATTCCAGCCATGTCTATCTCATGAGATATAAATCTTTACCCAATGCATTGGAGGGAGATATAGGTCCCACCCATCTCATAATGAAATCATTCTTACTTGTGCCACAAAATAAACTTACATCATTCATAATAAACCAATAAATAAAATGGGTTTCATAAACATCATCCCATCATCACATAATCCATATAAAAGAAATGGATATCATTTCATAATAAGAAAAGTGAATCCATGTAAATAATAGTGAAATTAATCTTAAAACATACACATATTAAATAATTTCATCTTAGATGGAAAATGGTTTTGATAAAACATTTGAAATGAATTCTTGAGGAAAATATCCTTTCTTCTTAAAAATCAATTTCTTTTCAGAAAATGACATGCTATTTTAAAAGAAAGAGATTTTTTTTGAAAATATTTATGAAATATTTTTATGGAATCTTCATGAAAATAAGGCTTTATAAAACCGTAAAAATCTATTCGTGCCATATACGTTAAAAAAACATTCTTCTCGTACTTTTGCCGGAAATGTCAAAAAGTACCTCATAATAGTGAGATTCCATACATACCATGTAGTAAAAGTCAAAAATGTTTAAAAATGACTTTAAAAATACATGAAAACACTTTTATAAAACATCAACATGGATGATATAAATAACCCCAGTAAATACTTACAAATAAGCAATCTCGGATAAAAATGAGATTTGCAAAATTATCCCTTACCTTAGGCCTGATATGCTTCGTACATATCCAAACCTCCAGTATAATGATTTAAATAATTTCATTGACTTATTACAGAATCATATTCATTGTTATGATATCATATATGTTTCACTTATGATTTTATATCACCCTCTCTTTTGTAAATTCCATGTTAAAGTAGTGTTTTGGGTAAAATCATTTCATTTATTGTATATGTTTCGACTTGTCGTTCTTGATATTATTACTTATATACTTATTTACATAAATACATAATGTAAAACATGATTTATATATAATATATATTCATCATATAAATATATATATTATAGATTGATAAAAGGAATGAAATACACCGTTCATGGAGACGGTAGGTCGTACGTACGCATGAACACTGTTTACGTTTCCTTATTGAATTGAATGAAACTAAATAGATGACATACATATATATATATATATATATATATACATAAATACAGTAGCATTATTATTTCATATATTTCATTATTATTCATTGAATAAACTTTATGATCATTCATGTATGGTTAACATGGAGAATGAATCTCATCGCGTCGTGGAGACGGTAGTCCGTACATACGCACGATCGATGATATTGTTCCCATAATTATTGAATAGAATTGGGGTGGATGGTATAATATATCATAATCAGTATGATGTTATAATAACCATATATAGTTATTCTATACACCATTATACCCATCCATGTAACGTGTTGGTGGAAAAACAGATTTCACCACGTTGTGGAGACGATATTCCGTACGTACGCACGCGCTGTGATTTCATTTTTCGTAGGATGGATAGATGGTGAAATAGGGTTTTTTCATACTTATAATAACATATCAGTATATGAGTTATAATTATGTTATTACTTAATAATTAAACAACTAAATAAGAAGAAGTAGAAGAAGAAATAATGTTGAAAGCATCGGAAACAGACATTACCTCTTCTTTGAAGCGCCTCTTTGAGACCTCCACTTAGGGCACTAAAACTGGACTTTTAAGTGGACCAAGACCTCTAGGATGTTTCTAGGGAAGTGGAGAAGATAATTTGTCAGGGTTTGGTTGAGCATTAAGGCTAAAATTGGTGTGAGGAAGGGACAGAGGATGTGCCCTTCTATAATGGAGGAGAGGGGCACCATTGGAAATCTTAAAAAGATTAATTTATAATAAATCTAAACCCACTTAAAAACCTCCAAAAATGACTCATATTAGAATATTAGATGAGATATTGTTTTAATATCATCAACCAATAAAATTTATACATGTTAGGAATTTAGTTTCAACATTATCAACTTGATTTATCCTTATTTAATCAATTCAATTTTATTTGTGGTAATAACATTATAAATTTTAAATTAGAACGAATAATTACTTATTTTTTGTAAATTGTCCATAATTGGATATATTATAAGATTTTATACCATATAAATTTAAATTTATAATTTCTAAATATTTTTGTGATTTTTTAACAATTTTATAATATGTTATTTTTATAAAATAACAATAGTTTGAATTTTGACAGTATTCAATTATTTGAATTTAAATAAATTATATAAAGAAGATAAGTTTGAACTAAAAGATTTAATATATTCATAAAAGGTAATATGTATCTATAAAATTAGTGGAGATCATTAAATAGTTCGTATAATATTTATTTTATTATTGTTAACACCATTTATTTGGTTGATCTCTTAATAAGATAATTAATACAATATTTTTGAATAATTTTTTAATATACTTATTTGTTGCATAGAAATTTAAAATAAAATCCTATGATGAATATAAATCTGTTAAAGTTCACAAAAATACTTTTACTCGAATTTATAATTTTAAAATCACAATATTTAAATTGTTATATTTATTTAATTATAAAGGTGAAAACATTGACATCATTTAAAATAAAATAATATAAGTGTTATAATCACTTTTATAAGACTCCAAACGGTTATATATTAGGTCATTGGATGATTAAGGTGTATATATACTCTACCAATAAGTTTTGGTCCTGTTTTTGGCCTTTTAATGGTTATTATTATTTCAATAAAAACTATATTACTGACATTTCACTTAATAAATAATTTCTGCATCATTAATGTATCACCATTAATGACAATTATTTAATCCCTAAAAATTCAAAATAAAGTATCATGATGTAGATAATTTTATTATATTTCTGTAGACTATTCATGTTCGAAGTTTTATGATGTTTATCACTAAATTAATATTATTATACTTATAAGATTTAAGAGAGTGACATGTTGTCACTTTCTTTGGTTTTAATAATAATTAAATTATTTTCATAGTCAAAAGTCTATAAAATGAATCTAATAAGACCATTAGGTGATATGGGTCTACTTTTATCCATCCAATAGAATTTTTGCATGTGTTAGGGTAATTTTATAATATTATATTTACCCTTAATTAACCGATTTACCTTTAACTATGGTAAATAAAATTTACCGTAGTTACTATTCATAATTCCCAAAAATAAAAAAGTAGCCTATTAACATAATTTGGACCCACTGATTCGAAATATGGAATCTATTTTTTCAAATTAAATACACAAAAGATGCAGAAATTAAATTAAAATTAATCCTGTTGTCGAATGAAAACGGGTTTTTGATTAAAACGTTGCAAAAGATTGAATTGATTTAACCTACGAATTCAATGTAAAATAAATTCTACTGACATAAATTATATTAAATGGTAAATATATATTCTATTTATAATTTAAAACCATTCAATATTATAATTTAACCACATAAGTAATTACGATGAAAAAAATTGTTTTTAATTAAATTATAGCGTGTTTTTACTATTCATTAAAATATTAAAGTTATCAGAAAAATATCAAAACTTTAACCAATGTTTATTTTTATATACTGATTCAAAATTATAATTTTATTTTGTCAAATTGAACTTATAAACATGTAAATAACTAGATTTAAAGTGGGTGCACCATCAAAAGGTGGCAAAACTGCATTTTTTTAAAAATACTTATTTTACCCGAAAAAATTATTTTGTTCCTATACCATGTTCTAGAAAGTGTGTAAGATGAATAATAATGTTATAAAATTAAAAATTTAGTTAATACTATTCATAACGGCTAGTTCATAATAATAGTATAATAATATACCGTTGTTTAGTAAAACCCGGTATTGCCTACAACACACGCTATCGAGGAAGGTCAGAATTGCGTGTAATGAAATCCAAGTTAGGGTTGCGTGTTGTGCAACACTCCTTTATTGTTTCTTATAACAGAATCCACCCATATTTCATTTATACATTGAATATATATATATATACACTCAATGTTGCGTATAATGAATATTATCAAACAAACTTGAAATTGTGTGTAACACAATCTAAGAATAGTGTTTCATATACTGCGAGATAATATGGTGTTGCGTATAGCACAAGATAATCTTGTTGTATCATATAACACATGACATCAAATAAATTAAAAAGAATAAAATCTCGGGGTGTTACAATATATCTGAGGACTAATTTTAAATTCTTCACCAAAAACATTAGTGAATTAAATTATTGTAGTCATTTCCCCATGGATGATCTTTCCTGAGAACCAATCATTTGAGCTAGATATGATTGATCATGATTCAAAACATTCCATGTTGGATATGTTGGTCCCAATGAATATTCAACATACTCCTTGAATTTTTATATAATCATAGTGTCATCAATTATATAAAGGGTTATTTTTGTTTCAAAACAATTTATTTTTTCTCTTTATAATGAATGTCAATCCATTCATTGAATATAATCCAATTCCACTAACGGGAGTATCATAGGGTTTTATGGGATCTTAATCCAACAAATTTGGATATTTGATGAGTTATATGAGGGTGATTTATAAATTGGACCAATTTTCATGTTCATCGATAACAAAAAATCTATGTTATGGGGTACCATTTGAAGAGTTCTTGTAAACATTATTTATATGGAAGAATCGGTAGAACCATGAGTGATAATGCTTCAATTTACAATTTGATTATGGTTTAAATAAATTAATTTATCCAAAATAAGGTTTGGAATGAGAATTTTCAAAGCATTGGACACAAAAAAATGATATCATTATTAGTATGGGGATATCTCATAAATGATATATATTCCTATTCCTATGAATATATAGGTTTCATTCTATGTTATCCATAATCATCTTAAAAATATAAAATATCATTGAAATGTTATTCCATTAATAGTGGTTCATAAAAAGATTGTGAATTTACCAAATCATATCCCTCGTGAGTGTTAGACCAGTTGTGTAGCATGGATCACTATAGTGAACTTGTAGATCAGGAAGCCTATACCAATGTCCCATTTTCAGGTTTATTGACACAAAAAACAGTTTTTCTTTATCTAGATGCACATTTAGTCTCTAGATAGGGAATTATTTCTTTGGAAACCCCATAAAGATAAAATTAAGAAAATGTATAGATGTTTTTATATTTCCAGTATCATCTTTAAGAATTTTGATCAATTTTTTTAATCATAATTTCATAAAAAATACAATTTACTCTAATAAAAACTATTATAACCCACATTTTAATACACCATATTTCATTATATATTCCATACAGCTAAAAAATTCACCATAATATGATCATGATGCATAGTGTATTTTGGGAATTTCTTACATGAAATAACATGAAAAATATATATAACATCATTGAATAAATATTCTGAAATAATCCTTTTTTTCTAGGTTCTTTGAAAATTACATTGGATATCTAGGGGATGTACAAATGAAATGGGAGAGCTGAAAATAACATTATGGGAATAAAATAATAATAAAATTGTGAAAATAATAACATTAAATCCAAGATTCATATCAAGGCTACATAATAGTATTGAGAAACATAATCATGAACAATGATGGAAGACATGACATGATTGCATAATGGCAACATGGGAATGTTAAAACAACACAAAACTTGACATCA
The DNA here is from genome assembly GCA_963277665.1 of Viscum album. NCBI lineage: Eukaryota > Viridiplantae > Streptophyta > Magnoliopsida > Santalales > Viscaceae > Viscum > Viscum album. Next base: position 672,161,192 of record OY728157.1, on the reverse strand, counting down.
TAAACATATGTCTAGGATAGAAACCAAAAATTAGAAAAATGTGTTATTAGGATAACCTTCCATGAATAATAAATGGAATATGAATTGATTAAATTGATACCCAATGAATTAGAGTGGTATATAATTCTCGTTCCGCCGATGACATTCATACAATGTAAATGCATAAGTCATCATCATAAATCATTGAACATAAGATCATATTTTAACACATTTAATCACACATATATGGAGTTTGTGATTTTTAAATGACAGTAAATATTATATTATTTATATTAACATATTTCTTTATACCATTGAGTTCATATTTGATAGTTATGAACTAAAAATGAATGTAATTAAAAATCAATGGATAAATTTTACAGAATAATAAGGGTAAAAAGGATTCATATAAGGGATTAATGTGAGTTAAATGGATACATAATGACATGGAAATAATAAAGATCGTAGGAAAGAAGTTTAATAACATATACCAATATCAAAAAATACTAATTAAAAGAAATAATATAATTAATGTTCCAAAATAAATAGGGGGATATGATTTCATACAGTTGGTCAGAGTGGATACTCAAGAGTGGGGGGGGGGGGTGAATTGAGTTCCAATTAAAAATTTATGTTTAAATTATTTATATTTAAATCAGCTAATTCAAATAATAAGATAAAATATAGAGAATTTTCATTACATTAAAGCTTTAGTTAGGTTCCCAAGAGATTGATTAGTTCCCAGTTAATCTAATCAGAAGATTAGATTAGATTTTGAATCTAACCTACTGGTTTACAATAAATACAAAAACATTCTAGTTTAACTATTAGAGTAACTTTGAAATAGAATTAAATTTAAAGTACATAGTAGTGTAATATTCAAAATAGTTTTAACTAAAATAAGCATGAAAAGTAGTTTTAACCTAGAGGTTTAGTCTCAAGATGAGAGTTGGTCCCCTCAAACTATTTTTATAAAGCATTGATCCACACCATGGATCAGGGTTTACAACAGTGCTCAGACAGTCCATGTCCTCAGACCTCTACCATAGTTTTACGTATGAAATCAAAAATAAAAATAGCTCAAAGGTTTTCCATCTCACATGTGACCTCTACCACTATCCAAAGTGTGATTCAAAGGTGTAAGAGAAAGATTTAGTGAGGATTTATAAAGCCTCCCATTCATCACATAAGACAGGGTGTGTTAATAGTAAAGAGAACACACTACTCAAAATGTAAATAAATGAAAACACAATAGAGATAAAAAATAGATATGAGTTTATAATGGTCTATGTGTTTTGAGTGAAGCTCTGGACACCATGAATTGATGTAGATGAAGCTTTGAGTCCTTATCTAGTTTTAGTCACGAAAAACATTGTGTCATTTTTGTATTTGACTTGCATGTCCAGGTTGATCAGTCTGATTAGCTTGAGTACACTTGAAATTGTTGGAGATCTTTACTCGATGAATGATTAGTTTTTATATATTCAGAATGTATTATTCCCTCTTTTTCTGTGCATGTAAGTCCTTATGTATCTCTAGAAGGTTGTTTCATATGTGCATGGAAAGACGGGTCGGTCTCCCTTTAGTAGTTTGAGGTTCCCTTTTATATATGTCTTTAGCTCTAGAAATGGGAATTATTACCTTTTAACAGGTACGAGGTATGGTTTCTAGAAATTATACAGACATTAATTAATTAATAGCAGTTGAATTTAAAGCACCAAATATGATATTTGTTAATAAACAAAAATGTCTAGGGTTTAGAGATATAATAACTGGTTTCTATCTGTATCTCCTGGTATTAGTGAGCTTGTATTGGTGGACTTGAGTTAGTAGGTCTGTAACAGTACATGTTACTCTTTATAATGGTAGACCCTGTATCAGAGATAGTGACTCTATATCAGAAGCACCTCTTATCAGTGGATCTTCTGTAAAGGTAGCATTCTTGTATCGGTGTATTTCTCCATCAGTAACTCACCTATATCGGTAGCTGCTCGTATCAGTGGCTCTCTCCATCATTAATTCACCTATATCGGTAGCTTCTTGTATGAGTGTCTCTCTCTGTATATCGATGGATCTGTCTGTATTGGTAGACTTCATATTAGTAGCTGTCTGTTTGTATTGGTAGACTTTTATCGGTAGGTATGTCTGTCTGTATCGATATCTCTTGATATAATAGTAGACGCTATCTATCGGTGATCTTTGCTTATCGGTAGACAATGTCTGTATCAGTGACTATGTTTCGGTAGGTCTGTATCAGTGACTAAAACACTTAATACTTACATGTTCTATGAAAATGATATCCAGATTGGGTTAGTATTATTTAGAAACATATAAACATAGAAAAACATTGATTAACATATTCCAAAAATTATTTTGATATTTTTTCAACATAATTTAACATATAGATATTATTTTCAAAACATATTAAAACAAAATTGAGATTATCAAAACATGTGAGGTCAACAATCTCCCCCATTTTGATAATCAGAAATTATGGTATTATAATCCAAAATAATGATTAATATATCAGTATAAAATATATTGTGTCTCACTTTCCAGTGTGAGTAATGACATTTTCAAATGTATCAGAGAATAATGTATTACATGAAAATGTATCAGAGGTATAAAACAACTATATTATAGGTAGAATTATAAAATAAATGTACCAGAGGTAGAATATATTATGCTCATATTTCTACCTGTTTGTGAATAGAAAAAATTAGTAAACAATGTATGAGAGAAGTAATATAATGTAAAAGATAATGAGATCTAATATATTTCTTGGTGAAAAAAATATGGAGAAATAAAAAAATTTGGAAACAAGAGTAAAAGTGATTACTATAAAATGTACTAGTGACTATTCAAAACACCTCCTCAGCATGTGATTTGGATTTTACCTTGGAATTTGAAGTGGATTTAGGCTGGGTAGATTTAGGTGGAGGCTTGGGAACACCATTTATAATAAGAGGAGGTTGTGCTACTAATACATTTCTTGGCGTATAATGTGGAGCTCTCTGGGTGATCATTGGATAGAGACATCTGATTGCTTGAGCTATTGTCATCCGGGGAATAGAGGCAGACTGAGCTGAGGCAGGCATTGCTGGAGGTACAATGATTGGAGTACTGTCTTCATGAAAAAATGGAAGAAACAGATTACTAACTTCTATAATGATTCTTCCTCCTCTTTCCATAGTAGAGATAAAGTCATCTTTTTCTCCATAAACATGTCTAGAGTATGAGTCAACTCCCTGAGCTTACATACATGTTCTCTGAAATACTGAGTGACTGGAGGTAGTTTCATGCTCTCTAACAGATGCTTGAAATGACTGTTCAACTGATTTTTAGTTTAGACCCTTTGGAAATAGTAATCCTCTTTATCTTTTACCTCTTTTTGAGAAGCAGTGGCCTCTCTCAAAAAATTCTGAACAATTTTCCCTATATCCCTAGTGGTAGTCACCACTTGGGTCAAGGCAATAGACTCTACAGAGCCACTGGGTGAAGACTCTCCAATCGCTTCTCTCATCAAAGCTCGAATCTGAGCAATATCCACAGAAGGCCCGTTAGTACTCGCAGGTGAAACAGTAAAGGCTATTACATCCTTTAACGATTTAGTTATCCCGCTAATGAGATTTTTCACAATAGAGTCCTCAGTGCTGACATGTTGCTCCATGGGAATCTTAAATTCCTCAAAAACTAATACCATATGGATCATTAATCTTTTTAAAAATACAAAATCCTAGTCTGCTTGAGTTTTAGTGCTCATATACGATTCCAGAAAGACAACATAATCCTTTAGAGATTATAATTTATTTTCCATGCTTGAAATTTTATTATGTAAGGTCTTGACTTCATCCAAAACAACAGATACCAATTCAGTTATCACTGATTGAATAAATGATATTAACAAAGATTCCATTCTTCTCATTTCTTCTACATAACAGTTCTTAAGATCAAATTTCATCTTTTCTATATCAAATTTTCTTGTTATATTCCTAGGTAATGTTTGAGAAAGTAGATTGTAAGAGATATTAGGTCTACTGGTGGGTGTCTCATCATTTGAATCCAGATTGTCCAACAAAAAAAATACAAAACTCGGGTCTTCGGCCCAGTCATCAATTTCCTGAGCTACTGAAATAGTACCATTTCTGGTGGGATGCTCCCCCTCGATCTGTGTATTTTTTTGTACGTGTACATAAATAGCAGGTTGAATAGGAAGGTCTTCCTCAGAAGTGATTTCCACAACTCTATCCACATCAGGTGGCCCAACCTGGGGTGACTGAGGAGTAGATTCATGTCTTTCTACATCAACAATTTCCTATATAGGCATTGAGGAGTACCTAATTTTTAGACTGAGACTCAAGCAGGTAGAAACATATGCTTAATTTTCAGAATCATGTTCTTCCTCATTCTCTGGAGAAGGCTGGCCTTCCTCATTAGTATGTGGCTTTTTCATTGCTTACTCCCAACACAGTTTCCTTTCCAGAAGATACAACTTGACCAACTGGACTTGGAGGAATGTCTGGATCCTCTCCATCAGATACAGAGGTATCCTCCTCATTAGTATCATTACTATACTAAGGTTCCTCTTCATTAGGTCCTAGACCAGGATCTCTTCTGTCTCATGGCATATCGGGATAGTCAACGGGGTTGAACTTATCATCAAACTTCTCATTATCAATATCTCATTGCCATATCCATGGGTTCCATAAAATCTTCATATACATATAGATTGTTCTTGTGATGAAAAATTTGTTCCTCACAACTACTGTCTCATCCTGAGACTCGGCTAATCCATTTACCTTGAACATTACCATAAGTAACTTTTCAAAGAATAAAGAATTGGATTTTGACTTATTCCTGGTCATATCCTCAATTTGGATCATCAACATCCTACACACATTTATCGTGACACTATTCCTCAACAAATGCAAAAAATAAATATCTTGGTATCCCATATTTTCAAAGCCCCCTCTTCTTGGACTTAGCACCTGTGGAATGAATTTGAATAATAGCCAATTTTCTCTATCCATATTAGTAGCCACTACCTTTCTATATTTTCCACTACCAGTGAGATCTTCCAAAAAAACCTCATATTCAAAAATGTCAATGATAGGAGGTATTGTCTTTTCGGTATACCCAAATACACCATCATGTGAGACTTTCAGACATTTATCCCATTCCACAGAAGAAAATGAAATTTCCTTTCCATTCACTAATGAAACCATTCTGTTTTCTTCTTCAGAGTTCTCAAAATGAACAAAAGCATAAAACTCCTTAATGAACATCGGATAATGAGGTCCATTATTGCTTTTGAAACATTCGATCAATCCATGTTCCTCCAATACTCTTAAAACCAATGACTTTCTAGGAAATAGTCATTCCTCACTAAGTTCCTTTTCGATTACTATTCCACTATTCGGCAAATGCGGGTTCACTACACGCTTCCCCAACCTTGATCTATTTTCACTACCACTTCCTTTAGGTCTTGTTTTCTGCTTCTTCACACTTGGTGCATCACTATCATTCCTGACTATCAAGAATTTTTTTTCATGATATCCCCAATCAAATAACTTAGGGTTATGTGTCATTCAGGGGTTAGAGATGTGAGGATTTAAGAGAGGAGAGCTTGTGGTGGATTGAAATATGACTAAGGATTAGTTTTTATCATTTAGTAATCAAAAAGTAATAATAATAATTATACTGAAAACAATAAGAGTTTTGGGTAAAGAAAAAAAATCAGACAGTGCATGACATATTAGTGACAATTACCGATTAGAACCTTGACGTAGAGGTTTATCTATCAGTGTGGTATCTAGGAGTTAGGTGTCTCTATCAGTGAGTTTTTCTAGCAGTGAGGTTTTCTAGCGGTGAGGTTTTCTAGAGGTGATGTTTTCTATAGGTGAGGTTTTCTAGTAGTGAGGTTATCTAGTGGTGAGGTTTTCTAGGGGTGAGGTTTTCAAGTGGTGATGTTTTTTAGCGTTGATTATTTCTAGCAGTGATGTTTTCTAGTGGTGAGATTTTCTAGCAGTGAGGTTTTCTAGAGGTGAGGTTTTCTAGTGGGGAATTTTTTCTAGCGGTGAAGATTTCTAGCGGTGATGTTTTCTTTCTACGATGTCTATCTTTCCTAACTCATTTATAATGTAACATAACCTATCTGAACATAAAGGCTTCATGAATATGTTTCTTTATTAATGTCCAATACCTATAAATTTAGGAGTAATATAACCCTTTTGGTAATGTTATGAAAAAAGTTGTGCCTTATATCAATGTTTTTGGTCCTTGAGTGAGATATAGGATTCTTAGAGATATTAATCACACTAGTGTTATCCCAGTTTATAGATACATGTCTAAACTAATATCCGTAGTCCAATAATGTATTATTCATCTACAGAATTTGTGCACAGCAACTACTAGAAGCATTATATTGTTATTCAGCAGTAGACAATGCAACAAAGTTATACTTTTTACTACACCATGATATCGGGGACTTACCTAGATTATGACATGTTCCAGAAGTTCTATTTCTATCTAAATTGAAACCAAAAAATTCAGCATCTGATTAACATAACCAATCAAAGGATTTTTCTTTTGGGTAAAATAATCCTATGTTAGTAGTATGTGTATGATATTTGAAAATTCTTTTAACAGTAAGCAAGTGTGACTCTATTTGATTAGCCTGAAATCTTGCACACATACACACACTAAACATAATATCTAGTCGACTAGAAGTAAGATATAGGAGACTCCCTATCATACCTCTGTTGTTGGATTGATCCACAGGTTTTCCAGTTTCATCAGCTTCCATCTTACAAGTGATACTCATGGGTGTTTCATTACCCTTACTACTATCCAAACAATTTTTTTAAAGATCCTTTGTTTATTTACCTTGATTTAAGATAATACCATTTTCATTTTGAAAAACTTGACATCCAAGGAAATATTTTTGTTCTCCCATTAAACTCATTTTGAATTCATTTTGCATATTCTTTGAAAAATCAAAACACCAAGCATTTTTAGAAGATCCAAAAACAATATCATCAAGATAGATTTTTACTATCAAAACATCTAAGTAAATTCTTCTAAAAAAGTGATTTGAATCAGCAATCCATTGAGAAAAACCTTTTGAAATAAGAAAAATACTATGTATATCATACCAAGCTCGTGGGGCTTGTTTCAAACCATATAATGCATTAGAAAACATAAAAAATCTATTTTGTAAATGTGGATTAGTGAATCTAGGTGGTTGTTCAAAAAAACATCATAAATTATAAAACCATTTCCAAAATCACTTTTAACGTCCATTTTATGTAACTTGTAATTCAGATGAGCAGCATAGACAAGTATAATCCTAAAATCCTCTAATCTAGATACAACATTAAAGGTTTCCTTATAGTCTATTCCTTCCTCTTGACTATATCCTTGTGCAACTAGTCTTGCCTAGTTTCTAATGAGATTTCCCGATTCATCAAATTTATTTCTAAAAACCCACTTAGAGTTTATGGTCAAAGTGTCCTTAGGTCTATCAACTAATTCCCAGATATTTTTTCCTTCTAATTGATTTAATTCTTCTTGTATATCCATTACACAAAATTCATCATTGATTGTATCATTGATATTTTTTAGGTTCAAACTGTGAATGAAAGGCTTGATGTTCGACCTAATTTTTTAGAGAAGCTGTAGTCTGGGTCCCTCTATCATGATTACTGACAACAGAATCTAGAGGATGATTCTTTAGAATCCTAGTTGATCTAGTAATGGTAGGACTAAAAATTTATGGTTCTTCTCTATGTTTGGGTTCACCAGTAGCAGATTCTGTAATATTTCCACAACTGGTTGTCTTTACAACAGGTTCACTGATTTTATCATTATGGTTTAGAACAGACAAATCTTCTTCAAGATTTTCAAGAGAAGTATTAGGTTCATGTGGATCAAATTCAACAAATTTTTTGTGAACAGATTATTCCATGCATTTTGGTCATTTATTAGATACTCTATAGGTTTTTCTAGTTAAATAATAACTAAAATAAATTCCTTCATCACTCTTAGATGAAAATTTATCTACATTATATTTAGTATTGAGAATAATGAATTTTCAACCAAAAACTCTGAAGTAACTAACTTTAGGTTTCTATTCTTCCATAATTCATAAGGGCACTTTCTAAGAATAGGTCTAATCAAGACTATATTTATAATATAACAAGATGTATTGACAACTTCAGCCAAAAAATAAACAGGTTAGTCATATTCAGTTAGCATAGTCCATAAAATTTTTTGAGGTGTTCTATTTCTTCTTTCTACTACACAATTCTTTTTAGGAGTCATAGGGGCAGAGAAGTTGTGATTGTACACACTATGATAGCAGTATGATACAAATTCATGATTTCCAAACTCACATCCATGGTCACTTCTCTATGTCTTGATTCAATTTCCACTACGATTTTCTATAGACATGGAATATTTGATAAAATAGGAACAAGCTTCACTTTTGTGAGATAGAAAATATACCCATGTATATCTAGAAAAGTCATCTACTAAGACATAAACATAGTGCTTCCCATTTATGCTAGAATCTCTGGATAGTCCAAACAAATCCATGTGAACCAACTCGAGAGGTTGAGAAGTTGAAACTTCTTTCTTTGATTTAAAGGAAGCATTATGTTGCTTTCTGTTTTTACTGGGAGTACAAACATTTTCTGATGGGAATTTTAGTTGAGGTAGGTCTCTAAATAAATTTATCATAGTCAGTTTATTATGTGAATGAAAATTGAAGTGTTCTAATCTTCTATTCCATATCCAATACTCTTTATGAAAATCATTTAAACAAGTATCCTTTTGTTTGGATAAATAATTTAAATTTAAATCATATACATTTTCATTTATCAAGGCAGTAAATACCAAAGCATTTCTAGAATTAAATACATTGAAAGAATCATTTTCAAATTTAACATTGAAACCATCATCACAGAACTGTGAAGTGCTTAACAGGTTGTATTTTAGTCAACCAAAAAATAATACTGTAGAAATTAAAATTGAATTAGTGTTACAAATTTGGACAAAGATGATTATTTTTCCTTTTGAATTATCACCAAAGGTGACATTTCTCCATCAACATTGGTTAAACTTTTAAAACATGAGTAATCTCCCGTCCTATGGCCTGAACATCCACTTTCCAAGTACCATATCTTCTTATAAGAACTCTCCAAGCACGTCTCTTACAAAACAGGTTTAAACAGATAATGATTTAGAACCCATGTCTTCTTGGGTCCAGACAGGTTAGCAAGAAAACTTTTTGGTACCCAGATTTGTCTAATGGGATTCATATAATCAATAGATTCAAAAGATTTTAAATGATTAACATTTTTTGATCTATAACTTTGTGAATAGATGGTTAAGGCATAGGAATTTCAAAAACTGGAACTAGTGGCATACTATCCAGATTTAGGAATAAATCTATTCTTTGTAATTTGTCTTTTTCCATGAGGATATCCTAAACCAGTAATATATTTTTGTGATACTTTTTTTCCAAGAATTTGTGCAAGAATTTGTGTAAGATTTTTTTTCAATTAGTAAATTTTTCTAAATCATCCCTAACTTTCTCATCTGACAATTTCAGTTCAGTATTCTCTTAGAGCAGTTGAGCATTCTTTTACTTTTCTACTTCAAGTGAAAAATTTATAGTGATAGATAAATAATGCTATTTTGTTAAGGTTTTATAATTATCTTTCAACTCATTGTAGGTATCCTCTAGCATATTACAATATTAAAATACCTCTTTAGTAGATATGTTTTCAAAATCAGAATCATCTTTAGAATAATATGAATTTAAAGAAGGAGTATCCAATGTTACCTCAGATGTTTTTGTCATGAAACACATATTAACTTTTTGAGATTTTTCATCCTAAGGGGAATCGGAATAACTTGAACTGTCATATAAAGAACTCCAGGATTCTTTTATAGCTTTCTTATATCTGTAGTCCTTGTACTCATATAAATTTCTGTATTTTAACTTTGTACAGAAAGATTTCACATGTCCTTTCCTCATGCATTCGTAGAAGACTATGTCATCAAATTTGTTTGTCTTTTTCCAATCATTCTTCCAATGGCCTTTATTGTTATACTTTCCCTTGTAATTGGATTTTCTAAAAAAAATCTTTTTTTATAAAACTTCATGAATTTTCTAGATATCTAATCCTTTTCAGCATCACTATTTAGATGCACTCTCTTCACTACTTGAACTATCACTTTCACTTTTAATTTTCCCTTTGGCATTATTTTTTGAAGCAGAAGTCTTGAAAGCTACAGAATTCTTTCTTGGTTCATCATCATCTTCCTTATTTACATTCAGTTCTTCTTCATACTTCATTAATTTTCCAATGAGTTCCTTGACAGGCAAACCACTAATATCCCAAGATTCTCTAATTGAAACTAATGTCCCTCTCCATCTGTCTGGCAGACATCTTAATATCCTTATGATTTTCTCTTTTGCAGAACAATTTTTTCAAGTGAGGTCATTGTATTTACAATTTCATTGAACCTAAGATACATGTCAGAAATAGGTTCAACAGACTTCATTTTAAAATTATCATACTTAATAGTGTAGGTATTGAATCTCATTTCCTTAATATTGGTTGTTCCCTCAGGGTAAATAGCTGAAGTGTCCCAGATTTGATAAGTAGTCTTATAAGCTAATATTATATTAAATTATTTATCTTTTAAAGCATAATATAGAGCATTAATTTCTTTAAAATTAATATTGTAAGAAACATTAGTAGGTTCATCCAAATTAGTTCTTTCAGTTTTTGGAATTTTATACTGAGTCTTTATAGCAGTCCAGATATCAAATCACATACTTTCTTAATGAATTTTAATTTTTAGATTCCATTGGTCATAATTAACACCATTAAAGAAATGTGGCATGTTGGTAGCTGCACCTTCTAGTCTGTTTTCCATAATTAAATTTTAGAAAATATTTTTATAGAGATAAAATTTAGAACTAACAGAAATTTATGATCTTTAAAATACCACTAAAATCACAATTAAAAATTCTTTCACAAACATAGTGTTTTGTAAATCATTATTAATAAAAATTCATTTGATTCTAAATGTTGTTCAGAGTGGATACTCAAGAGGGGTGGGGGGGGGGGTGAACTGAACTCCAATTAAAAATTTCCTTTTAACAGATTTATATTGAAATCCTCCAATTTAAAAAACAAGCTAAACTGTAGTGAATTTACAATATAATAATTATTTAGTTAGGTTCTCAAGAGATAGATTAGTTCTTAGTTAATCTAATATGAAGATTAGATTATATTTTTAAACTAACCTTCTGGTTTACAACAAATACAAACACTTTCTATTTTAACTGTCAGAGTATATTTGAAATAGATTTATATTTAATGTAATTAGCATCAGAATATTCAAAATAGTTTTAACTAAAATAAGCATGAACGATAGTTTTAACCTAGAGGTTCAATATCAAGTTGAGACTTAGTCATCTAAAAACATTTATATAAAACATTTATCCACACCCAGGATTGAGGTTTACAACAGTACTCAGACTGTCCAGTTCCTCAGACCTCTACAATAGTTCTACATGAGAAATAAAAAATAACAACAGCTCATAGGCTGTCCAGGTCACACTTGACCTCTACCACTATCCACAGTGATATACAAGAGTGTAATGGAATTATTGAGTGAGGATTTATAAATACTTCAGTTCGGCACAGGAGACTGGGTGTGTTAAAAGTATAGAACAAACACTGCTCAAAATGTAAATAAATTAAAACACAATAGAGATAACAAATAGTGACGATTTTAGAATGATCTATGTGTATTGAGTGAAGCTCTGGACTCATTTAACTGATATAGATGAAGGTTTGAGTCCATCTCTAGTTTTAGTCAAGAAAAATAGAGTGTCATTTTTGTATTTGACTTCCAGGTCTTGGTTGATCAGTCAGATTAGCTTGAGTATATGTGAAATTGTTGGAGCTCTATACTCCTTGAATGATCAGGGTTTTTAGATTCATAATGTATTCTTCCATCTTCTTCTATGCATGTAAGTCCTTCTGTATCTTTAAAAGGTTGTTTTATATGTGCATGTAATAACTGATCAATCTCCCTTTAGTAGTTCGAGGTTCCCTTTTGTATATATCATTAGCTCTGGAAATGGGAATGATTACCTATTTACAAGTATGAGGTACGGTTTCCTGACATTCAACAGTCATTAATTAATTAATAGAAGTCGCATTAAAATCACAAAATATGATAGTTGTTAATAAACAAAAATACGTAGGGTTTAGAATTATAATGATAGGTTTCCATCAATAGCTCCTAGTATCAGTGAGCTTGTATCGGTGGACTTGAGTAAGTAGGTCTGTAAAGGTAGCTGTTACTGTTTATAACGGTAGACTATGTATCAATGGCATTGACTCTATATCCGCATCTCCTTATATCAGTGTCTCTTATGTAAAGGTAGCATTATTGTATCGGTGGATTTCTCCATTGGTAACTTTCCTATATCAGTAGGTGCTTGTATCTGTGGATCTCTCCATTGGTAATTCGCCTATATTAGTAACTTCTTGTATTGGGGGCTCTCTTAGTATATCAGTGGCTCTCTCTTAATCAGTAGACTTCATATCAGTAGCTCTTTATTTGTATCGGTAGACTTGTATCAGTAGGTTCGTCTGTCTGTTTCAGTTGCTCTTGATATAATAGTAGACTCTGTCTATCAGTGATCTTTGCTTATCAGAAGACTTCTTCGGTATCGGTGACTATGTATCGGTTGGTGTGTATCAATGACTCAAAAACATAAAACTTATCTATTCTATGAAAATCATATCCAGATTGAGTTAGTATTATATCCAAACATATATAAACACGGATAAACATTGATTATCATATTCTAATGATTATTTTGATATTTTTGTCAAAATAATTTAATATATAGATAGGATTATCATAACATATTAAATCATAACTGAAATTATCAAAACAGGTGAGGTCAATACATACATTAAGAAATTGCTTCTAAAATCATAGGAAGACCGTATAAAGAAAACCAAGGCCCAATGGGGTACATATGTAACGAATTAAAGGTGTATTATTTTCATGATCCTAGACTTTTGTGTTATATTTAAAGGGATGTCATTAGGGATTAATAGAAATAGAGAGAAGGGTTATTCCTTATTTTTGAAACATATGTTTTTGAGATTATATGACAATGTAATAAAAACCACAATCCTTCCCTTATTTTTTCCATGATTTCCCCCAAATAGTGGTGGACCTAATTATTTTATAAATCTATGAAATTAAATATTGATAATAATACCATTTTTGTGGTTGATGTGAGTCATTCTTAAAAATAATTTCTTTTATAAGAATAAAATATAACATTGGTTTTTTAGTATTCCTTAAAATTTTAAAAAATTAATAAATAACCTAATAAACACACACACACATATATTAGAGGGGAAATATTTATTTTTTCATTCATTTATTTTATGGAATATATTAAATCACTTTTTAGTAGTAATTAGGTCATAATACACACCATATATTTATACTATGTCAAATATTCCAATTTTTTTTGAATGTATTTGAATATTATGAAAAATTATCTATTGGAAAAATTTTAAATAATGAATTAAAAAATAATGTTTATATTATCATAATAAATCTTATATGTTTTATTATTTGAAAAATTATATTATGTAATTATATATGTTGAAAAAATGGTTGTTTGACCAGAATAAGTTTCTGATAGTCTAAAAATTATTATTTTGTAATCAAATTATAATATCATTTATTTATTAAATTCAAAAATTCACCAAAAAGAGTGTTATTTTTGAAGATATATATTTCTCAAAAATATAATATCTTTTCCATCATATTAAAATATAATTTTTGACAAAAAAAATTATCTAATCATTTGAATGGAAATATTAAAAAGGGATATCAATATCCTTGTATTATTAGAAAATTAAACTGTAAATATTCATACTATTACGGTCTAGATACCTATACAATTATTTCACCTGTGAATTCCCTTATATTTAATTGTATGATGGTGATATTTTAATAATTTTGTTCGTGGAACTTGTTTTCAGTTGTGATATCAACCATCCCGTACATCACCCATAAATGGTTTTTATCAAGATTTAATTTTTGAATATCAACATTAGAATTGTCAATGGAAAATCATAGCAATCCTACTCCCATATAAGCTCTTCCAAATGGTCTTTATAGGGTTTTATCTTACTAGTCAAGGCCAAAAATTATTTTTCTTATGTAAATAGATCTTTATCATAAACATTAATATATAACAGACATAAAATCACTACACAATAACTATACTAGCAATAAGTATGATTCTTAATGTTATTTTAAATTATTCATGATATAATATATAACTATATAGAATAACTAATATATTACTTTAGTTTTTTATAAATATATTTATTAATTGGGTATTTATTCATTAAAAACGGTAATTTCATTTAAAAAATCTTGATTCATTACAATTACACACATAGAAAATTTTATCCCCAAATTTGTATTCATTACCTAGAACCAGTGATGATATTATACAATCAATCCATTTTCCATTTCCTATATTTACTCATGTATCATGTAATTCTTATATAAAACCATTACTAGGTGAACCAACATATTTCACATTACCTTATCATTATGATAAAGAACCTAAATATGATTTTCATGAAAAGTGATATTATTATCAAAATATAACAATTCAATGATCAAATAAAGAGACGCATCAAGTATGTAATTTTGTTTCAATGAATCATGAAACAAATCTTGTACCATAGATAAAATTATCACTAAAGATACTCTATATGAAACTAATCATATATTTTCAATTATTCCATATAAAAAAATATTCTATGGTGCTAACAACCCATTTGATAAAAAACAAATATAAAATTTTCCGGCCTATTGTTTTTGTAAAACAAGATCTCATTCCTAAGTGAGATATCATTTATCATATGATATTTATAAAACTTATTCATTCCTCATGATACCCTCATATAATGCTGAATCATCATTGAACACTATACCATTTCATCTTTCAATTTATGTACTAATTATTCCATTCACTTACTCAATCCCAGAATTCTAGATTCTAAAACCATTTTCCATAAAATGACTCTTACGGTGAAATGTGTATACTAAATTGAAAATTATTATTATAAGAATATTAAAACAAAATATGTTGTCAATCTCAACTTCATATAAATAAAAAAACATATCTCGCAAAGTATAATTTTATTGCTATATCACCCTATCAGTTTGAGGTTGAAATGTTTGACAAAAATTTAACATAATACCAAAAGACATTTCATTCACTTTCTTGAAATTCATTTTCAATGGGGGATCATGTTTAGAAACAATTGGGAGAATCTCTCCATTTAATATAATTATATCACTATAACAAATGAAATTAATTTTCATCCAAATTCTTATTATATCATATAATATGGAAATACTTATATTAAGTCAAATAATAAAAACTATTCAAAATATCATTATTACCTGTAAATTTATTTAATAATACCAAAAAAAGAGTGGTTATATTCTCTAATATAACTTTTGTCCGGGGGACAATCTGTATAATCTTCTCTAGTAATTTTCACTTAGATATTAAAATATTTGAATGAAAATTGTTTCATTGTAAAAAAAATATTCCCTTGTACAGACCCCCAAAAAATAATTTTTATATCTTTATACATTATAGTAAATTAATGATTAATTAAAAATGGAGAGCTATGAAATTAACATAACAATTCCTTCTTCAAATAGAAATCATTCATCAGATAAAACCAGTTGTAAAATATAATAACATTGTCTATTTGAACATTTATGTTTGGAATTACTCCATTATTGACTGATTCCACTCTTCCTTTAAAACTAATAACTTATCTATAAGACTGCATAATTATTTTTTTGAAATAGATCCACACTAATATCTATGTCAAATAGAATAATTTTATGTATAAAAAATTTAGAAGCTGTTATTAATTAAATAATTAGATAAACACAATAATACATGAACAAAAATATAACAAATTTATGTATTAAAATTTTCATAGTTAATGTTTTTTAAATCATTAAATGAAGGATCATGTTCCAATCACAACATTATTAATAGTGAATTATTATTTTTAACCAAAGAATCATATACATTTTTTATTTATAAAGAATATATTGAATTGTTTGATAATAAAACTTAATAATTTCTATCTATATTATCTACCACATATTCATGGATTTTTTAGTTATTTTATTTTAAACATTTATAATAAATATATGTTTCACATTTCACAACATATATTTGATACATTCATATTTATAAAGAAAAAACACTATATCCAACTCCAGTTCTTATTGAGGATAATTTTACCCATGAGCCTTAATTGATGAGATGCATATGTCATTAAATGATTATTCTGTACCAAGATACAACCAACCCTATTCAAATAATCTTCATTATCCATAATAAATTCACTCATTATTTTTTAAAAGGATAAAATGATAGAATTAACCATCCTTCTTCACAATTACTGAGAGAATTCATCACCTACATTTTTCATTAATAATACTACTCCTTTTCGTGTTATTTTAGAAATATTGATAGATAACCATGAATTTTTCTTAATAAATTTCAAGTTCTCGCATGGTAATTCATAAAATTAATAAATCTCATTTATATTTATTAGCCTTTGAAACTCATCTGTCACATTATTTTTAGTAGTATCAAGTGTTATTCCATCATTAGTATCGATGTCCGAAAAAAAATTAAATATGTTACAACCAATATTACCATTTAATTATATTTTAAAAACCATATTATGATTCGAAATATGAAAAAAATTCATTTTATGATTCTCAATTTTTTCATATATTTTATATCATGCCTTATAATCATAGAAAAATCATCCTATTATTTTATCTAAATATTCATATAACACTAAATTAATATGATTTTGAGATATTTTTGTTGTGTATTTTATACCTAATTTTATAACCACAATATATTGATGGACATAATAGTTTTCAAATAAATCCATCGAGTGTCCCCTTCTTTTAACAATAGTTGTTGACAAATGAAAATGATCTCAATCTTCTAAAAATAATATAAACCAGGGATTTGATCATATATTAATTCAATATGTGGAAACATATAATTTTTCATAAAATTGATTTTTTCAATATATTAAGAATTGATTAAAATTATCATGCAACCATTTTTATTTCTTATAAAATAGAACTTGTCCAACCTAATGAGTTTTGTTAGGGTAGTTAAAACACATTTCAATAAACTCTTTTAATTGGGTTTTAATTTCTAACATATCAAGTTTTGTTATTTTTTAATGAAAATATAAAATTTTCTTCACATCATGTACTAAATTAACAATAAACTGAAACCCTCAATTTTGAATAAAAAAAGATAATAATCATGAAAGGCATATTCATTTGTTCAATTGAATAAATTTATTAATTTGAATATTTTATTTCTTTTTAATAAAATGTGATTGATAACAATTAATCCCATCAATAATAATAGTATCATATTCTTTTATATGTTATAAAAGAAATAAAATTATTTTTATATATATATAATGAATCTCGTTATAATAATTGAATATGACTTATATAGATTTGAAATATATAGTAGTATGATAATTTGAAAAAAAATATATATATAGAATAACAAATAAATATAAAATATACTAGGGAAAATAATTTTTATGTTAAACCATTCCACAGATGATAACATGATGATTTTTATGAATTCTTATTAGCCTTATAATAGCCCCCATGAGTTTTATGAAATGATCTGAAAATGATTTATAAGATGTATTTTCCCAAAAAAATTCAAATTTCTCATAAATAATCAAATGTGGGGATCATAAATCTAGAATGAAGTTGATATAATCTGAATACAAATTTATTTAACAAGAAAATTATAAATTTTATGTCCATCATCAGTTTTTGTAGTAGAAACGCCATTTCTACACCATTCGGCTTTTGGTCATGATGATTCCAAAATTGAGTAAGAATACTTGGACCTTTATTAGAATAATGACCAACCCCATTTAAACTAAAAATCCTCACTACTATATTAATACATATTTTTTCATTAATGATCTTATTAGAAAACATTTACATGTATTCCTGAGCTAAATAACCATGATTTACTCATTTTCAACACATTCTTGATCCTACCAATCCTTCTTTAAAATGTATTTTATTGAATATAGAGCATTTCTGGTGATTACATCAATAATTAATGGTAAATTACTTATTAATTTAATATAAACATGATCTATTGTAACATTCATCATCATGAATTCAATACAGGTCAAAAAACTACATAACAACATTTATTGAAGAAGAAGAAAAATTTCCATAAAATCTTAATTTATGAGTGGTAAAATGACTTCATAAAAATTGTTTCAAACCTATGTGGAATATATAAATTTTATTGTTATATTTTGGAACAAAATACATTACATCTCGACCAGTATGGTAATATATTAATAATAATTATCTATCATTCCATCATTTATTTACTTTACTTGTAGAAATTTATTATTATTTGGTATATTTTATAAAAAGTGTGACCTATAAAATATTTTTCAATGTTTATACATTATAAGTAATTAGTCCCACCAAATTCCATAGTAATATTAATTAGACACTGCCATTTATTAACATCACACTCATAATGATAAATGGATAGAGTTAACATTAACTATTCCATAAACCATAATTAATTGGAATTTTTTTTCTAGAGTGTCACAACCCATCCCCTAAGGCCCATGTCATGACTACCCCAAGTCAGAAAACCATAAGTAAGGGGATGGTTACTACTGCTAAGAAGGCATATCCCAAAAAAATGGTAGTCATTTTCCTATGTACCTATTGATACACACACATCTCTATGCCTTATAATCTAGAAGGTAAAAACAATATATGAACAAGCCCTAGGTAAAATAATAGAAAACTGAATGTAAAGAAATCCAGAATACAGGCCCCACTAAAATAGTAAATTAAATAGACATGTCACTATAATTCCTCTATAGAAAACCCTACATTAATGGTAGGTAAAGAAATAGATGTCTGGATCCTGAGAAGGACACCTTATCTGTCAGGTCACTATAACTACCTATTGGCCCCGGACCACCAAGGACTCCATCAAAGCATTTATCCTCTCCATAAGAAATGAAATGTACAGGTGAAGCCAGTGCAAGGGTGAGAAAAACAATAAACTGTAAGGACCCCAAACCATATTGATATACCACATAGTTAAACTCATAGAATACTACTAAAGAGGTACATGAACTATAACATCAATGTAGTACAGTCAAGATAGTCACTAGAGTCATATCACTTGAAATATAGTTCTATAGTATGTAAAAATGATTTTCTAGATAATGCACAAAACCCTAATGCACTTACACATGGATTGTTTGTAACACATGATGTGTAGGTATCACATAGAGTGTAGATAACACACGGAGAGATGGTAACAAATGATGTGTAGGTAACATAAGGAGTATCACGATGGACTTGAGGACCTAAAACCTGGTGGGTAATGGGAGTACCAACTCAATCTTGTTCAGACATAATGTCTAGAAAAGACATGTATTCTATGTAAAACATACCTTCTAGATAAGATATGCAGTCTAGGTAATAACATAGCATCTAGGTCATGACTAGCCGTAGGTTTCCATCCTTAGCACGCTCGTTCCAGGTGCACCTACTCCATGAGTCAATATACCATATTCCATCTTCCAAGAAACTCGCATAGAGTATATTAGAGGGATTTCATCATCACAATGTTCCAACGATTCAAATAGATCATCAAACAGACACACAGTTTGAGAGTTATGTGATTTTTAGTAAAAAGGGGCCAGTTGGGGTCGGGTGTAGTCCGACTCAACATAAATTAGGGTCATCATGTTCTGACCAGATCCACTGAGTCTGGGACACCCCTACTATGCCTAGCCTAATCCCATCTCGGCTCACTACTAGGCTGGCTAGTCCTGTTGTGGGTCCCATCTGTTAGCTCAAACTGGGTCTGTAGAAGCGGACTTGTTCATCCGACCTGGACGTGATGATTGTTGTATCCAATCCCAGACATCACGGGGTTCCACCGCAATTGATGCGGTGGTCCACTGTGTGACCACCCCACAATCCATAAATATTTTTTCCCTTTCGTGTTTGCGAATGCCCGCTGCCAGACTCCTACCGGTGGTTGTCTTGGGGAACCCTGCCGCTGACAGTCGAGCCGGTGACCACTGTTGTGGGGTGGAAACACCACCGCATTCCAACGCCAATGCCACTGTGCGTCTTCTCCAATGACCATCCTCTATAAGGCCAACACCAAAATCATGGATTTTTATTTTCCAAACCACAGGTACCCTTGCAATCCTTGGTTCACCGTCTCCCACTAATGTGCTACAAAACTTTTAGCCATTTATATGGGGTTCTAGACATGTTTGGAATCTAATGACAAGGATCTGGCATAACCACATTGGATATTTAGTAAAGAATTCAACAGAGATAGATACATAGCACAATGAACACCCAAGTAATGAACATCACCATTATTGTTTCGCCCTTTTTTGACCCCGTTAGAAAACAGGGAACTAAAAGATACTCATTACCACTAAGGTGTAACCCCCATCAATCTCATAGAATTAGTACCCATCCCACATGAATGATCGATCCTCGAATCAAAAATTTGGTTAATTGATCCACGTTCATCACTGCATGAATGAACGATGAAAAATTATGACACAAAATAATAACCCCTACAATGATTCTATTCATTAAATGATGTAGAGAGATTGTTTCATCATTGTTCATTGATCATCGAATCATGATACTCAATACTTGACCCTTCACAGTCTAGAAAAGAGGTGGTCGAGATGCCACCATTCTCCATAGATTTTCTCCAGATCTTCCAAAAATATTATATAGGTTTTTTACCAAATAATTTATCTATGTCAAGCCATTAATTGTGGAAAACATGTTTTAGTATCACCATTTCACCGTTAAAGCATCGCCACACAATTTCATTCCAAAAAGCTAACAGGATAACCTATCATTTCATTGAAATTGTTCCACTCTATGAAAAATTAAAAATAAATAAAATAAGATTATTTATGTTTTTTTATTTTTCTTTAAAAGTCCAAAAATAACTTTTCATAGTCATCCCACATCATTAATGGTTCGACCCCACATATGGAAAATGCCACATTTAAACTCAACAGTGGTCTTATATTTCCAATTTGAGTCACCATTCAGGACTTATTATAAATTGATAATAAAATAAATATTTTTAATTTTTTTAATGGTTATCTTTTTTGGGGGTTTTCTCACACGAAACCCACATTATCTTATGTTATGTTCCTCCTAGTGTAATCATACCATACTGAATACAATAATGTCCATATATTTATAACTTGGAAACCCCTTTAATATTTATTCCTATTATTTATGAAAACTGCAAATCTTAACTACTAAAAACATTTAATTTTTTTGTAACCATTTCAAGCATACCAGGTATTATAATGGAAAAACATCTCAATGATTTCCCTCAAAATTTTTCCAATGTTTCTCTAAAAAACATTTAAAATTTGAGTCATTACATTATCCCAACATTATAGTTAAACAAACATAAAATCCAAAACAAGTGATACCAAAACCAATGATTGTACGAACATGAACCTCATCACACCACTACCATGTTCTGTTAAAGAGATTCTCATGCTACCATTGGGTATGCACTAAAGGAATAAATAGCCCATAATGGGTCATTTCCAGCCATTCCTTGATTTTCAGGACTAGTATAAAAGCATGTATCCTGATTAAGAACTATCATCAATGGGATTCCATGGAGTTGAACAATATCTTGCATGTAGAGGCATCCTAATCTATCTACTGAACATTCCTAAAAAATGCTAAGATGTGGATGACTTGGTGAGTCATTCTACTATCCCACAAATGGTATTTTGTCTCATGGACGTTCAAGGTTAAATCGTCATTATGTCCATCGGAATCCCTTCTCACTCCCTTCATGGTACCAAAAGAATGAAAAATATTAAAACCTTCCAAGCTTAAGGGATCGACAGAGAGAGTTTACAATCCAAAAAACTTTCTAAACAAGGGTTCAAATTTTATATCAAAAGGTAATCCTAGCCTCAACCTTTTCGCTCATCCATTGTGCCTACCTTGAAATACAGATACATCTACCGATGCATATTGACATTCTAGGAATGCACTGATATTACTTTGTGACCTATGAAAGGAACGACATTATTACCACCTTTTGAATATCCTTTAGGGGCATTCCACATGGAAAAATAAGCAAGTAATGTCTCATTATAAGTTTCACCGAGTAGTTACTCCATATTTCACTATAAGATTTGTTGGGTTACAACCCCAGATTATAGGCAATCTTCATCATCTCTATGAACTAAGGATAACTATAATGAGGAAAACTACTATGTTTACATGTTCAGATACTATGAAATATAGTTTCTACTAAGATCATCAGCTTCCATGTTCCTATTCATAGGAGTAAAGACCAACTCTATGTCATAGTCATGGAGGAGCTCTAGGCATCACCTTTATCTCATTCCCTAGTCCTTCTAAGAGAATAAATACTTGAGACTCTAGTTGTATATGTAAATAATAAACCACCCACCCGTTATGTTGTCTTGCCCCATCATCAATGAAAAGACTATTGTTTCCATATAAAGATCGGGGATCATGTATTTCTACTCATGTGGTCTCAAATAAAGTGAACCATAGGCATTCAATGCTTTTCACTGCCTCAGGACATAACCATGTTCAGTTGCAGATGCATCAAAGAACACTAAATACTCATATCCCTCCTCTAGAAAAATAATGATTTGGGAACTCATTAAATTCTATATTAACTATTGAAAATAATACATAAACATTTTTATCCACGTGAAAATATTCATTTTTCAACTGATGGAAGTGATCATCGACCCTTTTCTAGTGGATACTCATTCACTACTTTCACTTCATTAATGTTATCGTAATCCCTTCATAACCTAAAACAATCTATCATACTATTTCAATACATTATATGTCCCCCAATTTCAGCCTAAGCTCATGAATTTATGTGAAATCCATCTGATATACTAATGCTGATATCGGTTCCATGTAGGGGTGTTAAATGATGTATAATTCAATCTCACTTTTGGGAGGTAAATCTAAGACATATTCAAGAAATACGTCCTCATACATTTCTAAAACTACTGGAACTGAAAACTCATAACATATACTCCCTAAGTATATGTCTATAAAACTCAAGAGTGTTCAAATGCACCCTCCTATAGATGAGTACATCTTCTACTGCATGTGATTCCTTTTAATCTGACAAAGTAAACCCCCAAATGCACCTTTACAAATATTCCACATCCATTTTTCCTAAAAAATTCAATTTCATCAAGGATTGTAGATATCCAATCCATACCAAGAATGATTTCCTAATTCATTGACACAATAACAAATATGATCCATGTAAAACTCTCGCCTCAATGACCAAATCACACTATAGGCATAAGTGTGATTATCAAGACTCCTCCCAAAGGTATTTCTATATTTTAGTGTCAATTCAACTATTTAACTGGAATCTTTAGGAATTAAACATGATTCATGGAAAGAAAGAATGTTAGGACTTGTGTCAATTAATATGGAATATAAGAATTTAAATAGTCCATACCTCAAAACATTCATGGAGAACATTGTTCATATTGCATGTCATCTTGCAGATGACCCCACCCCTACCCTACAACACCCTGAGCCTGGTATGGACCCCATGTGGGTGGTGGTAGTTACATGTCTAAATGTATACCACCACCCAATACTCTCATAGATCCTCTTCCATGTATTCCACTCTGTAGAACCATCAGTTCCTATCAAATTCTCTACCATAGTGGCCCATCCACCATATCCCTTTTCGTAGCATGATAGGTAGGTAAATCGCTAGTGAGATGTCACATACCATCTCCTTAAAAAAATTACCTCTCTCTAGGCTAATTGAACTCACCATAGGAATACTGACTAGTAGATCTATAGTGTAGGGATCTCCTCTAGGATAGTATCAAAAGTTCACATCTTTGAGTTCGACATCAGCTTCATTATCCCAAGGTCTCTGCTCCTAAATTACCACTAATAACATCCATTGGTTTTATCATCTCAAACAAATTCCTTTCAACCACAAAGGTTCACTCCATCACACTAGAATAAGAAGGAATGCATTGAAAAATAATGTAGAATAAGATGTCCCTAAGAACACCTCGCTCTGAGGTCTGAGCCCTGATATACTTGTCATATTATGTTCTTCGACATCCTAGAATTTTTGGTATTCCTCGATGAATACACATCTACCATCATGTCATCCTACCAAAGATGTAAAATCAATTTGGCATGAATGTCCCTTATCTTTTATGGTGAGATCCACTTCTCTAAAAAGGGTTCTCTACCTATTTCCATAGAAGAGTCACCTCAACATAGGGTTTGGTAATCTAAACCCCATAATCACCCAATATAGCCACATTGTAGGATTACCACTGGGACCCCCATCTAATCTAAAGGTGTCTAGATTTGGTGGAAAACATAGTCAACACCTCAAGACATTCCTAAGTCAATTGGGAGTAAATCTATCCAAATAACCTATTAGGTCTCTATCACTAAAACACATGATGTGTTATCAGTTGTGCATCTCATTCTCCAATACAATATGTACCATATACTACTCCATAGGTGGTGGTATAGCTGGTACACTACAAGGAGTTATTGTGTCTCGCATATTCCCTTGTACCAAACTCATGACCCCACGGATCATCCACAAGATCACGAAGAGGGATCCTAGATAGCTATCTATATAGAATCATTTTGAAACAAAACCCAATTCTCCATCATCAATAGAGTATACTTGATGAGCTTTCTCAAGAAAAAAATGGAAACATAACACATTATTGCACGATGCATGTACCCTTGTTTTTCTTACAACTAGTAATTTCATATACTGAGTCGAAAAGTGGAATTAGATGTCTTGGTGTATGGATACATTGGCGACCACACCACCACTATATTTTCTGTGATAAAAGATGAACTTGACACACTGAACAACATTTCCTAAAACAAAGCTAAATGAATTAGTGTTCTTGAGTAAGAACCGACCACCCATTGATACAACTCAGTCATGACCCGTCCACTGAGGCTCATGCTATGACTAACCCAAGCACACCTCACATAGGCTAGGGACTGGAAGCTTTCACAGAGTAGGCATATAAAAAAAAATGGTAATAGTTTTTCAAAATACCAATACACATGCACACAATTCCATGACATAGATGGTGGAACGTGAAAACACTATGTAAATAAACACAATGTACAACAGCTGAAAACTGAAGGTATACGGGGCCAAAATTCTTCCTCAACTGAAATAGAAAAGTTAAAGTACATTGATTTAGTACTCATTCATAGAAAATAGTACATGAATGATATGTACCGAAATATATTTATGAATCTATAGTAGTATTCCTCATTCTTTATGTCAGTCTAATCACCTCGTGGGCGTAGTCCACCTTGTACTCCATCAAACAGTTGATCATCTGCACAGGACAGGAATCATGTGGGAAATTCCTATAATGGGGTGAGTAAAATAATACTCTGGTAGAGACTCCAAACAACAATAGAAATCAACAAATAAATACACAAAAAAGACTACCAAAGTTGTCCATGAAGTGTATCCTCTAATAGTTATAGTCAAGATAGTCACTATTGTCTGGTCACCAAAAGTATTGGTCTATGGTACCTAAATAAAAATTTTATATGAATAAACATTACCCTTAAGCAGTAACATTCATAGAATTGGTTACACATGATGTGTAGGTAACACACAGAGTGTTGGTAACACACTGAGTGTCATCAAGGACTGGAGGACCCACACCCTAGTGGGACAAGGGATTATCGACTCAGCCATTGTAAGATACAAATTATAGATTAGAAACATAGTCTAGTTAAGACAAATAGTCTAGGTAAGACACACATTCTAGATAGTCACATATCTTCTAGGATGCAGCCATCCATATTATTCTTTCATTAAAATATTTGTTTTGGGGATCACCTACTCCTCATTCCAATAGGTGGTATTCCAAATTCCACAAAAACTCACTTAGAGTTTCTCAAAAGGGGAAAATCATTACAAGGTTCCCATAAACCTAGAATACTCATCAAACAAAAACAATGTATTTGAGTTATGATATTTTAGTAAAAAGGGGTTGGAGGGGTCGGTGTCCTAGCCGATCTAGTTGGACAGCCCTAACCAAACCCGTCAAGGGGTCTATCGACCCGATAGATCATGATCACCCGGCCTGCTAACGATATAGTCCACAGGCCCTAGCCCGATCTTCTACGGTGGACCTGCTCATCTGATTGTGAAATTATGGCTGCTGCATCCACTCACCATCAACAAGGGGAGACCACCGCACTTGAAATAATTCTCCTCCTCGTGACTACGTTATGGCCCTTATAGACTGTGCCCCCATATATCATCCATAGAGGATTATAGGTAGATCTTTCCCACCACCCCATTGCTGTTGTCATGGGGATCTCCTCTTGCAGGGTTCGATTTGGCGGCTGCTGCAGTCGGGTTTCTACGTAGCCACATACCACCATGAGTTCCACCAGAGGCCCTTCTTCTGTGGGTCAGCACTATCACCATGGTGGCTCATTTTCCAACCCACGAGCACCCTGGCTATCCATGTTTCATCATCCCCAATTCTATGTCCCCTAATTTCTAATAGAGTTGATCTGGGGGTCCATCCATGTTTGGAACCTCCATATAAAAATCCGACATAGCCACAGGGGCCCATAAATGAAGAATTTAAGTGATAGAGATAGACCACCATGAACACTGAATGAATGAAAGTCATCCATGTTCATTTGGCCTTCATTTGTCTCATTAGGAAAATAGGAAGTACAAGATATTGATAACAATTAGGGTATAACCCCCTTTAATCCCACAAAAATAGTACCCATCCAACATGAATGATCGATCCACATATCAACCAATTAGTGGTTTGATATGCATTCTTCATTGAACGATAGAATGGGGAAAATGATTGCATAAAATTTAAACCCCTACGTGGATTTGGTTCATTCATTCCCGAAGAGAGATTGTGTCTTCATCAATCCTCGATACCTGAATTTTGATCCTTGATACATGATCCCTAATTTGCTAGATCCTAAGGTGGCCCATATTCAACTGTTCAGAAATGATTTTCTCTAGATCTTGTAGGTAAATTCTCTAATATATTCAATGTAATCATGTATCCCAATAAAATTTTTAAATGGGGAAAATGTGTTTCAATATCATAATGGTAGCATTGTAGCATCACCATGCCATTTCATACAGTAAACATAGTGATCTTCCTAGTCGATGCATCATAGCATCAACATTCAACAAAAAGTGAAAAGGAAATTAAGAAAACATTTGTATTTTTATGTTCTTCTTCTTTAAAATGAAAAAAATTAACATTCCCAATCAACCCACACCGAGCGATGTTAGCCCCCACCTTAAGAAAATTACACATTATGAAATCAACCAAAGTCTAGGATTTCTAATCAAAGTAGTCATTCATGAGTTATTACCATTTACAAATAAATTATTTTTATTTAATTATTTCATTTATACTTATGCACTATTTAGGATTTATCATTGGAAATCAGCGCCGCCTCATGTTAAGTCGTGCCTAGGGTAAACCAACCATCATGACTGCAATTTTTTCATACGATTTCTTATATAGGCTCCAATTTAAGTGTAATACCATGTTTTTTTAGGTAAACCACTCACGAATGCAATTAATAACATAACATATTTTGTCGAACCATTAGGGAAAAACTGGGCCACAGAATCGCATGCCACCTCAGTTCCTGCTCTTGGAAATTTTCTTTAAAATTTCTAAAAATAAAAACCTACAAAATATGATTCAATTAATATAAAACTAATCCATACATCATAAATCACTATGTTTAACGATCCACAAAAATAGAGAGCACTATTTTATGAAATTATTAATTACAAACATTTTCCTTTGTATCGAAATTGGTTTATCTCATTCATGAGTTCCACTATTAATAGCTAGAACAAACAATGTCAATTATGTCCCAAATTTCATTATTTACACAATTATAGGTTTTTGATTCAGAAGGTTATTGGTCTTTTGATTCTTTCCACCTTCAGATGCTCCATTTCTATTATAGAAAACCATTTTGAATAGATATTAATTGGATAAAGAGATATAAAAATCATAAAAATATACCTAATGATTATATAACTATAAATTATAGTCTATATTTGGTTTTATGTAAAATTATCTTATCCATTAAATTGATCTAAACCTATTATTTGATTCCAAATATAATGACATGTGGCTAATTAAACCCAATATTAAATGATAAAAGAAAAGGGTTGAACCTTTTTACATTTACAAGAAATTTTTTTTATATTTTTGTACATAAATAAGTAAAAAAATTACAATTTAAAGTAGAAAAGTTTACTAATTATATATTTTCCCACACAAATAGATTGTCAAATTTATAATATTGTTTCATTTAATAAACAATTTCTTATTTTATAAAGATTCACTATATTTTCAATCATGAAACATCTATACATTATAATCATCTGTAAATACTATGAATTATTTTGAAAATGATGTTTGTTAAAAGTAATATTTTTATGGGATATTTTAAAAAACATTTTATTTCAGTAAAAAAATGAATTCATATTATGGAATTCCCTTGAATAGTATAAAACATTGATAAAAAAATACAAAATTTCAACAAGTGAAGATACACCTTTTCCAAAAGATAACATTTTATTCATATTATAAATAATTGAAAAAACCATGATGGTATCTTGAGGAATGGTAAAACTCATGAAAGTAATACTATAAAAACCATATCATTCACCTTTATGAGTTATGTTACACATTAAATATAAATATTTATATGATAACATTTTATTTACAATAATATACAATGTAACTTATTGTATTAAATTTTATAACCTGTGTTAACATGTTTTTAAAATGTGTCATAATAACAGAATAATAGTTAATTTTATATGAGTAACCTACCTATTTGTAACACTATTTTTCATATTTTAATAAAATTAATTTACCAATTCATTGGAGAGGTTTATCCGTATAACCCACCATCATTGTCTATATCATGCCCACCCATAATGTTATATCATGATAATGTACCATATCACGGAGAAAAAATTTATAGCCTTTAATATCTTTATTATAAAACCCTTTTGAAACTCATTTTATCCCATAAGTAAAATAATTTTGGTTATATTATAATGATAATTAAAAGCTTCTATAAATTTTGAGAATGTTCTTAAAATTATAAATTTTACAAATCTTGATATAGATACTATATTTTAAAAATTACATGAATCATAAAGAGTAATATTTATAATGATTATTTTTTATAATATTAATAAAAATGGTAAAGCATTATAAATTATAATCAATACTTTTTCACTTTGAATAAGAGGTTAATATGAAATATAGAGTAATTATTAAAATATTACATGTTAAACCTTTAGAAAATTCAAAATTTATTTTCATGTATTTTCATGATGATATTATTATTATTGATTTTTTTTAAAAAATACTCATTGAGGAGAGAGAGTTTGAAACATTTTAAACTATGTTTTTAATAAAAATATCTTCTAATACGTCGTCTCCAATTTACTATATTCTATAAAACCTAAATAATAAAATTATGTTATTTATATAATTTTTAAATTACGTAATTCATTTTAATTTAATTTTTATTCTATATTAAATTTAAATTGAAACCATGTTTTTTTAGTTCCTAAAATTGGGAGGAAGTCTTTTAATATTTTAGTGTTGTTATGTTTATAACCACAATACAACATTAGTTCTGTTACTATGGAAAATGAGATATGATTATATAACATTTATATGCATAAAAATAGTATATTTATCATATATAAATATATATGTAATACATATTTTTATAACTAACCATTTATTTCGGTGATGAAAAATGAACCACATTATTATCGTGAGATGTCTGTCTGTACAAACACATGAATAATTTATTAAATATTCAAATGGATGGAAAAGAAATAATGTAATAAAATATATTTTACATCTCCAAAATATTAAATATTTTATTGATTTCATTTTTTTCATTATTTCACCCCTTATCATGATCTTTATAATGTGAAATTTATAAATGAACCACATCACATTATGGAAGTGGAATTCCCCATATACGAATGAGAAACATTATCAATTAACTAAGTATAGAAAGGGTAAGAAGGTAAATAACATGTTACATTTATAGAATATATATTATTCTATAAATATCATATATTTTAAATTGTTCCATCAATTTATGAATCATAATGAATTGGCTATGAAAAATAAAACTGATCACTTCATGGTGTTGTAGTCCACACTTACGCGTGGGAGATGTTTTCATTTTTATTATATTTAAAATTATGTGGAAAAGGTTTTGAAATCAAAATTATAAAATTTTAGAATATTTAATATTAAATTTTTTTAATTCTAATTGAAAAACATTATTTTATGATATTTTAAGAATAAATATACATGAAATTGATTGTTTAGGTCTTATACGGTCTCCATAGAAAAATCCATTTTCCATACAACTTATACCATATATGACTGTTATTTTTAGAAGAAAACTACAGCTAATATATAGGGATAATATTTTTGAGATAGTTCGTGATAAAAAATTGGATGAACTATATTTAAAAGTTTTTTGATCATGGGAGCAGTGGATGGTCTATTTTATGAGTTACGGGACTGCCAAACTTGTAATATTTGATAAATTTGAAATATTATAATTTCTACGTTAGAGGAATGTTGATTACACAAATTATAATATCTATAATATGATGATGAGAGTCAAAATTTTATCATGAAATACTAATTAATTTAATATTAGGGTTCCTTGTCACTTATTTTTTACCTAAATTATTCAGATTTACCCTTTATTATGTAAACACATTTTATCTATTATTACTATTTATAATGAAAAAATATTTTCTTGAAATTAATATTAAATTTTATCCTCTTCATTCCAACTATTGAATAAATTTTTCATGATTAAATTCATATAATTTACATAATTCTATTTTAATATTCAATCTTATAATACAATGAACATAGATTTTAGTAAATTGCTTTTTTTGAATTATAATTTCCATAAAAAATTAATAATTTTTTTAATGGAGTTATTTATATTGTGAATAAAAAATATTATGTTTACTTTTATACAAATCCAACATTTAATGAAATATTTAATGTACTTGATTTATAAAAAATCATATTTTTTTAAAAATGTTTATTTTTCACAATTCACACAAAAATCAATCTTTTCTGACTAATAAAATAATAATTACAAGTTATATTTTATTTATATATTCAAAAAGTGTAGATATCTGTATAATTTTCATTCCATAAATAAATAAATTTAAATTTTAAATAAACTATTCATGGAATAGAATATATATTAAGTTAAATTAAAATATTCCATTTTCAACTAAAATAAATAAATAACAAATTATTTAAAATGTTGATGAGTAGTAATCCATATATTGAAAACCTATAAATATTAATATTTATTTGGATTTATTATTACATAGGTATTCAAAAATTCATATTAAAGACCTATTATGAAAGAGGGGCTCATGCGAAACTGTGTATATTTTCTACATAATGAGTACTTTGGGGATTCTATACGATCTTCTATGGTTGTTAATGCTCAAATAGAAAAAATTATTTAATATGGGATAATATAAACAACATTATCTTTCATATATTGAAGGATTTTTTTTTCAATTACCTTATAATTTTAAAGGGGAAAATGGTAATTTAATCCTATCAAATAAATCTAGATAATTTTAATACGATTTTATTGATTTTGGAATGTTTATTTTTCCATTGGGATGGATCTTAATGACAATATGAGATAGCCATTTTATTCTTGATAAATATAAATTAATCTAATGTTTTTGAAGATTAGAAATAAATATATGAATATTTAGATAAAAGTTTTCACTTTAAGGTTGTATTTAGACAGGTTTTTTTACCTATGATATGTATATTCTCTAATTGGGAATAAGACTCCATGATGATCACATTTAGTTGTTATTCCTATTATTATAATTTTAGATACTATTAATCCATATCCTTTTACTCACCCCATTAATGTATGAAGATTTATTCTTATCCACCTTATTTATGTGACAATGTAATCAAGATAAAGAGGGTTGTGATTATGGTGATCTTGTCCAATGGTAATCAAGGGGTGTATCAGAGTGTATTGATCATGGGTTCTAAATAAATTGTGTAATATATGATCCGATAAAAATATTCACTGATTTTGGTCTCCTTATTTATATTATAACTCATTTTTATTATAATTTATTTTTAGTTCTTAATCTAACATATATATTACAAATAATTTCCCTTTCATTTTTTTATTTCAATTCTCATGTGTTTTTGGAGAAATCAAATTTTTATATAAAGATGTTTCAATCTATTTAAAAATATATGGTGTTCACTTTATATGATTATATTTCATGTGTTATTTCATTGTGTGTCATGTTAGGTATGAGGTCCCCGTGGTGTTTTGGTAAGATATACATATCTTCTTATGAATCCTAGGTAAATGACACAAGGTCTGGTAGGACACATGGATAGAGAACCCAAGTGTATGACACAATGTTTTACCATACATTCCACACTAAGATACATTAAATATAATGGGGTTGGGTAAATTTCTATGTAAACATGTTCAACAATTTCAATGTAGTGTAGGGACACCTCGTGTAATAGTAGGGTGCAGGTCTTCTTGGATCAGCGTATATGCCTTTTTCTAGGTGTATCAGTTTGTATGTCATGTAATCATACTAAACGTTATATACTTCCATATTTAATATTTTATGTTTATATTAATACCCTAGGACTATGTTGGCCATATATGTAGTCATTTCGTTGTGTTATTACACATAGAATGCTTCAGTGGGGATATCTAAATATGTAGAGGACAATGATGAGGTGATTTGGTTTGTGTTGTGGATATTAACACAAGGAATCAATTATAGGATATTGATGATATGAAATTTATTGTGATACATATGGACACCCATGATGTGGCATAATAAGACATCGAGCATGTGACCCCAAATTCTCTTTAGATATCAATAACCTTCAATATTATTAATGTATTTGGAAATACTGGATGTTAGTCAGTCACATATACTAGTGTTTTGAAATATGTGAGAGTTTCCCTCTTCACATTAGAATAGTTTAGTTGGAATTATTTAGGTGAAAGGATTTTATGAGTATCAATCATTATCCCAATGAACCTAATTTTGTGTATTAGTACATGTTTAATGGACTCAGAGGGTACATGATTTCAAAATTTTATCCATTGCATATATGACCATAATGGCCAATCATTCTTCTAATGATATATACTCGATCCTCTACCCAACATCCTCAAACGTGACCCAGGGAAAAGATAAAATGTATGAGAGATGTTCTACATTTTCCTATATCACTAAATAATCATATTTTAAGCATATACATGGGTAATATCATTGCATATTGATACAAAAAGTTCTCAGCATAGGGGTTAGGTAAAGCATGAATTAATTAATTTTTTATGGATTCAGTATCCACATGAAGAGACGGGTGTGTATCCCCAAAGATAGGTTCTAATTTCCTAGATTCCCTCTCTAGAGGCATGTGGTTTTCATCAATTAATGCTGAAATTATTCATTCTATGTACTCCCCTGGAAGTGATAATAGATTCAAGAATATGTTATAGTTATGTTTCATTGACCATAGTGATTTTTCAAAAAATATGTTTTGTTTTCTAGGTTCGATACACACTCAAAATATTAAGGAGTACTTGTGAGAAATGTTTCCCTCATGAGAATTTTAGATTTTATTGAATCATGATATTTTTGGATGACCTATACTTATGGTTCATTAACATTGTTTCTCGTATAAAATGATGTGATTTCATTCATTCCCACGAACTGTAATTTCTAGAGAGGATTGGTCTTATCATGTTTATAAACTATTAAAATATGAATCATTTTACCCTTTATTTAATTAAATAGTCTATGTTATATATTTTTAATCTATTCGAAGGATGGACTTCATCCCATCTAAATATAATAGGTGTATATTTATCCTCATGGTTCATCATGTGAATTTATGTCTTATCTTCATGAAAATAGGGAATTTTCTTCTCTGTAATCCAATGAGAATGATGTTTCCTCGTGCCACATTTAATGAATAATTATGTGTTAGTGGTGGTTTTTATGAGGATAAGTTTTTTCTTGGTTTAACATTAAATCATTGGAAAAGTGATATTTAATTATTATTAGGATGTTTCTATTTTATTGGTCAAAAAATTCTCCCTTTATCTACTTATTTGATTTAGTAAGTTGGTTTCATCAGTGTAGTGAAGAGGGTTGTTTTTTGATGAGGCATGGAAACTATTAGATATTACCCTATGGTGAGATTGAGTTATATTTTTTAGTAATATCTCCTCACTAAAAAAATATAATTGAATATTATTTCATTGGTTTTTTGATTCATTTTCATTCATTAAGGAACCCTTGGGTTGTTTTGGGGGTCATATAATTCATCCCAATCAATGTGAGGATCTGTGATAATGTTTTACTCTAGTTTTTTAGTTTTCCAACTCTAATATTTGTAAACACCCATTAATTGTCTTTGTATACGATACATGTTTCATCTATGTAGATTATATATGTTTCATATCCATATTTTGTGGGTATGGTGACTATTGGGAAGACAGTCATAGAGGATCTAAGGTGTGGGAGTGTTTCATGGGTTTTATTGCAGATGGTCATCAGAGCTTCGGATGGAATGGAATTCTGATGAACCCTTCTTCTAATAGTTATGAAATGCATGTTTCCCTATTATCATGTTCATTTATTCATTCCCTCTATGAAACCATATTGTCTTTTTCTTTGTGATAATTAATTAATGTATTTATACATATCATTAATTCAATATAGAATCGTGTATCCAACGTGTTTTTTGTTTTCTTGGGGGATTGGTTCTTTACAAGAATGTAAGAAGAATATGATATAGAGTCTAATTTTTTGTTGATAAATTTTATATGCTATTCACCTTCCGATGTACTATTTGATGTGTTTTTGTGTTTGAAGACACATCCAATTGGTTCCTTACAGGGGTCCTATTTGTCCAGGTTAAGTCAGTTGGGTTCTCATACTATAAATTTTTTCACTCCAGAATTCATATGGAACCATCTGAAAAATTATATTTTATTTTGTGTATAAATCTAAAATGTTGGGATGAATTCTTATAACTACTATTTTTTGGATATAACCTTACATAAGGGACATCAAATAATATTCAATTCCGTAAATAATATAACGATGTATAAATGATTTAATAAAATATGTACACTAATAATAATTATATTGATTTATTTTTTTATGTTCTAGAGAAGGGAGTACTCTAAATATCACAATGAATTAATGATAGGAATTTTATTATGAAGGGAATGATGATCTATGGATATATTTTCCCTCTTATAATCTATGATAATTTGGGGATTGTATCTTATAACATTAAAATCCATATAACATCTCAAATGTGCATGTTGTGTCTAATGTATCAGATTAAATAAGTGCATGCCCTCCCAACCCATACCCCAGAATAAAAAATTATACACATATAATTTTATATCTCTTATAAGGATTAATCTGTATTGATATTATATTGTATATGTAATGCACATTGAAATAAACCCCACTAACTTGGTTAAAATCTTCTATAGGAATCACATGTTTTGAAGATGGAATGTGGAGAACTAAATATTTAATGATACAAATGAACAATAATTTATATTATTTTGGGATTCCAAAATACATAAATAATATTTTCAGAGAGTTATAATCAGATACTCTATTATTTATATATTTGTTTCCCATAAAATACATCACATTTGTTTGATATCTTATGATACACTCAACATAGTATTGAAATGAATATTTCATTTCAAAATTTCAAAAATATATTCCAACATAAAATGATATTAAAATAAAATATAACTAATTGAAAAATATTTTGTAAAATTACTTAACGAATGAACGAACATGTAAATTAAAATAGTACAAGGTTATTATTTTCAGCATCATGATTTCTCATGAGGATAACACCACTATTGATTAATATATAGAGAACTCATCATGATAGAAATATGAAAAGCATCTTATAAAATAAATTCTAGAATAGGGTGAATGATTTGAGGAGTGCATTTAATACTATATATAGGATTGTAATATGAATATTTTATATGTGGTCATTGGTTATATTTTCATTAGATTTACGATCTCTAGTTATATTTTTATTATAAAATATATTAACACTTATACGTGTATTAAGAAGGTATATTGATTAATTTAAGATTATATGAAAATATTATGTTAAACATAATATATTTTCCATATAATTTATTGAATAATTTCAAATAACATATAAATATACTCCTTTATTAAATAAAATATCAAATACTTTAATGAATTTGTACAGAGAATATAATTTGTTTTAAATTAAATATAATGTTTAAACATAATTATTTAATTAAAATATACATAAAAAATCAATATATTATTTTTAAATATATAAAAACCATCTATTATATAATTATATAGTGAAAAAGTGTATGTATTTAGTAATTAATGGTTAATTAAAAATACTAATTTAAAAAATAATAACAATTTATATATTTTTTAAGAGGTTGAAACATACCATTTTCTTTTTTTAGTTATTAAAAAAATCATTTTCCTCTCTATTAAATTATGTCTTGTTTTGATGTGGTTTTGCGGAATTGTTAAATGTTTTAGGGCATTGGGACTCTGCAATGACGAGATACTATTATTGAAATCCATGTTGTTTGGACCATCCACCCATGACCCATTTGATGGTCCCCTAGAGTGGTTGATTGGTTTATTGAAACATAATTGATATATCCTACAGTAATTAAGACCCCCAAGAAATTGTCATATTAATGGTTAGAACAAGATTAACCAAATAGTGCATGTCCAAAGAGAAATCATCCACCCAAGACCTTGTATCACACGGTTGGGGTTATCTGTTTTTTTAAATCATGTGGTACTACTTAGTAAACCTTCTGAGTGTATTTTTAATGCCTATAAATATTAATAGAATATCTAAAACCCCATGTTTAAGATTATTAATCCCTTTATTTGACCATAATTGAAATTACTAATTTTGGAAGCTCACAATAGGTGATTATGACTACAAAAAATGAAATCCCTATAGGATTGAAGTGGTTTTGATCTCTTTCAATTTCCTCTTAGTATGTGGATATCCTTATGTGTGTTTTCTTGTAAACACACATCCTATACTACTTAGTGTTTGACACATCATCATTAAATTTATTGATCTAAAAATAAACTTTAGTGTATATTGATTCATGTTTGTGTTTCCATATCATGCATGCCTTTATTATTAATTTTGTTCCCCTTTGATGTTGTTGTCCATTGTGATCCCTTGATTTAACGATTTGTGGTTCTATATTATTTTTCCATTATATTAAACCCTATTTTTCTTGATTGATTTTTAATGGGTTTTATATGAATTAAACACATGGATTTGAGATGTTTTGATCTTTAATTTAAAAATGGAATGGGAATTATGAAAGGATTCAATTTCAATGAAATTGGAATTATAGGTGGATTTGTGAAAATTTATGGCTTGATTTGGAAATAAATTTAATGAAATGACATGATTTTGATATTGATAATGTTTCTTAAATTTAAATATGATTTGAAAAGTCATGAAATGATGAAAGCATATTATTTGGTTTTGAAATGATATAGAAATGTTTCAAACTCAAATTGGATAAGTTTATTTCAAAATCATTTGAAATGACTGATTGAAAATTTGATTAATTGATTGATTGAAGTACATGTAATCCTTTGATGTTAGTTTTTAACCAGGATATCCACACTAGGATATTTTATACCTTGTAAATGAATGTACGATGGAAATATTAACTAAACCATGAAGGAATTGTTTTCCAATAATAGTACCACTAATAAGTTGTAATTTCATTACCTATAGTATATCCAAAGATACAGTGATGATTTTAGTGTAAAAAATATCTAGATACATGATGACATATTATAAGTCTGAGGATACTAATAATAACTAAAAAAATGTAATGTATGGACCTATTTTTATGATTCTTTCTATACAACATTTTATTATACATTCTGTTGATTCGATGAACTATTTTGTTCATGTAAAATAATTTTTATTAACTATATTATAAAAAATATTCCTTTATGATTCATTATAGTTATGTTGAAATATCATCTATCATTTAATTATGAAATAATTTTTTAGTTTCATATATTAAAATGTATTTCGATTTATCATTTTATGTATACTAGTAATATAAATGATTTATTATAGAGGATTTGATTATGGAATACAAAGTGAGACTCCAAAAAATTATTTCTCACACCCTAAATTTTCCTAAGAGTGTTTGTAGATATTATTTATCTAGGTTTGAGAAATGTAAGATCACTAAATTGTGGTGATGTATCTTCTTGATCATTGGGACTATGGAGTGAATATGGTCACAAGTGATGCAGTTTCCCAAACATTTTTTTGATGTTTATGATTTTTTGGTTGATTCGTTCATCCATGGATGAGGTTGCATTGGGATGTTAATAATTCTATAGGGAAATATTATACCTATTTTATTTTCAAACTATATCCCATTTGATGTGTTGATCATGATCACCTTTATTTTTTATTTTCTGTTCTATGTGGAAATGTTTCTTATTTGGATAGTGTATTATTCCAAGTACTACTCTACTCGTTTTAGGGGTTGGTAATTCCACTTACTCCATGTGAGAGAAAAATTGCTTATCAGGGTACTAGGGTATGAAAACCAGTTTATGACAATGTGGTTTTAGGGGAATGTTATGAATCATTCTTGTAATATCCCTTCTTTTTCAAAAGGTATAGAAAATATGTTTTTGGTTTTAATTACTTTTTTACCTAAACCTGATGCCTCATCGAGTCAGTGAGTTCAGGTGTATTATTGGTGTTTATTTTTTTCCTAGATCATTTAATTTTAAAATGTCAACATAGACTCATGATTATTAGAAACTATGTCTTCTGGGCCACATGGTTTCCCTTAATTGTGTAGTTATAGACATTGGCATGTTGGGGTCCAGACAATTTTGATATTGCTTCAAAACCTGAGGTACAAGGTTGTACAATACTACATATTTTGGGGTTGATAGGTTTCTCGTTGTTTTCACACTATTAGTCAAAACATGTGAGCATCCCCTATGAGTATGAATATGACGCATGGTTGGAGCACTGTTTGTAAAATAATATTGCTAAACCATGAGCCCTTGTTTTAAGGGAGAATTGACTTCATCACATAATTAATACTCTAACTGATTGTTTATTTTTTCCTTTTCATTCCTTAAATGGCTGAGCCATCCACTACCATGTATGAGATACTCCTAGACTCATAGGTTTTGTGATTCCTATTTTGTACTAACTCTTATTTTCTCACAGTCATATACATTTTAAATATTTAAGTATGCTCTTCAATTATCTCCTTTCTATTTCTGTTCTTCATCCCATCTATTGTTCTCTCTTAGTGAAATATCATTTTATCTATTTTCATGGAATTCAATGATTTATTACATATATTCTAATAAATATTGAATAAAAGGCTGAGACTATGTGAGGTAATCTTTATAATTATAATGTATATGGTCTAGGCTCATTCCTCTTTTTTCATTTGACCATATAATGTTTTTATTGTGCAGTGAGTCAGACCCTTCTACTGATGCCTCATAGTTGTTAATTAAATTGAATTGAAATATATGAAATGAATTTGCAAACATTATTTAATGAATAATAACACCTTGGGTTGATCTCTTTGACCTACTACTCTAAAATGGGTGTGATACACCTTAGAGGATTATTTCCCATTTCTTCTGAATTCATCCCAACCCCCCTTATGTTGTGTTGGCACATGAATAATTCCTTGAACCTATTGTTTTAATTAAATTTGAGGTTGACCATGAGTTACAACCATATAGACCATGCCCGGAAGAAATGGTTGAATTAAATTATTGTTTCATGTTCTCAATTCCTTGCACCTCATGCCATAAATGTGCCATTAAATGGGAAATTACACAACCAATTTTCTTAATAAGATATAACGGATCAAACTGAAAAAATAGTCCATCATGATAGAATTATAATAAATTCATTGATTTTATAATGATTCTACCTTAATGTCAAGGGTGAAACATGGGGTCACAACTTATGGGCCCCTTGTAAGGACTATCAGGTCCTCAAATTGGAGTTTCTAGTTCGGTGTAAACTTACCGGTGGAGACACAACGTATTCATGATATGGGATCATCGAGGATTGTTTTTTTGTCTCCATATGAGTGAAATTATTTACCATGGGTAGGTCATGTCGATGTTCTCAATGGAACGATGGTTGTACCATGCCATGAGAGAGAGTTATACACCAACATGTGATAATAGGTACTGAAATAGAGGTTATTTCATGATATTTCCACACAATTTCTACAACGATTCTTGGGATATCATTCTTTGGTCACCCTGGATAGAATCCATCATAATTTAACGTATACTTATTCCCTATAGTGACACATAGAATTAGCATAGAATTTAAATGGATGGGTTTATGGTGACTCACTACATTCTTTAAAAAAGTATTAAAAAAATTAAAATTTCAAGTGAATGTTTTCATAATGAAATGATTGTTTGGTTTTGGAAATGTAGGTATGTGTCCTCAAAGACCAATTAAAAACATGAGGGTATTTCATCTTCTCACATATAACATCATTAAAATGACCATTATAGGATCCCATGGTTTAGACTCACAGACATAATCCAATGTAGATAAATTGGATGGGTGTCCAATTATAACACATTCTAATGTAATTATATATGTATTTTTGTTTTAATTTATTATTAAGGATTCACTCTTCATTTTACACTGTATGAGATGGATTGGCCAAGAAACCATGGGTGGTGGCCTACTATGATATTATCTCACACCTTTCTTAGGCATCCTTTGGTATCCAAGAGGACATTATGGATGTTGGAATTGATAAAGGGAAGAATTGATCTTTAGATATTATATTTCCATTACTGGGATAGATTTGGGGGCAGAGGACCAGACTTATGCTCAAGATTCTATTTTTAGCATATTTTTCCTTTATTGTTTTGTGTTTAGTAGGTTGTTTATTTCTGTATCCCATGAATCTTGTATATTTATTTCTATATAGTTACATCACCAGGAAAATGTTATCATATGTTATAATTATTATCCATCTTCCACTTGTGTTTTACTTCTCCAGCATGTCTTATAATTATTATTTCATTTCTATCTTTAGGTTATTTCTATTTATGGAATTTCTTATAATAAATATAAATATATATACATATATCTATATATATACTGATATGATCCACATTTATCAATGAGAAAATTGTCTCTTCATAGAAACACTGATGGACCACCCTACAATTTAGTAGCCTCTGGACTTCAGGGAGGCGTACTTGAGGTTTTCTGGCCATTGTATATATTCCCAACTAAGTGGTATCTATGCATAGACCCAATAATGTGGTGACATAGTTTCTATTCATTTTGGCTTAATATTTGTTTTTATACATGAGAATACGAAATTGGTATATGTTGGTGATCCCAGTCATGGGTGTAGATCGAATGTATATGGGAAACCCAAATTACAAGGCATTGGTAAATGATATTATTTCTCGCATTTTTACAATTTCATTGATTTCACAATTGGGTGACTCACATTATCTATACTATAATAATTTTTATATAGTATACTAGGAATTTGGGCCTTGTCACAATGATATTAAGTCATATTAGACTCATGAATCATTCTAGGAAACATAGTTCATAAAATTTCTTTCATTTTTTCATGATATATCTACTTTTAATTATGCATTCCAAATTATTCATTTGATAGTTTTATGTGAATGATTTTTTATGAATTTTAGATTTTTGATTGTCATATATATATATATATATATACTTATATGGAAATGTGATGATATTTTATTATAGGAATGGGGAAAAACAATTTTATATCAATGTATCTTCTAGTAATGTGTATTGTTTTCCAACATTGTTTAAAGTAAATGACTTAAGAAGCCAATTGTGACACATTGAACAATGTAAAAACAACTTCATGAGTTCAAATGTGTTGCTTATATAATTATCTTGATGAAATATTTTAATTTATAAAGTGAATGGGGATTATAAATTTGTATTGGTGATCTATTTAATTGATTCATTTAAAGGGAATTTAAATTCATAAATTATTCAAATTGAATACAATATTTAAAATATATGGGTTTCCATCTAAGAGACTTTGATAATTACCTTACCTAGTATTGTGATGTAGGTAGTGTCACATATGAACCTTCTATGACTTGTTGTTATCACCCAAACCTCACTGTTGGAGAAAACTAGGGGTCATATCATGCCTACAGGTCAGCCATGTACCTATCCATTTTTATCTATTTCCCATACTATTATAAATAATATCATAGTAATGTGGATATCATTTGTAGAATTTTTTCCACCACCATGACCATGTGATTAATTATAAGAATGTGGTTATGAGCTTCTTCTAATGGTGTTGGGAGCTGAAAAACTTATGAAACCTCAGGTAGTGAAACCTTAGCAACCTAATATAGAAATTCTACTTGGTGATGATGCCTTGTTTCAGGGCTACTTATTTTTGTTCATGCATATCGTTCAGGGTGGGCCTCAACATGCCCCTTCTATAGTAGAGATGGCCCACAATTTCCATTAGCAGCATCCTCCCACCATTTTTGTTTATGGAGTACCTGAGGATGTTGAATCCCAAATAGATCCCATGAAATCCATCTTCGATCATATTAAGACTCCTCCATAGTAGAGGGTCATGCACATGGCCTATATGATAAGTTAATCAAGCAAGCGTTATTGGGAATTCTATCTCAGGTTGTTTGACATCAATGTATGGTCTAGGAGGATTTCCATATAGCCTTATTTGAAAACTTTTTCCACAAAATATGAGACTATATCATTCATGGTAATTCATTCACCTTCAACGATGTGATATGAATGTGATGGAATTCTCATCTCACTTCACTCAATTATAATTCTTCCGATAAACCTTGACTAGTGATGAGATAACTACAATTAGGAGAGTTGAGGTTGTGATTTCATTTGGCATTAACTCGCAAGAGACCATATTACGCCTTTCCACCATTTTAGAGACATTAAACTAGTCCCACGTTACCTAGTGGAACCAAAGAGAATAAGGTGGCATGTTGTAGGTCAATAAATCTACCAGGAAGATAAGTGGATTATCTAGTGGCAGGAAGGGATGATTTGATAGTACAGATGAGGATGGCAACATCTTGTTGGATTGCACGGAAAAAATTGTGTTGTGTAAACAATGTTGAAGGGTAGTACATAAAATCCCTTTCATATTACTGAACCATTTGAGTATTAGGAGTATGACATGATGAGTCACCTTGAGCATTTCTGCTGATCCTTTACTAGAGTGATAAGAAAAGGAGTTTCTATGCCAGCAACACCTTTATGTGCAGGGTCAATGAATCCGCCTAATGATATAGTTTTTCCATCTAAAAGCTATTTAGAATGAGAATATGGTCAGTGATGAGTCAGTTAGTCCTCAGTGTTCTAGAATCAATAGAAGTGGACCTAGCTAGGAAACTTAGAGAGAATATCAAGGATGTGGTTGCACCTATATTTTTACAGTTCATATTACACTAGAGGAGTATAGTACATGGCCATATGTAATTAGAGGTACTATTTTTTTAGTCTTCACATTAGTATCTTGTTTTTCTTATAGAGTAAAATCACACTCTTTTCAATTTGTATCAATTATGGGATGTTTTTCCCTAGTGATCAAGTAATACAGTGTTGTTATGACCCCTGAAACACTGTGATCTGTTTGAGAAGAGGTTAAATTCTAGTGCATATGCTTATCCTTTGAAATAGTTGGTCACTAGTTTCTATGGAATGTCATCTTCCTCGAGATGATTAATTTATTTTTCATTATTTGTATAAACGTTCTTGTAATGTAGTGATTGTAGGTTCATTTATATCACTATTATTCATCCTTCTGATAACATGATGGTTGTATGTCTATCAATAATCCAGAGTTGTTTATCCATGCCAATTGAGATGGAATCAATCATATTGGGAATGTGGAGTAATATTCAAGATTTCCAGTCTTATTTTGAGTGATTAGGGAATTTATCTTACATAACACCCTACTATTATAGATTAATTCAAGTATGACTTCCCAAAAAGTTTATCTACCATACCCCATGAGAGATAAGTTGAGTTTACCATCATTCTAGTTTTTGGTGTGGCATCAGTTTCCATTACTTCATATAGGATGTAATTCAAAGAGCTCTAAGAACTCAAAAGTAGCATGAAAATATGTAATATAAGTGTTTTATTTTACCCAACACATAACCATGGGGTTCAAAAGTCATTTTCACCTCAAATGAGGATGGTTCCCACATATTATACATTATTACGATCAATGGAACCACCATAT
The DNA here is from genome assembly GCA_963277665.1 of Viscum album. Taxonomy (NCBI): domain Eukaryota; kingdom Viridiplantae; phylum Streptophyta; class Magnoliopsida; order Santalales; family Viscaceae; genus Viscum; species Viscum album. The sequence continues at coordinate 672,116,336 of OY728157.1, read as the reverse complement.
TGTGAAGAAAGGATGTCCAATTATTTGCACAGATAACCACTAATATGAGATCTAAGGAGAGAAATTTTTCTATATGATTTTTTGGAGGTTTTTATACCTTTACAGATGAGTTAGGAAATATGACATACCAAATGTAGTGTTCCATAGAATATAGGGCTTGTATGTGTATATGGTCATGCCATTTTTTCTGATGATCCCATATATAATCTTTATTGATCTAATGAATTGGGCTATCCACCAGTATAATGATTCAATTGTGATAGTATTCCTAGAAAAATATTAGGTAACTCACACACTAGAAATGACAATGACAACCATCATGTTATCATGTTGAGTAAAATGAGAGAGAACCAGATAAATTTGAAGAATTACAAATGAAACTTTTTGTTTAGATATATTAACATAATATTTCATATATTATCAAATGGAGGCATATTAGTTTCTCTAGAAACATTGACCAGAATGGTTTCCTTGAAGAACTGATTACATTCTTGACCAAAGAGGGTACGAAATTATACCTGACTAAATATTGTGAAACTTTTTTTAGGAGTTAGAGTGAAAACTCAATTCTCCACTGATCTTGATTTTGAATAAGAAGTGTAGAATCTATACTATTTCGGGTGATAATTTAGGAATCCGGATACATGAAGTTCTGATGCAATGTGATGGATTTATTGTATTAGGGTCCCACCAACAATGACCTCATGAGAGGAATTACCCTACGCATGAAATAAAACTAACAACTATTGTTTATTCTCTAATATTTTAGATGATATATTTTTTTTTGAGTAGTAAAATATTTAAATAGACCATAAGAGACTCATATTTATTTCCACTCAGAAAGACATGATACAACAGTAGAGTATGTGGATGGAATACCAAAAAATCGATCAGTGATGTTGTTCCTTACAATCCCGAGAAGGGAAATTCCATAACTATTTCCTTGAAATGGGTAAATTAGATAGAATATTTAATGGATTTAATATGTGACTATAATTTTATGCCTCTATTATATGAAATCCATATTGATGTTTTGGGAAAACATTTTCATCTAGTTGTAAAAGATCCAGTCCTGACATCCTCTCTTCAAGAGTGAATCCGAATGAGACACACATCTGATTCTAAGTGACTTCTTTTTAGATAATGTGTCACAGGAGATAACCAATATTCTATTTGGGATACAAATGAAAATGATAATCTATTATATCATGTTCATGTTTTGGTGCATTTAGATAAACCAGAAGAGCTAATGCGGGAATATCACGTGTCTGTTTGTGCAGTTCATACATGGATCAGAAAAACGTATAGGGAAATGAATCGTCAACATTGGTGGACCTATATGAAGGGAAATATATAAATATTCAGCCCTCAGTGATCCAATTATAATCTCCTAGATTAATATCACAAGATAAATGCTAGACTCTTATTTTCATTATTCATTCTAGAGTGGATGTGGACCAACATCACTATGCATCTCATGAATGTATACTGAGATCCACTTAATTAAACCTAGTGGTATGAGTGATAAATGAAATTTTTAAAAAGGTCATGACCTTATGATTAATCATTTATTTTTTATTTTTTATAGAAGAAGGATGGATTTACATCTAGGATATAGTACGACCCCATTTTTTTCTTATTCCATCATATCAAACTAAGATACCAGCATTACATCATGGTTATGGAAAGGGTTTGAAAATGAACATGCTTTAAATGTTCTCTTGAGTACACCATATCACCATCAGAATAATGTGATTTACAATAGAATTATATAGGTGATTTAGGATAGTCTTCTTGCATGTAAAATTGATTCTGGATGTTTTCTTGATGATATTATTCATATGGTTGAGTTTTCCCAGAAAAAAACTCATGAAACAATCCAGATGGATTCATATGAGTCCCTTTATGGTACCACAATCTGTTCACCTCTATTCTGGTTAGAGGTATGAGAGGTATCTCACCTATTTCCTCATGTCATCTTGGATATATCACAAGAATTCCAAGTAATTTAAAATCATATTGATACATATGATTATAGATAGACTTCTTAAAATTATTATTAATGTAGACCATTGTATTTCGAGTTGGGACATTAGTTTTTTATGTGTATTTACTAGATCGGGTCATTGTAGAATCTGGATAAAGGGAAAGTTATCACCTTGGTATGTCGGGCCTTTCGAGACAGTGCAGTAGATTGGGCGAAAATCATATTTGTTGTCACTACCTCATATGAATTGTTATATTTAGGAAATTATCCATGTATATTAGACTTGATAGTATCATGCTAACCCATATCATTCATTTTAACCTAATGGAATTTAGATAGAGGTATATTCCTTCATCGAGAACCGTCAGATATGTATTGTTCATTGGAGCACGAAGCATCTATATTATTGGACAATTATTCTAGATTAATTTTTATTGATGTTCATATGGAAACTGGATGAGACATGAGAGTATGAGGCCAGTGTATGTTATAAATGGATAGAAACTCAATTTATGTTTTTTCAATAACATTAAAATGGAATCTTAGGGATGATTTATTTTAAGGAGGTAATGTTGTAACATCCCAACTTTTTCTAATTGTAAAGACCATTTTCATAATTTCATTGTTTGGCGTTAAAAATCATTCTCAAAGAAGTAAATTTGGTCTCCGGTGTGTCTGGGATTCAATCGATGACCAACCCACCAAAATTAGAGAATGTAAATAGGGTCACATTGTTAGTTTAAATATTTATTCCCACCCAACATAACATCCCAAAACATTTGGTTGTAGAAAATAGATTGGTGGGGGATACACGGTTTCTCTACAACAATGTAACCCCAGGCACATGTTATTAAGGTGATGCAGAATTTCTGGAAAAAATATTTTTCCAATGTTTTCATAGGTTTAGTCAGACCATGTTCCTAACACTGCTGGGGGACCGTTTGAACTAGATTATAGTGCATGATTAGTGTAGGTATTGTCCAAATCATTAATGAAACTATGCTCCCTTATCTTGATGGTGAATTTAAATCTTCTCCCCTTATTAATACTCTTACATATTTCTTCTTTTTATTCATTAATTATTCTAATGGATATTTTGTCTCTTCCAACATACGATTTCCTTATCCCCCTCTCATAAGTTTTTTGATATCTCTTCCAAAATAACATGAACTAAATTTCACTCTCCATCTAATCCATTGGAAATCTCTTGGTAATATCATCAATAATATACCATATATTTCATGTTATTATTCTGATCTATTGTATTATCTCAGTAAAATATCAATTTCTCCATTTTTAGGGAATTTTATTGATTCTTTGATTTCAACCAACATATATTACATCAAAGTTCGAGAATGGTTGAGGGACGCTCTATGAGGCTAATTTAGATTGTTTAGGACTTTTCCCCTTGTTTCATCATACTACACAAATTGTGCAGTTTTACCAAAACCAGTACACTGTTGGAGACACCAATTAATTGTTAATTAAATTAAATTGAAAGACATTTATTGATTTTGGAGACATGATCAATTAGAGAATCAACACCTTAGGATGATCTTGTGGAACTATTCCATCCAAATTGGTGTGTACACCGTAGAGGCCAATTTTTCCCTTTGCTAAGAAATTTCTTTACTGCAATTGTGATTTATTGTCACATAAATAATTCCTTGATCCTATAGTTTAGTTGATTTCAATTTTAAACATGGGTTATACCTTTCCAATATATTCTATTATGAAATGGTTGGATTAAATAAATTTCCAATATTTTTATTTCCTTGTACCTCATGGAAAAAAGGGACAATTAAATCTTAAATTATTTAAACAACTTTCTAGATTAGATATTAAGGATGACAATAACAAAAATATCCCTATTTAGATACTTTTTATAAATTCCATTATTCATTAATGGTTTCACTATAGTGTCAAGGGAGAAATAAGGTATTTTAACTTAAGGACCCCCGATAAAGACTCTCATCCCATCCTATTAGTATTGTTAATGGTTTGTAAACCTACTAGAGGAGAGACTATATATGACATTGATGGGCCCATCGAACACTATTTAATTTTAGATCTAGATGAGTTACATCAGTTCCACAGGGGGACCCCATGGATAGGATCTATAGAATGATGGTTGTATGATTAAATAAGAGGGACTCAGGCCCCTACAAACATTACCAGGGACATACATAGATGTTGGTTCTTGATGTTTCAACACCATTTATATAGTGGCACTTCAAAATTCATTTTTCTGTCACCATGGATGGAATCATTAGATATTGGAGCAATACCAATCCCCATGATTGATATATAAATTATTTTTGAATGGCCATGGATGGGCACAAAGTGTCCTACTTATTTTATTAAAAATGATTCTATTGAATAATAGAGAAAACTAAATATTTTCAAATACTAATGATCATTTGGTCTTAAAAATGTTTGGATGCGTCCTCCATGACAAGTCACAAGATTCTGGAAAATATAAATTCTCACACAATACATAATTGACATTGCATTTACATGATACCTTGGTTTAGAATCACTAGCATAGGAAAATGTATGTAAATTTGATGGGTGTATTAGTGGAACCCAATACAATGTAATTTTTTATATATTTACATTTTTCATTCATTATTAATGGATAAAAATCCTTTTATATAGAAAAATATGTATTGTCCTAGTAACCGTGGGTTTTAACCAACTAGGAATGTATCTCAAACCCATATTGGGAAGCCTTTGGTTCCCAAAATGTCTTTGTAGTTATAGGTTTTTTAATGGGAATCTGTTAGATTTTTATGTTTGATCTCTATATTTATGATAGAGTTGGGGGTATAGGGCTGAGCCAATGCCCGAGATGCTTTTTATAGTAGTTTTTTGGGTTTATGTTTATTTGTTTGGAATATAGTGTACAGATGTATCCCATTCCTCTTTAATACTGATTTTTTCAAAGTTACACCATCAGGAAAATCATATTGAATGTTATTATTATTGTTCTTATTATTCTTCTCATTTTCGTAGATTTGATGTATTATTGTTATTATTTCTCTGATATATTTTAGTTATTAGTACATATTGTATTTATTATAATATATATATTAATATATGTTATATATTTATGAACTCTACTCAGATCAATTAGGGAATTGTCTCCCTACAGACACACTAAAGGACATCCCTTCTTTTCATAAGCCTTGTGAATTCAGGGTTTTTCCCTTGAGGTTTTCTGGCCACCATCTGAAGACCCATGTATGTTGAAACCAATGTGGGATTATACAATTCATTCAGGTTAGTATATGGTTTGGGATGTCCTTATGGAACTTATGAGGTAGTGGTGACCCTTGTCCTTTCAAACTCTCATCATAATGACACTTATGTCACTATGGGTGTTTGGGAAAACAATAATTGAGGAATTTTATATTTTATTCTCTTCACTTCCTAGCCATTGGTTTATGTTTTATTAAATCCATGAAAAATATTTATACTTAATGGAATTGAAATTCCATTGTCTCTTATTCAAGATACTGATATTTGTATCATTATGATATCTTTGGTGTTGTCTATGAATGTTATATGGCAGCATGCCTCCATTAAGACAAGTGAATATCTTCCAGTAGGGTATTTTCATGGAGAAAATACCACAGTGGAAAATAATATCTTCTAGATCATGGTTTGGTTTTTTCCAAAATCTAGGTTAATTACCTAAATTCATTTCCATTTCAGATCTGGTAGAAGAATCTTAAAAGGATAAATCTCACGATCATTCTAAAGAGTTTATTCCCCAGAAGCCACTACAATTCCAAGACTTTAATGATCCCCAAGAGGCTGGGGATATGTTGGAACGAATAAATAATTTTTTTACATCCTGGAGATTCTGGATACAATTATGGTGAAATTTGATAACATTTAAAATGAAGGTCATATAAATAGATTATGAGATTTTTATGGTGATGGGAAAAAAGAATGTGGAATTGTAATTGGAAAAAATAATTTTCATTAAACCAATAGGTTCTATCTAGAATCTATGGTCTTGGAAGTTGTAATTCAATCCCTTTACACGTATTATTGAATGATTTCAAGAAAATGATTCAATTAAATAAAAATAAAATATAGAAAATTCTAGTATCATTGGAAGACTATTTACATTAATAGAAAATATAAAAAAAGAATAAAAAATATTAGGAATATTCATAATGAGATCCTAACACCCTTTGAGATCCTAAAATAGTATAGAAAACCTGTGGCAATAAAAATAATAAAAAGGTTAGATAAAAAGCCAAGAAATTGAACAAACATGGAAATAAAGAATTACACATGCTCCTGCAGAAATAAAAAGATCACATAAATGGAATTCATCTTGAATTAAAATATAGAGGAATAATATTTAGATAATGGAATCATATTATCATTGAAATTTAAAAATATCGAAGAAACATATATCATGATATAAATATGAGTCAAGGATAACAAAAATGAAAATAACATCTAGTGTTCAAAGTCCTACAATAGATTTTTATCTACCTAATCCTATACATAACATCTCATGAGAGTAAAACATTAACTAATTGATCAGATCACTATATGGGAGCACCAATCATAACAAGTACATCCATATGTGTTACAAATAGATAATTAAAACCTATGAAATAATCATAATGGTTACCCATAGAAGGAAATGGGTTCTATAATCTTGTCATAATGAAAATCCAAAAGCCACATCATAATGGTATTCCTGATAAAATGGATATAAATTACTATTAGACATTCAAAAATGAAATATATGAGCAAAACATGATTATTAAAATCCAACTAACGTGAATAACAGAAATATTGTGGAAATGTATGACTATTAATGTTCCACTTATGAGTATTTTTAAGGAATGGAATGATGTTTATTTAAATTATATAAAAGAACAATTATTAATATAAAATGAGAAATGAACTAAAATAGTTTTTTATGATAAAATCAGTGATTTTAGAAACATTATTGTAACATAAAATACTGTATGGAGTGTACATGAAAATGAGTAACATACAATGAATTTACCTTTAATAGATTTTTCTTGTAGAGATGAACTGAGGAGGGATTCATTTTCAATAATATATTTTAAATCAAAGATAGATTAATTTACCAAGTTATATATATATATATGGGAAATATTTTCAAAATATTAGAGAATAATAAAAAAATAATGAACTGTTAAATTTATGTAGGGACCAGTAAAGTGTAACCCAAATGTAATCTGTATATTTTGAGAGATCCCTTGGCTTATGTTCAAATTCATTCTATACATGAACACAATTTTATGGATAAAAATGTATTTCATAATTAATTACGTTAGGACATTTTCCACTTATATTTTGTGAATTATTATTTTCATAAGTTCATTTTTGTCCATTTAAATGAGTTATGATGTTTAATTTCTTCATTCTACAAGAGCTCATTTCATGGTTTTATAGTCGGTGTACATGGTAATCATTATGGATGATTATTACGATTGAATGAAAACTCCACAAGAGAAATGAAATTTTATTCAGGCCCATAAAAAAGTTTAAATAGTCCAATATATCAATTTTTCTAAATTTTGGATGATCCATACATTAAAAATTAAGGATATATTGTTATTTTATTTTGGTGGGCTTTATAACCATCTCAAACTAGTTTTGTTTTTTTACTTTTAAGGCCATATATGCTTTTGATAATGATAAACTACATATAATATATAAAATTATTTCAATTAAAAAAAATTAAATTAATTTATACCATCCATGTATGCATTATTGGAGAATTAAAACTCATCATCCCCAAAAGAATCTAATTTATGAATCAATTTATTGAATATTAATTTTCTTTTATATGTTTATAAACATTAGGAAAAAAATAGTTATGTTATAAAACATTACTAATACATAATTTATATATTTTAAATTATATATTTACATTTACCAATATATTACCATATCATATTTTCATTTAATAGGATACTTAAATATTATATTATATTTCTAGAGGTTAAATTACTATTCTTGTGGTTAAATTACTATTCCATTAAACATGTTACTAATTCAATGATCAGATTACGATTACAATAGAAAGATTAATAATAGGCATATGGGTTTCTAAATTCCAATAAATACAAATTATTATATTCTTTTTATATTAAATTATATTTCTTCACATGTTTGTATATACATTCCTCATCAAAAAGAATATTTTTATATAAACACAGTGTTTTATTTCTATATTTTTTCTAGTGAATGAAATATTTCTAGTGGATCATTACTATCAATGTTATCCTATTTTTATTATTTTATTTTATATTTAATATAATAGTATATTTTTTTTCCATTTTTATTTGTCTAATTAGTAGTTAATTTATAAAATATCATTTAGGACTGTATTTTTTTGGGTTATCTAGGTGAAATATTTGATTTATAATATATGAAATAATTATAATGAAGTATTACCCATTGATAAAGTACTAGGTCATTATAATCCCCACTATGAAATTTCTACCTCAATATTTTCTTTTACATTCTATGATATAAAAAATGTGAACGTACATCTAAGTCATAACTTCCTCTGGTTCTCATGTCAACTATTCATGTTTATGGTTCCACTATACTACATTTTCTAGGTGGGTTTTCATACTGTGTATAATGTTATCTGTACTATCCATGATCATCCTAAAATTATCCTTATATGATATATCATTTTACATCTATACCAGCCCCAAATTTAGTGAATGTGAGGAATTAGTTAAGTACTTCCTTAATATGTACATGTTGAATACAACATTTACCTGAGGAAATGATTGTGGATGTGAAAGATGATATAAAACAACAACGATGTGGGGATGAATATCAATGGCTCGTATGTACTTAGGATATATAACACCCATCATCAAAAATATAACGAATCTATTCCAAGTAGATATACAGAGGAATACAGTATATCTAAACATAAAAATGGGGTCCCATTGATGACTATCTGCATAGAACATCTATGAACATTGGGTAGCCTTGATGTGATACTGAATGATTTTCTTCATTTATAAAATTTTCTCAACCATTTCAGGTCCAAGAAGCTCTATTTCACCAAAATCAACCCAACATGAATGTGTTCTATATCTTCTCCCATAATAGTCTTCCTATGGTGAAAATTAGTTACTTGAGTCGAAACTATTGTTTTAACAAAATTAGACCATAGGAAGATGTTGATCCCATACTCCATTGAATTTCATCAATAATTACCTCAATATATCATACAATTTTTTAATAGTAAACTCACACATTCATCTATATTGGGGTGGAAATCCATTCTAAAGGTCAATATATGGAATATGGAATATTGATGACTTATAGAGAACATAGAGGTAAATCACAATTTTGATCCGATATAAGAGGTAATTTTAGTCCATATAGCCTCACCACTTCCATAATGTATATATATTCATGTTTCTCAAGTTATATTTCGTTTTTAATTACAGTTATTTGAGAAATATTTGTATGTAAATTCAAAAAAACTAATCTAGAATTATTTCGTATGGATGTCCTTTGATGTCTTCTAAAAAATTCCAGGATAATTTTTCCCAAATCTATACTTGTATGGTTAAAAAAAGTCATCCCTTTATAAATTTACATTTTATCCTTCACTTCATAACATGCTAGGCACACTGATTTATATTTATCGATCACCTTCTTCAAGTTGTCCCACCCATAATGAATCTAATGATCTTGACACATATTTTTGTTCCATTGGTGTATGGACAATGATGAATGATGTGAATCATTGAGGATCATACTATTTATATATTAATATGTAGTTATACATAGTCGTAACCCAAATAATATGAACCCTTCCTCATCAATTTTGAACTCAATAGATTTCCCATTTTCAATAGCTTCCACCTTATTATGAAATTATACATTATCTCTTTCAAAATCTTCTATAATCACTAGTAAAGAAGGATGGGTATTTATTTGAGAAACAAATGATCACCTTCCTTCAACTATGATTTCCTTTTTTATACATTGATAGTTTGAGAATATTGGGTCCTTCTAAATTCTGATCATTTATAATTTTGGAGAATCCTTAGTACTTTAATCATCATCATCATTATTTTCATTACTAGTATGACAGTGGATTGAGAATTCTTAATCCTTTATGATCTCTAACCATCATCATGGGAGAATATTATACATCAACTGTTTAAAAATATATTTTTAGCTATTTTAATGTGTATATATATCAATATTATCCCCTTAGGGATAATGTTTTTATAGTTTTAACATGGAGATCAAAGATGGAAACTCTATATGTTTTCTGAGATAGTTTTGATCATGAAATATCATCTTCCTTGAGTGTTGGATATAACTTTATAATTTGTCATCATTAAATACCCTAGAACCCTCTTTGGTGCATTTTTAAATACTATAAATTGTTCCCTATTTATGGGTACTATAATTTCCATCATAGTTATAATTATATATTATAATTCTTTCAATAAGTATTCAAATTTAATATTCCAGAAAAAATATTCTTCTAGAGTCATCATGGTTAGTGGGTTTCACAATAAATTGATGGTACTAACACGTTATCAATAATACCCATCATGAACAATAAAACTATATATATATATATATATATATATTTTAAATATATTACTATAGGACACTCTTAAATTTCCCTTATCACAAGAGGTTCCAATGATATCGCATTTCTAGTGATAAAACTTTTATCTAAATATACTATCTTGACCTGACCCTAGATGAGGATAAAGGTGTAACTACCCCAAGCCCACCACCACAGGCCAGGGGATGGAGACTAGCACTAAAGGAATACCTAACTCAGGGAGACCTTACCAAAAGTACCTATACAAAGACACACAACCAACACAATGAAAATGTGTCGAGGGAAAAAATAAAAGTTACAACACAAGTATAATGTAAACAAACCATTTATGTACCACTAAATAAAAAAAATGTATAATAGTGAATAATGAAAAGTAAAGGAGAAAAATAAAAACCCATACAAAAACATTTCCCAACTAGACAAAAATGTGAAATATTATACAACTAAGAGAAATATGTCATAATTACTATAAAACATTCATCGTACGTGGTCCAAGAACCAACTATCCCTAAGATCTATTGTAGTAATGATAAACTTATCCAATTTATTTATAAGACAATAAACTTGTTGGGAAAGCCCATGTAGTGGTTAGTATGAAAATACACAGTTTCATTCCCTGATGTTGAATTTGGGAGTAGTAAGAGATAAAATTGAATAGAAAAATAGAACATACAGCAGATATAGGTAAATTGTATAGCACATCCCAATAATAGTGAATGTAATATTATACATCATGAAGGGGATAATGACTTTGTGTTTATATAATACTCATCGAGTACCACCACCGAGAGCAGGAGAGTAGACTTATCCATTGAAAAGAATATACCCATGGAAAGAAAGTGGCGCACCCCATTTTTCATCACCTCTTTTGGAATGAGACTATATATACCCAAGGAGATGGTACAATGAAAAAGATATATATATTCTCAGTAACATAATTTCAAATGAGTGAGTAATGGGATCTAAATCTCATAGGCTAGTCACTGAATAAGTGTAACTAAAATGTAGAAAGTCCACCAATGATGTTGAACATCTCATGTTTCTATCCCGAACAAATATAACTAAGTAAATCATTCACCACACCTTGACACTATCCTCTTTGGGTGGCACTAACTCACCCATATGGGTTTGTTCACATAAAATAAGCTCTATGTGGTGAAACCTTCCCTCATTCTCATGAGTCCAAACCTATGTCAAACCACAACATGAAAGTGTTCCATGGAGTGAATCGGAACAAAAATATAATTAGAGGTCCCAAACTCTATACAAAAATTGGGTTCCATTATTATAGTGGATTGAGGACACATGCCCTGCCCCGTTGGAGTGTTCTACTTTGATGGTCAAGGACCCAGTCCAAGCTAAGATGGAGGGTTATAAAAAAAGTCATCGTGGTCTAATACCTCAATACTGCATGAGGGTTCTACATGGGATGTTAGGGACTCTTCCCTTAACAAAAATATTGTTCCACTCTAATTGTCATTGAGGACCAATTCCCATCCCGGATGTAGGGTTCCACACTATAAGACAACAAGGACTCATGCCCATCCAACCATGAGGGTTGTATTGTAGAGAAAACATTTGGTGATCCTGCATGATCACTACTATTATCAGGGACACCAGATAAGGTCTTGGTCCTAGAATATTTCACATGGTCTTTCAAAACCCACAACTAAGGGATCCTTCATGTTTAATTAAAATAAACACTCAGGATAGACTACCCATGGGCTAAAATCCGAGTTCAAATGAAAGAGACAAATGGTTAAAATTTCATTAATTGGAAACTATTGGTACACAGTACGTGAGAGGGCCTACACATCATGTTTCCCACTTCACAACATAGAAATGTCATAGGTTGGAACACAACTTCATTCCATGTAGTTTTACACGTCGTGTAGGTATAGTACATAATGTGTCATGGAAAACCGAGACCAGGGATATGTGCAACATGACCAATCCACTTACCGAAGTAATCAAGTGTTTACATGAAAATGTATTCCTCAATATAGGTTCTCATCCATGTGACTCGTCACATGGGTTTTTAAATTTGGAATGGGTAGACAGAGTGTGAGGGGGAGTTACATGTCATGTCCTCATTAATTATCTCAAACCATAGCCACCTTCGTGGAAAGGGGCTACATGCCATGTTTTTTTTTTCTGAACATGTTTTTTAGTCACGTTTTCATTAAGAAAATTAACATATCATAATATATGATTGGATATACTAAATAATCCATTTATTTCATCTTTAATTTCCTTAAAATTCATTTATATGGTTATCGATTGTGCTTACCATCCATCATTCTCTAGAAATATGCTCTGGTTTGTCAGGAGGGTTTTGTCATCCATTCAACAAACCACCACACATCCATTCATTGTGATAATAATGTTTAACAACCAAATTGTTAATCCTCACTACTAAATGATCCCAGATCATTGCTTTTCTCATCAATCCCTTATTTTTTCTCTGATCTGACGTAGATACGTGTGCCAGATCATCCTCGGCATTGCCCGACAATATCAAACTGAGACTGTGTGGATCCATCTCAAAAAGATCACAATGATAAAGGGTAAATGAAATATAATTTGGTTTAATTAATATAGGTAAATAATTATTGTCCATCCAATCACAAATAAAGAGTTTAAGTTAGATAACAACTGAATAAACAAAGAAATGTTTTATGCAGGCACATATATATTCTATAATCGACACAAATCAATGAAAAAGGATTAATATACTCAACCATTATTAAAAGTGAATAAAAATATCAAAAGATGATTCTTATCTCAATTTTGGATTGATTTATGATGAAAATGTATTCACTAATGACTTGGAAAGAGCAATGATATTTGTTGGGTCATTATCTGATAAGATTTAGAATATGTCGTCATCTAGTATCATTCACCCAAGGAAGCGGGAAGATATCTCTCATTGAAAATTATATAAATTATGTGGCTAACACTAACATTTTTTATAAGGAAATACATTTAGACACATATCAATTTCATTCAAAACAAACTAATTAATTATATAATTCATTCATTCATTCATTAAACCACTACTAATGAGAGAGAGGTTTGAACGTCTTGCAGCGAAAAATTATATATCGTTACTATGATGGAAAAAATGTTCTAAAATCAACCATGATCTTGTATTTTTTAGCTAATGAACTGTTCAAGAGATATTATATTCTCCTTATAAAATTTCATTTGTGTAATATAAAATATATTTTTTATTTTTAGAAAATAAATTTTTGGTTCATAGGGAGTCAAAATATGTTATCGTAATAGTGCCTAGCTATAGAAATATTTATATAAATATTTTAAAGTATTTCAAGGATAAAAGAATCACACCCTGTCCCATGGGGCCCATTACATGACTACTCCAACCCCGCCTCCAATATTCCAGTGTCCGGTGATTTGCGTCGAGTAGGAATATTTCATAAATTGGATGCATTTTCCTATATACTATATGCATAAGAATATATCTATTCCAACAAAGATAAAAAGAGAAACCTCCCACCCCCATTAATGGAAACACTAATAACAATACATAGAGTATGAAAATAATGTAATGTACAAGATATCAAACTAGGCCAAAATACAAGCCCACCAAAAGAAAAGACAATTGAAATTTCTGACCTTCCAATAAGGGTATTGATGCTCCTATAGAAAGCTACTGGAAACACCTCAACTCGTCTTATATCACAAGGAAATATATTATCTTGTCCCTTTTCCTACTCCATCTAGGACCACGTAGAATCATTGGTCATCTTCACATGAAATGATACATTTAGGAAAAAAAATGTAGGAGTGTGTAAAACAATAATCAGTTGGACACCCCGAAACCATAATGAGAAAACCACAAAAGAATGAAAAATCATCTCTACATAGGTATACAATTATAAATATTCCAAGAACAACCAAATATACTAATAACCATTCATAATTAAAGAGTAGGTAAGTCGCAACCAATCATGAGCTGCAAGAATCCGCTCGAGGAACACTCATTCAAGAAGATCTCACTCCATGAGCCATTATTTCGTTTTGGACACTTATATGATATCCCACAAATTTGGTCTCTACACAAAGAGAAAACACTAGACAAAGGTCATGATATTATTTTTGGGTTTTATCCTTAGTGAATATCGTCATGATAATCTATTTTAACCCACATGGTATGTAATGTTTCTCAAATAATACCACAAACCCTACGGAGGCAGCTCATAATGTAGGGGATTTTCCTCAGTGAATACCATGAACCCTATAGATATGGCTCACTAGATGGTGGATTAATTCCCTATTTTAATAGGTCATGTCAATAGCCAAGAAACACCATTAGGGGTGATAAACTATCACTCCAGTCCCAAGGAGGATTCCACTACTCTATACAAGACTCTATCCTCTCAAGGGTACTTCTACCCATTGATGTGGATGCAATGTTGCACTAATTCCTTGAGGGATGAACACCGGATAACCCCCACACATATTTTGGTTCTCACTAAAAACATACAAATTCATCTCAAAATAACCACCTCCCTACGAGGGTCCCAAGGCCACAATATTATTCTAAAATAGACTTATAGTTTGAATGTTAAGGGTATATTAGTAAAAAGGTGACGATTGGGTCTGGGTATGGTCTGACCCATGCACTAGGTACGAACCGACTTTCTAGGCATGACCAAACTTATCAGTTTCATCCTGGGCCAATCAAGTGAGATGACTTGTTCACACAGGATGTGGTGGGTGCTGCGTCTACGCATGGCCAATGTGGCATGTCCACATGAACACCTCACACTTGTTTCTCTATCGTAGGTCCCTCATCTAATATGGCTCAGGGATCCCCATCTATACACTATCACGACCTCCTTCTATGGTCGATGCCTCTACAGGCTCCATCTATAGGTTTTCAATTAGGTGGACTCCTACACCTCCAATCGTCGCCCCCTTTTGTGGGTTGTCCCACCATTGAGGTCCCTTTAGACAGTGGCTTTCTGCCACCCCCACCAACCACATTTTTAGTGAACTTCCACCTGGCCTAGCCACACCACCGAGCTAATGCTGCCTATGCTACCCACTCCCCAACTAGTGGCCTCATCACTCCACACATCCCCTAGAATTCCTAGAGATTCTTCACAGTATCATCATATTGGGTCCCGCTCTGGGTCATTGTGCCTAAAGGCTAATGAGGAGAATAAAATTAAGGGAATCAGTGATGCACAATAACACCCAAATTGTATGTATTTGGAAATTGTTTGTGTTAGTCTCAATAAGAATGGGAGATAAAACAATATCAACTCTTATAATAGATAATCCCAAAATCATACCATGTAACATAACACCCATAGAGAATAAATGATAAATCCACCAATCAACATGTTCATGGGTTGATACATGGTCATCATTTGATAGAAAGTACAAGAAGAAAAGCACATTAAAAATAAACCCCTACCTTGAAAGAGGATCATCCAGAGGATGTAATTTGTTGCTGATGGTGATTTATCGACAATCATCCTTAACTCATCATTCATTAATGATTGATACAAGCTATGATCTCTAAATCATCATCACCCGTGAGATATCTTCATTCCCATTCCACACATAAACTTCAGGGATCCATGGAAAATTCTCCAGTGTTATGAATTCTAATGTGGATCCTTGCCTCTGATTAAGGGAGGAAACATGTTAACACCTTTCTGTATTTTTAATTAATTTCAACACCTCCAAGACACTGCATTGCATCATTTATGAGTTGTCACATCACAATACTACTGATTCAATGCGTAATATTGAAGAAATAAAATAAAATAAAACAACTTTTTAGGTATATTATATTTTTCTATTAAAAAACCTATAAATTAAATTTCACATCCAACTGGAACATACCAATGTTATGCCCTGACTAAGGTAAAATTTTTGTTCTATGCTCAATAGTACCCTATGTGTTACGACCTATGCACCCATTTAGAGTATACAAAATTCACACTTTGGCACTATTTTGGATAAACAAAAAAATAGTTCGAACTTTTATTTCGGGTAGCCAAGGCCACAACACCACATATTGTCTCTATTATTAGGCCTTAAAAAGTCCCATATAATTTTTTAAAATTTTACATGGGATATTTGGGAAATTTCATTTTCCCCACCATATGGATTTACATCCCTTAAATCCAAAACAATGGCTAAACAAATTATTGGGGATATTGGGAATGAATCTAAGCATCCCACTCTGATGTGCTCTTGTAAATATTCATGTGATGTCACCGAACACGAAGTAGAGGAATCTATTTCCACCTAAGGGTTGTATCCTATTGATCCAAGATCTCCACTAATAACTACACAATATACCACCCATCATCAATTTCTAGCTCACCCCAATGAATAATGTGTGATGGGTCATGTATGTATCTCTTCACCAGGGATACCTGAATGACGTTGTGTACCCTATCTAACTATATATGTATATCCATGTTGTATTCCTCCTCACCCACTATATATAGTATCATAAAGGTTCTGATGAACCATGGGGATAACTTGCTACCCCACCCAATTTTTCTTTTCCAAAATCAATGGGAGACCTGAAAGAAAACATGGTATCACTCATCAAACTCCAAGAATCACGATCACCTATCAACATTGTACTTCTAATGGCTTTTTGAAATATTCATCCACTCTTGGATGACCAACACCGTCTCTATAGTATCATGCACCAACATTGGTCCCATGAGCGCTGACTCTATTGGGGTAGTCCCGCAAAGGGGTAACCAACAAGGTCGCCCAAACAAGGCCTTCAATGGTTCCATACCTATCATGGAATGTTTTTTTATTGGGCACAAACTTCACTTTGGTTAAGTGATCCTCCCAACTATGGACAAAATCAAGGAGAAAAGCATGTAGAATTTCCATTATGACCAAATTTGTTTGCTCCATATGGTCATCTGTATGTGGAAGGATAGATGTTCTCATGTGTAGCTAGGTCCCAAATTCTTCCTATAGTCCCCTATAAAATCAATAAGTAAATCATGCATCATGATATGAGACTATAGGAATTCTTGGATTCAAACTATCTCCTATACATAGAGTCATTCCAATCTATCTACTGAATCATGTTCCCAAATTTCTAAGAAGTGGGATGACTTGTTGAGTCAGTCAATGATCACCCATATGGTAAAGTTCCACCTGGACATATGTGGTAAACTCATTGTGAGGACCATCGATATTACATCCTAATTCACTCTATTTCCTCAACTTGGTTCAGTTAAACATACTGGAACTTGGTAATAGGCCTTCACTTGCGGACAAATGAGGTATCTAGAGACATGCTCTCCCACTACCTTCTTCATCCGCACCCAACAAAACTAACATCAAAGGTCATATTACATCTCTTCCACAACTACATGTACTAGTAAAGGGGACATATGGGACTCCCTCAAAACCTCATCCAGTAATTCCACAAGTACAATAGTGCTTCCTCTTAAAAGGATAACATCCACCCCACCAATTTAATGTCCATCAAGGGCATTCCCTATGGACATCTGAGCATGTGTAGTCTCGCAGCCGGTATCTGAAAGTTAAGCCTCCCTAAATCACTATAAGAGTGGATGGTTAACTACCATAAACTAGAGATATGTTTTTCCATCTCCATCCAAAGAGGATATCTTGATAGAGTCCAACTACACCAAGGCCTCATACAAAATTTGTGAGCTCGATCTCTATGTGAGGGTATCTACCACCACATCCCTCTCCCTATTAGTATAAAATATCATAAACTCATAGAACTAGAGGATCTCTTGACAACACCACAATATCAGGTTCATATCCTTCTGAGAAAAGATATACATGAGGATTTTGTGTTCTGGGTAGATGATTAATCACTCACCCATAAGGTAGTGTCACCACATATTTGGTGCAAAGAATAATGTCGCAAACTCTTGATCAAAAATCCTGTAGATCTGCTCATGAGGTCACAATATACATGAATTTTAGTCAATCCCCAATTCCCCCTACATCAGGACACAACAAATCCAAGTCCTTGATGCATCATAGAACATCACATACTCGACACCATCATCTATTATTGTCATGATGGAAGTGCTCGTGAAACTCTACCTCAACAAATGAAAGATCCCCTAGTACTTCTTAGTCCAAGAAAAAGTTGTCACAATTAATTTCAAGGATTTAATTGATGATTCTACTATGGAAATTTTGGTCACAAAAATATGATATTACCTAGGAAACCCAAGGAATCTTCATACCATAGAAACGTTCATTGTTGCCTCCCAAGAAATCCCCAACTCTATCTTTGGTAAATATATTGAGAATCCATCCTTTGAAATGAGATGTCCTAGAATGTTGACCTCTAATATGAAAAAATGACACTCCAAGAGCTTCATGTAGAGTTATTTCCCTCAATGTATGTCTAGGACCATCATAATCTGTATTTGGTGATCCCCTTAGATGTCGAGTACACTGGGATGTCATCAATTAAGACCTCTAAAACCAATCTAGGTAAGGCTAAAAGATATTGTTCATCAGTTCCTTGAATACTTCTTGGGAATTTTTCATTCCATGAAACACCAGTTTTTACTTTTAGTGGACATAGAGACATCTAAAATCTGTCTCTGGAATGCCCTTATCTCACACCCGAAGCTGGTGATATCCTAATCCGCGGTCTATCTTTGAGAACCATCTTTCTCCATTAAACTGATATAAGTGGTTATGAATCTTTGGAAATGGATACTTATTCTTAAATGTTACCTCACTCAGGTCCCATATGTCAACACACAACCTCAATCTCTCGTCTACCTTCATTGAAAATAATACTGTTATGGGCCAGGGTGAAAAATTGGGTCTCACAATGCCCTTCCAATGCAAGTACTCCAGCTATACTCTCAACTCAAGAAGTTCCATGGGAGCCATTCGATATGCAAGAGTGGATATAGATGATTCCCTAGGGTTTAGATCAATGAAAAATTCAACCTACCTATGAGTAGGTAATCCAAGAACTTCCTCAGAGAAGACATCCTCATACTCATCCACCACTATTAGGAACCGAGGACTCGTCTCCTCCACTACACCAAAGGTGAGGCTAGCCAACTGGTGAGGGATTGGATGTACCCTCCTGTAAAAAAGACGATCCTTAACCACATTCCTTTCATATCATCTAGAAAACTAATACATGTTAATATCATTGGAGACACACTACACTATGTTCCTAAACCAGTAAATCTGATAATGAACTATGGATAACTAGTATATACCCATTATGATGTTGTAGGCCACGACCAAAATACTATGAGATCCCAACCAAATATCTCACCTCCAAGATTAATACAACAATGTCGACTCTAGTGTGTGATCATATGATAAACTCCAGTAAGATTCTATAAATGTATGGATTGAGAAAACTACTTCACTAGAATCTCTAAGCTCCAAACATGGTTTATATCAAGGATGGAGTGACTAGAACCACTGTCTATAAGAATTGAAGAGAGGGTTGTAAAGGCCCTGATAGTACCTCCAATAATTTATGGAGCACTGATTTTTATGGCCTAGGTTTCATGGAGTAGTACCTCACCCCAATCCACTAACTCCCAAAGGCCATGGTAGACCACCTAGTGGTGGTGGTGGTGGTGCATCAAACCTCCTCCCACTGCCTAATGCTCATTCTTCTCCCCCACCATGTCTTCCGCCCTGTATATCACTCTTATCAAACCTTTTTTTTGGACTAGTGGCCCCTCATCCATCTGATCATCATCTGTACTATGTTCCAGAAATAAGGATCTATGTGTCCCTAACTAAATCATGTTAAACAATTTCAATACATTGGAAATCTATCACTTCCTTATGAGCCACACACTACTGATCCTATATCCTAGGGATATCTTTTAAAGGACCTGAACTAATATGGACCCTTTGCTTGAAATCATCTACCCACGAACAATAACTCCACTACTTGTTTCTTACTAGTATCCCAGACAACTGGTGTCAGCTCCCCGAGAAATATATCTTTGCAAATAGCTCTCTATAGAACCCCAACCTATATAGGGATGTTGAAAGATTAAATAGATGCACTAATTTCCTAATCAGGTCCCTAATCAAAGGACTGGTCCCAATAGAATGGGTCTCCCACCATATCAGTGGAGTATTGAAAATACTCAGTAAAACTCACCGAGTACTCCGCTACTGTCGGGTTGACTTGATGTAGATGAAGGAACTCCAGTATTCATACTAAGTGCAATGTCCATATAAAGAACTCCTCCATGAAGAGGATCTCAATTTCAACCCATGGGAGTGTTTTTAGGTTATGTTTTTGGATTAATAAGCTTCACCATCTCCCCATTGATCCTTGAATAAGACTCACATCTAGGAATTCCATCTGATTGGAATGTGTCCTCACTAGGTGGATGAAAAGTGTAACCACATCCATCCAATCCTAAGCTACATTTGGGTCCATCACACCCCTAAAATGGGGAGGTAACAACCTCTGGAACACATGAAATACACTTAATAAGCATGAAAACTCTACCAGTATAGTTGGAAAGAATATCTGCTCAATGGGTGTTACTATAGTAGGAGAATCACCCATAGGTTCCATGATAGAAATATGCCCCCATATTGATGCCTCATTTCTAGGCCGATCATCCACATGGTCATGCATGATAATCCTTGTTGGATGTATACCTGATGTAATCTTGATACAGATCACGATAAACCATGCTCGGTAGAGTATATCTAGAGAGCTAACTCAAGAAGAATCTGGAAAACACAACCCAGTCCTATATGATGAATGTACCATTTATTTCCCTGTGACCAATGTTTTTCATTTACTTATTCAAAAAGTAGGTTTCCAGAGTCCTATTGTATGGATACGTTGACCTTCTTACCATCACTGGGTTCGATATCCTACAATCCAAACACAAAACACATTACATTTCCCCCCAATCCAATCTCATAGTCTCCCAGTCCCAAAATGGAACCAACCTTCTCTGATAACATTTTGTCACGACCTGTCTCAGAGGGGCCCATTTCACCACTACCCAAAGCCCACCCCAACTAGGATAGGTGATAAAAACCAGTTCCTAGTATGAATATTTAAAAAATGGGAGTCATTTGCCTATGTATTGATATGCATGAACACATCTAAAATACCACAAATCTAAAAAGAGAAGACACCAACCCCCATGCATGAATACATTAATAACCAACCACAGTGTACGATAGGAAGGTTATGTACAAGAATGTAAAATGGGCCAGAATACATGCCCACAAAATGAAAAGACTACTACAATGTCCTATCTAAAAAAAGGGTACCGAAGCTACTATATAATAATTCCAGAAACTCTTCTTCCCATATTATCTCCTAAGGAACCACTTGGTCCTATTCCTAGTCTTACTATCCCGAGGATTCCATCGAAGCATCGGCCGTCTACACAAGACATGCCACAATCAGGAAACGCCTGTGTAGTGGTGAGTAAAAAAAATACTCAGTAAGACACCCCAAACCACAATGTAAAAACCAAAAACTAATTCATAGCTATCTCTATATAGGTATACACCCATACATAAACCAATAACATACAGATATACTCATAACCAACCAGAAAGAATGAGGGTGTAAGGTAATTACAAACTTCATCAAAATGAATCTGCTCGAGGAGTGTTGGTTCAACAAGAACACTCTCCTTGATCATTGATATCATCAGGGACTCATACAAGATGTCAGGTTAATTTGGGCTTCCTCTAAATAGAAAACACTATCCAAAGATCAAGATATACAAATAAAGGATTATCCTTAAATAATACCATTAACCCAATCAATATTAGCCTTGAAAATATTGGATTCTTCATAGAGAATACCACAAACCCTACCGATGCAGATTGTAACATAAGGGATTCTCATCAAAAAATACTACAAATCCTAATGATATGGTCCCCTAGATAGATAATTAACACCTTGTGTAACACCCAAACTTTTTATGGGAAATCAATTTTAAATATATTTTATTCTTCAAGTAGATTGTGTTGCATGAAATTGTGATTTTGAATGAACCAGGAGACACCATTAGTATAAAATTACCATTATAACCTATTTTTTAGGTTAGCTGGAATAATCATAATTAACATATGAAAATGATTTGTGAAAACTTTGGCTATCAGTTATTTATAAAAAATAAAATTAGATTTTTTTATTTAGTAGTGAATTAATATTGGTAATTAATATAATGAGATATATATGATACATAAATAATAAAATATTTTTTATTCATCCATTGGATATTTTAATCATCGGGTGTGAATAATCCATATTTTATGTATAAAAACATACTTTCTATCTAAAAAAGTGTAATCATATGCCTTTGATTGGAAAACCCCCTTTAAATTACGATTTGGACACATTAATAATTTTTATATGAAATCATAATTTTTTTTAAAGTGGGATATAATAATTTTCATTGGTTGAATTTATGATATTATATGATAACATTCATGTTTTGATGAATATGAAAAACACACTAAATTTTTATTTGAAAACAAATTTTTCATTGAGAATCATTATATAGTTTAATAGTAATATAGAATGATTTAAATTATAAATATAATATATTTTTTTCAGTAAATATAATTTATTTCATTAGAATTAATTTTAAATTTAATTCTTTTGTAAAAAACATTAAATCTTGAGTAATTTTTTAACATTAATAAAATCAGTTCTCTCAATCCGACAACAAAAATTATTTTAACGTAATTTATGAAACTTTTGTGTTTTTAGTTTAGATAATTGGATCCTTATTTGGAATAAGTAGGTAAAAATTATGTTAATATGCTAATTTTATTTTTCGACATTATGAATAGTAACTTTGTTAATTATTTTCATTCCTATGTTTAAAGGTAAATCAGGTAATTAGATGTAAAAATAATATTATAAAATAACATTAAAACTTTTAAAAATCCTATTTGATGACCAAATTACACCCTTATCATCTATGTTTTAAAATTTAATCACATTATTGCCACTTACCAATGAATATGACTTGAATGTAAAAAAAACTAGAGAATCTGAAAAAATGCCAAAATCTCATTTTATATAAGTATATTTATTTTAGTATATAGATAAATATGAGATTATATTGACTAAATAAAGTACTTGGACAAGTAAAAAATATTTACTTATATCATATTAATTTATTTATAGTTTTTAGATATTAAATAATTACATTTATGATAAAACAATACGGATGTAAAAAATATTTTATTAACAGAAAGATCAAATAAATGGTTTTAACAACATTAAACGAAATATCATATAAATAAATTAATTTTATTCATGAATTTTTTTAGTTGAATATGACATGTTAAGAGAATTTAATATTTCTTTCAATTTTATATACGTTGTGGATTTGTTTTTTTAGTCAAATAAAAGAATAGTGTAAAAATTGACACAAATAATATTCCATAAAAATAAAATTTTATTAAAATATATAAAAATAAAAATATTAATTAAAAATTAGAAATTGATAATTAATAGAACCAATGTTTCATAAAATTACCATTTCTGGTCAATTAAAACTTTATAAAAATATTTATAATTTTATAACCACAATTAAAATTAAGGAGATTAACTAAGTGTCAATTAAAATGATATAGTTTAAATTGACAAAATAACAAGTCCAAAATTAATTGGTTAATGATGTTACAATAATATCTCATATCATATTCGATATTGGAAAATTTTGAAGTTTTTTGTGTGGGGTTTCATTTAATTATAAATTATTATTTATAATGTTTCCAAAAGTTCCCCTCAGTTAAATTATAAAATGGGACCTCATCCCTCACATAATTTATTCATTTTTATTATTAATGTCCAAAATATCCTTAATTTTTTCCTTATCAACTTCCCTATTTTAATTACAAAGGTTATGGTCATATTTAATGACCCACTCTAGTGATATAAGAAGTGATTTAGAGGAAGCACATTGAGGAACTAGTAATCTCTTCAACAGATTCATTCAAACATCATTCTTCTTCTACTTCCTCTTCATTAGTTGTTTCATTATAAATTTGTAAAATAAGTCTCACTAATATTATTTTCACCACCACCTTACATGGATGGGTATAATGATGGAATTAATAAATATATATATAATTAATATAAATTTATTTTTATTATAAGATATTATACACTATCCACTTCAACACAGTTCATCAATTATGGGAACAATATCGTCACCGATGTGTACGTATGGCTTACCGTCTCCATGGTATGATGTGATTAATCCTCCAAAATAATCATTAAAGAATGATTATATAAATGAATTTAATGAATAAATGTAATATATATTATAATAATATAATGATTTAATTGATATAAATATAATCTAAAAAGAGTAATAAGAACATATCCGACAAAACAGACATAAGAACATAATGTAGTTAATAATAGAATAATGAGTAACAATGAAATGTTACTAACAAACAGATAAAAATATGAACATAAATGTTATTATTAAAATGATTAATATTCTAGAATAAATCATTTACATTATTTAAATCATTATACATGATGTTATGATACATACGAATCATATCATACCTAATGTAAGGGAAAACTTTTCAAATCTCATTTTTATTTGAGATTGTTTATTCATAAGAAGTTACTAGTGTATATTTATTATACACATCCATGTATCCAAAATATATAGTGTAAAATATTAAATATATCCTTTTATAATTATACACATTGGTTAATTTTTACTAAATGGTATGAATTGAATCTAGTGTCTCTTTCAGTCTGAGGTCATTTTGACTTTTCTAGAAAAATTATGAGAAGAATGATTCATAACATGTACGGAATGTGATGATTTTTTTACTTTTAAAATGCCTTATTTCCATGAAAAATTCCCTAAAATATTATTAGGTTTTTTTCAAATAATATTATTTATTCCAAAATTGTGTGTCATTTTGAGGATGGAAAACTTTTTGGGAGATGAAATGATGTTTCATTCACGAATTAATTTCATGTATTATCACAAAATTATTTTCCATCTAATATGAATCCATTTATATAGGGTTATATTTATAAAATTGTAATTACTGCGATTTTATTGTGTTTACGATAAAATTATATTTAGAAAATCCACTTTTTCATATCTATTATGATGAAATGATGTTAAAGAAACCCATTTTCATTCATTGGTTATTTTATGTTGAATGTTTTTATGTTTTGTGGATCACGTAAGAATGGTTTCATTATGAGATGGGTGGGACCTATATATCACTCAAATGAATTGGGTAAAGATATATATCTCATGATATTGACATGACTGGAATGCAATGTAAGTTTGGTTTAGTAATACAGGGTTGTAACGAAGAGTGAACTCGGTTCAGTAATGGACGTTGTCCGCTATGATGGACTTGACAAAGAGACTTAACCAATATGAAATGATTTTTTATGATTCTCTGTGTGTTAAATGAAATTTCATGTCTTATTTTATGTGTATTGGGATTACATTTCACTTGTATGATTAATCCTATGACATAATATTATGATCTTTTATATGTAAGATTTGATTTTCAAATTCTAAGTTCATATGATTAGTATATGACTAATATGTCACTTATTTACCCTTACTTAGAAGTTTATCTCACACAATCATATGTTTAGTTTACCTAGATCATAAAGAAGTGTATCATGTAAGATATGTCAAAAAGGAGTCTAGCTATGAAGAAATATGTGGGATATAATGTGGATTTTTTATGAACCAATTGTTTATATTTCTGAGTATCTAATGACATAAAAGAAATAATTTCCTGCCATGGATTGGTTATGTTATTTAATAAATATTCTCCAATGTTGAAGTAATATCTATATATAATGTATGGGTCCTTATAACCTATTATTAGAGGTCACGTCAATACCCAATAAACTTCATCAGTGGTGATAGTGTATCACTCCAGTCCCAAGGTGGATGCCAAAAATCAATATCGGTCTCTATCCTCTCAAGGGGATTTCTACCCAGTGATGTGGATGAAATAATGTACCAAACCGTCAAGGGAATATCCAAGGGGATTATTTTCACCAACACTCATCCTCACTATGATCCCTCAATGCTAATCCATAATGACTGTCTTACCACGAGGGTCCCAACGTCTTAAGCATCAAATCAAATAGACTTACGGTTTGAAGGTTAGGGGTCTTTAAATAAAGAGGGTCTAGATTTGTTTAGGTCTGGTCTGACCCATTCAGACTGACCTGACCCTCTGTGGCCCACACACCCACCATGTCAAACCGAATCCGTTGTACCCAACCTTAACTACTGGGTAAAGCCCAGCTGCTGGGCCAGTCTTGTACGAGAAGGACAGTTCATCCGCCCGGGATGCAGCGGATGCCACTTCCCAACTAGGTTAAAGCAGTCAGTCCACATGACCAGATGACACATGCAGCTCAGGGAGCTGTTCCCCTCTGTCATTGTATTCAATGTCATTATTCCCTCCCACCCTGGACATAATGTTGACTTCTTCCTTCTCCTCCACATGCATCCCCCTAACGTGGGTAGTCCCACTACAGCTGTCTCGTTACAGCATAGCCATTATCCTATCCATGACACAATATCGGGTCGATGATGCCTCTACTATCGTCCACCCAATTTGTATCTCACTCAAGATCATTATTACAAACAAATAACAAGTAGAACGACATTATCAAAAAATGAGAAGCATATGAACACCCAAAGTGGATGGATATGGGCCTCGTTTGTGTCGGCCATGATACATTCATTATATAAATATGGAACGGCGGGTACACGACAAAAAATATTTGAGTGGATAATCCCTAAATTAAACCCCACAAAAAAACACCCATCCCGCAAGAATGATCAACCCAAGGATGATCATGTTCGTGGGTGGATCCAAATTTTTAATTTCAGACAAATAACCTAAAATACAAAATAAAATTAAACCTCCAACCTATAAATAGAATCAATTTTAAGAGGTAATTACTCATTGATGGAGATCTATCCATGAACATCCTTGATCCATTATTCATCAGTACATGATATGACCTTTGATCTCCAAATCATCATCAATGATGATATATCTTCCATCTCATTCCTTAGGGAAACTTCAGGCCTCCGGGGAAAATTCTCCATTGTAATGAATTCTATCTCGGGTTCATGCCTATGATTAATAGAGGAAACAAGTTAATTTTTTTCATCATTTTAAATGCATTTTATCTTTTCCAAGAAGCTGCATTATTGTGTTTCTGAGTCACTTCATCACAATACTGTTTGGTCAATGCGTAATGTTGATGAAATAAAACAAAATAAAATTTTTAGTATATATTTATTTCTCTTAAAATGCCAATAAATTTACTTTTTCATCAATCCCACATCGTCCTATGCTATGTCCTGACTAAGGTAAACCCATTTTTCTTCGCTCAACATAGCCATTAGATTTCCTATATGTTCACCCTTTTAGAAGTTATTGAAGCCCCACATGCACACTATTTTTAATAAACCTAAAAATTGATTGAACATTTATTTAAGGCTCCTCGGGCCCCAGAATCACGTGGTGTCTCAGTGCCTGGTCTCGTAATATACCCATATAACATTCCAAAAACTTAAATGGAAAATATGGGACACTACAAAATGGGAATCTATATATGGTTCCCCCACCTAGATCTCACATTGATAAAACTTTTAATATATTTTCTACCCAGGATATGTCTTTTTAATGGTATTCAGGAGCCTCTCATACTCTTCCATACTATTGGAGTGTATTAGAATTTCATCTAAAAAAGAAAACCCCATATTATTCCAAAAAGTATATATATACATGATTAATTAAGTTCAACAAAATGGTTTAGAATTTATAATTGAACGGGGCATCACTATCAACACATAGTATTCATTCCATTTTTGAAAGGAATTAATGGGAATATCTTCATTAGTCACATTTAATTAGTGATATACATACTGAAGTTCCACCTTATATCAATAAATGGTCCCACATAGTTGATCCAATAAGTAATCTTTCAATGGAATGTGACAATTCTAAAATTTTGTGATATTTTAGAGCTCACCATAATAAAAAACTAGTGATATTTTCTATATTCATTTTTTGATGAAGAGGATAGGATCACTCCATGGTTAAACACTGGGCCACATTAACCACTATCCATATTTTTTTATAATTACTTCTTCTCTTCATCAAATTCAATGGTTACCATCCTATAAAGAGTATTTAGTATAAGTTAAATTGACAACTCAGTCTCTTGTTCGAGAAGAATCTCAGCCAATTATTCTAAGAACACATTATTATAGTCCCACCAACGAGAATGTCTTTATGAATCATTTTATTCATTATATCAATAATTTTAGAAAAATATTATTTCTTCTCATAATGATTTATTAAGCATTATTGGGAATAATATTTTAAATGATATTGAACCTCCTCCATACATTTATATAGAATCATAGGATAACTTTCGATATAAATAGTTGTCTCCCTTTCCTCTTAGTTGAAGATATCCTTATATAAATATTTTCAATACATTCGTAATATAGAATCTATAAATGAAAATTGAATTAATATAAAATTAATATGAGGTTTATTCCATAGGAATTTTCCAGGGACGAGTAGTATACCTAAGACACAACAATTTCCCCATTCGTTATTCTAAAGATATCTAAAACTCCATGATATAAAGTGATGTTAAAATATTACTAATAAATTTTTAACATATTAAATAATGTGTATAATGGTAATAAAAACCCACATTTACTATTCTTGAATGAATTACAAACATACTTATCACCAAATTATCGTTTTGATTCATCTTTTCAATAGTGGTAGCATATACAAGTCATTTATTCCATGAGGGTTCTTATTATTGATTGTCTCAAACAATGCTTGGATTATGGTAATGGGTCAATAAATGTCTATCTTTCATACTATTGAAACACTATACTATAAGGATAGTACTAATATGAACATTTATTTATTCTTACATAATTGTGAGATTTTTTATATACCATCGTCGATGATTAGCATGATGGCCCTCTTTTCTACATTTGATGTGTCTCTTGATTCCATATAGATTGTTACTATGATGTTTCTTCCCAAAAATTTGACATGTGGGATAATTTTTATACATTCTTCAACGAGATTTTTATTTTGATCCTCCAATATTAAAATTCATTTTTCATTTATTACTATTTATCCAATGAGACCACTATGAGTCTTCAATTTCTATCTCAACCTTAATAGAACAATATATAATCTCCTAACAGCCATAAACTTCTTAAATCACATTGTTTATTTTTATACTCGACATTAATCTATTAAAATAAAATCTTAATTTATTTCAATTTTCATGATATATTCATATGTGTATATTTCAATCAATTTAATGTATTCCATATCTACATCGATGTAAATATCTTTTTTTTCTTTAATATGAGTAACTCTCCCTCCATATTAATATGAATTTTTAGTGAAATCATTATTTGAAAAATATTTTTCTAAATCCATCCCATTCCATGGAATCAATTTCCTATATAGAATACTCATTATTTATCAATGTCCACTACTAATCATCTTCCCCTACAAAATTATAGAATTATAGCATTGTTTTATATTATTCTGATCACTAGAGGATATAGAATATCTTCTTAATTTAGATCATCCTTTTATCAGTGATAAGGGGATCATAAAATCCATTGAAGGTATTAGGCCTTTTACTCATAATGGATTTGACAATAATATGAAATTAATTTGAAGGTCTAAATTCCATATCATTCATGTTATTATTCAATGCACTATAAAATTGAGCTAGTAATATCCCATAAATTTCCCATAAATTTCCCATAAATTTTTTACTCTTATTAGGGAAGTAATCACATTTCCAATCACATAGATTTTTTGGAAAATATATCATAGTTCATGAATTCTATAAAAAATAAAAAACAAATAGAAGGTGTTGATTAGTTAGATAGTAATAAAATAAATTTTTAACTATAAACATGTAATGATAAATTTATAAATGGGATATAATTAAAAAAATTTGATTCTATAGGTTTTAATTTAGGTTATCTGTGGTGGTAGAATTATAGCTATTGTTATTAATAATGTTTTTTATCCCTGATCCCCAAAAAATGAATATACTATAATTGAACTATGGATATTGAATACATTTAAAAATATTGTTAGTTTATTTTAAGCATAATAATATATTTTATTAAAAAGAAGGATAAAAAAACCTAGTGTATTCTAAAGACTAATTACAAAATTATAAAACAAGAAACTAGAATAAAACAGGTTTTTTTAATCTTCATAATTATCTCATAACTCCCTTTGAGATCCTACAATTGTATATGTCAACCCAGGGAATATACAAAATAAGTGTGAGCTAGGAATACTTGTAAGGATATCAATATGATAAAAAATTATAGCACTTGAGTTACACAAAATATCATGATAAAAAATGAATGGCTCCAAAATAATCACGTAGAGTAATAGTATAAAGAATGTTGAATCATATGATCATGAAAATATAGTTTTATAAAAAAAATATCATCACATAACCACGAGTCAATGAAAACATCCAATATGATATCATAGGGAGGACATAGTCCCATAATGGATTTCATTTACTACTAAATGTTGTACATAATGTATCATGATATTAAAATATTACCAACTGCATTTTAGAGATAACTGTGAGAACCCATTATAAATTTTACAGTAACATGTGTTCTACATAATGAAATGAAATATAAGGAATAAAACAAAGGGTTACCCCTAGAAATAAATGGTGTTCATAATCAGATCATAATGAAAATCCAAATGGTGTATCAAAATGTTATCCATGAATTATGGTATTTAAATTATTCATTGACATTAATCACATAATTATAATAATAGATCATCAATAATAGAAATCCAGCTGAGGTGAAAACATGAAAATGTGTGTAAATGTAACTTTATAAAAGATTAAATTGCATATTGTTTTAGTGAAACAATGAAGTGTATTTATTGAGTATAAAGGAATAATTAATTAAATAACATAAAAAATAAAAAAAAGTTTATTTTCATGATAAAATTTGTGATTTGAGAAATTTTTTTGGATCCATTAAACATTTATTAGAGTGTAAAGAATAAATTGGTATTACAGATATAATTCTCTTTAATTGGGTTTTCATATCTAGAGGAATTAAGAAGGGAACCTTATTAAAACATATATTTCAAATAAAAGACTGAAGAATTGAGATAGAGACATATGTGTGGAATATATATATATATAATATGGTGTAATTATAAATGTTTAATGATAACATAACATGAGGAAAAGAGAGGTAAATCATTATCTAATGGAAATATAAAGGTTTAGAGATAACCCATACCTTATTTCTGAATGCATTTTTCTTTTAGAAAAATTAACTTTCCTTATAAAATTTGATTATATAAATAAATAATTAAAAATAACTTAAACATATATTTTATTTTTTATAATTTTATTATGTTCATTTATAAACATTTTTATGAGTTTTAATGTTCATTTTCATTTTTTTTGGAGTAATAATTTCACGGTTTTCTGTTCTGTTGTCTTTTGTACAGTTGTGAATGTTTTTTAAAAAATAAAATAAAACTCCAAATGTAGAATAAAATTATATTATTTAACTTCCATATTTTTCAAATTCACCACATGTAATTTTTTATGACATCTATATGATCCCTATAATAAAATTTTAATGTTAAATGGGTAAATTACTTTGTCATTTTTCGTCCATCAAAAATCAATTATTTTTTTATAAATTTAAAGAGACATTATCATTTTAAAAACTAAAAATAAAGAAATTGTACATAATTAGATAATTTAAATTAATTACGAATTAATTAAACCTTCTATATACGTATTTGTGGAAAATAAAAACTTAATGTTCATAATGTAAATTAACTGACATGATATGGACAATAGTTTTGTGTTTATTTTAATTTGAGGATATGAAATATGGTTTGGATAGAAGATAATAGATAAGAAATATAACTATATAGTATATATATGATAATATAATTATTATTCAATGATTTTAAATAGGGTGAGGATAAGGTTGAAGAAGAAAATAAATTAAAATACACTATTTATGAATGTTACCTCATGAATATTTTTATTAAGTGCATATGGAAGGTGATATTTATCTCCGTGGGGAGTCCTGATGAAAAGGAATTAGGATATAGATTATACTAGTGGGTATGGTAGAGATTCATAATCATAATGTCAAAGAAGGTGTGAGGAGAAAGGGGTTTATATTAGGAGGGGAGTAGAGAAGTGGTTTTTTGTCATTATATTCATTAGTTTGTTATTTTGGATCAAGAATATAAACATTATTAATTATTCAAAATAAATATAGTAAATAGTGCATGTGAGTTCTAAATAATTTGTTCTTACATTATTTATTTCAAAAAAAATTAAGGAATTTGGCCTATAATGTTAAATACCCAAAATTATTGTATTTCACAATTCACCTAAAATTCAACTTTTTAAAAAAATCCAAAATTTCATCCTATACATTTTTTCACATGTAGATTAAAAAAATGTATTCCATTTAATTAAAATAATTTATTAAATATTAAAAATATTATTTTTAAATAGAATTATAATTTCTCTAAAAATACATATTTAAATATAATAATCGATAATAGGACCCTTTGAAATATTATATATGGTCTCATGAACATATATTATAATTATAATAACACATAACATTAATTTTTCAGTATATTTTATTACTGTAAGATTTATTTTAAATCATTATTTTCATTATTAAATAAAAAAATATTATGTTTTTAAAAAATACAGATAATAAATTTATCAATTTTTAAAATTTATTTACTAGTTCATTGATATAGTATTTTCAATTTTTTGATATGATACCTAAATAATTTTCTACATTTCCATAGGTTATGATAATTTTCTAATGGTTATACTACTATTCATCAATATCATATTACTATTCCAACAGTTGGGTTTCTATTTCAATAGTTAGATTATTATTCTAACAACTAAATTTCCAATGGTCATATGGGTTCCTTACATTCTATAAATACATATTATTCAATTAATTATTTATTAAATTATATTTCTTATAATTATTATATATAATTTCATATTAAAATTAATATCATGTTATTAATACTATATCTTATGTCAACATATTTTTTCATCAGTGCAGATATTTTCATCGAATGAGTAGATCTAGATTATTATATTTTTGTTCAGTTATTTTCAATTTATTTTCCCTTTAAAATGGTAAGCATTCCGGTTGGTTTATTTTATAACTAATGTATCACTAAAATATTATGAGAGTAATTTTTTGTTGGTTTATCTATGTGATGTCTATGCATTAAAATACTTGAAATAATTTTAGGAAGGGTAATTTAATTGATAAATATCTAGGATGATACATTGTTGAATTATATGGAGTTCTTCAAACTCCATTAGGTTAAAATGACCATGACACAGAATAGAAAATTATATTCAGATATTGAAATTTTTTTTCCTAAGGTGTTGAATAATGAGAAAATTAAGGCACGAATATTTGAGATGTGTCTTACACCAGTTATTCGATCACTTATCTTCTTTCTAAATACGGATTCAAATGACAATGTGTTGGATAAGAAATTAATGGTTGAGTTTGACCTCGATGGAAATGAAGGGTTGTTGGGAGTTACATTTTTCTTATAGTGGAAACTTTTTGAATTAATTAAAAGTAAATAGGAATCCTGACGAGTCTCAATGATTATTTAAACATGGGGAATATTTTATATGTCGCGATTTATATAGATGAGGTCATTCGACATGATTCTAGTTTGGTATTGCTAGGTATTCAATATAGGTTTACATAGAGGCACTAAATATCTATGACTCGTTTGGTCATTCAGTAATCATAATAAGTTATTCTATATATTGTTGTATCTATATAGTCAAATAGGATCATCATCACCTTTTAGTGCCATGGAGAAATCACATGTTTCAAGATCTAAGGGGTTTTGTCCACCAGCATCTGAAATGATGTTACTTCACATATTTTCACATTCTCATTAAGAATTTTATAGCTATATAGTGACAATGAGAGGCATAATCACTATACCCTTTTCATTATTTACTATATTTATTAGATATTGGTTCTTCTCACTAGTTTATATCAACTGATATTGTGGAAATTCTAAATATTATTATGACAGTTTTATCTTATATGATGGATATTACTATGCCCCTTAAAATGAGGATTGGGATGGGTCACAATTGTATTGATTATATATAATCATTATTACAAAAGTTATCATACTTGGTATTATATTATTATTCTGATAATTTTAAGGATGGATCAAATAGTTTTTAGTAAGGACTAAATTAACAATTACCTCTAATGGGTCACATTTAATTCACTCGATAATAGTTCTGTGTATTTGAGGTAAAATTAGAACTAAGATTAAGTAGTGATGGGATTTAATTTTTGACATTGGAAGCATAATGTTGACACTTTCTATTGACATGGAAAATAATCCTTTTGTGATTATATATCTCTAGTAATCATAGAGTTTTCCAACATGATTTTTTTTATGATTTCTTGGTTCTACCATCCATAAGGGAGTTAGAGTTATCTATTGATCTTGTACCTAGTACTTAGCCAATATATATTCCTTCTTACCATATAGTACAATTATATTTGAATGTTTTGAAGACTCGGTAGTATAATATATTATAGAAATTATTTATACACTTTAGTGTGTCACCATGGGTAGTCGATTATCTCTTTACAAATAAAACTATTGAAACCCTTCACCTTTGTGTTGATTACCGAATACTCAATAATGTTATGGTAGAGAAAAAGTATATATTATTGTGGATCAATGATCTATTCTAACAATTCAATGAAATAGTGTGATTACTAAAGATTGACCTTCGATTTGGTTATCACCAGTTGAGAATACAATATTATTTCATTCTGAATACTTCCTTTAAAGTTAGGTGTAGTTTCTTGATTACTTTTTATACCCTTTGTCTTTACCAATTATTCTACAATCCTAATGGAATTGATGAAAAATATTTTATATGAGTACAATTACACATTCATGGTTGTTTTCATGGATGAAATTCAGGTTCACATTATGCTTGACTATGATCATGTTCATCATATAATAATAGTTTTAGAAATATTTATAGACAAGTGATTTATTACATAGCTTCAAAAGGGTAATTTTTGGATATAGTAAGTAATGTTCTTGGGACACGTTGTGTCAAAACATGGAATCATTTTGGATCAACAGAAGGTGAATGCTATTAAATCATGTGATAAAGCATATTATGCTTTTCAGATTTGAAGCTTCATTGGATTGGTGGTGAATTAATATAGTTTTGTTAAATATTTATCAAATATGAAATCTGTAATGACCTCTCTCACATGGAAGGTGGATATGTTCTTGTGGAATGAAAATTTTTATATTTATTTTATTGAGATGAAACATATTTTGAAATCATTAAATATTTTGACTCTTCACATGGTTGGATCAGGCTATGAGGCCTTTTGTGAGGCATTTTGTTTGGGTTTGGGATGTTTTATTTTGAAGGTAGATACCATGGAAGCATATAAATATATATAGTGTAGTATAGATTAGTTTAATAAACCAATACACAACCCCAAAATCACACTTATGATTTATAGTATTACCAGTGGGATTTATTTAATTTCTAAGAAAGGATTACCATTTATTTTGAAAGCAAAATATTGACATATATCATCTCTCAAAAATATTGGAACCAACATCAGTGGTGTTGTGTAGTGTACCTTTAATATTTTGAATTTGACATCACATACACTCTATAAAAGTGATATTTCAATACCAATTATCTATGTAGGATTATTTTAACCCATGATATAAACGAATATTTAGAATATGCAATTTGATGGAAGTATTTTCAACGGTTCATATAGCAGTCCAGGAACATGGGGAGAGATTGTTTTCGAATGTTTCCTATTTAACTGGCATATTCTCAAGTTAATTCATAAAAAACATTAGCTTTATGGTGAATTTAAAAACATTATAGACTATCTTTATGATGGGTAAACTCATACTGAGCGGAATTTATCTACTGGGGTCACCCTTTCTTTTTGGAAACTGTTTTTTATTCCTTTTACCTTAAAGAAGGTTGTAATTTTTTATTTCCATAATTCCTAATGTGTAGTGAACCCTATAACCACACTGATATTTTGTGATATACAATGAATATATTTCTTTTCGGATATGAGATAGAAATTCACATATTTTTTCTCATGTTTTTACTCCAAATAGTATATCAAAGATGAGAACTATAGACCTTTGGGTCTGTTTCATCCAATTACTATACCGAATTGGATGTTGGATGATATTATATTGAAATTATTTTTAATTATTTGTGTTGCCCTCATATGAAGAAGGATATATGGGGTTTCATTGATTCTCTTATGAAATAGGCTCACATTATACCCATTACTGATGAAACCAATATTTTTGAATTGAGACATATTTATATACAGGAGATTATTGGATTACACAGGGTTCCTTTAAATATTGTATTAGAAAGGTATTTCCATTTTACACATCACTTTTTTAGAGGCCTATGGAATACACTTTGATCTCAGGTATATTTGATAATGAAATATCATTAATAGAAGGATAGTCAGACATAACGATCTATACAGATTCTTAAGGAACTGCTTTATACCGAAATCATAATTTCTGGTGGATCATAGAATTTATGTTTTTAAGTGGATGATTTTTATTATAATAATAGTTACTAATATACAATTAGGATGAATCATTTTGAATTATTTTTTAGTCATCCTTTTTAATCTCCATTGTGTTGATTAGAGATTGGTTAATGTATTATAGTTGGGCCTAATTCGGTCAATGAAAATATAATTTTGATTCACTTTATTAATCATAAATTTTTATTTTATAGCTTTATTAAATATAATAAAATTATATTGGTAGATGACCTTTGGAATTTTGAGGTGTTGAACTAGTGTTATTGAGAGATTCACACCATTTGGTTAATTAAAGTATTGGGAAATTGATGATTATTTCACCATGGATTGTAGGACCTTCAGATGTTATTGAGATGTTGTGGAATCTATCTTTCCATTTATCACATCCACCATATTTAATGTCGATATATAGTTTCTTCCAAAAATTCTAGAATCAAAAGTATCATTCTAACTCATCTCAGGTCATGTGTTGGGATGCTCTAAAAGTTGAGTAGGATTTATCATGGATTTAACATCCATTTAAGATTTTGTATTTTGATAGAAGGTAAATCTTAAGGGGAATATATTTCAACCCTAGTCTTTTAAACTTATCATTTCATGATTTTAAGACTAATTATACTTCACAATACAAGTCAGGGATTATAAAGTCTTGTGTATTTGAAAGATTAGGTACATAATTTAACATCATAAAAAACTTTTATTTAATATCCATATAGAGATCCAAACATCCATTTATCCAATAATTATTCATAGGATAACATGGGGATAACATTAACAAATGTACGATATTAAAATCTCAGTTAGGGAATACACATAAAAATAATGCTTTTTCACATGGGTTATAAGGCCTTACATAATTATAATAATTTGCATGAAAAATATTGATCATTTGAAATCATAATATATAAAATAATGGATCACATAAACATTGAATAAAAATATTTTTTTCAAGATAAAACATGAATTTAACATGATTCAGGGCTTGTTGCACATATAGTAGCACCATCCAAGGATAATGGCCAAGACTACAGCACATGGAGCATGAGTGAAGGCTAACCGCAAAGATCGCTGAACTTAAATTCTCACAATACTAAAAACAACCCAATTAATTTGAGTGATGTCAAGCATCACACAACATAACATGATCATGAATATGCTTTCCACATTACGAATCAAACATAGGTAATCAAACATAACATAAAGGTTACCCATGGTAAGGATTGAGTATCATATTCATACCAAAAGGTATAACATAAGGGAATATCAAAATGTTCTATAAATTAAAGGATTTAAAACATAAATGGAAATTTATAAAATTATATAGTCATATATCATCATAATTGATATTAAATTTTAGTGAAATGTGTGTTTCTTAAAATTTAGAAATTAAACATTTTAGTATTGTTTAAGGAAAATATTCGAGTTTTTAAAACAGAATGTGGAATAATAGTTTATATAAAACAATTTGTGAAACAAGTTGTTTATTATAATAAAAAGTGTAATTTTATAAAATATAAGCAGGTTGAAAATATAATATAGTGTAAACATAAAATGGGTAAGAATTTGATATCTTCCCTTAAATCAGGATTGTTTATTGTGAAGAATAGAGAAGGAAACCTTCTAAAAACATTTATATCCCTGAATAGAAGAGTGAATGGATCTTGATGAATGATATTGGGCATATATACAGCATTTATAGTATGAACATAAAAATTAGAGGGAGTTTTATTTGGGTAAAAATAGAGGAAGAGTAACCTGAAGGAATAATGGAGGTTTGATTAGATTCCCTTACCTTAATTGA
Organism: Viscum album; assembly: GCA_963277665.1. Classification (NCBI taxonomy): domain Eukaryota; kingdom Viridiplantae; phylum Streptophyta; class Magnoliopsida; order Santalales; family Viscaceae; genus Viscum; species Viscum album. The sequence continues at coordinate 672,077,115 of OY728157.1, read as the reverse complement.
GAAGGTTTTCATCACATGATCATTATGTAATAGATAATTAAATTAAATCCAATAAATAATAATTAAAAAACATATTATACATGTAATTTATATATTATAACCTTATTGACATCATTCGTATCCTTTTTGATGGTTAAGAAGTTCATTTCCAATGTGTGGGAGCGTTAGTTTCCTTGGTTTTCATAATCTGTTTACTTATATACATGTATGGATAATCATGTATGAGGAGGAATGTTGTCTTGAATTGATGTTACATGTTATTAGAGAACATAAAAAATTTAAATGGTTACAAAATTCATTTGGTTTTTAATATTGAGTATGAGTCATTATATAAAACATTTATTATAACCGTTTGGGTTAATTGATTATTTTTTAATCACAACAAAGTCATTTTATATAAAAAATTAACACCATTTGTAAAAAATGATTCTAGAACACTACATAGGATCTATTACATATATAATAATTTGGAACAACCATAAATGGTTTCTGGACCATAATTGAAGATTCTAATATAAATTAAAAACTCATCATCCTTGAATGTGTAAAAAGAACACTTCTTGGATGGTGTTTCCATTTTTATTATAAAAGGAGGATAAAGCTGAGATAATGATGAATTATTAAATTATAATAAAAAAAATCAATGCATTTATGTTATAGAATTTGTCACACCATTTTGATGAGGAAATGTGGGGATATAAAATAATACAAAGGAACATTAAAATAAATTGAAGGAAAACAAAAGAGGGTTTTGTCTCTTTATTCCTTCCCCTTGAGAGCCTCATTATGTAACTCCTTGACCCCAATTACACAGAGTCGGTGTATTATTACATAAAATTAGCATGATCACAAAAGATCATGTCTCGAATGACAGATTAGTTTAGTAGTCCTGGAAACACTACATATATTCATAAGTCTTACATTACCTCATAAAGTAAAAAAAATACAACAACATCTTGTCTTCATATCCCCTCATACTATCCATGTAGGTCATTCATAAATTACTTCTTCATATCTTGGGAAAAATAAAACATTGAAATGGGGATCACAAATGCTCCGTAATGATAACAATATAGCAGAAACTCTCATAAATAAGCATAAACATTTAAGGAAATGTATAACTAAAACAAAAGCCTTTTAACCATGAACTTTAGCATAATATGAACATGATAAAATTAAATAATTCCACTTACTTATTCACATGGATATTATACAAGTTGAATAATCATATGCAATATCAATAACCACTTTAATGATGATGAAGTTCATAATTCCTGACTATCATATCCATATAGTCAAGGCCTTGTGACAAGACTACAAATAAGATTTTTTAGATGCCCTGTGCCAAGACACTAGTTTGTCTCATTAAACTAACAGATGCATCGAGGAGCCCATCACTTATTATGTCCAATGCATTCCTCTTATGAATAGGTTCAAACATAACATAAACATTCATATTAAAACTAGAATACAAAATGCCAATACTTTCTCCATAAACCATGAATGGTATAAAAATAACACATCCATAGTTAAACGTATCACAAAACCTTCAATACAATATGGATGATTTGTGTCACAATAAATCAACTTCAAAAAAGCTTAAAATTCATCAAAGAATGTTAACATAGATGAAATAAAAACTATTTGAGAGACATATATCATTTTTTGTAATCATTTAAAAGTCACATAATTTTAAAAGAAAACATTTAATTTTAAAATATTCTTATAATCTTGTAAGGTAATCATTGAAGATTTTATAATGGTAGAAAATAGCCATACCCAATGTATATGTAAAAAAACATTCTTGCCTAAATTTTCTCAAAAAATATTAAAAAGACCTTATTTGGAAAACGACAGAAAGATTCCTTTATAAACATCTTATAAAAATTAAACAAGGGTATAAATGACATTAATCTATAGTCTGTAGAATAATAAGATTTATTTGAAATAAATTTTTTAGAAACATGGATGTGGATGATAAAAATGTCCTAGTAGCTAATTATGTATAAACAACCTCTCATAAATAAGAGACTGTGAAATTAAACCTCACCTTGTACATTTCCTTGTAGAGGGTAGGTTGACCTCCTATATAATGGTGAAATAATTGTTATTAAATTATACAATAATCATTTAAATTAATATGATATCATATATGTTCTTTTAACATTGCTTTGTTAATACTTTCTTAGTATTATCATCATTTCGGGTGTTAACGAATTCTTTTTCTTTTATATTATTTGTTATGTGAGCCATATTGGTTATGTATGGGATGTATATTATTCATATCCAGAATGATATCATGTCCTTAAACATTATGTTTAATCATTAAATGATAATTAGTCTTAAATGGATACAATGGGGAATGAATCTCATCGCGTTCATGGAGACTATAATCCGTACGTACGCACGAGCGACAATATCATTTTTTTAATAAAATAATATATAATTGATTGGTATATCATATATAAAGAATGATTATCATGTTATATTTATTATTTACATGAATTACACATCATTATTATACCCATCTAAATAATAATTTATTGAATAACAATTACACCACGATGTGGAGACGGTAATTCGTACATACGCACATATGGTAACATGTCATTCAAATGATGGATAGAATACTGAATATGGTTGTACCATATTTATAATAACATCCCATTATATAGAATATACTGGAGTTATTATTTTATAATTGTAATAACAAGGAAAGAAGAAGTTGAAGAAGAAGGGAACTTGAAAGAGGATGGTGAAAACATTACGTCTTCTTTGGGTTCTTTCTTTTGATTTGATCAAAAGGGCTCCATAGGTTGGATTTATTACTAAAGGAAGGCCTATAAGATTAAGGGAGTATATTTGAGAGGTATTTGAGAAGAGGTTTTCCGAGACCAAAGGCTTTGATGGTATGAAATTTAGAGAAGGGGGAGTGCCCTTTTATAAGAGGGGTGAGGGGTACCATAAGAAAATCTAGATATATTATTTTATAATAAATTCATATTCAGATTCTAATGGATCCAAAGTGTATTATATAAATTTTAAGGTGGGGATAGGTATAAAACCATTCAACCAATAAGTTTTAGATAGGTCTGGTTAACTATATTAACCTTATATTTTAGTTTTAACTCTCAATTAATTAGTTTTACATTTACCATGTCTCTATGTATTTTTATATTATATAGATAATAAACTTACTATATACTTCCAAGAGACCCCCAAGTGGTCCATTAATGATACACCTATCATTATGTAAGTCCTTTGGCAGAACCATAAATTTTTAGAAATAGAATACCAATTAATAATATAATATTTGTTTTAAAAACACTTTTATGTCAATTTTGACACTATTGGGTATTTCGTTTTTTATAATTTCATAACAGCATTATTACTTCGAAAACAAATTATATAACCACTCCTAATATGTCATAGTAACCAATAAAATTAGTTTAATTCATAAAAAGACTCAAATTACTTTAATTTGTTTATTTATAATATCAATTATTTAAATATTTCATTAATTAGGTAATTATTGCATCACCATTGTGTCATAAATAAATTACATTAATTAATGTCAAAAAATTATAAATAAAATAACATTATGTATCAGAGATTTTTATCTTTATAATTATTATTTATAATAGAATTTATCTTATGAATAACCCTAAATTAATTTTTTTTAATTATACTCTGATTTTAACTCTTTTAACTCTTCTTTGAATTAAATAGTAATAAATGTCATAATCTAACCCAAGTGGACTAAATGATAATATTTTATTCCTAAGGTTGTTTATGGACATGATACACTTTTACAATAGAATTAGGACATCTGTTAGCATAATATTAATATCATTATTACCCTTAATTACCCTATTTACTTTTAACCGTGGTAAATAAAAGTAAAAAGTTACTATTCACCTAGAATTATTTTTATCTTATTGAACCAAATTTTACTTATTGATATTAATTGTTTCTATTAGATTTTATAAATTCCACTCATATAAGCTGTAAAATTACGTTTTATGGGAAATTTCCAAATTCTCCAAGGAGGTGGGTAAAAGACGGTGAAAAGTTCCATAAATTTTTTTTATATCTAAAATTATTCTAAATTAACTCCAATGAATTACATTGAACTTATATAGGTATTATATATAAATTTTGACCATAATTAAATTTAAATAAAAATAATAATTATTTAAATAAAAAATCAGTTTAAAAATATAACTGAGTGTTTCTTCACTATTCATCAAAAATTGAATGTTTTCAGAAAAATACCAAAAATTCACACTATGATAATTTCGATATTCTGAATCCAAAAATGAAGTTCATTTTGAAAGATAAAATTTATAAAATTTCAAAAAGTAGTTATCACTATTTGTAACGGCTGGTTTGATTGGTTGTGGTGTGTGTTAGAACTCGAAGTTGTGTACAACACACGCTACTCTATTATTCAAAGAGAAGCATACCGTGGAAGCCTGTGGTGTTACATTCTCCCCTCCTTCAAATAATTTCGTCCTTGAAATTTCTAGAATATTACTACATAAAAAGACTCAGGTGGTTCTTCAACATAAGTTCCTCGGGTTCCCACATTGCCTCTTACATCTTATGGTTTCTCCATAGAACTTTTACTAGACGAGTCGTCCGGTTTCTCAGCACTTATTCTCTCATATCAAGAATCTTTACAGGCTCTTCACAATAAGACATATCAGGTTCCGGTTCTTATTCTTCATAGGTGAGTACATGCATTGGGTCAGGCATGTATTTCCTCAATAGTGATACATGGAACACATCGTGAACTTTGGAGAGACTTGGCAGTATTGCCAAATGGTAAGCTACATCCCCAATTCGTTCAAGAATTTCAAAAGGTCCGATGTACCTGGGACCCAATTTACCCTTCTTACCGAAACATATAACTCCCTTCCATGGAGATAAATTCATGAAAACATGACCTCTTACCTGAAATTCCAAATCCTTCCTTCGGTTATCAGCATAGCTATTCTTCCTACATTGAGATGCTTTGACGTGGTTTTGGATTTCCTTTGCCTTTTCCATCGTTTCCTCTGGTAGTTCTTGGCCTACAAGTTCTCTTTCACCAACGACATCCCAACAGGTTGGTCTGCAACATCTCTTTCCGTATAATGCTTCATATTTTACCATCTAAATACATGAATGGAAGCTATTGTTATAGGAAAATTCTAGCAGAGGTAAATATTGATCCCACAAACCCTAAAAGTCAAGTGAGCAGGATCTCAACAAGTCTTCCAAGGTTTGAATAGTCCATTCTTATTGTCCATATGTTTGATGGCGGTAGGAATTACTCAAATGAAGTTCAGTATCCAAGGCTTTCTGAAAACTTTTCCAGAATCATGAAGTAAATCGGGGATCCCGATCAGAAACAATTGATAAGGGTACTCCACGAGGCCTCACAACATAATTAATATATTGACTTACCAGACGTTCAAGTGATAAATATTAACTTATATCATGAAAATATTCTAACTTGGTAAGACGATCAACAATGACCCATATTGAATCTTTCCTTCTAGGAGTCTTTGATAGTCCCATGACAAAGTCCATCATGATATTATCCCGTTTCCATTCAGGTATGTGAAGAGGTTTCATGAATCCTCTAGGATGTTGCCTTATAGGATTCACTTTTTGAAAAAACATACATTTTGACACAAAATTAGCAATCTCCCTCTTCATGATTTCCCACAAAAAAATGTTATTTTAAATCTCTATACATTTTGGTTCTCCTAGGGTGTATAGAAAAATTGCAACTATGAGCATCGTCCAACAATTCCCTTTTTAGATCAGGTATATTGTGAATACAATGTCTCTTCTCAAATTTAAAAATTCCATCTTCATACACAAAGTCACTCAATCTCCAATCATTTACAGCTTTAATCCTCTTTTGAAATTCTTCTTCATCAGTCTGAGAACTCTTTATCATTTCTAGTAATGATGGTTTGGAAACCATTTGAAAATGGATTTATGTTTCAACTTCCATGGTGATTCCCATATCCTTATTTACTATATCCATGTATATAGGATCCTTTTCAACTCTCATCTTGTTCAAAACTCTATGATATTTTCTACTCAAAGCATCTGCCACTTTATTTTCATTCCCCGGATTGAAGTTTATCATGCAATCATAATCCTTGAGTAGTCCAAGAAATCTCATTTGCCTCATGTTGAGTTCTTTTTGTGAGAAAATATATTTCAAACTCTTGTGATCAGTATAAATCTCACATTTCTCACCATAGAGATAATTTCTCCATATCATCAAAGAAAATATTACAGAAGCTAACTCAAGATCATGAGTAGGATAGTTTTGCTCATGAATTTTTAACTTTCATGAAGCAGAGGATATAACTCTATCATTCTGCATAAGGACACAACCAAGTCATTGCTTTGATGAATCACTATAAATAACGAACCCATCATTCCTCGATGGTAGAGTCAATATAAGAGCATTGACTAATATTATCTTCAATAATTCAAAATATTCTTCACACTCTTTTGTACAAAATAATTTAACCCCTTTACGTGTGGGCTTCATTAATGGGTTATCCAAACGGCCAAAATTCTGGACAAAACACCGATAATAATCTGGTAACCCAATAAAACTGCGTACCTCAGTTATACTCGTCGGGGCTGGTCATTCTTGGATTACCTTGGTCATAGAAGGATCAACATAGATTCCATCCATAGAGACAATATAGCCATGAAAAGAGATCTCTTGAAGCTAGAATTTACACTTGTTAAACATCCCATATAATTCATGTCTTATAAATGTCTTCGAGATAATGCGCAATTGATTTTCATGATCTTCATAGCTTTTGGAATATACCAAGTTATCATCAATAAATACCACCACAAAATCATCGACATATTCATTGAAAACTCTATTCATTAGATCCATGAATACAGAGGATGAATTAGTCAGTCCAAAAGGAATTACATTAAACTCTTAATGCCCGTACACTATTCAAAATGCTGTCTTCGGAATGTCTTCCTTCTCCACACACAACTGATGGTATCCAGATCGAAGGTCAATCTTTGAAAATTATTGAGCTCCATGATGTTTTTCAAATAAATCATCAATGATAGGTAGGGGATACTTGTTCTTTATTATAATAGCATTGATTTCCATGTAGTTGAAACATATCCTCATTGATCCATCTTTCTTCTTAACAAAAAGGATAGGGGCTCCTCATGGAGAAATACTAGGGTGAATAAATAATTTATTACTCAATTCCTCTAATTTTTTCTTTAGTTCCACTAATTCCATAGTGGCCATTCTATAAGGGGTCTTCGATATAAGCCTTGAACCATGAATTAGATTAATGGAAAACTCAATTTATCGTTATAGAGGATGTCCAAGTAAATCATCCAGAAACACATCTAAATATTATTTCACAATAGGCACATCCACGATTTGAACATTCCTTTCCTTACCCACAATTATTTTATTCCCTTTCTCCCCAATAATTGAATTTAGATGAGCTACTGGTGGTGGATCTAGGTAAGAATCAGGTGCTCATGATTTTTCACTAAAGATAAGGTGGTCTTTATCATCATCATAAAAAATCGTAACCTCCTTCTTCATATAATAAATCATCTCATCATGGTCCGAAAGCCAATCCATACCACATATTATATCAAATTCAATCATGTGTATGATGATGAGATGAGTAGATAAAAACATTTATATGCCCAAATGGGGATGGATCCACAGAACATTGTAGCAATGATACTTCCCTTAAGAGTTTTAACTGACAACTCCCTTGTTAAATCAAATTAGAAATATCTAATTTTTTTAGAAAACTAGGAAGATATGAAACAATGTGATGATCTAGAATCAAAAAATGCATTTTCTAAACTTGAGGAAACCATTAACTTATCTTCCACCACGTCTTTCAGAGATTCTACCTCAGCAGTAGTGATAGCATAAGCTTGTCCTTGATCTATTGACCTTTTCTGAGGTAAGTTCCCCTGACGCTTAGGACAATCATTTTCATAATGTCCCATCTCCCTGCAGTTGTATCATTGAACATCAGCAGCTTCTTTCTTCCCCTTGCAATCACGAGCCTGGTGGCCTTTTAGACCACACTTTTACAGACTCCCATTACCATTATGAAAGTACCGAGGTGTTTCTTCACACATTTACTGTAGGATAAGTATTCCAATTTTCCCTTCATACACTTATTTCCATTCCCATAGTGAACATTAGATCTCTTCTTCTATTACTTTGCTTTAAAGTCGTAAGATTAGAGAATTTTTTTTTCTACCTTGATAGCACATGAGACAATATCTTCGTACGACGAGAAGGATTGTGACACTAATGCTCGAAGAAGAAATGGTTTTAACCCATCAAAGAAACTATAAATCATACTTATTGGGTTGCGTATATAATCTGCATCATACCTTTCTAACCATTTAATTTTATCCTCATACTTTGCGACATTATCATCCTCCTTTTGTCTCAGACTCAAAAATTGCCTTTCCATATCTGCTTGGTGGTCACGAGGAAAGTATTTTTCTAAGAAAATCTCTTTGAACTCCCTCCATTCCATATTTGATACTTCATCATTTTCCATTTTCTTTTGTATCAATGAACACCATTGATCAACATCTACAGTGAGGCTATAAACTACCATGGTAACATTTTACCTTTCACTACTCCCTAAATCCTGAAATAGTTTCTCTAGGGAACTTATCCATTGCTCAGATACCAATGGATTTGTACTCCCATTAAATGCTGGTGTTTTTTCCTCATGAAGCGATATATCATTGATCTTCCATACTATAGATCAGTGTCCTCCATTTGGGTAAGGTTATTATTCATAACCTGAGTGAGTGGTCCCGATATGGTGATTAGATGATCAGCACCACTTGCATCACTAGCCCCACTATAATTATCTTGAGAAGGAGGGAAATCCCTATATACAGTGCGTGCATTGATACAGTTTCCATTCCATCCACTAGGCTCCATTTCTAAACAATGTCATAAACTAGATCAGTTTATGAATCAAAATACATAATTCCATACTTGGAAAAAACATAACATAAATTAAACTATTTATGGATATAATCCATATTCATAAAAAATGTTTTCTTTGAGGAAGTATATACTCATAAACCCTTCATAATGATTATTAACTAAAATGAGAGTTATCCTATGCATATCCCCTGGGAGTGTCGTAAACATGAGTGCAGCAGGGCCCATTGTCATGCCCTAGTTCCCGTTTGAGTCTAGCTCAAAGCAGTGTTTTTGGGTTTTACCACTAGGAACATATGTGCTAGAGCCGCCTCTACCAGCTCGTATCCATATAGGGATTTATTGCTCAGAAAACTCACAAAATCTCTATAATACCAAAATTCTAGGATGTTCATCTATACTAATTATCAAAGACTATCTTAGGGCTATGACATCACATCAGAGTTTGTCTAAATAAAGCTTCCAAGGTTTGTACTAAAATTTCTCTGATACCAACTGTAACATCCTGACCCCAGTTACCTAGAGTCGGTGCATTATTACATAACATTGTCATGATCACAAAAGATCAATTCTCAAAATACCTATTAGTATAGGTGTCTTGGAAACACTATATATATTCATAAGTATTACATTACATCATAAAGTAAAAAAACTTCTACAACAACCTGTCGTCATATCCCCTCATACTATCCCTACAGGTCATTCATAAATTACTTCTTCATATGCTGGGAAAAATAAATCATTGAAATGGGAGAGCTCAAATTCTTAGTAAGGATAATAATATAGCAGAAACGTTCATGAATAAGCATAAACAATTAAGGAAATGTATAACTAAAACAAAAGTCTTTTAAACATGAACTTCAGGAAAATACGACAAAGATAAAATTAAATAATTCAATTTACTTATTCACATGAATATTCTAGTAGTCAAATAATCACATGCATTATCAATAACCACTTTCATGATGATAGAATGAAAAATGCCAGAATATCATAAACACATAGTCAAGGGCTTGTGCCAAGACTACAAATAAGATTTTGTCGAGGCCTTATACCAAGACACTAGTTTGTCTCAGGAGCCCTACCGATTCATCGAGGAGCTATAGCGGGCTCCACCAGTCACTTATTATGTCCAATTCATTCTTCATATGAACATGGTTAAACATAACATAAACATTCGTATTAAAACAAGTATACGAAATGTCAATACTTTCTCCATAAACCATGAATGGTATAAAAATTACACATCCATAGTCAAACATATAAAAAATCATTCAATACAATATGTAATTTTTTTATCATAATAAATCAACTTCAAATAAGCTTAAAATCCATCAAAAGATGCTAACATAGATGAAATAAAAACTATTAGAGAGAAATATCTCCTTTTTTGAAATCATTTAAAAGTCACATAATTATTAAAGAAAACATTTAAATTGATGATATTCTTATAAGATTGTAAGGTAAGATTTGGAGATTTTATAATGGTAGAAAATATTTGTACCCGCCTTATATGTTAAAAAAATACATTCTTACGTTATCTTTGTCGAAAAGGTTAAAAATGACCTTGTTTGGAAAACAAAAGAAATATTTATTTATAAAATTCTTATAAAAAGTCAACAAGGGTCTAACTGACTTTAACCCACTATCTTTAAAATAATAAGAATTATTTGAAATACATTTTTAAGAAACATGGATGTGGATGATAAAAAGATCCCAATAGATAATTACGTATAAATAACCTCGGATAATAAAGAGATTGTGAAATAAACCCTTACCTTGTAATTTTCCTTGGTCGTGGGTAGGTTAAAAACTTGTATAATGTTGAAATAATTGTTAATAAATTATACAAGAATCATTTAAATTAATATGATATCATATATGATCTTTTAACATTGCTTTGTTAATAATATCTTAGTATTATAATCATTTCTGGTGTTAATGGATTCGTTTTACTTTATATTATTTGTCTTGTGAGATATATTTTTTATGGATGGGAAATATATTATTCATATCCAGAATGATATAAAGTCCTTAAAAATTATTTTTATTCATTAAATGAATATTAGTCTTGAATGGATACGATGGGGAATGAATCTCAACGCGTTCGTGGAGATGGTAATCCGTACGTATGTACGAGCGACAATATCAATATTTTGTTTTTAAAATAATATATAATTGAATGGTATGTCATATATACAGAAAAATTATCATGTTATATTTATTATTTACTTGAATTACCCATAATTATTATACCCATATAAATAATAATTTATTGAATAACAACTACACCACGACATGGAGATGGTAAGATGTACGTACGCAAGTATGGTGACATGTCATTCAAAGGATGGATAGAATACTGAATATTGTTGTACCATATTTATAATAACATCACAGTATATATGAAGAATTTGGTGTTATTATTTTATAATTGGAATAACAAAGAAAGAAAAAGTTGAAGAAGAAAGAAACTTGAAAGAGGTTGGTGAAAACATCACCTCTTCTTCGGGTTATTTCTTTTGATTTGATCAAAAGGGCTCCTTAGGTTGGATTTATAACTAATGGAAGGCCTCAAGGATGAATGGAGGATATTTTAGAGGGTATTTGGGTAGAGTTTGGCCCAGACCAAAGGCTTTAATGGTATTAATTTGAGAGAAGGGGGAGTACCCTTTTATAAGAGGGGTGAGAAGAACCATAGAAAAAGCTAGAAATATTATTTTATAATAAATTCATATTTGGTTTCTAATGGCTAAAAAGTGGATTATTTAAATTTTAATGTGGTGATAGGTCTAAAAACATTCAACCGATAGGTTTTAGATAGGTTTGGGTCACAATATTAACCTAATATTTTAGTTTTAACTCTTAGTTAATTAGTTTGACATTTACCATGTCTCATTGTATTTTTATATTATATAGTTAATAAACTTACTATATACTTCCAAGAGACCCCAAAGTGGTCCACTAAAGATACAAATATCATTATATAAGTCCTTTGGCCAAACCTTAAATTTTTATGAATATAATATCAATTAATAATATAATATTTGTTTTAAAAAATTATTTTATGTCAATTTTCACACTATTGTGTATTTTGTTTTTGATAATTTCATAACAGAATTATTACTTCGAAAAAAATTTATATAACCAATATTAATATGTCATAGTTACCTAGAAAATTAGTTTAATTCCTAAAAACTCTCAAATTAAATTTATTTAGATATTAATAATATAAATTATTTTATTATTTCATTAATTAGGTAATTACTGCATCACAATTGTGTCATAAATTAATTAAATTATTTAATGTCTAAAAATTATAAATAAAATACCATTATGTAGGAAATATTTTTATCTTTATAATTAATATTTATAATATAATTTATCTTATGTATAACCCTATATTAAAAAAATTTAGTAATTAAACATTGATTTTAACTCTTATAACTCTTCTTTGAATTACATAATAATAAATGTCCTAATCTATTCCATGTGGACCTAAATGATAATATTTTTTTTCCAAATATTGTTTTTTGTCTAGATAAACTTACCCAATTGAATTATGACATGTGTTAGGGTAATATTAATATAATTTTTACCCTTAATTATCCTATTTACTTTTAACCGTGGTAAATAAGAGTAAAATGTTACTATCACCAAAAATTATTTTTATCTTATTGAACCACATTTTACTCCTTGACATTAAACGTGTCTCTCAGATTTTCGAAATTCCACTCACAGAAGCGGTAAAATTATGTTTTATATGAATTTCCAAATTCTCCTAGGAGGTGCGTAAAAGATGGTGAGAAGTTCCATAAAATTTTTTTATATATAAAATTATCATAAACTAACTCCAATGAATTAAATTGAACATAAATAGGTATTATGTATCTATTTTGACCTTAATAAATTTATATAAAATTAATAATTATTTAAATACAAATTTGGTTTTAAACTATAACCTAATGTTTTTTCACTATTCATCAAAAATTGAATGTTTTCAGAAAAATACAAAAAATTCACCCTAAACTAATTTCGATATTCCGAATCCAAAAATGAATTCCATTTTGAAAGATAAAATTTATAAAATTTCCAAAAGTGGGTATTAATATTCATAACAGCTAGTTTGGTTGGGTGTGGTGTGTGTTAGATCTCGAAGTTGCGTACAACACACGCTACTCTATTATTGAAAGTGAAGCGTACCATGGAAGCTTGGGGTGTTAAACCTTTTGGGATTGGTTTTTGGTCTATTATAACAAAAAATATCTCCTAGGCAAGAGGGAGAGGTTTGGGAAGAGTATTTTTATGAATATATAAAATTCTCAAAGCTTTAGAGGTTCTAGGAGTAGTGGGGGTGATGGGTGGTATTTATAGTGTAGTAGAGGAGGTGTTTTCCTTTATTTTAATCATTATTTTATTATTTGGATCATGAAATGTAATAGTGGTGATTCTCGAGTATAAATATTGTAGTGTGTTATTTTTAAGTAGAACAAATTTTCACTTAAATCATCTCTGACACAATCATGAATCCAAAATTAATTTATTTACAAATATCATAAATTACTATATTTTACTATTCATCGCAAAATCAAGAATTTTTGAAAAATCCAAAAAATTTGACATATCCAATATTTTCATTTATAAAAAATAAATAAAATCCTTTTATGAAAATAATTTTATAATTTTATTATATTTACATTTAATTAAAGTCATTATTTACATGGAAAATAAATTTTTTTATTTCAAACTAATTTTGAAACACATTAAAAAAATTAAGGTCACATAAAAGCATTTTATAATCAGAAAAAATATAAATATTATTTTATTAATAATTTATATGAATATATATATTTTTTTAATTTATTAAATTAATAATTCAATTTTAATTAAACATGGATTACTTAAAAATAACAACAATTAATTAATAATTTTTAAATATTTATTTATTTATTATATTATATAATTATATCATATAGTCACTTATAATAAGAATAAATTTTAGTTATACATTCATTGATATGATACTATTCAGTTGGCCAATTTACTATTTATAAGGGACAAATTACTATTTTTAAGGGTAATAATATTATTCATAAGTGTAAGTCACTATTAATTAAAAATTATGTTTATCCTATAAAACTCCAAACATCAAACTGATCACAACAATGTATGTCATATTATTGAAATTAAATTCAATGAAGTTGAAAAATTATGACCAAAGGTCACATAATATTTAGTAGTTCATTTATGCATGATTTGGCATTGTGTTTCATAAATATATTTTATGTGATTATAAAATATGACAAAATTAAAAGAATGGATTTTCAATATATATAACCTTGGTTTGTTTCATTCTAACCCCCTTATAAAAATTTTCCCTTAATATTTTGTTTAACCCTATGAGATGAAAACAGGTGTGGGTACTTCTCCTTCATCACTCCCTCTAGTTCCCATGTTGCCTCTTCATTCTTATGGTTCTACTATAGTATCATGACCGGGTGAGTATTCATATTATATTGTACTTTATCTCTATGATCGGAGATAATTACTGGTTTCTCCTCATATGAAAATTCATTCTCCAACAGTATGACCATTGAATATATATGAAGGATCATGTATGTACTTATTTAAGAGGGGTACATGGAATACATCGTTTACTTTAAGCATGGTTGGTGTAAGTGCTAGCCGATTAGAAACAAATCCAACACGATCAAGGATAACAAAGAGACTGATGTACATAGGAAAAATCATTCCATTCATATCAAATGCCTTGACCTTCTTTCATGTAAGTATTTTGAGGAATAACAAGTCATTAACATAGAACTATGTGTCTCATTGATGATTGTCTACATAACTCTTCTATTGACTTTGGGCCACCATGATGTGATACTAAATAGATTTCACATTATCCACCATTTCATTAACCATGTTTTGTCCTATAAACATTCATTCACTGACATCTTCCAAACACGTCAGTGTTCTACACATTTTCCAATAAATTGCTTCATATGGAGCCATTCGGATACTATAGTAGAAAATATTGTTGTAAGATAATTTTACCTATGGACAATATTGGTACCATAATCATTTAAAGTCTATTGAACACACTCTCAACATGTCATCAGTTGTATGAATACTTTTCTCAAATTTTCTTTTAGTTTGAGAACGATTGGGCATACTGATGTTCTTTTTAGATCATAGAGCATATTGTAGATATTTCCAAAACATCTAGGTGAATCTCTGATCTATATCGAATATTAATGACAGTTGTATTCCATGATTCCAGAAAAACACTTATATATGTATATGAATGTTGATCTAATGAGAATTCCTCTTGAATTGTGATAAAGTGAGTTTGCTTTGTATGACGATCCGTAATGACCCATTTATAATTGTTTCCATTAGATGTCCTTATAAGTCCAATGAAAATGTCCTTGGTAAAGCTCTCATACATCCATGTTTGTATTGGTTGTGTTTTCATACATACCTTATATTTTTTTCCTCTCAACCTTCTCATTCTAACATATCAGGCACATTGATGCGTATTTAGTGATCACATTATTCATATTTTCCCACCAAAATTTACACCAGAGATCTCAATACATCTTTGGGATAATTAAGTGCATAGATATGGTTGATCTATGAAAACCATTAAATGTCTCATTCATTATCTCTATATTTGATGATACACATATTCAGGACCAAAATATTGTGATTCCATTATCACCAATCATGAACTCGGAGGAATTCCCATTTTAAATAGCTTCCACCCTTTTCGGAATTTCCACATAATTTCATTATGCATTCTTCATTTTCCATATTAGGGAATTTTGAGTAATCATATGATAAAGGATTGATAATTTTCATCCCATAATGATTCCCTTTTCAAACTTTTTTATGTTAATGATGATGGTATCCCCTTCAATTATCATCATTGATAAAGATGCAGGATCCATTCTATGAAGAGAATATTCAATCTTATTTTACATACCATGATGGTAGTGGATTGATCAGTCGTAAACCATGATTAGATCTAAACACATTCAATGGAACATATAAATCACCTTCTATGTTAATGTATATTTGAAACTCTTGTGATCATTATATATCCCATAGTTCCACCCAAATAGGTAATG
Organism: Viscum album; assembly: GCA_963277665.1. Taxonomy (NCBI): domain Eukaryota; kingdom Viridiplantae; phylum Streptophyta; class Magnoliopsida; order Santalales; family Viscaceae; genus Viscum; species Viscum album. The sequence goes on along the minus strand of OY728157.1, from coordinate 672,060,975 downwards.
ATGTCAGATTTTCAATGCAATGATAAAAACTTCCAACCCGAAATCATATTTAGGATTGTTTTCCTCATGTTTTTACAATATCCTTGTGTTGTATGCTATTAGTTTATAATTTTGAATCAGTACACAACCTAATACATTCATTAAAGCGTCTAATTATTCCACATCAATTTCGCATCTTTTTTGGAGTGTGAGTACTGGCACATTTGTAACACCCCAAGATTTTATAGTACATTATTTCTTCAAAGTAATTCAATAACTTTCACTACACGCAACACCGAGTTCTAGCGCACCAGGACATACCAAAAAAGTAGTTCAAAAGAAGTTATGAATAGTATTAACTATATTCTTAACTTTATATAATACTTATAATTTTATAATCCATATTATTAGTTTCTTAGACATAATGTAATAACAAATACATATTTTTAGATAAAAGAAGTATTTTTAAAAAAAAATCCAATTTTACCTCCTTTTAATGGAGAAGCCCTTATAAATCCAATATTCAAAACATTTATATATTAAATTTGACAAAATATACTTCTTCATTAGAATCGGGACCTAAAAATTTAGTTTCAATAAAGTTTTGTTGTGTTTCTGATAACTTTCATATTTGGGTGAATAGTGAAAAATACTATATTTTAACTGAAAACAACTTTTTTAATCAAAATTAATTATATTTTTAAATTCTAAATTTTAATGGTATGGATGTATAAATAGATTATATTTATTCCATTTAATCCAATTATGGTCATTGTAAGTAATTTCACCTTGTAATTTGAAATAAACAAGTGTCAATCTTTTGATGGTTATTTTTTCTTAAAAATACGCCTTTTGGTTTGAATAGAGGGAATTAATTTTAAATTAATATATGCAACTTTTATTTTTTTTATTTGAAAAAATATACTTCATTTTTGGATTCAGAATATCGAAATTGGCTTAGGGTGAAATTTTGGTTCTTTTTCTGATAACTTTCATATTTTGATGAAAAGTGAAAATTACTAAATTTTAATTAAAAACAACTTTTTTAATCGTAATAATTAAGAGTGATAAATTTTGCATTTGAGTGATTTTAAAGTATAATAAGATTATAACTTTACCATTTAATCCAATTTTGATCATTGGACTTAATTTCATATCTAAACTGGACATAAGAAAGTGTCAATCTTTTAATAGTTATTATTTGTTAAAAACACGCTTTTTGGTTCGACAATGGGAATTAATATTAAATTTATTTCAGCCACTTCTGTGTTTTGAATTTAGAAATTTTTTTTCCATATTTAGAATCATGAGGTCCAAATTTTGTAAATAGTTAACTTTTATTTTTAGACATTTTGAATAATTACTTTGGTAAATATAATATATACCATGGTTAAAAGGCAAATCCGGTAAATAAAGGTAAACAAATAATATTATAATAAATCTAAATTACCCTAAAACGTGTCCAAACCCAATTTTTTGATACATTTCTGAACATGGTAATCTTTGTGTCGATTTTGGGACCCCTAATGACAGTTTATATTAATTAAGTTAAAGAAAATGCAAAAATTACATAAGCATATATCTTTTAGAAAAAATATTTTTACATAGGGTTATATATGTTATATTTTCAACCATAATTATTAATTAGAAATATAAAAATATTTCCTATATCATGGTATTTTTTTATAATTATTAGACATCTAATAAACTAAATTATGTATGACAGAATAATGATGTATTCTTTACCTCAATAATAAATGATTTAAATAAATATCATTATGAAGTATATAAGTATACTAAATACCATTCCAATTCTTATTGGATGATTTAATTTCGATTTTGAGTCATCTTATCTCCATCTTTAATGAGTTTTGGACATTTAGAAACGAAATATCCTTATATAATAAAATAGCAATTTCAATCCTTCTTAATGAGCCCCCCCTCCCCCTTATAAAAAGACACCACTTCAATCCAATCCCTCACACCTATCAAGCCATTTTACTCATCCGACCTCTACCCAATCAATCTCCCTACATCCCTCTCCTCCTCCTAGAAGCCTTACCTTAGGCAGAAGGCACATCAAGAGTCTTTTTTGGTTCAAACCAAAGTTAGTTTCCCAAATTAAAGGTAATGATTTCTCTTAACTTATTTTCTTTTATTTTAATTCTCCCACCCCTAAACACTTATTATTCTTTTCTTTTGTAAAAAATCCTTTATCCAAAATATTCTAGGATATTGTTATGAGATGTATTATAACTACACTTACCCACACCTCTATCTAATGGGTGAAGAACATAATGTTTCTGTGGATGGAAACCGAACGACTCGCGAAATGATGATTGTTCATATATCATCTACCACCTCTCATGGTGGCCATTATGATGGAAATTTAATTAAATATGATATTAATGATATATATTTTATATATATGCTTCTGTAATTCCATTTTATATCATACCATTATTCATTTCAAGTTTTATATATATACAGAAATTTCAATTGAAAAAGTGAAGACTACCGACCCTCAAAGTTATATGACTCGTTCATACCATACATGGAAGATATAAAGGATGGTGTTAAGGAACATAAGTAACATATATAAGATATTATATTATACTGTAATGATAATATACCAATGTATAATTTTGTTTTGATACATTTTAAAATGAAAATGAAATGGAAGTAGCGTTTGTGGGTACGTACGGATTGCCATCTCCACGAACACGATGAGGATCATTTCCCCATCATATCCATTCAAGAATAATTCTCATTTGATAATTAAAATTAATTTTTAAGGGCTTTATATCCTTCTGGATATGAATAAGATACAACCTATCCATAAAAAACATGATTTACGTAACACATCATATAAAGGAAAAAGAATCTGTTAACACCTTAAACGACGATAATACTAAAATATTATTAACAAAACAATATTAAAAGATCATATATGATATCATATTTATATATATTATTCTTTTATAATTTAATAACAACAATTTAACTATTATCCAGGAGGTTAACCTACCCTCAACCAAGGAAAATTACAAGGTATGGGGTTTTCATCTCACTCTTTATTCTAGTGAGATTCATGTCATATTGCCACTATTACTTTTTATGTGGTGTATATACTTCCCACAATTGTATTATTTTTTAAATACACTTTAATGTATTTGTATTTACATATTAATTGTATGATACCTTTTTTATGGGGTGTATGTTTCATATGTTACCAAATTTTTAAGGGTTTATTTCACAATCTCATTATTATCTGAAGTTGTTTATACGTAATTATCTACTGGGGCCTCTTTATCCTCCACATCCATGTTTCATACAAATGTATTTCAAAACATTCTTACTATTTTACAAAATATGGGTTAAAGTCATTTATTCCATTGTTTGACTTTTTATAAGAATTTTATAAAGGAATCTTTACATTATTTTCCAAACAAGGACCTTTTAAAACCTTTTCGACAAATTATGGTAGGAATATATATTTTTTAACTTATACAGTGGGTGCGGCTATTTTCCACCATTGTAAAATCTTTGAAAAATAACTTACAATATTATAAGATTATTTTCAAAGAAAATGTTTTATTTTATAAATATGATAATTTTAAATGATTTAAAAAAAAGAGATATTTCTCTCATATAGTTTTGATTTCATCTATTTCAACATTATTTGATGGATTTTAAGATTATTTGAAGTTGATTTATTATGATATAAAACATTGATATTGTATTGAAGGTTTTGTGATAGGTATGACTATAGATGTGTTATTTATATAACATTCATGGTTTATAGAGAAAGTATTTACATTTTGTATGCTAGTTTTAATACGAATGTTTATGTTATGTTTAAACATGTTCATACGAGGAATGCATTGGACATAGTAAGTGATGGGTGGAGGCTATTATAACTCATCGATTCATCGGTAGATATAATGAGACAAACTAGTGTCTTGTCAAGAGGCCTTGACATAATCTTATGTTTAGTCATGGAATGAGGCCTTGGCGACGTGTTTATGATAGTCTAGAATTATGCATTTCATCGTTATGAAAGTTGTTATTGATAATTCATGTGATTATTTGACTAGTAAAATAACCATGTGAATAAGTAAATGGCCTTATTTCATTTTATTTTTTCGATATTATGCTGAAGTTCAAGTTTAAAAGGCTTTTTTTAGTTATACATTTCCTTAAATGTTTATGATTATTTATGAAAGTCTCCATTAGATTGTTATCCTTACTGAGAATCTGAGCTCACCCCTTTCTATGATTTATTTTTCCCAGGATGTGAAGAAATATTTTATGAATGACCTGTAGGGATAGTCTGGAGGGGATGTGAGTGTGGACCATGGAGACTATATTATTTTAGTTTTTCACTTTATGATGTAATGTAACATTTATGAATGTATCTACTGATTTCAAAGATACTAAACTAATCAGGATTTCGAGACTTGATCTTTTATGATCATTCCAATGTTTTTTAATAATGCACTGACTCTGGGAAACTGTGGTCGGGGTGTTATAGTTGGTATCAAATGATGTTTAGTACAAACCTTGGAAGCTATATTTAGATAAACTCTTATTAGATCACATATACCTATGATGGATTTTAAAGATTAGTATAGAAGAAATTCATTGAATTTTGGTATTGTAAAGATTATGTGAGATTTCTGTGAAATACATCATTGTATAGATACGAGTAGGTAGAGGCGGCTCTGACGCAGTTGTACCTTGGGGTAAAACCCTAAAACACCGCTTTGAATTAGACACGAACGTGAAATAGTACCCGACAGTGGGCCTTACTGCACTCTTGGTTACGACACTCCCGGGGGATATGCTTAGGATAATTCTCATTTTCGTTACAAAACATTATGAACGGATTATGAGTATATAATTACTCAAAGAAAACATTTTTATGATTAGGGATTATATCCATAAACTGTTCAATTTACGTTTGGTATTTTACAAGTTTGAAATTATTCATTGCAATTCATAAACTGACCTAGTTTATGCTATTGTATAGAAATGGAACCCAGTTGAAGGAATGTGAACTCCAGCAATAAATATGCTCCAAAGAGTTAGAAGGATTATATCGTTCATGGTATTAATCCAACATTTATAAGGGAAATAGAATCCCATGTATTCTAAACATATGAAGAAATAGTATCAAGTGTTAATAAGATAAGTAAATAATTCTCCAAGTTCTATTGCTTTGAAGGGAAACAAGAGAAGAAAATGATGGAAGAGATAAATATGGATAAAAGGAAGATGGAAAGAATAATTTTCCCATATGTGATAACTGTGGGATGAAAAACCCTAGAACTTTCTTTAAAGGAATGGGAGTTTGTTTTATTTGTGGAGAAAAAGGACACCATGTACGTAATTGAAAGGGTAAGAAAAAGCTTTCAAATTTACAATTTTTCATTTTCAAGGAGTTGGGACACTACACAAACCAATTTTCAAATCATTATAGTATGCCCGAAATGATGCTATTGGATAATAATTATGTTATGATACTACCACAGATGAGGAGGAATGATTATAGTTCTTATGTTGTTATTAGAGAATGATGCCATTTGAGTGTCATATCAACAATGTACTAGTTATAATAATTATGGAGTATATAAGGATTATACTATAGTACTATTTCATTAAAAACATGAGATTGTGTGGAACCAAGAAAAGTGACTCAATAGCAGGTTAAATTTTTGGAAAATATATGGTTGAGAGAAAGATAAACCATAATATAGTTCTGATACCGAGGTAGTGATTTTGGAATAATACCTAAATTTTTTGGATAAATTATATTGGATATTCTTGACAACTTTGAAGCTGATTAATGATTTGTATATTCCATCATTGTTGGAGTTTACAACATGTTTTGATATAAGGAGAATATCTACTATTCTATAAGTAATAAGGGATCATGAATGTAATCAAAAAGGCTTTATGGTTTTTTAGGATATTTTCGTGTTTTAAAAGAATACATGATGAAGGAGTTTACATGGTATTATGTGGAAAAAGGTTCTTCATTGTGGGTCAGTGTAGTTTGAGATTATTTTTTTATTTCCATAAAAAGTACAACCCAGAAGTCAGGAGGCAAGCCATCGCGTCTGCAAAGATCGTGACAATTGAACCCACAATCGAAGGGTGACAAGGGTGTATCACCTACCACTGACCCACATGATGTCCTAGATTGAATAATGTAGTTTTTTAATGGTTCTTCTAGATTAATTAAAAATTCATTTTTTGGAACCCTATACAAATAGGATAAATAGAATATTATTTTTTAGCTCTATTATCTTTTAGAGTGAAAGATGAGTATGTGGTAGAACTTAGTTTAAGTATTTGACTCTACATGTCAAGTATATATTTTTCTTCTTCTATTATTAAATGAAGAAAATAATTCTAATAATTTAGTGAAAAGATCTTAAAACAAAAAATATGTTATCTAAATACCATATGTCTTGTTGAACCGATGGTATTTTAAATCATCATAGATTGATTAATTTAAGGCCATCAATTTTACACTTTTTTATGATTGATGACCTCTATCACTACCTATAAATATTTTCATTTTTCCTCCAAATATATTTCACTAATTTCCACCAATTTTCTCCTAATAGAGATCATAATTTGGTGGTGACCCTTTCATTTCACTTTTCCACTTATTAAGACTAAATTTTATTAACCTAATTTTCGATGTGGGTTTTCCCAAAGTTATTTTTTATTTTCATCCTTTTATTTTCGAAAAATTATTTCAAATTTTGAGGATGAAATTTATTGAAGGAGGGAATTATGTGACACCCAAATATTTCATAGTACGTTATTTTTCAAAGTAATTCAATAAATTTCATTACACGCAAGACTGAGTTCTAGCGCACCAAGACTTACCAAACTAGCCGTTGAAAAGCGGTTATGAATATTATTCACTAAATTTTGAACTTTATATGATCCTTATAATTTTGGAATCCATATTATGAGTTTCTTATACATAATGTATGAACAAATACATTTTTTCAGATAAAAGAAGTATTTCTAAAAAAATGCATTTTTACCGCCTTTTATTGGCGAAACCATTATAAATCCAATATTTGAAACTTTTATATATTAAATTTGACAAAAAAACTTCTTCTTTAGAATCGGGACATAAGAATTTAGTTTCAATCAAGTTTTGGTGTTTTTCTAATAACATTCATATTTTGGCGTATAGTGAAAAATGCTATATTTTAACTGAAAACAACTTTTTTAATCAAAAAACAATATTATTAAATTATAAATTTTAATGGTATAGAAGTATAAATAGATTATATTTTTACCATTTAATTCAATGATGGTCATTGTAAGTAATTTCACTTTGAAATTGGAAATAAACAAGTGTCAAACTTTTAATATTTATTATTTCTTAAAAATACACCATTTGGTTTTAATAGCTGGAGTTAATTTTAAATTATAAAATGAAACTTTAATGTTTTTAATTTGGTAAAATAGACTTCAATTTTGGATTCGGAATATAGAAATTATCTTAGCGTGAAATTTTGGTACTTTTCTTATAACTATCATATTTTGATAAATAGTGAAAATTACTAAATTTTAATTAAAAACATCTTTTTAATCGAAATAACTAATAGTGATAAATTATTAATTAGAGTGATTTTAAAGTATAATTAGATTATAATTTTACCATTTAATATAATTTTTGTCATTGGACATAATTTCATATTTAAACTAGACATAAGAAAGTGTTAATCTTTTGATAGTTATTATTTGTTAAAAACACGTTTTTTGTTTCGACAACGGAAATTAATTTTAAATTAATTTCTTCCAATTTTGTGTTTTGAATTTTATAAAATTGATTCAATATTTATAATCATGAGGTTCAAATTTTGTAAATAGGTAACTTTTATTTTTATACATTTTGAATAATTATTTCGGTAAATATTTTATTTACAATGGTTAAAGGGTAAATCCGTTAAATAAGGGTAAAATAATATTATTATTATAATAAAAAATTACCATAAAATGTTTCCTAACCCAATTGGTTGATACATGTCCGACTATGGGCATCTTTGGGTCAATTTTGGGACCCCATGGAGCCACATGTATGTGATAATGACACTTTATATTAATTAAGTTAAAGTAAATGAAAAAAATGACATAAGCATATATCTTTTAGAAAAACAATATTTACATATGGTTATATATGTTATATTTTCGACAATAAATATTTATTATAAAGATAAATATATTTCTACATCATGGTATTTTTTTTAATTTTTAGACATCTAATAAACTAAATTATTCATGATAGAATAATGATGTAGTGTTTACCTCATTAATAAATGATTTAAATAAATAAGATTATAAAGACTAAAATAATACCCAAAACCTGTCCAATTCATATTTTATATTTCATTTCGACCATGAGTTGTCTTCTCTTCATCTTTAATGTGTTTTGGACCATTAGAAACTGAATATCATTATATAATAAAATAATATTTTCAATCCTTGTTAAAGAATCCCTCCTCCCACTTATAAAAGGACGCCACTTCTAACCAATTACTCACACATCTCAATCCTTTTGGTTCGTCCATAATCTACCCAATTAAGCTCCCTACATCCCTATACTCCTTCTAGTTGCCTTACCATAGGGATAAGACACTTCAAGAGTCCTTTTTTGGTTCAATCCAAAGGGAGTTACCCAAAATAAAGGTAATGATTTCTCATAGATTCTCTTATTTTATTTAAGTTCTCCAAACCCTAAACTTTTCTTATTCTTTTATTTTGTAAAAAAACTTGTATCAAAAATATACTATGATATTTTTATGAGAAATATTCTAACAAAAATTACACACACCACCATCTAATGGATGAAGAACCTAATGTTTCTGTAGATAGCAACCAAACGCCTCACGAAACGATGATTGCTCAATTATCTCCTACCACCTCTCATGGTGGCCATTACGATGGAACTGTAATTAAATATTATATTTATGATATTTATTTTATATATAAGCTTCTGTAATACCATTTTATATAATACCATTATTCTTTTCATGTTGTATATATATTCGATAATTTCATTTGAGGAAGTGCAGACTACCGCCCCCTCAAAGTGATATGACTCGTTCATACCATACATGGAACATATAAAGGATGGTTTTAATGAAAAAAAGTAACATATATATGATTTTATATTTTACATGAATAAAAATATACCTATTTATCATTTGTTTTTTATTCGTTTTAAAATGAAAAATGAAATGAAACTAGCGTTTGTGTGTACGTACGGATTATCGTCTCCACGAACGTGATGAGATTCAATTCCCCATCATATCCTTTCAAGAAAAATTATCATTTGATACTTAAAAGTAATTTTTACGGACTTGATATCATTCTAGATATGAATAAGATACAACCTATCCATAACAAACACGGCTTTCGTAACAAATAATATTAAAGAAAAACGAATTAGTTAACACCTGTAACGACGATAATACTAAAATATTATTAACAAAAAAATATTAAAACATCATATATGATATCATATTTATATATATGGGTCTTTCATAATTTAATAAAAATTATTTAAATATTATTCCGGAATTTAACCTACCCTCTACCATGGAAACGTACAAGGTAAGGGGTTTTCATCTCACTCTTTATTCCCATGAGATTCATGCCATATTGCCACTATTAACTATTGTGTGGTGTATGTACTGCCCATAATTGTATTCTTTGTAAAATAAACTTTTATTTATAAGTATTTAAATATTCATTGTATGATACCTCTTTAATGGGTTGTATGTTTCGTAAGTTTCCAAATTGGTAAGGGTTTATTTCACAATCTCTTCATTATCCGACGTTGTTTATACGCAATTATCTTCTGGGACCTCTTTATCATCCACATCAATGTTTCTTAAAAATTTATTTCAAATCATTCTTACTATTTTATAAATTATGGGTTAAATCCATTTATACCCTTGTTTTAAATTTTTTAAGAATCTTATAAAGTAATCTTTTCGTCATTTTCTAACTAAGGACCTTTTAAACCCTTTTCGAAAAATTAAGGTAAGAATGTATTTTTTTTAACTTATACGGCAGGTGCGGATATTTTCCACCATTGCCATATCTTCTAAACTTCCCTTACAGGATTATAAAAATATTTCCAAAGAAAATGTTTTATTTTATAACAATGTTACTTTTAAATGATTTCAAAAAAAGAGATATTCCTCTCAAATAGTTTTGATTTCACCTATGTTAACATCCTTTGATAAATTTTAAGCTTATTTGAAGTTTATTTATTGTGATACAAATCTTCCATATTGTATTAATGGTTTTGTGATATGTTTTACTGTATATGTGTTATTTTTATAACATTCATGGTTTATGGAGAAAGTATTTATATTTTGTATGCTAGTTTTAATATGAATGTTTATGATATGTTTAAACCTTTTCATTTGAGGAATGCATTGGAATTAGTAAGTGATGGGTGGAGCCTGCTATTTCTCCTCGATGCGTAGGTAGGTCTCATGAGACAAACTAGTATCTTGGCATGAGGCCTTGAAAAATCTTATTTTAAGTCTTGGCATGAGGCCTTGGCTATGTGGTTATGATAGTCTGTCATTATGCAATCCATTATTATGAAAGTGGTTATTGATATTACATGTGATTATTTGATTTGTAGAATAACTGTGTGAATAAGTAAATGACCTTATTTCATTTTATTTTTTCCATATTATGTGGATGTTCAAGTTTACAAGGCTTTTATTTTAGTTATACATTGCCTTAAATGTTTAAGATTATTTATGAAAGTTTCCACTATATTTTTATCCTTGCGGACCATCTGAGCTCACCCCTTCTTATGTTTTATTTTTCCCAGGATGTGAAGAAATATTATATGACTGACCTTCAGGGATAGTCTGAAGGGGATATGATTGTGGACCATGGAGACTATATTATTGTATTTTTTCACTTTATGATGTAATGTAACATTTATGAATGTATATAGTGATTCCAAGGCTACTAAACTAATCGGTCATTCGAGACATGATATTTTGTGATCATGTCAATGTTATGTAATAATGCACTGACTCTGGGTAACTGTGGTCGGGGCGTTACAGTTGGTATCAGAGGAAGTTTAGTATAGACTTTGGAAGATAGATTTATATAAACTCTGATTAGACAACATAGACTATTGATGGACATTGAGGATTAGTATAGAAGAACTTCCGAGAATTTTTATATTGTAATGATTATGTGAGTTTTCTGAACAATACATCCCTATCTAGATACGAGAAGGTAGAGACGGCTCTGGCATATATGTACCTAGGGGTAAAACCCGACAACACCACCTTGAGCTAGAATCAAATAGGAACTGATGCATGACAACGGGCCTTGCTGCACTCTTGGTTACGACACTCTCGGGGGATATGCTTAGGATAATTATCATTTTCATTAAAAACCATTATGAATGGATTATGAGTATATACTTACTCAAAGAAAACATTTCTATGATAATTTATTATATCCATAAACTTTTCAATTTACATTAGGTATTTTCAAGTTTGTTATTATTCATTGCAATTCATAAACTGACCTAGTTTATGCTATTCTTTAGAAATGGTTCCTAATAGAAGGAATGTGAACTCCAACAATATGTATGATCCAAAGAGTAATAAGGATCATATATTTCATGGTATTAATCCAAAATTTAGAAGGAAAATAGTCTCCCATGTATTCTAAAAATATGAAGAAATACTATCATATGTTAATAAGATAAGTAAATAATTCTCCGAGTCCTATGGATTGGAAGGGATGAAAGAAAAGAAAAGGATGGAAGAGATAAAGATGGATAAAGGGAAGTGGGAAAATAAGAATTTTCCCATATGTAAAAATTATGGGAAGAAACACCCTAGAACATGCCTGAAAGGAATGGGAGTTTGTTATAAGTGTTGAGAAAAAGGACACCATGTACTTAACTGCAAGGGTAAGAAAAAAGTTTCAAATGTACAATGCTTCATCTACAATGAATTGGGACACTACGTAAACCAATGTCCAAATCATCAGAGTATGCCCCAAATGATACTATTGGATTATAATCATGTTATGATAATACCACATATGAGGAGGAATGATTAGACTTCTTATGTTGTTATTAGATAATTATGTCATTTGAGTGTTGTATCAACAATGTACTAGCTATAATAATTATGGGGTATATAAGGATTGTACTATAGTACTATTTCATTAAGGACTTGAGATTGTGTGGAACCAAGAAAAGTGACTCAATAACAGGTTAAATGTTTTGCAAAATATATGGTAGAAATTAAGAAAAACCGTAATATATATGGTTCTGATACTGAGGTAGTGATTTTGGAATAATAGATGATTGATTTGGATAAATAATATTGGATATTCTTGACTACCTTGATACTAATTAATGATTTGTATATTCCATCATTGTTGGAGTTTACAACATTTTTGTATAGAAGGAGTATATCCAGTATTATATAGGTAATAAGGGATCATTAATGTAATCAATAAGGTTTTATGGTATTTCAGGATGTTGTAGTGTTTTAAAAGAATACATGATAAAGGTGTTCACATGATATTACATGGAAAAAAGGATATTAATTGTGTTTACCTACCTTATAAATTTAGGTCTGTGAGTTTGGAAAAAAGTATTTTGGATAAGTCTAGTTTGAGATTATTTTTGGATTTCCATAAAAAGGACAACCCAGAGGTCAGTCGGCAACCCGTCGCATCCGTAAAATCCGCGACACTTGAACCCACAACCGAAGGGCAACAAGGGTGTATCACCTACCACTAACCCACGTGATGTCTTGGATTGAATAATGTAGTTTTTTTAATGTTTCTAGAAGATTAATTAAAAATTCATTTTTTCATCCCTACACGAATAGAATAAATATAATATTATTTTTAAGTTCTATTATCTTTTAGAGTGAAATATGACTTTGTGTTATTACATAGTTAAAGGATAGGACTCTACTTTTCAAGAATATATTTTTCTTCTTCTCTTATTCAATGAAGAAATTAATTCTTATACTTTATTGAATGGATATTAAAACAAAAAATGTGTTATATTAATACCATATTTTTTGTTGAACCGATGGTATTTTAAATCATCATAGTTTGATGAATTTAAGTCCATCAATTTTACACTTGTTTGTGATTGATGATCTCAATCACTACCTATAAATATTTATGTTTTTCCTCCAATTATATTTCTCTAATTACCACCAATGTTCTCATAATCGAGATCATAATTTGGTGGTGGCCCTTTCAATTCCCTTTTCCTCTTATTAAGACTAAATTTTATTAACCTAATTTCATATGTGTGTTTTCCCAAAGGTATTTTTTATTTTCAACCTTTTAATTTTGAAAAATAATTTCCAATTGCGAGGATGCAATTTATTTAAGGAGGGAAGAATGTAACACCCCAAGATTTCATAGTACATTATTTCATCTATGTAATTCAATAACTTTCACTACACGCAACACCGAGTTCTAGCACACTATGACTTACCAAACAAGCTATTCAAAAGTGGTTCTGAATATTTTTCACTAAATTTTAAACATTATATAATCAATATAATTTTAGAATCCATATTTTGTGTTTCTTAGACATAATTTAATAACAAATACATTTTTTCATATTAAATAAGTATTTTTCAAAAAATGAAATCTTACTGTCTTTTAATAGCGAAGCATTTACAAATCCAATATTTGAAACATTTATATATTCAATTTGACAAAATAAACTTTTTTATTTAGAATCGGGACATAATAATTTTGTTTCAATAATGTTTTGGTGTTTTTTTATAACTTTCATAATTGGGTGAATATTGAAAAATATTATATTTTAACTGAAAACCACATTTTTAATGAAATTAATTTATAATGTTAAATTATATATTTTACTGGTATGGAAGTATAAATAGATAATATTTTTAACATTTAATCCAATGATGGTCATTGTAAGTAATTTAACTTTGAAATTGGACATAAACAAGTGTCATTCTTTTGATAGTTATTATTTCATAAAAATACGCCTTTTGGTTTTAATAGCAGAAATTAATTTTAAATTAATAAATTAAACGTTTATGTTCTTAATTTGGTAAAATAGACTTATTTTTTGGATTTTAATTTCGAAATTATCTTAGGGTGAAATTTCAGTACTTTCTTGATAACATTCAGATTTTGATGAATAGTGAAAATTACTATATTTTAATTAAAAACAACTTATTGAATCAAAATAATTAATAGAGAAAAATTATTAAATTGAGTGTTTTTAAAGTATAATTAGATTATAATTTTACCATTTAATCCAATTTTGGTCATTGGACATAATTTCTTATACAAACTAGACATAAGAAAGTGTCAATCTTTTGATTGTTATTATTGGTTAAAAACACGCTTTTTGTTTCGACAACGGTAAATAATTTTAAATTAATTTCTACCACTTCTGTGTTTTGAATTCAGAAAAATGTATTCCATATTTAGAATAATGAGTTCCAAATTTTTTAAATAGATAACTTTTATTTTTAGACATTCTGAATAATTACTTCGGTAAATATTTTATATACCTTGGTTAAAGGGAAAATCCGGTAAATGAGGGTAAACAAATTATGTTATAATGATAATAAATTACCCTAAAACGTTTCCTAACCCTATTGGTTGATACATGTCAGACCCTGGAAATCTTTGGGTCAATTATGGGACCCCATGGATGCACTTGTAAGTGATAATGACACTTTATATTAATCAAGGTAAAGTAAATGCAAAAATGACATTAGCATATATCTTTTAGAAAAACAATTTTTACATATGGTTATAAATGTTATATTTTAGACTATAAATATTCAATATAAATATAAATAGATTTACTATATCATGGTATTTTTCTTATAATTTTTAGACATCTAATAAACTAAAGTATTTATGAATGAATAATGATGTAGTGTTTACCTCATTGATAAATGATTTAAATAAATAAGATTATAAAGACTAAAATAATACACAAACCACTCCAATTCTTATTGGATGATCTCATTTCAATCATAAGTCATGTTATATTCATCTTTAATTAGTTTTGGTCGTTTATAAACCTAATATCATTATATAATAAAATAATATTTTCTATCCTTCCTAAAGAGCCCCTCCTCCCCCTTATAAAAAGACACCCCTTCTAACCAATTCCTCACACCTGTCAAGCCTTTTGACTCAACCATAATATGACCAATTAAGCTCCCTACATCTCTCTACTCCTCTTAGAATCCTTAACTTAGGATTTAGGAACTTCAATAGTCCTTTTTGGTTCAAACCAAAGGGAGTTACCCAAATTAAAGGTAACGATTTGTTTTATCTTCTTTTCTTTTATTTTACTTCTCCAACACCTAAACTCTTTGTATTCTATTCTTTTGTAAAAATTACTGTATCCAAAATATACAAGGATATTATCACGATAATTATTCTAACTAAACCTACACACACCTCCATCTAATGGTTGATGAACATAATGTTTCTATGGATGACAACCAAACGCCTCACGAAACGATGATTGTTCAATTATCTCCTACCACCTCTCATGGTGGTCATTATGATGTCACTAAAATTAAATATGATATTAATAATATTTATTTTATATATAAGATTCTGTAACTCCATTTTATATCATACCATTATTCGTTTCATTTTGTATAGATATACGATAATTTCATTTGAGGTAGAGCGGACTACCACCCCCTCAAAGTGATATGACTCGTTCATACCATACATGGAACAAATAAAGGATGGTGTTACTGGACATAATTAAAATATATAAGATATTATATTATACTGGAATAATACTATACATATTTATCATTTATTTTTTATTCCTTTTAAAAAGATAAATTAAATGGAAGTAGCATTCGTGCGTATGTACAGATTACCGTCTCCACGAATGCGATAAGATTCATTTCCCCATCATATCCATTCAAGAATAATTATAATTTGATGATTAAAAGTAATTTTTATGGACATTATATCATTCTGGATATTAATAAGATACAACCTATCCATAAAAAACACGACTTACGTAACAGAGCATATAACGGAAAATGAATATGTTAACACCCTAAACGACAATAATACTAAATTTTTATTAACTAAACAATATTAAATGATCATATATGATATAATATTAATATATATGATTCTAGTATAATTTAATAAAAAATATTTAACTATTATACAAGAGGTTGACCTACCCTTGAACAGGGAAAATTACAAGGTATGGGGTTTTTATCACTCTTTATTCCCGTGATATTCGTGCCATATTGCCACTATTACCTTTTGTGTGATGTATGTACTTCCCATAATTGTATTCATTGTGAAATAAAATTTAATTTATATGTGTTTACATATTCATTGTATGATACCTCTTTCATGGGGTGTATATTTTGAAGTTACAAAATTGTTAAGTGTTTATTTCACAATCTCTTCATTATCTGAAATTGTTTATACGTAATTATCTACTCCGACCTCTTTATCATCCACATCCATGTTTCTTAAAAATTTATTTAAAAATATTTCTACTATTTTACCTAATATGGTTTAAATTAATCTATACCCTTGTTTGAATTTTTATAAGATGTAAATAAAGTAATCTTTACTTCATTTTACAAACAAGGACCTTTTTAACCCTTTTCGACAAATTAATGTAAGAATTTCTTATTTTTAACTTATAAGGAGGGTGCGGCTATTTTCCACCATTGTAAAATCTTAGAAGCTTCTCTTACAATTTTATAAAAAAAAATCAAAGTAAATGTTTTATTTTATAATTATGTGACTTTTAAATGATTTAATAAAAATATATATTCCTCTCAAATAGTTTTGATTTCATCTATGTCAACATCCTTTGATGGATTTTAAGCTTATTTGATGTTCATTTTTTATGATAAAAAATTCCATATTGAATTGAAGGATTATGATATTTTTGACCGTGGATGTGTTATTTTTATACCATTCATGGTTTATGGAGAAAGTATTTACATTTCATATGCTAGTTTTAATACTAATTTTTATGTTATATTTAAACTTGTTCATATGAGGAATGTGTTGGACTTAGTAACTGACGGATGGAACCCAATATAGCTCTTTGATGCATCAGTAGTTCTCATGAGACAAACTAGTGTCTTGGAACAAGGCCTTGACAAAATCTTATTTGTAGTCTTGGAACGAGACCTTGGATACATGGTTACGATAGTCTGGCATTATGCATTCCATCATTTTGAAAGTGGTTATTGATATTGCATGTGATTATTCGACTAGTTGAATAACTATGTGAATAAGTAAATGGACTTATTTCATTTTATTTTTTCCATTTTATGCTGATGTTCACTTTTAAAAGGGTTTTGTTTTTGTTGTACATTGCTTTAAATGTTTAATCTTATTTTTGAAATTTTTTTCTATATTGTTATCCTTGTTGAGCATCTGAACTCACCCCTTTCTATGTTTTATTTTTTCCAGGATGTGAAGAAATATTTTATGACTGACCTGCAGGGAAAGTCTGAAGGGGATATGAGTGCCGACCATGGAGACTATATTTTTTTAGTTTTTCACTTTATGATGTAATGTAACATTTATGAATGTATCAAGTGATTCCAAGGCTACTAAACTAATCGGTCTTTCGAGACATGATATTTTCTGATCATGCCAATGTTATTTAATAATACACTGACTCTTGGTAACTGTGGTCGGGGCGTTACAGTTGGAATTAGAGGAAGTTTAGTAAAAACCTTGGAAGCTAGATTTAGATAAACTCTGATTAGAGCACATAGGCCTTAGATGGAATTTGAGGATTAGTATAGAAGAACATCCTAGAATTTTGGTATTTTTAAAGATTATGAAATTTTTATGAGAAATACAACCCTGTTTGGATACAAGCATGTAGAGGAGGCTCTGGCACAGATGTACCTAGCGGTAAAATCCAAAAACACCGCTTTGAGCTAGACTCAAACTTGAACTAGTGCACAACAACGGGCCTTTTTGCACTCTTGTTTACAACACTCACAGGGGATATGCTTAGGATAATTCTTATTTTCTTTACAAACCATTATGAAGGGCTTATGATTATATACTTACTCAAAGATACCATTTTTATGATTATGGATTATATCCATTAACTGTTCAAATTATGTTAGGTTTTTTACATGTTTGTAATTATTCATTGCAATTCATAAACTGACCTAGTTTATGATATTGTACAAAAATGGCACCTAATTGAAGGAATGTGAACTCCAGCAATAGGTATGATCCAATGAGTAAGAAAAACCATATCATTCACGGTATTAAGAAAACATTTAGAAGGGAAATATTATCCCATGTATTTTAAAAATATGAAGAAATAGTATTAGGTGTTAATAAGATATTTAAAGAATTCAAGGAGTCCTATGGATTTAAAGGGAAGCAAGAGAGGAAAAGGATGGAATTGAGAAATATGGATAAAGGGAAGAGGAAAAAGAATAATTTTCCAATATGTGATAACTATGGGAAGAAACACCCTGGAACTTTCCTGAAAAGAATGGGAGTTTCTTATATGTTTTCAAAAAAAGGACACCATGTGTGTAACTGCATGGGTAAGAAAAAGGTTTCAAATGAACAATGCTTCATCTTCAAAGAGTTGGGACACTAAGAAAACCAATTTCCAAATCATCAGAGTATTCCCTAAATGATGTTATTAGATAATAATCAATTTATTATACTACCACAGATGAGAAGGAATTATTAGAGTTTGTATGTTGTTATTAAAGAATTATGTTATTTGAGTGTGGTATCAACAATGTACATGATATAATAATTATAGACTATATAAGGATTGTACTACATTAATATTTCATTAAGGACTTGAGATTTTTTGGAACCATGAAAAGTGATTCAATAGCAGGTTAAATTTTTGGAAAATATTTGGTTCAGAGAAAGGTAAACCATAATATGGTTCTGATACTGAGGTATTGATTTCTGAATAATACATGATTGATTTGGATAAATTATATTGGATATTCTTGACTACCTTGAAACTGATTAATGATTTGTATATTAAATCAATGATGGAGTTTACTACATATTTGGATAGATGGAGTATTTCTAGCATTCTATATGTAATAAGGGATCATGAATGTAATTAATAAGGTTTTATGGTATTTCAGGATGTTGCAGTGTTTTAATAGAATACACGATGAAGGTGTTCACATGCTATTAAATGGAAAAAACGATTTTCATTGTGTTTAGATACCTTATTAATTGTTTACTGTGAGTTTGGATAGAAGTATTTTGGATAAGTCTAGTTTGAGATTATTTTTGGATTTCCATAAAAAGTACAAACTAGAGGTCAGGCAGCAACCCGTCGTGTCCGGCAAGGTTGTGAGACTTGAACCCACAACTGATGGGCGACAAGGGTGTATCACTTACCCCTGACCCATCTGATCTCCTGGATTTAATAATGTAGTTTTTTAATGGTTCTACTAGACGAAATAAAAATTTATTTTTTTGAACACAATACGAATAGGATAAATAGAATATTATTTTTAAGTTATATTATCTTTTAGAGTGAAAGATGAGGTTGTGGTAGAACTTAGTTAATGGATGAGAATCTACTTGTCAAGTATATATTTTTCTTCTTCTCTTATTCAATAAATAAATTAATTATTATACTTTAGTGAAGGGATCTTAAAACAAAAAATGTGTTATCCTAATACCATATGTTTTATTGAACCGATAGTATTTTAAATCATCATAGATTGATGAATTTAAGGTCTTCAATTTTACACTTGTTTGTGATTGATGACCTCATTCACTACCTGAAAATATTTATGTTTTTCCTCCAATTATATTTCTCTAATTGCCACCAATGATCTCCTAATCGAGATCATAATTTTATGGCGACCCTTTCATTTCCCTTTTCCTCTTATTAAGACTAAATTTTATTAACCTAATTTCCGATGTGAGTTTTCCCAAAGGTATTTTCTATTTTCATAATTTTATGTTCGAAAAATAATTTCAAATTATGGGGATGAAATTTATTAAAGGAGGGAAGAATGTAACACCCCAATATTTCATAGTATGTTATTTCTTCAATGGAATTCAATAACATTCACTACACGCAACACCGAGTTGTATCGCACCATGACTTACCAAACAAGACGTTCAGAAGCGGTTATGAATAGTATTAACTAAACATTGAAATTTGTATAATCCTTATAATCTTAGAATCCCTATTATGAGTTTTTTAGACATAATTTAATAAGAAATACATTTTTTCAGATAAAATAACTATTTTTCAAAAAATGCAATTTTACCGCCTTTTAATGGAGAAGCCTTTATAAATAAAATATTTGAGACTTTTATATATTCAATTTGAAAAAATATACTTCTTATTTAGAATATGTATATAATAATTTAGTTTCAATAATGTTTTGGTGTTTTTCTGATGACTTTCATATTTGGGTGAATAGTGAAAAATACTATATTTTACCTAAAAAAACATTTTTAATCAAAATAATTTATATTGTTAAATTATACATTTTAATGGTATGGAAGTATAAATACATTATATTTTTACCATTTAATCCAATTATTGTCATTGTATGTAATTTCACATTGAAATTGGACATATACATGTGTCAATCTTTTCATAGTTATTATTTCTTTAAAATACGTCTTTTGGTTTTAATAGCAGGAATTTATTTTAAATTAATCAGTGCAACTTTATTGTTATAAGTTTTGTAAAATATACTTAATTTTTTTATTTGGAATATCTAAATTATCTTACGGTGATATTTTTGTACTTTTCTGATAACTTTCATATTTTGATGAATAGTAAAAATTAATAAATTTTAATTAAAAACACCTTTTTAATCAAAATAATTAATAGTGATAAATTATGTGTTTGAGTGATTTTAAATTATAATTAGATTAGTATTTTACAATTTAATCCAATTTTTGTCATTGGACATAATTTCATATTTAAAATGGATATAAGAAAGTGTCAATCTTTTGATAGTTATTATTTGTTAAAAACACGTTTTTTGTTTCGACAACGGTAATTAATTTTAAATTAATTTCTTATACTTCTGAGTTTTGATTTTAGAAAAATGGATTCCATATTTAGAATCATGAGATTCAAATTTTGAAAATAGGTATCTTTTATTTTTAGACAATTTGAAAAATTACTTTGGTAAATATTTCATTTACCATGGTTAAAGCGTAAATCTGGTAAATAAGGGTAAAAAATAATATTATAATAATACAAAATTACCTTAAAACGTGTCCTACCCATATTAGATGATACATTTCCGACCATGGGCATATTTGGGTCCATTCTGGTACGCCATAGAGCCACTTGTAAGTGATAATGAGACTTCATATTAATTAAGTTATTGTAAATGAAAAAATGACATAAGCATATATATTTTAGAAGAAAAAAAAATTACATAGGGTTATATATGTTATATTTTCGACTATAAATATTCCTTATAAATCTAAAAATATTTCCAACATCATGGTATTTTTTTTATAATTTTTATACATATAATAAACTAAATTATCTATGTCAGAATAATGATGTTGTGTTTACCTCGTTAATAAATGTTTTAAATAAATAAGATTATAAAGACTAAAATAAAACCCAAAACCTGTCCAATTGTTATTGGATGATTTAATTTAGATCATGATTCATCCTATATTCATCTTTAATTCATTTTGGACCTTTAAAAACCGAATATCATTATATAATAAAATAATATTTTCAATCCTTCCTAAAGAGCCCCTCCTCCCCCTTATAAAAGGACACCACTTCTATCCAATTTGTCACACCTATCAAGCATTCTAGATCTTCAAACCTCTTCTTAATTAATCTCCATACATCCTTATCCTTATCCTAGATGCCTTACCTTAGGTTGAAGACACTTCAAGATTTTTTTTTTGGTTCAAACCAAACGGAGTTACCCAAATTAAAGGTAACGATTTCTCTTAGCTTCATATATTTTATTTTACTACTCCAACCCCTAAACACTACTTATTCATTTATATCATAACAAAAACAGTATCAAAAATATACTAGGATATTTTTATGAGAATTATTCGAACTACACTTACACACACCTCCATCTAATGGGTGAAGAACATAATGATTCTGTGGATTGCAACCAAACATCTCACGAAACGATGATTGTTCAATTATCTTCTACCACCTGTCATAGTGGCCATTATGATGGAACTGTAATTAAATATGATATTAATGATATTTATTTTATATATAATATTCTTTAATTCCATTTTATATCATACCATTATTTTTTTCATGTTGTATATATATATGATAATTTCATTTGAGGAAGTGCGGACTACCGCCCCCTCAAAGTGATATGACTCGTTCATACCATAATGGAATGTATAAAGGATGTAGTTTATGAACTTAAGTAACATATATAATATATTATATTATTATTTAATAATAATATACCTATGTATCATTTTGTTTATTCCTTTTAAAATAAAAATTGAAATGGAAGTAGCGTTTGTGCGTACGTACGGATTACCGTCCCCACGAACACGATGAGATTCATTTCCCCATAATATCCATTCAAGACTAATTATCATTTGATGATTAAAATTAATGTTAAAGAACTTTATATCATTCTTTTTATGAATAAGATACAACCTATCCATAACAAACACGGTGTACGTAACAAAGCATATAAGGGAAAACTAATCAGTTAACACCCAAAACCACGATAATACTAAAATAATATTAACAAAACAATACTAAAAGATCATATATGATATCATATTTATATATATTATTCTTGTATAATTTAATAAAAATGATTTATCTATTATACAGGAGGTTAACCTACCCTCAAACAAGGATAAGTACAAGTTAATGGGTTTTCATCTCACTCTTTATTCCTGTGAGATTCGTGCCATAATGCCATTATTAACTTTTGTGTGGTGTATGTACTGCCCATAATTTTATTCATTATGAAATACAATTTAATTTATATCTATTTACATATTCATTGTATGATACAATTATCATGGGGTGTATGTTTTTAATGTTACCAAATTGGTATGGGTTTATTTCACAATCTCTTCATTATCCGAGGTTGTTAATACGTAATTATCTACTGGGACCTCTTTATCATCCACATACATGTTTCTTAAAAATGTATTTCAAAACATTCTTACTATTTTAAACAATATGGATTAAAGTCAATTATTCCCTTGTTTGTCATTTTATAATATGTTTATAATGTAATCTTTACGACATTTTCCAAACAAGGACCCTTTTAACCCTTCTCGATAAATTAAGGTAGGAATGTTTTTTTTAACTTATACTATGAGTGAGGATATTTTGCACCATTGTAAAATCTTTAAAGCTTCCCATAAGAGATTATAAGAAAATTTTCAAAGTAAATGTTTTACTTTATAATTGTGTGACTTTTAAATGATTTCAAAAAAAGAGATATTCCTCTCAAATGGTATTGATTTCATCTATGTCAACATCCATTGATGGATTTTAAGATTATTTGAAATTGATTTATCATGATACAAATATTCCATATTTTATTGAAGGGTTTGTGAATGTTTGACTGTGGATGTGTTATTTTTATACCATTCATTTTTTATGGAGAATGTATTTAAATTTTGTATGCATGTTTAATATGAATTTTTATGTTATTTTTAAACCTATTCATATGAGGAATGCATTGGACTTAGTAAGTGACGGGTGGATCCCAAAATAGCTCCTCTATGCATCAGTAGGTCTCATGATACAAAATAGTGTCTTGGAATAGGCATTGACAAAATCTTATTTGCATTCTTGGCACGAGGCCTTGGCTAAGTGTTTATGATAGTCTAGAATTATGGATTCCATCCTTATGAAAGTGGTTATTGATATTGCATTGATTATTCAACTAGTAGAATAACCATGTGAATAAGTAAATGGAATTAGTTTATTTTATTTTTTGCCATATTATGCTGAATTTCATGTTTAAAAGGCTTTTGTTTTAGTTATTCATTGCCTTAAATGTTTATGCTAATTTATGAAATTTTCTGCTATATTGTTATCCTTAATACGCATCTGAGCTCACCCCTTTCTATGTTTTATTTTTCCCAGGATTTGAAGAAATATTTTATGACTAACATGCAGGGATAGTCTTAAGGGGATATGAGTGTGGAATATTATTGTAGTTTTTCACTTTATGATGTAATGTAACATTTGTGAATAAATCTAGTGATTCCAAGGCTACTCAACTAATCAGTCTTTCGATACTTGATCTTTTGTGATCATGCCAATGTTATGTAATAATGCACCAACTATGGCTTACTCAGGTCGGGGCATTACAACATTGATAAGCCTCTTGATTATCTCCTTAAATATTTCCTCACATTCTTAAGTCTAGAAAAACCTCCTCCATCCATTTCATCTTGGTAATTTGGGTTAAAAATCGGGATGCATTCTTCACAAATCATTTGTAATACCGATCCAGTCCATGGAATCTATATATTTCTATTACATATGTTTTCCTACGCTATTCTTCGACTACCTTTGTCTTGGAAGGTTCCATGGATATCCATTTATGGGTGATAACATGCCCCAAATATTATACTTCCTCCTTCTATAACTCACATTTACTACAATATTAATTATGTTTCCCCATCACAACATTTTCAACACTCTATTAAAATGCTCTTTGTGTACCTCCTTTCTCTTGGAGTATATTAGAATATCACTGATAACGACTATGAAAAATGGGTCGAGGTAATCACTAAAGACTCTAATCATTAAACAATGAATATTTCTGGAGAATTAGGGATTCCATATATAATAACATTGAATTTCATTATATTTTTAAAATTTGACCTCTTTTATTTTGAGACAAGGCATCTTGATGACATGTAATTTCTAGGACGGGAGTGGCTGAAATGTATTTTTGAAACATTATTACGGTTCATGAAATATACTTGCGAGTGGGTTTTTCTAACATTCAAACCAGTGCCTAAATCCAAAATTCCAGGTTACCATTGGACACAGAGCATCAGGATTCGCTTAAAAAGGGCATGTCATGGCCCGTGGGGGCTACCGTTGGAATGTATATTTTTTGATGTAAGAAAATAATTAAGTAACTATTGTATTATTTTCAAATCATAATAATTACCAATATTTATATTATATTGGAAATATGAGAGTTCCATTGACACTTTGAGAGCATGTTTCCCTTTGGAAGAGCATAATGTTTCCCAGTGTGGGTCGATGTTGAATGTTAATTTTTGGTCCTTTCAAAAGAAAAAAATAACATTATAGGTTATTTTAACTGTTTTAATCATCATTGAGAAGTGGTAACTCGTCTCTGTGGTGCAGTGATGAGGTGATGAAAAATATCATCAATGAACCTCATTAATGATTTAGTGTGACGACACTGCAACTATGTGTAATAGAAACAATGATTCATGTTCATCAATTAATAACATAAAAATAAATGCATCATTATTGGCCTAATCCTAGAATTGCATGAAGATATGATCTATAGAGGTGAAGAATGACTAACAGACCTTCTTTCACCCTTCTAATAATCTCTAGAAACTGTGGGATACAGAACTATAATGAATAATAGAGGCACGCGACCCAATTCATCCTCGACCACAATCCCATCCCAGGAATGGATTTTTATTCTAATTTAATTCTCCCATGACCCTATTCATTCATTTAAATGTTGATCATGGGTTTAATCACAAAAAACCTAACTCATGGTTCGATCATTTATGTTGGATGGTTAATGATATGGGATAAAATAGGAAATTATATCTTAGGGATTTTAATTGTCTATGCTTCTTGTTTCCACTAAATTAAACAAATCCCCGTTGACAAGACCATAGGCTGGTTTGTTTTGTTAGGGTATTGATTTTTTCTTTTTTAATGAACCCTCCAATCAATATTGAGGTGACCTCAATGCTATAGCAGGAATAGTGGCGATCCAAGAAGATAGATGGCACCGAAGGTTCAAGAATTAGAACACAGGAGTAGACTCGGTTGTCCAAAAAAGATACCACCAGCGCAATGACAGCTGTGACGGTGGCACGTGATATTGGCTACATGTGGGAGGTGACGCACCTCGTTAGCTGGTAGAGGTGATGGAAGCCACAACCCCTGCTGCCTATGGAGGTGCTATATGGTGGGGTTGTTTGGGTGCCACATTAGAGCAGTGGCCTGCCAAGTAGGCCACATCACACATGGCATGAAGTTCATGCGAGATCACGAGCGGACGACCCAACCAGCCTCAGGTCATCTGCAAGATGCCAGTATACCGTAGATTGAGGATGAATCATAGGAGAGGGACATGTCCCCATTGACCCACATTGGCAGAATAGGGACACACTGAACACTATATCCCAGGTTTCTCAAACCTATCAGCCAAATAGGCGAAGCTATAGCTGCAGGCCTGAACTGGAATCAGGTCGGGTCGGTGGCGCAAAATGGGTTTTTGGGTAGCCTGAGATGGAGAAGAGACGGCTTGCTGATGCAGCTGGGCCGATGGGAGAAACTATGCCACTAAGAGGCCCGTACTGGGATTGAACCAACATGCTAGTTGAGAGGGGGGCTAGGTGAAACAAGTTAGCTGGGAAACCTGTTGTACTGAACCCACAACCGAAATGGGTCGTGTCCAGCATGGCCCAACATGCCTGGCCTTGAGGCATGGCCAGACCGGGCTAGAGCTGATCTCACTTGGTTGGTTAGGGTCGTATGAACTAGGTCGGGTCATGTGTTACACCTAAGCTGAGTTAGTTGGGTCCGTCTAGTAATTTCAGACCAGGCCTAGACACAGTAGGCCCCTGGTTTCTAAAACAATAATATCTTTCAGACTAGGAATCCAATATACGCTTTTATGGAATTGGGGACCTTGTGATGAGACTATCAGTTCATAATACTCTATATGAGAATTAATTGTAGTCTATATGTGACTGACGGCTTAAAGAGTAGAATCTCCCATAATCAAGTTCACAATGATTAGAAAACTAACATAAGTATATGAAATGAAAGATATTATGAGCGGGTCATAGTAATCTAGATGGGAAAGACAACAACTTGTCTTAATGATGCAGCTGGACAAGAGACAAGCTGGTCTTAATATTCATGTTGGCTAAGAGTGGAGTGGGTCTTAGTGATCCTGCAGGCCCAGAGACAAGTGTGTCTTAAAAATCAAGTAGGCCCTGAGACGATAATGTATTAGTGATCCAGCTTACATAGATACTAGTGGTTATATATGATCCAACTGGGTGCGAGATGATCTGGAATACCTGATCCAGATAGCATAAAGATGAGTGGGTCTAAGTGATCCATCTGGACAAAAGATGAGTGAGTCTAACTGATCCATTTGGCCTAGAGACAAGAGGGTCAATGTTATCCAAATGTCCTTAGAGATGAGTGGATCTCAGTGATCCCATTGGCCCAGGGGATGTGAAGGCCTAAATGAAGAATATTTCATCAGTATGAATGCTGACCATTATTACTAATAATTTATCTTTTTACAAATTGATTTATAATTGGTGTGAGATTCTTTTTATTTGGGGTCCTTCTTTGTGTTCTTGTATTGTGGTTTTTCCATTGAGGTTTGGGGTTCCTACTGAGTATTATGTTAATCACCCATACACGGGCTTTACCCGCACGTGTCATATCACATTATGATGATTGAAAGTATGATGGAGACCTCAGTGGCCTTGTACTAGGTGGTTCCTAGGGGGATCAGGATGGTAGGGCATACTTCTACAGCTTCTGATTGCTTGTCTACACTTACCGACCAGGTGGTGTTTTTAGCAGGCATCTAATCAAAGATCTTGTACTCCATTTTGTTTTTAGTTTTTGTTTGATTTGTCTATCATCTAGACCATTTACGTTAAGTATTAATTTTACTCAAATTAGTTTTTGAGTCAATAAGGTTTCTCTATGACTTTTCAATTCCTCTATGTTTTGAAAAATCACAAACACTTTATCATAAGGAAAATTGTTTTTACCCATTGATTATTTTCATATGCAAAATTTCCCTTCTCTATGGAAATTTTATCCTTACCAATTTTTTCATTTTTCCTTTTATAATCACTAAAAATCCATTAAATATTATCTCTATGTATAAAATATGGTTTCATATCTAAAACCTCATAATCATATAAATCTTTGGTTATAGAGTATTCTATTTCACACTCAGAAATATCTGTTATTCTGACTATGAATTCATTGAAATTAAGGTTCTGAATTCCTAGACAATAAAACTATGAATTCCACAAATTTCAAACAACAAATTACTCATACTTAAGAATCCCAATTCTCCAGAATAAATATTTCAAATCCTTTAAAATTCAGACTCCAAAATACGCAGAATATTGACTTTGAATTCCTCAGAATTAAGTAGCTGAATTCCTTAGAATTCAGACTATGAATTATTTATAATTTAGAACCCAAATTCCTCATAATTTAGACCCCCAAATCCAAAAAAAATTGACTCTGAATTCCTCAAAATTCAGATTCCAAATTCATCGTAATTTATAATCAGAAATCTATAGAATTCAGGTTATGAATTCTTTGGAAAACATGATCTGAATATCCATGATTTATAGTCTTTTAATTTTTACTTGGTTAGAATCTGGAATTTATTTTTTCCAAGACTCCCAAAAATAAATTTGGTTAAAAATCATCAATTTTATGACAAGTAATATGAAATTATGTCATTCAATCAATTTCTAAAAAATAGTTGTTTGAGTGACACGTGTACAGGTCCCTCCGAGATTCAAGAAAAATATGACCGTTGGAGGAGGGTTCCAACCATTAGAGTAGTGATGATAAATAGGATCTCATTTGAATGATCCCAAAATCTATTCCTTTAATCAAGAGATTTTATACTGCTAAAGTGATTTCTAGAGAGAGAGACTCTAACGCTTTGAGAGGTTCTGAACATCTTATTCAAATTGCTTTGTGAGACTCTGTTTGTTGCTGAGTAAAATCGAGGGATTCAAGCGATAGGAAGACAGAGGTGATAAATACCTTACTGTTTTAGGAATTGTGGGTATAGAAATATAGATTCTGATATTCCTATCGAGGTATTACCCTGGTGTAGGTAAGACAGACTTTCTTGAATGTATAAATCAAGGGACCTTTATCCAATGTTGTTGGATACCCTACTATTTGGGTTAATGATTTCATACATGATACATGTTTTGTTTCATGTTTATTTCTTTTTTATTTTGAGAAATGAAGAATGCATAAGCTTTTTATAAATTCTAATGCTTTTTTATACTCTGATAAGTAACATTTTATACACATTAAGGTAGAATATTTTTCTTATAAACTTTCCTTATGTTTCATTTACTGAACCTAGTAAGCTAGTTTACTAGAACTAAAAGAGGTCATGTATATTTATCTTGTTTAACATTGTTAAACATAGTTTTCCTTATGGATAAAAAAGAATTTAGATCCTGGTATAACAGACTTAAAATATTTTTGTTAAAAAACAATTATGTTACATGAACTCTTTATCCAACCCTTTTTACAAAGAATGTTATGAATAAAATTTTTGATTATTCAAATTTATTTTGATGTCATTATATTCATTACTACTCAACAATAATTAACAGGTTCGTTTGAGAATCTAATAAAATTTGAGTTCAAAATGGGTATGATGGGTGAGTTAACATGTTTCCTAGGTTTTTCAAATATCATGAGAACCCAAAGGAACTTATATATGTCAAAATAATTATATTAAGTATCATTATAAAAAGTATGTATAGTAGAGCACTAACCATATAAGTACTCACATTGATACCTCAATCTCACATAATCCTGATGAAACCAGGAAACCTGTAGATCATACATCATTTGTAGGTATGATAGGTAGTCTACTATACTCAATAGCTAGTCGTACAGACATAATGTTTTCAGTATGCTAATGTGCAAGATATCAATCCAATCCTAACGAATCTCATTTAATAGCAGTTAAAATAATTTTTCTTTATTAAAAGGGGACCACGGATTTAGGACTCTTATATTTCTGGAAATGATTTTGTTTTAAAAAAATCAGATGTTGAATTTTGTGGATGTAGAATGGATAGTAAAAATTCATCCCAAACATGGAATTTTTAGGTGATTAATTAGTTTCTTGGTCATGCGATAAGCAACACTCAGTAGTACTTTATACTAATGATGTTGAATTTCTAGCAGTTGGTAGTTGTTGTGCTCATGTATTGTGGATGCAACACTCACTCACAGACTATGGAATGAGTTTTTACCAAATTCCAGATATTGTGTGATAACACTATTTCCATTTCCCTATGTAATGTCATGATCATAACTCTCAAATAATAAACATAGATATTAGGCATCACTTTCTTTGGGATTACATGCAAAAATAAGTTATCATTCCACAATTTATCATAATGCAATATCATAATTATTATATTTTTACAAAATATTTACCCACTGATCCAATTAAATACATAAAATAGAAGTGAGGAATGATAACTGTAAGATAATCTTCAATATTAACTTCTTTTCAAAACCAATATCCATACAATAAGAAACTCTTTTTCATAGGGGTGGGGGTAAATTTTTTAATAATTAAATATTTCTTAATCAATATTTTTCTAATAAAAATATTTTCAATGAAAATTATCATAATCAAATTATTCTTGTAATCAATTTTTTCGTAAACATTTTATTTAATGATCAAAATTTTTCATAATCAAATTCTTATTTTCATCCTTTAAAAACTATCAATTTGACAAACATTCCTTACATAAGACAAGTTCCCTGAAACAGATGTTATTCAAGAATTATTTTCTTTTTTACTAATAATTTTCCTTGAATTCCAAAATGTATGCTTCTTTTCTTAAATATTTATAATCATTATTTTTTACATGTAGGAATTTTCATCGTGTTTATGAAATATTTTGAAATTTAATTTTCCTTAAATCCAAATTTTTATCTTCAAAACCTAAAAAGATTGGAACCTACCAAATTCCTTCTTTGGGTATCATCTCAACTGTCAGATCTGATCAAGCATGTCTTCACCATTGTATCTTTTTGAAAAGATGAATAGTTTCCTCCAACACCTATTTAAAGACCCCCCGATGGTTGTCCCACACCAGCTTTCAAAGCCTTGGCATGCTAAAACTCTTCTGCTCTACTTATGGACTATTACGAATCTCCTAGTTATCCTAAAATCTAAATATATTTGGAATATTCTTCTTAGAAACAAATTTGTTCAGAAAAGGAAATTTTTTAGTGGATGATATAAATAGAAAGGTTAGTATATCCAATGATTTTCTCAATTTATGGTTCTCTTATTTCAAAGAACATCAAGTTAAATAGGTGGGAGAGTTTGTGTATATCCAAATTGAAGGCACAAGATCAGGTTTATCAAAATCAATTGTAGAGTTTTATGAGTCTGTATTCTTTTTCAATGTGGGTGGGAGAGAAATGTTTTCCATTAAGAGAAGTGGAAAAATATATTCCCTTTATTACAGTAAGGCTGCAAACTTAATTAGAATTCCATATGAGCGTGAAGCCGAGTTCTTCACCCATAAGCTACAAAATGTGTCATAATCATTTGATTAGGAGAAAAACATATAATTTCATTTTTTATCAAGGGTAATGACTCCAATGATTAATCATCTTTCTAAAAAATTTAAGATCATATAGTTACGGGTTTAGGTATTTCACATTCTTTGAGTATTTGATAAGGATACCCTGAAGAAGAGTAATATCTTGGTTGTGGATTTCATAGTAAACAATAAAAAGATAAATTTGGTGGGGTTTTCAATTCTTTCATTTATGAATTTAAATAATGGGACTCTAAAATATCTGATCATTATGTATCCAGTTCTATCTGAAGGATAATTTTCCATTTTATTGATTCTTTCCAAACCCCGTGCCATTCTAAGAAAATTAATTTAAAGGTCATGTTTCTTAATGATGAAAACCTAATGAGGATGATGGTTTGATTCAATATTGAATCCAAAGATTTTTATAATTTATATGAACCCAAAATAGAATCCATATGATAGAAATTGGATGTTGATGAAACCTCCATGAAGGGTGGTAAGAAGAGAAAGCTGACGGAAATAGAAGTGAGGGAAAAAAACCCTTGTAATTCCGAAAACTCCCCCCACACCTCCAAAACTAGAGATGAAAAAGACTTATCCGAATGAAGTGGTAGAAAAAAGGAGAGAAGACAATAATAATATAAAGAAATGGGATCTTAGTTTTGGTTTGGACCCTACAGATGAAAAATCCCTAAATATTAAGGCTTTTGATGAGCATGATAAGTAAGAAGAAGAAAAGAAGCAAAAGAAGAAGCTGTTTAAAGATTGGATTGTTCAATCTTTTCTCAAGGATGTAGTAAAAGCTTGTAAACAAGCCTGTGTAATAGAGTCATTGTGGAATGAATCACTCTTATTGACTATAGTAAAGAAGATGGTTATTAATGATCCTGATGAAGAAGAACAAATAGTTCAGGAAGATGAATTAGAAGAATAAAAATAATAATAAGGAAATGATGATGCAGATTATAAGATAATAGAAGTGGAAGAAAACCATTAGAACGAGAGTCCTTTATGAATTTTTTCAATGTAAAATTCTTAAGATAAATAAACCAAAATTCTTTCACAAAGAAAAGAGGATGAGGAGGATGAAGAGGTGAATAATCCATCTGGTGATGAAATCATAAATCATGATTTTTATCAACTAGAAGATCAAGTGACAGATGCTAAAAAATGAAAAAGTTGAGAAAGATAAAACATTTCAACTACGAGATAGTGAACATGAGTCACCAAAAAAAGTAGAAATCATTGCGAGAGCTGATAAGGGAAAATAAATGTTTTTTGACACACCGTGGAAAACCCTAGAGGATAATAAAGATGTTGGAAGATCTTCAAAAAGAAAAGGTGAAGAGATAGAGAAAGAATCCTCACCAACCAATGAATCTGATTCGGAATCATCATCTCATTGATATGACTTTGTGGTACAATCATTGATGATGTTGGTTGAAATCATTACATTATTTCCATGTATAGACTCCAGGTTCAAAATGCTTCAACACTCGATTAATCAAAAATTGGATTTCGTTTCCATGATTATGGATATGTTTTTCAGGGATGAGGCTTATTTAAAATCATTCTTCATTAGCTACAAATATTACAAGAAGTCATTTAATTAAATTACAAAGTGTTAAAGAAATAAAATAAAAGAAATGATAATCAATGATGATTTTCAAGAATGTGTGAAAGCTTATTTTGACACCAAATATATAACGTTCAAAGATATTTCTAAAACTTTTGAATAAATGATCAGTTTCGAACAAACCTGGAAGTTGGAAGTCAGAGATCTGAATGATAATTTCAACTTAGTATCTTTGAATTGGAAATTGGAAAGAGATCATAGAATTGAGTTTGAAGAAAAGCTCAGTAATAAAGAAGAACATTTGAAGGCTCATACATATTTTCTTATGTCTTGTGAAGAATAGATCAAAGCATTGGAGAAGAAAAATGAGGATCATGATCATCTGCTCAAGAATTTTTATGAGGATCATAAATAGATTAAAATTATAAAATCCATTATGAAGAAGTTAATGTCGAAGGAGAAAGAAGGATGATTTTTCACCTATATGATCTTTTTTCGTACTTACATTCTTGGAAAAAAATTTCTATCATAATGAAGTGTTGGTTGTTCTTCACATGTTTTGTTGTATTGTACCTATATTTCATGTACCATATTTTTTTCATTTCCTTTTATTTTTTTAAATCACAAAGGGGGGGGGAAAGAAGTGATAAATATAATACTAAGTAAAGAAGATAATCCCCAATGTAAGAGTGAGTCAATCTAAGGTGGAGTTCTTATCAAAGAATATTTCCTTATACAAGAAAAATATTAATCTATTTTAGGAATTCAAGAATATGATCCTTAGGGATTTCAAATCCTAAGGGATAGTTATTTGTATTAACCATGATTCATATGTAAAGGGATATATGTTTTTAGTTTCATTTTCACAAAAAAAATTCTATGTCCTTATATTCATTTTTATATGGATATTTGAGCTTTCCAAAAATGAAGAGATTGTTGAGTCAATAAGGTTTCCTTTTGACTTTTCCATTCCTCTATGTTTTTAAAATAAAAAACACTATATCATAAAGCAAATAGTTTTTCCATACAGATTATTTTCATATTGGAAATTTCCATTATCTATGGAAATTATACCCTTAATTATGTTTTCATTGTTCATTTTATAGTCAACCTAAATCTAACTAATTTTGTCCATAAGTCAAAAATTCAGTTTCATATCTAAAACATCGCAATACTATAAATCCTTGATTATAGATTATTTTCTTTTTAGAATCAAAATTCACTGATTTTCTGACACCAAATTCACTGAAATTCATGTTCTGAATTCCCTTAAATTCATACTCCGAATTCCTCAAAATTAAAACTCCAAATTCCACAAAACTCTACCCTAAATTCCTCATAATTCGAACTATAATTCCACAAAATTTGAATTCAAAATTCCTGAAAATTCAGAATCCAAATTTCTCACAATTTAGACTCTAAATTCAAATTAATTTGGACTTCAAAATCCTCATAATTCTGTCTCTGAATTCTTCTGAATTTCAACCCTGAATTCCTCACAATTCTGTTTCCAAATTTATTGGAATTCAGACTCTGAAATCATTAGAATTCGTCTTCTGAATTCCTTGGAAAGTATAATCTGAATATCCATGATTTATAGTCTCTGAATGTTCACTTGGTTAGACTTCGAATTTTCGTTCCTAGACATTGATATATAATATTGGTTAAAAAACATAATTATCCTTACATGTATTATAAAACGATGTCATAAAATCTATTTCTAACTAACTGTTGTTTGAGTAACATGTGTATAAGTCTCTTTGATATTCAATGATTAAATATGACTGTTAGAGGAGGGTGTCGACCATTTCAGAGGTGCTTATAAATATGATCTCATTTGGACGATCACAAAAACTGTTCCATCACTCTTAAGATTGCTTGCTACTGAAGTGATTTCTATAGAGAGAGAATCTCATGATTTATTTGGTTCTAAAAAGCGTGTTCATATTTCTTTGTGTGGTCCCATTGTTGTTGAGTGCCACTGAGGGATTCCGGGGATAGGATGACAGTTGTTCTAACTACCATATTATTTAAGGGAATGTTGTGATAATGAGACAGATTCCGATATCTTAATCTAGGGATTACTCTGACGTGGGTAAAACATACTTTCTTGAATTTATATATAAATGGGCCTTTATCAAAGGTTATGGGATACCCTACTCTTTGGGTTAAAATATTTCATACTTGTTACTTATTTTGTTTCAAGTTTATTTCCACTGTATTTTGATAAAGGAAGAAATAATAACATTTTTATAATTTGTTGTACGTTTGTATACTCTGATAAGCAAGATTATATATGCTTTAAGGTAGAATATTTTTCCTGTAATCATTCATTATGTTTTATTTCGAGAAATTTATTTTCGAAGCCTAGTAAGTTTGTCAAGATGAACAAAACGAGGTAATGTAAATTTACCTTGGTTAACATTGTTAAACATAGTTTTTTGTAATGTTAAACATTCCCCTAGTGCCTTGTTTAATAGACTTACATGATTTTTTATAATAATAAAATTATGGTAATGGACCTTCTAATCAAATCCTTTTCATAATTAAAGACTAGAAAACTCTTTTGATTGTTCAAATTCACGTTGATTGAATTATATTTGGTTAAACTCCTAAATAATTAACCAATTTGTTTGAAAATCTAATGAATCCTGAGTTTGAAATGAATATGAGGGGCGAGTTAACATTTTTCCATGTTTTTAAGAATTTTCAAAAAAACAGTATGAACATATATATCTCAAAATAAGTATATTAAAGATTTTCTCAAAAATTATAGATATGAAAACACTAAGAGTATACGTACCCTCATTGGTACCTCAATCTTACATGATCATGTTGAAGTTGGGAAACCATTAGATTAATCATCATTTAGAGGTATGATATGAATTATACTAAACTCAATAGCTATTCATCCAGACAGAAATTTTTTAGTATGCTTATGTGAATAATAACAATCCAACCCTAAGGAATCTCAATTTAATGGAGTGAAAATAATTTTTCATTATTTACTGGGAATAAGGTTTTTATGACTCATTTATAATTCTAGAAATGATTTTGTTTTAATTTTTATTTCTAGATGTTGAATTTGGTGGGCGTAGAATGGATATTAAAAATACATCTAGAACATGTTGTTTTTAGGAGATTCAATACTTTTTTGGTCATGAGAAAAGGAAACACTCAGTAGAACATTCAATTTCTCATGTTGAATGTGTTTCTTCTAGAAGTTGTTGTGCTGCAGTGTTGTGGATTCAACACACAGTCACAGACTATGGCATGAGATTTTCCAAAACACAGATATTGTGTGATAACACTGGTTCTATTTCCCTAAATAAAATCCACGAATATAACTCTCATTAATAACACATAGATATTTGTAATCACATTCTTAGGGATCACTAACAAAAATAAGATATAATTATTCAATTTATCAGAACGCATGATCAACTTGATAATATTTTCACAAAATCATAACCCTATGATAGACATGAATTAATTAAACAGTTGTTATGAATGATAACCATAAGTTAATCATCCATATCAACTTATTTTCAAAAACTATCTCTTTATAGTAAGAAACTCATTTTCATAGGTGGAGTACATAGGTTTTCATAATGAAAATTTTCTTAATCAATTTTTTGTTAATCAAGTTTTTTTTAATAAAAAATTTTGTAATAAAAATTTTCTTTATAAAATATTTTAAATTAGAATTTTATTAATCAAAATTACCTTAATCAAATCTTTTTTGAAATAATTTTTTTTAATCATTTATTTAGTGATCAGATTTTTTTGTAATCAAATTCTTCTTCCATAGTCTAAATACTCTCAATTTAAAAAAATTTCCTTACTTAATAAAATTATTTGGAATCAAATGTTTTTCAAGAAGAATTTTCCATATTATTGCTAATATTCATAGAATTATGGATGGTATGTTTCCTTTATTAAATATTTGTAATCATAATTTTTTACATGTTGGTCTTTTCATCTTGTTTAAGAAAATGGTTCAGATTCATTTTTCCATAAATTCGAATATTTATATTAAAAACCTCAAAAGATAAGAACCTACCAAATTCCTTCTTTGGCTATCATCTCTTCCATCAGATCTATTCAATCATGTTTCTTCCATTTTATCTTTTAGTATAATGAACTGTCACCTCAAACACCTATATAATGAACCCCTGATTGTTGTCCCACATCAGATTTCAATGCCTTGGCATGATAAAACACTACTGCTCAACATAAGGCCCATTACAAATCACTTGGTATTCCTCAAATCTGAATGTCTTTGGAAGCATCTCCTCAGAATAAAATTTCATCAAAAAAGGATATTTCTGAGTGTATGATCTGTAGAGAATGTTTAGTAGATCCAATTTTTTTTCTAAGTATGATTCTCTAAATTCAAAGAACATCATGATGAATAACTGGGAGAGTTTGTGTATATCCAAACAGAAGGCATATGATCTGCTTTATCTCGGATTTTTGATATATTTTTATGATACTGTAATCATTTTCAATGAAAGTGATATAGACATGTTTTCCATTAAGTGTTAAGAAAACCCTATTCCCTTTATTAAAATAAGGCTAAAAAGGTAATTGGAATTCAGTGTGAGGAAGAATCTGAGTTCCACACCCACAAGATACGAGATGTTTCAGGGTATTTTGATAAGGATAAATCCATAGAATGCATTTATTTTTTAACATATTAGAATTTAAAGATTA
The DNA here is from genome assembly GCA_963277665.1 of Viscum album. NCBI lineage: Eukaryota > Viridiplantae > Streptophyta > Magnoliopsida > Santalales > Viscaceae > Viscum > Viscum album. Next base: position 672,023,039 of record OY728157.1, on the reverse strand, counting down.
ATCATCTTTTGACAAATTTTTTGATCTTTGATTTATGTGTTTAGGTATTTCTCATTCTAAGAAAAAGTGATATGAATAACCTAATGAAGAGTGAGATCTATTTTCTGGATTTCATAGTAACCCTCATAATGATAAATTTGGTGAAGTATGTTTTTCTTACAATTAATAATATCATGAATGGGATGCTAAAATCTCAGATCATTTTGTATCCAGTTTTTATCTACATTATAATTGTGATTTTTTTTCTTTTAAAATACCATGGAATTATAAGCCAAGTAATTTCAATGTAATTTTTCTTAGTGATGGAACCCTTGGAAGGATGATGGTTTTATTAAATAGTGAATCTAGATATTTTTTTATTTTTCTGAAGATGAAATAGAATCTTTATCAAAGAAACAGAAGTGGCTAAGACTACCAAGAAGGGTGATCTGATGAGAAAGGTGAAGGAACCTGAAGTTAAAGAAAAAACTCCTGAAGTTTAGAAAACTCAATCTGCACCTCCAAAACCTAAGAATCCAAAGACTTATCTAGATGAAGTGGTTGCAAAATGGAGAGAAGAAATGAACAATAGTAAGGAATGGGGTCATAGTTTTTCTATGGACCATGGTGATGAAAAATCACTAAATATTAATGATTCTGAAGAACATGAGAAGATAGAAAAAGAATATAAGCAAAAAAATAGGATGTCTGAAGATGATATTGTTCAATGTCTTCTCAAGGCTACTAAAAATGCTTCTGAACATGTCTAGGTACCAGAATTGTTTTTGCAAGAATCACTCCCAGTGTCTCTGGGAATGAAGATCCTGATTCTTGGACATAATGAAGAAGTACAAATAGTTTAGGAAGAGGTAATCGAAGAATAAAAATAATGAGGAATTTATGATATAGATGATATGATAAGACAAGTGGAATAATAGAACGAGAGGTTGAGTCCTCATGAAAAGGTGTCAATCTGAGCATCTCGAGATGAATCAACCAAACTTCTTTCACAAGGAAAAGATGATGAGGAGTAGGAAGAAGTGAATAAACCAAATGTTGACAAAAGAATATCATAAAAATATCCAGATTCACTATTGAATAAAAAATAGTTCTACTACCAGATAGTGAGCATGAGATTCCAAAAGCAATAGATATCATTCTGAGAGTTGATAAGGGAAATCAAAAGTTGGTTGATACACTGGGGAAACCTATGGTGGAAAATAAAGATGTTGGCAGATCATCAAAAACAAAATCGGAATCGATTGAAAAATAATCCTCACCAACCAAAAAATCTCTTTCAGAATCATTCTCAATTGGATATGACATTGTGGTGCCATTGTTGATGAAGTTGTTTGATACCATTCCCTTATTTCCGAGTATAGACTCGAGGTTCTAAATACTTCACCACTCGATGAATTATAATTCAGACTTATTTTCCTTGATTATGGATATGTTTTTTATGCTTGAGGCTGATTTCAAATCATTCTTCATTGGATATGAAGTTCACAAGAGGTCATGTAATAAAATTACAAATTTTTCATGAAATAAAATTGACGAAATTATATTCCATGATGATTTTCAAGAATGTTTGATGGATTATTTTAACACTAAAGATGGAATGTTCAAAGTGCTTGTAAAAGGATTGAGGAAAATCTCAGTCTCAAAAAAACATCCTAGAAGCAGGAAGTCGATGATCTGAATGGGAGTATTAACCCAGTCACTTTGAATTGGAAAAGGGAAATAGATCATAAAATTGAGTTCAAATAAAATATCAGTAATCATGATGAAATGTTGAAGGCTTCAACATATTTTCATAAGGCTCAGGAATAAAATATCCAATCTTTAGAGAAGAAAAATGAGGGTCATGATTATTTTCTCATGTGTTTTGATGAGGATCATAAAGTGAATAAAAAGATAAAAACCATAATGAAGAAGTTAATTATGAAGGGGAAAGAAGGATGAAATTTTCCCCAATCAAATCATTTTTTGTAATTACTTTCTTGTAAAAAAAATTCTTATCATAATAAAATTTTGGATGTTCTTCATGTGTTTTTTTGTATAGTACTAATATTTCAGGTACCATATTTTTTCCCATTCCTTTTATTATTTATTGAAAATCACAAACGGGGAGAAAGGAGTGATAAAAATAATACTATGTAAAGAAGAGAAATCCCGCTATGAGAGAGAGTTTATATAAGGGGGAGTACTTATCAAAGAAGATTACCTTATTCACAAAAAATTATAATCTATTTTAGGAATCCAAGAATATGATCCTTCTGGATTTAAAATCCTAAGGTGGAGTCAGTCATCATGATGATTATTCATATGTAATAAGAGATACGTTTTTATTTTCATGTTCATAATGTAAAATTTTTATGTCCTTATATTATTTTTCATAAGGATATTTGTTCTTTCGAAAAAGGGGGAGATTTTTTTTCAATAAGGTTACATTATTAAAATTTCAATCCTCAATGTTTTAAAAATCACAAACACTTTATCCTAAGGAAGATAGTTTTTCGCCAAGATTAATTTCATAATGAAAATTTCCCGTATCTAATGATATTCTATCCTTACCGGTGTTTTCATTGTTCATTTTATAATCTTTCTAAATCCAATTCATTTTATCCCTATGTCTAATATTTAGTTTTATATCTAAAACCTCGGAATCATATAAATCCTTGGTTATAGAGTATTCTGTCTTTATACTCTAAATTCCGTGAAATTAAGAATCTTAATTCTATGAAATTCAGGTTCCAATGTAGTAATATGGGTCATGGTCCAGATAGAATTTGGAATATTTTTATAAATAATTTCAGATCTATTCACGAAGACGATGTTCGATTCTGTGGGCCGGTGTGCCCGGAATTAATTTTTAAAATATATTATGTATTTTTATATTTTGCACATGGTAGAGGTGTGATATATCCTAAATGGTAGCTCCAAATTGGAATATGAGTGCATGATTGCATCTGAAACATGTCGTTTACTCTAGGCAGGGTGTAAACATTGCAGGCGCGGGCCTGCTATGGAAAACGCCACTAGGGGCATTTTGGTAAATAAATGGAAATGTTTATTTACGTGTGTCAGCTCAAATAAAATTTGAACAGTGTCTCAGATCACAATTATGAGTCCGCCGTTGTGTTCATAATGGCACGTTTACCCTATGGGTGACCTAATTTCCTCCACACTGGGAGGTCTGGTCAGGGGCGTCGATTTAAATGAGGGGGTTTTAAATAAAAGAAAACCCAATCACTCCCCCTCCCTGACATCCTATGCACAAAAGACGAACCCCCCCCCCCATCATCTTGTCTTCACCAAATAAAGCCATAATCATCAGTTTTCATTTCCGATCATCAGTATATCAAGCTTCAGGGTGTCGTCAGCGTCATTCTGCACTCGAAGCATCATCGTTTCACCCGAGGTAGGCGGTTTGAGTTTTAATCCCATGATCCCATTTAGGATAAGTTTTTCTTCGATTTTTAATCATAGAAGTGAATATCGGGTTCTGAGGGTCACACAGACACCTCCATATCAAAAAACGGACCACTGGGGAGCCCGTGGCGGTCCGCAGAAGAGGCGATGCGCGGGGGAGGGCTGCCGGCCAGTGCGGGCCGGTGGCGGCCGGTCCGACCCATTATTAACACACGGGGGGGGGGGGGTTTAAACCTCTATTTTATCCAATCTGAGAGTCAAATTCATGTGTCGTCTACGACTACAGGACCCTAGAGATGAGGGAAACCCTTTGGATTGAGTTCGAGAATTTTAAGGTTCAGGATCATCGTTCGGGAGCTCGAAACGTCGAATAAAATAATAATATTTTATTATTATTCGACTTCAGGCCGTTGTATCTCCTACCCAAAGCGTCTGATTGATGTGGAATCAATGGTGTTAAGACCCTAATGATACGGTGGACTTTTCGTGATCATTTCCGGGTGTTGGGACAGAGTTTGTGGTGTGGGCCCCATGAGGCCGGTTTTTGGCGTTTGTAGAGAAACATAACTTTCGCACCAGGAGTCCGATTTTGGTGAACGAGTAGTTGATCCTTTGTTTTTTTCTGAGAGGATTGTAATGGTGTAATCTGTTCAATGTGTTTCAGGATCGAGGCATGGGCCCCACCCCTGCCAGCTATGTTGAATGGTACTTTTTTACTAGGTTTTCATTTGTGACGAACGAGTAGTGGATCCCTTGTGTTTTTCCGAGGGGATTTCCATGTTACAATCCATTCGATGAGTTCCTAGATCATTGTGTGGGCCCCTTACAGGCAAGCTATGCTGAATAGTGACTTTTTCTCTGGCTGTCCGTTTCGGGTGAGAAAACAGCCTATCCTACGTGTTTTTCCTTATGGATCGTGATGGTGGCCTCGGTATAGGCCTTGGAGGTGCACAGTGTGGAACTATTGTGGGTCACACGGGGTAGTGACGTTTGGACCAGCAGTGGTTGAGGTTACTCCCTATGTTTATTCCTACGAGGCTTTGTGCGGCATCACTACCCTAGTACAGGCTTTTGACCCTCTTGATGGAATGTTTATTCTGTTTGAGTTGTCGCATCCCTCCGGTGGGCCTGGAGTGGGATCTTCTAGAATATTTACCCTCTATTGGGTTCTTGGTATCTCTATGACCGCTTATCCACGGGCTGTGATCCCCTATCTTGCAGGTTAACCCTATATGGATTGTGACATCATCGAGAATATGATCTCTTACGCAGTGGGCCATGCTCAGTAGGGTTGTGGCATCATCAGGAATATGATCTGAAACTCAGCATGAGGATTATAGTAGGGTTGTAGCATCATTGGTTATATGATCCCCTACTCAGTGCGTGGTGTCAGTAGGGTTGTGGTAACATCAGCTCGATCCCCTACAATGTGAGATGTACGAGATAGGGTTTCAGTATTGTCGTGACCATCATGGCATGGGTGAAGATCCTCTATATGTGTGACGTGTTTCTGTCGAGCTCTAGATCGGGATGTGGTATCCCCCAGTAGATCCTGGGATTGATCCCCTATCTGTGAGTTCTACGAATGCTAGTTTGGGTTTTGGTATCCCCCAGTGGACCTTGGGAGAGATCCCCAATATGGGAGAACTTCATATACCAGTGTGGGTTATGGTATCCCCTAGCAGACTATATGATCGATCCCCTATCTGAGGAGTTTGGTGTTTTTGTTGTTTTAGCGAGGTTTCGTAAGTGATGATATCCGATGAGCATGATCTCTCAAGTGAGCGTCTGAGTGGTTTGTGAGAAACCCGATGGAGTGAATCTCTTGGACGAGTGTCATTTGGGATGAAAGTGATCATTGAGTGTACTCTCCTGGTTGTGGATAGTTTCTGGTGATGAATTAGGTACTTCTTGTGGCTTGGAGCATGAGATGGGTATGTTTGGATTTTTCATGGTGTATGTATGGGAATACACCTAGATTGAGCTGACTAGTTGTGTTTTGCTGAGGATGGTCACGAGACGTAGTTTCTCTCTCTTCTGGGTTCCCACTGGCTAGGATGAGCGGATTGTTTCCTTTCAGTTTCTCTCTTTTGTTTTGGGTTTTTGGGGTGCCTACTGGGCATTTATACACCTAGACCTACACGGGATTTTCCCACACATGTTTGTGTCTTGTGCACACCACGAGCCTTTCGAAGGAGTCCTAGGAGGACCCAGAGCCGGTGAAGCATAGTGAGCAGGTTTGACCGGGGTGTTTAATAGAGCTGTACCAAGGAGCTTACCGGCAGGTGTATTCGAATTTTTTTCCATCCTTCTGAGCAGGTTGGACACTTTTCTAGTTTTCTTTTGGTGGGCACTGTTTTAACCTTTTTTACTTCTACTGTACTTTGATTTGGGATAGTCGTATGCATGCATTTTCATTCCAGTTTTATATATCATTACACTGTTGCATGGAGATGTATGTAGATGCATGTGTACAGGTACCTTAGGCTAATTCCTCCCATGTGTGTGATATCCTACTCAGTGCTAGACGCCATCCCCTAGCCTATTGGTGGCGGGCTTGTGGTGTCACGGCTCGAGCCTTTTTTGGTTGGGTCATTGATGAGTGGTATCAGAGGACGGTCCACTTTTGGGATCTCATAGCATAGGTATTGTAGTTGTGAGTTTAGTTTGGGTTTCATAGCTATAGTGGTAGGATGATTCTAGTTCATCTTTCAGGCTAAAGACTCCAGTGTTGGTGCGACGGTCGACTTATCTATACACCATGACTCTAATAACCTATTTTTTACTCGGGACATTCATACACTGGTCATAGGGACATAAAGGTACATGCATCATATAGGACTGGGTTTTGGGTTTTTCCTTGTCCTTCTTGAGTCATCTCTCTAGATATACTCATTGAATATGATGCGTCTTGAATATATTTTAGGATGACTCCATGACGACAGTTGGGGAGGGTTCCACAACAGGATTGTGCTAAAGATCCACCCTGTGTAGAGGCTGTGGACCAGGGTGCAGGTTCTGAGGCTGGACCTCCGGGTGGTCCGCTAGTTGAGCCACCAACAATTGAGTAGCTGGTTCTACCGGCAGTGTATGATGAGGTTGCGCACAGGCTGAGTACACTGCATGAGTTCTAGAGGCAGCAAACTCTGATGTTCGAGGGTGATCCAGACCCTCAGGCAACTGAGGACAGGCTTGAGGTAGTCACCCGAGTTTTCCTCCTAGCGATGACACCTCCATGTCAGATAGGGGTCCCTGAGGCAAGCCATCTACATGGTTCGGCCGAGGGTTGGTGGAGCCCAGTGACACCGTCCAATGACGAGGATATTCTCACGTGGGATGACTTTGGGAGGCTCTACAGGGAAGAGTTCTATCCCGTGAAACTGATATCAGTATGGATTCAGGAGCTTCTATAGCTTCAGTATGAGGTTATGACCATGTCAGAGTACTCAGGAAGGTTTACAAACATTCATCTCCCATCCGTGGATATGGTTTGAGACCCATTCTTTAGGGATCAGACCTTGGAGGAGGGCCTCTGTAGGGACATCTGGGAAGGTGTGGTTTCCTTTTGTCTTCCCAGCTATGCTGGAGTGTTGGAGTTAACATTGGTGGTAGAGTGATTTTTGGCCAAGAAGACCCCCCTTTTAGTGTTGGGAACATGATAGCGGAGACGCCAGTATCTATTAGGCGATGATAGAATTAGAGGTCTAGGCGTGGGTGATGTTTCAAGAGGAAACCATAGGATGGAGGATCTGAGGCCCAGGGCTCACAGGGCTTGTATGCTGGTTTTGGCCAGCCGTAGGAGAGGTGATGTTATGCTTGCGACAGTCAGGGAAATATTACTAGATATTTTCTAACCCGTCGTGATACTGAGAGGGATCTGGTCGATGGACCGCCATGGCAGAGGCAGCATCTTGAGCAAGGAGGACCACATGGCAGCTGACGTTCTAATGGAGCTGGTGTAGTAGAAGGAGGTGATATGTGGTATCAGTTACCACCACCCCCACCCCCAGGAGGTCCACGCCATGCTTAGGGAGCTGGTGGCCGAGGGCGAGGACAGCTGCATGCCCTGGAGGCTGTTGACCCGAAGTCTCCGCGGATGGATAAAGGTACTCCTTGTGTCCTTTCTACTTTCTACAGTAGCTTTATAGAAACTGTTTAGTGGTACCATTCTTTTCTGTTTCTTGATTGAGTTTTGTTCAGGGCGTTGGTAAGAACCTGTGTGGGTGTTGTTCGACATGCTTCAAATGCGTCAGGAAGAGGGATCCTTCCCCCACTGAGATGCGTTTTGGTGACATGATTAAAACTGTGTGGGCGAGTCAGTGCCTCCCAAAGAAGATAATTTTGAGGTTTGGTGGATGTGTCCCTCTAACTTAAGTGTTTGGGCATGGGTGTTCATTGGTGAACTCGCTGGCGTGGGAGACCCAGTTGAGAGTCCATTCATTTCCCTTGTGTTTATGACTTATTGGGGATAAAATGTTCTAGGGGGCGGGAGGATGTAGCGACTATGGTTTTGGCCCTAAAATACTTTGGAATATTTCTACGAATAATTCCAGATCTAGGCGCGAAGAAAGCCTGCGATTACGTGACCTGATGTTCCAGGAATTAATTTTATAAAAATATTATTCATTTTCATACTATGCCCATGGTGGGGGTGTGATATCTTCTAAACGGTAGCTCAAAATGGGAATCTGAGGGCATAGTTGCATCCAGAACATGTCGTTTACCCTAGGAAGGGTGTCAACATTGCGGGTGCAAGCCTGCTATGAAAAATGCCACAAGGGGAATTTTTTATAATAATTGGAAAAGTTTATTTATGAGCATCGACTCAAATATCTTCTGAACGGAGTCTCGAATCACAATAAAGAGGCCACCGTTGCATTCAGAATGGCGCTTTTACACTAGGGTTGACCTAATTTCCTTTATGTCTGGAGGTCTGGTTGGGGGAATTGATTTAAATGAGGGGATTTTAAATAAAAAAAATGAAAACCCAATCACTCCCCTTCCACCTCCTACATGCAGCGTACAAAACAACCCCCCCCCCCCCCATTATATGTTTTTCGCCGAATCGATCCAGAATCGTCTATTTTCAGCGCTGATCATCAGCATATCGAGCTTCAAGGCATCGTCATCGTCGTTCTGCACCCGAAGTTTCGTTATTTCACCCGTGAGGTAGGTGGTTTGAGTTTGAATCCCCTGATCCCGTTTTTGCTATGTTTTTCTTAAATTTGTCGTGGTAGAAGTGAAGATCGAGTCTTGAGGGTCATGCAAACGCCTACGGATTTAAAAACGAACCATCGGGGTGCCCCATGGGATCCGCAGAAGGATTGCTGGCATGGCTTAGGCGCGGCGGCACCGGTGCCGGCTGACCCGCGATGGTGCGCATCACGCCGGCCCGGTCGGTTTAGGCAAGTCCAACCACTTATAAAAACACAGGGGTTTATAAACCGCCATTTCAGGAAATCTGGGAGTCGGATTCGCGTGCCATCAGTGGAGACACGACCCTGGCGACAAGGCAAACCATTCAGAGTGGGTTTGGGAATTTTAAGGCTCGAGATTGTGGCTCGAGAGCTTGAAAAGTCGAATAAAATAATGATATTTTATTATTATTCATCTTTGGGTCGTCGTATCTCTTACCTGGAGCATCCAATTGACGTTCCATCAGTGGAGATGAGACCTTGATGATACTAAAAACATTTCTTGAGGGTTTCTGGGTGTTGGGTCCATGTTTTGGGAGAGGGCCCCATGAGGTCGGGTTTTGGAATTTGCGGAGAAACGCAACACTCGCACCAGGAGTCCGATTTTGGCGGATGATTAATCAATACTATGTGTTTTTTTCCGAGAGGATCACAATGGTGTGATCTATTTGACATGATTCGAAATCGAGGCACAAACCCCACCCGGGCTGGCTACGGTAAATAGCACATTTTTCACTAGGTGTCCATTTGGGATGAATGAGTAGTGGATCATGTGTGTATTTCTGAGAGTATAGCTATGGTATGATCCGTTCCATGAGTTCAAAGATCGTTGTGTGGGCCCCTCATGGGCTAGCTACAGTGAATAGTGCCTTTTTCACCGGTTGCCTATTTCGGGCGAGAAACAGCCTATCCTATGTGTTTTTCCGTGTGGATCGTGATGGTGGCCTCAGTATTGGCCTTAGAGGTGTGCATTGTGTCATTGTTGCGGGTTGCACGAGTTAGAAACGTTTGGACAAGCAGTGGTTGATGGTACTCCCTTGGTTCATTCCTACAATGGTTTGCGTGTCATCACAACCCTAATATAGGATTGTGATCCTCTCTATGGGATGTTAATTCTGTTATCGTAGTGGCATCTCTCTGGTGGGCCTGGAGCGGGTTCCTCTAGCATTGTGACCCTAGATCGGGTTCTTGGTATCGCTGTGACTGCTTATCGACGGGCGGTGATCCCCTATCTAGCAGGTAAACCCCATTGGGTTTGTGGAATTATCGGGAATATGATCCCCTATGCAATGGGATGTGTTCAATAGGGTTGTGGTGTCATCGAGTATATAATCCCCTACTCAGTGTGTGGTGTCAGCAGGGTTGTGGTATCATCGTGACCATCGTGGAAAGGGTGACGATCTTCTATTTGCGTGACATGTTTATGTTGAGAACCAAATCGGGTTATGGTATCCCCAGCATATCCTGGGTGTGATCCCCTATATGTGAGTTCTATAAAATCCAGATTGGGTTTTGGTATCCCCCAATAGACCCTGGGATTGATCCCCTATTTGTGAGATCTTTGTATACCAATGTGGGTTCTGATATCCCCTAGCAGACCCTAGGAGAGATCCCATATCCGAGGAGTTGGGTGTTTATCTTGTTTCAGCGAGGTTTTGTTAGTCATGCTATCGACGAGCATGATCTCTCAAGTGAGCGATTGAGAGGTTTGTGAGAAACCCGATGGAGTGTATCAATCGGACGAGTGTCATCTTGGATGACAGTGAACATGGTGTGTACTCTCCAGGTTGTGGACGGTTACTGGTGATGAGGTCGGTACCTCTTGTGTATTGGTGTGTGAGATGAGTATATCTGGATTGTTCATGGTTTATGTATGGGAATACACCTGGATTGAGATGACTTGTTGTGTTTAGCTTAGTACGGGCATGACATGGAGTTTCTCTCTTGTCTGGGTTCCCTCTAGCTATGATAGGCAGACAGTTGCCTTTCAGTTTCTCTCTTTTTTTGGGTTTTTGGGGTTCCTACTAAGTAATGTTATACTCACCCCTACACAGGATTTTCCCCCACATGTTTGTGTCTTGTCCAGACCACAAACCTTTTGAGGGAGTCCAAGGAGGACCTATAGCAGGTGGAGCTTAGTGAGCAGGTTTGACCAGGATGTTTATCGGAGTTGTTCTAAGGAGCATACTGGTAGGTGTTTTGGTAGGGTTTTCCCTCTTTCTAAGCAGGTTGGACACTTTTATAGTTTTATTTTGGTGGGCCCAATTTTTCCCTTTTTTACTTCTGATGTACTCTAGTTTGGATAGTCGTATGCATGCATTTTTTTCAGTTTTATATATCTCTTCACTGTTTCATGTAGGTGTATGTGGGTGCGTGTGTACAGGTACCTTAGTCCAATGTCTCCCATGGGTGTGATAGCCTACTCGGTGCTAGATGCCTGCCCCTGGCCTATTGGAGGCGGGCATGGGGAGTCGCGGCTCGAGCCCCATTAGGTCGGGTCATGACATCCCAATTCCATAGAAATAAAAATCCGAATTCCTGAGAATTATAACTAAGAATTCTTCAAAATTATGACTCCAATTTCCATATAATTTAGGCTCCAAAGCCCACAGAATTCAGACTCCAAATTCCTCAGAATTTAGACTCATAATTCTACACAATTCAGACTACAAATTTCTTTGAATTCAAAAAGTGAATTTCTCTAAATTCAGAATCCAAATTACTCATAATATATACTCTGAATTTCATAGAATTAAAAATCATAATTAATCATAATTCAGACTCAATAATTATTAGAATTCAAACTATGAATTCCTCCGAATTTAGACTCTGAATTCCTCCATATTTAGACTCTGAATTTATCAGAATTTAGATTCCAAATTCATTATAATTCAAAAACCCATATTTATAGAATTTTGGTTTTTAATTATTTATAAAATAGATTCTGAATATCCATGATTTATAGCCTCAAAATGATTACGTGGCCAGGTTCCAAACATTATATTTTCCTAGACTCCAAAAAATAAAATTTGTTAAAAAAATCATTTTACATAAAATTATTAGGAAACAATGTCGAACAATCTGTTTCTAACCAAATTTGTTTGAGTGACATTTATACAGGTCCCTCTGAGATTCAAAGAAAAGTATGACCATTTGAGGATGGAGCTGACCATTGGAGAAGTGCCAATACATAAGAGCTCATTTGGATGATCCAAAAACTATTCCTTCACTCTTGAGATTGCAAACTAATGAAGTGATTTCTATAGAGAGAGAAACATGGTTTGTGTGGGTCTGAATCTTATATTAAGATTGCTTTGTGTGACTATGATTATTTATGTGTACAATGGAGGGATTCAAGGTATAGGAAGAAAGAGGTGCCTACTACATTAAACTTCAACGGATTGCAGGGATAACAAGACAGATTCTGATATTACTATTGAGGGCTTACCCTAGTTTAGGTAAGATAGTCTTTTTTGAGAGTATAAATCAAGGGACAATTATTCAAGGTTATTTGATACCCTACTCTTTTTGTTAATATATTTCATAATTTTTACTGGTTTTGTTTCAATTTTTTTCCTATTATATTTTGATAAAGGAATAAATTATAACCTTATTATACTTTCATGTACTATTATATACTCTAATAAGTAATATTCTATATGCTTTAAGGTAGATTCTTTTTCTTGTAGAAATTCCTTAATATTTATTTCTTGAACCATATTTCCAGAACTTAGAATGATTGATTATTAGAACTGAAATATTACATGGGAATTTACCTTGATTAACATTATTAAACATAGTTTTCCTTAATGTTAAAAACAAATTTTTTTTATACTTACAATTAACCCCCTCTTGTAAATTGATAATCTACATCTTTTTTTCAACCCTACAGTAGTTTTCTTGAGATAGTTCTATTTTACCAAGTGTCTACCATTCTGCAGTTTATGTTGTGTTCATGTGTATAGTTATAAAGGAAAATGACTTCCCTTTTAGGATATGCCTATTACGTCCAACTCTGCTATCCCATGCCTATGAATGGTGGGTTTGGGGTAGTCATGACATGAGCCCTGAGGGTTGGGTAATGAAAATGTTATATCAAAGTAGGTCAATTCTACCAGAAGAACTAAGAGTGTGAAAATTATTATGGGGAAACATTGTTATGTGTCTCAATATTTTATTTCAGGCCTAGGTGGCTAATGTTAGTGTGGTGATAGATGAAACCAAACACTAGGATCCTGAATTCTATTTTCTGAATCGATACACAAAAATGAATGTTTCATGCATATTTGAGTGTTTCTTCATGATCTTTTTGAGTCCGAGTGTGCTCACATGGTATTATCTATTGACTATGGTTAATCTTGACCAGTTTTAGGATTCCCCCACATAGACAACTAGACAAGATCCTATTTCATGACCATGAGGATGGACCATAGAGCAATGACGCTTCAGTACATGGACCCTTTACTAAGATGGAACCTTTGGGATGTGTCTTAGAGATACCACCATCCATTGGTCTATAGTTACTTTTGGTGCTACCATTAGATTATGAACATAGGGTTAGTTCCTTACACAAGTTTGAGCTTGAGAGACCGTATTTGTTCATGGGAGAGATAGATCCTCAGGTCGTTGATTATTGGCTAGAGGTAGTGACATGGGTCTTCTGCATAGTGATGATTCCACATGACTAGTTGGTGGTTCTAGAAGTGATGCTTGTAGAGGGCTTGGTGGGGATATGGTGGATTTTAACCATACAGACTCACGAAGGGGTGGCCCTCACATAGTCTGATGTCGATTGACTTTTCATGGAATATTTTATGCACACGAAAATGCGCTCCATGAGAATACATGAGATTATTTAGTTATATTAGGGAATCCATTCAATAGATGTGTACTATGTTAGGTTCAAAGTCATCTCCCATTACTCTACGGATATGGTGACAAACCTTTTCATTAAGTCCCAGATCATTGAGTTGGCACACTGATGGGAGATCATGGAATTGATTATTTTCCTCATCATCCATATGCGGGATGGGGTGCTGGAGAGAGCTCTAATAGTAGAGAGCTTCCTCACTGAGCTGGAACCGCTGGTGGTGGGTACAAATGGGAAACAAGTGGAAGAGTGATCTATGGAGGGTAATTGATAGGTGACACAAAGGTACATGTGTGCCAGACCATTTTGAGGATGACCTTAGGAATCATGTTTGGTGGTTTGAGGACATCGTGGTAGCATGTGTTAGTAGAAGAGTAGGGCATGCTACTCATTCGGTAGGCAGGGACACATGGCTCGAAACAGCCTGACCTGCTACAAAGGAAATCACCAAATGATTGAAGGGTTGTAGTTGTAGTAGAATAATTTCAAGTGAGGTGGTCTTCATGGAGGAAGACAGGGCAGGGTAGTGGACATAGTAGAGTATAGTGGACAGAGGTTTGAGTTGATACCACCACCACCCCTAGGAGGTCTACCACAGGCTCCGGGAGCCGGTGGATTTGGGAAAAGCTAGATTTAGATGATGGAGGACTAGAACCATGACACGATAGGGATGATTAGAGGTATTATTTGTGTATTATACACATTGCTTGTAGTTGTTATAGCCATAGCTTCCAGTAACTTCTCTCTTCCCAAAACACATTTTTGGAGCATGGAGATTTTGTTGGAGACAATGCCTATATCTTTATGGTTAAATATTCTTATGGGAGGGGATTTAGTGATTACACACTAGTTTCAGTTGTGTGAACATACTTGTGAAGGTTATAGATTCGGATGAGATCTCTTAGTAGTGGCATCGTGGACTTACGACATCATATTGGGTATGGAGTGGTTATCAACATTCCATTCATAGATTGACTGTTTTAGGTTTACAGGGTGGTGTTTCCACAGATATGGGAACATGTTTTCCTTTGTAAGTGAGAAGGAAAACGGAGCATCACAAGATGGAATCACACATAAGAGGGTGAAGGAGATCACTCATCAGTTTTCTTGCATGATCCTTGTTTTAGTAGAGGAGATGAGCTGATAATTCCTATAGTGGTGGATGAGTATGTGGATGTATTTTTAGATGATGTTGTAGGACTACCTTCTCATAGTGAAGTATACTTCCACATTTATTTTTACCTGAGGATGACACCAATATCTACTCCTAAATATTGGATGGGTAGTGCAGAGCTCTGAGTGTTGAGGGTACAGTTAGAGGACATGCAGATGAAGGGGTTTGTAAGGCTTAGTATCTCACCTTGGGCATCCCCAGTGATGATTGCCAAGAATGAATATAGAATCATGAGGTTATAAGTTGACATTAAATAGCTGAACTAGGTGATTGTGAAGAATAAGTATCATCTACCTAGGATTTATGACCTCTTCGATCAACTCAAGAGAGTGAAATGGTTCTCGAATATAAACCACGGTTCAAGATATCACCAGAATAGAGTGTGAGATGAGGAAATCTCGAAGATGACTTTCAAATGCCTTTATGGCCACTACCAGTAAATTGTTATGACATTTGGTGTGATGAACACCCCAACTGTGTTCATGGGACTTATGAATAAGATCTTATAGCCGTACTAAGACTGGTGTGTAATGGTATTCATTGATGAAAACTAAGTGTATTCAACATTAGATAAGGAGAAGACTAAACACATTTGGATAGTTCTGGACATACTCTGAGAGAACCAGCTTTATAGAATGATTTTGAAGTATGACCTTTGGATATGAAAGGTACACTTTCTTGGATATTTTATATCAATTGCTATAGTTTTGGTGGATCCAATGGATATTGGGGTGGTTCTTTCTTGGTATCCCTATAAGGGTGTTACAAAGGTACACATTTTCCTTTGTTTGGTTGGGCACTATCAGTGGTTTTAACATGAAATATCCATGTTAGAAGAACCCATAATAGAATTAAAAAATATGGGAAAATTCTTCATGTGGAAATAAGGATTCCACCATACAATAATTAAGTCAGATCATGATGAGTTCTCTTATCTTGAGGTTGGTAGAGGAGGGTGCCGACTACATTGTGTGTTGTGATGCATTAAGAAACAGTTCCAGTTGTATTCTGATGTATGGGAAAGAAGTGAATTTTTATATCTCACGACACTTGGGACAGAATTAGACGAACTATGCGACTCCTGACATTGAGTTGTAAGTGGTAGTGTTTGAATAGAACATGTGGCGACACTAACTTATGGGATAACAATTCATCATCTACTCTGACCAAAAGAGTTTCTTGTATATATTTTCTTAGAAGAAACTGAATCTAAGAGAATGACATTGGATAGAGTTCCTCTTGGAATATAACTTCATGATAGTCTATAATACAAGGAAGGGGAATGTGGTGGTAGATTCAGTCACTACGATATCATGTTCAGAGAAACATAATGAGGCCCCAATGAGGTTGGACTCGCTTCAGATATCATTGTGGATAGATATGTGGTATCTTATCTTTACTCGATGGTAGTTTCCTATACACTCTTCTAGCAAGTCAGGGAGGAAAAACTCAGAGATGCCAGTTATGATACAACATGTGCACAGATTTCCAAAGGGCTTGCCCAGGAAAAATATTCAAAAGGTGGGGATCACGTTATATTTTTCAGAGGACGCACCATAGTAGTAGTGTTGTTGTTGGAGGGGTTGTTTAGAGAGTTCTATACATCCCCATTGGTGATTGATCTAGGTGTGGAGATGATGTACCAAGTCCTCTATAGGATGTTCTGGTGGATGGGGATAAAAAAGGCAGTATCAGATTTTTACTTGAGATGCCTCAATTTTTATCAAGAGTAGGCTCACAAATAGATTCCACCAGGATTGACACAAACCCTCAAGGTACCAGAGCATAAGTGGGATGAAATATAGATAGAAATTATTATGATCTTACTATATATGTCTAGGGGGCACAATTCCATTTGGTTGATCATAGAATGACTCATTAGGTTGACCCACTACATGTCCATTCGAGATCAGGGTTCTTTAGAGATCTTGGGATGCCATTATGTGAAAGAGATAGTTAGACTCAATGGTTTACCATATACAATAGTCTCAAATAGTATTTCACACTTTACATCTGGGTGTTAAAGGTATTTTAGGTTGATTTTGGTACTCAGTTGTGCTTGAGAACAACCTTTCACCCACAGACTGATGGTATGACGGAGGCAACCATACAGACCGTAGATGACATACTTCATTCTTGAGTCCATGATTTTTGTAACAGTTGGAGGACCACTTACCACTTGTACAGTTTTAATACATCAATATCTATCACTCCAACTCATGTATGGTTCCGTTCGAGGCACTGTATGGAAAACCATGTAGGTCGCCGCTACGCTAGACAGACCCAAGGGAGTTAGCAATCATGGGTTCAGAGATGGTAAATGCTACAACTAAAAATGTGAAGTTCATTCGAGAGAGGATGAAGAATACACAATTCCAGTATACGGAATATACTGATAAGTGATGGAGAACCTTGGAGTTTGAGTAAGGGGACCACTTATTCTTACATGTCAGTCCTTGACAAGTGATATATAAATTTGGCTGGTGCAGCAAGTTATATCTGTAGTTCATCACACCATTCCTAATACAGTGTAGAGTGGGTGAGTTGGAGTGTCTCTAGGATCTACCACAACAGTTAGAGAGGGTGAATGACATATTCCAGGAATCCTAGCTGAGGAGTTACATTCATGAGCCTTCTCATGCCATCAACCATGTAGAGCTGTAGATTGATGACAGGGAGACATTCATGGAGTACCCGTTGGAGATAGAGGATTAAGAGGAGAGTATCCTTTGTAGATGGTAAAGACGTATTGTGTGTGTTCATTGGTTTCATGGGAATATCTAAGAGAGCACGTGGGAGTGGGAGGCTCATATTCGTGTTATGTACTCCCTTTTGTTTGATGATCCTTTTTTGGTTTTTGGGGAGTTAAATACCTTAAGGGGTGAGTAATGTAATACGTTGAAATTCCAGGATTTTTTTCAAAATTATATGAGATTATTTTGATTCCATGCCCTTAGACGACGTGTAATTCTGAGGCCTAGAGTGGCTATAATTTAGTTTTGAACTATTTTTAAGTTTTATTAAATAATCATGTGAGATAGTTTTTAAAACGTTTAATTGAGTTCGCTGATCAAAAATCCAAGGGGACCATTGAACTCATAGTGTCAGGATTCAACTATAAAGGTCCTAACATTGGTTGGTGCAGGCCAATAATGGAAATCTATTGATGTATGAAATGTTGTGTTTTTTTAGGCAGAGCTTAACCTTTATTGGCACAGTTCAAGGGTGAATGGTAATTTTCAGACATTAGGAATAAGACATAAAATAACATAAGAAAACCTTTAACTATTTTATTCATCATTGAGAAGTGTAATGTCAAAAAAGTGGTGTAATGGTAAGGAATCAATGAATCTCATTAATAAACCCATATAATGAGTCTGTGTACTGATTCTAAAACACCGTATAATAGAAACATTGATTCATGTTCATCCATTAATATCAAAAAAAGAAATGCAGGATTGTTGGAAAAATCCCAGATTTTTTCTGAGGCTTTGGTGGGTGGTCAAGACAATTAATGAACAAACCTTCTTCCACACTTCAAAGAATCACTAGAGATGGTGAGTTGCTGATCAAGAGCGAAGAATGGAGGTTCTCAATCACGTTCTTCCTCAGCCAACAATCTTTTCCCATGTAGGGGGTTTTATTATAAGTTAATTGTTCCTTTTCCATTTTTTTTTATTTTAAATGAAGAATGAGGATTAACTCATTGAAATGTTAATCCAAACATGGATCATTAATGTGGTATGGTTAAATATACAGGGTAAAAGGGGATATTAAATCATAGAGATGTATAATTGTATAGGCTTAAAGATTCTGCATAAAAGAACATATCTGAGACAACATGAACAAAGGACTATTTGTTTCATTTGATCATCCATCTGTTCTTTCTAAATAAACCCCTAAATTGATGTGGAGGAGAACTACTGACTGTAATAGGGATGGTAGGGATTCCATAAGCTTGTGGGTGTAGACAGATTGAAAATCGGACCGTAGGAGCGAGCCTGGTGGTCCACAAAAGATACCGCCAGTGCGTCTACACCGGAAACTTTTAGTGGTGGCCCATGGAGGTGTCCATGAGTAGGAGGTGGCATAATGAGGTAGCTAATTTCATGGCACCTTCAGGTCACAACAGTGTGGTTGGGCGACGACGTTCTGGCCCTGCGTCGGTGGAATGATTCGCATGGAACATGGATTACCATGGACTGTGTACGGATGACACAGCCAACCCCAGGTCAGATGTGTGACATAAGAATGTCATGGATTGATTCCACAGTAGAGGGGTGGGATATTAATCCATTGAGACACGTCGGTGGAATAAGGAAGCATCACTCGCCGCTTCCGGGGTGGTTCGAACATGCCCACTCAGTAGGCTAAGATATCGATGTAGGACATACCCGTTATTGGTGTGTACCAGTGGTGTGAACAAGGCAATTTGGTGGCCCAGGATGGGCATGAGACATACCACCGATGTGAGCCACGATGATTGAGCATACCATGTCGCAGAGTGGCCGGAGGCTGGGACTGAACCAGCTTTCATGTTGTGGGTTGGGACTGGTGAAACAGTGTCACTGGATGACCCGAGGGGGGGTCTGAACCCATGGTCAAACAAGGCCCATTCTAGCCAGGTTAGTCTGGGCTAGTCCCGAACCCATCGAGACATGTTGATTTGGAAAAACTGGGTCACGTGATGTGGGACCCCCTCTGGCTTGGTTGTTCGGGTTGGTTGGACAAGGCCCCGACACAACCATCCCATGTTTACTAAAACACCAATATCTATTAGGCCATGAAACAGATTGATGCGCCATCTATTGTGTTCAGACACCTGTGACAAGAATGACCTTTGGGCCTACTATAATTGAGTTTTAGTGGATGTTAAGATGCAAATGAAGTCTTGAGGCATAAATGTTACTGAAATAAAGTGCACTACAAGAAAGAATCCAACGGCTGGCTATGAAGAGAAGGATATGATGAGAAGGTCATACTGATCTAGCTGTCCTACTGATGATAGTGTCTTAGTGATCCATCTTCTCTAGACATGATGTATAATTAATGATCAATCTTTACAAGATAGGAGTGTGTCCAAGTGATCTATATGGCCATGAGATGAGTGGGTCTTAATAATCCATATTTCAAACAGAAGAGAGGGTCTTAGTGATCCAACTAGCCTATAGATGAGTGGGTATAAGTGATCGTGTTGGCCTAGAGGCAACCGGGTCTAAGTGATCATGCTGTCCCATGGAAGAGAATGTATAAATGACCCAACTAGACCAGAGACGAGTTGGCCTAAGAGATCCAGCTGGTCCAAAAGATGACGGGGTCTCTATGATTTTACTGGACCAGGTGACGAGTATAACTAGATGATGAATCCCTCCATAATATGAATTTTTACCTTTACAACTAATTATTCTACTTCTTATATGATGAGTTATACCTGGTGGTAAGTAATTTTTATTTGAAATTTTACTTTATGGACTTTTCATTGTGTATTTGGATCCCTACTGAGTATTGTGTTACTCACCCTTGCACGTGCTTCAACCACACATGTCGTGTCCTATGGAGGTGATCGAAACTTCGATGCAGACATCGGTGGCCTAACTCCAAGAGGTGTCCAATGGAATCAGGTAGGAAAGGAATACTTCTACAGCTTCTCGCATCAACTCTACAATTACCCATCAAGTGGGGTTTCAAAGATTGGATTATCAATGGTCTTGAACACAATTTTATTTGATGTTTCATTTTGATGGGTTTTCATTCTGGACCAATTAATTTTATTTTTCATTGTACTCATAACACTTGTCTTTTGACTATTGTGATTTACTTAGTTTTTACATATCCATTGTTTGTGTTATGTGTGTACAGTTTTAAATAAAAATGGCTTCCCTTTTGGGATATTTCAATTTTTTACTAGTCTCTAAACTCTCTCCTATGTATACTGGGCATTAGGTAGACCAGGTCCTACTTCTGTCATGACATTGGATAGATTGGGGCCAAATATAGGCCATCTACACCATGAATGTACATTATGATAATGTGGAACTCCCGAGGCCTAGGAGCGTGTGTAAAAACCTACTTCCTTTCATTGGTGATTAAAAAGAATAAGGTACTTATTGGGTAAGTCCCCGAACAGAAGCAGGAACCAGTTAAGATTAATGACTTTTGTAAAATATTTTTGATGCATTGCTTCATGCATGTGGACCTAGTTAACATGAATATATCAGTATTCTATAATAAGGAGATTTTCATGGATTTCATTCAAGAAGGAGATCAGTTTATCACTAAGAATGTTACAAATGGTGGGGAAATACTATATGTGACCTTTGTATATGGTAGTTGTGATTCTCATACCTGAATTCCGTTATGGCATGATTTCAAGGCTTTCAACCCAGGGAACGTCCTGTGGATGGGGGTGGGGAAATTAACATAGTCTATGATCCTAGGGATACGAATGGAAGATGAGAATTCAATTGACAGGCCAGCTTGGAGTTCATGCAATTCATGGCGGATGCTAGTCTTCTTGACAGTGGCCACTTTAGTGAATCCTACAACTATTTTAACACAAGTAAGGGAAATAAACGATGATGGTGTACGATTGATCTCTTCATTGCGAATTTCAATGAAATATATATGTTCCCATATGCCAAGGTAAAAAATATTGTTAGTTGTATTTATGAACATTCTCTATTGTTGGTTCTATTTTCCATATGGAAGGATTCCCACAACTAGTTCAGATTCTACCAGTAATGGTCCAGACATTCTGGATACCAATGGATTGTTAGTGAGTCATGGAGAGATTCTACCCAAGGGCATACATGGGTTGCCATCCATAATAAGCTGTAAAGACTGAAGCTCATAATCCAGACATGGTCCGAGAGCCTCCCCCCAGTTGATCAGAATATGGAGGCCCTTAAACATATGATTGAGAGCATGGAGACCAGTCCTGAGGAGGAGTGGAGTGACTCGGTGTTTGAATACCTTGCAAAGAAAAACGATATCTGGGATAAAATGATACAGAATCAGGAGAGAATGGATCAAGAGAGATCTTGGATTAAATGTCTGCATGAGGGTGATAAGAATTCTGCTTTCATCCTTGCTTGTATTAGAGATAAAAGGCTCCATATAAGTCCCAATATCATTCTTGGTGATGGAACTTTTAGTGATTATAGGGAAACAATAGGTGGCATTGACAATATGTTTTTTTGGGAACTCCAGGTTGGCCCCATCCCAAGAATGCCCATTAGATACCCCATGGGAGATGTGGAGATCTTGGAAACAATGTAATCCTTGGTCTCTCAAGGTGAAAATGAAAGGTTGGAGAAGATACTAGAGGAGGATGAGATTTAGGCAGCCATGAGGAACCTTAACCCGGAGAGTGTACCGGGTCCCGACTACTTCCCTATCGCATTTTGCTGGGTTGCATGGGAAATTGTTAAGGGTGATGTCAATGAAGAAATCTAGGACTTTTTTTAGGGTAGGTAGCCTACCATGGGGGTCTCATCTACCACCATGGTTCTCATTCCCAAAAGTAAGAACCCCTCCCATCTTACTTATTAAAGACTAGTTATCATGTGTAACATTCCCTAATAGATTTTGGCAAGCATCATCAATTCAAGGATTTATCAGAACCTCCTTTGATGGATCTCCATCGAACAACACAGGTTTATGAATGGTTGGTCCATCCAAGGGGCTACAGTGTTTTCACAAGAGGTGTTGAGAGACATCAAAACCAAGATGCATGGTTTTAATATGGAAGTTAAACTATACATGAGTAAGGCTTGTGACAGGATTGAGTGGGGCTTCATCAACTGATTTCTTAGGGAAATGGGATTCTCTCCCATAGTCATTGATCTCTTATTCAAATGCTTCAGTTCCTTATAGATGGTGGTCTCCTTTTTGGGGAAAACTTATGGATTTTTCAAGGCGTCATGCAGACTGTGGCAAGGCGATCCCATTTCCCCCATCTTATTCATCCTTGTGCAAGACACTCTAAGTAGCCTCATCAACAGAGGATTGGCATAGGGTATTATTCTTCCTTATAAGTGGAAAATGGACCTACCTATTGTTTCTCATTTTCTGTTCATGGATGACACCATTGTCTTTATCAATGGTGATAGGAGAATTGTGAGCATCCTCAAGAGGTTCCTTGAAGATTATTTCTCTTAGAGTAGTCCAGTTATCAACAATGCCAAGAAAAATTTCATTATCTCCAACAAGTGTGCCTCTCATCAGGCCTCCTAGATTTGCAACATATTAGACATGTAGAGTGAATCATTCCCCTTGGAGTACATCAGTTCTCCTATATCTTCGGGGAGACATCAAGTTTTCGATTTTGACCACCTCGTGAGCAGAATATCGGACATAGTGCTTAACGGGAAGAACAAGTACATATCCTTTGGAGGAATGATTTCCTTGGATAACAGCATCATAATGGCCATTCCCATCCACAATATGGCTTCCACCAATGTTACAAAGGTATTCATCAACAACATTGATAAGATTTTGGCCTGTTTTGTCTGAGATGCTTGCTCGGAAGGAAAAGGGCACTGGGTGGCATGGGGAAAAATGGAAAAGCCTATCCAGGATTGGGTAATCAATGTGAGGAGCTTCAAAAATACGATCCAATGTATGCAGGCAAAACATTCATGGGATTCCATTGAAGAATGAACTCTATGTCTGAAGTCGATTCCACACATTCGGGCTAGAAGTATGAGAGACACCGAATGCCAGGTTTCCCCCTTCTGCGCCAAGATCCACCAGCTTGTTCCTGGATTACAATAGCATTCGTGATGGATTGTCAGGGAAAGCAATATTTTATTATCGTATCATAATTGGGTAGGATAATTTATCTGATTTCATGGATTCCCTGCACCTATTATCACTTTTAGGGAAGCGAGTATCTATCCCTCATTTTAAAAATCTTGTCTAGATGAGGAGAAGTAAGAAATATTCGACCCTATAGTCCTATGAACAGAGGCTAGCAAATGCATATTCACTCATTCTTCCTCATGAGAATTTACCACCAGAGGATTTTGGCAGCTTCAGTTCGAGAAGGATCACTCTGATAATCTGAATAGAACTATATGGTGAACAAGGATTTAGTTGAAGTATAATTTTTTTACCTGGAGAATAAGAATATAGGGTGTGGCAATTGATGAGAATATCACGAAACTAGGTATTGACATGGCCTCACAATGCCAATGTTGTAGCCAACCCTATGAAGAAAATACAAACCATATGTTATTTGAAGGAGAGTGGGTGCCGGATGTCTGGTTATTTTTTGGTGGAAAAACATTTATAGCTGACCATACACATGAGAGGGACTCATTCCAAGACATATGGTTCCATGGAAACAATGAGTATGGCCCTTCCAGAATGGCCAGGTCCATCATTTTCAGTTCCACCTGCTGGTGTCTATGGCAGGCCTGAAACCAAGCTGGGTTTGAGGGATCTAACCCAACTTCAAGGGCTATCATAGTGCGCACAGTGAACCTACTACTCAACATGTCCTCCCTCTTCAGGGTCTGGTGTGATGAATCTCTTCTGAACCTTCTAAAACTGCTAAATGGTCAGCATGTTAATGCATTTGTATCCACCAACAAACCAGTGGGGCAATGGGTATGTTGGGAACCCCCAACAATATGCTATAAGCCTAACACAGACGGGTCTTTTATACTGGTAAATATGAGAGGTGGGGGAGTGGTGAGAGACATACAGGGGACCATAATTCTAGCTTTTTCTGAGACGTATGGTACTGGTGGCCCCCTTCAAGTGGAGGTGAGAGCTATACTGATAGGTTTATCCTTCTGCAACTGGAAGAACCTAGAGATTACCTAAGTGGAGACACATTGTTTTTCCTTCATGAGGCCCTTCATTGAAAGTGTGATATCCCTTGGTCCATTTCCAATATAGTCAGAAAGTGAAAAAACTTCCTCAATAACAATCTACAGGTAACCCACACAGTGATAGAAGGAAATAGGTTTGCGGACTACATGGCCTCCATGGTTGGACAAATTTTGAATATTTTCTAGAATACCCACCCTTTCAAGGATGAGGGGGTCAATCTGATTAGAGGGGATGCCCTCAGTCTTCACTATTATAGGCCACCTAAGGATGATTGTTGTGGTTCTACATGTATGGATTGTTTTAATAAAAATTTGACGTTGGATGGATGATATTCATGACATGGGACCTGGGGGATAGGTCCTGGCACCAATGGGAATCACCATAAACTCATAATGTTCATACCTTGTTCCCAAGGCACTCATGGATATACCAACACATGGTCCACCTTAGAGAAAAAATGTCTCTACATATGTGATTGAACAATTCATCTATTCACGATTGGGGATTTATATTATTTATCATGATTTTTTTTGAAATCATGATAATTGATGTGGAGATGCATTAATCCATCCTTCTTCTTAAAGAATAGAAATGGTTCATCCCATGGTAAAGCACTAGGGTGTATAGAACCCTTGTCCAGATTCTATTGTAACCTATTTTTAAGGTATTCTACCTCAATACTATCCATTCTAAAAGGTGACATCGATATAAGCATAGATCTATGAATAAGTGCAATTGGGAATGCAACCTCTCGATCAAGAGGAAGAACATAGAACACTTCAGGTAATATATCAGTGTAGTCCCTCATGATGGGCATGTCTTCGATAACGATTCTCTCCTTTCTCTCAATAATTTTAGTGATATATTTATTCTTGTAAGGAACTAATATCCCAAATTAAAACAATGACACTAATGAAGATTCATCTTCCTCTATACACATTTAATGAATAGGAGGATTCTTCAGGATGTGATGAGTGTTCTAACTTTCCCAATTTTTAATGTTGGATTTGTGAAATGATAGTTGATACATTCCCAATATATAATCAATCTCCACCAAAGGAGTTACTATATGATTTTACACGACATTTAGTCCACAATCAATAATTGGGGAAGAGTTGTGTACATTGGATGCAAAAATCAACCCATTAGCTATTCTCAAAAACAACTTTATCACCAAGTTATGAGGTGATGTTTCAATAGTTATACTAATAATTCATGATATAAAAGAGTTCATAGAATAATAATCACATAGTACATTATCTATTCTTGATTTAATAACTTACATACCTATCATCGCATCATTTCCAGCATCACCTCAACTACAGTGATAGAAAAATACCTTCCTTTGTTACTTGGAGATTTTGGATGATTGCCTCTAATATCCCTTGTCTTAGGGAAAATGAACAAAAAATGCCCATGTTCCTTGTAGTTGAAGCACTTTCAACATGATGAGTGTTGATATTAAACTTTCTTTCTTCTTCCACATTAGATGAGTTCTTCATTACCCTTCAGCTGTTCTAATCGAAATGCCTAATTCTTCCACACATTAAGTAATTCCTAGTTCCCTTTAGATAGTTCCAAGGATGGATCTTCCCATAATTTTTACACGTAGGATGTTCAGTCTTCTATTTATCATAGGATTTATTTGATGATTGACCTATATTGGACTATATTTTCCTCTTTCTTTTACTAGGAAAATGGGACCATTATGAGTATCCGATCTCTTTTTCAACATTTAGGGGAAAATCGGAATTCTTCTCATAGCTATCAATGTCACGAATCTCCATTGATTTTCATAGACTCATCTTTTTTCCTCTAATGATAGGATCCTCCTTATATTTAGTGTTCATGAAAATGACGTTGGCGAATCATGTAGGCCTTGTAAAGTTTGATTCATATGCCCCAAAATACCCATCTTCATTCTTCTTACGTCAGAGGAACTCTTTTTCCATTTTTGGATGGGGGGTTTAACGAAAAATTTATTTAAAAAATTCAGGAATTCCACCCAATCCATGGAATCAATTTCCTCGTTTGATTTCATATTCTTGATCAGTGTCTACCACTGATTAGCATCCCTATAAAAATGAAATTCCTCCAGCATTACATTCTCTTCTTCTAAGAACTATAGTATATACAATATCATTCCAATGGATTTATTCTAGTTTTCAATGAGGAGGGGATCAAAATATCTACTAAACATTTGAGGCTTTTTCCTAATGAAGTATTTGTTGTAAAATTTATCTTTCTAAGAATGATGAACGTGTTCTCTATGATTCAAGTTATTCTTCATAACTTCATCCATCTGATAATGTATTTTCATAATGTTTTGAGCATCTGTTACCATCATATTTGGAATTTTATTTGGTCAATAAACACATTCACCATCACAATAATTATTGGCATGGGTTATCCTATTGCCCATCATACTATATGAAATATAATGTCTAGTTAGGGGGCATTAATACTTAGCTAATAATCATAATAAAAGGAAACATTGAACATAAACAGATAAAATTTTAGTGGAAAAGTATATCCTAGCTTTTGATCCCTAGGATTAAATCTAGGATATACATGATTTTTTTCTAACATATATTCTTATGTACATTTCATTTTTTCCAATAGTAATGGTTCATAATGATCTTATAAATTTAAAAGAGCATATCCCCTAGGATTTCAAAAATAGGTTAATAATAAGTCCCATTTTCTTATACTATGTTACCCAGTGTTAGGGCTCGAACACCATGTTGGAGTTTTCACTCCTAGGTACATCTATGTAAGAACCAAATCCACTAGTTGTTTCCAGAGAGGGATATATTTTCATGTTAAACCACATACACTATACTTACCAAAATTATGCGAAATTTTATTAGGATTAGTGTTATCCCTAATGTTCTTAATAACAATATCTTTTCTTAATATCCAAAAAACTATATCATCATATAGTACCCACTATAGGAACCCTAGTCTTTTATACATATCATTACATGCTTTTAAGCATAATAATACATCAATATACAATCCAAGGGTCATAAAATCTAGTGTATTTAAAAGACAAGGTACATTGATAATCATCATAATAGTAACTTCTATTTAGTATCCATTTGAGCTCCTATCATTTATTGGGATCATATATATGTAATATATGACTTGGGGATAACATGAATAAAGGGATGATCTAAAAAATCCATGAAAGGTAATAAAAATTATAATAAATATTAGCACATGGGTTATATAGAATGAAATAAAGATATAAAAAGGAATTAAAAAGACTAGTCATATGGAATCATAAAAAATAAAAAATGGGATCATGTAATGATGGAATCATTATACTGTGGAAAAAACATAAAACATGAATTTTTCACGAGTCAGCACTCATTGCACAAAGAGTAGTGTGAGTCAAGACTAACCACCCAGACCATTGCACATGGTGCACGAGTCGAGGATAACCGCAAAGACCATTGAAAATAACATCACATGCATCTAAACATTACCCAATTAATTAGAGTGAAATATAGTGACACAAATCATAACATGTTAATAAATATTATTTCCACATAATGAATCATACATAGGTAATCAATCAAAACATAATGGTTTCCCATGGTATTGATTCTAAATTAGTATCTTCCCAAAAGGCATAAAATCGGGGAATATAATAGTGGTTTCCACTGAAGAATTGGTTTAAATCATACATGGAAATTTATAAATTAAAATATTCATATATCATGATAAGTTATGTCAAACCGATGTAAAAATACTGTTCAAGAAACATTGTAAATTAAAAATTTTACTATGGGTTAAGGAAAATACAAAAGAGATTTTAAAAAATAATGTTGAATAATCTTTTGTATAAAAGTAGAAGTGACCCAAGATGTATTTAATAAAAAAATGTATTATTTTAGAAAATATATAGTGTCTCAAGATAGATTGTAAAGTGTATATAAAAATGAATAAGAATTTTGGAATTTCAATTAAATTAGGCTTGCTTATTGGGAATAATTGAGTAGGGAACCATTTAAAAAAATTTATGTAACTAAAAAAAGGATGAATGTTTATTGATAAATTATTTTGAAAAATTTAAAATTAATTTATAACATGAAAAAAAAATTTAATGAGAGTTTTATTTTGTAAAAAATTAAGGAAGAGTAACCAAGCGAATAATGGAGGTTTAGGTAGAATCCCTCAACTTTAGTAAAATGGTTTTATTCAAATAATCTTAATGAAATATAGTGTCAAGACAGATTAATTATTTAATAATTCTAGAAGCTATTCTAAATGTAATTCATTTATTATATCCATATTATGTTCATCAATGGCATTTGTGATGGGTTAAGTGGTTTAATTTCATTGTTTTGGAGCATTTGTTTCTGTGGATTTCATGATCAACTTTCTTATATACAAGTATGAATAATCATATAAGATAATGATGATTTAAAATAATTAATGTAATATGTTCTAATAGAACATAAAAAATATTAAATGGATATAAAATTTATTTTGTAATTTAGAGTGGGGATGAATCATTATATAAAATGTCAATGATACCCGTTTGGGTTAATTAGAGATTTTTTATCACAACAAACTAATTTTGTTTTATAAATTAAAATCAATTATTTAAATTAATTATTGAACATTATATATGAAATATTACATAAATAATAATTTGGTTCAAAAATATTTTTTTTCATTAACAGAATTGAGGATGGTAATTGAAATTGAAAACATTTTGCCCTTATATGTGATAAATTAACCAATCTCGGATGATGTTCCCATTTATAGTATAATGGGAGGGAGAATGAGAGATGATGATATATTATTCCATTATGATAAAAATGTTCTAGTACATATAAGGTACTATTTTTATCACACCATTTCGATGAGGAGTGGTGAGGATTTAAATAAATAAAAAGGAACTTGAAAATATTTTGAATAAAAATTTAAGAGGGTTTAAAATCATGGTTTATTCTTCTTGAGAGCCCCCATAAGGGATTTTTTTATACTTTTGTAAGAAAAAAATCACATGGACATGGAGGAGAGGTTTGGGAAGATTATTTGGAATAATATAGGCAAGGGTCATGGCTTGAGAGGGGTGAGTAGAAGAGGGGTAAGTGGTTGTATTTAATGTGTAGGAGAAGAGGTTTTTTCCTTTTTTTAAATCATGATTTTATTAATTTGTTATAGAAAATAAATTTTTCTGATTAATGAGACTAAATATTGTAATTTGTTCTTGTGAATTAGAATAAATGGTCACTTACATCATCACTGACTCTATAATGATTCAAATTTCATTTTTTACATTTATTATAAATTTTTATATTTCACTTTTCCCAAAAAATTTAACTATTTAAGAAATATCCACAAAAACTAACCCAAATAATTTTTAATTTTTTATAATTCAAAAAAAAATCAACATTATAAAAAGTAATTTCAATATATAATAATATTTATTTTTAATTGGAATACTTATTTACATGGATAATACAAATTTTGAAATTTAAACGTCTTGTTTAACACTTTGAAAATTTTATTAAGGTATCATAAAATTATCTTATAAAATAGAGACAAATAAAATAATATTATGTGAATATGTTTTATGAAAATAAATTTTCTTTTAATTTATTAAATTAATCATAAATTTGTAATTAAATATAAATGATTTAAAAAATACTAACACTTGATTAATAATTTTTTAAATATTTATTCATAAATAATGTGATATAATTATATCTTCTTGTTACTTATAAGATGGATAAATTGTATTTATACTTTCATTGTCAACATTACTATTTATATGGATGATTTACTAATCATAAGGGTCATATTACTATTGAAAAGGGTGACATTACTATTCATAATGGTATGTTGTTATTCATACAAAATCATGTTTTTGATATTATTTTCCAAACCTATTACTGATCACAACCATGTATGTAATATTTTTGTAATTTAAATCATTGAAGTAGAAAAACAATTTTTAATGGTCACATAAAATTTAGCATTTCAATTTGGAATAATGTGGATTTGTGTTTCTAAATTTTATTTTATGTGATCATACTTTAGGAAATAATTATTATATGTGGATTTCTATTGATAAAACAATGTTTTCTAACAGAATATTCCATTTTTATTTGTACTGTGGAATCATGGTTCATATTCACATGAGACTTGGGAGTTTGGGTAACTGGTGAAAGATTATTTTCCTAACAACTTTTCTTTGGGTCTTTGTTAGATGGAATTCACATGACATAATATCTATATGAAGTGGAGGTTGTAACATCCCATTACCTTGTTTTAATTATTTATTTTCTACTGATTTGATATTCTTTATGTCATGATTTGTTATGGTGTAATTTAAATAGTTAGTTCAAATTTTTATGACTTTTGGACATTTCAAAATTGGATAATGGTTAGGGAAAACTATGAATTTAAGACTATTTAATTATGCATCATTTTATGGTGCTCTAGAGGGGAGCATTGTTTTTCCAAACTATGCAAACATATATTACAAAATGTGTGACCTCATGTTTTAATAATACACATGGTTGACACATTTTTAACTTAACTATGTGACCAAAAAAGAGAAATTGGGCACCCAAGATAGTAGGGGAACACAATTAGTCTTCATGGTTTGTCTAACTATGTGTCCATACCCATCAAAACATGCTAGCATATATTTAATTCCCCGAAATGTTCATTAATGACTACATACTCTAATTTTATGTTTCATAATCCCCAATTCAATCCAAACATGAATTAATTGGTTATATAAGATTTAATGTGTCAAGTTTTAATATATTATTCCCTTTTCATTCAAGGTAATACAATGTTGATCTCGTTCCAACACCTTTGGGTAAGTCGATATCATCTCAAGTGGTTTCTCTCAATCATTCCCTCTCTACTGATCTTTTTCACCTTTGTTATTTGTTGCTTTTCCCCGTTTCAAGCATTGTGTATTATAAACCCTTGATTAAATTTTATGTGGATCTAGAATATTTTCTTTTCAATTAAATTCCAATTTTTCATGATTTTTTCGAAATTATTTCTATATTATGTGAAAGCATAGATTTGAGATGATTTTATCTTTTATTGAAATAATTTATTGGAATTAAGAAAAATAGTAATTTAAATGGAATTGATAATGTTGGCGGAAATATGAAAATGATTCTTTAATTTGGAAATAATTTTAATGAAATTATCCAATGTTGATATAGAGAAATTGGAAAAAATTGAACGATTATTTGTAAATGGTTGAAATGAATTAGACCAAGGTTTTTTTGAAATGAGGAAGGAATGATGAAAACCAAAATTGGTCAATTATATATTGAATTGATTTGAAAATTTTAATTGAAAATTTTATTTATTGAATGATTGAATAAATCACTTATATGACTGGGTTGTTACGATGTTACTTGTAAAATCACTCTTAGATATTGATCCCCTAAAAATAGAAATTTGATGAAAACACTAACTTATCAAAGGACATCATTTTTTACCATAGTTTCTATCCAAAATGGGTGTAGTTTGATTCCTTAGAGTGGCTCCTCAAATGGGGAAATTATTTGAGTTTTCACCAATATATAGAGTTGTGTTTAAAAATAAGATATGTGAAGATCCATTTACTAAGAAACTTACATAACTGATGGCTCTTTTTATAGGTTCCTATATTAACTATTTAGATTACACATGTCAGTGATTGATTGGAATATTTTATTCAGGAAAATAAATTTATATGAAATGTTTTATATAAAATTTTACTTTATTCTTGTTTCAATGTTATTTTGGTATATCCAACATCTTATTTTTATGAAATAATTTATTGGTTTAAAAAATCAATATTTATTTCCATGAACAACTTTATTTAAACTGATAGTATAAATTGTTAATTATTATAATTTTTATTTGGGAACATTTTTTGAGACCCTATTAGTAATTATAGATCACACTATACCATTGTCTTTAAATTTTTTTAGAAATTATTTCGCTAGGTTGGAGAAAATGGAATGTCCTACCTATATGTGGTGGATTTTTTTATCCCTTTGGAATATGGGGTGAAGATGGTGACTGGTTGAGCTATGGCCTACTTGGTATACATGTGTCTACGAATTTATAGGGTTGATGTTGTCATATTGGGATGATTCACCCTTGGTTTTTTTATGATTATGATAGGAAATGTTATAACTGTTTGATTATAGTATTGTCACCCATTTGGAGTATTGATCATGATGACTTGTATCTTCTATATATTTCATTAATTGTGGACAATTCAGTTCCTTTTGATGTTTAATAATTCCATGTACAAGTCTCTAACCTATGGGGGACTGAAAATTCACATTGTGAAATGTGAGAGAATTCTTTGGGACTAGGATATATGGGATGGTTTGAAACAGAAATAAATTTTTCAAAATTTTGATTTTATAATATCATTAAAATTATTCCTCATATAGTGAAAATACATTCATTTATTTATTATTACTTGCTAATGAACATGAATATAGTATATTTAATTTTTAATATATATATTCTTCAAGATGATATTATCTGTTTTAAATGTCGTGTATATAAATAATACTAATAACTTATTGAAGTTCAATTGAATAAATCATATTACATTTTTGGAATAAAAAAATTAACATTAATTGGTATGGTCAATTTCATTTTTTTCCATAAAATAAGTCATCAAGGTGAATGTCACCTATCATAGTAATGAGTAAAACATTCTAAATGGGTTAAAATCATTATTAATATAAAAACATATCATATATGAGTAATAATAAATTTTATTATAATATTATGAAATATATCATCCCATGTCTTAATAATATATGTTTACCTAACAGCTTTTATTTCTTTGATTACATATTTCATATGCAACACCAATATTTAAAAAACTATAGATTCATATTAAAATATTATTTATTACTTATAAATTAATTGTTTGGTTGATGGGTATGAATGTAACTAACTGACTGAGGAAAAATATAGGATTTATAATTTAATTAAATTAATTCATTTATAAGAATTTTATATTATATGAAAATTTAAATAAAATTTAATATAAACATGTTGTTTTTTATAGATAACATTTTTATGCACACAATTTGTTTTCCTCAAAATAATTTAAATTTACCTCTACATGGAATTATATTAATGAAAATTATATATCTATATATTAAGTTATGTATTTAATCATTAGAATTATATAATTCTTATTATTAAGAAGAAAAAATAAATTAATTGTAATTCTTAAAAAAAATTAATAAAAAATCGATTTCATGTAATTTAGATCCTTTATATTAAAATTAATTTCTATCACTTATAGGTTATGAATATAATAAAATGTATTTCATATATACAATTCGACAATCTAAAATTGGTAAATAGTTAACAGTTACTTTCAGAAATTTTGAATAGTAACCGTGTTAAAATTTAACACCTCGATAATGGGTAAATAGTATTAACCTAGGATAAAAATAAGTAAAAAGGTTATAATGTTTCATCCAAATTATTATTTGGATGAATGGAATTTTATTATTATCAACATAGTATCTAACATTAATTATTTATGGAATCTTATACATGAAAATAACTAATTAAATATTTAAATTATTTAATGTGCCAAAATATCACACTCTTTATTTTAAATATATTTTATGTGTTCAAATAAATAATATAATAGTGGTGAATGAATTTTAGCAATGAATTATTTATAATGAAATTCTCTTCATGATTGTAAATAATTTTTAATTTTTTATTATTAAATAAGTTTAGTAAATTATTGTGAAACTATTATAATTTATTTATTAAACCAATATAAAAATAATATAATTGATTTCAAATTTATTAATAGTGATAAAATATTAATGAGGAAATCTTTTCTATGAATTTTTTAAATAAATATGACATACCAATGATGTTTAAATGATTTATATTCCTTATAATACTTTTTATTTATGCATTTGGTGACAAATTAAATGAATTGTTTTAAAATTGACATTACTGATAATTTATCAAAATATTATTTTATTAAATTATTAAAAAATTATTAAAATATAAAAAGTGAAATATTTGGATATGATCTAGTTGAAATTTTTATTTCCTACAAATTTGTGTCACATATTTCACCTTATATATAAAATTATATTCTATTACATGGGAAAAATTTGTTAATACATCAAATGGTAATATGTTTTAATTAATGGTAAAACCAAATTATAAGGTTTATAAAACCAAGAAAAACATTCCAAATTTCATTAGATGATAATATTCAAACCATAAACTACCATAGGTTATGTTACCTATCTTTTTGGATTCATTTCGTTAAAAATAATTTAATTAAAAATTTATCATTTAAGAAATACCCAATTTCTCAATTACTTAAATTATGAAAGGAAACATATTTCATCCCTTATTTATGACACATCTACATTTATAATAAGAAAATGACAAAAAAATTCTTATCAAATAACTTATTAAAATCATAGAGGTTCTTTTCATCCCAAAATACAATCCCTTACACCCTAAAAAGGATATGTAAATGAGCTCTATCAAAGGATATATAATAGGCATTACATTTATTTTTCCACCACCAAATTTCATAGATTATAATTCTACATGTTTTATTTTTCTAATTAATATTTTATAAATAATTATACCCCTATATTTATAATATCACATCTACCTTCTTACCTTCTAATCTATTACAATACAATCACATTTTTATTAAATACGTGTAGACTACAACCTATACGAAGTGATGATTTTTTCTACTATTGTTTTGCATGGATGGCAATTAAGATGTATTTGGTATAAATATATGATTTATACTATATAATAATTAAATTATAAATGATATATATTATTAGTGATTTTTTCATTATATATTTTGAAAAATTTAAATAGTGTTCATATGTATGTTGGACCTACCATTATCTGCAATGATGTAATTCATTTTTATTCCTATAAAATTTAATGATGAAAAAAAGTATTTAATTATTAAATATAAATTATTATTATATAATTATTATCATTTTTGATATTATATAACTCTGAACAAAGTATATGGACAAAATACCAAAGTAAAACATACCTGAAAAACGAAGTAATTATCAAATAGACTAGTGATTTTGGTAAATAATTATTAAAAAATGAATGAAAAAAAATTATAAGTAAATAATATGTAGAATGATATATATGAAAATTATTCGGTATAAATTTATAATAAATATATATTTATTATATAGTATGTTTTAATACATATGATTGATGTGGAAGATGGGTTATGGGTTCTTCACCTAAAAGTGACTTCATTGTGTAATATCTTATGTTATACAACACTATACATTAATATGTCGTTTATAACTCCCCATTGATATTTTATATAACAAATAATATTATACACTTGGTATTTAATGCTTCATTTGTAATAATTTCTAATATCTAGGTTATTATTCCAATGTTACTAATGTGTTAATTTTTTTATTCACAATCCCATCAATATTTAGTGTTGTTTACATTTATATATCAATTGGGTGATTTGTTTGATATTTAAATTCCATGTAATTTTTTTTAAATATGTTCTCAAGAGTGTTTTTACTATTCCCCATTCATTATTTTAATTTATTTTTACCAATTATTATATAATTAAAAATGTATTGAATGGAATGGTTTGTCATTTTTCAAATGATGTATGTTTAGACTTTTTGAGGGACCTATTTTTTAAATTATATTGTATGCATTTAATTTTGTTATATGGTGACTGTATCATACATTGAAGCTCCCTTTATAATTCTACGTGTTTATTTTTAATGAAAAGACTTTCCTTATTTATTTGGAATGTTTTTTATTTCAAATGTAAAATTTTTATTTTCCCATTTAATGGTATTAAGTATAACATTATATTTTTTGAATTCATCATCAATATCAATAATTTAGTTTAATTATGACCCTTTAAGATTTTCAATATTGATAACAACTTTATTTGACCATTCGATTGTTTATAATCAACTTAAATAGGTAATGTGTTGATATAATGTATGATAGTTATTTAAACACATATAGTTATTGATATTTTATTAATTTCGATTACTCTGTGTTATTTATTAAAATGAGTAATGCATTACACATATTATGTAATGGGATGGTCATTGAATTAAATAATCCATTGGGAAAAAGATATTTCTCCATAGAAATACGAGATTGGGATTTTGTAGGTCCCTTGCCCATTTATGAATAAGTCAATGTATAAAGACATGACTAAATATTCAGATTTATTGGATGAGGAATAAATGGTATGTTATAGATGTAAGGAATTATTCATTTAATATGTTTATTCATTTTTACTGATATCCATTTAATTGTTTTATTATATATGATATACATAAATAAGCCTACAAGATAATGATATAATTTTATTGGAATTATTATTTCATCCTTTATTCATTGTATATTCTTTATTATTTATTTGTAATCTACAATGTGTTCAACCTTACTATGAATCTGATCGAATCCCTTTATTATGATTCTTCTCGACATGATAATTGGGAGTTTTTTAAAGCTAATATACATGGAAATTATACTATGTAATATGGTGTTATCAATGAAATACTATGTTCTATTTAGGTACATAAAATGGAATATGAAACTCTTGTATGAATCTAGTATACCATGACTAATATTCTATTTGATCATTGGTGATGATATCAATTTTATATTGTTCTAATGTAAAAAGGTAACCACCAGCTTAGGGATACTAGGGTTGGATTATTTATAGTTGGTATTATGTAAAGTTTAGTTTATTCCTTTGAAACTAGGTTTAGGAAAACATATATTAGGGAACATAAATATATGAATGACGTTAAAAATATTTCCAATGGAAGCATTTCTATTATTATGATATTAGATATTCTAAATGATTTCAATTTATGTTTTTTACAATTATTTGTATAATAAATTATGTTTCATTTTTCTTATGATATAATCTAGTGCATTCCATTATTTAAAAATGGTTCCTATAAGTGGGAATATAAATTTTATCAATTCACATAATCCATGTTTTAATTTCCCTCCTAGGTATGATAATGTAGCTAGAGTAGGATATAGATATGGAGCTAAAAATTTGTAACTGTATTGGGTGAGCTACCTTTGATTATGACCAATAATGTTCCCCATATATAGTAGGCAATTGATCCACTATATGGTGTAACTATGAAAATCAACTTTATACATAAAGAATCTCAATGATTCAAAGTGACATTAAATCCATTTCTTATTGATCAATGGATATTTTCCCTAAGGAATATAATTCTCACTATGGGATGTAATTAAAGGGTGAAGTTAATCATGGAATTTTATCATATCTCAGTGGATATAGATAAGTGGATATCATCATTTCAGAATACAAAAAAATTGAGAGAAAATAATTTTTATATAAATTAATGATTTCAAATAAAATTTCTTGAAAAATTAATATTCCCTATAAAAGAAAATTTATGTAGAAAAAATTATTCAGTCAAAGTAAAATGGAATAGGTTAATGTTTCATTGTATGAAGATATATTTTCATGGGTCTAAATGCATGATGTATACAATTCATTCAATTCGAAGAATAATATTCACCCTTCCATTAATGGGATTAAGTAAAACATTTGGAGGGAAATGTTCTTTAAATCATTTTAATCTTATGATGATATAATATACTATAATATCAAAAAAATAGTTCTCCATGTCTTATGTTTTATAAAAAAAATAAATTGATGAAGATATTTGTAATGAAAAAAAAATGATAAAGGGTATACGATAAATTGTAATTTTCCAACATGTGATTCTGATGGAATGAAAAACCATGGTACATGCATTAAAGGAAAATGGATTTTCTAAACATGTGAAAAAATATTCTAGAATTATTATGAATGAAATTCTATGTAAAATTCCATCAATTTATAGTTCATTAATGGAAAAAATATGTGGTATATTTCGAAGAAAATAACTATGAGTCAATGAATCATACCACAATAGATGTCAAGGGGAGGTTTCCATGCTTATGAAATTACTGTAACTGATGTGGATGTTCCTATTGACATGTTGAATGGTAAAATTATTATTCACCCAAAAATTTGAAATCACATATTGGATTTTGATTCTACCCATTCATTTATATTGGTTTTATTTTCTAATTTAATCACATCACTACCTAAATTATGTAATATTTATTAGTTTTTAGAATGCCAAATGAGACTATAGTAACAAAAAAGTCTATAGTTCTACTTTGATTGATGTTAATGGGAATTTGATTCCTCAAAAGATTTTTAATCACCATAAATTTGAATTAGATGTTATATTAGGAAATTAATGGCTATCCCTACATATAATTTTATTCAATTTCATATAGAGGGATGTAACATATGATATTTCTAACAAATCTATGATTGGGTTTCATTGTGACAGTAATTATAAAAAAATATTCAAAAAATATATATTATATGGGTCATCATTCTAATTGAATAGTTGCGTTTATATCTTATAGTTTGGAAGAAAATGGGTATCAATAATACACATATTATGTGGGAGTTTTGTTATGTAATTCCAACAATTTTTCTGGTCTTTCACTAAATCATGATGTTTTTTTTCTCATAGAACACATACATCGTTATAACCCAATTTCAAATAATAAATATAAATTTGATATTATTGGGTTTCAATAATTTAAGAGACAACTCAAGGTGTAATTTTAAAAGGGATTTAGTCATTAAATTTCACCAACTTATGGGGAACATATTCATTTTATAAGAAGAAATATTGATCAACGTGTCATTCTATTGAATATATATAACATAAATATATCTCTATATTGAATAAATATCATCTACTAGAATTAATGACATATTTATTTCTATGAATTGAACACTATAATATTCTAGGAACGACTTTCATTCTTAATATCATTAGTTGAGTGTGAAAATAGAGGGTATATCGAACAAAAAATTATGTACAAAGTATGAAAACTATAAATTAATAGAGATTCCATTTGGTCATACTAATGAACTGATTATTTTCATGTATTTAATAAATAGGGTATATATTGATTATATTGAGCATTTTTTTGTAGTATTTAGAGATTATAATCTTATATTTTTAATGAAAATGCAGTAGAAAGAAGATCACATGAGGATCATACTGAAGACACTAAGGATGGAGGAGATGTTAGAAGAATTTACCATGTAATAATTTTGGATACAAAATATTTAATTTTTGGATCCCATAATATTGTGTATGTGAATATATTTGTATCTATAAAAGAAATATGTTATTTAACATTTTCATAGTGTAACCTACGTAATTGGTATCTATAGATTACTTATTCTGGATGGTAATTATCATTGTGTTATATTTAATTACTAAATATAGTACTACCAACCAACTATATCATCTCATAATGGGGACATGTTCCTTTATATATATGAATATGGGGAAAACATCAAGGACATATATAGTATGTTAATTAGTTCACGTGTACAAACCTATACTGAAGTGGATAAATTTTCTTAAAATATCAGAATGAATTGAAGAATGGATTGGGATTTATCCTCATGAAAATTGAAAGGTTATATATTATTCCTTATGTTGACTAAATATCCATGATAGAAATTTCCCACCAGATTATTTGTAGTTATATTCTATAATTTTTACATTAAAGACATGGACTCATTATATTTATAATGAATGGTTTGACTTGTATCATTTCCATAAATTTATTATTTATAATATCAAATAAAAAGAGTTGAATATGTTCCCAATAATTTTTTTGGATATGATTAAAATTTATGAATTCATAGCACATTACCACCCTGAGAAAGTGATCACGATGGAAGATGATCAAAGAGAAAAATATCATGAAATAATATATATGATGGGGATGAAAGAAATATCCAATAATTATATATACAAAAGGACGGATCTAGATATATTAATTGATGGGGAGAAATTATAAATTTTTAAAATGACTCTACAACCATCTATCAATTTGAGGATTAAAGAGTCACAAAAGTAAGATGTGGAGAAATAGAAGATGGTGAGAAATTATCATGAGAACAACCTTGAATGTGATTGATTTAAAAATTTAATTAACCATTTATGTGTATCATCAATACCATATTTGAATAAGATGATATTATATGAATCTTATAGTTTTTCCATCTTAATTAATCCCAGA
Organism: Viscum album; assembly: GCA_963277665.1. Classification (NCBI taxonomy): domain Eukaryota; kingdom Viridiplantae; phylum Streptophyta; class Magnoliopsida; order Santalales; family Viscaceae; genus Viscum; species Viscum album. The sequence goes on along the minus strand of OY728157.1, from coordinate 671,982,343 downwards.
ACAAGCAAATGAATATATAATTTAATGTTTTTTTTGGGACATCATTGATAGAGATATAGTAGAAAATGTTTCACAGTGCTTGATATATCTGTATGTTAAGGGCGTGTAACATAAATCAAAGTGTAATTTATGTCCATTAATTATACTAAAATTGAAATGGAAAAACATCACCATTTAATTTTTCATCAAACTCCCCAAATCATGTGAAGGGTACAATTATATGTGGATTATAATAAGTCTCCATAAAAATTCAACAAACTACATTACTAATAGAGAAGAAATAACTCTTTATAATAATTAAAATAAATATATTAAGGATATTTTATGTGTTCATTGAGTACAATTTTATTTTGTATTTTATTTGTATCCAAGGATTACCTAAATGTTCTCATAATTTCATCAGTGAATTTTGGACACATAGTTGACTTTATAAACTTTTTATCAAACCTTAAATAGATTTTAAATCAAATAGAAACTTTTAAAATCCAAATTAAATGTTGTGATATTTCATTTGGGATTTCAATGTTTGTTTGGAGAATCATCTACCAATGGTGGAAATTTTCTATGAGAATATATTTCAATTGATCATTAATATGGACTAATTTGAATCCCTTTATTAGATAATGTGAAATGTCCATCATGATAAATTGAATTCGATGAAATATTGAATATTTGACAGGAAAAAGATAAGGAAATGGATGAAAAGGTTATATTTATTCCAAAAAACACACATTTAGATAAAATAAGATAATCAAGTTATGATGACAATTATTTGAAATATATTGAGTTTAATGTTGGAAAAAATATATTCCTAAAAATAAATCCCTACACGAGAGTGATGGGATTTCTATGGAATAGAAATTTAAAACCCTAGTATATTGTTCACTTATAAATTATTAATCATATTGGGGTAATAGATTATCTATTGATGTATCCACAAAATCTCACTATAGATCATGATGTTATTTATGTATATCTCATGAGGTAGTACATAACTAATCCTACCCAGTTACTAAGCATAGATGTCATACCAATAGAGAAGAAAAATTACTATATGAAAAAACTAGTGGATATTCTCTATCATATATGTATGATTCTATAAAACGACACCGCGCAACTAGTCAGGCTAAAATCGAAAACCCATCAATTCAATGAATCTATATTGGAATAAGAGAATGTCTTGAGGAAGAATTATAAACTCTAATTTGTATCGTATTACTACAATTTCATGGGAAAATTCATTTCAATGTAGGGGGAATGTAATAACCCTATATTTCATATGATAATTTTCCTTAATAAAAATAATTACATTGATAGATTTTATGACATGATAAAAAGTGTTTAAACAAACTATGATATTAATTTATAATATTATTTAACCCTTAACACTGAGCTATTATGATGTTAGTATAAATAAGAAAAAACTAAATTATGAAACATATACAGTAAACAAATTTAGAGAACCTTTATATTAGTTATCAATTGATCTAAATTTAAATTAAAACTTTTTTTTTAAAATAAAAGAGTTGTATTTTTGATCAAATGAATTTATTCACAAAATGTATTTTTTCCATTAAAAATAAAATGTATTAATTTTTGTTAATGTTTTCAATTAATTAATATATATTACATATTTTATCATTTATCTAATATATTTTCTATCAATGAAACAACAACATAAATCCAATTTTATTCGTAAATTTCTTAACTATAAATGGTTTTAATTACTATTTCATAACCTATATTAAAAAAAAATTTCTACTTATAGTTATCAAATTTTGAAAAATTGGTTTTCGTTTTTTCAATAATGGTATATTAATTTGGTAAATATGCCACTTTTATTTTTATGAATTATAATTATTAACCATTATAGAATTTTTAATCTTCGTAAAGGATAAATCTAGTTAACCAAAGTAAAACATAGTGAAAAGATAATTATTTATCATATTATTTATAATTGGATGAATGATATTTGACCCTTAAAACCTTAGGTTAAAAAATTATTTTATTTATAGACAGTTTTCTATGAAAATTACAAAAAATAATTTTTAAAACAAAAAAGGTTAAAACATGTAGCTAATGAAATTATAAATATCTATTAATTTTAAAATTTGGAAAAAAAATATAGGGTTAGATAAATCAGAAAATTAATTTAATTCATAATTAAATTTAGTCATGAGGATAATATATTTCTAATCATTAGTATTTAAATAATTATCTTAAATGCATGTATAGCTCTAATTTGGAATTTTCATTAAAAAAATATTTGATTTTATAAATTTTATATGTGATATAATTTGAATGATATAATGATTCCCTCAAATAATTTTGACAAATATATCATATTTTTGATATTTAATTAATTTTATTGACAATTTAACTATTTAATAATGTTTTTGATGTCAAAGTAAATGAATTGGGTTAAAATTTTCATTAAAAATATCTTTTAAAAAAATTATTATTATATTATTTAAAAACCAGTCAAATTTATAAATATGAAAATATTGATAATATAGGCTCTAAAATGTTATCCCTTAGAAATTTATCTCCCATTTGACATAGTATATGTAAAACAATAGAAATTTAAATGTGAAAAATGTGTTAGGATAGTTAATGTAAATTTTTTGACAAATAATGGGTTAAAATGAAATACAGGGAATTAAAATCCACATGACATAGATATAATTTATTAGAAAATAATATTTCAACAATATTCCATCATATTATTTAATGCATGGACATTTGGATACTTTTAGATTAAGAATGACTATAGATACCCTATCGTTTCATTTTTATACCTCAGAATATATATAAATATATTATTGTATCGAGGCGATGAGAAAAAACACAATTCTAAGGCTCGGTATTTGAGGAACTAATTTTATAAAAATATTAAATATATTTTATAAAATGACCACATTAATTATTAATGAAAATTCTATAAATCTAAAACAGTGTCTCTGATATAAATCATTAGACCATAGTTGATTCCAAAAAAGCAATTTACCCTTTGAATAACCTAAAACGAGTCTCTATGTGGTGTTTTCATAAAACGGTTGTTGGTTATAGGATTAGTGTTATTTATATAATTAATTTAATATATTTATTCATTCACCAAAATTGAAATCTGCTTTAAATTCCACCTTATGAAAGATTTGTATTGTTATCCATATAACCCTTATACTATTAATGGGAGTTCCTCCATCCTACTTATTAGAGAATCAAAATGAAATGATGATGAAACTACGGATCTAGCTGAATCAAGGTGCAATGAATGCAACACATTATCTCTTTCATAGGAGAGTGAATTCTTCATAGAAGAGTGACCAGATTATAGGTAGGAATCATAAATTTTTCAATTCATACCCAATTGATTAAACTACTGGAGTGTGATCAAACCATTCCTCTAATGTACACAATTACCACACTTTGAATGTGCTTATGAATCTTTTTAAAAAATTTAATCTGATTTTGTAGTCTTTTTTAATATCATAAACCCTTATTTGACTTCATTGGATATAGATTCATAGAAAATTATTTTTAAACATTTTTTTTATTTTCCCCACCCGTTATTCACTTTCAACAATGATTTTATTATAGGGGCTTGGTTTGAATATGTATGGTGGGATCGATTATGACCAGAATACTAGATTCACAATGGATATGAATGAAATGAATGTTTAGATGATTTGGGGATGTATTGGTATTTTTGTGGGATCTAGCTGATGTTCTTCAGGGATCTAGGATCTGAGATCAATATAGATGTGGTGGGGGAGAGATGACGTTCAATAGGTAGTGAACATGTTCCATGTAGGAAGAATAAAACAATGATTTTTGGTGATTGGAGTGGATAAATCACTTTCCATATACATAGATATTGGGCCCCTCTACAATGTGACATCGTTTTTTGGTGTGGCGTTACTTGTATGTCTCTTAAAAATGACCTCTGAGATGTTGAGCATCGTTGATTTACCTGTGGAATAGAGGGAATTCATTCATCGGTAATGATGTGAGTTTTCGATCCACATTCTCTATCATTTTGGATTCCTTTGATTGATCATATATATACACACATATTTTTGTATGTTGTTTCTATCTATCATTTGGTTGAGTTGTTTATTTATATAATGTCTCCAATTACTCCCCATTTAAATTTTGGGTCATCCTACTGGGTAGGTATATAATCAACCTTCTATGGGATTTTCCCACAAATGTCATGTCTTATGAAGAAGATAAATCAGTGCATAGTGATTACATATGCTAATAGGGATAACTGGTGCATTTTTCCACCGATAGTGGTCGGAGATTGAAGAATTATATTTTTACTCTCTCTATAGTTCCTTTTCTTGATTTTAAGGAGGGAACATCTATCATTCAAGGGGAGTATTTTTCAATTTTTCTACATTTTAATTTACATCATCGAACTTCTATACTACCCATAGGTTGTACATGCATGTTTTATTTTATAGTCGTTTCACATTATATTATTATTCAAATCAACACAAAATTTTCATTAGGATGTCTGTGTATACTATTACATAATTAAAAGGACTCTGATATTTTTTATACCTCAAATTGATTTTCTCCAACCCTCACCTTATGGAGGTAGGATTTTAGTGGTATCGGTTCAGGCCCTGTCATGTCCGATTGTGAAGGATTAGTATTATATCAATTCATTACTTAAAATAGTTTTTAATTTTTCACTTTACAATGATTTGGTTGGGATTTAGGGAAATAGTGTCAAAGTCTATTGGGTGAGACATTTTAGTTATGGAATCCTATGTTGGTGTGGAGTTTGGCATATACATTCACCAGGACCTTGAATACCTTCTTTCAATATAGAATATTGTGACATTTGTTTTAGGTATCAACAGAATATTGAACATATTGAATTATGTCTTTACACTATCATTTTTGAGTCATGTACCATATATATATATATTCATTTTATGATGGTAAATTTTAAAAAAAATAATCAGAATGAATCTACAATGATATCCATCCAGGTTACAGATTCCAGCTCATGATAATGATCTGATGACTGATGAGGCTATATTGAAGTACCCCAGAACACCCTAGGAGGAGAGGGGTGATCTAGGGTATCACAAATTTATTTAAAATTGATAGATCCTGGTCAAATATTGGTAGATCATTTTAAATCTATATGTTGGTAATGTGAAATAATTTAAACATTCCCAGGGAGAAGGAGCACACATCATTTTTTACATCATTCCCAACTAAGGGATGTTTTGATGAGCATACACCAATAGGTTTTAGATCAAATATATGTCAACTAATCTTCATTATTTTTTTATTACAAAACATTATCACCATAACTATATTCCTAGCATACCTCATTTTCAAGGTTTTAGGGATAACACCCCACATCCCTCATCTCACATCTCTTGGTACCCCTTACTAACTACATTAGAAATTATTTGAACTCAGATTATCGATTCAAATGTTATTTCAATGGGTTGGAATTAAATAATGAATCTCTGACTATAGATAGAGGCTCTATTGATGTCATATTTTATAATGTGGATGTAATTTAATTTTCAATGTACTTTTATGTCACGAACTTGTCTTCTACGAACTAACCTTCTTCATCCTCGAACTGCACTGCACCATATACAACGAGTGCTTCCTTTATAAATAGAGTTGGTCTGTATACCACCTCCACATACTGCCTACAAAATCCACTTTATTGTAACAATTTAGCTTACCATTTTGTGTACCACCTTCATGGACTAACTTATCTTCAGCTAGTCGTCTTTCGCACACTGTCTTCCACAAACTATATTATTTGATCCATTATCCATTTTAGTCTACATTACCTCGCAACACTGCTTCGATAGTCTATCTCTTTTGAGTACTTTTCCTTTTTTTATCCTCCTTTTGAACCTCCTAACCACCAATGGGTTTATTTTCCATGAACCACATCTCGAATTCACAGAATTCCCTGAATTTATAAACTCAATGAAGCACCCTAATGATGTGACTAGTGATAATTATATTGGAAAATAGATCAATATAATTATTTTAACCGAGATTTACTAAATCGGTAATGTGTACCATACTCCACTGAACCAATATCCATATGTGATCCACGCACCACCAATATCCTTACACAGGGTAACACATTATCGCCCCATTTCTACAAATAAAAACCTTCATGGAATTTCAATACTCTACCTCATTTCCACCGATGATGAATTTTCTCATGAGCCCTTATGTCTAACAAAATCTCCCTTCAGGATTGATGAAAATATATTGATACATTTAATGATGTACCCACCATAATATAAATGTAATACGTATGAAAAAAATCATCCAACACTCTAAGTCTACGTGACTAATGCTCAATGTAACAAACAAGAGGGGAAGCATGAATTGGGATCTCATATATTGGAAGTATTAACAGTTTCCAAAAAACACCAAATTATTCTCTCTATTCTTCTATATCTAGGAAAATATTTCATTCTCTACATTAGAGATTATATTTTGGAATGCTTAACAATTTCCTCATTACAACGAATTGTTTTCTCCATACTTCTGTAACCAGAAAAACATTTCATTCTCCACTTTTCCAAATTGAATTTTTCTATTCTCCCCATTGGAAATAAACCCCAAAACATGTATATGTACATTTTAGAGCTCAGAACATACTTCCCTTGATCGTATCTCCCATATAAAAATAGATCACTACAAAAAATAGATTAAAATAGTAAAAATATTGGGAGAGGGTTTCCATTATAAACTCCTCCTTTATTAGGAGGAGGTTGAACATTGAGGTTCAATCTAATCTTCACGAACACATGTGCTAACTATGGCTTGGTCTATATGTCAGCCACCTAATTATTTGTTCCAACATGATCTATTTTAATCATTATTTATTCCAAAATTTCATTTATGAAGTGATAGCTAATTTCAATGAGTATTATATGAGAATGTTGAATAGGATTCTATGTAAGATCAATTTCACTCTTGTTATCATAGTGAACCACCAATGGTTATTCACATCGTCACCAATGTCATCCAGTTGTTGATTTATCCATAATAGTTGAGTGCAAGCCTTTTTAGTGGATATATACTCATCTTGAGCATTACAGTGAGAATTTATTTGCAAATTATTTCTGAACCAACCCACACATTTCATTCCAATGGATAATTCTACACCACAGGTGGATTTTCTATCCCCCACATCTCCAGACCAACCAACATCAAAAAAGGCATATAGTTTATTGTATTTTCTATTATCAATGTATAATTCATACTTGTGAGTACCTTGAATGTAAATCATGATTAATTTAATTGATTCCTTATGTTCTTGATTTGGAATAATTTGAAAGCAGGATGCTAAGCATTTTTAAAAGACAATATCTAGTCATGTCACAGTCATGTAAAATAAACATCCAATGATTCTTTATTACACTTTGGGATATAAGAATGTCTCATCTTCATGCTTTCCCAGTTTCTTCAGTTCATCATTCATAGTACACATAGGTTTGGAATCATGCATATTGAATTTTTAGAAAACACTCTTTCAAACTTTTCTATAGAAATAAAAGTTTATTTTTTTCCTTTGATTCTATTGTAGCTATAATATGGATGTGAGTTCCCTAAACAAGGATATTTTAAATTATCATTTCAGGTGATTAAAAAATTCATCCACTAATCCCTACATATTTCCAGAAAACATAATATCATCTACAAACACCAGTACAATGAACTAATATTTCTAATAAGTCATAACATATATATTGTGATCCACTCCTCTTCTTTTAAATTAAATCATTATAAGATATGAATCCAGTTGGGAAACCATACATGTGATTCCATTTTAAAACCAAAGAGATACTTCATTTATTTTTAAAAAATTCATTTCATCATTTCCAATATGAAACCCCACATTGTGTTTAATGTAGACTTGTTCTTCAAGATCACCATTTAAGAAAGGTGTTTTGACATCCATTTGATACACATCATATCATCGTTGAATTGAAATGAATAAAACATTCTGATTGAATATTGTAAATCCAATGGAGAAAATGGTTCTTCAACAACAACACCTTTATTTTATGAATGTCCATTTCAAACTATTCATATCTTATCTCTAATAACATTTTTATGCTTATCAAATTTATTTTTGAAAAACCACACCACAACAATAACATTGTGGTTAATAGGTCTTTTTACCAAATCCCATGTTTGGTTATTATCAATCTAACCTGACTCTTCATTCATGGAGTTAAGCCATTATTCATCCATATTAGCTTCTTCAAATGAAGATGTTTACTCAACTGATATTAATAATATATTTTCATTATTATTCCATACCTTTTTCTGTGTAGGAAATGTACAATCCCCAATTGGGATGGATTGATCAATTTCTTCTCTTCTATATCTCTTATGAGGTTCAATTGAATTTTCTTCATCCATGGTTATCTATTTTGATTCTTCATTGGAGTCAAAATCATGATGTCATTCTTGAGTATTTTTCATTCCTTATTCTACATATATATTTGGATCCATTATATGTCCAAAATATTCCACATATTCTATCATATCAGTAGACAAATTCATTGAATCATTTGTGGTTTTATCATCAATGATATTCATATCACTGTATTCCAGAATTTTTTTAATACATTTATTATTATATTTTTAGGCTTTTCTATTATTTGAATATCTAATGAATATTCCCTCATTTTCATCAAAAACATAGTTTCCTTGATTTCCATCACTGTTTCAGATAAATAATTTACTTTTGAAAACATTAACATATTTCAAAGAGGGATTCCTTCCATACTCAATGAATAGATTGTCTTCAATTTCCACATTATAAAACCTTATTCAGTTTTGAATATAAATTATATCTTACACTTCCTCTTTCTAGTAATGGAAAGAAATAATACTATAAATTAGCCTAGTTCTGGCCATATTATTCACCTATTGATTCTGACGCTCAACAACTCCATTTTTCTATGGAGTTTTCATAGAAGACCCTTCATATTGTTTTCCATGATCCTCTATGTAATTATATAATTAAATGTATTTGTATTTCCCTCCATTAGAGGGTAGAAAATCATTGATTTTTTTTATCTAGTATCATTTTAACAAATTTGGTGATAACTTTTCATGCAATCCTAAACGTGTTGTATCCTATGTATAACCAACACACAATCCATTTTACTATAATCAACAATGAAAAGGAAATAATACCTTTATCCCTAAGTTACTGTATGATTTATCATACCACATACGTCTATATGAATGTGTTAAATATGATTTCATTTTCTTTTCTCTGTTGAACGATATAAATTGTAAACCATCTTCCCTAAAATGTACGCTTTAAATTTCTTTTCCTATTCACAGTTAGTATTGGGGGTATCCATGGCTACCTTCATATTAAATACCATTTCCATTTATGGTTTATTGAGTAGACCCTACCTTTAGTGTGGCATTTTGATTTCTTATTCAAATGTCAGGTAGCAAATATTCTCTATATTGTTAATATGATATCAGTTGTCATCAATTCTACAACCTTTTATGACAAAATTCTGTGGTCATACTTTTATAGTTCACCCCTTTTGATTTTATGTCAATATAAGTCCTAATTCATTAAGTTGACTCACACCTAGAATATTGTGATGCAACCCATCCAGAAAAAGTATATAGGTCTTCTTCAGGTCACCATTGGCCAGTTCAATATTCCCACATCCTTTGATCTTCAAAGCGCTACCATTACTCAATATCACTGTTCCGCCAATATATTTATTAATATTCATTGATAGGTATGAATTTTTTATCATATGGTACAAGCATCCACTATCAAGAGTCCAAGTGCTTCTATTTTGGTTATCATTGAGAGATACATCTATAATGGTGAATCTTCAATTTTCTTTCTATTTTTCCATGAAATATTAGTATGACTGAAAGATAAATATTGATGTTCAGAACTCTTTTACATGAGCATTGGTTTAACATATATACAATCTTCATTCATATAAGATAACCTATTTGTTACAATAATATCATATGTTGGTGAGTATTGACTTATCTCTGAGTTCTGTACAAATTTTTCATACCATTTCTCTACCCAATATTAAAAACATTATTTAAAAATACCAAACAGTTAAATCAATATCCAAAGAAAGTGATTCTCTAATAAAAATAAGAATTTGAAATCTTATTTCATTTTTTGTTTTCATATCTCTTCTTCAGTCAGATAGCTCCTTGCCTCTTCCCATTACGACATTGTTTGGCCCAAATATCCACAAAATTGGCCTTTCATAAGTGGGAATGTATTTTCAATTATATTCCTCCTCACATAAACTTGCTTAGGAAAATATTTTGACTATATATCACCTCATAAAACTATTGGATTGAATTTTGTCATCCTTTTAGTTTGGTTTAGAATATCAATTTTTAGACATTAGGTGTCATTGTGATATGACTGACTTTCAGCTTTCCTTTATTTTTTCAATATTACTTCCATCATTTCATGTTTCTTCACCATAAAGAATTGTTATTTCCCCCATGCATGAAGGTATTTCATCATTCAGAACCCTTTCAACTCCATTAGAACCATACATAACTCTCTATAGATGATCGTCATCTGAGTATTTTTCAAATTAAATTTCATTAATAATTTCTTTCTGGCATGATTCAAATACATGTTTACTCCTAAAAAATAATAAATTATCATTCATAACCGTCAACAGTTTCTTAATTATCCTCCAGTATTGATTTATCTTCATTAATAAACATTTACAATTCTCTATTACCAATATTTTGATCAACTATATCGTCTGTTCTTTCATATGTTATTGAATATTCCATTTCTACTAAATCAAGTTCATCAATTTAAGCTCGTTGTATATCAAAATATTCTGATGACTAGTCCATAATTTATTTATACTATTAATATATCTTTCATTGATTCTCAATTGTAGAAAAATATTTTTAATATTGTATATTCATATTGACATTAGTGATCAAATGATTATCTATAGATTTATCTATTGATGGTTTTGATTTCTCCATAGTATCCATCATTGATGCATGGGTTGTTGATTTAAATCTCCATTCTTCATCCCCAACTAGTTCACTATCATCATCAAAATCATCACAGAAAAAAATATATTATTTCATACTGGATATTGTGTATCCCATTTTGAAATAACTTTTCTGATAATTATTCAAGTCTCCATCATCACATTCTTCGTCATAAAACATTTTCGTGCACTGAGAGGAAATGTTCCCAACTCTCCCATGAAAAAAATAATCCAGTGGTAAATTTCCTTCAAATATCCCTTTTGCATTCATGAATTTCATATAAATTAGAGACTGAATTTCAACTTACTCATTATCTTCATTAATACTATCTCTTGAAATTTCATATTTTTTTCATGGATTTGAGTTCCATTTCCCTATTTACTAATTTCATCGCATCTTCTAGTTTGACTCTCATCTTATATTCCACCAAAATATATATCAGATCATCTAGAGAATGTTTGGAAATATCCCTTTACCCATGGGATGACACCCATGCATTGTAAATAGGTGTAGGTTGTCCCATTGATTTTATGACAACATAAATACCATTTATTTCTTCACCAAGTCCACTGACTGTATAAATGACATCAGTAATTTGATTGAAAAACATATCTTCATTTTTATCAGAATGAATCTTCAAATCAATCATAATATTATAAAAATTGTATTTCTTCCCCCTTCAATTTTATATCACCTTCATAAATATTACCTAGTTTTTTCCACATAATCATTTCTGATGTAAAAATCACCACATTTAGATATATATGATCAGAAAGAGATTTAGTGAATGTTTTATGTGCTTTAGAATCTACATCAATCATTTTCCTCGTCACATTTTTCATAAATATCCTTGTTCAATTAGTAACCATTATACCTTGTACATACACAAAAGGACATCCATTATATGAGAACTTTGATATGGTTTCATCATTTTTTCCAAATATGTAGGTTTCTTCATTCAATAATAGGGACACCCCTAACATTTAGAGTATTCTCCATTGTAGAAATGAAGGGAATATGTAATACCAACAACAATTACCCAATTAAACCACTTTAATGACCCTAGAACACTCTTAAAGGGGAGGGTTTAATAAAGGTTTAATATTCATATTTTAGAGGTGATTGATCTTACTTTTATGTTGGTAGGAACATGTTAAATTTTTCTGCTATTAATGTGCATTAATTTAAACAATCTCACACAAAAGGAACGCCCATCAATTTTACATGGTTCACTACTGAGGGCCAATCCAAAGAGCATACACCGACATAATTTCAATCATACTAATTACTCCAATCTTCACTATTTGTTAATTATTAGTGTTTTTCATAATCACTCTATTTTAGGCGCACATCCCTTACATGGATTGTAGGATAGAAAATGTTGTCCCTCAGATCACTTCTTTTGACTAACCATTTCACACTGAATTGTGAAGAATCATAGATCAATTTATCAACTCAATGGTCACTTAAATAGGTTGGCATTAAATCATTCATCCTTAAATATAGATTGATGATGTCTTATAGTCTCATTTTACCCAGTGGATGTAATCTATGTTTTTTCATATTGTCTATTTCTGAACATGTTCTCCACGAACTAGCCTTATTCCTCTATTCACCACACTACATTGTGTACTATGATTAAATCCTTCATGAACCATGCTACTTCCACGTACTTCCACCAAAACTACCTCAATGCTCCATTTTAACATACCACTTCATGTACTATGTATGTGGCCCAACTCAATTTCTTCTAACCATCTTATGCGAACCTTCTTCTATGAACTACATTACATTAATCATTATCCATTGCGGGATTCAGTGCCCCCGAAAACCCATTCCATATACTCTCCCTACTGACCAATTCTACTTTCTCAGAATCCTCCTTGCCTTCCTCTTCTCTGTCATGCAGTTTTTTCCCAAGAACCACATCTGGACTTCACTAAATTACTCCCAGATATCTAAACTCAGTGATTCACCCTAATTAAGGGATTAGTACTACTTATATAAGAAAATAGATCTACATAATCTGATAAACCGAGATTTACTAAATCTTTAATTCTTACCAAGCTCCCTCAACCCATTTTACATATACAGTTCACGTAACCCAATTATCCACACACGGTAGCACAAATCAATACATCATTTCTAGAATTGCCATCCGTTTTGATTTCTCAAATGTCTACCTCATTTCCACCTCATTTAATTGTCCCGTGAACCATTTCCCCTTTGCTAAGGTGAGCATCCCATGAACCATATTTTTCTCATGAACTATTTTTTTCTTTTCGATATGCATATCGTGCTTCTATATTGAAATCAAATTCAGTTCGCCTCCATTAGTGGTATTTGAGCTATGTTTCACAATGTGTGAACCATGACTTGAGTACTACATTGCATAAAATATTTCCTTTCAAAAAAGATAAACATCTAATTATGAGGCCCAAAAATTTGAAAAACACTAGCAAACTACGCCACCTTAAACACTTGCATCTTCCTGTACTATAATAATCCTTATCATAAAAACTCCCTGATCAACATTACATGGATTGATATTAAAAAACCATACTCAACTTCTACCAATGAAAATCCTTGGGTCCAACACTAATTTCATGGGGCAACAGACCATGTTAATCCTTCTTGGGATAAACAACATCACCCCACCTGTTGAGTAGCAGATAATACCATTATAGTAGGATGTTGATGCAATTATGTCTAGCTCACTCCACAATATCCATTCCAGAGTCTACCAATGTTCCGTAGGGAGATAAATCCTTATAATATGGATTATTGAATAGATTCAGTTATTTATTTCTTTATTATTATATGGGGAATCGACTAATCAGTTGATTACACTAGCATCTAGACTTTTTCATGGTGCATATGGGAACTTGTGGAGTCTTGTTAAGTATATCCATGAGGATTAGATACTCTCTTGGACCGATATCAAGAATTTGTTAAATGAGGAGTACTACCCCTCAGGATTTAACTTAGTTAATATTTAATATCTTCTAGAAATGCATTAGGGAGTGATAATAGATAAAGAATATTATAAGAGGCTAAAATACCTTATGCAATTCTCCCATCACATGATTCGTGATGGCTACTTATTATCCCAAAAAATTGAGAATGATCTCCATAGAAAAGAATGTCCTGGATTGGATACCCTATGCTTTACCACCTATTTTGGTTTCTTGGAGAGGATTCTAGTGCCGAAGGGCTTCCAATATGTGGGGCTATATCTAGATCGATCTAGAAGAGGGAATTATAATGATTATTTTCCTATAGCTGCTAGAGGATGCTTTCCGACAAGATATCATTGTAGAAGATCCTACCAATATTAAAATTTGGCAGGTGGGTTGGGGCATCATAGAGGACTAGTGTAGCTTAGAGATGGAATGTTCTATACATGTGATTGGATAAGTGACATAGAATTTGACTTCCAACCCTAGAATTTTGAGGAGTATATGAAGGGAGCAGTTAGACCACCATGAATGAGGTGGTGACAAGATCAGTTATCTCAGAGGATAGGGAAGGGAGACCCCTAGAGAAGAGGTGCAAAGAAATGAGAAGGTTGAGTTAACATATCATGTGATTTGGGTGGTGTATGAAGCTATGAGATCCTTCCACAATCTCCACTAGGTGGCCCATGTCAGGCTTAAGGTGCTTGCAGATGGACCGACACACATCTGTAGTCTACAGAGGCATATGACCCAATGATACCATAGATGATTAGAGGGGATAATTTTTTTTATTATACACTTTATTAAATATTATTATACAGTGTAATGAGTTATCTATTCATCTATTTATTCCTTGTGTTAGATATAGAGCTCACTGTAAAGGCTTTAGCTCCACAACATTACATTGATATTCCATGAAGTATCACATTTTCTATATATTTTTATTACAATAGTGTAAAGATTCTCTTGTTTGAGGAGGTTTCTCATGTGATATTTTTTTCTTCATTATGGAAGCATGTGATGTCATCCTGTGTATGGTTTGGTTTTCTTCTTTCTGATTTCATATTGACTATCACCATAGATGATTCAGTTTTATTCATACTGATGGGACAAGATTATCCCTTAGGAGAGAGAGATGTCTCATGGATGTTGATTTTGTTTTTTAATAATTTGGATTCATTCCATCAACACATAATTTGGTGAATGTAGCCCTTATTATAGTGTTCTCTTCATGCATTTATATTCCTTCAATTTTGGATGATTTTATGGATGTATTCCATGAGAAAGATATGGGGATACCTTTGAGGTGATAGATGGAGTTTTCTATCTAATTTTATCTGATACCAACTCTGATATATGTTATGGCATGTTAAATAGTCCCTAACATGGTTTTAAAGATGTAGTTATTGTTGGGGGACCTTTGGGTGAAGGATTTAATTTGGAGTTATGAGTCCTTCTGTGATTCTATAGTCTTTTTCCTATAAAAGGATAATGGTATCTTGTGTTTTTTTTAATTATCAACCTCTAAAAAATTACATAATAATAAAAATATACCACTTACCAATGATTTATGACATATTTGATCAGTAACGAGGCATGCGATGTTTCCTAATAACTGATTTCCAGCCTGGATACCACGAGTTGAGAGTTCATGAGACCGATATTTATAATTAGGAATTCCAATGTTGCTATAAAAATATGTGTTCCTGGTGATTCTTGTTGGTGGGAAGAATTCGCCTACCATTTCTATGTTTTTTTGGAACCATATATTCCTTCTATTCTTTAACAATTTTGTGGTTGTCTTTATTAATGAAATAATCGTATAATCTACATTATAGGGGGATAATGTATAGTACTTGATAATATTCTTATATTTATAACGATGGCACCAACATTATGGAAATAACAGAGAAGATATAATTCTAGATTCATGAATATCACTTCATGGGAAATGGAATTTATAATCATCCATTAGATATAGACCTGGTAATGTTCAATGTCATGCCTTCTTTGGATCCTCCCATGAGATTGAGAGATGTGTAAATTTTTTATTCCTTGGTAGGGTATTACATTATGTTAATGGAATTTTATTATAGAATATATCCTCTATGACTATGCTGACATAGAAATGGGATCCATTTACCCAGACTAATCAATTATAGAGAGACTTCTAGGAGGAAGGGACGAAGAAGATAAGAGTTCTTGTCTTTAGGCTACCAGAGAAGGGTTTGGAGTACGTAATATATTGTGATTACTTAAAAGTTTAACTTAGGTGTGAGATGATTATGAACCATGTAGTTATCACATATGGGTTGATGTATTCAAAACTCTTTGATTTGAACTGTATGACTCATGACCTTGAGCTGGTAGCGGTAGTCTTCTCTATGAGGACATGGATGAACTATTTTCTCAGAGTTCATGGTTTTTCACTCAACCCATCAGATCCTAAACTATTTATTCCCATTATGATACTTGAATATGAGGAAAAATTTCAGGTTAGAATTCTTATATGAATAATAATTTGAAATATTCCACACATCAGGGAAGGAAATTATAATGGAATATTCCCTATAGAATGATGTACAGGAGTCAATTGGTGGAGGAATCCAAGAAGTTATCTTCCATGAAGCTTACTTTGGATGAGGATGAGGTTACAAATATTCTTTTATTGAAGGTTTGAATCATATCCTGCATTTATTTTTGAGAGAGTCCTAGATGGGATACATTATCTTCGGGGTATTTAGTGACTAGATATCCTTATAATATTTAACATATGGATTTTCTAAAATAAAAAATTAGATATTATCTTTTTCTAGAGATGGATGGTGTTCACAATGACTATGATGGAGGAGGTGATGAGGTAGTTTCACATATCTCTCTAGGATATACATATGAGTGTGGGGATATTCTAAGGTGACCTTCTGTGGATTTTTTGTTGGCCAACATGAGATGGGGTGTATTGCTCATCTCACAATGAATCATCTATCAACAGGTTAAGGTTATTCACAATGTCCTAGAAGGTTCATTGTATCCCCTTAATATACCTAAGTGAAAATGGAATAGAATATCCTTGGGATGCATGATATGGATTCAACAGGTAGTTAGAGTCTATGATTCCATCTAGGTGATTGTTGACTCAGTCATCAAATTAGCTCACTTATTTCCTATGAAGGATCAATGTTAAGTGGAGGGTGGGGGATGTTTTACAAACATGTGATTTTTCTCCTTTATAGGGTTCCCATGACTATTATATCATACTATGATTCATGTTTCACATCACTATTTTGAAGAGGCCTATAGGAGGTAACGAGACCAATTGAGGATGAGTATATCCAACCATCCCCATAATGTATGGATGACTCTGTGAACTATTTAAGTGTTAATGGATATGTTGAATATTAAGTGTTAATCTTTCCCAATTCTATGAGGATCACGTGATATCAGTCATTTTTGCATAAAATGATATCTACCATCATAATATCAGTATGAAACCAATAGATTCTCTATACCATATACCTTACAGTTCATTGTTGTGCTTGATAGAGAGAGATATGCATCTCTTATTGTGTCTGAGAAGGTGTTGAAAACGATGAACAAGGTCTAAGTCATCTACAATTGATTATGGATAGCCTATAAAATGAATAAATATTACCCAGTTTGACTCTGTAGCCCCTTGAAGTTCAATAATGGAATTATTTTTTGTTAAAAGTCATTCTATGATAAGTTTTACAAAGATTCATTTCAGGAGGAAAACTCTCTATGAAATTTATTAGTCCATTATTGGTCTTTCATAGGGTTAGTGAGTTTTCATATCTCTTTTCCACACCTTCATAGTTGGATCAGGTGTGTTTCATCTTCCATGGGTCATAAGTGAGGAAATATATTCATGGACTGACATAAGATATTAAATTGGCATAGCCCGATGTAGTGGAAATCGAGGATCACCGGGGGAGTACTATATGTGGATGGAAAATTACCTTTTTTATGTACATTGTCAGGATGGGAGTATACAAAAATGCTCTTAAGATCCCAATAGGTTTATGCGATCCCATTATATTGATATTTTTGTTTAGTTTTTCATTTTTTGGATAAAAAATGTGAAGTGTGGAATAATTTGGATATCCTTATTTTTACTTGTAGAACATTAGAATATACACAAATAGAAATATGATTTGGAGTCTCATAATAAAAATATGTTACCACATCTGAATATATAACTTGAGGATTACCATAGACCCAACTAAAAATGTGTCAGTGGAGGAATATTCATATAAAATGGAATTGGAGGTATATATAGTGGGTCAAGTAAGTAGTTAAATTAATTAATTTAATAAATTACCAAAAATTAAATCCACTTTAATTTCAAAAATATAGATGATATCTAGGGTTATCCACATAACACTGGGACCATTATGTTGAATACCTACCACATTCTCATTGGTGAATCAAAATCACATGATTATGAATCTTTGGATATATATTAACCAAGGTGTACTAAATGAAAGTAATTATATCATTTCTTTAGTGGAACATTCCTAATTTAGGAACTATAAAATTTGAGGTAGGGGTCACCAATTTATATATTTTTTCCAAATTGATTAAACTATTTTAGTATGATTGTTCCATTACTTTGATATGCATCTATTGCAATCCTTTTCATATGCCCGCAGATTATTTAAGTTTGTTTTCATTAATTATTTTTTTATGACCCTAAAAATATTTATTTTAATTATTTGTCTAGTAAATATTGGACAATTTTTTTACACCATTGTTTTGGGTACCTTTCTCCCACCATCATTTCATGTTCTTCAATGATTTTCCTAGAGGGTCTTCGTTTGACAATGTCAAGTGAAACTAAGCATGATCATGGACTATAATTTTTTATGATATGAATGAAACTAGTGGTTGGATTATTTGATGATAAATTTAGATGTTTTTGGAATTAATGTTATCTTTCTCAAGGATCTGTGATATATGGTTGTGATGGAAGTGGTGTGGTAGCAACCACGTTCGATCGGTGGTGAACATGTTTCATATGGGAGGACCAAAAACATTATTGTAAACCATTGTGAGTCCACTATCTCTTTATATAGTAAATTGAAATTAGAAGTAGGTGGCCATTTGATAGATTTTAGGGTGGATGATACAAATAAAAGAATAATTTTACATATAAATATTACTAGGAAAAACTATACTACACAATAGATAATGTGATGAAGACATGTCATGTAGTACCCCTACAGATGGGGTGATATAATTTTCAAAAAAATAAAAGATCACATGCCTTGAGATATGGTCATATATCCTGTGACCCCACCTTGGAAGTATATTGTTTGTAGGATCACATGGCCATTACCTCATGTGGGAGGATAATTTATGTGGCATAATAAAAATTCACTAGCTAGCTCATACAGCATAACTAGGACCACGTGTAAAACCTTGAGTTAATGAGTCACATCATATAGTCCACCTAATTATAATTTAAATAAACATGATCTATGATCCATTAACATGAAGGGGAATTCTGAGGAGATAGAGTGGGACAACATGTATTTTGGGTCCCATCACACGTCGTGTACCAAAAATTTCTTTTTGACGAAATTATGACCTCTCATAAATACTTCATTCCCATTATTATTTTATCTATAAACTATCCTATTTTATGTTTTATATCATTTATAATGTGATGGTCACCATAATAGTGAATGTTGAGATATAGTGAGAAATCTTCCTAGTATGAATCCTCATTAGGTGATGCATGATGATGATGGTGGTCAAGAAAGATCATCACAGAGATTAGTGTGGCATCCTAATATAGGGACATTGAATTTTTTTCTCAATCATATATCCATGTAGAACCCTTGAATTGGGATAGGTATGAATCCTCTACAAAATATTAGAGTCGAACCCTCTATTAGAGTCAGGGAATGGGTCCTCAACCATTATTGTGGCACCCTCTAGCTTGGTTGGGAATGGGTCCTCTACATGCTATTTGAGTTCTATCCTCCAACTAGTCTATGCATGGGTCCTCCAAAAAACCATTGGATTTGAGACCTATTCAATGACACACATGACAACCCTATTAATGCTATTAGTGTAACCCTCCCTCTAGGTAGGTAAATGGTCCTCTACCGATTACCTTAGCGGTACCCTCATTATAGGTATAAGGAAATATCCCTTTACCATTCTATAGAGTGTATACCTCATATATTTTTAAGGGATGGGTTGAATAATAATGAGTGGAACCCTCCTATTATAATATGGAATGGTTTCTGTACCATGATATTGTGTCCCTTGACTATGTGGAATGATGTTGAGGTGATTCATGACATGGATGTCTCTTCGAATAGATGTTCAAGACACTGAGAAACATAGACAAACCCTTGGAATTGAGGTCACTGTTTCATGGGTAGTTATGTTAGATATAAATCCAATTTATCTCTTGTTTGATATTATTTTTCTTTTGAATATATATATGTATATATATTTACATATAGCTGGGTTTTTCCTCTCTTACTGTGGGTGGATCTATATATTTCCATTTTTTCTCTTACTCTCCCTTCAAATATTCATGTGTCATACCTGGTATGTACACAATCACTCCTAAAAGGTATTTTCCCACATGTTTCATTTCTTTGGGAGAAGATGGATATTTCGGTAGATATTTCAGAGTAGCATAGGGATATATGGTGCATTTGACTGCGTACAATGGTTAGAGGATGAAGATTTGGAGATTGGATCTCTCATTAGATATTTTTTATTTTTTTCAGGTTGGGACATATAACAAATTGTGAATGTAATTTTTTCATTTATATTTTTTTGGTCATAATTTTTAATATTTCACTCTATATAGTATTTAAATTTATTTTTTATTCCCTAAATATTACATATTTTATTAAAATTTATCTGTAATGCTACATTAATATAGATGGGTATGTATATAGAGGTTCGTATTTAAATTGCCTCACAAATAAATTATTCCTTTTAGAACCTTTAACTTATCCCTAGAATATTGATATGTCTCTGGAATGTTTGAGGATCAATAATCATTAGGGTGGGTCATGGGAATCAATTTCTGATAATGTAATCTTTTATGAAATTACAAAACATCACAAAACCTTATATATAACAGGGATCCTTCAACCTAAGTTTTTTACAGCACATTTATATTTCAATCTTTACAACAAAGTAATAAAATAATATTTCATAGTCTTCATCCACATTGTAGAGGTGTTGGTCAACACAAAATTCCATCCCTGTGACCCTTATGTAGAGATTTATATGAGGTTTCAAAGCTGAGGTAGTCATCTTAACGGATGAATTTTGTTTTTTAATTCTTATTTTCCATATCTATATATACTTATTTTTTGATAAAATAATATATTTAATATATTCAATATAATGAAATGTCATTATTATTTGAATTTATCACTCATACTTACATTGGGGTCACATTCTCTATCTAGTGATACAATTCATCTTCCACCCACATATTTCTTGGATTGTTATTATGATATGATTTAGGTTTTTGTATGATTCATATGAGGTAATATTATCAATTTATTGATAATATCAAAACTAGCATCTTATATTTAATTATGATGGAATATAGTAACATCAGTCATGTGTATGCATGAACCGATACCTCCATAAAGTGTTGTGATTATTTTCAATTCCATTTTACATAGATGGTAAAAAGGATTGATATGATGAATAAATATGATTATATGATTTAATAAAATTATATACTTGATAATTATTATTGACCACACTTTTTTTCCTTCCATTAAAAAATTAAAATAGTGTTAATGAATACATATAGCCAACAATATTCATGAATAGTGTAATTAGTTATTCTATCTACAAGATTTATGGATTATTGATAAGATCAATGTAACAAATCTAAATTATAATTATTTCATGATTAATATTCTAGATATGATAGAACCTTGAAAAATATATAAGTACCATAACCAAAGAACCAATACTTACCACTAAAACAAAGAAGTTATCTCTCAGAATAGTGATATTATTAAAGAATTATTAATAAATGAGTGGTAGTTTTCCAAATAATATCATTTTTGTTAAAATATATATTAATTTTTCCATTAATATATTTATAGTAAATCTATTATTATTATATTGGAGGTTCAATCATATATGATGGATTTCAGACCTCGGGTAATGGTTCTTCTGGTGAAATTTTCTTTTTTTGGACATATGTTATGTTATACATATAAACTTTTATAAGGTGTATCTAATGTAAAATTTATTTATTGTATGATGGATATTTATATTAATGGTACTGAAATTTTCATATGGTTTTACCTTTTTCATGGGGGTTGTGATTCAAATGTTTCCAATGTGGTAAGGGTTTATCTTAAAATCCCATGAATATTTATGAATATTTAGATTTAAGTCATTATTTGGAGAATTATTTTATCTTTACCTTCCATAACCATGATTATTAAATATTTTAACATTAATGTTTTTAATATTATTTAATTATTGATTAATTTAATTTTTACCCATGATCAACATCATAAAAAATGTTTTAAAGGGAATATTTTACCATTTCTTGATGAATGTATGTTTTCAAATTGTTGAAAAAAGGTTATTATAATTATATAGTCTAAATAAAGATCACATCACTATGATCGATCATTAATTTGAATATTAGATTTCATGTCTATAAGGATGTCCTAAATGAAAATTGTTTCTTTAATATTTGGGGGTTAGAGTTTTAAATGTGAATTTTTAAAATTGAAAATGTTATTTTTCTTATATTTTTTTAAAATATTATTTTATCGTATTAGTATTCATCAAATATATAAAAAATCAAATTACATATTATATAAAAATTATATGTTGTATTGATACCATCCTAATTTTTTCTTTGGAAGCTTTATGATTAGTTTTACTTTAAAAAATAATGATATTCTATATGCTAGTTCATTAAATTCAAATGATTATTTATTTTTATGTCATGTTGATTAACTTAAGTTATTTATTCACATTGGAAATATATTTTAGATATTATAATATGTGTGTATCCTAAAATGAAATATCCCCTAGATGCATCATTAGGTATCATGACTAATAATATATTGGGTTTTTGGTATAGGAAATAACTTTTTTGTAGATATCATCACAAAAGGAAATGAAGGACGTTTTAGATTTCTTGTGTGATTCCTAAAATATATGATTCATAAGTGTAGAATCATGAATCACATAATTATAAAATTTGATATTAATTTATATTGGAATATATTATTTTCTATTTTATTAATGCATAATTTTTTAACTCATGAAATTATATATATGATATTATTTGATCATTATTTATTCCTTCCATATTATATGTTCACTTTTTTGGATCCACTGCCTAAATAACATTACTGAGAATTTGAGAACAACCATTTCTTATTTTTATTCTCCATGGGAAACAAAGAGGTATTTTATGATTGATATTCCTGGCTATGGAAATGGGGCTGATGGTGTTCTCAAATTAAAAATGATGGTGGATTTTATGATTTTAATTGTAATGTGAGACTGTTTTTTTATCGGTTTTTCCATGACAAATAAATCATTCAATTTATTTTGATGCAATTGTTTATATATTTAGCCAATATATTAATTTAGACACCATATCTAGAATATAGGTTTCTAGTTTCTTTAAATATTTATATACCCACATGATTTGTCAATTTTAAAAATCATTCAATTAGAATTTACATACCATAAAAAATAAGAAGTGGGTATTATTTAAAATGAATCTTTTATAAAAAAATGTGGACCCATTTTTTTCCAACTTAAACCCTTTACATTTCATATTTTTATTCCTAAATATAATCCCATATTATCCCCAAAAAAGAACCATCCATCTTTTTGGAACCTTGGATAATTGGAATGATTCCTAAATACCTCATTGCAATAAAGCACACAAAACCATGTTCCATGTTTTCAATTGTTTTGTTATCCTCTTTTTATTATTTAATTGTTATCATCTTTATCCACATAGTGTTGCATAATTTTTTTTTACATTATACTAAAAATTTTATTAAATCATATATATTCTATATAAGTGATTTTATTTCAATAAAATAACATGTTCACACACATTCATGTATTTCTTCATGTTATTGATTGTATTATGATCGCCACCAACATGAATGATGTTATAAAATTTACATAATGATTTCCTATAAAAAATAATGAATTTTTTTAGTAAATATAAATTCAATTGGACTTTAATAATTTTTAATTAGTAATATTCTGATGTATATTCACTAATAAATCTCATTATTTATAATTTTATTAATAACTATAATTTATATTTTTAAGTGTTACAGACCAATAATCATGGTCACATCCATGGAATGTCTACATAACAATAAAAATATATATAAATGTTATAAGAAAATTTAAAACAATTCTAGTTTTTATTCAATAATGATCATGGGGGATGTAATAGAACTATAAAACAAAATAATTCATATAAAATTGGAACAACAAAAGAGATTAATATTTTTGAAATTTTAAATGTTTAATATATTATAAAAAAATATTTATAATTTAAATTTTTTATGTGAATAAATTATTATTAAATACATCTTAAATAATAATAATAAAACATAAATAATTATACATTGAGATTTAGAGCATCGAACTAAGAAGAAATCCATGTTAAAGTAATCATTTTGAATAACACTTTTATATCTAGATTTAATGTAACGAAATTTCCATTGGGAGTAAATATTATGTTATTTGATTAAAAAAATCAATATGTTTCACATTAATATGGATATTTTTTTATATTTCATCACACAGTTGGTCCCACTGTGATTCAAAATCCAACTAAAATTATATTTAAATGTGAAATTGACCTTATCATTATTTTTTTATTCATATTAAATTTTCTCCATAGAATTTTTATTCAAATTAATTAATCGATATATATATCAATAATTAATGATTTATAATTTCATTTTTCATTTTCATTAATAATATTTTGATAAAATTTTGAAGTTATTTTTATTTAATGTTTTCATGAAGGACACTTTATGTCAATTTTTTATTGGATTTCATTAGGTAGACTTCCGTCCCATTTTATCATGATTCATCACTGTAATTTTTCTTTATTTTCATAAATTTTTTAAAATATTTTATTATATATATATATTGTATAATCAAAATATACATGATATATATTTTTATTGTCTTATAGACATTTTATAACTCTAAAAGAGTGTACTTCACATTTTTCTATTATAATTTACTATTTCATATATTTTATCTAGAATATGATTTAATTGTATCAAACACTTTATATATATTGATGATTCATTCATATTTTATTTTAGGTTTATTATATAACTATATTTATTTTTTAAATTTAATTATGGTATAAAAAATTATGAATTCATTCATGATAATGTAGAACAAATATATATGGATTTTAATATATGGAAAATGGTAGTAAATTATTTCACTACTAATAAATTAGTTAATTAATTATATGTCATTATATTAAGTTGAATTTACAAGAGTGTGAACCTAATTAAATATGATTATTGAAATAAGGAGTGAACCAAATATAGTATGTTAAGTAACATTATATACTATAAGTTCATGGTTTTTATAGGGATCATTGAAATAAGATAATATTTTTTGTGGTCATGTTTTTGGAAATTTTTAATTTTATGAAAAAATTATATTTTGTGATTTTATGGATCATGATCACATACTCATATTTCCCAAAAATATGACACATTTATTTTTATATGAAGAAATCCATTTGTTATTCTTCATGATTTATGATACTTCTTTTATGGTTTTTTATTTAATTTTGTAATATTCATTGTTCATGATTTTGTTTTAATTTTAACTATTAATATTATTGTCCCTTATGATATTTGATTGATATCTCTTATGTTTAACCTTATAAAAATCTAATCATACACTTTAAGATTTTTATATTCCCCATGAAAAAATAAACATATTATATATGATGTTTCAGTAGGGGTATCATAGTAATAGGTCATTTGAGACTTATATTGAAATCAATTTTTTAAGAAATTTTTTTTACACTTCCAATCTCTAATGTTTTTAAGACTATGTTTAAATTGTAACTTATTATGACATCTACTAAAAATTCATATAAACTTTTGTAATATAAATGTATGTTTTGGTTAGGGAATCTATATTCGAATTGGAATTTGGATTATATAATAATAAATATATGGTAGAAAAGAATTAGAAAATATAATATAATATAATCATGGTAGATATTATAGGTAGTATCATAGATTATATATACAGTGACATTAATTGAACAAAATATGTTAGTGGTTATTATTGAGATTTAATTAATTATGGTATATTTTGTTTTATTTTACTTATCATATTCTATCTTATACTAGTTATTATTAATTAATAACCACATTTTTTTGATTAAAAAAATTACTCACACTAAGAGAAAAAGTGTATATAGTGATTTTGTTTTATAGTGAAATGATATTTATAATAAATAATCCTATATAATGGGAGATACACTAAAAAATATCATTAATATGCCTAAAAAAATTTCATAATCTATGAATAAAAACAATAACCATGTGATGAATAATGTATCACCAATGGTAGATAAAATATCTATCTAGTCATTCATGTTGGAAACAAACACCCTCATTTTGATAGTATTTTGATAACTTAATTATAAATAAATTCATCAACACATTATAAAAGATATATTATTTTCTTTAGTGATAGTATTATGAAAATATTGATTTATAAATTCATATTTTGGAATGTGAAGATGATAAATGAGAAAATTTTAATATGAAAATGAGGAAAAACAATGAAATTGACACCATGTAATTAAGGGAATTTAGGATCATATTTTTTAAAGAATAATTTCTCTAAACTCTATTAAGTATAACAGTGAAATAATTACATTATATTGAAAGAAAGTGGGAGGAATCCATTGTTACATACTAAAAACATCACAAGACATAAATTGTTTAATATAGTTTTATTATTAACCCTAATGATTAAAAATCTCATTTCATTAGTCTCACAAAACAAATTATTTTAAAATAATTAGTTGCAAGGATTATTCATATATTTGATGAATATTTATAATGTTCTATAATGAAACAAATAGAATTTGGATAAATTTATTATTCTTGTTGTAATCAATGAAGACTTATACTATTATTTAATATAAACTCTAATGATAAATACCATATAGGAATGAAATTTTATCATTATACATGAATGACTGTGATGAATCATATATCAAAATATATCAATGAAATAAGGATATTTATTTAGTGTGTAAGAGAAGTCTTTAAAACTCATGAATTTTGTAGAAATATGAATAGGGAATGAAATGATATGGATGAATTCAATGATAAATGTGGTAAAAAAACCACAATTATATACTTAAACAGTAAGGAGTATTAATATTATTCAAACTATTTCTCCAACCAAAGGGTCTATGGAAACAACCAAAATATACCATATCCAACGACAATGAAGAAATAAAAATCCAATGTAATCAAAATAAATTTAGTGGTTCATTAAATGAAAGTGCATAAATGTACACTCATCATCCACTCATGAATTGAAAATATATTATTGTATTATATTTACAAAAACTCATTTAAAAATATATTTTTTTATAATGTATCATATAATTGACAGATAAATTTTATATTTAATTATCTATGAATACTTCTTGTGGTATATTATTGGATCTCATGTTTATAGAACATCTATATTATATTTTGGGGTAATATACTTCATAAAATCTTTTCATTCTAACTATATCTTAAATTAAAATGAATCAAGGGTATTAATGTATCTCTCTATAGAGAACATGATTGAATCATAAGGATAGTAGAAACATATTTCATACCATAAATCAATATATTGCCATCTATTTTTTCAGGTTTCGAAAGGTAGTTCCTATTGAAGATAATTCAATTTTATGGGTATTGCAACCCTATATTAATGTATTTATTAATAAAATAGACTGGTATAATCATTTTGTTGAAGTTATTAACATTATATTTGTATATAATTATTTATTTGTCAAATAATTATATGGTTATACAACAAATTATGAGGTTGAGTTTTTAATATACCGCATGTTGTTGCTATGTCAATATAAAACACTCATTTTACAAGAGCCTATGATGAAATAGGGTAATTTCATAATAAATTCTTGGAGAATCATTATTAGGTTATTAAAAATCCAAATTCTATACTGTATAATTCATTAGTTAACATTGAAAACAGAATTTATATATTAATGAATCTCTATATTGATTATTGTCAACTAAACATGATCATGATATGAACATGCATAATATAACCATTATTGATTACTATTTTAATAAAATATTATATGCTCTATATTTCTCAAAGATAGTCCTTTGAGGAAGATGTAATCAATGATGTTTAAAAGGAGTGGATAAACCAAAGACAACATTTCATAAAAGATAAATATCATTGAATTTATTTGGTTCTTTTAAATATTACAAATATCCATCCAATATACATTTATTTGATTATTTGAATCATTATTGATTTCAACAATCATTTTATATAAGAAATATAGATGATATTATCTTATATTAAAATATGATATAAGAGTATTAAGATCATTGAGGATTGTGGTGAAGAAATAGAAAAATGAGAAAATATACTATATATTTAGTAAATATTTATTGTAGCTGTATACTATATCATTACAAGGTTATGTAATCCTAAGTTGTTTAATATATATGGATCATTCAATAAAAATTGAGATTATGGAATTCCTTACAATAACCCCTTTAATATATATCAAATGTTTTCATATATTTCTTAGATAATAGTGATGATTGATGAGAAAAATCATATGAATTTTAAATACAGATATTTTGATTACATGTAAGGTTATATTGTTCCTTTAGATAGATGAAGATTAATATATTTTCTTATATATCATGGCAGGGTTAGATAATTCACTTATACTCTCACTACCTTGTAGTAGTTATGTTTTGTATATAGAATGAATTATCAAATAAAGGATCGTGATATCTACTTATATTAAATGATGGGGTATTTGATTATGCCTTCCATTAATTAATGTTTTATAATTAAAATATCTCAACACATTATTGGGATCTAACATTTCTAATATTTTCATTATTTATATTGATGGATTATCTCTATGGGGATACTTGGGGTGTAAATAGAGACTAAATGATTTAATAGTATGTAATCATAGATATGGTTTTGAGATATCAATGAGGATATGGTTGTATTTGATCAATGACATTGATTACTCAATAAATTACCACCTTGAGGAATCTGACACATAGATAATGTTTTATGATGAAATGATGATGCTAAATTATCAATGAGGATGATAGAAAACACCCCAATTCTCTTTTATTTCAAATTTATTGACAATGAAATCCTAAGGTGATAGGAGATGTCCTATACTTGCAATGTGACTACACATCAATACTTTTCATGTTAAAACTAGGGTAGATAGAGGAACATGAGGTACAAAAATAGAAATGAAGAGTCCATTTGTTATTATTACCAATAATGGAATTATAGGAATTTAGAATTGAATATGTGTCGCATTAAGATACAAATTTTAGAGGGAGGATTTGGACACTAACATAGTAAATTAAAATATATAAATATTAAATGGAAATATATGAATTTATACCTCAAGGAGAAAATTTGGTGGGAAAACATAAATATTAATTTTGAGGATTATATTTCTTGAGGATTAATTTTACTTCTGTCATGGTTTAACATCATAAATATAAAGGGATGGTACAACCATTACTCATGCATATATTGAAATTATTGAACTTCATTATATATTTAAATGTGGTACTTCAAAATATATAAAATGGATATAATTAAAATTATGATGTGGTTGATCTATTTATGATGTAATCATAAATAATTTCTATCTAATTTGATTTAAAAATAAATCAATACTATATTATATATTTAAATGGTGTGATAAAGCTAAATAAATTATGCTATTATGTTATTTTTTCATGATTTATGGTTTACTACAATGTTCTATTGAAGTATTTAATATGAACTAGACAGATAGATGATCATACAATAGATTATCATCCCTAAACCTATATTAACATAAAGGGAACATTCATTATATATAAGATATAGTGATGGATTATTCAATGTATTTTGATAGAGTTTGGGGAAAATATGTTCTATTATACAATTTACTAAACCATTAAAATTTTCACCCCATAATTTGAATTACCTAATATGGGGTTTTTTATGGGTTGATGTGGGAATTATAACATCATGGGATTAATTAAGATAATAAATATTTTTGGGATAATATCATTATACTTTGATTTTAGAGAATATTGAAATAAATCATTGACATATCACAGTTGTAGCGACCCTAACCCCATCATCCCAAAGCTGATACGTACTAAAATTACAAGGGAATATATACAATGATTAGATCCCAAAATAATTAAAAGTTTTCAACTTTCCAAAAACATGATTACATATTTTATAACCATATTAAATTGGATAAAATATAGTATATTAAAAGTAGAAGCATAGAATCTTGAAACTTTTTCAAGAACATTCCACTTCATAACATGTGGTAATAAAAAATATGATCAAGATCTAATTCATTATAAGGGTATGTAAAATAGAATAAATAGTGATTATATTAGAAAAGTAAACATGTAAAGGTAAATAAATTATATCACAATCCATATAAACATCAGGATGAGGCATAATCAATATAAAAATGTAAATATCTGAAAAACATGACATTTAATCAATGAATAGAGATTAAAATGAATCCATTAATAATGTCAATAGAAAAATATCATCTATAATAATAATAATAATATCTGAATTCATAAAAAATAAATTCTAATTTATACGTCTCCATTTTTCTAGCTATATAGTACCTTTTCCATCATGACCATCCAGATGACTGTTTAGCATACCATCCAGAAACTATTCTATTCTGACAATCTATTTTATCTCATAAGACTACTAATGCATCGATGTTCATAATTTAAATATACCCCAACCCATTTCATACTACTCAAAATAATTCCATATATATATATGTGTGAGTCTAGTAATAAATTCAATTCATAAACAAATTTCCTTATCAAAATGTATTTATATTGTGTTAAACATATCAATTTGTCAATATTTCTATAGTTAATAAAATAAAATTGAAAGTAGACACTATTTTTAAAATTTTATATGGTTTTTCATATAATCATATCCATTAAATTATAATATGGATATTTAATATTATTTTAATATCTAATTAAATTTTTTCAAATAATGCAGTTTTATGATAAAATTATCAATAAAAATGAATGAGAGATTGCACAATATTTTTACCATTTGGTATGTTTCATATTATTTCATACGGGATGAAATAATTAAAATTGAAACATAATAAACCAAGAATAATAAATTATTCGTTATATTTCTTATCATCAGGTCATTATATAAACCATGTAAAATATAACTTGGATAATAATAACAACTATGCCTCAGTAGAATATAAATTTAGATGACAACCCATTATACATGAGTAACATTTGAAACATGATATCAATGAAATAAAAATAATCAATAATAAAACCATAATATAATTAAATTAATTATATTCACCACATAACATTTAATATAGTAGTATATAAACCACACAAAATAAATGAGTGGGGAATAAGGCATAAATAATGCAGAAATAAATGTGAGTCTAAAATCCCCATACATTATGCATCCATATGGTTAAAATTTCTGTATCCTCCTGTATAATAGACTTAATAGATTTAATTACTTATTAAATAACATTAATATTTTTTCTCACATCATATTTCATCCTATTATTACGTCTTAACTTCTATATTTTTATAACCATACTTTATTTCCAATGTTTCGCATATTAATTTCCTTTCTTTTTGATTCTGTTTTGACATGTTTTTTATACTTCCAATTACAAAGATCATTATTTCATCATCTCCAGAATATATACTATGATATATATATATATCATTTATTTTTTTATTTTTATTAAATATAATATAGAGAATTTGGATAATTGAAATGAAATACAAAATTATTGGAGACAGTATGTCATATGAATGCATGAATGTTGTTTCCATTCTATTTTCGGATTAATAGAATGAAAATTAAATGGTATACTCTATTATTATAATTATAATATTATTTTTATATCATATAAATCACATATTTTTATTAATCCCATCCTTAATAAATTCGACATAAAGCCGGAATGAATCACATTTCTTTGAGAAGGCGGTAGTCCACACCTATACAAATGATGTTATCATATTTCCAGGAAATGGAAGTCATAGAATTATGAGTAATATATTAATTAGATAAGAATAAATAAATTATAAATATAATATATATCATATATAAACCATATATCCATCCTTATTTCCAACCATGAAGGGTGGTAATATAATAATGAACAACATTTATTCATGAGGTGGTTGTTTGTCATATGTCCAAATGATGATTATGTATACCATTTAGTGGAAGTGGGGGAAATTATTGGTCTCAACATTAAAATTTAAAAATATAAATACATTTATAATAATTTATATTTATATAATCATGATATTTGAATAATTTAAGGGTTTTTGGAAGAAATAAAATTAAGGTTCTCATTGAAGAACATTATCTCTCATTTGGGTAACTCTTTTCGGTTTATACAAAAATAATTATATAGTGTTATTTTTAAACAAAAAGAGTATTATGGAATGATTATAGGAATTTATGGAGTTTATTTTTGGTAGTTTTTTATGATTCAAATGTATTTTTAGGTTCAAATATTTGAGGGGTGAGTGTCCTTATATAGTGGAGGATGAGTGGAATTCTGGTAAATATCAAAAGAAAAGTATTATTAGGAGGTATCCTATATATATTGTAATGAAAATAATGAACTAAAATAAATAAATTATATTATATGGTTGACATTTTCCATAAAATTGAAAATTAATTTATTTTAGTTTAGTTTTCCCATTAGGATTAATGTTTACCAATTAAATAAAATAATTTATACCTAAATCAATATAATTAATTTTTTGTTTCATTCAATAATAATTTTTGAATAAACTAATTTGGAAAAAATATAAATTATAACGTATTATGTTTAAAAATATGGAATCCAAATTTTTAATTTAAATCTCATAAATGGTATAAATTAATTTAAAATTAATCAGAAAGATAGTACTTGAAAGAGTGGGTTTCAAGATTTTTATTTAAAATGAAACATTTCTTTTATATTTGAATTCAATATAAATGTGATTTAAATGGATTAAATATCATTAATATATGTGAAATAAATCTATTAATACTAGGAAAAACAGTTAAAAAAATAATTTAACCATATAAATTATTTAGATTGAAATTTAGTTTACAATTTAAATTAAGTATTTTTTTTCTATTAATCAAAAATGATACTAGGAAAAACTTTCATAAAGTGTAGAATAAGATAATCTTAAAAATAAAATTTTAAAATTGAGGATTATTTTTGGATATAAAATTTATAAATTTTCTAGATTTTTATTTTAATATAGATGCAACATTAAAATGTAGAAGAACATCCTTTAGAAAAATATCATTTTTATGCATGAAAATTGATTTATTCTTATTTATATCCTATAAAATATATTGGATGAACTTAAAAATATTTTAATCGATGTATGAAATATAAATTAATCATGTTAATTCTTCAAAAAAGATAAATTATATTTAATTTTAAAAAATAATATAAAAAAGTGATTTGTTTAAACCTAATGTTTCCTGCATTTCAAGTTATCCAAAAACATTAATTAATTCTAAAAGGATACTTTTGTAAAGTATTTGTGTGTTAATTTATTCCCTTGTAAAAAATTCTCTCTAGAAATTTTAGGGGTTTAAACTTCTAATGTCACGACCCGCCCTCGGGGTCCGTGCCGTGACTACCCCAAGCCCGCCTTCCATAGGCCAGGGGCTGACGACTAGCACCAAGGCATAAATCCCGGTAAAAAGGGAAGGCATTGCCTTTGTAAAGTAAACAAACACCACAGAGTAAGCAAGCGGAAAGTAAACACTAAGCAAAAGCAGAGTACAACTGAAAGTGCGGAAAAGTAAATGGGCCAGTATACAAACCCAAACTGAAGGTAAAGTACAACTCGAAAGGGAAAACAGCAACTGAAAAGTAAAAGCCGCTACACCGAGTTGTCCACTGGAAATCCCACCTGAAGGGTGGGTATAGATAGCTCCACTGCTCCACGGGTCCCGCCGTCTGCTCCGAGCACGTCCCGCCCAGTGGTCCACCTCAAGGTACCGTCCTACTCTGCAAGCCTCAGCTAAGATCAACGCTGTCCGTCGTCTGCAACCAACACAACGTAGTGCGGGCAAAGCCCGTGCAGGGGTGAGTATAAGCTACTCAGTAGGGACCCCGAGACCCCTGAAGGTCTCTAAAATCCACAAAGGATAAACCACGAAGAAAGGTACAATCACGAAGTAACAACCGAAACTTCTTAGGTATATGCCCATACATATACCTAAGTCATCAATTTCAAATACGCTCCAACCTCGGAGCCCATGTACAACTCAGTCCACACAGGAAAGTAAACGTATTCCACATAGGAAAACAAAACATAATCCACACAGGATAGCACAACACAATTCACACAGGAAAGCAACAAGATATAGCTCACACAGGTATACTTCTTCGAAAGACGATAAAGATGATCTCTGATCCATCTAAGTCGTCGGACCCACGAAGAATCGATAGGTAACTAACCCCCGCAAAATACCCACACAGGATCGGGCCCACATAGGACCTGTAGGCGCTGGTTCACACAGGACTGCTGAGCGTAAGGACCCACACAGGATCGGACCCACACAGGATCAGGCCCACACATGACCTGTAGCACTGATCCACATAGGATCGCTGAGTGCTATAGTCGTCGTCGTCGAATCCACACAGGATCTCTGTACTATCGTCGTCGCAGTCACAGTAGCAGTAGCAGTAGCAGTAGCAGTAGTAGTCACAGTCGCAGCCCGCACTAGGGTTTCCGCACACAGCAAGCTCGTTCGGAGGGTCTGCTCCACGAGCCGAGAGGCTGATACATCAACAGTCACAAAGTCCATAGTTGATGTATCCAAAAGTTCGGTATCGTTAACAGGAACTCAACGCAACAGATGGCGCGTCGATCAGACGCCCGGTCTGAGAGTTATTGGCATTTTCGTCCCCGGGGCCCGGTTGGTTTTTAAGGCAAAACCAACCCGACCGTACTCCACCTGCGTCCAAACCTCGGGCGGAGTATGCCAAAAGATCTGTCTCACTAAGAGGAACACAACAAAGCTGACGACACGTCAATCGGACGTCCGTAGCTCAAGATATGAGCGTTTCCGCTCCGAAGGCCCGGTTGGTTTCGTGTACGAACCAACCCGGCCGAACTCAAAGTATTCCGAAACTTTGTGTGCGATATACCGAAATGACCGTCTCGATCCATGGATCGCGTTGCCGCAGACGGTTCTTCAATCGGAGGTCCGTGGCTCACGTTATGGCCAAAAGACCGAATTCGTCACGAAAATGGGGGGTCCGGGTCCGGGCCGACCCGGCCCCTCCCCCCCCGGGGTCGGCCCGAACCGGGTCGACCCGGGTCCGATCCGGCCCGGCCGGCCGGCCGGTGGCGCGGCGGCGCGGCGGCCTGGCGCCGCACGGAGGCAGTGCGCGGGGGCAGGGCCCCCACTTGATTGGACAGGCGGCGCGGCTTTTAGTTGCGCCTTTGGAAACCGCCCCCCCTTCGTGGGGGGCCTGCTTTGAAGAGGACCGGGGGGCCACCTGCCCCCCCCCCCCCCCCCAAGGAAACTGCCCCCCCAATTAAATGGGGGGGGGGCTTTGACCGCTGGCCGGGGGAATTAATTTCCGCCGGATTTTGACCAACCGGCCGGCCATCTGGCCAGCCGGTTTTTCTTCAACGGGACAGGTAAACCGGTCCCCTTTTTCCGGCTTCCGACACCGGCGGCCTGGCCGCCGGTCTTCTCGTCCCGCCACGGCCTGGAACCGGCCGCGGTGTTCGTCGTCTGGCGCGTTGCGACGGCACCGCGCTCCTCTTCCGCGACTTTGATTCCCTTCAACGCGGCGCGCCGGCATCGCGTTCTTGATGATCCTTCCACGGCGCGGCGCGACGGCGCCGCGCAAAATAAACGTGCGAAAATCTGCGTGGTGCGACGACACCATGCCATCTTGTTTCAACCGCAAGATAAAACATCAAGAACTAAGGAGGGGGTTCGACCATGATCATGCGGTCTGGCCCCCTCACTTTAAACAATAACACATATTTAAAATCCTCACGTTAGTCATGCTAGAACAACGAACAAAGATAAATAAATAAACAATTAACAACAACCCCTACCTTGGGTATAGGTTCGAAGATTTGTCAACGTCCCGCGGAAGACAACGTCACGGAGGTCGGGCATCACGGTAATCGTTCGTCAAATCCGATGATGAAGAGGTTCGTACGAAGAGGTATGTCGTTGGCGAATCTTCGTATGCCGACGAAGGGAGTCCGAGGAGCAAGCGGTGTTTCCTCTCGTTGACACGGAAGACGAAGAAGAGAGGAGCGGCGTTCTTCGTCGGAGCTTGAGCGTTCTTCGTCAAAGCTTGAGCGTTCTTCGTCAAAGTTGAAGAAGAAGGAGAAGAACCCAAAAGCTCTCAAGATGGCTAAACAACTCTAACCAAATAAAATAAGACAGAGACTTATTTTATTCACAAACTTAACAAATTGAATTTCAAAGGGTTGAAATTCAAATAAGAAAACTCCAAACTGAAATAACAATTTTTCATGTCATTTAAAGAGGGGTTAAGGGAGTTTGAGAGAAGATGAAAAGTTTAGGGTTCGTGTGGGCCCCACCACACTTAATCCTCTCAAGGGAGGTTAAGTGGGTGTGGGTCCCACCCCTAACTTCCTTTCAGAGAAGTTAACCAACAAGTTTAAATAAAAAATTTTAATCCAAAATTTTTATTTAACTTATTCTAAACTCCCAAAAACTAACTCTCAACCCGAAATAAACGCAACCTTGGAAAAGGTCTCCTTAAGCGAATATCGGCGCTGCGAGTTCATCGGTGCCCTCGGATTTCAATTCCGAGCACCGAATCAAAAGTTAGGAATTCCCGCTCGTTCGTTCACTGAACGTACCGGAGCCAAACTTCGCAAGTTGATTCCGGGCACTCCGGGCCTCGGAATCAGGTGCCATCTGAAATCGCGCTCTTGTAAAATTCCAAAGAAAATTAAGAAAAAATTTCCCTTTAATTTTACGGGTCTTTACATTACTCCCACCTCAGGGCTTTATGTCCCCGTAAAGTTACATCAAAAACTAGGGACATAAATGAGGGTATTGAGCACGCATCTGAGCCTCCCGCTCCCATGTCCTCTCCTGGAGGTTTCCGTGCTGCCATCTGATGCGCACAAGAGGAATTGATCGCCCACGCAGGACCCGCTCCTGTCGATCCTCTATCTCCACCTGGACCTACGTAAAAGTCACCCATCGTCAACGTCAAGCTCCCCATGGTCAATGATGTGTGTCGGGTCGTGCACGTATCTCCTCAGCTGAGATACGTGGAAGACATTGTGCACCCGGTGCAACTGAGGTGGGAGAGCCAGGCGATAAGCCACCTCACCAACCCTGCTGAGGACCTGGAAGGGTCCGATGAAGCGCAGAGATAACTTGCCGCCTCGGCCAAATCTCCGAATACCACATCGAGGTGAGACCCGCAAGAAGACGTGGTCACCATCCTCGAACTCCAGTGGCCTCCGCCTCCTGTCAGCATATGACTTCTGCTGGCTCTGAGCTTTCCTCATCCGCTCCTGGATGACCTGGACCTTCTCTGTCGTGGCCTGGACCATCTCCGGTCCCACCAGTTCTGACTCCCCAGGCTCTGTCCATCACAAAGGAGATCTACAAGGTCGGCCGTACAACTCCTCGTACGGTGCCATCCCGATGGTGGAGTGGTAGCTGTTGTCGTACGCAAACTCCACCAAGGGTAGGTGGTCCTCCCAGCTACGACCAAAGTCGAGGACACATGCACGGAGCATGTCCTCGAGAGTCTGAATGGTCCTCTCCGTCTGACCATCCGTCTGAGGGTGAAAGGCTGTGCTCAGACGTAGCTGCGTCCCGAACGCCTCGTGTAACCCCTTCCAAATACGGGAAGTAAAGAGAGCATCTCGATCGGAGATGATAGATGATGGCACACCGTGGAGCTGCACAATCTCCTGAACGTAGAGACGTCCCAAGCTCTCCACTGAGCACTACTCTCTGATGGGTAAGAAGTGTGTCGACTTGGTGAGTCGGTCAACAATCACCCATATGGAGTCGTGACCTCTGGAAGTGCGTGGAAGTCTGACGCACGCCTGTCGTGGGGCGTGGAAAAACAATATTTTATTTACCTAAGTATAGTATAGCAGTTGATCCTAGGTAGTCTCCCGAAAAGG
This sequence comes from Viscum album, assembly GCA_963277665.1. Classification (NCBI taxonomy): domain Eukaryota; kingdom Viridiplantae; phylum Streptophyta; class Magnoliopsida; order Santalales; family Viscaceae; genus Viscum; species Viscum album. The sequence continues at coordinate 671,943,768 of OY728157.1, read as the reverse complement.
AGTGCACACAAAACAAGGTTGTCACTTTTTGTTGGTTTTCTTAAAAATATTGGTTTTAATTAATTTGAATGACTATGAGAGAAACAAACAACATAAATTGATTGGTTTTAACAAATTATAAAGATGGTGATCGGATTAGGTTCGGCTAGACTTAGTATTGTGCTATCATGGTTTCCAAATTTTATCTCATATTCTTCCTTAAACTGGTAAAAGAGATGTGATGAGAATTTTCCTTTCTAAAACCTTAGATTGGTCTATCCTCCTTCAAATGTATTTAGGGTTGTAGAGGGTCTCTTGATTAATTAGGGTAATCCCAGACCTAGAATTATTGTTCCCTAATAAACCAAGATTTCAACATACAATCCTACACACGTTCTTGACAACCGTCAAGCAATCACCACCCAACCCTAATCATGTTCCACCGTATACAGATTAGAATTGGGTGGAGGGAGATGTGATCATCGACCAAAGCAATTTATAATTTCAGAATAAAAACCTTAACACAACCGCATTCGGAATTTAATACTGAATTATGAATTGAAACCAGAAGAAGAAAGAAGAACAAATTTTATTCATTTCAAGTACAAAAACTCAAGCACAACACATAGGTCCAGCCTCCCCTCTTTCCGATCACTCAAATGAAATTACCCCTCCATGGATGGGGTAAGCGAGATAATATGAGAGAGAAGAGACATTTAAAAAAAAATAAAAGAAAAATCTGAGAAGTTCTTCTCCTGGGTGCCCGAGAAGGAATGGGATGAAGAATGGGATGTCTTGAGGGGGAGAAGCTCTCCTCCTTTTATAGGCAGAATTCGACCCCCGAACGTTTGAGCGTTTTCGACCCCATTAATGACCTCTTCACGCGTTCCACCCTTCATGAATGTTGTGAACAATTATCTTGTACGTGTACCCTCAAAATCTCAGCGGATTTCGACAGGTATTCCGAGAGTTATGGCCAATTTCCTCTGACAATTTATTCTGTCTAGTCAGAATCATCAAACCGAAAAACACCGTTTTTTACTGAATTAATGTCCCTGAACACGGCCATTTAAGGCGTGGCCTCCGTAATGAAACTTGTTCCAAATCTTCTTATCCGTCTATACTCAAAATTTCAGCTCCATTAAAGTCGTTTTGAGCGAGTTATGGATATTTCACTGAACCTTCTTTTTTCTGGAAGAAAAATTTCCTAGAAGCTTCCTTGGTGTTCCTCAATAATCTTCAACTTCATTGAATTGTTTGGACCTCAAGATGGTCGAATCAGATCCTGGTCCAGAAGAGAAAGTTGAAGGAAATTAAATGAGGATTCTAAAAAAATTATAATCATAAAATTTGGATTTATATTTTTTTGTAAATGACCAAAATACCCCTGTAGTGAAAATCTGTCCAAAATACAGAATTTGGTCATTTTTGCATTTAAACTTAAAATACTTCTTCAATCCAAAATTGTAACATATAAGCTCAAAATGGTATCTTGGGATGATTAAAACAATAGAAATGCATTAAAAAATGTGTAAATTATAAGCCCTGTCAATTCCCCCACACTTAAACCATGCTTGTCCTCAAGCATAAAATCTCAACATGAAATTCAAAGGGCACTAATGTCACCAATATTTAAATTTCAAATGAAATAAAATCAAATGTTTTTCAATGTCCAATCAAATTTTCCAGTTCCACAAAAATACCAATTTAATTTCCCATTTTTAAATGAAACAATCAATTCTTGCATTTTACTTTTCCCCCTTGAAAAATAATGAAGATTCTCCTTTCATTCATTCAAGATTCTCAATTTATTATTATTAAACATGCCAAATCATGACCTACCTCACTTTTGAATCTTTTCTCTCATCACTCATGATACAATTAATAGTGGAGTTATACTCATATCATGAGAACATGCTCCTTATCCATAGGGTTGTAAAGTAACTACTTTCTCCACTTTGTAAAGACAAAACACACATAAAATCATGAGGACTTGCAATAAAGGATCAAATGACTCTGTGGATTAGGTTTGGTGGGTAAATGATTGAAATAATTTAAGGCCAGAAGTAGGAGGTTTGACTCTTAAGTACAATGCATGATTAATCAAGTGAAAACACAAGATGAACCTCACTCAAATCCCCTTGAAATGTGAATCACAACACCACTCCCCTTTCAATGACATGGGTCATGAGTCAATAAATGATTACAAAGAATGATATCATCCAAGTTCTCCCTGTTTTTTTATAAATCTCCAGAAAGGCACAGCTTTATTTTCTTTTCTTTCTTTTTTTTGTAAAGCTTCAGAAAGGCACAGCTTTATTTTCTTTTTTTTATGGAGAACCGGATGAAATGAAAGAAGCATAATGAAATGATGACTCATGCCCAATTTTCTAATAATACATTGCCCAAAATGAGGACACACATATTACACCACCCAAAAATGATACATATCCCAAGGAACGCACACGAAAGGCCCTTCCCCCACACTCAAACTTGAAATAACCATGCAAAAATACTAAAAGGGCAGGTAGGTAAGGAAAAATTAGATTGTAATGTGGCTTAAACCTATAAGGCAATTCATGGCATCTAAGGGCTTATGAAGGATAAATGTAAAGGTGGGTCTTAGGATAAAATGTGGCTAGCCAATGAGATGCCTCAATCATTTTAAATGTGGTTTTGTACAGTCATAGCTTTGACAAGTTTCAATACAAGTTCTAGCAGGTGGCACGTCCCAAGATCACTCAAGAAATATGCTCAAGATAAAATAGGAAATATTTGGTCTAGAAAACCTCTCAGGAATGAGAATATGATATTGGACAATCACTCATGGCATGATTAATAATAACAAATTAATTCACATGAATTTCATAAATTCAAAGAATGAAAAATGGAAGAGAAATTTCATTTACATGAATCAATTAATTCCCTCAAATCATGAGTCCTTATTTCAATATCCTTGATTCACTTTAATCATCCAATTATCCATTTTAATCATTAAATCTCATTAACATTGAAATCTAAAACATGGCATCACAAGATTCCTAAGAAACTCATGTCTCCTAGATAAGTTGAGTACATCATTAATTCAAGTGTGGGTATGCAATTCTTATCATTAATGCTTAAAACATGTTTTGGACAAAAAATTTAAGGAGTTTAAAATTTAAAATTTAAAAATGAACTCCCTTTTGAAATAAAGATCCAGTCCCCTTTAACAAATTTTTGGGGCTTCCTTCTTCCATAATGATCCTACAAAAGAAAATTTCAAAATTAAGAAAAAGTATCATGTCATTAAAGCTCAAAATGATAAGGAGGAAAGGGATGAATGCTAAACTACTTCTAAGAAATGAAATCGAAATCTAAATTCCTATAAAGAAAGGGATAAGTCTTGGTACGATCCCCCAAGTGGGCCCTGAATTTTTACTACCTCTAGTGGGCAGTACCAGCTGTTATCCAAAGTCTGATGGTGGATGTATCTTCTTTGATTTGAACCACCACATGTGGCTTTTCCCAGCATGTGCTTCATTGTCCTTGTTGAGGAGGATTCCATGTATAGAGTACAACTGATCCACCCCCTTCGCAATGTGGTATAGCTTGCATGGTGGGGGTAGGATGAAGTATAGATCCTCCGCCTCTTCGGTTTCTACTTGTGCAAAGTGTTCTTCAAAATCCAGTGGTTTCTTCAGATGTGCTGCGTGAAAAGAATAATCAAAGAGAAATTCAACATTTAAATTTGAAATATTAATTTCAAAATCTTCCCTTTTAAGGTAGGCAGCTTTTAGATTTGGTTCTTCATGCATAGCCACTTGCATCTCTTCATGGACTTCCTCAGGTAGATGATCAATATCTTCAGGGAGCTCCAGGTGTTCCTCAACAGGTGCATATTATTTTTCATCTTCTCTTAAGGCAATGTAAGGATTGACCAAATCTGAAAATTTAAAATTATAAGGAGTGATGCTCAAATCAGATTGAAAGAAATCAGAAAAGGTAGAGTTCATGGAAGGATCATCTCCCTGAGTTGGATCTGGTTCAATCACTTCTTTATTTGAATGTGCCTCTTAGATTTGATTATCACTGGATGGAGGGAGGTAGTCGGGCTCCGCCATCTTGACTTCAAATTCCACCAATTGGGTGGTGTCTTCCTTACGCGGTGTTGGCTCTTCTTGTTTGCAAGGCTTGGGAAGATCAATAAGTTCCTCACATTCATTCCAAAATTCATCAAGTTCTTGTTGATCTCCCACAAGTAGCTCAGTAGGGAATTCATCTTCTTTTTCATCAATATCGGGTAAAATTGGTTGAGTTATGATGAATGAGTCTTCGGGTACCTCAGCATTTACCTCCTCTAGTACTTCAATGATGACTGGTGAAATTTCATCCACCATTATCTCAGGTTCTTGCTCCGGCTCAGGGTCGGGTTGCTCCATCATTGCACGAACATAGTCCAATGCCCATTCCATTTTGCGACCCAAATCATCCAAATTATTACTAATCCTTTCAACCCGATCATTGAGGTCATGATAATCAATTTCTAGTTCTTGATATTGCACCTGCGAGTAATCTTCCCATGCATAAAAATTTGAATTTGAATACATCATGGGAAAAAGAATTTTTTTTAAAAAAAAATTATTTTTAAATTTGAAAAAGTGAAATATTTACAAATAGTTTGTGGCACTTCCTCCCCGGCAACGGCTCCAAGTCTGACGCACGCCTGTCGTGGGGCATGGCAAAACAATATTTTATTTACCTAAGTATAGTATAACAGTTGATCCTAGGTAGTCTCCCGAAGAAGAGTGCACACAAAACATGGTTGTCACTTTTTGTTGGTTTTCTTAAAAAGATTGGTTTTAATTAATTTGAATGACTATGAGAGAAACAAACAACAGAAATTGATTGGTTTTAACAAATTATAAAGATGGTGATCGGATTAGGTTCGGCTAGACTTAGTATTGTGCTATCATGGTTTCCAAATTTTATCTCATATTCTTCCTTAAACTGGTAAGAGAGATGTGATGAGAATTTTCCTTTCTAAAACCTTAGATTGGTTTATCCTCCTTCCAATGTATTTAGGGTTGTAGAAGGTCTCTTGATTAATTAGAGAAATCCCAGACCTGGAATTATTGTTTCCTAATAAACCAAGATTTCAACATACAATCCTACACACGTGCTTGACAACCGTCAAGCAATCACCACCCAACCCTAATCATGTTCCACCGTATACAGATTAGAATTGGGTGGAGGGAGATGCGATCATCGACCAAAGCAATTTATAATTTCAGAATAAAAACCTTAACACAACCGCATTCGGAATTTAATACTGAATTATGAATTGAAACCAGAAGAATAAATAAGAACAAATTTTATTCATTTCAAGCACAAAAACTCAAGCACAACACATAGGTCCAGCCTCCCCTCTTTCCGATCACTCAAATGAAATTACCCCTCCATGGATGGGGTAAGCGAGATAATGAGGGAGAGGAGAGACATTTTAAAACAAAATAAATAAAAGAAAATGCTGAGAAGTTCTTCTCCTGGGTGCCCGAGAAGGAATGGGATGAAGAATGGGATGTCTTGAGGGGGAGGAGCTCTCCTCCTTTTATAGGCAGAATTCGACCCCTGAAAGTTTGAGCATTTTCGACCCCATTAATGACCTCTTCACGCGTTCCACCCTTCATTAATGTTGTGAAAAATTATCTTGTACGTGTACCCTCAAAATCTCAGCGGATTTCGACAGTTATTCCGAGAGTTATGGCCAATTTCCTCTGACAATTTATTATGTCCAGTCAGAATCATCAAACCGAAAAACACCGTTTTGTAATGAATTAATGTCCATGAACACGGTAATTTAAGGCGTGGCCTCCGTAATGAAACTTGTTCCAAATCTTCTTATCCGTCTATACACAAAATTTCAGCTCCATTAAAGTCGTTTTGAGCGAGTTATGGATATTTCACTGAACCTTCTTTTTTCTGGAAGAAATTTCCTAGAAGCTTCCTTGGTGTTCCTCAATAATCTTCAACTTCATTGAATTGTTTGGACCTCAAGATGGTCGAATAATATCCTGGTCCAGAAAACAAAGTTGAAGGAAATTAAATGAGGATTCTAAAAAAATTATAATCATAAAATTTGGATTTATATTTTTTTGTAAATGACCAAAATACCCCTGTAGTGAAAATCTGTCCAAAATGCAGAATTTGGTCATTTTTGCATTTTAACTTAAAATACTTCTTAAATCCAAAATTGTAACATATAAGCTCAAAATGGTATCTTGGGATGTTTAAAACAATAGAAATGCATTAAAAAATGTGTAAATTATAAGCCCTGTCAATGTCCAGTCACGATGTCCATAGATATGCCGTCCCACTTCCACTCCGGAACCTCCAAGGGTTGTACCAAACCCGCTGGTACCTGATGCTCTGCCTTCACCTGCTGGCATGTGAGGCATCGAAAAACGAACTCTGCTACTGCCTTCTTCATGCCCGGCCACCAGTGTTGTCGTCTGAGGTCCTGGTACATCTTCGCCACTCCAGGATGTACCGCCAAAGGAGAAGTGTGAAAATCTCTCAGCACTTCCTCTCGCAAAGCGACTGGTACCATGGTACGTCCTCTGAAAAGGATGTCATGCTCTGCTCCAAGGGAGAAACCATCAGGTGCCTGTCCCGAGGATATCTGTGCACGCCGTGTCTCACAGTCAGCGTCCCCACGCTGTGCCTCCCTGACTCGCTGCAGTAGTGGAGGAGTGACTGTGAGAGACTGAAGGAAGGCTGCTCCATCTCTATCCACGAAGGATATCTGCAAAGAGGCTAGCTGCTCTGTCGCCTCCTCAAGTAGCTAAATGCCCGTCCTCCTGCTGAGGGCATCGGCTACTACGTTCCCCTTCCCAGGAGTATAGACTATCTCAAAGTCATAGTCCAGGAGGAACTCGAGCCATCGCCGATGTCTCAGGTTCAGGTCCTTCTGCGAGAAGATATACCTGAGACTCTGATGATCGGAAAAGACTGTAAATCACTCGCCCATCAGATAGTGTCGCCATGTCTTCAGAGCGAAGACCACGGCTGCTAACTCCAGGTCATGGGTATCGTAGTTCTACTCATGCGGCCTCAACTGACGTGATCCATAGGCGATCAACGACCACTCCTTCATCAGAACACATCCGAGTCCGGTCCCTGATGCATCGCAGTAAACTACGTACCCTACTCCCTCCTCGGGCAACCTCAAGATAGGTGCGCTAGTCAAACTCTGTATCAGCTCCTGGAAGCTCTGCTGACATCTGTCTGACCACACGAAGGGTTTCCCCTTCTTCGTCAAAGCTCTGAGTGGTTCCGCAACTCTAGAGAAGTCTGGCACGAATCTCCGATAGTACCCAGCTAGACCCAAGAAACTCTGAACCTCAGTCACGCTCCTGGGTGGCTCCCATGCTAACACAGCCTTTATCGTCGCGGGATCCACTGCAACTCCAGCCTCAGAGATAACGTGTCCTAAGAAGTGGACCTCACGTATCCAGAACTGGCACTTCGAGAGCTTACCATAAAGATGGTGCTCTCGGAGTGTGTCTAGTATAACTCGCATGTGATAGGCGTTCTCCTTCTCAGTCGTAGAGTAAATCAGAATGTCGTCGATGAAGACCACGACAAACCGACCGAGTTATGGCTGAAAGATCCTGTTCATGAGAGCAATGAACACTGCTGGAGCATTGGTTACACCGGAAGGCATAACCAAGAACTCGTAGTGGCCATACCGACATCTGAAGGCCATCTTCTGCACATCCTCGTCTCTGACTCTGAGCTGATGATAGCCTGACCTGAGGTCTATCTTCGAGAACCACCGTGCTCCCTTGAGCTTATCAAAGAGGTCATCAATCCTCGGTAGCAGATACTTGTTCCTCACTGTCACTTGGTTCAGGCGACGACAGTCAACACAAAGGTGCAGGCTCCCGTCCACCTTCTTGGCGAACAAAATCGGGGAAGCCCAGGGCGAAACACTGGGTCGGATGAACCCCTTGCCCTACAAGTCCTCCAACTGTACCTGTAGTTCTCGAAGCTCGTCGGGGGCCATCCGATATGATGGAGTGGATATCGGGGCTGTCCTGGGGTACAAGTCAATATAAAAGTCTACCTCTCTGCGAGGAGGTAGCCCTGAAACGTCGGCGGGAAAAATGTCCGCAAACTGATCCACCACTGCAGGAAAACCAGGACTCCGCACGTCAACTGCTCCAAGGATGAGGCTTGCTAACTGATGAGTGATGGGCTTTCCTCTCCTCCGTGGAAGTCCATCCTGTGCTGCAAAGGCTCCCTTCTCGCCGGTGAAGGTGAACCTGCTCCCATCGGTGCGTACACATCGCACCTTGCGCCTAAAACAGTCAATCTGTGCATGGATCGTAGATAGCCAATCCATGCACAAGATGACGTCGTAAGGCCTCGACGCTACTACAAGAAGATCCCAGCCGAAGCTCTCACCTCCTAGAGTGAGCTCACACTGCCGGCACCAGTGCGTAATCGTCGAGTCTGCTCCCGTAGGGGACTCTAGCCGTAAGGATCGAGCCAACGGCTCTGTCGGAATCTCCGAGCTCCGAAAAAGGGCAGCGGCTATGAAAGAGTGACTCGCTCCTGTGTCTATAAGAACTGCAGCAAGGGTGGAGTAGACACAGATAGTACCTCGAATCATCTCGGGTGCCCCGTGGTCGTAGGCCTCTGCTGCCTGGTGTTGTGCCTGTCTCTGCCCGCCAGCTCCCTGTGGTTGGGGTGGACCTCCTGGTGGTGGTGGTGGCAGAGCCTCAAAGCGTCGCCCACCACCTGCTGCTCGGCCAGCTCCTCTGCCTCGTCCGCCTCCTCCTTGCGGATCTCCATGGTCGGCCCTCTGCCTCTGCCTCGGTGGTCCCTCAACCGACTGCTGCTCCTCGGCACGGCAGTTCGGGCAGTCACGAGCCATGTGGCCCTGCCCGCCGCACGAGTAGCAATGTTTGCCTCTCGAAAGACTGGCTCCGCGTTGTGTGCTCTGCACTGCTGAGCCAGTGTCCTGAGGTTGTCTGCCCGAAGGTCTGGTCTGTCTGGACCCCTGAGTCATCTGTCGACTGCATGCTGCAGATGACTCTGCCACGTGCCGCCCTGCGGTGGGTCGCTGCGCTGGTGTAGACTCAGCAAGGAAGCTCTCGATCAGAAGGGCCCGCTCCAGTACTCCTTTCGGAGTTGGTATGCTGAGGGAGATCAGCGATGCCCTGATCTTGTGTCTCAAACCCTGCTCGAAGGTCCGGGCCCGGAAGAATGGGTCCCGTACCATGTCGGTCAAGTAGCGCGAGAGATCAGTAAATCTTGCCAAGTACTGAGCGACCGTCATGCTGCCCTGCCGCAGCTGAAGATGCTCCTGGATACGTACCTCACGAAGGGTGGCTGGGACGAACTTCGAGCGGAAGAGGCTCTCAAAGTCCGTCCAAAGTAGAGATGCCTCATCGTGCACCTGGAGCATCAAGCTCCACCATCGTCCTGCTACTGCGTGAAGTAGGCTCGCAGCGAGGATCACCATGAGGTCTGCTGGTGTCCTCACTAGCCTAAACACATGTACCACTGCCTCCAGCCAATCCTCGGCTGCCTGGGGATCCGTCTCCCCACGAAACCTGGGTGGTCGCTGGCGCTGAAACTCATGCAGTGCGCTGAGGCGACGTGAATCGTCAGCGGCTGGTGCTGGAAGCATCGGGGGCTCGGCGGGTAGAGCTACCGCCGGTGCCACTGCTGACAAAGGGCCCTGCACCGAGGCCTCGTCACTCGGTGGGCTGTTGTCACACTCGACTCTCGGAACCCTAGCTGGCTGTCGTCGTGGGGCCATCCTGAAAAGGAAACAGGTGCGCCACGGTCAGATCAATATACCTGGTGAGCTGATATAAGTAATCACAAAGAAAACATTGAAACACACACGCAATCAATGTTTTCGTGCATTAAGTCGGAAATCAGAAGTCAGGGTCCTGGTGTACGAATACGTCGGCCGCCGCACCAACACTGGACTCCCTGGACTGATAAGCATACTCAATACGCTAAAAATTATTGCTTCACATAGAAAAGATTAGAGTTCGCGGTAGAACCGAACTCCTCTGATACCAATTTGTCACGACCCTCCCTCGGGGTCCGTGCCGTGACTACCCCAAGCCCGCCTTCCATAGGCCAGGGGCTGGCGACTAGCACCAAGGCGTAAATCCCGGTAAAAAGGGAAGGCATTTCCTTTGTAAAGTAAACAAACACCACAGAGTAAGCAAGCGGAAAGTAAACACTAAGCAAAAGCAGAGTACAACTGAAATTGCGGAATAGTAAATGGGCCAGTATACAAACCCAAACTGAAGGTAAAGTACAACTCGAAAGGGAGAACAACAAATGATAAGTAAAAGCCGCTACACCGAGTTGTCCACTGGAAATCCCACCTGAAGGGTGGGTATAGATATCTCCACTGCTCCACGGGTCCCGCCGTCCTCTCCGAGCACGTCCCGCCCAGTGGTCCACCTCCAGGTACCGTCCTGCTCTGCAAGCCTCAGCTAAGATCAACGCTGTCTGTCGTCTACAACCAACATAACGTAGTGCGGGCAAAGCCCGTGCAGGGGTGAGTATAAGCTACTCAGTAGGGACCCCGAGACCCCTGAAGGTCTCTCAAATCCACAAAGGATAAACCACGAAGAAAGGTACAATCACGAAGTAACAACCGACACTGCTTAGGTATATGCCCATACATATACCTAAGTCATCAATTTAAAATACGCTCCAACCTCCGAGCCCAAGTACAACTCAGTCCACACAGGAAAGTAAACGTATTCCACACAGGAAAGCAAAACGTAATCCACATAGGATAGCACAACACAATCCACACAGGAAAGCAACAGGATACAGCTCACACAGGTATACTTCTTCGAAAGATGATAAAGATGATCTCTGATCCATCTAAGTCATCGGACCCACGAAGGATCGATAGGTAACTAACCCTCGCAAAAGACCCACACAGGATCAGGCCCACATAGGACCTGTAGGCGCTGGTTCACACAGGACCGCTGAGCGCAAGGACCCACACAGGATCAGACCCACACAGGATCGGGCCCACACAGGACCTGTAGCACTGATCTACATAGGATCGCTGAGTGCTGTAGTCGTCGTCGTCGAATCCACATAGGATCTCTGTACTGTCGTCGTTGCAGTCACAGTAGCAGTAGCAGTAGCAGTAGCAGTAGTAGTCACAGTCGCAGCCAGAACTAGGGTTTCCGCACACAGCAAGTTCGTTCGGAGGGTCCGCTCCACGAGCTGAGAGGCTGATACATCAACTGTCACAAAGTCCAGAGTTGATGTATCCAAAAGATCCATGTCGTCAACAGGAACTCAACGCAACAGACAGCGCGTCGATCAGACGCCCGGACTGAGAGTTATTGGCATTTTCGTCCCCGGGGCCCGGTTGATTTTTAAGGCAAAACCAACCCGACCGTACTCCACCTGCATCCAAACCTCGGGCGGAGTATGCCAAAAGATCCGTCTCACTATGAAGAACACAAAAAAGCTGACGGCATGTCCATCGGACGTCCGTAGCTCAAGATATGAGCGTTTCTGCTCCGAAGGCCCGGTTGGTTTCGTGTACAAACCAACCCGGCCGAACTCAATGTATTCCGAAACATTGAGTGCGATATACCGAAACGACCATCTCGATCCAAGGATCACGTTGCCACAGATGTTTCGTCAATTGGAGATCTGTGGCTCATGTTATGTCCACAAGACCGAATTCGTCACGAAAACAGGGGGTCCGGGTCCGGGCCGACCCGGCCCGACCCCCCCTGGGAAGGCCCGAACCGGGTCGACCCGACCCGGGTCCGATCCAGCCCGGCCGGCCGGCCGGCGGCGCGGCGGCGCGGCGGCCTGGCGGCGCGGCGGCCTGGCGGCGCGGCGGCCTGGCGCCGCACGGAGGCAGCGTGCGTGGGCAGGGCCCCCGCTTGATTGGAAAGGCGGCGCAGCATTTAGCCGCGCCTTTGGAAACCGCCCCCCCTTCGTGGGGGCCTGCTTTGAAGAGGACCGGGGGGCCACCTGCCCCCCCCCAAGGAAACCGCCCCCCAATTAAATGGGGGGGGGGGTTTGACCGCTGGCCGGGGGAATTAATTTCCCCCGGATTTTGACCAACCGGCCGGCCAGATGGCCGGTTGGTTTTTGTTCAATGGGACCGGTAAACCGGTCCCCTTTTTCCGGCTTCTGACGCCGGCGGGCCGACCGCCGGTCTTCTCGTCCCGCGGTGGCCCGGAACCGGCCGTGGTGTTCATCATCCGGCGCAGTGCGACGGCACCGCGCTCCTCCGCCGCGCCTTTGATTCCCTTCAACGTGGCGCGACGACATTGCGTTCTTGATGATCCTTCCACGGCGCGGTGCGACGACGCCGCGCAAAATAAACGTGCGAAAATCCGCGTGGTGCGACGGCACCACGCCATCTTGTTTCAACCGCAAGATAAAACATCAAGAACTAAGGAGGGGGTTCGGCCGTGTTCATGCGGTCCGGCCCCCTCACATTAAACAATAACACAAATTTAAAATCCTCACGTTAGTAATGCTAGAACCACGAACACGGATAAATAAATAAACAATTAACAACAACCCCTACCTTGGGTATAGGTTCGAAGATTTTTCAACATCCCACGGAAGACAACGTCGCGGAGGTCGGGCGTCACGGTAATCGTTCGTCAAATCCGATGACAAAGAGGTACGTCCGAAGAGGTACGTCATTGGCGAATCTTTGTATGCCGACGAAGGGAGTCCGAGGAGGAAGCGGTGTTCTCTCTCGTTGACACGGAAGACGAAGAAGAGAGGAGCGACGTTCTTCGTCGGAGCTTGAGCGTTCTTTGTCAAAGCTTGAGCATTCTTCATCAAAGTTGAAGAAGAAGGAGAAGAACCCAAAAGCTCTCAAGATGGCTAAACAACTCTAACCAAATAAAATAAGATAGAGACTTATTTTATTCACAAACTTAACAAATTGAATTTCAAAGGGTTGAAATTCAAATAAGATAACTCTAAAATTAAATAACAATTTGTCATGTCATTTAAAGAGGGGTTAAGGGAGTTTGAGAGAAGATGAAAAGTTTAGGGTTCGTGTGGGCCCCACCACACTTAATCCTCTCAAGGGAGGTTAAGTGGGTGTGGGTCCCACCACTAACTTCCTTTGAGAGAAGTTAACCAACAATTTTAAATAAAAATTTGTAATCCAAAATTTTTATTTAACTTATTCTAAACTCCCAAAAACTAACTCTCAACCCGAAATAAACGCAACCTCGGAAAAGGTCTCCTTAAGCGAATATCGGCGCTGCGAGTTCATCGGTGCCCTCGGATTTCAATTCCGAGCACTGGATCAAAAGTTAGGAATTCCCGCTCGTTCGTTCACTGAACGTACCCGAGCCAAAATTCGGAAATTGATTCCGGGCACTCTGGGCCTCGGAATCAGGTGCCGTCTGAAACCGCGCTCTTGTAAAATTCCAAAGAAAATTAAGAAAAAATTTCCCTTGAATTTTACGGGTCTTTACATCTAACTATATGTTGGCAGTTCTCATTCATTTCATCATCAGGTTCCCATATTGCTTCCTCCATTTTATTGGTTTCTACAATGTATCTTTACCAGACCCATTATTTTATTCCTCAAAACACGATCTTTAGTATCATGAATTTAGATGTATTAATCACAATATGATAAATGAGGTTTCAAAAAAAAACATTCATCAAAAGTAATAACATCCATTCGTTTTTTATTTCACTTAACTACCTATTATATATGGAACACATCATGATTTTGTGAGGGGATTGGACGGATTTACAATTGATAAGCATGAACTCAAATTATTTCAAGAATTTAAAAAAGTACAATGTACCTGGTTCTCAATTTTCCTTTCATACCAAACCATATAACACCCTTCCATGAGGTTAATTTTATTAAATCACTATCTCTTAATTGGAATTCTAAATGATTCCTCCAATTACCAGTATATATCAATTTCCTATAATGTGATACATTTATGTGATCCAGAATACCCTTTATCATTATCAAAATCTCTTCAATAAGTTCTAGGCTTACATGTTTCCTTTCATTAACATTATCCCAAAAAATCTAGAGTACATTATATATGTCTATATAATTATTTAAAAAGTGTCTTTTTAATACAATAATGAAAACTATTGAAAATAATCCCAAATTGTAATTAGGGATAATACCACATATTTTTAATAATAGGGAAAGATAAATGCGAAGGTCACCATAAAACTAATAATTATAATAGGATAAAATTAGTAACAATAAGGACGTGGAAGATAAATCTTACTATCTTATTCTGATGGATAGAGATAGATATCATTTATCACAAGGATGTTGGTGATCTAGATAAGGTTTACAAACATAAAAAGATAAACCAAAAAAGTGTAAAAAGTTAATTGATATAATAAAAAATTATTATAATAAGAAAAACAATTTGTTTCAAAATCCATTTTCATTGACGTTAGGAATTATTTAACTATTTATACATATAAGTAAATATACATTTCTATTACAATCTTATACATTCCTTGTGACATGAACTATTTCCTTTTCACATCATAGAACATGATGTATCATATGTTTATGTAATAAATTATCCCATAAAATATAATCAAAAGTTCATCATAAACCATTTAGTAAATAGTTATACTTATTTAACTTCTAAAATATTATTATACAAATAATATTTACATCAGTTTATTTTCATAATGAAATTTTCGTTAATAAAAACTACATGATGTATCTCTAAATCATCACCTACAAAACATGTGAATACATTAATCATGTATTCACATAAACCATGGTAATAACATGAATTACTATCGACCAATTGTGAAAAAAATATTTACTACATGTAACATAAGTAAATATATAATATTGGATACATTACTTAAATCCCAATATTCTATTAACCCCATTAATGATATCATAGTCAATTTCGTGAACAAATCAACAATTAATTACAAGGTTCAATGTATTATCCAATTTACAATGTCCATATAAAACACCACTTTATACAAACATCAATATAACAACATTATGAAAAATTAACAGTTATAAATCCCTAAACATTTACTTTTAGAAAGATTTTAACATTCTACCAATTAACTTTTCTTTGTACCATTCAACATGTGATATCAAGTATAGATTTAAATAGTACTATAAAAATTCCTCAAATATTTAATAATTCTTACGATGATAAATCCATTAATAAAATAAAATAAAATCATATTTCCAAGATCTAAACACAAGATCACATTAATCATTCCACTTTATTTTTGTTAATAACCCATTATATAACTTGAAACATTATCTTCTTCTGATGTATATTACCTTGATGCATGGGGGAATTAATTTTTATAGTGTTCTTTATCCTTATAGTGGATGCATTTATCTTTTGAAATTTAGTTCATTAGGATTCAATAATGATCATTATGGGTGTTATCTCAAATATTATATCAAACGTCTAATCCTTTAATGAATTTCCCATAGTGATTCGTCCCAAAGTTACCTCCCGTGAGAGAATACAAATTTTCGTTCATCCATTTTTCATCAATTTTTTCATCCATCGTGTTATTTACTTTTTTCCCTTTATATATATAAGCCTAGGAATATTTATTCTTTCATTTGATTGAACATAAAACTATTCCATCATATGTTGAAAAGTATTGAGAAATAATTTCCCTTAGGAGACATGGTTTAATCACTTAAATGATGTGATAAATCATGCACTCCTTGCTGTGTCTGTAATCCGTTTCATATAGGGATAACCTTGTAAAGGTATCGTCACACTCCACAACACACTCGTAATCAGTTTTATTTATACAGTGAAATTTCTTCTCAACGCATTTTTTTTAAATATGAGAGAAACATTTAGTGAATATCTTCTCGTTAAAATATTTACATTCTATGAGTTATATTTTATCTTCCTCCCAAATATTATTGATCATGTTCCTCAATTGATCACCATCACAATTGAGATAATACATCGAATGTGTAACCTTTTCCTTTTCATAACATCTCAACAAAAAAAATTATTCTCCAAATTCTTCATCCATTTTTCTACTTCAATTGGATCAATACTCCATCTAAATGATATGGCCATCTATCAAACAATGAGGTCACACATCAGATAATATCACTGTAGAATAGGTTTCTCTATCAGGAAAATGTTCTATGTCATAAAATGATTATTCTACCCAAATATCTATACCCATTTTTTAGTTCTCAAAATAGATATATTAATTTTCATAGTAAAGAAACCTCTACATTAACCATGGGTATTTACAGACTTATTTTATAAAGGATTCATTATTAAAAATTGAATTTTGTAGATTATATCATTACATCATGTTTCATAATGTTTAATTAAAAAACTAGGGAAATAGTCATCATAAATTTAGAAATCTATTCCGTAAAAATATCCTAAAAATGAAAATAATTTCCTTAGGGACATAATTTCCTTTAAATACATCATATTATTTAATAATGAAATCATTTGTTGTATCAAAATTTCCCATAGGATGTGTCAAACTATGTAAAATATTATCCCTATTGTCATATAGAAGGTCATGATCGAGTCATTCCTACATCTCCCTTTTTATAGTTATTACCAACATGTACATCTATTCCATAAAAATTTCCACATTTAGTATCTAGAATGAGATGCATTTCTAAATTATGCTCAAGTCAATCCCAGATTCCTGGAGTTGGTGAATTAATTTTTTACATTACCATTGAATCAATTATCATATCACAAATGAATGAATATATTTTTAGTTTATGAAAACCTTATTACATAAATGATACCGATATTAGATTCGGAAAAGAAAATATATCATAATATATTTAAAAATTAATCATCTTGGAAACTAAATCAATGGATTCCTCTTTATAACCTGGAAAATGAAAAAAGAAAATTATGGGCGGGATCAAATTCTCAATAAGGGTACATAAAAAAGAATAATTTATGATTCAACGTGCATAATCTTCTTGGAATGGTAAATATTTTATCACACATACCAAATAAATATTTAATGAATACTTAATATAAAATTTTAAATAATAAGAAAATATTACATTTAATAAATAAACTAGCATGAAATGCATCTATAAATAATATTTAAGAAAAAACTTCTTTGATAATAATAATAACAAATTAATTATAAATAACTATAATAATTAATTATTGGACATCATACCACCTAGGAACATTTTACCTTTACTTTTAATACCATTCATAATACAATTTAGCATATTGTGTAGAAAACCATATGAGTTGGCCAAAATATTCATCTCATGAGACTACCAATGCATCGAGGAAATTAACATAAATAGTCTGAAGCCAATTTTTTACCTGTACAAATATTTTCATATATATTTAATAATATACTTAATTCTATAAACAATTTTCCTTATCAAAATTTATCAATATTTATTAAAGGAGACAAATTTATCAAAATTTTCAAATATAATCAAATAACATTAAAAGTTGACACCGTATGTAATTTTTTTACAATTTACAGAATTATAATTTCCCAAAAATATGAATATATATATTTATTAGGAATGTAATTCCTGGAGAGATTATTTTGCAAAAAAGTAAATTTTTTACGTGAGAGGTAACAATCATAATAAAATGTGGGATTGCACACATTTTTTACCATTTGTTAATTTACACAAAAAATAATAGTTTATGAAAATATTTATGTTATGACATACAGTTACATGATTAATAAATTATTAGTCATATTACATTTAAAATGGTTATTATATTTTCCACAAAAAAAATTAATTTCTTTTCATAATAAAAACGAAGCCTCAATGGATTATAAATTGAAACGAAATGCCTTACTAGGTGAGTCTATTTTGATTCATGAGAGATGAGAAAAAAATCGAATGAAATATTAAATATCATGAAATAATTTAAATTCATGATAAATTCTTTAATAAATAAGTATATACACCACACAAAATAAATGAAATGTGAATATGGAATACGTATCAAAGAAATAAAATAAAGACTAGTAATCCCATTACCCTAAACATCAAGTTGGTCAAACATTTTTTAACATAATTCATAATGGTTATATGATTGGTACTAACTCATTAATGAATAATAATAATGTTTATAAAATAATATATTTTTTTATAACATCTCAACACTCATGTGTGAAAAATAATTCCTTGTTTTTATTGTTTTGAGTGTTAGATGACTTTTTCCATGTAAGTTTTGACTTATAATTTGTTATTCATATTAAATATATCATGATTTCAACAAGTTCACAATGTAAATAATGATTTAAATATAATAAATATTTATTATATAGGTATTCAATGTAATCCATAAATGTTTGTGATAGGAAATGAGATACCACTTTTGTGGAGACCATAGGTCATATGTAGTCATGAACATTGTTTCCATTTTCTTGTTACATTAAAAGAATGAAAACAGTATGATATATAAATATATTATAATTATATTATAATTATTATGACATATCTATATTTTTTATTAAAAACCATCCTTAATACCTACCATGAAACACATGAATGAATCCCATCAACTTGAAGAGGTTTTAGTCAACACATCCAAAAACGATTTTATCATAGTCCCATTGAAAGGAAAAAATAATGATATGTGTTATAAATAAAATAAATAAGTTTAATGACTATATAAATATCATATATACCATATATAATCTATAAATTCATAATTATTACTTACCATGAGATTTGGTAAATGAAAAAAAGTATTACATCATTTCCTAAGGCGGTTGTGCACCGTATGGACAAAAGATGATTAAGTATCCCTTTTGACGGAATTTTATTTAAATATGGATATTAAATAAATAATGAATTCCTATATATATATTTAATATAATTATGATATTATATAAATATGATATAAAAAATAATTTATAGGTTTCATGAAAAAATAAAACACAGGTTCTCAATCAAGAGCATTTCCTCTTATTAATGTAAATTATTTTTGTTAATAAATAAAGACATCCTTTTTTATGTTGAAATTTATTTTTATGTGTTGAGGGGATATATGTTTGGAGTCTCTATTGGAACGTTTTATATGATTCAAAATACATGAGATGTGTGTATAAGTGATGCAATGATTTCCATTTTATAATAGAAGAGTTATATTTCTGTAATTATCAAAAGGTAAACTGTATAGAAAATAATCCATTACATAATGTTCCATCAATTAAGATCCAAATAAGGGGAAATATATGATACGGTCATTAAATTTCATCCAATGGGGTTTGGACAAGTTTATATGTCATTTGGACCATTTCGATTAATGATTAATCACTAAGTAAACTAATTCTCACATTGATCATTGTAATCAATTTCAGATTCTTTCTATAATAAATGTTTGTGAAATAAGTTGGACATAATATAAATGATAAATTATTTTGATTCAAAATATTTAACCTATTTTTCAATTCAAATCACTGTGGTGTAAGGAAAATTTTAAAACAAATACCACAGAAGTGATGGGTCATCAGGTTTTTAAAGTGAAAATATTCTAATTTTCAATAATTATTATATGAATATTCAATATAAATATTATTAAAATGGAATTAATATTACGAATAAAAATATATCTACAAATAATATAAATGTAATTAAAAATATAATTTAATTGTATAAATTATTTATATGAATAGTCATTTTCAATTAATATTGTGTATTCTTCACTATTCAACAAAACATGTAACTTCCCAAAAAATATAAATATTCATCCAAATATAATTTTTAAATCCATATACCCCGAATGATGTTTATTTTTTTCATATGAAATTTTAAAACGTGAAAGAAACTTAGTTCTAAAATTGTTTATCAATTGAAATGTAGGAAACTACCTTTATAAAAATATAGCTTTTAAGCATAAAATTTGGGTTTTAAAGCATTTTCCTGTGAAATATGTCAGATGATTATATACATATTTTATTAGATACTTAAAATATAAAAAATTCATTTAAATATTTTAAACGTATAATAATTTAATTATGTTTGAAAACATTATTAGGTAGTTTTTTAAAACCGGTGTCATATGTAATGCTAGGTATAAATAAATTAAATTTATTCAAAATGTAAAATATTTTTAAAGTATTGGGGTGTTATAATAGTAGAATAGATTGAAAATGATATAAATATAAAAATATGTGAATTTAGTATACTGATTTTAGATATTATTTTTTCCATTGAATATCACTTTTACATTTGTTTAGTGATTTATGATGAAGGGAACAATGAACAGTAGATATATCTACCCCTTCTAAATCATAGACCATTTGAGGATGGAACTTATAAAATTGGAAATCCATAAACAATCTCATAATTTATTAATGTTTTACATTTTAAATATTAGGGAAATTTATTCTTCATCCATCACATGTAGCGAAATCAATTATTATAAACCTATAAACCAATATATAAAATAACAATCTATGATTATAGATCCTAAATTATAGTAATAATGTGTTATAAATGAATAAATATCCACATGTTAATCTTCCTTGGAGTAACCATTAATGTTATGATGAAATTTGTAAACCTGATGTATTAATGGAAAAATATAATTCATTTTTTTCAGAAGATTACCCAAATGTGAAGTAGGGAAATATTTTTAGGAGTATCACAAAAAAATTCCTGATATGTTTTGTCAATCCCCCTTATATAAACCATGTTTGTTCAATTTCAAGTTATTAACACAACACCAAACTAAAATTAAATTTTTATTATTTCATTATCATAATTTTTTTAAATAAATTAAATTTAATAAATGTAACATCCCAAGTAAGTAATGAATAATAGATATTTTTATCTACGCCTATTAATGAATTAGATAGTGTTTTAGAGGCTTAAAATGATAATAAATCCAATCTTAAGCATGTAATACACTAATATTTTTAAAAGATTGTTTTACTTCCTTTTGATGGAAAACCATTTTTTGAATCTATATTTTGAGAATTTTATAAACTATGTTTGTCAAAATAAACTTATTCTTTATTATTGGGACATCAAAATTAACTTTGTGTGAATTTTTTGTATTTTTCTGACAATGTGCATTTTTTAATGAATAGTGAAAAATACTGCATTTTACATCAAAACTGATTTTTAATCTAATTTATTTATATGATTAGATTATGTTTTGAATTGGTTTTGAAGTGAAATTAGAATATATTTCTACCATTTTATCCAATGGTGGTCATTGGAATCAATTTCACTTTGAAATTGGACCTAAACTGGTGTCAATCTTTTGATACTTATTGTTTCATAAAACACGCTATTTGTCATGACATCGGAATTATTTATTAAATTAATTAATGTAACTTATATGATTTGAATTTTGTAAAATAGACATCATTTTTTAATTCATATTATCAAATATAGCTTAGGGTGAATTTTTGGTAATTTTCTGAAAAACTTCAATTTTTGATGAATAGTGAAACCACTAAGTGGTACTTATAAAAACAGATTTTTCGTTTAAATGAAATTTTCCCATATTTGTGTTTTTAATTTCAAAAACCCAACATACATGGTTGTCATTAACAAGTAAAATGTGGTTCAATGAGATTATAATAATTTTTTTGGTGAATAGTAATTATTAAGTTTTTAATCGCGATTATAGGTAATTAGAGTAGTTTAAGGTAAGAATAATGCTTTAATAAAATGAAATGACCTAGACACATGTCCTACCATTATTGGTTGTGTCATTACCGACCAAGACAAGCCATTGGTTAACTTGGGGTCCCCATGGAGCCACTTTGGTTGGGAAATGACATAAATAACTTTTTATTTAATGTCAAAGTAAAAATGACACAAACATAATATGTTTTACGAAAACAATTTTTACATGGGGTTATAAAGACCAGATTTTTGATTATAAATAGTCATTGGAAAGCTAAAAATTTCCTACATCATAGTATTTTTTTTATAATTTTTAGACATTAAATAAATTAAATTATTTATGACATCATGATGATGCAGCGATGACCTCATTATTTAACAATTTAAATAAAATGGAAAGATAATGCAATATCTCAGACCTACACATGTCCAAAACCTGTTGGATGAGTGGATTTCTAACCCTTATCACCTTATCCTAGAATTATATCAATGTGGGATCTTTTGAATCCGAAACTCATATTAAAATAAAGTAACGTATCTTTACTTTTCAAGAGTTCCCCTCCTCTCCTCTTATAAAAGGCCCCCACCTCTACCTCTTTACCCACACTCCCAAAGCCTTTTTCTCGGCCAACCCCTGCCCATTTTGGCTCTCCACATCCCTCTATTACTCCTTGAAGCCTCAAAATGGGGAGAAGTCTTCCCGAGGAAGCCTTTGAGCTCAAACCAAAGGGAGTTACCAGATTTTATGGTAATGTCTTCACTTGAGTCCATTTGTTTTATTTTGCTTCTCCAACCCCCTAAACTCTTTTTATTTATTTCTTTTGTAACAAATACAGTATCTTCAATATACTAGGATGTTTTTATAAGAAGGATTCAAGCTAAAATTACACACACCTACATCTAATGGTTAAAGAACATACAATTTCCGTGGATGGTGAATTTATGCCTCCCAAAACGATGATTGTTCAACATTCTTTTAACACCTTCAAATGTGGCCATTAAGATGAAACTATATTTATATATGATATATAATATGTTTATGTTTTCCTTAAGATTATGTATTTATTATTTTGGTCATACCTTTATGGTTTCCATTATGGGTAAACGTGATATCTTCATTTAAGGAAATGCGGACTACCGCCCCCTCAAAGTGATTTGATTCGTTAAATACCATATGTGGGACATATAGAGGATGGAACTATGATATTATATATGCTATTATACTGGAATTATAATATACCTTCATATAATTATGATTACATTCTATAAAATATGAAATAGAAATGAACGTAGCGTTCATGCGTACGTACGGCTTACCGTCTCCATGAACGTTGCATTTCATTTCTTACCTCTAAATGAATATGTAATATTATAAATGCATGCATTTAATGGATATATATGACATATATGATATCTACATCATTAATACCATTCTGGATATAATGGATACATGAACAACTTGTAATTATAAAGGGTTTATTTTTGACTCAAGTACCAATGATCGTTAAAACGACCGTTATTAACTTGAATAATTACATAGTGTTCATGACATGGAAATAAGTGATATAAAATGAATAATGAACTTGAAAAAGGTTCTTAAACAAGTATAAATTAACTCAAGTTTATTATTCAGGAGATTAAAGAACGATCGAGTCAAGTCGGACCCAAGGTATGGGTCTTCGTCTCAATCTCCTTTCATTGAGGCATATATTGTTTTATACACAACATTCTTTTATACAGCGTATAAACCCCTTTGACTTTTATGTCTATCCAAAAGGAATCTTTTTTATAAAAAGTGTTTTACTAAACGACAAAAGCGAATTTTTTGTCGTATGTATGCGACGACAATGACTTTTCTGCCGCCGTGACCATTATTTGAGTTCCAGCTTCCTTTACAAGCCATACCTTCTTTTTAAAAGAAAAATTAATACCATGTTTTACTTTTCTTTTATTTTTGTATTGAAAAAGGTTTTCATAATGATTTTATATCAATGTGTTGTATTGATATCTTGTGATTGAAAGGTGGAAATGTTATGTTTCCTTTAAACTTGATTTATGTGATACGATTATGTTGAGGTTCTTGGGCATTATTATGAAGACAGGTGGTTCCGTGACAAACTAAGGGCGGGGGAGACCGATATAGCTCTCTAATGCATTGGGTAACGCGAAGGAGTGAAACATTAAGGTTTCTCCGAAGAGATTTAGGGAATATACTGTGATGAGTATTCCAAACGTAACCAAGAGGGTTTCTCCCTACGTAAGAATGTTATGAATGCCTCAAGTTACCTTTATGTCTTATGATTTCTCTGATTTATTCATGATTTGATGAGGTATGTTAAAGTGCTTATGTTTTATGGGTAATGTATGATCTCAATCTTATGTATATATGTTCCCAAGTTTCCTTTCCATATTTTTATATCCCTTACTGAGCTTTTTATGCTCATGCCATGTTTTTTTAAATGTTTTTCACAGGTCAAGGGAAAGGTAAATGATATGATGATAGTGTCAACGAAGTGTCAAGAAAGAATCCATGTTTTATTTTAAATTTTTTTCCATTGATGGGAAAGAAGAATACTATTTTTCTGTAACAACTTTGTTTTTATGTGGAATGTAATGCAAGTTTTATGATCTAATTCTCTAAAACTCTAAACCCGAAAAGATAATCAATGTGTAATCTTGTAATAACTCAAGATTAATTATGGTTTAAGGCTGGGGCCTTATAATAAAAAATTACAACATAAAACATAAATAATGATATTACCCTAAGAATGAATCTATATATAAGAAGATATAAATATTGTTATTAATACCAAAAAATTATCTACCATGGTGATCACACAACCAATAATATTTATAGAAATAATAATACCTATTTGAAATATAATATGTTTTTTAGAGAAGATATTAGAGTAATGGTTGATTTATTTATAAAAAGTATGTCATGATTTATATTAGAATATCCCATTAACATTATATATACAGTCTATTGTAATATAAATTTTAGATATATGGTAATTTGATATATGATCATTTGTGATGAAATTATTTTTTATAAATTTATTAAAAAAGAATATTTATTATTTTTGAGTTAATTATAAATATAATATTTAAAATTAAATATTTTATATTTATCAAAATTTAATAAATTTTATATGAAAACAAATTCATTTTTTGGTATATAACCTCATTAATTGATTATTTTATTACATAATTTATTTTAAAAATAAACTATGGATTTAGATGTGCCATTGAAATAAACTAGAATTTGAACATTAATTACATTATTGATAAATATGAAAATAAAATATATCATATAAATAAACAATTAAAATTAATAAAAATTAATTTATTCATGTCAAAAGGAAAACATTTTATTAAATTAAATTATTTTTTCATATGTCATATATATTTTCTTTAATTATAAATTTCATTAAATTGAAGTATAAAATATAATGAAATGTTTTTCTTAAATATACAAAAAACCAAATAAACTGTAATGTAATTATTATTACTTCATTAAGATTAATTATAAAGCATGATTTAGCCTAAATAAAAATTTAATGATGTTAATTATGAGAGTAATTAAAAGATAGATAAAAGGAGGATGGGGATAAAAGTAAAGGGGGAAGAATGTGCTAGAGTATATGGGAATCCACAATGATAATTCTATCATCATATAATGTTAATGAATATAGTTCTCAATAAATAACATAAAAGATAAAAAAATAAATTATTTTACTAGAAAATGGAGATGAAATGTAGTTTATAAAACAAATGATATAATTTTGACTAACCTCATGATGTTGATTTTTGAGAATATAAATATGTATGATTGATAGTTTTATAAAACTATATAATCAGTAATAAAAATCTTTTTTACAATGTGAAATTGAGTAAAAAATTAAAAAAATTATAACAAATCATTTAAAAAGGACATAAGAAAAATTATAGGAACTTTTAAAATAATATCTACAATGTAACATTAAATGTTAAAGAAATAAATAATGTTGAAATTGGATATCCATTGTTTTCACCGGACCATGTTAGTATTCAATTCTTACAATATGATCCCTAGAGATAGAGATGCGTATATATAGCATTTTAGATATCCCCAAGAACCCTTGATCACACAAAATTTGATAAACACATTCCTTTCAAAATCTTATGTTCCAATGATCAATACAGATTGACTAAAAAATGTATAGACACATAAATTCTTATGGAATTCAAATAATATCATCATAGTGGATTCTATAAGAAAAATAATTACATAATAATTACAATTAACTACTCAAAAATGAAAAAAAATTATTTCCCAAAAAATCTTAACAATAACATTTAGATTGTTAGTGATTAAAATGATCTCTTCTCCTATAATAGTTAATTTATTTATATTTTTTTCTCTAATGTTCATATCCACATATCTAAGAGGTGTTTGAAACATCGTCAACCAAATTTTTCTTTTAATTATAATTTTATCCATTCTATATCTATTTGATGATACCATTAATAAGAAAAAAATGAATTGATTTTGGAATACATTCATGGGAATAAATTTACTCAATCTAGAAAACTATTGTTTTACCATTCATTAGATTTTATTAATGTTCATAAGGAAATCATGGAAGCCTATGTTTGATGATCTTCATCTGATTTTGTATATAAAAAAGCATTATATATATCCTAGTAAATCTTTTTCAATGGGACATTATAAATATCTATTTTTATGTATATATGGTACTAGTTATACAATGTAAATTTACATCTGATTAAAAATATTTTTCTAATGAAATGATATTTTTTATCCGAGTTAAACAATATTTCTATAAAAAAATTACAAGAATTGGGAAGTATAAATCATATAAATGAATAAAAAATTAATAATGTATTTTGTAATTTTCCAAAACTCTAATGCAGTGGGCTGCAAATAGACTGTCTACTCAATAATATACCCCATTTTGAAAACCAAAAATTACTGCATTAAAAAACTAATTTGTTATAATATTAAATAATTACCCCTACCCTATTAGATCATACTTTTTTAGATTTTACATATTTGTTTCATTCATAAAAATAAATTTACTGTTAGGATACTATTTTTCAATACAATTAATCAAATTTTCAATATATCCCTCATTATGAGTTTCAATTAAAAAGAAATTATAGGATGTTGAAATCGTTCAAAAAATGTTTTCAACAGAAATAAAACTTGGAAATATATATATATAATAATTTGAAAGATTAAGAAATTTTTTCATCCTATTGTTTTAGAAATATATTTATCCAGTGAAATGGGAAATATCTGTTGAAAATTAGCACGGATGAATAACCATTGAGAAATATTTGGTTTTCGTTATTACCAACATTTTCATGAGAGAAGAGAAGAGTATCAATCATTCATCGAATATTTTTTATGATCATATTTAATTTATTCCAGACATATTGATATTTAAATACCTCTTTATAAATGAATTTATTATTCTAAATTATTCATTAATATCTTGAATTTTACAAATTTACCTATAGTTATCTTGAAAAATACCCAATGGTAGAATTATATTTAAAACATCATCCACCAAAAGTAGAAAGTTTATTCATTTTACATGATTCACTTATTAATTAAATATATTTTACTAGTCTTGGAAACATCATATTTGATATATCCAATCATTATTTCTTATTTTTTGAAAATTCTTCATCATTATTTATAACATGGAATTTTTTATTATATTATACCCGTATCGTTTAAGGAAATGATTACTCATACACTTCAAAAACATACTCACTAATTTTTTTGATATTAAATTTCATTATATTATTTCATAATAGGATTTAAAATAACCATTATTTTTCATGATCCAACACATAAGTTATGTCAACATCTTGGAATAATTTTGTTACCAACATTGATATCAATTTATATAGAAATATAAACATTTAATTCGAAATAATTAGAATATTCAAAAAAAATATACCCACATGAATGTACATACATAAAACTATAAATTAATATGTATTTCCTTAATTCCATAAAATTGATGAATTACTTTAGTGATTTAATTATTTTTATTTTCATCTATTTTATCCTATTATTTTAAGTAGAGTTTTTATAATTATGAAAGGTAGTAGGTAATGATTACTCTCGTGGACATAAAGAAACTACAATATTTTTATCATCAACAAAAAACATCCATAACATTGAAATAATCCAAAAATGTATATTTTTCCAATGTTTTAGAACATGACAATTTTTAATTATCTTATTTTGAATGTTGTTATTCTTCTAGATTTCTCAATGAAAATTAAAGTAATGATTTAAAAAATAATTTAGTTGAGTATTCTAATGATATTTATTAATGTTAAAAAATTCCTTTCATCTCTTCATATATTTATGATTTAATATTAATCATTTTCATGCTTGGAACAATATTCAATTCTTTCTAATGTGTTTATTGGCCAATCCAATCATTTTATTTTTTCAATAGTTCATAATTATATACATTAAAAAAAATTAAATATATTTTTCAACTACATTACCCCTACCTATTATTTTAACAATTTTTAATTAAACAATTGATATTAGAAAATATTATAATTTTGGTTCATCAGATGACTATATTTTCTAGATGACTAGACATTGAAATATTATGCATTTTTACAAATATCAAAATTGATTGAATTATCTAATTTCAATAAATGAATTCCATATAAGTTTTTCTTCAATACTTTTCTTCATAAACTCTCATCACTTATTCTTATAGAAGATTATTATAATTTATTCCATTTGATAAAAATTCTCACCATTTTCTAAACCTAAAGATGGATAAATATATGTGAAGATTAACTTATTTTTAATCGGGTAAATAAAAGTGTACTGTGGATTTTTTTTAATTTTTTTAGCATTTCAAGAAATTTTTCAACATATTTTATCTTATCTACTCTCCCTATTTTTTGTTAAATATATTCTAAAAATATATCATTTTTTGATATTTCAATAAACTATAGATAATAATGTTGATAAACTAATAAATTTTGATTATTGTTTCGCCGATTAAAAAATAATCATATTATCCAACACCAGTGGATTTATTATTGATAAATAAAATTTAATTAATATTTATAGGAATATTGTTGATAAAAATTGGGTATAGATTAATCATTACCCTCTTCATCCTTTTTTATATTACATTAATTACATCAACCATATATATATAAATAATTGCATTTTCTTATTTTATAAAATAATATAGAATGTAAAAATGTTTTAATTTCATATTATATATATTATTTTTTCAATAATCAATTACATCTTAAACCAAAATAAAATCTACTTTTGATTCTAGTGAATCATTTGAGTCTTTTTTGGATTTTTTAGAAGATGATGAAAATAGAGGTTTATAAATTTTATTTTTCAAATTATACAAGTGTTTTAAGAAACATATATTTCATTTGGTTAGAATAGATATATAATGTGAGTTGGGATTAATCAGGAATTTAGATGATTTTTAAATTATATTATTTTCCATATCATGAAAATCATAGATCATTTAACCCATTTTCTTCCCAAAATTCATCTGGTGTATGATAACCGTCACGAACAATAGAAAATTTAAATCTGATTCCCCATTTTCTATATATATGGTTTCCCTAAACTGAAAAAGTATTATTGATTTAAATTTATAATCATCATTTTAATACCTAAATATTTCTACCCATGAATATTTCAGTAATATTCTTTTGGATAATTCACTATAAGAATAAATATATATTTAATGAGAAAAACTAGTGATCGAATGAACTAGAAACAAATCAGATATAATAGAATTTGAAAATCCAAATCTCTTCACAGAATTATTCCATGAAGATAAAATTTTTTCTCACTATTCTTATATATTCCCATAATGAGACAGAAGATTCATCAACCTCAAATCAATAAAATATATTGAAACAATTATTTATATCGATGATTCACAAAATTCATCAATGTATGAGTAATAAATGTGTAACCCATAATTATATTAAACTATTAATGTAGTTTTTATCAATAAAAGACTTATTCTGATGAAAAATATTTTTAAATAATATTATTTAATAGTTTAAAAAGAATTAAAAATGATGAAAAATTATTTAAATAAACAAAAAATTTGAATAAACATGTTTGAGAAAAAAACATATAACTATTCATTCAAAATTTTATTCCTAAATATAAAATTATCATATTTTATGGAAACTATTTACAAACAAATATAGTAACTAATATTTTATAAATATTTTTATTGACAATTGTAACTAAGTAATTTTTCCAAATATTTTCTAGAAAAAAAATTCAAGAAATTTTCTACGACTAACTGTTTTATAAACATTTAATAGAAAACTTTTTATATTGAAATTTTTTATGTAAATGTTATTTTATAATTATTTCCCCAAAAACATGATAAATGTACTCATATTTTTTAGGATATAATTTCAATACGGATATTTTTTATTAATAACTGTGTAGAATGGTTATTTTATATTCACAATTCCTATATTCTGTTTAATATAATCAGATACTATTTAATTTTGGGATTTTAAAATGTTATCAGTGTGATATTCTTTCAGTCTAATAAATTGTTAAATTGTACCTCTATCATTTTTCCTAAATATAATTGATTTATTATATCAATGTGGTTGTCTTTTGTGTGATGTTATGTTTTTTACATACCCAAATGAGACAAGTGTTATCGAAAAAAATTACATATTTATAAAAAATAATTATAGAATCCATTAGTGTGTTTTTCATCCAAAACACATGTGAAAAACAGCTTCTCGAAACCACATATTATGTTTTAGTTAAGGAAAATGATACTGAGTGTTTCTTCATAAAATATCAAGACCCTAAATTCTCTATTATGTAATGATTTATTCTATATTTAATTTTTTTATCCATTTTACATCCCAAAAAAATCAAAACTGAAAAATATTAATTCTGTTTCATCCCGAGAAGAATATAATAAACCAGGATATATAAATTTATTTAGGGAACCATAGGTTAATAAAAAAATAGTTGTTATTAAATTTTTTAATCTTGATATCTCATTGATCATAATAAAAATTCAATTAAATTTTGTTGACTAAATGTGGAATATAGTATATTACCAATCATTTATATATTTTTTGTCAACATGTTTTCATTGATAATAAATATTAATAGTTTCAAATTTATTATTAGGGGTGTTAATAATTTCCCTGTTGTATCCAAAATTTTTAGAAACATATATATATATAAAATTTTTATTGGGAAAAAAAATCCTTCTAGTTTTTGAGAAATTTTAAATAAAAAAATGTCAGGTCACCCATCATGCACATTTCATAGTCATATTTTATAATATCTAAAATGAATCATTATTTTTTGTTTGATTTTATCCAAAAATAATCTAAAAAACATAAACTAGAATTAAGACGGTATTATTAAAATAAAATTTAATAAAATGGGTTGGATATGAAGCTTTATTAAAAATATTTTTTTCTAAAAAAATTAGGTTATTTTATCATTCTAGGACCATTGTGCTTGTTTAATAATATAATACACCATAGAATGTCTAAAAACATGATCCATGGATTTTGTGTTTTCCAAAAAACTATTTGTCTACATAAACATACCCATTAATATATCAGTTAAAAAATTCACAGTTCATATCAATTTGAAAAAAAGAGAAATTTATGAATCCTTCATATTCAAGAAATATACAATGAGAATAATGTCGAGATTATGTAGGAAAAGATTCATCAAATTATACTAATCATAATTTAAAAAATTCATTGTAAATTCTTTTGGTTTAAATCTAACTATTACCTACATTTGATATCATTTATTTAGAAAACTAATATTTCCAATAATTAATGGTGATTAATTAGTTCATTCAAACTATTTTCGATCATTATTCCACATTAATTCATTGAGATCAATATATATTTGTTTTTTCCAATGGGAATTACATAAATCCTTTTCATTGGTGATATATTAAATTTGTGGTAAAAATGGAAATTGATAAATTTCATTTATAACGTAACTTCTATTTTATAATATTTATCCTACCTCACCAATGAAATTTTCAATGGAATGATTCTTATAGATTGTATAAATTTTTGGGTTTTAAAAATTAGGATAATAAAAAATACGATGAATTTAATTAGTAGTTAAAACATCAAGGAATTTGTCATCTGTTTTTATTTGTAGAGATGAATTTTCCGAATTGGGATATAAAATATTATTCAAAAAGGCACCCAAATTTATCATGCAGTTTCAAAAAAATTGTCATTTTCCATAAAATGATAATGAATTATTTCATAAATAGTAAATTTAATTTTATTAGAACATCATAATACTTATTGTTACTATAATAAATATGAATCATTCATTTATCTAAGTTTTTTTTAAAAAAATTGTAAAATTATACGTAGTATCAATATTAAACAATTTTCATAAAAAATATATATAAATTAATAATGTGTTGGTTTTCATCCAATCTATAAATCATAAATAGTTTGAGGAAGAAATGATCAATGTGAATCATTACTTATAGTAAAATAGGAATCTTTAATTATTTTATCCATTATATTATTTGAAATTGATTATCACTCTACATGGTTCTAGTATTTGATATAAGAATTATTTTTCATCTATCAACGTGTCAAATTTTTGGAGTTCATATAGGTGATGATAAATTAAGTATTAAACACTTTTTACATAAAAATCATCAAAATTGGAATTT
Source organism: Viscum album (assembly GCA_963277665.1). Taxonomy (NCBI): domain Eukaryota; kingdom Viridiplantae; phylum Streptophyta; class Magnoliopsida; order Santalales; family Viscaceae; genus Viscum; species Viscum album. Next base: position 671,911,377 of record OY728157.1, on the reverse strand, counting down.
TATATATCTCAACCCTGATCACTATTAATAGTAACATAAGCTATATTTTCCTCATTTTTTCCATGGATTATATTAATCATATAAATAAAAACAGTATTATTACTTTTTCTATACAAAATTAACCATGGTATATCTATATAGTTACAAAATGACATATTAATATATTATTTTCAATAACTAATTCCTATTTTTGTTAGACCTAACAAAACATTGTGCAATAAGTTTAAATAATATTATTTTTATACCTCCCTAATATATTCATAACATTATTTTTTCCTTCCAAATTAGACAAATAAAAAATTTCATAGTAATTAGTCCTAATCTTATGTAGATATCTAATAATTTTTTTTTAGATGTTTGGGGATTTTTATAATATCATAGTGCCAAAATATTCTATTACACAACTAATATTGATCTTCCAATGTACATGGTAATGGTATATCTTTCATTCTGATATATTTTAAATTTAGTGTGTAAGCATTGTCATCATGTTCGTAGAAAAAACTAATTTACCATCTAAACATTAATCCATACATTTATCATTTATCATTTATCATTTACTATAAGGTTGTCCATTAGTCCTATAATAAATAATTTTTTTGAAATTAATGGTTTTGAATGAAAAAAATATTACCTATATCATAGATTTATTCTCATGAATTATCACAAAAAGGGATATTTTTTCCATTAATATTTATAAAATTGTTAAATATTACCATATATTCATTAATTTTATGGTAATAGCCAATATAAATATACCAAAATAATATCTTACAGTAACAATTCAGATTCTCCTAAAATACAGAAATAATTTTTTATTTTTTTAATAATTTCATAACTAAAACATTTTTATAAAATATAACATTTTGAATCCATATAATTAAAATAATTCACATGTTTCATTATTATCAATTAATAAAAAAATATTCTTTTTAATGCAAAACTATTGCACATTATCCAATGAACATTTTTTCTTCCAATTTCAACCGGTCAAACATTTTTGGCATAAAAATCATATATAAAACAAAATAAATATGAGGTGCCAAATTTATGAAACCAATAAGAGAAATATTTCTTATTGATTTCAATTTCTATAAATATTATCAAAAAATTTCTTCCTAAATAATAAATTCTATGAATTTTATTTAGTGAGTTTTTCATATAAGATTTTCATTTTTTTAATCATGATATATTTTCCTTCGAAACAAATTTGAACATCTAAAAACATATTTCATGATAAGTAATGAATCATTATCATTTAATGACGTAGATCTATCCTGATGTGAGCTGTTTTTTTTCATTCAAAAAAATCATTTTAGATGAAAATGTAAACTTATTTTGATAATTCGAACATATAATTTAGTAAATTTTATATTCTAAATTTTATTATATAGTAAGAGTATATGCATCATTTTCCAGAATTAGAAATATTCAATTTAATAAACCAATTTTATCAATATGAATTTTTTAAAATGTTGGGGTCGAAACCTCATTTATTATTTAAACAAGAGTCCTCTTTCAAACTTGGTAGAGAAAGACCCATTACCTAGCCTAAAAGCTGAAGACAGAGTGTTCTAAATACAAGGCCTTAGATCCCATTTTGGCCTAAAGGGCCCTTCAGTGAGTAGTAATGCTATAGTAACAGTTATGCTACAGTCCCTGCTACAATAAATTCCCACTATAGTTCCTAATATAGTGCCTCTGTTATTATAGTTCCACTGCTACAATATTTTTGTTGCTTCTATAGTAGTGCTACAGTACCCCCTCAAAAATTCACCCCTGCCAAGATTTGATCATGGGTAATTTGGATTCCAAGCAGGAGCCTTTACAACTTGAGTACAGGCTCTTTGGAATTTATCAACATTATTTTTTATTAAAAATTACTACATTATGTACCTCCAATATTTTCAATAAACACCATAAAAAATATACTGGTAATTTAGGATTCTGATTTGATAACATTCCTACAGACAAACCTAATATCATATATAACATTATTACCTTATTTTACTATACATTTTAATGTAATATTATATAAAAAATTGAATCATAAATTTATGTAAAATTTAGTATTTTATATGAAATTTAAAATTTAAAATATTCATATAGAACCTAATCTGATAAAAAATGTGATATTGAAAGTGGAATAATTTTACTACATGATGGCGGGGGTGGTTGATTTTAGTATATAGAACAAAATATTTATTTTTTACTAACCTCCTTGAGTCTGTTAATCAGCTGAGGAGTCTATCAAAATCAACATTTAAAAAATCAATAAATTCAATAAACAATCAATATCATGTATTGATTGATAAAATTAAAAAAATGTAATAAAAAATTTATATATGAAACATGTAAAAACATATACAAAATTTGAAAACAATATATACAAATTAACATTATTTGTTATGTAATTCAATAACCCATGCATTGGGTATCCATAATTTACATCTATGTAAAAAAGTAATATATTTATTAAAGAAAGAAATTAAATGACAAAAAGATGAATATATGTATATTTTTACCAATTGCTGGGAATCCTTCATAACACTCTCTCAAAACTATGTGATCCTAGGATCAAGATTTATTGGAAACAAATTTAATATTGAGAAATTTTTTAACATTTCACAAATATTAACATGATGGTATCCTTAAGAAAATAATATAATAATTAATTTCAATGAAGTGATATGAAAGTAATAATATGATACAAGAATTATCATAGTAAATTTTTTATTTTTAGTGATGAAAAATTCCCTTCATTTTGTAACGAATGTTCATTTTATTGGTATTTATCCAATGATCGTATATTTATAACTCAAATGTGTTTTCAATGGAATCATAAAAGCAACTTATTTACATATAATGTTCATAATATCTTCTCTATCTAATGTTCACCTTGATAAATTACTATAAACAATCTTTATAATACCATATAATAAAATGAGTTTCCTTCATCAAAAATGTTGGACCATCCTCCTCAAGTAGATTTTATAAATTTTTATATAAAAAACTAACATACTCTATTTTTTGAATTTAATTAGGTCGAATATATATAAAATCATCTAATGGAATATAGTTATACATTATCTTATAATGTTTATAAATCTCTATTCATAATAACAATACTAACATATATTCATATTAATGTTTTTATGTTGATAAATTTTCATCAAATGAAATGAAATTTCAATGTTTTGGATAATAATATTTCAATGAAAAATATTTAGAAATCTCGATATATTTGAAATCATGTAAATTATCATTATATAATATATTGATTTTGGATTTTCAAAATTAGTATAGATTGTGTTGAAAATAAAATTTATACTCGATATAATACTTCCCTTCTCTAGGTCACCATTAGAATATGGAATATCATATAGTTTATTCCCAAAATAATCAAATTATAATGAATCATAGTTCTGTATATTATGATGGTGTATATAATAATAAATTGGATAGGTCATAACCCAAACCAATCTTCGACCATGATTGATGAGTTTAGTTCAATGTCATTTATACAAATTTTGTTCGATGTTTAAAAATTGAGTTTTGTTTCCATAATTCATAAATATGCATTAAAAAATTTAAACTCTCCATAAAGGATAATTATGTCAATATAGTAGATCTAAAATAGTCTCTATTGATATAGCCTCATTATATGATTCCCTAAATACATGCACCATCTATATTGATAAAAATCCACAAACATGGTTTTTTCAATTAATATTATTACATTGAGACCTAGTATGGTTCAAATTCACGGTAGAAGATTTTTTAATAATAATATTAAGAAGATTTGGTAGCACAACAACCTTTCAAATTTAACTAAAACTAATAATCTGGGAGGGAAACATAATTTTTAAGAAACCATCTTTCAATTTCTATTGTTGGTTGCAGGATACATTAGGTCACACTAATTTAACCATAAATATTATTTATTAATTGTTTAATAATCACAAGAAAACCATGTAAAAACATAGATAGACTAAAAAATAATCATCCAAAATATATCTTTAGATATATACTATTAAAATTAAATTAAATATATTAGTACTGAATTATGATTTTTTTATACCATTCCTTTGGATATCATCATCTTTAAGGATTTTCTAATTCTGGAGAGGATGGGAAAGATTGATATGGTTCCTCAGAATCGAATAGATCTAATATCTATATTCCCATTAACTATATTTTTATGCAATCATATATAATTCTATTATTTAGTGTTATCTATGATTCCAGAAGGATAATGAATAAAATGAACATAAATTTAGTATAATAGTTAGAATAATGTTATTATACAATTATTATACCTTAATTTAAGAATAATATCTTTGATTTTTGTTATCTTGTGGCTTCCCTAATTCTCGGGACTATAGAAATAATCCTAGATAAGTCATAGAGGAAAACCAAATTACTATTAATGAAAATAATTTTTATTATTACAATGATCAATTGATAACATTAATATAATGTGAAAATGAAACATTTCTTGATTCACCTTATTTATGAAATATATCAAACCATAAACCAAATGATCAATGAGTTCTCATATTTTTTGAAGATTAATTTTTCATTAAGCTATTTAAATAATATTCCTACCTAGAATAAAATAGATTTCCTGAAATATTTACTTCTATCATCGTTCATGAGAATGATTCTTATTTTTTTGTTTAGGAAATTAAATTATACTTATTCTAATCATATTGGACTTTATGATGGGAATCATATATGAAAAAATAAAAAATTATTTCATCATTTATTATTATTTCCATAGAAGAAATTCATATTGATTTAAAATAAATTGGAATAGAGGAGAGAACGTTGATTTCAAGAGTGATACTTTATATAAAAGAAATAAATTCCCTTTTCTACTGAATAATCATTCCCATGATCCTATTTTTTATATCATAAAAATATTTGATATGGTTTTATCTATTCAACAATGATAAATCCTGATTATCTATAAGAAATTGCATTATATCTATTCTAAACCTCTCTTCAAAAAGATTTATCCTCCTTCAAATGATATATTTTGAGAAGTATGAAAAAATTTGACCAAGATTAATTTAGCGAACATTTAAATTTATTTATGTATTCAAGAAAAATTTATAAACGTGAATATGATTATGTATACAATTTAAAAGTAGGATTATATAATCTACAATAAATAAATGATATATCCCAATCATTTCATACTATACACTCATAGGATTTTTTAACCAACTTGCACTACCTTTTAAATTTTCATTCTGATGATATCCTAAGAAAGAATAATTAGTGCAGGTAATAGATGATTTCATTTGCATAAAATCGTCACATATATGAAGAAACCACATTTTTTCATTATGAATATGATTAAAAATCGTCTAGATGATAGGTAATAGAAGTGGAGTTAACATAACCACTATAATAATTCATATTATCTCTAAAATCATACTATATGCTCTATTCCATCATTAAATATTCTAATTTTATATATTATTTGAATATAATATTTTATCTAACCATATCTTTATCTTGTACACTATCATTTAAAAGTGTATACCAATATAAACAGGTATGTTTCAGACAATTTGGAATACATGTTTCTCATCATAAATATGGGGACTAATGTTTTGAGAAATCCTTTTATTAAGAATAATTTCTATAAAATTTTACTAGAAATTGTGTATTCATGTTTACAGAAATTTACTAAATCCAATTAGTTGGTTGAAATTATAGATCCCAGAAATTATAATGGAAATGGAAATAGTAGGGTGAGAATCATCATTGTTGTTACATTCAATAGTTTCAATAAATTTTTTGATGAGATCCCATGAAGTTGTAGAGAAAGAACCTCAAATTCTGTCATTTTATGGGGCACTTTAATGATTTTTATGGACTATGTTATATTGTATTCTTATATTATTATTTTAAATATATTATTTTCTTATTCACCAACAATAGTTACAATGTTACTAAAATGATAACGTTTTCACCAATCGACTTATGTTCCACTTCTCTAATCTCGGTCCGGTGACCTAAAACTAAAATAATAAATACTGAAACTACTTAGTGTAATGTATAAATTACATCACTAGAATGAGTCCCAACCTCATGTATTGTATTTTTTTTTAAAATCTTTTTTGTCCATTATAAATGAAATAAAACTATTTTTTTATCATTTTCCCTTGTCAACTGGTTTTTGGATCCCTCTCCATCCATTATTAATAAACGAGTTTCTCCTCCAAAAATATTCATTAATCAGTATGGAGATAGAAAATTTCACAATACCAATTATTATATTAACATCCAATGAGATGAAATATCTCATATTTAAGGTCTTATAAGTTATTTTTGGTACTCATGTGTCATCATTACATGTAATAATGTCACATTTAAATGATTGAATATTATAATCTAATCACCACTTCTATATTCATCTATGATGGGGCCTTCTAGAAAAAATCCTAAATATTTTTTGAAAGTTGTATTTTTTAATCACAATTTTTAATAAAATAATATTATACTATATGTCTATTTATATTGGATTTTTTGCAAATATTTGTTTCCAAGAGTGAGTATTTATAATGTGGGAAGCCAAGAAATGTCAAAGAGTTTGACTAATCATCTATTAATATTGATTCTATTTGTATAATTATAAATTATTTATTATCTAATTTTTAATGATCTCTATTTAATCATATACCCATGATGTTATTGTTTTCTAATAATGGAGTGACACATTTTCAAATGCATTCTCTAGTTACATCATCCTACCTTTATTTTGGAAATGGTTTTGCTGTTACATGTAATGAATCACATGGTGGAATTAGGTGATGTAATATAATTTTTTTTCAATAGCTCAACTCGTTTTTACAATCACAAATTATTAATAAATGATAAACAAAAATAATCATGTTGGAAATTTATTGACCATAATGGTAATTTTGTTGGGGATACATTGATGTAACGTACATATATCTAGTCATCTAAAAATATACTTATACATTAATTGACCTTGATTCTATTAATTTAGTTGGTCACATGATACTTTTTCGAAAAATATAATATAGAAGTGGTCTTAATTTTTTTATTGTGAATTTATAACAATGAATAATTGTTTTGATGATGAATAAAAATGAGATATTAATTTTTTGTTGGTGTATTGATTCCTCTTGAGTTCCATTTTATATTAGATCTTTTGGTAACTATGATGGAAAGGCCTACTAGCTCGTATTGAAAAGGAATTTCATGAAATGTTTACAAATAATATATTTGATCAATGATAATGTTTCTACATTATAGAGAATATATGTATTTTTAAATTATCTATTTAAAACAAAAAAATGAGTTTAAGTTTGATCTTCGTCAAAATGTTATGTAAAAACATAGAAAATGGGGGAGATTAACGTTTCCTCTAACAATATAATGGTTTTAATGTTGTTAAAGGGAATGGGATTATGACATTCTTCTCTTGAGAATTGTGCTTAATGGATCTAATATTTTAGTTTTTAGTAAGTATTAATTAGTGTTTTTAAAGTATGAATTGTATTGTAAGAGGGGGAATGTATGTTTTGTTAGGATATAAGAGTCCTCTGACTGTATAGAGGTTGTTAATGGATATGAATCCTCATTACAAACAATAGGATAATGAAGAGGATCTTATTGGACCTCCATTATCCTAAAAGAGATTGAAACATCCTTATATCAATATGATCAGTCCAGGGATCCGGCTAAGGTACGTGACCATGAATTGGTGGATCATATCATTCCGAAATAATATATTGATTCAAATAATTATCTTGGGATCTACTTACATTGATTCATGTTGGTGATTGATCATATAAAATCCTTCAATAAATGACCCAAACACTCATAGAATATAATATAATCTCTTAACTAGGATGTTTGTCCGGTGAAACCAATATAGGCTGAGAATTACGTCCCATGTATAGGATATCAAGATTTTAAAACTATATTTTTTCTTTTTTAAGGTTGGTAGATAACATTTTCCAATATAAAGCGATTGTCTTACCATGAATTTAAAATTGATAAAAAAATTAAATAAATACATTTACATGTTCTTAATGGAGATTTTGAATGTCACATAATAAAATTACATTCCCAAAATACAAAAAAAAATATCTAATTGTTCATAAATAGGTGTATCCTTTGTGAACTCCAACTAAATAATAGCTTACTAAAAATATAGAATGTTTCCAAATGAGTCACCAAGCCTTTTTTTGTACTGTTGTATTTTGAATATTATGTGGATGAATCAGAATATAGTTCCCTAGAAATTCCAAAGAAGAAGGAAATTACTCATGTCCATCAAGGGACAAGATTGTAATGGGAATCCTCTTTTTTCATAGATACAGTACTTCCTAGAAAAAGTAATGACAAAAATAAAATCAAAGGAATGATAAACAAAAAAAATCCATATATTACATATTGAAATTATTGTAGGTCCCAAAAAATTTCAATGATTTTGTTAATAGAAAGGAACCCATAATAAAAGGGTGATCTAAACAAAACAGATCCACTGGGGAAATTTTTTTAATAATTCATAGCTTTGTTGAAATCAATATAAAAAAGGTTGTGCACTAGAAATATCTTAATCATTTATTGTTATTTCATATCCATGAGAATCTGATGGATTGTTGGATAAAAGAACTTAATGGTAAGGTGGTGAATATAGTAAGATCCATGTTGTAAGAGCCCGTATAGGGTAGGTATTGAGGTGTCCATAACTATGGTCCAATATGATCTTAATAGTTGACATGATCTAAAAATCCACAAATATGTTTAGCATGAGAAACCCCCTAAGGTACCAATGTCTGTGGTGTGAACTAAGGTAAATTGATGGAAGGGAAATAATGTATGAGGACATTAAGGTTAAAGAAATATTGGTTGATGGCAGGAAGAATATTGTATGAAAATCCACCAGATTATCTAGCATGATGGTAATACTCTAAACTATTTTTAAAATTTTAAAATTATTGAGATATGTTATGCATTTGGGAGTGAGTGTAAAAATACATATTTATAAGAATCATAATATTCTCCACAAATGGTTTTTATTTGGTTTTAGGATCATATTTAATACTGATTTCATTCAAATTTTTGAATTTAATTTAATAAATGGAATTTTATTTTAGGACTTAGTTCACTAAAATTAAATATGATATTTATGTTTATTTTTTTAGATAAATATGTAACCATTGTTAAATTTAGTTAACACTTTAAAGGGAAAAGCATGATGTAAAGAATAAATATAACATTAAATAAAAAATTATCAAAAAATTATTATATCTAAATATATGAGTGAGGAAAATATTCATATTCCCTAATCACATATCCATTATTTAGCAACATTACATGATATATTACATTCATTTAGTATTAAGGAATTATTATTTCTAAATATTAAATTCACTATCACCTATATAATGAACTTTCTTCTAACCACATCAAACGGTCACCTTCGAGTAGTTTTACTATTGAATATGTTCTTATTTGTTCTCTATCATAATACATACTTTTATTTGGGCTCTCTAGGTCATATGATTAAATCCAAATCCCATATATCGATAATACAATATAATATGTGATTCTATTATTAAATGTATGTACTGTTTTTCTCATAATAATTTACATTGTTTTTTTTATTTATTTATTCATAAATCATGATTATAAAATTTATAATTTTTATTAAAATCAAAAAAGTTGATATTATTTAAATATTTTAATGTAATCTGATTCATTCAATCCTTCTAATGTGATATTTCTTGTGTATGTTTTTATACTATATGAACAAGGTTATAAAATATAATTCATAAATCTGTAATAAGCTCAAATACTTGTAAAATGTGGTAATGAAAATTAATTTAATTTATTTTAATGATTAAATAATTGAAATATTCCAATATATATTGATTAATTATTTTAATTTTTTTGATTAAATAATGATAAAAATAAATATTTTTTTCCTTTATTGTAAACCATTTCAATAATATAGAATAAATTACCTTGTGACTGTATAATAATATAAATCTCTTATGAAAAATACTCGAAAGAATTAAAGAACTGATTGAACCATAATAAATAAGAGCGAACTAGGATAACAAAATAAAATAATTCGTTGAACTGTAGAACAAATAACACCATAATAGTAATCTTAATAGTAAAACTAATATATTTTGATAATAAAATATTTTCTAAATAAATAATATAATGAATAAAAAATACGAATATAATTTCATATACATAATACTTATACACAAAAATTTATAATGTCGGGATTGTGATATTGTTCGTCCCATAAGAAATATGAGTTAAGGGATTCATATCCAATATTAATTAGAAACATACCATGTTTATTACTAATAATAAAATGTGCGGAAATTATATATTTATTACCTACCCGAAAATTAATATTTCTAATCATTTTGATATATTTTTTTCTATATATATATTGTTACCACAACATATCCCTTTTAAACCCAATAAATCTGAAACGATATCGGTAAGTAGAACTGCAATTTTCAATTATTTTTTATCCATAGTATTTTTCTACAACATGCATAATTTTTATTTTCATTATAGGATGTAAAAAATCATATATATATTGTTCAATAAGGTAATATGATATTTTGTATTATGTTATTTACAGATGTTTTAAAGGAAAGTATTATAAAGTCTTCCACAAGGGCACCTTATACAATGATATTTATATGTTTTCATCAAAAAAAATTATCCAAGTCCTTGATATTCATAATTTTAATTTTAATTTATTTATATATGTTCTTAATTTTTCTGTATATTATATTTATTTGAGTACTTATGAAAATGTAAATGATATTTCCCATTAATTTAATAAAAAACATCCATGTTATTTTATACGTGTTCATTATCAATGTCAATATATTTTTTAAATTATATTTAAATGGGATTATTTCATGGTATCATTACATTATTTATCTAATTATATTTTTTTATTTTCTTTTTTTATTTGAAAGAAGAATGTTTAATCCATATATCTTCATTATTAAATGAAATAATTTTGAATATTTAAATATTCATGTGGGACACATATATATTGGTTTTCATGAAATTTATGGTGGATAAAGATTTATATAACCTACAATTATATAATGAAATTAATTATATCTCAGGAGTTGAATCTTAGTAGTCTAGGGAGTGAACCCAAACTGTTATGATTGTAGTAATGGAATGTGAACTCAATACATTATGTTATTAGAAATTTTCTATAATGTGATGATATTATTATATGTGATCCTAGACATAATAATTTATTTTAAATGACCATGTTTATGATATATTTATATATTATCCCACATTCTATTTTTTTAACTTTTCACTGTATCAATAAATCATATTTTATGATTCCTACAATTCAATTATTTTGTTATACTGGAAATTATTTAAAATTATTAATAATATATAATCAATGTTTTATTGTGTGAAAATTCATTATTATCTGTTATTCTACATTGATTATTTTCAAATACAAAAATGATTATCTCATGATCACATATGATATACGATTGATATCCATTATGTTTTCCCTAAAAAAGAATATGATATCAATATTTAATATGTTTCCATTTTCAGAGTATTCAATGAGAGTATATTGTGTGATATCATTAAAATGGTTTGATCTATGAATATTGTTTATGGAGTAGACAGAAAAATGTTTCAAAAATAAGTTGTTTATGTAGATAATTTCAAAATACCATAAACCTATAATATTATTTGAGTAATTTATGTCGGATATGGATCAATAGATAAAAATCATTATACTTCCAATTATTATAATATTAATTTACAACTTATCACATAATTATTATTCCCCTTCGTAACATTAATATAATAATTTCATTTTATTATTTATTTGATCGAAGAGTTATTTATTTTCCCTTGTATAATTATAACAATTAAATGTTATGATAATATTCTGAGAAATTTGTTCTATGGTCTAAGAAACATCTCCCTGATATGAAGCATTTAGTGTCTGAATATAATGGGATTGGTATTTAAAAGACATTGATAATTCCTCTCATAATTTTTTCAATACGAAACATTTATGATTAGTGATTATGTGGAAATAAATACTAATAATAATTCCACATGTGATATGTTTTTTGGCTATTATAATCTGTTTACATGTGATTTTATCATTAGACATTTTATTATTATTATTATATATAATTAATCATGCACTTTGTGGGGTTGAAAAAATATAAAATGAAATATAATTTATGGGAGGTAGGATAGGTTTAGTGAAACATAATAGATATAAATGTTAATTAATAAGACCCTGGAGGTTATATAACCTTTAAGTCAATAGAACAAGGTAATTGCGGAATTTTAATTGAAATAAAACTATGTGATTATATCATGGAACATTACATTGCATCAGTAAAATTATTTATAGAGTAAAAAAATATATTTAAGAAATTTAAATTAATGAAACAAATATTCAATCTTCTTGATGAGATATAGAGACAAATAAATTATACTTTACAATAATCATTCATATGAGGTTTTTTTCATTATGCTATTAAATTATTTTTTTCTTACAAGTTCATAGATCTATTCATTGTATTTGATCATGGAAATTAAGAATGATTATGAAATAAGTCTAATAATAAATTTTAGAGTGTACAAACTATGTTTATTTAGAGTATTGATGACATTATGTTATATTTATTATTTATTGAAAATATTTTTTAAAATGTATTACACTTAAAATCATGTTAATTTTACTATATAAATTCATTCAAAAATTATTTGAGTGTAAATGCTTGTGAGATAAATATAAATAATAATTTATTCGTGATTTAGTGAATATAACATTTAAATATATCAAATTTATTATTTTAATGAAAATAAATAATTATTCTTTTATTTATCCATTTAGTTAGTATATTGATATAAATAATTATGTTGTAATGTATATTTTGATTAAAATACTAATACAATTAGTTGTGAATTAAATTTTAAATTTTTTGTTCAATTACTAATATAAGGAAATATTTTATTAAAATAAATATTTTATTATGCAGGGTTATATAAATTAGAAGGATGGTTGATGATATAAAATAAAGGGGACCATATATATGATATATTAATCTATAATTTCAGTTCATACCATGCTAATAAAATATTAATATTATTAAATTTTTTGGAATGGGTATCATATAGAAGAAAAAATTAGATTAATAAACATGGTATGATTGAAAATTATTTATCACAAAGTATAAAAAATTAATTTATCATTTTTAGAGTAGAAGGTTTTTTGAAAAATGTATTGTCTCTTAATATTTAAATGATGTAAAATTGTTAATATCCTATTATCTTATCGTAATGAACAAGGATTTATGAATTGAAATTTCTCTCATACATGGGGGGATTTAATTTTATGATTAATGTATAATGATATAAGTAAAGAACAAACTCTCTTAAATAACTCATAATTAAAATGATAACATTCCTTATTATTTTGAGGATGCATGGATACAACTAGAAGAAAAATAGATAGGATTATTCACCCAAATTATCATATGAGTAATGGTATAAAGTATTGATCACCCAAAATATGCGTTTTCAATATATGAGACTCCATAATTTAAATTATGATTAAAATAAAAGTGAAAATATCCACTCTCCAGGAATCGAGTGTTTCATTTGTCAATTTTTTAAAATTCACTGCTTAAAACTGATGAACATTTTATTTGAATCATCTTGGATGCTTCGAATTTTCCTCATAATAATAACGTGGTATCAAAGCAATTTCATTATAGTTAATAATTATTTATTATTTGGTTGAATTATTTAAAATTGTTATATAAATTTTTAATTTATTGTTAGTTTTTAAATAAATTAATATATTGAGATAGGTTGGTGGTTGAATTTATATGACAAAAAATATTTCATGAAAGGATGAAGAATGATTTAAGATACAATCTTAGGGCCCTATTGATACAAGAAAAATGAGATGGCCAAACTACACATAAATGAAATTACACATTTTCTAACCTTATCTGAGCATATAACATCATGTGTGGGTAAGTGAATTTAGTCATTACACGCATTTTCTTGACCACCACATGGAAATTTGATTGACAATTTGTATATGGTTTGTTTCTAGTGTACACACTATGTATCTCAATATAGTTTGGAATCAACATAAATTATGAGAACCATATTGTTAATGTTTTTGACTACAATTCATGTTTTCTGTTTACTAACAGTAGAGAGATATGAAATAGTGTGAATTAAAAAGTGTGTAACTCATTCTACATTCCTTGAAACATTTTATTTCCCATTCATGATACATTCCAAGTACATCAGTTTGTAGTTTGGGTGGCACAAAACAGATCACACGACATATAGATGGATATATACATTATGTAACTATGGGTATCTCATGTAAGGTACATATCCATATATGAATGTCATTTTATTCTGATACATGGTGAATTGATATAAAAAAATAAAAAATGTGCAGTAATATGTAATATCCATGTGAGTGGGTTATGCATAATAATACATATTGTGTGATTTTTTTGGGTGGTTGGGTGGAAATAAATTCTTCAATAATTACTTTCAGTGTAATTAAATATATACATGATGAAAATAATTTTATTACACATATTATACTTTATCTGAATCAATAGTGTCATTGCTAAATATATTCATGTAATTTCATGTCATCATACATGTGATATTTACTACACTACTGAACCCATTAAACAATATGTCATGTATTTCATGAAATAGTAGGTATACATTAATTAAGTGATTGTAGGAAATATTTGAAATGGACCATACTTATATATTTCACACACTGTGTCAGCTGAAATTACACACTATTTAATATTAAAATATATAAATGGGTTTAATTAGATACATGAAATGTACACATTTTTTTCTATTAACATTATTGTATATGTTAAATTCTAGAAGATAATTCAATTTTCCCATGAGGCTACAAGATTTGTACTAAAATTTTAAAAAGGTGTACATAATAATATTAAATAAAAATTTATTTATATAATTTATTTAAAATTATAGAAAATGAATTTATTAGGTATTGACATAATAATGGATTTAAATAAAATTTAATAATTAACTAATTAAATTATTATTAATAATGGAAATTTGACATAATAAATAATTGATAAAATTTAATTATTGAGATTATGGTATATAGACAATGCATATTATTATTGGTCATGATCTTCACCGGCCAATGTATGTGTTCTGTTCTATTTTATTAAATTACCTAGTGCATGGGTATTGCTTATAGATTTTTTATTATATCAATTACATTGATATGAATACAATACAATCCTTTTATATTATACATTTTATAATATGTCTATGGATTATCTTATAGAAAACCTAAAACCCATGTTCTCTCCACCTATGATTGAGTGATTTTTATAAGTAATGTAGCTCCAAATAAGATGATATTGTTTAGTTCTCAATATTAAATGAATAAAACCAAAAAGATACCCATGTTACGAGTGTAATAATATAACTCAATCAGGTATCATCCCAAAGATTTTTTTTACCCTTATGTCATGGTTATATTATATTTGGCTTGATACAGAATCATGTTGAAAATAATTAGTAATCCTATCTCTTTTTTATTTTATTTTTCAAATTCATTTTAATTTATTAATATATCAAATTTCTGTTTATATGATTATTTAATGAATCAAAAAAAATGAATTAATAATAATTCTGGACAAAATATAATAATATATAGTATTTAAACTTTTAAAGGGATATAAATAATTAATTATGTATAAACTAGATAACGTTTTTGAGAATACAATAGATATCCTAAACATTTTTTTTCCAAAAGATACAAAGATCACACAAGGAAATTTTTTTTGGTCATTAATCTGCATCCATTAAAAAAGTTACATTTTAACCAAAGCCCAATGTACTTTTTTTTGAAATCATTAATGTGATTAAAATTATATGATAGTTATGAATATGATTTGTAATCGGAAACATATACTTTTCATCAAGGGTTGATTATGTTCGAATAAAATGGTGTATAATAGTGTAACTACATTTGGTAATAAATTTTTATGGTTTAGGAATTATGGATTCCACTCAATAGATCATGGATGATTTTGTAAATGTTATGGGAATAGTGGATTACCTAAATACCATTGAATAAATTTTTAGGCCACAATCTATATTATTTAAAGTGAAAACAATATTCTTACCACTAGAACAACTATGTGATAAGATATTTCAAATACAATAGTGATGGATATGAGGATATGGTAAACATTATGATATTGTTTTAAAATGTAACATCACAAATTCTAATCTGGATGAAATATCAAAAACACATTTTATTTATCTCTAAAAATCAAACATCATTCATCTTGAACTATATAACATTGATCTATTATGTTGAAATGTAGACATATAAAATGTGGGAAATTCATGGAATGATACAATAAAATGCACATAAATCTATAATAAAAGATAAGGATTTATGTTCTACTATACCTAATTTATACTATGTCATATAAAAAGAAAATTGATTGGGTACTCAATGTCAGGTGGATACATTTTGGATGCTACATTAGATTTACAATGCCACATTTTTTCTTCCATGAATAATTTTCTTATTAACTTCATGAATAAATTTATTCATATACTATGATGTCAAATATTTATTTTAATTATTAAAAGAACTCATGATCAGATATGTAAGAAATATCTAAGGCACAATTAATATGAATTACTAAGAAATGATTGTATTATTCTCCTCATATTCTTATGATTATTCACTACATTGACTATTTTGAAATTATTTGATTCATCTTTCCAATGTAATTTTATATTAAATATATAGTCTCCATATTTCCTCATATATTTCCTTATTTTATTTGAAATTTCATCCTGAATAATGCATAGATGTTGAACCTGGATATAGTAAAACTAATTATCAATGAGAATAGAGACATAAACCATGAATGCTCATCCATCCTTATAGTGAATATGTGGAATGGAAAAATAAAATTCACTTGGACTAAAACCAATCCCCTGGAATATTCTCACAATCCTACGATGAAACAATGAACTACATATATTCTAGAGGGCATGATGTAATCTTTTTTGATTTTGATGATAAAGGAAAATAAAATAGCAAATGAACATCACTAATTAATGTGGATTTATATATATTTATACTAATTATTATCTATCCATTTTTTCAAATTAGGTATTTGATTATTATTTAGGTTCTCACATTAGTATATAAAATTAATAACCATAAAGATTCTAGAAGACTAAATTGTGTGATATAGATATTCAATCTACTAATGGTGAATGGATGGTTGTTATAGATATAGTATACTGCAATCTCATATTCATAACTAGATTGATATTTTAATTAAGGAACTATTTCAAAGTCATATATTACTAAATGAAATAGTATACTTCTTCACAGTGGAAATATATTGATTTATTTGAATAGTATGAAAGATGTTGTTCTATATTAATAGGGATGTCATGTGTTATGTGATGTAATATCTAAATAGTAGTGTTTATGTAATAGATTATTTAAATAATTAGATGAAACATTATAAGATATCATGTTCAAATGAATAATTTCAAAGCCAGTTATGGAATCATCAGTTTCGTCATGTAAATGGTATACGCTTTATAAAATTTTGTCAACAATCAATTATAGATCATTTTGAAATAAACCCTTTTGTTATATAACATTTTCATAAAGAAAAAATATCTAAATATCCCTTTTGATGAAAATATAAGATATTTTAAAGTAATCATGAATTATTTTATATTGAAGTGTTTATAAAAATTCCAATAGATAATTAAGGTTGGTATATTTACATCATAATTATTAATAAAAACATTAGCATATACAGACAAATCAACTCAATAAGTTAAATGTTTGATACCTATAAAAATTAAGGACTAAATGAATTATGTAGAAAATTAATTTTTTATGAAAATAAAAAATATTTGTTGAGTCAATATAATAGAATATCACAACCAATATATAATTAATTTGTAGACAAATTTTGGGATATTATCTCAACTCAATCTTATAAATAAACCAATATGGAATGGTGATAATAAAATTTGGAACATCAAATTTATAAAAATAATGAGATTGAAGATATGTCTCTTAATCCTTTTAATTTCAATTGTGAGAGTTGATTTATAAATATAAGCATAAAAATTATTTGACTTACAAAAACCAATTGAATAATTCACTAAAGATATAATATGGGTGTAAATATGATGTGACGCATATTTTGGTATATGGTTGAAAGGTTATTTTTATGGTTATCCATAAAAACAAACATGAATAACAATTAATGATTTATATATTTAAATTTTATATCAATAAATAAAAAATATATTATATATATGATCCTTCAGTGAGAGAAGTTATTATTATATGAAAATAAATATTTATTAAAATGTATCACATAGAAAACATAGATAGTGGATGTTGGGTAAAAATATTTCAATCCAAGGATAATGAAATTGACTAGATGGAATATGAAAATCAATAATAAACATGATTGGAAGATGCTTTTCTAAAGACACATGTACTCCATGTAAGGACTATAGAATCTAGAAAGCTAAAGTTATATGGTGTTATAGTCAACAAAAAGAAAATATGTTATTTAATTATTATAATAATATTATAACCTAAATGGATGTAGAAATCATTATATATGTTATTAAATTAATATTATTCATAAATTTTATAATATATTTCATCTACCACAATCATGAATGGATTATGGTAGTCTCACAAATGATTTAAATCATTATTGGTGAAAATGGGTATTCGAGAAGAAACATGACATGGATAGTAAATAAAATAAAAATAAACAACAACTAGAAGATAATAGTTTTAGTAAATATATTTCTATATAATTGAATTAATTAATTTCAAAAATCTTATTGGTGATATTAATTAATATTCCACTTTCCATTGGGGAAAACATGAGTATGAGTTTTAGAAAAAAATTTCCAAAAAACATTCCTTAATAGAAACCTTAGAGAAGATATATATAAGGCACAAAAAAGGTTTTTTGATACCAAAGATTAAAATAATCTGTGAAAGATACATATATCCATATATATATTATATACATTATCATGATATGGAACATTAATTTATTTAACAACTTAATTGAATACGGTTTCCTAAATACTGATTGTGAGAACTTTTCCTATAATAGCTTAAGTGGGAGTAAATTGGTTTTCATAATAGAAATTAAGTAATATATTACTAATTTTGAATGAGATACCATCCTTGTAGTTAGTTAATACCATGTTGATAAATTATTTTATATGAAATAGACTACTGAATAAACTAATATTCTCAATTTCAATATTTTTCAAGAATAATTTAAGAGGATGATTGAACATATTCAATGAAAACTCCTTGAAAATATATAGTAGTGTTTCAATATGGATTAATAAAATAGAATATTATTTCAAAATTATCACTTTATATATATTTATATAATATTATTCTTCAGACCAATGTGGATATAAAGATAATTAGAAGAGTCCCTTATTCATTATTGATGGGATCATTCAATTATGTAATTCTATATAATAGGATTAATAATTACTATTAAACTAGTATAGTAGGTATATATCAATAATAACTAGGGAACACACATTGTATGGATTGAAATAGTATCATTATATATCAAATGAATACAAAGGTTATGTTAATTATAAACTATTTATCAATAGATACACTTATTTTCATCATCTTAAATAATGAAAATATCATAAATCACTATGAGGATATTTTTTTAATAAAGGATCTATGATCTATATTATTTATTTGTATCTTATGATTTCCCATGATAATGATTTTAAAACTATAATTTAAGATGATATAAAAATTTTAATTTGATAACAATCCAATTATGTTTCTATCAAGGAAACTAATGAAAAATTAGTTGGTGAATCACATTACATGAATGTTTGACCTATTAAATTATTATTATCAATGTATTGAGATCATGATAAATAAATAACACATAATATAGAAAAATTCAAACCAATTAAATAAATATACACCTTAGTAGAAACATGGATATCGTGTGAGGTTGGGGAAATGTTTTTAATAAAATTTGAACATATTCAATATATTAATTATTTATATTTAAATACCTATAACCAATAATGTTTATAATTTAAATTAATATAATATTAACTAATATATTATCATAAGATTATTTCACATCTTTTTTAAATTAATATGATATTTCCCTTAGACAATATTTCTCCTCAAAATGGTATAGATGTTCCCTACTATAATGTTAATCATGGAAATATATATAAATATTATTAAACATTTTTTTGATGGCCAAGATATCAAATTTATGAAAGTTCAAATTTAGTGACTTCCTAATAGTTTTTGGTAGATTATAAGACATTTAGACTTAATATCATAAATATCAAATAGGGTGATTTCAATGGGTGTTTAGGAGGATAGATCTACTAATATAAATACCACATGTTATATATGTCATTTTATATTCTAATATACATATGTTTGTATTGATCATCAAACATGAAAAAATTATAAATTTTTATCAATAACAATATACATATATATATTCATTTAATCTATGATTCGTTATACTCAATGTGAGGTATGATATGTTGTGTTCATCCTTAGTGATATTACATCAATTGAAATGTTAATAAAAGATATTCCACATTACAATTAACAAATGATGACACCTCTATCCCATTGGTTAAAAAAATTACAAATATTATTTTATCTCCTTGGTAGTTCATCAATTTGTTAATTTCAAAGATTTAAGAAAACATTAAATCAAACATTATTGTCAATAACACTTGTATGAAAAATGTTGGATGAAATATCATGAAAATTGTATTTTCTCACAAACAATAGTTCATATATAGATGTATTCATTCAGACAATACCGTATTTTTCTCTATTTGTTCATTGATGGTTTGTGAAGCCTTTGTCATGGACATTATTCATAATTTCTGAATTTCACTAATAATGAAATCAAAATTTTCAAAGACTATTAAATTCTAGAATGAATGTACAATTCAATCTAAATGATACATTAAAATAGATATTATTCTCAGAATGAAGAATAATTATTATTCAATTTATATTGATCTTATATATTCAATTCCATTTTGTGCATGTATAGAATATATGAGACATGGATATTTAAAAAATATAAATTCACATGTTTCAAAAAAAATATTTACATAAATGTTTTTTATTCACAAAATAATAAATAAATATTTTTTAAATATATGGGTATTTAAAATATATTATTCATCAGTTAAGTTAATATATAATTTATTTATATATTTAATAATTAATATGATTGTATTTTTTATTTAAAATATATTTTATTATTTATGGTTTAATAAATTACAATGAGGATTATAAAGATTGGATATTGGGCCCAATTAATAAGATATATGAATCCGTGTGTTAGAGAATAAATTGATAATATAATAATAATAGTATTATTATTATTGTATAACATGGGGATACATTTAAAACATAATTAAAAAATTTTCTTTAAACAATTTAAAATTCTTTAACCACATATATAAATAGATTTGTATCATTTTTTAGATTATAATTTTTAAGAACAATTATTTCTCTTCCAATTTTTCTCTCATGATTGCGAATGGAAATCTTCCACCATTCCATAAAGAATAAGTAAGGATAAACTAAAATTTTATCTATATGGAGATAATTTTTATTTTGATCATCGTGAAATGATGAATGGTGTTTGGTTCCTTCTTTATAGAACCTATAATTCCAAGAGGGACATCTATAGATTCATTAAGACTGGGTTTAAAGGGCTATAGTAAATCGTGTTTGGATTCTTCATCATAATGATTCTATGACACAATATGTATAACATTGATCAATAAGAAGAAATATTATTTATCAAATTAATTTTTTGAAAATTTAACTATAAATTTTTATTGAAATTATAATCTTCATATGAATCTAGGTATTGGATCATCTTTTATTAAAAAATTATTCATTTTAAACTATAAAATCCATTGTTGGGTGTTCCCTTGATCTCCATCATAGTTTTTCATAACCGTCAATTTATTTTGTGATGTTATGAATAGTCATGTATTACGATGAAATATATATGTGTTTTGGTGTGTTTGTGATTTATGATACATAAAAATTATATTTTATGATAACGACTTTATGTTGTTTCAGTACTATATAGTTATTATAATAAACCATTGAAAATCAATAAAATCGATGAATAATGGACTGGAAAATATGTAAAATGATATAAAAGTGTATAAAATTAGAGGGATTGAGATTACGAGGATATTTATTCAACCATAGACATTAATGGAGTAAAAATATATTCATTTATCTATGGATGAGGATGAAACAGAATGTCCATTTAATTATTAGTGATCATGGATAATTATTAAAAAAGCATATTTTTTAAGAATCCATCTCATATCAATTTCACTTCTTATATTAACGCAAGTTGTGTGAGTAATTATTGGATACATTTAATGAATGAGTTGTTAGATCAATTTTATTAGAAATATACACTAAATATAAATCTGATCCAAATAAAAATATTGTTTTTGAGAAAAATTTAGTGTTCAATTTCATCTTTCACATGATGGATGATGAGATGAGAGGAAAGTTAAATCTTGTTTATATTCTATATTATAAATTTTTAGAGTATGAATATGAAGATAAATTTAAAATTTATTTTAGTATACAATAGATATTTTTCTTGATAATTATATTCAACTGATGTACCATATTTTTGTGAGCTATGTAATTTCATTCATTATCACTAGTGAACTAATAGAATTGGAGACCATTTAGTAATGAAAATTATTGATTATTTTTATATGACTAGGAATTTTTTTTATAATTTTGAAGAAGGAATTACATTGGTAATGAACCCTTTGATTTCATTGTATATGAATCTGTACCAATTTTTTGAGTCACTATAAATTAAGAATTGAATTGTGGATAAAGACCTCCATATAGAATAACGTGAGATAGTGTCTATCATAGCTATTTGAAATATTGATAATATAATTATTAATGGATATGTATATTTTTTTTAGATCTTGTTACACTATAATTACAATTTGATTTGATTTTCCATAGAGTTTTGAAATGAATTACATCATAGTATTTCATATTTATTATTATCAGGGTAATACCATTTTATATTAAAATAACTATGCCGGAATATTGATGAAGGAGTTTGTATGGTGGGTTTTATGATATATAATACCCTAATTTTTGTGGGATCTATGATTTTGAAGGATAAATATGGAATATAGGATAATAAAATGTAGTTTCTAAGGATAATTAATAGCATTCATAAAACATTAAGTACAATTATTATGTCATCCATTAACTATATAATTGAATAAAATTCTCAACGTGAAAAAATTATTGAAAATAAACCATGATAATGTATTAATATTAATTTATAAGTAATAAATAGAAAAAATTATAATATTATTACATAATTTGGGGTGAATACTGTGCTGACCACATTATTAAATATATATAAATATAAAAAATTCATTCTGAATTATAATTCATTCATAAAATTCAATTAGTGCGGCTAAATGATTGATAATATCATTTCATGTATACAAATATATTTTTCTATGAAATTAAATTTCATACAGTATGAATTTTTATTTTATTTTCCTTAATATATTATGGTTATATTATGGAAAAATATACTATTGATATTAATAATATAACAATAATTTTATTAGTAATAAATACTAAATAATATTTGAAAATTATTATTTTAAAATTTCATTTTCTAATTAATAATGTTATATTATATAATATATTCATATTTAAATTTTAATTTACTATATTATTGAATTTTAATTTAGAAAAATGATTTTTATTTTTGTACATATCCTAAAAATTTTATATTAGTACGAAATTATTGGATTTTCTATAAATAATTATTTCGTACAAAATAATAAAAAAATGCCTTTTTAGATATACTGTGTAATTGATGACGATATTTGGATGTTATAATGAATATATAATTAAATATTTTTTACCCACAATATATGTATTTAATAATTTGAATTGTACATTTGAAAATATTAATACTAAATTATATATTGATGTTTGACACATTAGAACCCATGTAATTTTTTAAATTTTTTAAGAAATATAAATTTATTACGTTAAAAATTGTTTATCATATTTATTAATTTAATATTAGTAAATTATTTTTAAAAATAGATCTGCAATTAAATTTTTTTTTAATATAAGACATTGTATTTATATTTTTAAAATTATTTACAATGGTTAAAAAAATTACTATTGTAAAACAATATATTGGTGTAAGTATAAATTATGGGGAAAAGAAAAAAAGCTTATCATTATTTATATGAATCACTATAATAGATATTTTATGTATTTGTATAATTTTAATTTTTTTTAAAATTAAAGAATAACTATTACTATCATGGTAACAACATATTATGAAGAAATTTTGTTATTTCTTAAAAAAAAATTGGTAGGCAGAGGAAAAACTAATTTATTTTCAAATATTGTGAATTTTGTGACATAATTATGATAACATCATGAAATCAAGATTTACTGAGCATTTTTAGTGATTTTTTCCAAAAATGTATATTTATTCGAATAATAAATTTATCTTTAAATTATAAATATATGATTGATATTTTTTATCCTATGTTTATGATATCCCCAGACTATTTTCATTCATTTTACATTTCTTAAATCGTAATTACTTTTTATGAATTTAGAAAAGTAATTTTATAAATTTTTTTCCAAAGAAGAAATTATTAAATAAAAATTAACTAATATATATAAATTTATTTTTGGTAAAACAAATTATGTTTCCAGAGTAAAAAATTGGTTAAAAAGTGGTGGTATATATTGTTAAATTGATATATTATTGTATAAAATGCTAAAATAACTGAATAAATATCACATATTTATCGGTATCAAAGGTAGATTGACAAAATCATATCCCTTCACTATATTTTCAAATTTTTTAGTGAGTTTCATGGAATAGTTCACCTCTTATTAGAAAAATTACACTCTTATAACATAATAATGAATCCCCTCAAAACATATCTTCTGCTCAAACCTTAAGACTCTATGATTTAGAAAACATTAAAAATAACCTTCCAAAACATTTGAAGGATAAAAATTTTGAAACATTATAATGTCTTGGTCCAAATCACTGGAAATAGTAGATAAACTAGTTCACCAAATTACCTAAGACTACCCTCCCCAATTCACTAGATTTTGCAGACAATAAGTGATAATATAATCGGGATTTTTGGGAGGAAATTGCATCTTTATAAGTGTAAGGAAATTCTAATAATGATATGATATTTTAAAAAAAGGATATTAAACAACAACCAAAATTTTTTATAAAATCCAAAAAATATTTATATACCCACAAACCAATATAGTGAACATGTCATGTCATAATAGTGTCATTTAATAAAAAAAACATAAAATACAGAGACCGGAACAATTCAAAAATCAAGACTCAATATTTTGAACATGTTTTCTTTCATTCTCTATCCCATGTCTAAAAACATCTATCTGTCACTGGTCATTAGGCTTTATTGAGACCTCAAACTATGGAGTATACTATAAGGCCCCGGCCTTAAACATTACTTAATATTGAATAAAATGAATAATTCACATTGAGGATCTTTTCAGGTTTAGAGTTTTAGAGAATTAGTACATAACTGTTACATCTCAAAAGATTACAATGTAGACTAAGTTTCCATAAAATAAAAACTCTTAAAAAGAAACATGTCTAGTTCCATGTTTTAGATAGCATGACTTTCCCTTGATCACATCCTTGACCCTATTCCACATTAAGTCCTGTCAAAAACATTTCAAAAAAACATGGGGTGAGCATAAAAAGCTCAATAAGGGATACACAAAGATGAAAACTGTTAGTTTTTCAAACATAAAGTAAACCATGTATACTTTATCAAAGTAATAACTTCACCTTCATGAAGTAGTAAAAACTCTTCACTGAATAAAATATCATTACATATACTTTTCTAAACAAAGGATTACCATAAAACCCATATAAAGAACACATAACATATAAAGGTAACATGGGACATAAACATTCTTATGTGGAATAACTATACAGTCGACTTCCACACATATCACTTAATGGAATAGCCATACGACCAACTTCAATACATACTTAATGGAATAGACATACGGCCGACTTCCATACCTAATGCATTGGAGGTTATAACGTAACCACCCGTCCTGGTATTCACGGCACCACCCGTCATATGGTTTATCACCTAACCACCCGTCAAATGTCGAAGTACCATTTCAAAATCATAAGACATAAAACAAATAAAATGGAAAGAAAACATTTTGACACTTTGATCAAAATATATCACATAAATATATTGACATAAAAAATCCATTATAAAACCCATTTTCAATAGGAAAATACATAAAATAGTATATGGTATTTATTTCATTTTAAAAACATTACGGCTTGTTGAGGAAGCCAAAGACCAAATAATACTCGCGGCGGTGGAAAAGGTCGTTGTCACCGCGTATGTTGAAAGAAACATTCCTTTTTGTCATTTTGTAAAACGCTCTGTAGAAAAATATTCCTTTTGTATAAAAGTAAAAGTCAAAGAGGTTTATACACCGTATAAAAGATAGTTGTGTATAAAATGAAATATGCCTCAATGAAAGGAGATTGAGATTAAGTCCCTTACCTTGAGTCCGACTTGACTCGATCATTCTTTAACATCCTGAATATTAAAGTTGAGTTAATTTATACTTGATTAAGAACCTTTTTCAAGTTCATTATTCCTTTTATATCACTTATTACCATGTTATGAACATTATGTAGTGATTTAAGTTGATAACAGTCGTTTGACGATATTTGGTACTTGAGTCAAATGTGAACTTCTTACAATTACATGTAGTTCGTGTGGTCAAAGGTTCATTATATTCAGAATGATATTCATGATTTGGATATCATATATATCATATATATCCATCATATACATGTATTTATAATATCACATAATCATTTAGAGGTATGAAATTAAATGCACCGTTCATGGAGACCGTAAGTTGTACGTACGCACGAACGCTACTTTCATTTCTATGTCATATTAATGGAAACTAAATGAGAGGTTTGCATATTATAATTCCAGAATTATATTCATCATTTATATGTAACATAAATCATATATATTCATTTTATATATGATCTTATAATAGTACATTACATTTGGGGAAAGAAATGAAATGCACCATTCATGGAGACGGTAAGCCGTACGTACGCATGAACGCTACTTTCATTTCTATCTCATAATTTAATGGAAATAAATAATAATGATATAAAGCTATATTATAATTCCAGAATAATATCATATATAATATTATTAAATCCATCCATTATTCATCCCACGTAAGGCATGAACGAATCAAACCACTTTGAGGGGGTGGTAGTCCCCACTTCCTAAAATGAAGATATCGCGTATACCCATAATGGAAGCAAAAAAGGTATGACATAAAAGAAAAATACATAAGATTAAGGAAATAATAACAATATAATATATAATATATAAATATAGTTACATATTAATGGCCACCTTTGAAGGTGTTAGAAGAATATTGAACAATCATCGTTGCGTGAGGAAAAAATTTTCCATCCACAGAAACAGTATGTTATTTAACCATTAGATGTAGGTGTGTGTAAGTGTAGCTCGAATGCATCTTATAAAAACATCCTAGTATATTTAAGATACTGGATTTGTTACAAAATAAATTAATAAAAAGAGTTTAGGGGGTTGTAGAGACAAAATAAAACAAAAGAACACAAGTGAAGACATTACCTTAAAATCAAGCAACTCTCTTAGATTTGAGCTCAAAGGCTTCCTTGGGAAGAATTATGCCCAAAGTGAGGCTTCTAGGAGTAAGATAGGGATTTGGAGAGACATAAAGAGCAGAGCTTTGGCCGAACCAAAGGCTAGAGAGGTGTGGGTAAGGAGGTAGAGGTGGGGGCCTTTTATAAGAGGAGAGGAGGGGCACTCTTGGAAAGTAAAGAAATGTTACTTTATTATAGAATTTGTTTCGAATTTTATTGTTCCCACATTGATGTGTTTCGGGGATAAGGTGATAAGGGTTCTAAATTCACCCATAAAATAGGTTTTGTACATGTGTAGGTCTTAGATTGTACATTATCTTTCCATTTTATTTAAATCGTTAAATAATGAGGTAATCGCTGCATCATCATGGTGTCATAAATAATTTAATTTAGTTAATGTCTAAAAATTATAAAAAAAATACTATGATATAAGAAATATTTTTAGATTTCCAATGACTATTTATAGTCAAAAATATGACTTGTATAACCCCATTTAAAAATTGTTTTAGTAAAACAACTCATGTTTGTGTCATTTTAATTTTAACATTAAATAAAAAGATATTAATGTCATTTTCCAACCAAAGTGGCTCCATGGGGTCTCCAAGTTGACCCAAATATTTTTTTGGTCGTCCCTAACACTTCCAATAAGGGTAGGACATGTGTCTAGGTCATTCCATTTTATTAAAACATTATTTTTACCTTAAACTACACTAATTACCTCTAATCGTGATTAAAAACATAAAAGTTACTATTCATCAAAAAATTATTTTAATCCCATTGGACCAAATTTTACTTATTAATGAAAACCTTGTATGTCGGATTTTTGAAATTCAAAACATAGAGGTGGTAAAATTTCATTTAAACGAAAAATCAGTTTTTATAAGTACCACTTAGTGGTTTCACTATTCATCAAAAATTGAAGTTTTTCAGAAAAATACCAAAATTTCTCCCTAAGCTATATTTGATATTCCGAATTCAAAAATGAATTCCATTTTTCAAAATTCAAAACATATAAGTTTCATTAATTAATATAATAATTAATTCCTGATGTCAGAGCAAATAGCGTGTTTTTAAGAAATAATAAGTATCAAAAGATTGACACTAGTTTAAGTCCGATTTCAATGTGAAATTTATTCTAACAACCACTATTGGATTTAATGGTAGAAATATATTCTAATTTAACTTTAAAAACAATTCAAAAGATCATCTAATCATATAAAAATTTAGATTACAAAGATATTTTGAATTAAAATACAATATTTTTCACTATTCATTAAAAATTGATCTTTATCGGAAAAATACAAAAAAATTACACAAAGTAAATTTTGAGGTCCCAATTCCAAAGAAGAATTTTATTTGGTCCAATAGAATGTATAAGAGTGACCAAAACTATATTTAATGACAGTTCGCCATCAAAATTTGATAAGTGGACCTTTAGTGAAAATTAGAGTATATATTCCTAAAATTGAATTCTTTTCATATTTTAAGCACTTATCCTTTATTGGATAGAAGTAAAAACATTTAAAAAACATATATAATCATATTTTAGTTATTTATATCCATTCCCGCCAATACAACGGCTATGTTTTAACTACCATTTAATATAATATTATTTTGTTACTAGTGTGCAACGTAAGATTTCAAAGAAACTTTTTGTTGCGTATCGGGTACGCTATCGAACATAGCAACCCCTTTAAAGTAAAATTAATATTTAATTTTTAAATATTAATAAATATGAAAATGTTTTATTAATCATTTACCTGGGATGTTACATCCTTCCCCCATTTTGGGAATTGCGTCCTCGCAATTTTATTCACTTATCAAAATAAGTGGGGGTATTTATTCCTCATAGAATTTTCAGATTCCCATGTTGCCTCTTCAACCATATTGTTTTTCCACAAAACCTTTACCTAGTGAATTACCTTATATTGCTACACTTTCTCTCTTTGGTCATGAATCAAGACTGGTTGTTCTTTATAAAAGAGATTCTCTTCCAACTGAAATACCTCTGGGCTCAAAACATGAGATGGATCTTGCATATACTTTCTCAACATCGAAACATGAAAAACATTGTGTACATGAGATAAAATCAAAGATAATTTCACTCTGTATGGAACTGATCCAACTATCTCCCAAATTTCATATGGTCTAATCACCCTTTGACTTAGCTTTCCTTTCATACCAAATTGCATCACACTTTTCCATGTTGAAACTTTGAGAAAAACATGATCACCTACCTCGAAAGATAGATCCTTCCTCCAGTTATCTGCATAACTTTTCTATCTACTCTGAGCTGTTTTCATGTGTTTCTGAATCAGCAGAACTTTCTCTGCCATATCTTCTACCAATTCTGGTCCCATCAGCTTCCTTTCACCCACATTATCCCAAAAAGCTGGAGTTCGATACCATTTACCATATAATGCCTCAAATGGAGTCATCTGTATACTGGAATGAAAATTTTTATTATATGAAAACTCAACCAAAGAATGATGTTGGTCCCAACTTCCCTGATAATCCAAAGAGAAGGCACGTAGCATATCCTCCAATGTCTAAATTGTTCATTCTGACTGCCCATCTAATTGAGGATGAAAAGCTGTACTAAAATTTAATTCAGTACCCAATGACTTCTGAAGGCCTTTCCAAAAGTTTAAAGTAAACCTGGGGTCACTATCAGATACAATGGAGAGAGTAAATCCATGTATCCTGAATACCTCTTTAAGATACAAACGAGAAAGTTGATCTAGATAAAAAGTATCTCGAATAGGAAGGAGATGAGTAGATTTAGTCAATGTATCAATAATAACCTATATTTCCTTATTACCTCTAGATGTCTTCGGTAATCCCACAAAAAATTCCATAGATATATTTTCTCATTTACACTCTGGCACTGGTAAAGGCTGCAGCATCCCTTTCGGTAACTGTCGCTCTGCTTTAACCTGCTGACAAGTCAAACATTTCATAATAAAATCAGCAATATCCCTTTTCATTCCATCCCAGCAGTAATACTCTCGCAGATCTCTGTACATCTTAGTACTGCCAGGATGAACTGAAAACGGAGAACTATGAGCTTCACATAACAACTCCCTCTTCAACTATGAATCACAAGGCACACACAATCTCTCCCCAAACCTCAAAACACAATCATTATCAATGTTGAATTTAGGCAACTAACCCCTCTGAACCAGCTCTACCTTTTTCTGCGACTCACTGTCTTCCCTCTATGTTTACTTAATTCTTTCTTATAGGGATGATCTCACAGATACCTGAAACAATATAGAAGAACTTCCTGCACCAACAATTTCCATGCCAAAGTTCATCAAATCAAAAACCAATAGATCTCGTTCCAAACGTAGCAGGGTTAATGAAGCATTACTTTTTCGACTCAAAGAATCAACCACTTTATTTGATTTTCCCGGATGTTAATGAATTATACAATCATAATCCTTGATTAATTCCAGCCATCTCCTCTATCTCATGTTCAACTCTTTATGAGTGAAAATATACTTTAAACTTTTGTGATCATTATATATTTCACACATTACTCCGTACAGATGATTCCTCCAAATTTTTAAAGCGAAAACAACAGAAGCTATTTCCAAATCATATGTAGGGTAATTTACCTCATGATTTTTCAACTAATGTGAAGCATATGCAATTACTTGATCATTCTGCATAAGGACACAGCCAAGTCCCTTCAACAAAGCATCACTGTTGATAAAAAACTCACCATTCCTGGAAGGAAGTTCCAAAATTGGAGCATTCACCAAT
The DNA here is from genome assembly GCA_963277665.1 of Viscum album. Lineage (NCBI taxonomy): Eukaryota > Viridiplantae > Streptophyta > Magnoliopsida > Santalales > Viscaceae > Viscum > Viscum album. The sequence continues at coordinate 671,879,590 of OY728157.1, read as the reverse complement.
CTTCTTTTCAACTCCTGAAAACAATCATCACATTCTTTTGTCCAGATAAACATAACACCCTTCCGAGTTAGCTTAGTCATTGGATTAGATAACGGTGAAAAATTTTCAACAAACCATCGGTAGTAACTTGGAAAACCAAGAAAACTACAGATCTCGGTTACATTTGTGGGTCTTGGCCATTATTCAACAACTTTTGTTTTAGCAGGATCAACAGTTATTCCTTTTTTTGGAACAATGTTAGCAAGGAAAAAAAAATTTTGTAACCAAAACTCACACATGCTGAATTTTCAATAAATTTTCATTTCTTTTATGGTTTAAAAAATAACCCTTAAATGTCTTTCATGTTCCTCTTTAATTTTATAAAACACCAAAATATCATCAATGAAAACAACAAACATTTTTCACAAGATTCAACGAAGCCATCACTGCATCAAACTGTTTAGTTCTGATTCTGACCATCTTAGGATACTGATTTCAAAGGTTATTTCCCTCTTTATGCCTTCATAGAAAAGTTGTTCTATTTCCTCTACCAAAAACCATTCTTAACACATGAAATATCTTAGGTGAAGCAACATGTTAATCTGTAAATGCTATATCATTTCAATCAAACCATAAATTAATTTATACTTTAACAATTTTCTAACTCCTAAAGTTGTCTAAACCGTCCTATGATACCAACTATAAGGCCCCGACCTTAAACATTACTTAATATTGAATTAAATGAATAATTCACATTGAGTATAATTTAAGGTTTCGAGTTTTAGAGAATTAGGACATAACTATTACATCTCAAAAGATTATAAAGTAGACTGAGTTTCCATAAAATAAAAACTCTTAAAAAGAAACATGTCTAGTTCCATGTTTTCGATATCTTGACTTTTCCTTGATCCCATCCATGACCCAATTCCACATTTAGTCCTGTGAAACACATTTCAAAAAAACCTGGGGTGAGCATAAAAAGCTCAGTAAGGGATACACAAAAAATGAAAAATATTAGTTTTTCAAACATCAAGTAAACCATGTATACTTTATCAATGTAATACCTTCACCTTCATGAAGTAGTAAAAACTCTTCACTGAATAAAATATCATTACTTACCCTTTTCTAATGAACGGATTACCATAAAACCCATATAAAGAACACATAATATATAAAGTTAACTTGGGACATAAAAATACTTAAGTGGAATAACCATACGGTCTACTTCTACACATATCACTTAATGAAATAGCCATACTGCCAACTTCCATACATACTTAATGGAATAGACATATGGCCGAATTCCATACCCAATGCATTGGAGGTTATAACATAACCACCCATCCTGGTATTCACGACACCACCCATCATATGGTTTATAACGTAACCACCCATCAAATTTTCAAGTACCATTATAAAATAATAAGACATAAAACAAATATAATGGAAGGAAAACATTTCCACACTTTGATCACAATATATCACATAAATATATTGACATAACAAATCCATTATAAAAACCATTTTCAATACAAATATACATAAAAGTGTGTATGGTATTTATATCATTTTAAAAACATTACGGCTTGTTGGGGAAGCCAAAGAACAAATAAAAATCACGGCGACAGAAATGGTCGTTGTCACCGAGTACGTTAAAAGAAATTTTTTTTTTCATTTAGTAAAACTCTTCATAGAAAAAGATTCCTTTTTTATAAAAGTAAAATTCAAAGGGGTTTATACACTGTATAAAAGATAGTTGTGTATAAAATGAAATATTCCTCAATGAAAGGAGATTGAGACGAAGTCCCTTACCTCGGGTCCGACTTGACTCGATCGTTCTTTAACATCCTGAATAATAAACATGAGTTAATTTATACTTTATTAAGAACCTTTTTCAAGTTCATTATTGATTTTATATCACTTATTACCATTTTATGAACATTATGTAGTCATTTAAGTTGATGACGGTTGTTTGTCGATATTTGGTACTTGAGTCAAAAGTGAACTTCTTACAATTACATGTTGTTTGTGTGGTCAAAGGTTCTTTATATCCAGAATGATATTCATGATTTGGGTATCATATATATCATATATATCCATCATATACATGTATTTATAATATCACATAATAATTTATAGGTAATAAATGAAATGCACCGTTCATGGAGACGGTAAGTCGTAAGTACACATGAACGCTACTTTCATTTCTATGTCATATTAATGGAAACTAAATGAGAGGTATGTATATTATAATTCCAGAATTATATTAATCATTTATATGTAACATACATAATATATATTCATTATATATATGTACTTATAATAGTACATTACATTTGGGGATAAGAAATGAAATGCACCGTTCATGGAGACGGTAAGCCGTACGTACGCATGAACGTTACTTTCATTTATATCTCATTCTTTAATGGAAATAAATAATAATGATATAAAGGTATATTATAATTACAGAATAATATCATATATAATATAATTAAATCCATCCATTATACAACCCACGTATGGCATTAACGAATCAAATCACTTTGAGGGTGTGGTAGTCCACATTTCCTAAAATGAAGATATCGCGTATACCCATAATTGAAGAAAAAAAGGTATGACATAACAGAAAAATACAGAAGATTAAGGAAAAATAAACATATCATATATCATATATAAATATAGTGACATCTTAATGGCCACCTTTGAAGGTGTTAGAAGAATATTGAACAATTATCGTTTCGTGAGGCAAAAATTCACCATCCACAGAAACAGTATGTTATTTAACCATTAGATGTAGGTGTGTGAAATTATAGCTCGAATTATTCTTATAAAAACATCCTAGTATATTTATGATACTGTATTTGTTACAAAATAAATGAATAAAAAGAGTTTAGGGGGTTGGAGAAGAAAAATAAAACAAAAGAACACAAGTGAAGACATTACCTTAAAATCGAGTAACTCTCTAAGATTTGAGCTCAGAGGCTTACTTGGGAAGACTTCTGCCCAAAGTGAGGCTTATATGAGTAATAGAGGGATTTGGAGAGACAAAAATAGCAGATCTTGGCCGAAGCAAAGGCCTGAGAGGTGTGGGTAAGGTGGTAGAGGTGGGGGCCTTTTATAAGAGGAGAGGAGGGGCACTCTTGGAAAGTAAGGAAATGATACTTTATTATAGAATGAGTTTCGGATTTTAATGGTCCCACATTGAAGTGTTTTGAGTATAAGGTGATAACGGTTCGAAATACAATTAAGGTGGTAGAGGTGGGGGCCTTTTATAAAGGGAGAGGAGGGGCACTCTTGGAAAGTAAGGAAATGATACTTTATTATAGAATGAGTTTCGGATTTTAATGGTCCCATATTGAAGTGTTTCGAGGATAAGGTGATAGAGGTTCGAAATACACCCATCCAAAAGGTTTTGGACATGTGTAGGTCTATGATTTTACATTATCCTTCCATTTTATTTAAATCGTTAAATAATGAGGTAATCGCTGCATCATCATGGTGTCATAAATAATTTAATTTATTTAATGTCTAAAAAATTTAAAATAAAATACTATGATGTAGGAAATCGTTTTAGAATTCTAATGACTATTTATAGTAAAAAATATGACTTGTATAAACCCATTTAAAATTTGTTTTAATAAAACATATCATGTTTGTGTCATTTTAATTTTAACATTAAATAAAAAGATATTAATGTTATTTTCCAACCAAAGTGGCTCCATGGGGTCCCCATGTTGACCCATGGATTGTCTTGGTCGGCCATGACACATCCAATAAGGGTAGGATATGTTTCTAGGTCATTACATATTATTAAAACATTATTTTTACCTTAAACTACAATAATTACCTCTAATCGCGATTAAAAACTTAAAAGTTACTATTCACCCAAAAAATTATTTTAAACCCATTGAACAACATTTTAATTTTTAATGACAACCATGTATTTCTGATTTTTGAAATTCAACACATAGAGGTGTTAAAATTTTATTTAAATGAAAAATCAGTTTTTATAAGTACCACTTAGTGGTTTCACTATTCATCAAAAATTGAAGTTTTTCAGAAAAATAGCAAACATTCACCCTAAGATATATTTGATATTCCAAATTCAAAAATTTAGTCCATTTTACAAAATTCAAAACATATATGTTGCATTAATTAATTTAATAACAAATTACCACTGTCAGAGTAAATAGCGTGTTTTTATGAAACAATAAGTATCATAAGATTAACAGTAGTTATGTCCGATTTCAAAGTGAAATTAATTCCAACGACCACTATTAGATTTAATGGTAAAAATATATTCTAATTTAACTTTAAATACAATTAAAAAGATAATATAATCATATAAATAAATTAGATTAAAAAGAGGTTTTGAATTAAAATACAGTATTTTTCACTATTCATTAAAAATTGATCATTATAGGAAAAATACAGAAAATTTACACAAAGTAAATTTTGATGTCCCGATTATAATGAAGAATTTTATTTGGTCTAATAGAATTTATTAGATTGACCAAAACTATATTTAATGACGGATTTCCATCAAAAGTTGATAAGTGGACCTTTAGTGAAAATTAGAGTATATATGCCTAAAATTGAATTATTTTCGTATTTTAAGCCTTTATCCTTTATTGGATAAAAGTAATAACATTTAAAAAACTTATATAACCATATTTTAGTTATTTATATCCATTCACGCCAATACAACAGAAATGTGTTAACTACCATTTAAAATAATATTATTTTATTACTAGTGTGCAATGTAAGATTTCAAAGAAACTCTTTGTTGCGTATTGGGTACTCTATCGAACATAGAAACCCCATTAAAGTTAAATTAATATTTAATTTGTAAATATTAATAAATATGAAAATGTTTTATTCATTATTTACCTGGGATGTTACATATACTCAGGTTCCAATGGTGACCCAAGAATGGTGTGAGTGAATCTTAGAATGCCACCAGTAATGGTTTCTAAACAAAAATATATCCTGATAAAAAATGCATCAAACTATATTGTTTTATAATAAGTTGGATAACAATGAAAATAGATTTCACTGATTTTTTATTTCAATTCTCCACTTTGGGACCTTGAGTTCCACTATAACTCCCTTCAACCAAACATATTTAATCCCATGCTGGAATTATGAAACAAACATTTCGATGGTTTAACAAAATATGTAATATGTGGTTGTATATTAATGAAATAAAATGAATTTGAGGTATAATGGAGCATCAATCCAAGTATGTATATATTTTTGATACAATAGTACCTATAATATCAGTTCATGAGCTAAGACATTCAAATTAATTGTTGTTCAGAGATCATTAATCTATCCCTGGTCAATAATTTGGATCCTTAGTCCAAAAACAAAAAATAAAATAATATTCATCAATTCAAAGATTCATTACCAAAAATCTTTTGTAATAGAATAAATAATATTGTTCTCATTTTTTATATATCATTAATTCCATATTCCACTACATCTAGAACTGTTGTACTTATTACATAATTAAACCATTTTACCATTTAATCATATAACTCAACCATTATTTATTTGTAAACATTTTTTCATATTAAAAATTTCATTTTAACCATTCAATAATTATTGAAATTATCATGACTTCACATATCTTCTTATTCAGGATAATCTATCGACCTTATTCCTTGAAAACACTCCAATAATGATCTGAAATAGGTATAATATCATGAAACCTATATTCCATCATTTACATCCCATTTTTCTATTTTCAAGGGATTAGAAAAATATATGGGTAGCAATTTTTATGGTCTCATAATCTTCGATAGACATAACAGAATCTGTTATGGGATTATCATAACATTTAAAATATCAATATTTTATTCATAAACATGTAATATTTTCCACAACATGTTTTTCTATTAGAGCCTACTATATAAAGATGAGTTAAATAATTACAATTCATAAAATAATGTATAGAACCTACATTTTTTTAGATAGAAGACCACATAAAACCTTGCCTTTGATTCAACCCAAAACAACAATAATAATAAAAATGAACTCCCATGAAATATGGTTAATGATAAATTGAAGAAAAGGAAAATACAACCAGTTAAAAATATTGAGAAACTATGATGTAAAATTGTTTAAATATCTTGGATTCTGAATAAAAATAAATGACACTTCAAACTCTTAATATTCAAATGATATTTTCCATTTAGAGAGGATAGAGAGTAATATTTTCACCACAGCCTATTGGCAGTGAAATGAGGTGAAAATTGACGGTGAAATATATAATATCTGGAGGGTAAAGTCATAAAATTTCATCTTTTATTCTGGAACATAATTTTTCCACATGAATATCCAAAAAACATTCTAACTATCTAATATCTTCTTTCTATAGAGAACTAAAGATCATTGTTCTCCTTGGCCACCTGCAAGGTTTTAATAGCCATGTAGATGCCCATTGAATAGATTCAGAACTAACTCACTTGGTTTTTATGGCATCCTATATGGTTTTCAATCACATGGTTCCCCTAAAATTGTTCCTCATGGTCACAGTGAATCGTTACCAGTAGTCATGAACTACCCATGTTCCAGGAATGTTATTCCTTATTTTCTCTATTTTTCCATTAATGAAACCCCCTCAAACACTCATATGATATTACATACTGTATATAATCATTCCACAATATCAATAATCCACTATTTTAAAGTGGGAAGGAAATGTGCATTAAATTTCAACTTTCGTATCCCATGCTTCCTGTAAAATGATGTAATATAGTGAAAATACTTTTCATATGCACATGGTATTTTGCTGAAAAACTATATCATTATAATATTAAATAAAAATATGATTCATTTAAAAGGATACAATATCCTCAAGATCAAAATCATTATAATCAGACACATTATATTGGATGGGGTGATATTACTAATGATGTGAAACCTAAAAAATATAATGTATAGAACTATGAAATTATGTGATAGATAACTGATAATCTGACTATTTATCCTCTCTATAATCTCTATTATCCCAAAAACATTAGCTTCCAATGTATATTAATTAAAAAACCAATGATTCCCCAATATCATTGGAACTCGTAGGAACACATGACCCCAATTTAAAAATGATTAGGTCGGTGAAATGAAACAGTTTATGAATTATATATACACTGTTCTATGTCAATTCCATTTTAGATACTATGAAATAGCTCTAATACATCCCACATGAGACTCAATCCCAATAGTCTAATAATCTTGCTTCCATATTACACAAAGGTTATCTACATGGCCTATAATAGAGTCATTTATATGGTGTCACATGAATTGTTTCATGATAAATATTTTTATAAGGGAAATCAAAAAGAGTTATGTGATTTTCCTAATTTCTACCATCATCATTTATGCATTCTCTTAGAATTTTTTATAACACCTTGATAGTTTGTTTTGATTTCCTATAAATTTAATGGTGTTAAGCTATAGTCAAAATCACTTGATTTCTAAGTGCTTTATAAAACCCATACCATGATGATGATGTAAAAGATATATTATAATATGGTAGAATACTATATGGAACACCATGTAGATTTACTACCCCTGATCATACAAGTCACCCAACTATTCAACATAGACTGTCTCCATAAGCATTTGTAAATTTTAAAGCTTTCTAAATGAATCATTATGGACCAATATCGTATCACATTTTTGAGGATCCCTTTTTAGACTCATAATTAAAAACATGGTAACAATATACAGCTACTATTAAAACATATTAAATGTCTACAATAGAGTAGAAACCGACTAATTTTCGAACTCAATTAACTTTAAGGTAAAATATCATGTCACACAATTTATAAATACATTATTTATTTTTTGGCCACCAATTCAATATAAATATATCTTGGTATAATTTTCTCGAACTATGGAGAAATACCCACATATAAGAATTAAAATTACACATTTCATATTCCCATATAAAAGTAGAAAAGCATAGATGACAATGAATATCAGTAATCTTATCATTATTATTATTCAAACTAGGTGGTTGCTCCCCAACATCAATATTTTCACTAAATATGAATATATATGGATCTTCATACTATATTTTCATGAAATATATCATAATAGAGTTTTTAAAAGATAAATAAATGAGTTTTATTAGTGAATATTGGAATTATATTACACAAAAAAAACATTAATCTCAAAAAACTTGATTCTGTGTAATTTAACTAAAGGTAACAATAATGATATTTCCTTTTCATGTAATATAAGATAGATCAATGTCAAAAATGGAGTATAGAAACCCCATTTCCACTACCAGAGATCTAAATTATGCCCAAATAATATATAATTAATGCTATTATTTTTAGTATAAAAAGTACAGGTCTAATATAAGAGATAATATAACCAATATTCTAAGTTGTAAACTAAAACAGATAATATGAGATCATGAATAAGATAGTTCTGCTCATTCATCATTGAATATCTTGATTAATTCTGTTTAGATCGATCTCCTTATAATAAGTCTACCAAATTAATGGTAAAAGGTAAATCAGAATAAAAGTATACATATTACATGATTTGGAGATTATCAGAATCAATGCTGCTTTCAAACACATCTTTTTTCCTAGAAAATATTCATCAATACTTTTAACAACACATAATGTTTTCTCTACATAGTTAGTATTTATAGTATGACTTTGAAGAAACATGATTAGTATGGAACCATTTGTAGTATCCTTTAAATAAAAAACATTGATTATAAAAAAATATTTTACTCTTCCAAAAAACCACGATAGTGAAAATCTTGAGCAACCTTGAAATAACTTATTTCCAGAAAAGGTGACCCATGAAACTAATTTCTTATCCTGAAATGACCCATACCTAACATAGAGTATATTTTATTCTATCATCATTTATTCTATTTTATTTCAATATGTTATTTAATATCATCTCTAGTCTGGGACTAAACTAACATATAATAAAAAAATTCAACAACAAGAAGATCTAATTACAAATTAACTATTTCTTCACCAAGACGAGTAACAAAACATGAACTATATGTATCCCCATAACATCACAAAGGAATTATATAGACCATACATACTAATAAAAGTAGTCAATGATGTATCAAAAATTCTCACCAACAATAGATGATGTACTTATTTAAAATCAATCATAATCAATACACAATCACCCATTACATAGTAAGAATATATTTAGTACAAAGAATATGTTATTAGTTATTAATAATTTTCCATTCAGTCATCATATAATTGAAATATAGAAACAAAATACTATCATCATTTATAAAAAAATTATAGATCCCATAGGTTTCATACTTAGACAAATAAAAAGTATTTATTCTGATTCCCCTAAGTAAGTCCTTAAATATTGAATATTCATTGGTTTCATTTCATAAGGTGAACTGAAAATTTACATCAATATAAAAATATACTAAATAGTAAATAATGTCTCTATATTATGTTGGTGACCTGAATCCACCTCAAGAAACACATTATGAAACTAATCCACCACAAATGTGAATATAATATTCTCAAATCACCCATCCTATATCATACTACATTTTACATGGGTTATGTTCCCACCTAGTTACTAATAAAATGGCCCCACATGGCCTTGTTGGATATGCCTTTCTAATAGTTGAGCTAATTGGAAACCCTCAGAAGACACGAATATATCATTCCCATTGTAATATTAAATTTTTTCTTGATAATAAACAAGACAATCCACACTATGTTTCATCTAAAAACCTGACATCTTAAGAATTATCAAATCCCAATGAAAACAGTGATAAAAAACCTCGACGTCACAACACTTACATAGATAGTTCCATCTAATCTCACCCTAAAGGAATGTAGATCAACATACTACAAAATAAAAAACTACCACCCCACTCAAAAAATCTCAACAAAAGTATATATAAAATTATTTTAATATTACATATAAAATAAAATAGAAGAAATCCTATAATATACCTGAATAATTCTATAGAATTTCGATGGTCGAGCCTCTCTTTCAATAGTTCTAGGATGGCATTCCAGTAACTGGACTATTCCTCTACCATTAGCTCTTTTTTTGAGTCACATGCACTAAAAGTATCTATTTATGTGGCTCATTAAGTCCTATATTATCTCATCCCCCACCCTAATAGGTACTACAAATATTACTCTAACTACCTGATAGACATGGAGTAGAAGATGGCCTTTAAGCGATTTTTTTGTGACCATGGAAGTCTGTTACATTATATAAATTGATCGTTCCTACAAAACCACTAAAAGTACCCAATATTGATCCATACATGGCCATCCACTGATGGTTTAGGAATCTGACCTCGCATCTTACCATGTCATCCTCACCAATAGAATAATATTTAATACTTCCTTGAGAGGCCAATCCTCTCCCCTAGATAATATTCCTTCTACTAATATAGTGAAAGATCCTATAAAACACATCCAAATATATAGGGATTCAGAACTCAGCCCCTCGGACGATGGTACCTATCCTCCATAGTAATCATTATTCATTTTTAGATCATAAATTATAGTGTTATTCCCCACCTAATTGAACTTATTCTAACAGTATATATTAACATGTGACAAAATCTCACATCTATCAACATCATGAATTTTTTTTGATACCTACCTCATAACGAATCAACATAAAGAGGAAAAACTAAATTTCATTGATGAGACTGAAATTTTATATCCCTATCATATTCCCAAAATCCAAACTCAACAAATTTTTATATCTCTTCTATCATATAGTTTTTGTTAGAAATTATCTATGAACATATCGTGGGATTCTGTGAAAGGCATACCATCTAGATACTCATCATGGACCAAAATATTACACGATTGTTTCCATTTTCATCAGGTTTTATTAGTTGTCAACTAAATACTCTTCTCCCGAAAAGTCTCAAATGTGATATAGAATCATCTGAAAGTACTATGTTTATAACCAATTATATCAGGTACATGTTCCCTATAGAATGTTTGTGGATGTTGAAAATAGACTGACCTATTTAGATTAAACATGCGTATTAAACACTAAATAAGATCCCAGTCTATAAAATATATCTTACAGGTTAAATTTTCATGGAACTACTGTTCCAAACTTTTAGTTAAACCCAATGTGAACTCTGGTTACACAGTAGGGGCACATTCAAAAAAAATTCACATGTATCACTACTAAAAAAATTTATTATGGAGGAATCCCTCTATATTTAAAAATTACATTTTCAAGAACATAACATTAATTTTTTCATATTTACCCAATGGGGGACCAAAACTAGAAATACTATGATACTCCGCAACCATTATCTCAACAAACATAACTGAAAATTCGTTATTACATTGAACCATCCCTTCCTAGGGCCATTGGATAACTCAGTGTAAAACAATATCCCACGTAAAAATCATTACTTTTGACACCATTGTAACCATTTAAATAAATATATTTATTTATATGTATGTATTTGAATTTAAATAGATTCAACCTATTGTTTTAGATCTTTTTAAATAATGAGAACAAAAACTAAAAATTATATTATTTAACAGATCCCAGGATCTCTTTTTCAAGGAAAACAAACATAATCTAGGTTTTTTCCCTAATATGATTTAGGTCACGAATATCCTTGGTTTCTTAAATTTATGCAAACAAAAACAATCTCCTATAATACTGACACATGAATAAAATACCCTAAATTTGTAATATCAAAGAATAATTTTACCACTGAATTTAAAATAACATCCAAACTTAATTAAATAATATCATGAACTATAATACTACTCATCAATTAATTCACGTGGTTAGATACTTTCGTAAATGAGCTCATTACTATGTACAAGAATATCATAGTGTCATATAAAACTTACCCAAATAGTAAACCAAATCAAAATAACCTAATCCTCAAATACGACATTTTAACTTTCCAAACCGACTAACTTGAACTTGTAGTCGATCCTATTCCCCACAAGCCTTCATTCACACATTCCAATATTCCAAAGGATACCAATGATATGTGAGTGTCTAATGAGGAATTTGTTGATAAAATACCAACTATATTAGATTAATGAAATCATTTGGGTAATATAAAATAATGAGAAAAAATCCAACTATATCCATTCATTGTGTTAAAAAATAACAAAATTTGGAATTTACCAAGAAAAATATTCATTAATCATTTCATGTTATAATTGTGTCATGTGAGAGACTAATCCAAAAATGAAGTAACCCTAACCATATCTTAAACAATTACTAACTTCATTCATGGTCCCCTCATCTATTTAATACTCCTTATCCCAAATCATCCTTATATAATATGTCTTTTCCTTTTATTTAAATGGATATTCATAATGTATTATCTAGTATCAATGACAACCCTATATTGGTGCTAGTAAAACTCAGTAGGCATCCAAGAAAAATGTATATTATAATATATAGTCTAAAAAATATTTCATGTAGAAGTATAATGGAATATTATAATGATTTTTTTTTGAAATAAGGTTAGGTAAATAAAAATTTATCATTTTCCCTCTTAGGTCCATGAGTTCCATAGTGACACGAGACTAGCTGAACCCTCTCTAACTAATTCTAAAAGTATGAACTGTATACCATTAGTGTTAAACACATTATATAACATAACAGAATATATTAATCCCATTAATTAAATTAATTTTATTTTTGATAATCCTTCCAAGTTCCAATATCATATCAAACCATTACTACCAAGGGAATCAGTCGAGTAACCATGATATGTGTAAAATTTAGGGTCCCAAGAGAATGATTATAGCCTAGGAATAATATGTGGATCCTCTACACAGAATAAAAACACATACTATTATTCACGTTTTATATGTTGTATCATCATTAGTCAATTAACACATAATAAAAGCAGTGGTAGACCTTTTTCACCATTCATTATTTTCTTGTCCCATTAAATGTAACTCCTTTAACCCAATTTTATAATTAAAATTATTAACCCACTAATGAAATAAAAACAACAATTTAATGTTATTTAAATCCATTTAACTACAAGTTCATTTCTTTTTATCTATTTTACACTTCATACGATTATCATATCATAACATATTTAATTTCTCATGTTAATAAAATGGCTCTTTATGACATTATATAATTCAGAAAAAACATGTATAACTAGTTAAATCAAATAATATTTTTATTCCATTATTTCAAACCATTTTTCCAAACACAATGATTTCGAAGAGAAAAATAGTGGCCATACGAAGGGTCTCATGTCCTTTGATGGATAAAACGGGATCGACAAGTGGAATGACAAGGTAGTTAAAAGCCCAACCATTAATTATTAACCAAAGATGAAATTTGGTAGTATGCTATTTAAATAGAACATTCCCAAATAACCTTGAATACTTATAAGCTGAGGTAAATTTATTCTAGACCATGTACATTATGTTTTTATATAAACACTCATCTAAAAATGACCATTGATTTATGCTATAATTGGTGCAACCAAAAAAGATTAGAATTACATCAAAATTGGTACAATGAGACATAAAGAAAGAAATGATTAAAAATTTTTGAAAAAATGATATAATTAATGGAAATAAACATGTATGTATACATAATGATTCAAATAGTTTTTTTAATATTTTAAATGCCTTACAATTGATGGAGACCACCACTAGGGAGTGAAGGGAGTGTTTTTTCACCAAACATTATCGGGAGTGAAATTAAAGGAGATATATATAAGATTACTTATGAAAAATCATAGAAATATATATTTTAAAGGGTAACTTCATCTAGCCACATGGTTTCCATAATAATATGTTAATCATGTGTATTTATTAGTCAAATTATAAATCTTTCTACTCGGTATCCTAATCAATAGGAACATTTTGAAAACCCATGATAAATCCTTTTTAATATCCTTGGACCAAATCCAAAAAATTCCCAGGACAACACACGTGGAATAAATTTATATTACCCCACTTAATAATTCTTCATTGTTTAATTTAATGCTTATTAATAACCATATTCCATTTATTTTATGATATATTTTCTGATTTTTCATTTTCGTTTGTTCGAAATTATACTTGATGCCACAAACAATCATATTTTGCATCTTGATGCCACAATTTGACACATTGTATAATTCTGAGAACACTAAGGGAGTCACATGTATGTTTGGATGCTTGCACTCAAGACCAAAATCCATGTGCAAGGTCTTTTCATTCCCAATATGATGTAAATGTATTTATATCATCCTTAACTCTTGAAAATGGATATGGAAGTTTTTTGAATGAAAAAATGCTTCCATGAAATAGGTTGGCCTATATGTACTGCTCTTACACGCCCAATGTGAAATCAGATAGACACATCGCACAACAGTTCTTTTGGGCTGCCACAAATATTTTAACCTTTAAATAGAAGGGAAGCCGATACATTTTGGGGTAATGATTTGTAGGATGAATCATATATCACATTCATGTATGATGAACAATTCAGTGTCCCTGTGAAATTCTTGGCTTTAGGGTAAAGCATATTGTGAGATAGGTCCCCATTTCCCCCCTTATCGAGTGGTACCATAAGGTATTGACCCTTACTCATTTCATTTTCACATCAAGATATTGTGCTGAAAAGTCCATTCTTACACATAAGACATTCCCTTATATAGTACCTCTTTCACTCAGTGCCATACATTTTTTTCATGGAAGCCTCAAATCAAGCTTTCATTCATTCGTTTAGGCACTTTGGGTTATAATAACATTGAAAACCCATGTTTGATCCCCTCATTCACACAACACCCACCTACCACATTCACCTTCTCCTTGTTCCCCTACTGGTTTGTACTTAGTGATTTCATATTTCCTCATGCATTTTTTAATGTTTCATTGCTCTATAAATTTTTTCTCTGCATAGGTACTCTAAAAGCAATTCCTTCTTCCAACAACAGTGGTAAAATGGACCCCACGAGTGACCAATCCTCCACCCCATTTTATCATATAATTTCATGTTCTATTTCTTCACTGATAGTTAAAATACAACAGTCATGTATGCCCATGGGGTGAGAAGTGATTCCCCTTCATCTGAGATGTAATATGTTAAACTATCGGGAACCATTTTTTGAAGCATAAGTCATTAAATTTTTGCCTCAACTCATCCAATTCACATGAGGTTCCCTACCTAAGGAAATTTCCATGATAAATAGCCTCCATGGGGGTGAGATATTCTTCACATGGAATGAGATCATCAATTCATAGAGTTGAATATTCTTGTGTGGAATGAAAACCATCATTGTTTAATCTTGTTGTCTTTCTTCGGTATATAGCACTTATACTCTTCATTTACCACTATAGATGCAAACAACATAGAGGTGTTGGGCCTAAGGGACTCTCAATACATTTCCCCTATCTCATTAGGGTTTTTTACTATGGGATATTATCCATTCGTATTCCTTAATCACCATTACACTAGGCCACTAAACATGCAGAATCCCTACACAATTCCACACTGACACATCTTTCATGATGTCACTGTCTAGTCTACTACTCCATCTTGTTACATTGATTGATCATGAATAATAAGTGTTTAGAGGGTTGTAGTGATGAGGAAATCCTTATTTTGAGTCATCCATCCAATATTAGTCCCCAAATTCCACCTTTATGGGCTGCTAGACATGCGTAAGCACCAAACCCCAAAACATCATGGGTTTTGAACCCTATATTCAACACATTGTATTTAGTAAACCTCCTTGAGGATAAATCATAAGAATCTATAAAACCTAGATCCCCCTCCCTAGGGTGAACATTTTGGATCTCAATATACACCATAATCCATTCCCATCCAGTCCTTTCCCACAATCCATTGTATATTGGGTGGATCATGCCCCATCTAGATGTCACATCACCTACGGGTCTAGTTAGATGGCTATCTAAAATTAAGTCTTGACTACAATTCCTATTTTGATCAACCGTCTCTCATGTGTATGACACAACTATATGATCCATCACATAACCCATATCATGTTGGGGTCACACCATCCACATGGGATGAATTAGTGTGTAATTCACATTCATCCCATTTATACTCCTTACGACACACATGAATCAATCTACGTGTATAACCCATATCTCCCTTTTAATGTACATGGGTTTTGATCCTTTTTTTCTACAAATGGTATATATGAATCCTCCCATAGGATCATTCCTAGCCAATGGTAAACATTGGGGTCCCTCTAATTTGATCCCACCTTCCTTGATTATAAGGCCCAAACCTTAAACCTTACTTAATCTTGAGTTATTACAAGATTACACAATGAGGATCTTTTCAGGTTTAGAGTTTTAGAGAATTAGATCATTAAACTTGCTTTATATTCTACATTTAAACAAAGTGGTTACATAAAAGACAGTATTCATTCTTCCCATCAACGGAAACATATTTAAAATATAACACAGATTCTTTCTTGAAACATCCTTGACACTATCATCACATCATGTACCTTTCCCTTGACCTGTGAAAAACATTTCAAAAACATGGGATGAGCATAAAAAGCTCAGTAAGGGTTATAAAAATATGGAAAGGAAACATGAGTTCATATATACATAAGAATGAAATCATACTTTACCCATAAAACATAGGCACTTTAACATACCTCATCAAACCATGAATAAATCATAGAAAACATAAGACATAAAGGTAACTTGAGGAATTCATAACATTCTTACGTGGGGAGTAACCCTCTTGGTTACGTTTGGAATACCCATCACAGTATATTCCCTAAATCTCTTCGGATAAACCTTAACGTTTCATTCCTTCGCGTTACCCAATGCATTGGAGAGCTATAACGGTCTCACCCGCCCTTAGTTTATCACGGAACCACCCGTTTTCATAACAATGCCCAAGAACCATAACATAAATGTGTCACATAAAACATGCATAAAGGAAACATAACATTTTCACATTTCAATCACAATATAACATTTTAGTATATTGAAATATTGAATCCATTCAAAAAGAAACCATTTCCAAAACCATTTAAAACATTTAATAAAGATATTTTTGAATCAAAGTGTCACATACCACCTTTAAGCTTAAAATTTTAAACCATTAATATCCATAGAAATAAATCCTTAAAACCATTTTGAAAACATGGATATTAATAAGAACAAATAATTAAAACATTTAAAACGATATTTTGGTTAAAGGGGTTTTACCAAAATTAGAGACACTTGAATACAATAGTTGAGGAATAAAATTTAGTCAAAACTTTAAAATATCATGAGAATAAATGGATTCATGATATAATACTCCAAAGGACAGTATATACACCATATAAGAGTGAATTGGTGCATAACAACAATGAACCCTCAATAGAAATGTCAAATGTGATGAAATCCCTTATAAAGAAGGTATCCTTAAATTAAGGACAAATCAATCTCAAAAATATGTGTGACAAATATAAATACACCAAATATAAGTGGATTTTAAGTGTAAAACAATAAAAGGTCATTCACACATATTCAATGAACGACATATTCAATGACTACATGTTGAACCCAAAGAAATCAAAATTGGGTTAAAAAGTTCCCTTGACAGCCTAACGGCATCACATCAAAAAGAGTTGATGAGAGATAAAAAGAGTATCTCATCACTTGGACATAAACTTTACATCAATAAGGATATATGAGAACATATCCCAACATAACGATATGTAAATTAAAAGACCCAACAAAAGAAGTCTTTTAAAAAAAGAGGAGGGTGAAAGGTTCCCTTACCGACTTGGGTATCTTTCAAAACATACACCCCATGAAAGAAGGACAAAAGATCATTGATGTAAATACTCATAAACGAAATTATATTACACAAAGAGTAGAATAATGGGCAGTACATACACCACTCAAGGTAATTTTTGGCAAATGTAGCATAAATCTCACGGGAATAAAAGTGGGATGAAAAATCCCTTACGAAAACTCGGCAGCCTAACAGCGCCACATAAAACTTCCAAATATGGATTGATGAGATCAAATAGGGTATCTCATCACATTAAAATAAAATTTACAGCAAGAGGAATATAAAATAACATCCCCCAACATTACAAAGAGGAGCTTAAAAGAAGTGACATAAAGGAGAGTACTTAAAAAGAAGAGAGAGGTTAGATCTCTTACGAAACTTCGGCAGCCAAACGTCGCCACTCAAAACTTCCAAAATGGATTGATGAGAGAGAATAGGGTCTCTCATCACATGAAAATAAAAATTACAGTAAGTGTAATATAAATGATCATCCCAATAACAAGAAAGATGAGCTTTAAAAGGAATGACATAAAAGTGTGTACTTAAAAAGAAAGAGTGGACTAGGATCCCTTACCTTGGGTCCGACTTGACTTGATCGTTCTTTAATGTCCTGAATAATAAACTTGAGTTAATTTATAATTCCTTAAGAACCTTTTTAAAGTTCATTATTACTTTTATACCACTTATTACCATGTCATAAACATTATGTAATCATTTAAGTTAATAATATTTGTTTTGCCGATATTTGGTTCTTAAGTCGAAAGTGGACTTCTTACAATTACATGTTGTTCGTGTGGCCAAATGTTTACTATATCCAGAATTGTATTAATTATGTAGATATCATATATGTCATATATATCCAGTACATGCATGCATTTATAACATTACATAATCATTTAGAGGGAAGAAATGAAATGCACCGGTCATGGAGACGGTAAGTCGTACGTACGCATGAACGCTACTTTCATTTGTATTTCATATTTTATAGAATGGAATAATAATGATATAAAGTTATATTATAATTCCAGTATAATATCATATATAATATCATATTTCCATCCTTTATACATCCCACATATGGTATTTAACGAATCAAATCACTTTGAGGGGGCGGTAGTCCGCACTTCCTTAAATGAAGATATCGTGTATACCCATAATGGAAGCCATAAAGGAAAGACAAAAATGAAAAATACAGAAGCATAAATAAAACATAAACATATTATATATCATATATAAAAATAGTTACATCATAATGGCCACCTTTGAAGGTGTTAAATGAGTATTGAACAATCATCGTTTCGGGAGGCAGAATTTCACCATCCACAGAAACCGTATGTTCGTTAACCATTTGATGTAGTTGTGTGAGAGTGTAGCTTGAATAAATCTTATAACAATATCCTAGTATATTGAAGATACTAGTGTTGTTACAAAAGAAGTAAATAAAAAGAGTTTAGGGGGTTGGAGAAGAAAAATAAAACAAATGAAAATGAGAGAATGAATTACCTTTAAAAGTGTAACTCCTTTTGATTTGAGCCTAAAGGCTTCCTTTGAACGGATTCTGCCCAAAGGGAATCATCTAGGATGAGGAGAGGGATGTGGAGAGAGTAAATGGGCAGGGTTTGGCCGAGCCAAAGGCTTGAGGAGTGTGTTAAATGAGGTAGAGTTGTAATGAGGAGTGTGTTAAATGAGGGGCACTTTTGGAAAGTAAAGAAATATTACTTTATTTGAAAATGTGTTTCGGTTTCAAAAGGTCTCACATTGATATAATTCGTGGATAAGGTGATAAGGCTTCTAAATCCACTCATACAATAAGTTTTGGACATGTGTAGTTCATAGATTTTACATTATCTTTCCATTTTATTTAAATCGTCAAATAATGATGTCATCGCTGCATCATTATTATGTCATAAATAATTTAATTTATTTAATGTCTAAAAATTATAAAAAAACTACTATGATGTATGAAATATTTTTAGCTTTCCAATGAATATTTATAATCAAAAAGATGACTTGTATAACCCCACTTAAAAATTGTTTTAGTAAAACATATCATGTTTGTGTCAATTTTACTTTTACATTAAATAAAATGTTATTTATGTCATTTCCCAACCAATGTGGATCCATGGGGTCCCGAAGTTGACCCATGGCTTCTCTTGGTCGGCCATGATACAAACAATGAGGGTAAGACATGTGTCAAGCTCATCTCATTTTATTAAAGCATTATTTTTACCTTAAACTACACTAATTACCACTAATCGCGATTAAAACTTAATAAGATACTATTCACCAAAAAATTATTTTAATCTCATTGAACCACATTTTACTTCTTAATGAAAACCATGTATGTTGGATTTTTAAAAATCAAAACACAATGATGGCAAAATTTCATTTAAACGGAAAATCGGTTTTTATAAGTACCACTTAGTGGTTTCACTATTCATCAAAAATTAAAGTTTTTCAGAAAAAACCCAAAAATTCACCATAAGATATATTTGATATTCCGAATTCAAAAATGAAGTCCGTTTTACAAAATTCAAAACATATTAGTCACATTAATTAATTTAATAATTAATTCCCGCTGTCAGTGCAAATAGCGTGTTTTTATAAAACAATAAGTATCAAAAGATTGACACTATTTTAAGTCTGATTTCAAAGTGAAATTAATTCCAACGACCACTATTAGATATAATGGTAAAAATATTTTCTAATTTCACTTTAAAACCAATTCAAAATATTATCTAATCATATAAATAAATTAGATTAAAAAGAGGTTTTGAATTAAAACACAACATTTTACACTATTCATTAAAAAATGAACTTTATCGAAAAAATACCAAAAAATTACACAAAGTAAAATTTGATGTCCCGATTCTTAATAAGAGTTTTATTTGGTCCAGAAGAATGTTTAAGAGTGAAAAAAACTATATTTAATGACGGTTCTCCATCAAAAGGTGATAAGTGAACCTTTAGTGAAAACTAGGGCATATACGCCTAAAATTGAATTCTTTCCGTATTTTAAGCCTTTATCTTTTATTGTATTAATGTAAAAATATTTAAGAACATATATAATCATATTTTAGTTATTTCTATCCATTCCCGCCATTACAACGACTACATGTTAACTACCATTTAAAATAATATTATTTTTTTATTAGAGTGCAACGTAAGATTCCCAAGAAACTCGTTGTTGCGTGTTGGGTACGCCATCAAGTATAGCGTCCCCTTTAAAGTTGTTTAAATATTTTATTCACAAATATGGATAAATATGAAATGTCATATTATTTATTTACCTAGGGTGTTACATCCTTCCCCCCTTTTGGGAATTGCGTCCTCGCAATTTTAAAATTGCGCTTGGAAACATCCTTGAAAGTCCCACATCGGAACAAAAGTCGGTAAAACAAACACTTTAAAATAAAGAGAGATAAGTACAAAGGTCACCCGAGTTAACCCATACTAGGATTACAAGTATGAGAATATGGACATGGAGGAAAAAAACAAAGGGTCATGTTCTGATGGAGAGTGATAGAAAACAAGTTTAGGAGAAAGTTAACCACGAGAAAATCACAAACTTGTGATGGGTTAAACGGTATTCGATTCCCCAGTAGGAATAGTTAATAGACAACATTTTTGTTTTAAGTTACTTTTTATTGAGGAATTTATTCATAAGGAAACATAATCACTTATCATATTGCCTTTCAACTTTTATTAGATTCCTTACACCAACTCATATTTTCTCCAAAAGACGAGTATTTAGGAAGACTTGTTCACATTAAGAGTACTATAATCAACTTCTAGAGAATAACCTAATCCACAAAATAGAACTATATACTTCCCATGTATTTAACCAAAACCAAAACCAAAAAGGCTAGTACAAGATCAGATAATCCAGAAAAGGATAACCCTTTATAAAAAGAAAATCTATTCTTAATCTCCAAAATTTGTCCAACAAAACCCAAAGTTCAACGAGGACCATTTGTCCATAAAATTATTCAAAGTAAACCAAACTAAGATTGAAACCCAAATATTTGAAGGATTTAGTCACATAGTCTACCAAGATAAATCGTAACATTTATCTCCAAACAACATCAGTTTCTCCTAAAGTCTCACATTGAAAAGTAATTATCCTAATCACATATCCTCCAAAATCAACTTAATCTTAATTCATAAAATCATATAACTAAAAAGAATCGGTCAAACTAACCAGGGACTTCACGTAGTCTAGTGGTAGGCGATAAATACCAGTCGCACTTTGGTTGGGGGTTCGATTCCCGTAGCTTTGTCCGACGCGACGGGATGTCACACGGTCTGCGTGTTGTCCTTTTTCCAAAACTATATAATTCACAAAACATTCCCCAAAATGAGATAAAATATTCAAGAATAATCATAACATATTTTAACCTCATGTTTATCTCATGCCCTTCATTTTCCATCATATCATATAATAACCCATAATTACCTCAAAAGTAAGGATCATATAAACCCTAATGGTTACCTTAATAATTATTACCTGAATTTCCACATCGAGTTGGCCATCTTGTACATGATGCATTAGAGAACTCACCAAGGTTCATGTGGTTGATCATGACTCCTTGATAGTTGGTTTAGAAAAACCATGAGATTCCTCATTGAATCCCCCATCTCATCGAGTATCTTAATCAGAGAACCACCACAGTTTCGTTCAAACCCATTGTCACTTTGGTGCCTGCTAGATCCAGCCATTTACGAAAACCAAAAGGGTCAGTGTGAGTATATCAACAAAACCATCATGTACTAACGAGGAAGGTAAACACTAAGATATACTTACTCATTCACTTTATCTAAAACTAGGAGTCTTTCTGAAATCCTAACCATTATGGTAATGTCACTTATGATTAAAGAATACCCTAACCTCTAAAGTTATCTAAACCGGCCTTTGATACCAACTATAAGGCCCCAGCCTTAAACCTTACTTAATCTTGAGTTATTACAAGATTACACATTGAGGATCTTTTCAGGTTTAGAGTTTTAGAGAATTAGATCATGAAACTTGCATTACATTCCACATTTAAACAAAGTGGTTACATAAAAGACAGTATTCATTCTTCCCATCAACGGAAACATATTTAAAATATAACACGGATTCTTTCTTGAAACATCCTTAACACTATCATCACATCATGTACCTTTCCCTTGACCTGTGAAAAACATTTCAAAAACTTGGTATGAGCATAAAAAGCTCAGTAAGGGTTATAAAAATATGGAAAGGAAACATGAGTTCATATATACATAAGAATGAAATCATACTTTACCCATAAAACATAGGCACTTTAACATACCTCATCAAACCATGAATAAATCATAGAAAACATAATACATAAAGGTAACTTGAGGCATTCATAACATTATTACGTGGGGAGTAACCCTCTTGGTTATGTTTGGAATACCCATCACAGTATATTCCCTAAATATCTTCGGAGAAACCTTAACGTTTCATTCTTTCGCGTTACCCAATGCATTGGAGAGCTATAACGGGCTCACCCGCCCTTAGTTTATCACGGAACCACCTGTTTTCATAACAATGCCCAAGAACCATAACATAAATGTGTCACATAAAACATGCATAAAGGAAACATAACATTTTCACATTTCAATCACAATATAACATTTTAGTATATTGAAATATTGAATCCATTCAAAAAGAAACCATTTCCAAAACCATTTAAAACATTTAATAAAGAGATTTTTGAAGCAAAGTGTCCCATACCACCTTGAAGCTTAAAATTTTAAACCATTAATATCCATATAAATAAATCCTTAAAACCATTTTGAAAACATGGATATTAATAAGAACAAATAATTAAAACATTTAAAACGATATTTTGGTTAAAGGGGTTTTACCAAAATTAGAGACACATGAATACAATAGTTAAGGAATAAAATTTAGTCAAAACTTTATAATATCATGAGAATAAATGGATTCATGATATAATACTCCAAAGTACAGTATATACACCATATAAGAGTGAATTGGTGCATAACAATAATGAACCCTCAATAGAAATGTCAAATGTGATGAAATCCCTTATAAAGAAGGTATCCTTAAATTAAGGACAAATCAATCTCAAAAATATGTGTGAAAAATATAAATACACCCAATATAAGTGGATATTAAGTGTGAAACAATAAAAGGTCATTCACACATATTCAATGAACGACATATTCAATGACTACATGTTGAACCCAAAGAAATCAAAATTGGGTTAAAAAGTTATCTTGACAGCCTAACGACATCACATCAAAAAGAGTTGATGAGAGATAAAAAGAGTATCTCATCACTTGGACATAAATTTTAAATCAATAAGGATATATGAGAACATATCCCAACATAACGATATGTAAATTAAAAGACCCAACAAAAGAAGCCTTTTAAAAAAAGAGGAGGGTGAAAGGTTCCCTTACCGACTTGGGTATCTTTCAAAACATACACCCCATGAAAGAAGGACAAAAGATAATGATGTAAATACTCATAAACGAAAGTATATTACACAAAGAGTAGAATAATGGGCAGTACATACACCACTCAAGGTAATTTTTGGAAAATGTAGCATAAATCTCACGGGAATAAAAGTGGGATGAAAAATCCCTTACGAATACTCGGCAGCCTAACGGCGCCACATAAAACTTCCAAATATGGATTGATGAGATCAAATAGGGTATCTCATCACATTAAAATAAAATTTACAGCAAGAGGAATATAAAATAACATCCCCCAACATTACAAAGAGGAGCTTAAAAGAAGTGACATAAAGGAGAGTACTTAAAAAGAAGAGAGAGGTTAGATCTCTTACGAAAGTTCGGCAGCCTAACGGCGCCACTCAAAACATCCAAAATGGAATGATGAGAGAGAATAGGGTCTCTCATCTTATGAAAATAAAAATTACAGTAAGTGTAATATAAATGATCATCCCAATAACAAGAAATATGAGCTTTAAAAGGAATGACATAAAAGTGTGTACTTAAAAAGAAAGAGAGGAGTAGGATCCCTTACCTTGGGTCCGACTTGACTTGACCGTTCTTTAATGTCCTGAATAATAAACTTGAGTTAATTTCTAATTCCTTAAGAACCATTTCCAAGTTCATTATTACTTTTATACCACTTATTACCATGTCATAAACATTATGTAATCATTTAAGTTAATAATATTTGTTTTGTCGATATTTGGTTCTTAAGTCGAAAGTGGACTTCTTACAATTACATGTTGTTCGTGTGGCCAAATGTTTATTATATCCAGAATTGTATTCATTATGTAGATATAATATATTTCATATATATTTAGTACATTCATGCATTTATAACATTACATAATCATTTAGAGGGAAGAAATGAAATGCACCGTTCATGGAGACGATAAGCCGTACGTACGCATGAACGCTACTTTCATTTCTATTTCGTATTTTATAGAATGGAATAATAATTATATAAAGGTATATTATAATTCCAGTATAATATCATATATAATATCATATTTCCATCCTTTATACATCCCACATATGGTATTTAACGAATCAAATCACTTTGAGGGGGCGGTAGTCCGCACTTCCTTAAATGAAGATATCTCGTATACCCATAATGGAAGCCATAAAGGTAAGACAAAAATGAAAGATACAGAAGCATAAATAAAACATAAACATATTATATATCATATATAAAAATAGTTACATCATAATGGCCACCTTTGAAGGTGTTAAATGAGTATTGAACAATCATCGTTTCGGGAGGCAGAATTTCACCATCCACGGAAACCGTATGTTCGTTAACCATTTGATGTAGTTGTGTGAGAGTGTAGCTCGAATAAATCTTATAACAACATCCTAGTATATTGAAGCTACTGGTGTTGTTACAAAATAAGTAAATAGAAAGTGTTTAGGGGTTTGGAGAAGAAAAATAAAACAAATGAAAATGAGAGAATGAATTACCTTTAAAAGTGTAACTCCTTTTGATTTGAGCCTAAAGGCTTCCTTTGAAAGGATTCTTCCCAAAGGTAATCCTCTAGGATGAGGAGATGGATGTATAGAGAGTAAATGGGCAGGGTTTGTCCGAGCCAAAGGCTTGAGGAGTGTGTTAAATGTGGTAGAGGTGGAGGCCTTTTATAAGAGGAGAGGAGGGGCACTTTTTGAAAGTAAAGAAATATTACTTTATTTGAAAATTTGTTTAGGTTTCAAAAGGTCTCACATTGATATAATTCGCGGATAAGGTGATAAGGCTTCGAAATCCACTCATCCAATAAGTTTTGGACATGTGTAGTTCATAGACTTTACATTATCTTTCCATTTTATTTAAATCGTCAAATAATGATGTCATCGCTGCATCATTATTATGTCATAAATAATTTAATTTATTTAATGTCTAAAAATTATAAAAAAAATACTATGATGTAGAAAATCTTTTTAGCTTTCCATTTAATTTTTATAATAAAAACGATGACTTGTATAACCCCACTTAAAAATTGTTTTAGTAAAACATATCATGTTTGTGTCAATTTTACTTTTACATTAAATAAAATGTTATTTATGTCATTTCCCAACCAATGTGGATCCATGGGGTCCCCAAGTTGACCCATGGCTTGTGTTGGTCGGCCATGATACAACCAATGAGGGTAAGACATGTGTCAAGCTCATCTCATTTTATTAACGCATTATTTTTACCTTAAACTACACTAATTACCACTAATCGCGATTAAAACTTAATAAGTTACTATTCACCAAAAAAATATTTTAATCTCATTGAACCACATATTACTTCTTAATGACAACCATGTATGTCGGATTTTTAAAAATCAAAACACAATGATGGAAAAATTTCATTTAAACGGAAAATCAGTTTTTATAAGTACCACTTAGTGGTTTCACTATTCATCAAAAATTGAAGTTTTTCAGAAAAAACCCAAAAATTCACCATAAGCTATATTTGATATTCCGAATTAAAAAATGAAGTCCGTTTTACAAAATTCAAAACATATTAGTCACATTAATTAATTTAATAATTAATTGCCGCTGTCAGTGCAAATAGCGTGTTTTTATAAAACAATAAGTATCAAAAGATTGACACTAGTTTAAGTCTGATTTCAAAGTGAAATTAATTCCAACGACCACTATTAGATTTAATGGTAAAAATATTTTCTAATTTCACTTTAAAACCAATTCAATACATTATATAATCATATAAATAAATTAGATTAAAAAGAGGTTTTGAATTAAAACACAACATTTTACACTATTCATTAAAAAATGAACTTTATCGGAAAAATACCAAAAAATTACACAAAGTAAAATTTGATGTCCCGATTCTTAATAAGAGTTTTATTTGGTCCAGAAGAATGTTTAAGAGTGAACAAAACTATATTTAATGATAGTTCTCCATCAAAAGGTGATAAGTGAACCTTTAGTGAAAACTAGGGCATATACGCCTAAAATTGAATTCTTTCCGTATTTTAAGCCTTTATCTTTTATTGTATAAATGTAAAAATATTTAAGAACATATATAATCATATTTTAGTTATTTCTATCCATTCCCTCCATTACAACGGCTACATGTTAACTACCATTTAAAATAATATTATTTTATTATTAGAGTGCAACGTAAGATTCCCAAGAAACTCGTTGCTGGGTGTTGGGTACGCCATCTAGTATAGCATCCCCTTTAAAGTTATTTAAATGTTTTATTCACAAATATGGATAAATATGAAATGTCATATTCTTTATTTACCTGGGGTGTTACATTGATCCACCCTTACTGGTGTATATATCATCCTTCCTATTCTAAATCCTTAAGTTATTGCGACACAAAAATACTAGTTTTATCCTCATTGGTTATTGTAATTAATATATCTAGTAAACTGTATGGGTTCTCCCTTCTAGGAATGGGCATATCTGATCCACCTTCATAAGATTTCTAATCCATCAAATTTATCTCCTCTATATATTAAACTCATGGAATAACCATTGTTGAGCACGGGATGATAATTAAAAATTTCGATACAAGCATCTGGTATAAGAAACCTCATGATCAGTGTTTGAATTCTAGGGTATCTAGGCCATTTAGAATCCATCTAGAAGGGAAGAATACACGTGGTCCCGTAATTCAATATCTAGACATTCCATTGCATCCCATAATGGATACTCTCTTGACCAAAGGTTAATTTCATGACATGAACCATTGGATTTTCTTGAAATAAGGAGGAAAAATTTCCTACATACACAATGATATGAAACTAGGGAAGAGTTTCCTGAACAACACCTTAATCAATAAGGGTGACCCAGACATTGTGATGAATTCTAAGGATAAATCCATGTAAAGTGGGGCTAATATCAAATCATCCCATTTAGATCAAGGAAAATACATCTATGAGTTAGTGATTAATGAATACCACCTTCAGAAAGACAGAACACATGGTACATTGGACCATCATAAAACATCAATGAATATGATTCTAGGCGGTGCACCGAGAAGGAAATCATTGTAAACATAAAATGTTAAACTCTATGAGATGTATTTAGCTTACAACAATGGGGGTTAATAGAACGTAGGAAATCGATAGATAATCTTTTCACATGATCCAATTATCCATCAAAAGATCTTGTGACACAAATACTGTTTATGGCATGAAACATAGAATAATTTGAGGCATTTAATCCTTGGTTATTTCAATATGTAGAATTTTATGTGTGGATGTCTCTATCGATCCATTTGAGACTAAATGTATCTGGGGAATTTTTAATTGCATTAATAATATCCATACTAATGGATGAATCATCCTGCATTGTAGGACACAAGCTACAAGAGTCCAATCACCCCCTCCCCCAAAGAAGTAATGGATTGATGAATGAAAATGTGGAAATCACACATGATTGAATTCAAAAAGTAAAAAAGGTCTTATTTTTTATTTTATGACTTATATGGGAAATAACTATTCTATTTATACTAAATTATCAAATAATGGGTTTACATTGAAAACAATTTTTTGTTTATAATACTTAATTTTTCCATCATTCCCACTCAATATCAAACTGGCTCTGCCAATCATACTTCCTTCGTTTATCGAGCAGACTATGTTCATCATACTCACAATGCTCATCATACCTAGTTTGAATCATATTATTAATTATCACTATGTAATATTAATCATACTCATGATATAATTTTATCACAGGCCTGATTTTATTAATTATTCAAAACACATGTTTTAAATATATTGTAATAATGTTACCATTTTAATATACATATTTTTTTTACCAAAACAATGTCTTGGAGTTAGTTAAAAATTAATCAAACTGATGTCATATTATTTGTTTCAATATGACTATTACAAATCCAGGTGTCGAGGTCCCTCTTTGTTTTCTGAATAAATGTGATCATTGGATAAAATGTGACTATTGGATTCTGAGGCCTATAAATAATAGGTCATTTGAAGAAGATACCACAAATTTAAATACATCTAATTTCTAGAGAGAGACTCTGTGACTTAACTCTAGCTTTGTGTGAAAGCCTTGAAATTATGAAACATGAAGAACTTCTTCTTAGTTTTTGTATATCTATAGGTGATTTTTTTTCTTTGTGCATCTAATTTGGTAATAAAAAATGAGGGATGTTGAGGATAGGTAGATAGTGTGACTGGTAATCATATCGAGAGATTTTATGTGTTTAAAAGAAACAGGTGTTGATTACCTATAAAATCAAGGGATTTTATGGATAACAAAACAGGTGTTTTAATCATCCTATTGAGTGATTACATGTGTTGGTATGGCTAAACTATTATACTATATGAAAGGATATCCTTCCCTTTGGGATTAATGAATTGTAATATAATTTACTTTTCCTCTTCCTATTGTAATAAATAGAGAATGATTTTATTTCTTATTTATATTTGTATTATTGTGTGTTGTAAATGTTTCAATTATAGTTTAATCTTTGTAGAATTGATTCTATATGCTCTATAGTAGAATAATATAAACTGTGCATTAATCTGATATTTTTAATCAACCCGTATAAATTTTTTTCTTAACATGTGGTATCATAACAATTTCATGGGATCGAGAGTCAATCCTATTTCTTTATTTTTATAAGTGGCATTGTGAATTGTTTTAGTTAAAGTTGTATTCAACTGAGAACCTTCCTTAAAGGTTTTAAAATCAATTTGTAAATATAAAATTCAACCCCCATCTTGTATGTGTTCCATCCCATATCCATTTCCATCGAACATCATCTTCTTCCATGACATCATCAAAGACCACAGCTAAAAGGCACCTACACCTCATCTCTCGATTATAAATTGTTCTTAGGAGGGTGATATACATTCATTTATGATGATATGAGTAGGTGGGAGTCATTCCCAAAATAAATATGGCATTCAAGGAACATGAGGTTTTTAAGGATCACTTTCACCGCTTCCACCAAGTTCCGCACATGCATCCTATGCTCCACACTCCAATATTCAACCATGTCAGAAGCCTCACCCCAAATGGTTCTATAACTCACTCCACTATGGCGATAAGGGGAGGTATGTCTGGTTAATCCTAGATAAGACTACCGAATGGGAGCCACCACAGAGTGATCCCTCTAGGACACATTAACAGCCCAAATTACTTATCCTCTTTGATGAAGAACATGTGGTCTTTGTCCCTACACCACCAGCCATAGTTCAGATGATGTGATGCCTACATAAAGAACTTTTTCATGAAAACACCCATCTCGAAGAGACATATTCTATATCATTAGTGTAAAATGACACCCTAGTGCATTCTACAGGGTCTCTGATACTACGGAGAACATACCCACATATACCCGATCAGGATTGAGACCTCATCCACCCATTCAGTAAGCTAGGTTGACTCATCTAGTCATAAACATGATCAACAACTTTTGTGGGGTGACATGTGATGATGAAATCCAATTTGGAGATCCTCCACACACCATTTTCACCCAGAGTGGAGTTTATCCAGTCTCTCTCTCTCATCATGGAGGTCCCTACCATGTAACCAGCGTTGGTACAAGCAGAGGTCTATTCGTCTCATTGACATATTATGATGAGGTCATCCCCATGCTTATGATTCTAGATATGGAGGTCCTTCCCATGTATGAGATCTTCAAGGGAATGGAAACCCTCATGTTATTTTTGGAATAAGTGGAGGTCATTCCTATATCATCACTGACCAAAGAGAAGGTTTTCTTGGTTCTATCACAGATCAATATGGAGGTCCTCCCAATGATCTCACAAGGTCCAGTGGAGGTCCCCCTACTCTAGAAACTGTAAATGTATAGGTCATCATCTTTTTATCTACAATTAGTATTGGAAGTCCTCCCCATGTCTAGTTTGATCCCTTTGGAGTTAATTTTTATGATACCATTTACAACTAGTGTGGAGGCCTTACCCGTGCCACTAATAAAAAACATGTTGGTCCTCACTGCTTAATTGAAAAACTACATAGTGGTCCTCCCCATACCCAGTTTGATCAATATGAAGGTCCTGATCCTATTACCATATCTGAATAGTGTGAAGGACCTCCCCTATCTACCTGCTGTAGACATGGTGGTCCTCCCCATGTTCTAACCATCTCTAGTATATGCCATTCCTTCTCCACACTCTCAACCATAGAGGTCCTCCATGCTCATCTATAAATCAACTTGGAGGTCCTATAATTTTTTTTACACATAAAAACTTTCTCAACACACATCTTCCTACCAAGTTGGAGGACCACCTTTCCCCAACAACATCTGATATGAATGTCTACCTCATGTCACAATTATGTAAAGTAAATGTAATACCTCAACATTTTATCAGAAATATTATTTTTAATTTCACGGATGTCTTGTGTTGTACACTACACTAAGATTAGCTTACACTATACAAAACATCATATTATATTGTAGTTTACATAGACACTATTATTGGCTTGTGTTGCATGCACGATCGACCTTCCTCAATAGCACATGTTGTAAGCAATATCGAGTTTCACTAAACAATGATATATTATAATATTATAATGAACTAGCTGTTAGGATTAGTATTAACCATATTTTTAATTTTATAACATTATAATTCATCTTACACATTTTCTAGAGCATGTTTTGGGAACAAAATCAATTTGTTGTATAAAGGAAATATTTTAAAAAAATGCAGTTTTCCGTGTTTTTATAGCGCACCCATTTTAAGTATAATTTTTGACAAGTTTATAAGTTCAATTTGAAAAATTAAACTTCTTATTTTGAATCACGATATAAAAAATTATGTTTGATAATTTTTTGACATTATTCTGATGTCATTCATATTTTGATGATGAGTAAAAATAGGCTAAATTTTACTTAAAAGATACTTTTTTCATCAAGATAATTTATTTTGTTAAATTATAATATTTAATGATTTTAAAATATAAATGAAATATATTTTTACAATTTAATATAATATAAGTCATCATCATTAATTTTACATTGAATTCATAGGTAAAAACATTTCAATCTATTGCAATGTTTGAAATTTTAAAACCCATTTTTTCAATAGAAGAATTAGTTTTAGATCAAATAATGTAACATCTATGTATTGTATATAGAAAAATGGATTCCATGTTTGGAATTAGTAGGTCCCAAATATGTTAATAGGATTTTTTTTTATTTTAAGGAATTATAAATCGTAACTACGGTAAATTGTATTTACAACATTTAAAGGTAAATCAGGTAATTAAGGGTAAAAATAATATTATAAAATTTCCCATATACTTGAATAAATAATATTAGTTGATTATATTTTGTCATAAAATATACTTGGGTATAAATGGTATCTTGTGGAACGCACTTGGATGTGAATAAGACCTTTAATTTATTTTATTTACAGAAAGTGAAATATGTCTCACTCAAACTTTAATAATTAAAGTATTTTTAATATAAGGATATACATAATATAAATTCGATTATAAATATTCATTTGAATGATAAATTTTTTTTCTTCATCATGGTTATTTATTTGAGATTTTTAAGAAATATATAATTACCTTAATAACTTATACATTAATTATGCAGAAATTATTTATTAATCAAAAATCAATAGTATTGTTTTTATTAAAATAATAATACCCATAGAAAGGACCCGAAACTTGACAAAACATTATTGGTTCAGTGTTTATATTCTATAATCATCCAAGGGATGACTTGTGGAACATTTGGATCCCTATAAGACAGATTATGATATTTATATTATTTTATCTTAAATAATGTCAAAGTTGTCACCTTCATAATTTAATAAACTTATCATTTTAAAAGTAGGGTGTCTTAGAAGATAAATTTGACTAAAAGTATTCTATTAAAATCTATTTGATTTTTATTCATCATAGCATTTTATTTTTAATTTTTATGCATCAAATAAGTATATTAAATATTTAGACAATAATGTTGTAGTAATTATTTTATTAATAGAAATATTAAATAAATGTTTTTAAAAATATTAAAATAAATATTATATAAACTAATTAATGTGCTACACGAATTTTGTAGATACATATGTCATATTATAAATATATTAAATATTTTTGTTTGAACATATCATCTATGTGTATTTTTATTAAATTCAAAGGAATGAATAGTGTAAAAATTTACACCACTGTTATTTTATAAAAATAACATATTATTAAATTGTATAAAAATCAAAAAAAATATTTAAAAATTAATAATTGAAATTTATATGGTCTAAAATGTCATAATGTATCTAATTATTAATAATTTACAACACATAAGTAAGTATTTATAAGCGTTTAAAATTTAGAATATTATTACCACAAATAAAATTCAATATATTAAATAAGGATAAATTAAAATGATAAGGTTTAAAATAAAATCCAAACATGTATAAATTTGATTGGTTGATTATATTACAACCCTATCATACATTATATCCAAATTTGAGTCACATTTTATGTTTCTATGTGTGGTTTGATTTTATTATAAATTAATATTTTAGAGGTTTTCAAAAGTGCCCCTCTACTCTCTATTAAAAGGGAACCTCCTCCATTTTCTCTTCACTCTATTTTATGCCTCAAAGATCATCAGACCCCTAAAAAATATTCTTCTCAACCTCTATAGTTATATTATATAGGTTATGTTCTTCTCAAAAGAACTACTCTAATTCCCTAAGAGGATGTTTAAAAGAGGCGTGTCTAGGAAGAGGTAATATCTTCTACATATTCTTTCAAGTTTCATTCTACTTGTAAATCCTCTTATTTAGTTGTTTTATTATAAATTAATAACCATAGAATCACTAATATACTGATATGTTATTATAAAGATGATAAAATCCTATTTAAAATTTTATCCATCCTACTAAAAATGATGTCACGACGCGTGCGTACATACGACTTACCGTCTCTACGCTGTAGTGTAACCTTTTTTCCACCACTAACATGTTTGGATGGGTATAATGGGGGAAATAATAACCATATATTATTATTATAAAATTTTATTGATTATGAGAAATTATATCATCCACTCCAACACCATTCAATAATTATGGGAATGATATCATTGCTCCTGCGTACGTATGGATTATCGTCTCCACGATGCGATGAGATTCATTCTCCATGTTAACCATTTCAGAATGATTATATAGTATATATAATAGCAAATCATGAAATACATGACATAATAATGATACTAGATTTATGTATATGGTTTTTACATACTTCCATTCAATTTAACAAGGAAACAAAAATTGCATTCATGCGTACATACGACCTACCGTATCCATGAACGGTGTATTTCATTCCATTTATCGATCAATTTTATATATATATATTATATTTTGAATATATATTATATATAAATAATTTTATACATTTTGTAGGTAAGTAATCATGATCTATGTAATCATATGAATAATTACAATTCAAAACACGTATGATAAATGAAATGATTTTACCCAAAACGTTGCTTTATAGTGGATCTGACAAATGAACGAGTAATATAAAGTCATAAGTGAATCATATATGATATCATAACATTTATTATGGTACTTTTATAAGTTAATAATATGTTAAAACCCACTATACAAGAGTCTCAGACACATACGGAAGAAATTGGATGTAAGGTAAGGGATTATTTCGTCTCACTTTTATTTATGTGAGACATATGCCTTAATCACAATCTATTTCTTTTGTATGGTGATTATTCTTCCCACGAATGTTTTATGTTTTCTATTATAGAGGATATAATATTTACATATTCATATAATTTTTTTTATTTTATGACACGTATGATTCCTCTGATCATAAAACATAAGTGATAATTATTCCAAACACATTGTTATTCGGGATTGTTTATTATTATGTATTTACTAGGGTTATGTTTATCATCCATATCAATGTTTTTTTAAAATGTTTTCATAAAATGATTAATATTATTACATGTATGTTTAAATTAATTTTTACCCTTTTTGGATTCTACCACATGGTATTAAAGGTATCTTTATTTTTTTGACCATACGAGTTACTTTTTGACTTTTCCGAAAAAAAGTACAAGAAGAATTGTTTTTTAGCTTATACAGAATGAACGGATTTTACGGTTTATAACGCCTTATTTTCCTATAAAATATTTCATGATTATTTTCAACAAAATCTTTTTCTTTGA
Source organism: Viscum album (assembly GCA_963277665.1). Taxonomy (NCBI): domain Eukaryota; kingdom Viridiplantae; phylum Streptophyta; class Magnoliopsida; order Santalales; family Viscaceae; genus Viscum; species Viscum album. The sequence continues at coordinate 671,844,192 of OY728157.1, read as the reverse complement.
AAATTTCATGAAATTTTGAGAAAATAAAATGATTTGAATGAAAATATGATATTTTCCTCAAGAATTCATTTCAAGTGTTTTATCCAAACTATTATCTCTCCAAGCATACATTCTTTATTATGTTTAGGGTTCAAGTATAATTTACATATTTTTTCTATGGATTCATTTTTCTTATGATGAATTGATATCCATTTCTTATATATGGATTATGTTATGATGGGATGATGTCTATGAAACCCATTTTATTCATTGGTTTATGATTAATGATGTATGTTTATTTTGAGGCAATCTAAAGAATGATTTAATTATGAGATTGGTGGGACCTATATCTCCCAACAATGCATTGGGTAAATATTTATATCTCTTGATATTGGAATGGCTGGAAGACATGTGAATCTGATTCAGTAATACAGGGATGAAATGACAAGTAAACCCAATTCAGTAATGGACTTTGTCCACTATGTTGGTCTTGGAAATAATGTCGTGGATACTATGGAAGTAATAAAATGTTCTTAATGTATTCCATAGTTACATGTTTTATTCCCATTCTATTATATCTTGATTAATGTTCCTTTATGATCTATGAGTTATTTAATGCCATGATTTATTTCATTACTCATGATTTTGCGGTTTTATGTTCATGTTTTTATGTTCAAATGTTTATTAATTGTTTTATGGTCTCCATTTTTACCATTTTTGAGAATTTTAGATCAACCATTTTATATTTTATTTTTCCCAGGATATAAATATAGGTTTTAAGTATGAAGAAAAGTGGAAGATCTTTGTGGGAGATGTTGAAGATCTTTCACCATATTATAATATTATGTTCTGAGTTTTTAAAGACACTATTATAATATAATACTTGGGTGAATGTTTTTTTATGTATTAAGTATTTCGAAAAAGTAATTTAATGTCCATGTACATCAAGCTTGGAACTCTATAGTTGGTATCAGAGGAAAGGTTTAGTTAACCTTTGGAATCTAGGATGCGAAAACTTTAGTGAGATCCCTAGAGATATATATATGGTATGTCTAGGGATGTCTGTAAGGATATGTATAGGTATAGATTATAATCCTAGAATTGTGGTAACTATCATGAATAACCAAGGAATAAACCTAAGATATTAGAGATTGAATGTAATCCCCCTTGATTATGTTGTTTTCCTAGAATGATTTTTTCCTCTCATACAAATCTTTTTTGGTTTTAGAAAATGGTAGGAAATTGGAATATTCATGATAATGGAGAATATAAGGGACAATGGAATGATATTATTCATGAGAACCCAAATAAAATGAGATTTGGAAGTCCAGATATCGTTATTATTCTTAATCAGAAACCTCAAAATTTGATCATTAATCTCAACATTGGTAAGTTTCCTAACTCAGCTAGTAAGAGAAATAAGAGTTTTATGATGATCATAGAGGATTCAAAGTTCAATTTCCCTCAAGTAAATCATGTGGGAAAAGGAATCAAGGGGAATGTTTCAAAGGAACAGGAAGATGTTTTGGCTATGGAAAAGGAGGACTCAAAGCCAGTAATTACAAAGGAAAAGGATCTGTTAACACCATGAAAATGGATATTGATATTCCAAGACATTAACAATAGTTAAAATTTTAAAATTTGGAATGTAAGTACATTATGAAAAGAAAGGTTCTAATGGAAAATATCATGAAGAGAATCAACATGGTCGTATGGGTAGTATTTATGTTGATGATGATGAAGAGACTACAAATGATATATGAGAATAAATAAGTGTTGGGAAATAAAATGATGAATCTTGGTCAATGGTTTAAGAAGGTAGTGGAATTATTGTTGGTTTATCAAGAGTAATGTTGTATAAGTAATTTCATTTTAATATGGAAGAAAGAAACATCTAATTCTAGTTATGATATTGTTTTTCTTTATGTTTTTGAAGGTATATGTTGAATGATATTGGTAACAATGAAAGGTTATTCAGATATTTATGGAAAGTAGATGATATGAACATAATTAAGGGATAATGATATAATGAAATGTTTGAAAATATTAATGAGATCATGAATGATATAAGGACAGTGTGATATCATGGTTTGTGTATATAGAAATTTTGGGGTTTTTATATGTGGGAAGAGTTAACTTTTTACAAAATTAATGTTTTCACAAAGATTCTGTGTTAATTCATGTTACAAGAGAATACATGATTAAGGAATTACCATGTTTGAAATGTGACCAACAACATATATATTATGATATACGGGGGCCAAATGATGGTATTCAATGCTTGGTAGATGACCTATCTAGTAAACATTTTCTTTATACAATGAGATTGGACAGAAGTATTTTGGATAATCCAAAAGGTTGGAATGGAGTAAGTTGGACATCAGATAGTATTATTTAATGCTACAACTTTTTTTATTATTTCTCAAATGTCATAATGGTGTATTTTTAGAAATAGGTCACACAACAGGATGGGAAACAACCCATCGTATCGGACAAGGATGCGGGAATCGAACCCACTATCGAAGTGTAAATGGCCTTTATTGCATACCACTGGACTATAAGAAGTCCCTGGTTATTAGAAATTAGTTTTTTATTAATAGATATGATATATAAAGTATAATTCCATTTTAAAAACCATATATTATTAACCTCATCATAGATGGACTTATGTATATCTAATAACTTGTGCTATCCTTTTTTCGATAGAGAGAGATGGAATGACCTATCATTATATCACATGATTTCCTAACACTTCATGATTGAACAATTCAAATTCATTTAATTATATAATACATGAATTAGAAATTATTCATGGAATGACCAACAATGATATTACAATGAAATCAAGTAAATATTTCTCCTTATGAAAAACATCATCCACTTTATGGAAATGATCGTGAAAAACAAAAACATTGTCCAAGTACCATCATATCCGACGAATCAGATGGTACTTTAGATCATCCCAAATTTATGGCTTTGTGATTGTTGGCCTTTTCATAGCCATGTTCTCTACAACTCTTCATCTGAATATGGTGGTTAGATTTATCTTCAATATCTACATTTTCAACTATATTCTCTTATGTGGAAACCCAGTGATGAGTTACTTTGGGAGACAGATATGTTTCTAATATTACTTTTTAAAATTATGTTTTATTATTCTTTTTTAAGATATGGGTTCTATGAAAGAAATATTTAAGTATTAAATGGTTTAAAAACCCGAAAAATTTTGAGGGAGAAATTCATTTTAATGGAGGTAGAATGTAACACCCTGAGATTTTATAAGAAATATTTTTTTTGATTTATTTGATGTCTTGTGTTGTATTCTACACCAAGATTATCTTTCACGATAGGCAACATCATATTATATATTTTTATAGACAAAAACTATTCTTGGTTTCTGTTACACGCAAGAGAGACCTTCTTCACGAGTGTGTGTTGTACGCAATACCGAGTTTCACTAAATAATGATATATTATAATATTATTATGAACTACCTGTTATGAATACTATTAACCACATTTTTAATTTTATAACATTATAATTGATATTATGCATTTTCTAGAACATGGTATGGGAACAAAATTCATTTTTCATATAAATGATGCATTTTTTTAAAATGTAGTTTTGCCGTATTTTTATAGAGCAACCATTTTAAATAAAAAAATTTAAAATTTATAAGATTAATTTGAAAAATTAAACTTCTTATTTTGAATCAAGATTTAACAAATTATTCTGGATAAATGATTGAAATTATTTTGATAACTTTCAAATATTGATGAATAGTAAAAATAGGATAAATTTAACTTAAAAAAACATTTATCATCAAGATAATTTATATGGTTAAATTATAATATTGAATGATTGTAATGTATAAATAGAATATATATTTACCATTTAATATAATATAAGACATTATAATTAATTTTACATTGAATTTATAGGTAAAAACATCTTAATCTTTTGCAATGTTGTCACTTTTAAAACCCATTTTCTCAACATCGGGATTAATTTTAAACTAACTACTTCAACTTCTGTGTATTTAATTTCGAAAAATGGTTTCCATATTTGGAATCATTAGGTCCAAATTATGTTAATAGGCTACTTTTTATTTTAAGGCATTATGAATAGTAACTACAGTAAATTTTATTTATAATAGTTAAAGGTAAATCCAGTAATTAAGGGTAAAAATAATATTATAAAATTACCCTAATACATGTATTAAATTTTTTTGATGGTTATATTTTGTCCTAAAATATAATTGTGTCGAAAGGGTATCTTTTGGAACCCACATCGATGTGATAAAGAACTTTATTTTATTTTTTTTAAAGAAAGATAAATATGCCTCACTCAAAATTTAATAAATAATGTATTTTTAATATAAGGATATACATTATATAAATTAGATTATAAATACTCATTTGAAAGATAAATTTTTTTATTCATCATGGTAATTTATTTGTGTTTTTTGAGAAATATATAATTACCTTAATAACATATTCATTAATGATTCCTAAATTATTTATTTAGTGAAAAATAAATAATATAGTTTTTATTAAAATAATAATACCCATCAAAAAGACCATAACCTTGTAAAAAAATTATTGGTCGAGTATATCAATAACGTAATCAACAAGGGTCGACTTGTGAACATTTGGAGCCTTAAAAATAGATTATGACATTTATATTATTTCATTTTAATTAATGGAAAAGCTGTCACCTTCATAATTTAATAAACATATCATTTTAACATATCGGTGTTTTATAAGATAAATTCAACTAATAGTATTTTTATGAAAGCTATTAGATTTATATTAATAATAGTATTTTGGTTTTAATTTTTATGCAACAAATATGTATATTAAATATTTATATCATAATCTTGTACTAATTATTTTTTTAAGAGAAATATCAAATAAATGGTTATAAAAATAATAAAATAAAAATTATATGAACTAATTAATGTGTTACACAAATTTTATAGATAAATATTACATATTAGGAATTTATTAAATATTTTTGTTCGAAAATATCAACTGTTTAGATATTATTTATAATTAATGTAATTAAGAGTGTCAAAATTGACTCAATTGATATTTTATAGAAATAACATATTATTAAATTGATGAAAAATAACAAAAATATTTAAAAATTAAAAATTTATATTTATATTGTATAAAAAATTATGGAAAATTAAAAACACATAAGTAAGTATTTCTAACAATTTAAAATATTGAATATTTTTACCACAAATAAAATTAAATAGATTAAATAAGGATAAATAAAAATGATAAGGTTTAAAATAAAATTAAAACATGTATAAAGTTGATTATTTGATGATATTACAACCCTGTCTTACCTCATATCTTAATTTTAGTCACATTGGAAGTTTTAGGTGGGGTCTGAGTTTATAATAAATTAATATTTTGGAGGTTTCAAAAGTGTCCTTCTCCTCTCTTATAAATGGGCACCTCCTCCCTCTTCTCTTCACTCCATTTTAATCATTCAATCTCGTACAACCCCTATAAAATCCTCTTATAAACCAATATAGTTTATTATATAGGTTTTGGGCTTCACAAAAGACCAACTCTAGTGCCCTAAGAGAATGTTTAAAAGAGGCACGTCGAGGAAGAGGTAATCTCTTCTCCCGATTCTTTCAAGTTTCTTTCTTCTTCTACTTCCTCTTATTTAGTTGATTTATTATAAAGTAATAACATAAAAATCACTAATATACTGAAATGTTATTATTAATACGAAACAACCTTATTTCACCTTATATCCATCCTATGAAAAAATAAATCACCGCGTGTGCGTACTTACGGCTTTCCATCTCCATGTCGTGGTGTAATCTATTTTTCCACCCCCACTATACTTGGATGGGTATAATTGTGTAAATAATAACTATATATGATTATTATAACATCATACTGATTCTGAGGTATTATATCATCCAATTCAATTCAATTCAATAATTATGGTAACGATATCATCGCTCGTGCGTACGTACGAATTACCCTCTCCACGACGCGATAAGATTCATTTTCCATGTTAACCATTCCAGTATTATTCTAATGTATGTATAATAAATAATCAGGAAATATATTACATAATAATTGCTCTTGATTTATTTATTTTTTATTTACTTACTTTCATTAAATTTAATAAGGAAACGAAAACATCGTTCATGCGTACATACAACATACCGTCTCCATGACCGGTGTATTTCATTCCATTTATCAATCTATTATATATATATATCTTATATAATGAATATATATTATATATAAATCACGTTTTTCATTTTTTAGTTAATTAATCCTGATCTAAGTAATTATATGAATAATTACATGTCAAAACACGTACGATAAATGAAATTATTTTACCCAAAACGCTGCTTTAAAATGGAACTAACAAATGAAAGGGTAATATAAAGTCATAAGTGAATCATATGTGATATCATAACTATTATTATGGTTCTTTTTATACATTAATAATATTTTTACACCCAATATACAGGATCCTTGGACACATATAGAAGAAAGTGTACCTAAGGTAAGGGATTAGTTCATCTCAATTTTATTTCTGTGAGACATATGCCTTAATCAGCATCTATTTATTTTGTATGGGTTTTATGCATCCCATGAATGTTTAATGATTTTTATTATGGAGGATATGATATTTACATATTCAAGTAATTTTTTTATTTAATGACACGTATGATTCCACTGATCTTAAAATTTAAGGGTTAATTTTCCTAATCTCATTCTTATCCATGGTTCTTTATTCATAAGTATTTACTAGGGTTTTGTTTATCATCCATATATAAGATTATAAAAACTGTTTTCATAAAATGTTTCCTATTCTTACATTAATTTTTAAAGTCATTTTTACCCATTTTGACATCTACCACATGGTATGGAAGTAATCATTCTTTTATTTACCATACATGGTACTTTTTGACTTTTCTGGAAAACGTATGAGAGGAATGTTTTTTTAACCTATACGACATGAACGGATTTTTACAGTTTCATAACACCTTATTTTCATGAAGCTTCCTGTACAAGATTTCATGATTATTTATAAACAAATTACATTACTTTTAAAATTTCATGGAATTTTGAGAAAAGAAATTGATTTTGAAGAAGAAATGGTATTTTCCTCAAGAATGCATTTCATGTGTTTTATCAAAACTATTTTCCATCTAAGATGACATTATTTAGTATGTTTATGTTTTAAGTATAATTTCTCTATTATTTACATGGTTTCATATTTTTATTATGAATTGATATCAATTTGTTCTATATGTATTATGTTATGATGGGATGATGTTTATGAAACCCATTTTATTCATTGGGTTATAAAGAAATTATTTATGTTTATTTTGAAGCACAAGAAATAATGATTTCAATATGAGATTGGTGGGACCTATATCTCCCTATAATACATTTTGTAAAGATTTATATCTCATGAGACAGACATGTCTAGAACTTCAAGTTAATTTGATTCAATAATACAGGGCTAGAACGACAAGTATACATGGTTCAGTAATGGACTTTGTCCACTATAATGGTCTTGGAAACAATTCCTGGGATACTATGGAAATAATTACATGTGCTTAATGGATGCCACAATTACATGTTTTATTCCCTTTTTATTTTATCCTGATTAATGTTCCTTTATGATCTATGTCTTATGTACTGCCAAGTTTTATGTCATTACTCATGATTTTGAGGTTTTAGGTTCATTTTTTTACGTTCTAATTTTTTTTATTTGTTTTATGTTCTCCATGTTTACCCATACTGAGCATTTTAGCTCACCCATTTAATGTTTTATTTTCCCCCGGATATAAAAAATGTTTTAGGTAAGAAAAAAATTGTGAGGATCATTATAGGAGATGTTTAAGATCTTTCAACATGATTAGAATATTACGTTCTGAGTTTCAGAAACACTAATCTATTACGGTCTTTGGGTGTCTATTTTTTTAAGTATTAATTATCCCACAGAATTAATGTAATGTCCATGTACGTCAATATTGGGTCTCTACAGAAGAGGTCCTCCCCACTCTAGGTCCAACCTGCATAGAGGTCCTCCCTATTCACAAGATATACCCTACCCAAAAGAACATTCCCTAGGAAAATGTTGGAATCATTGTTGTTGAATGAAGAACCCCAAGAAGTGCCATATCATTTTTAATCGAGTCTATTTACCATATATATAAGAATAAGGAGACTCAAGGATTGATCCTTCAACTAATTCATCTACATTAGTGTCTGGGGAGGAACTAGGGGAATGATTTTTTTCCTCCAAGAAGTTGGGATATACCATATCCCTTAATCCCATCATAGGTACATGCAGGTGGGGGATGATTTGGCTTCATTATTGTATCTTTCTTTAGAGTCATCTCTATCATCACAAGAATAATTTTTTACCTCGACATAAGATCACATACAGTAATTTTGGGGAATGGTTGATGATGAACACCCACTAAACACTACCCATAAAACCCCCACCATCTCAATGGAAGTGTCGGTAAACAGCCCATCTAATAGAGACCTGATGATGAGTTTGGTAATGCACCTAAGATATGAATCCATTATTATGATTCCATTATCTCAATCAACATCCTCTCCATTAGGATCTTCACCACTACAATGGGATACATCAATGTTGATGACAATTCCGTATCCACCCCTAGTAAATGAACAAGGAAACCAAGTGATGTGTGTCTCTTCTGAATGAACCATATTATAGAACACTATAGTGGTGAAATAGTTATATGAAATTTTTTGATTGATCATTACTCTAGAAATAAAAATTATGGTGTCCCTTACCAAGAAGATGCCATTTTCATCAGTAAACCCCTATGGTTAATGCATTTACGCATTCTAGGATGATGATTGGATAGTATAAAAAGTAGGTAGAACCTTTACAACATCGGCAAACATTTTTTCATTGTTGACCTAGCAGAGCTTCTTTTTCCTCAGTACCCTGCATCACCCGACTCTCACCAATATCTTCAGCAGAGTTGTCTTTAGATAATCGTTTTTCATTAGAATTTTTTAAGTAGGTTTCTTCACTTATGAAGATCTAGGGAGGGGAAATATGATGCTCACCAATTTAGTCTAATCACAGGACATCTAGTCCCAAAAAATTATATTGAGGATATTTATCCAAAACTATCATAGAAATTATACCATGATATATATCTCCCAATCCACCCAATTTTCATGATAATCATCCTAGGAACTCATCCCAGGTTCTTCCTATGGAAACTCCTTAGGTTGTTGCTCAAGCTATTCCACCAGCTGGTCCACAAGACACTATGTTTTCCTACCATGTTGAAGAACATGTTAATGAACTAATAGTTAGGAATCTTACTTTGGATTGGAATACCCATAAAGACGATCTAATGTCGACTCTCATCTCCCTCCTTGAGGCCCTGGAGACATGATTGTTGGTGATCCCACCTATTGGAATGTATTATCCGACATGGGAGGATGATATATCGGAACCCCTAGATTTATGTAATGCTACCTTCACCCCCATTCTATGGTATAGGAAACCGAATTCTCCATATGGACCACATTATTTAATATTGTGGGCCATGCTGGGAACTAAAACACTAAAGGAATCCTCTATGATCCAGTGTTTCATACAATCAATATATGGTCCTACATTCATTATGGTACACCCATTTATACATTGGATCAACAATTGGTTTGAAAAATGTTCACATGATTTTCTAAATCATTTTAGCTCCACCACAGAAAAGGCCAGTATTTCTATCCTCTTCAAATATATGAAATTTCTTGATGAGTGAGTCGTAGACTTTACCACTACGTGGAAAATCCTCATGAATTAACCCAATTTTCTACTAACTATTGAATTTTTTTGATACTAGTGGTGGGGAGTGTTAAATATAAATTTGGATCCCTCCCTCATCACAAATAATTTACCAGGTAGATTCTAATATTTCTAAAACAATGCTAAAAACATAGAGGAGGCTTTTCAACAATCTGGGATGGTATGCTTGTTTCCTCCCGCAGCTCCGAAAAAAAAGATATTCCAAGGCCAATACTGCTTCTTTTACAAAGGTAGAGTCCTCTACGTAACTATAATTGTCACTATAAGAGCCACTTATATAGAATCAACAAGGAAAATAGCTTGAATTCCATCTATAGGCTCAGTATTACACACCGTACATTCGGTTTTAACCACCCCATCAAGAACCACTAACAATGCTATATAATGATGCTGTAGCCCCAAATTAGGCTACATCCTCTCGTGATGGCTATGCACGTTGAGTCCCTTTCATGGAAAGGAGATATCAGAACTACATGTTTTATGAGGCTCAAGTCCCCCTGTTATTCCCAAGTGTCTATGATTAGGGAATCCTGATGTTTCCAGAATGTCATAATTCCCAATAGGCTGATCTTAATGAATGTCCCGACTAATGTAATTATATGAAATTCTGGGGACATATCAATAAGTGATTCTAGGTGTTTCAGGACTAGTACTATGACCAGATTGAAAATATTGTGGTTAGATTGGGTCATTTCGCCTGCATAGGTGACATGTATCTCTATAATGCCTTCCTGTAATAGAGAAGGTGAATATAAATGGGTATCTGACCACAGGTCTCAGAAATATGATGATTGGTTATCCCGAAGAGGTGTTCTTCACATTCATGGTGTCATTAATGGTCGTTTGAAATGACCCAAGACTATAATGGTATATATGCATCATCCCACATCCAATTATACACCCATGTATCAACTTTATAATTCTTCAAGTATGAGGCTCCAAAAAACCTAGGGGAATGTATATCCCCTTACTAGGGCCAAGACCATATTTTATTCTTGGTGATTTCATGAACCTAAAGATTGTAACCACACCCTGAATTTTATCATTATGAGACGGTTCCTTAGGTGATGATCATGATAATGCCTCACTGATATCCATCAAGATAGTTGATCCCTACATAGTTCTTGGAAATGAAAAGCATTGAGGAGATCCCCTAAATGTTACTTGTCACTGCCATCATCAATGAGGTTGTGGATTTGTGAACAATCCAAATTATGATGTAAGTGTTTCCAGTCAAGCTATGCATGATATTTTTTTACCAAATACCAGGCTTAGTGTAGGACTCATCATGTCCATTATTATCATTATATATCTTCATATTTAGTGCCACCACCATTTTTCATACTCGACCAGGATGAGCCGCCCTGATCGTGTCATGATTAGTGACATCTAGTTGTGGAAAAACCCTAGTCATCTAATAGACATCCATAAATAATTTTATGAGGACTAACTAGTGAGTGATGAGAAATCCCCATCACCATCCAAATTCCTCCAGTTCAATCAATATCACCCATCATACCTCTTACAGTAGAGTGACCTTCTATTGGAATATATTTTCATTTAACATAGATGTATGATGTGATAAAACATCTTTCCATCATCCCTTCCATTATCATGATCATTTAGGTCCTCCTCTTATATGAATACATGCATGAATCAATCATAGAATTCTTTTAAAGTCCCCTCCACTTCGGAATAGAGGTATAGATAGTAGAATAATTTCATGCTGAAGAAGTATAGAGGGAATAATGCCAAGCAATCAACTCATTCTATAGAGAGGATGACATTTGTCCTATAAATGGGATAATTGTTATGATACACATCACATACTAGATCGATGATGTTGAATAATGCCACTATATAATCAAAATAGGTTCTAGGATAAATCTCATCCAAACCCAGATACTTCACATGTTATGACTATTTTAAGTAAATCTATATACCATTTACATGAATATTTAGTGTTATGGTAGTACCGAGAAGATGGAGTGTGGAAATATTCTCCTAAAGACCCTATTTAGCGGCCTAATTCCCAAAAATAAATTCTTGGTCTTCCCTTTAGACACCCCCGTTAATGCATTAATGGGTATGACATGGATTTTTCTTCTTACATTAGTCCCCTCCTCATATCACTAATGCATCCAATACTCCAACAATAGTTGAGTGGATGTGATCCATGGTGGTTCATCTCTAATTTCCACTTGTGGATACCAATGACTATAGATATCCTATTAAAAGTTCAACGAAAAAATGGTTCATACCCCTGAGGATGAGAAAACTAGTATTGTGGCCAACCCATTGGTATATTTGGATGATTCCATCATCCTCCTGACTCACTAGATGGAGGAAACAATGATGGAGTTGAGAAAACTCTTCATGTTTTATGAGTTATGGGGAAGACCTGTTCCCAATCATATGTAATTTTGAAAGATTTCCTCATACTTATATATATGTAGGGATCCTGTATTACCAGAACCCCTTACCCCTGTTAGGTATGATGGTATTCTCCCCATTTCCACAAAAGTACACCACACCATCTTGTTTCACCTGGCTAGAATATGTCTACATATACTGACACTCTTCAACTGTTTTGATATCATTAATAGCATGCCCCTTAGTTAAAGGATGGATGGAATCATTTTAAACACTTTTGTTTCCATTTTTTCAATAGTGCAGGATTATCCTATTATAGTTTACACTGGCACTCAAGACCGAACCATCATTCATTTAATGTCAATTATCATAGTATAATTAAATTCTCCTAATGATCCTCCCACCTCATACAATTATGTGGATTTTTTAGATTTTCCTCCTACATATGAAGATGGTGTCTCCACCGTCGTCGATGAGTTTTTTCATGTGAATCTCAATACCATGGAAGAACCAACAACAAAAATGATAATCACAACCATTCTTAAATAGTAATAGAAGTTGTCTATGGATTTACTGAATAAGAATGAAAATGTATTCACCTAGAGTTTTGATGGGATTCTCTTACTAGACACTCATGTCATCATCCATAGTCGTTCTCTCTCGATAAGTCATCATGGGTACAAAAATTATCCAATAAAGGTGAACCCATCCAATGGTGATATGGTCGAGGCCTAGGTTGATGACATCCTTAATGAATAATTCTTCAAGGTTTTCTTGTAATCTAGGGGGTTAGTGAACATCATCCCTCTCAGAAAAAACAAAAGATAGACTATAGTTTATATCCAATTGAATGACCTCAACCGCCACAGTTTGATGATGACTTACCCCTTATAGTGACAGAGTTGTTGATCAAGTTTTTTCATCATTACCTAGTTTAGGATCCTTCCCTTAAGAGAGACTCAAACATGTGGTTAATGATTCTCTTGGACTGTATTTTTTCAGACCCCCATGATATTTTTAATCTTTTTCTTCTCCAAAATTTAATAAAAATGGTTAATTTTAGTCATAGTTATTGATCGATTCCACTTCTGAATTATATGATTTATCCTTCATGTATGGAAATTATATGTATAATAATATTTGTATGAACCCCAAAGATTTGGGTTTAACCACTTTCAGGGACGTTATGATATTAGAAAATTCCTTTCAATTTAAAAAACTAAAGCACTAATTATTATCATTCCATGCACCACATATTCAAACTGATCCTCAAGATGCTAGTGGAATACACTATGGATGATTTTTGGTGGCAAAATGATGCTAGTGTCGGGACCTTATTAGAAATCATGATAATTTGATTAGCTTACTCTGCTCCTAAAGCGTGAAGATGAACACCTTTAAGTGTTCCTTAGAGGTTACCGATGGAAAGTTCCTTCATTTCATTGTCAGATACAGATGCATCATTATCATACAAGAGATGATAATGCCATCAGACAGATGAATCCTTTGAGAAAACACTACATTCTCCATGAATTTCAAGGAAAAATAGCCTATATACAAAAATATTTTTCAAATCTGGATAGAGAGTGAAACACATTCTCTAACTCATGAATAACGGCACTATTTATGAATTGGATAGTGGGTTCTAGAAAGCTTTTGAGGAGATGAAGTATTATAATATACACCATTCATTTTTGGTGCATCCTATCTTTATAAAACCACTAGTAATTTATAAAACCTCCTTAATGTGATCCCCATGCACACATCATTCCTAGAAGAATTACAATGGAACATAGGAAAAATTTTATTATCTCATTTTCATGCTTTTTAATACAGAGAAAAAATATTATTCTATCAAGAAGTGTTGCCTCATGCTATTTTTTTACATTGTAGATGATAGAGAATTATTTTTATCATCATAATATACAGGCAGTTTTATTTATGGATTTTCTAATGTATATTCTGAACGATGTAAAAGGCCATATAACTCTGTTTTTAGTTATCCTTCAGTAGTTCTACATGAGGTTTTTCCCAAATAATTCAATCAAAAGGCATGAACTAGATGATTTTATGGGCCCCCATATGACCTTAAAGAGCATTCCCTAGATCCTTATTTTCACGATGAGGCCATTCTATTAATGTATTAGGATATGTCATGTTGTAATATTCATTTTTATAGTTCCACCAAATGTCCAATTGGTAGAAGGATTAATGTTCCCTGACTCAACATTGTAGGCAAAAAAATTTCTGGTGGCTACACCAACAATTAAATAGTGTATTGGGATCTCATAGCTAGTCTTTAGTGGTCCCTTTATATTGATGTTCCCCACCTATATGTGAAGGGTGACTCAGATATATTCATAAAAAAGATCAATTGTGACATTATCGTTAGAAATCCAAAGTTCTTACCCTTTCTCAAGAATCATCGCAATTTGATGTCCAAGTTCCCCTCTAAACTAGATGTCATTGATATTCCATGGTCATATAATAGTAGATCTATTGTCCTAGATTGTTAATCCAATTCACTATTGAGCCTAATGAGAATGATCTATGCATTCATGTGGTGCATGGAAGGGTCATCTCTCTGTTCTTTGTAGATGATGATGTAAACCAGAAGACAAGAAAACCTACCACTATTTCTTCCACATCATGACATCTAGATTCCCCTACCATATTAGGAGAAACCTATTATAAGAAAACCCATTTAATTGAGTACCACCATCATTAAAATCTACTGACAGAAAGAGGCCACCAAGAGAGCGTCCTTATACATGTAGTGTAGTTATCCCTCTAATGATATCCTAAACTTTAATATATCCTAAAAAACAAGTGATTGATGGAATTATCCTATATTGAATTCTAGAATATCATATTTCCTTGGTTATAACAGAATTTATAATCGGATCATGTGAGTCCCATTATTCAGTTTTTAATCTTTGTCACTAGATTTTAATGATAGGATACATTTGGCCCACCATGGTGCATAACTATGATGAGTTCTCCAATAGGTTCCACACATGTCAGATTCATTCGAAAATTTTTCAACGACCACCAGAGGACCTCCATTCTAACATGTATTTTCAGCCCTTTGGGATTTTTTGATGTAACATTCCAAGTAAGTACTGAATAATAAATATTTTTATCTATGTCTATTTATTAATTATATAGAGTTTTAGAGGCTTAAAATGAGAATAAATCCAATCATAATCCCGGAATACACTAATGTTTTTAAAAGATTATTTTACTTCCCTTTGATGGAAATCCTTTTTTAAATCAAAATTTTAAAAATTTTATAAGATATATTTTTCAAAATAAACTTATTTTTTATGATTGGTACATTGAAATTTACTTTGGGTGATTTTTTAGTATTTTTCTGACAATGTTCATTTTTTAATGAATAGTGAAAACTACTGCATTTTTACCTCAAAACATCATTTTCATCTAATTTAATTATATGGTTAGATTATCTTTTTAATTGGTCTTAAAGTGTAATTAGAATATATTTTTAGCATTTAATCCAATGGTGGTCATTATGATTAATTTCACTTTGGAATTTGGCATAAACTAATGCTAAAATTTTAATAGATATTGTTTCAAAAAAACCGCTATTTGTTTTGACAACGGGAATTATTTTTAAATTAATTATTGCAATTTCTGTGTTTGGAATTTGGTAAAATGGAATAAATATTTGAAATCATAAGTTCCAAATTATGTAATAAAGACTCTTTTTTTAAACATTATGAATAGTAACGATGATAATTATCATTAATTATCTTGATTAATTAGTAATCATGTAGTTAAGGATAATAAAATAATATCACAATAATAGCAAATTACCCCAAAAGTGTCCTAATACTACTGGTTGTGTCATTTACGACCATTGGATTCCTTGTACCAAACAAGGGGACCCCATGGAATCACTTTTGTGTGATAATGACTTTTTATCATTTTATTTTTAAAGAAAGTTAAATATAACAAAGAATGTATCACCTAAGTAAAACATTTTTAATTTTGTCTAAATAAATGATCTATTAGACTATAAATAGTCATTGGAAATCTAAAAATATTTCCTACATCATAGTATTTTTTATAATTTTTAGACATTATATATATTAAATTATTTATGACATCATGATGATGCAACGATTACCTCATTAATAAAGGATTTAGATAAAATGAAAAGATAATGTAAAATCGAAGACATACACATGTCAAAAACCTATTTAATGAGTATATTTCGAACCATTATCACCTTATCATCCAAATAAATCAATGTGGGACCTTTGAAATCCGAAATGAATTTGAAAATAAAGTAACATTTTATACCTTTCCAAGAGTGCCCCTCCTCTCCTCTTATAAAAGACCCCCACCTCTACCACTTTACCCACACCTCTAAAGTCTTTGGCTCGGACAACCCCTACTAATTTTGTCTCTCCACATACCTATCTTACTCATAGAAGACTCACTTTGGGCAGAAGTCTTTCCAAGGAAGCCGTTGAGATCTAATCAAACAGAGTAACCTGATTTTAAGGTAATGCCTTCACTTGTGTTCTTTTGTTTTATTTTGCTTCTCCAACCCCCTAAACTCTTCTTATTCATTTATTTTCTAGAAAATAAAGTATCTTCAATATACTAGGATTTTTTTTATTAGAAGTATTAGAGCTACACTTACATACACCTACATCTATTGGTTAAAGAACATTCTGTTTCTGTGGATGGTTAATTTCTGCCTCACCAAACGATGATTGTTCAATATTCTTTTTAATCCTTCAAAGGTGGAAATTAAGATGCCACTATATTTATATATGATATATAATATGTTTATGTTTTCCTTAAGCTTCTGTATTTTTCATTTATGGAATACCTTTATGGCTTTTATTATGGGTATACGCGATATCTTCATTTTAGGAAGTGCGGACTGCCACCCCCTCAAAGTGATTTGATTCATTAATACCAAATGTGGTATGTATAAAGGATATATTTAATGATATTATATATGATACCATACTGGAATTATAATATTATTATGTATCATTATGTTTTAATTCCATTAAAGTATGAGATAGAAATGAAAGTAGCGTTCATGCGTACGTACGACTTACCATCTCCATGAACGGTGCATTTCATTTCCTATCCCCAAATCTAATATACTATTATAAGTACATATATATAATGGATATATATGATGTATGTTACATATAAATGATCAATATAATTATGGAATTAAAATATACATATCTCTCATTTAGTTGTAATTCCATTAATATGACATAGAAATGAAAGTAGCGTTTATGCATACGTACGTCTTACCGTCTCCATGAACGGTGCATTTCATTTCTTACCTCTAAATGATTATGTAATATTATAAATTCATGTATATACTGGATATATATGATATATATGGAATCTACATCAAGAATATCATTCTTGAGATAATGGATATTTGACTACGTGAACAACTGGTAAATATAAGTAGTTCACTTTTGACTCAAGTACCAAATATCGATAAAAAGACTGTTATTAACTTAAACGATTACATAATGTTAATAACATGGTAGTAAGTGATATAAAAGGAATAATGAACTTGAAAAATGTTCTTAAGAAGGTAGAAATTAATTCAAGTTTATTATTCAGGACATTAACTAATGATCGAGTCAAATCGGACCTGAGGTAAGGGACATCATCTCAATCTCCATTCATTGAGGCATATTTTGTTTTATACACAACTTTCTTTTATATGGTGTATAAAACCCTTTTAATTTTAATCTTATTCAAAAGGAATATTTTTTTATACGAAGCGTTTTAATAAACGACAAAGGGAATGTTTTTTTCGTACGTATGCGGCGACAACGACTTATCCACCGCCGTGACCATTATTTGAGTTTCGGCTTCCTCCACAATCCATAACTTTTTTTGAATGAAAAATAAATACCTTGTTTTACTTTGGTATTGAAAATTGTTTTCATAATGTTTTTTATCAATGTGTTGTGTTGATATCTTGTGATTGAAAGGTGTAAATTTTATGTTTCCTTTATGCTAGTTTTATGTGATACGATTATGTTATGGTTCTTGGGAATTGTTATGAAGACGGGCGGTTCCGTGATAAACTAAGGGTGGGTGAGCCCGATATAGCTCTCCAATGCATTTTGTAACATGAATGAGTTAAACATTAAGGTTACTTCGAATAGATTTAGGGAATATACTATGATGGGTATTCCAAATGTAACCAAGAGGGTTACTCCCTACGTAAGAATGTTATGAATGCCTCAAGTTACATTTATGTCTTATGATTTCTATGATTTATTCATGATTTGATGTGGTATGTTAAAGTGCATATGTTTTAGGGGTAAACTATGATTTCATTATTATGTATATATGTACTCATGTTTCCTTTCCTTATGTTTATAACCCTTACTGAGATTTTTATGCTCATCCCAAGTTTTTGAAAATTTTTTCACAGGTCAAGGGAATGGTACATGATATGATGATAGTGTCAAGGATGTGTCAAGAAGGAATCCATGTATTATTTTAAATATGTTTCCGCTGATGGGAAAAAATTAGTACTATCTTTTATGTAACCACTTTGTTTAAATGTGGAATGTAATGCAAGTTTTATGATCTAGTTCTCTAAAACTCTAAACCTGAAAATATCCTCAATGTGTAATCTTGTAATAACTCAATATTAAGTAAGGTTTAAGGCTGGGGCCTTATAGTTGGTATCAGAGGTCAGTTTAGATAACATTAGGAGTTAGAATTCTACTAAATTATTATCCAAAAATATTTTTTTTATGGTCCAATTGAAATGATATAGCATTTGAAGATTACCATGTTGCTTCATCTAAGACATGTTTGTTCAGAAATGTTTTTCATGGAGGAAACAAAACAGATTTTATGGGAATGCATACAGAGGAAAATGACCTTTCAAATCAGTATCCTGAGTTGATTAGAATCAGAACTAAACAGTTTGTTGCCATGATGGCTAAGTTGACTTAGGTGAAAAATGTTGGTTGTTTTCATTGATGATATTTTGGTGTTTTCCAAAAGTAAAGAGTAGCATGAAAGACATATAAGGGTTATTTTTCAAACCATGAAAGGAAAGAAATTGTATGGGAAATTTTGCAAGTGTGATTTTTGGTTGCAAAAAATTTCTTTCCTTGGTCATATTGTTTCTAAAGATGGAATAACTGTGGATCCTACAAAAACAAGAGTTGTTGAAGAATGGCCGAGACCCACAAATGTAACCGAGATCCGTAGATTACTTGGTTTGGTAGGTTACCACAGAAGGTTTGTTGAAATTTATTCACAGTTATCTAGTCCAATGACTAAGCTAACTCGGAAGGGTGTTAATTTTATCTGGACAAAAGAATGTGATGATTGTTTTTAGGAGTTGAAAAAAATATTAGTGAATACTCCATTTTTGGCACTACCTTCCAGGAATGGTGAGTTTGTTTTCTACAGTGATGCTTCATTGAAAGGACTTGGATGCGTCCTTATGTAGAATGATCAGGTAATTGCATATTCTTCACGTCAATTGAAAACTCATGAGGTAAATTACCCTACACATAATTTGGAATTAGCTGCTGTTGTTTTTGATTTAAAAATTTGGAGGCATCATTTTTATTGAGTAAAGTGTGAAACATATACCGCTCAAAAAAGTTTAAATTATATATTCACTAAGAATGAATTGAACATGAGACAGAGGAGATGGCTAGAATCAATCAAGTATTAGGATTTCACGATTCATTACCATCACGGAAAAGTAAATAAAGTGGTTGATTCTTTGAGTCGAAAAAGTAATGCTTCATTAATAATGTTGCGTTTGGAACATGATCCTTTGGTTAAGGATTTGATGAACTTTGTCATAAAAGTTGTTAGTTCTGGATGTCCTTCTATTTTGTTTTAGGTATCAGTGAAATCTTCTCTATCAGACAGAATCAAGCCAGCACAGAAGTAAGACAACGAGTTGTAGAAAAAGGTAGAGCTGGTTCAGAAGGGTAAGTTGCCTGAATTCAACATTGATAATGATTCTGTTTTGAGATTTGGGAATATATTGTTTGTGCCTTGTGATTCACAGTTGAAGAGAGAGTTGTTATGTGAAGCTCATAGTTCTCCGTTTTCAGTTCATCCAGGTAGTACTAAGATGTATAGAGATGTTCGGGAGTATTACTGGTGGGATGGAATGAAAAGGGATATTGCTGATTTTACTGTGAATTGTTTGACATGTCAACAGGTTAAATCAGAGCAGCAGTTACCGAAAGGGATGCTTCATCCTTTACCAATGCTAGAGTGGAAATGGGAAAATATATACATGGACTTTGTTTTAGGATTGCCGAAGACACCTCGACGTAATAATGCAATTTGGGTTATTGTTGATTGCTAGACTAAATCTGCTCATTTCCTTGCTATACGAGATACTTTATCCCGAGGTCAACTTTCTCATTTGTATCTTAAAGAGATAGTCAGGTTACATGGAGTTAACCTATCCATTGTATCTGATAGTGATCCTAGGTTTACTTCTAACTTTTAGAAAGGCCTTCAGAACTCGTAGGGTACTGAATTAAATTTTAGTACAGCTTTCCATCCTCAATCAGATGGGAAGTCTGAAAGAACGATTCAGACATTGGATGATATGCTATGTGCTTGTTATATGGATTAACAGGAAGTTGGGACCAACATCTTTCTTTGGTTGAGTTTTCATATAATAACAGTTTCCATTCCAGTATACAGATGGCACCATTTGAGGTGTTATATGGGAAGTGGTGTTGAACTCCAGCTTTCTGGGATGATGTGGGTGAAAGGAAGTTGATAGGACCATAATTGGTAGAAGAGTTGGCTGAAAAAGTTTAGCTGATACAGAGACACATGAGAAAAATTCAGAGTAGGCATAAGAGTTATACAGACAATACGAGGAATGATCTCTCTTTTGAGGTAGGTGATCATGTCTTCCTCAAAGTCTCAGCATGGAAAAGTGTGATGCGATTTGGTAAGAAAGGAAAGTTGAGTCCAAGGTTCATTGGACCATATGAAATTTTCGAGAGAGTTTGATCAGTTTCATACCGAGTGACTTTACCTCCTAGTTTATCTTAGGTACACAATGTTTTTCATATTTCAATCTTAAGGAAGTACATGCCAGATCCATCTCATGTTTTGAGTCCATAGGTAGTTTAGTTGGAAGAGAATCTATCTTGTGAGGAACAACCAGTCCAAATTCATGACCACAGGGGGCAAGTGTGGTGAAATATGTTCATTCATCAGGTAAAGGTTTTGTGGAAAAACCACATGATTGAATAGGCAACACGGGAATCCGAAAATGCAATGAGGGATAAATACCCCCACTTATTCGATAAGTAAAAAAATTGCGGGGACGCGGTTTTCTAATGGGGAGAAGGATGTAACATCCCAAGTAAGTAATGAATAATAGATATTTTTATGTATGCCTATTTATGAATTAGATAGTGTTTTAGAGGCTTGAAATTAGAAGAAATCCAATCTTATGCATGGAATACACTAATATTTTTAAAAGATTGTTTTACTTCCTTTTGATGGAAAACCTTTTTTAATTCAAAATTTTAAAAATTTTATAAGATCTATTTGTCAAAATAAACTTATTCTTTATTATTGGTATATTGAAATTTTCTTTGGGTAAATTTTTGGTATTTTTCTAACAATGTACTTTTTTAATGAATAGTGAAAAATACAGCATTTTACATCAATACTACTTTTTAATCTAATTTAATTATATGGTTAAATATTATTTTTAATTGGTATTAAAGTTTATTTAGAATATATTTTTACCATTTAATCCAATTATGGTTATTAGGATTAATTTCACTTTGGAATTGGGTATAAACGAATGCAAAACTTTTCATCGATATTCTTTCAAAAAAACCCGCTATTTGTTTTGACAACTGGAATTATTTTTAAATTAATTATTGAAATTTTTTTGTTAGGAATTTGGTAAAATTGATTACATATTTGGAATCATAATTTCCAAATTAAGTAATCAAGACTCTTTTGTTTTTGGACATTATGAAGAGTAACGACGGTAATTATCTTTAATTAGCTTGATTAATTAGTAATCGGGTAGTTAAGGATAATAAAATAATATCATAATAAGAACAAATGACCCCAACATGTGTCTTGATACTATTGTTTGTTTCTTTTCTGTACATTGGATTCCTTTTTCCAAACTTGAGGACCCCATGGAATCACTTTTGTGTGATAATGACTTTTTATCTTTTTATTTATAAAGAAAGTTAAATATAACAAAGAATGTATCACCTAAGTAAAACATTTTTTATTTTTTCTACATAAATGATCTAAATGACTATAAATATTAATTGGAAATATAAAAAGATTTACTACATCATAGTATTTTTTTTATAGTTTTTAGACATTAAATAATTTAAATTATTTATGACATCATGATGATGCAATGGTTACATCATTAATAAGGTATTTAAATAAAATGAAAATATAATGTCAAATCTAAGACCTAGACCTGTCAAAAACCTATTGGATTAGTATATTTCGAACCATTATCACCATATCCTCAACATACATCAATTTGGGACCTTTAAAATCCTAAACTCATTTGAAAATAAAGTTACATTTTATACCTTTCCAAGAGTACCCCTCCTCTCCTCTTATAAAAGGCCCCCACCTCTACCACCTTACCCACACCTCTGAAGCCTTTGGCTCAGTCAACCCCTATTCATTTTGTCTCTCCACATCCCTCTATTATTCTTAGAAGACTCAAATTGGGCATAAGTCATCCAAAGGAATCCATTGAGCTCAAATCAAAGAGAGTTACCCGATTTTAAGGTAATGCCTTCACTTGTGTTCTTTTGTTTTATTTTGCTTCTCCAACCCGCTAAAATCTTTTTATTCATTTATTTTGTAAAAAATATAGTATATTAAATATACTAGGATGTTGTTATATTATGTATTCAAGCTACACTTACACACACCTATATCTAATCTTTAATGAAAATACAGTTTCTGTGGAAGGTGAATTTCTGTCTCACGAAATGATGATTGTTCAATATTCTTTTTACTCCTTCAAAGGTGGCCATTAAGATGTCACAATATTTATATATGATATATAATATGTTTATTTTTTCCTTAAGCTTCTGTATTTTTCATTTATGGCATACCTTTATTGCATTCATTATGGGTATATGTGATATATTCATTTTAGAAAGTGCGGACTACCACCCCCTCAAAGGGATTTGATTCATTAATACCATATGTGGTACGTATAAAGGATAGATTTAATGATATTATATATGATAAAAAACTGGAATTATAATACTATTATGTATCATTATGTTTTAATTCCATTAAAGTATGAGATAGAAATGAATGTAGCGTTCATGCGTACATACGGCTTACCGTCTCCATGAATGGTGCATTTCATTTCTTATCCCCAAATGTAATATACTATTATATTTACATATATATAATGGATATATATGATGTATGTTACATATAAATGATTAATATAATTCTGGAATTAAAATATAAACATCTCTCATTTAGTTTTAATTTCATTAATATGACATAGAAATGAAAGTAGCGTTCATGCATACGTACGGCTTACCGTCTCCATGAACGGTGCATTTCATTTATTACCTCTAAATTATTAAGTAATATTATCAATGCATGTATATACTGGATATATATGATATATATATGGAATCTACATCAAGAATATCATTCTTGAGATAATGGATATTTGACTACGTGAACAACTTGTAAATATAAGAAGTTCACTTTTGACTCAAGTTCCAAATATCAACAAAACCACTATTATTAACTTAAATGATTAAATAATGTTCATAACATGGTAATAAGTGATATAAAAGGAATAATGAGCTTGAAAAAGGTTCTTAAGCAGGTAGAAATTAACTCATGTTTATTATTCAGGACATTAAAGTATGATCGAGTCATGTCAGACCCAAGGTAAGGGACTTCGTCTCAATCTCCATTCATTGAGGCATATTTTGTTTTATACACAACATTCTTTTATATGGTGTATAAAACCCTTTGACTTTTATGCTTATTCAAATGAATCTTTTTTTATACGATGTGTTTTACTAAACGAAAATGGGAATGTTTTTGTCGTACGTATGCAGCGACAACGACTTCTCTGCCGCCGTGACCATTATTTGAGTTTTGGCTTCCTCTATAAGCCATAAATTTTTTTTGAATGAAAAATAAATACCATGTATTCCTTTGGTATTGAAAATGGCTTTAATAATGTATTTATATCAATGTTTTGTATTGATATCTTGTGATTAAAAGGTTGAAATGTTATGTTTCCTTTATGCTTGTTTTATGTGATACGATTATGTTATGGTTCTTGGGCATTGTTATGAAGACGGGTGGTTCCGTGAAAAAATAAGGGTAGGTGAGCCCGATATAGCTCTAAAAAGCATTGGGTAATGCGAAGGAGTTAATCATTGTGGTTTCTCCGAAGAGAATTAGGGAATATACTATGATGGGTATTCCAAACGTAACCAAGATGGTTACTACCTATGTAAGAATGTTATGAATGCCTCAAGTTACCTTTATGTCTTATGATTTCTATGATTTATTCATGATTTGATGAGGTATGTTAAAGTGCTTATGTTTTATAGGTAAACTATGATTTCATTCTTATGTATATATATACTCATGTTTCCTTTCCATATTTTTATAACCCTTAATGAGATGTTTATGCTCATCCCATGTTTTTGAAATATTTTTCACCGGTCAAGGGAATGGTACATGATATGATGATAGTGTCAAGGATGTACCAGAAAGAATCCATGTTTTATTTTAAATATGTTTCCATTGATGGGAAAAATGAATACTATCTTTTATGTAACCACTTTGTTTAAATGTGGAATGTAATGCATGTTTTATGATCTAATTCTATAAAACTCTAAACCTGAAAAGATCCTCAATGTGTAATCTTTTAACAACTCAAGATTATGTAAGGTTTAAGTCTAGGGCCTTATATTTGGACTTAATTTCATGGGACATTATCCACCAATAAAGACTCACAAGTATAGGTTCATTCTCACCAAAACAAATTACTTTTCTATGTTGGTTGAGTCTATTACTCATAGGGTGGTAAAGGAATGTTATATTGTTATGTTCTTAACCTCCAACATCATCCATCAATTCAGAGTCCCAAATGTTGTTCTCACCTATAACAACACTAACTTTTGAGCTGTTGAGATCAAGTAATTATACACCATGGAAAGAATCTAGTCTAACCAAACATCTTGTAACCATGCAAAAGAAAATGGACAGATTGAGGAATTAAAAAAACCATATCTAAAATTGTGTATAATATAAAAGGCCAAAACAAGAAGAGTTGGATGGTTATGATCCCCAACATTTTCTATAATTATCATAAGAGAACTCAAAATTCATCCCATTTGAACCCATATTCCCTAGTATATGAGACATAGGTAGAAATCCCCATAAATATTCAGTTTCATTAATACCATATTGTTTAATACATTTAGGAGACATTAGATTCAATAGAAGAATCCCATTTAGCTGAGATGGAAGCCCTCGATGAGAACATGCTTCAGGCCTTGCAAAATCTAGAGAAGCACCAGAACTAAATAGACATCGATTTCAATAAGAATGTTTCTCTAATATCTTTCATTTAGGGTGACTTGGTATTGACCCTCAGAATTCCAATTATACCTAGTGTGAAGTAATTAATGATGGATACCAAATGGGGAGGACCCTATATAATTGTAATGGTTTAACCAAATGGTGAACAATATTTTGTTACCATGGATAGTTAACGAGTCTCTCCTCCAACAAATTTCACGTTCACAAAAAGGTACATCGTATGAAAGGGGTCCCAATCATCATGCATGATGATAAACTACACACTCATCCTATAGTCCAAGATCTATGATCTTATACTATGATCACTGTCATCCTAATCAGATGATGATAAACTATTTGATTCATGTTACTTACCGCAAGATGTTAATGTTCATGGAATTTACATAATAATGTGGGACTTAATTCCCATCACAATGGACTGTGTAGAATCCCATAGACAATTAATATTTGCGCCCACCATAATATTCAACTTTATAGCATCATGGAATTAGTTTTTTTCTCAGGATTGTGTGGGTCAGTGCTGAGACCTCCTAGGTCCTCATTTATGTCGGGTTACTTTATAGAACCACACTACATAGCCTTAAATCGGTAGATTCATCCTATGATCTGAGTTCTACAACCATAAACTAAGATCCATTTCTTTAATGAAACAAGAGATTAAATTATGCTTCCCCATCCCACATGATGTAAAAATGATGCATTCATTTTGAAATATGTTATACTATATAGAATTTATGGTCCCTTCTACATGACCTTAAAATGAATTATCCCTTTTTCAAACATGAATCTAAACATATACATCCTATTTGTCATTAAACTATGAACATCATCCTTATATAATGAAATTATAATGAATTAAAATTATAGAACATTAGATGGATTGATTCTAATATATATGGGATACATTGGAATTGATAGATGTTTCACATATATAAGAAAAATAAATTTCGTTCAAATTTTCAGAATATGTTCCTCCTTGGAGTCAATGGTGTGGTATGGATTTCCTGGGTCCTCATTCTGATCATGTTGTAATAGGAACACCATGTACCTCCATCATGAATATTCCTCCTAACATGTCTCCTTTTTTCATGACGTTCAATGGCCTGATATTGAATAACTATATATTACTTGATTCGCATCCTTACGTGAAATGTAAGATGTCCCATATATTTTTTCTTCAGGTCCATCATAGGATCAACATCACTTTTCTATTAGGAATATAAGTTCTAGTTATGGGCCTCCATGGAAATAAATCATGATGGGTTCATCTCCTTTTCAGGCTACGTATAAAGCTCGCATCCTTTAGACCCAAAACAAGGAACATAAAACAGAAGCCCAAATCTCAGCTTTATGTCTTTAACTATGGATTCCATGAAAAAATAATTCGTTTTGGGCCTCCATGGTACTTATTAATATTGGGTTATAGAGAATTCATCATATGATTCTTTTTTGGGTTACATTATCTCATAGAGTTCTAGTTGAATGTTGATAAACTTTGTGGAACCATTATCCATTTCACATGATGATAAACAACATGATGTTCTAGAACTAGGAGTGGCATTTTACTACCCTTATGCAACTCATAGGAACTCCCAAATGTTTTTTAATCGAGCCCATCCTCCGGTTCATTAACAATCCATTACCCCTCATCCTATCCATTTGGTATTGGTTTATTTCGATGTCGTATCTAAGATACCTCTTTGGGTTTCTACCATTATACATGGGTTTGGGTCCCTCTATTTGACGTGCCTCGTTAGCATTTTCATATTCACAATGGTGTAGATCCTAGAGTATTTTATTTTAAACGAAATTATCTCATTCCATTTCCATTATTTGTGTTCTCTCCCCCCTATAATAATTCACATCTAATGGGACCCCCTAATGGCATGGTGTATGGCCATATGGATTACCAACCATCCTAGTTTCTAACCTCAGATGTTTTTAAATTGAATTTTCATATATGTTTTACATTTTGAATATGGTCAGTGAACAACACAGATTTATTTATTCCCATCTTAGGTAACGTGATATGTATTAGGAATTATGAGAATATAAAATAGTTATCATCCATCATTACCCCACCACTATTGTGTCCCAAATAGAAAATGGTTTGATTCACATTCCTCTTTAAGTCCTAATATCCAGGAAAAACATCAACACCTTCATCATTACCCATCCATGCACTTTTTTGCATTGATGAGGTGGATGAACATCATTAAGAAATCTATATCTCAAAATCCCTATTTCACTATTGTGTATTTACATGGGCTGTAAGAATCAACACAACCCCTTGTTTACTACACCGATTATGGATATGTGGGCTAGCGGTATAGTAAGGTTTTCTTCCCATAGAGAAGAAACACATCAATTTATTTTCCAAACTATATGACATTAAACTATGAGTTTATTTCTAATAAACAAGATGCTAAACTGAGCATCTAAGTACATTTCTTATGACATCAAAATGTTTGTGGTCATTCCATAAGGAATGTGTCATGTGCTATGGAAATTTTTATTCCTCACACATCTCAAGTAACTTTATTGAATCTCACTATGCATTTTTCATTGGATGTGTCATCATATAGTCCATACTCAATGACAATAAACTAAGATCCCTAGTGTCTTTGTTACATAAGGAAAAACTACATATTATTCCTTGTAAATGTTGTATAATGTTAAACATTTCATTATTCATCTGGAATGTTTGATGGAAACCTACAAAAAAGAATGATGTATTCACCTAAAAAAATTTACCCTTACAACTAGCCATCATCCATGCCATCTGCAGAACTATGTGTTGCTTTATTTTCATCTTTATGGGATATATAGTGGCACCAAACATTTTTTCCCAAGGTCCATCCATAGAATCATTCTCTTTTTCCCCACCTCTTGTTTGGGGAACCTCATAAGGAATGTGTGGTGTGGTCTGGATCCCTTTGAACCTCATTCACATCGCATTCCCTCATATTAATGCATTGTACATCTATACCCTTTGTGGTCTAACCTATGTGACCTCAATGTAGAGACCCAAAGCTTGACGTACAAGGACATTACATTACTATTGTGGAATATCTAATTCATAACAAAAATAGACACCAAAGGACCATTATAGTATAGTGTATTTGGAAACATGGAATATAAACTTCTAATCATGTTGAAAGATCATCAACATCTCCAATAAAGATCTTTCCCTTTTTTCCCTTACCAAAAACCATTCTTTTAATCCTGGAGGAAAAGAAAACATAAAAAGGGTGAGCTCAAATGCTCCGTAAGGGTATGCATGGAGAAAATAAAACAAACCATATATATCTGAACTTAAAAACATGAACATAATGTTTAAACATAACGATCATGAGAAATGACATAAAAAATTGCAGTACATATGGAATAGATCATAATGGAACATCAATCATGATAAAATAGATTGGGAATAATACTTGTAATTGTTGAAAAACATTAAGCACATGATATGATTTCCATAGTAGCCAAGGCATTGCTGCCAAGACCATCTTAGTGGACAAAGTCCCTAACTGAACCATGTTTACTTACCGTTCCGGCCCTGTATTAATGAACCGGATTTACTTGCTGTTTCATCCATGTTTATCTCATGAGATGTAAATCTTTACCCAATGCATTGGAGGGAGATATAGGTCCCACCCATCTCATAATTAGACCATTCTTATGTGTTCCACAAAATCATAAATCACACATCACAACATAACCCATGTAATAAAAATGGGATTCTTAAACATCATGCCATAAAAACATAATCCATATAAGATAAAAGGACATCATAAAATTATTTCGATCATAAAATAATCAAATCAATTTAAAAATAGGGATAGAAACAGAACCCTATATTATCGTAGTTGGAAAATAATTTTGATAAAACACATGAACTTCATTCATGAAGAAAATATCCTTTTTACATCAAAAACATTTTCCCTTTCCTAACATTTCATACAATTTTAAACTAAATGATGTTGATTAAAAATAAACTTGAAAACCTGTAAAGGAAGATTCTTGGAAATAATGTTCTATGAAGTCATAAAAATCCATTCATGTCGTATAAGTTAAAAAAACATTCTTCTCTTACTTTGGCTGGAAAAGTCAAAAAGTACCTCGTACTAAAAATGACAAAAGATTCCTTTCATATCATTTACTAAACTCTCACCAGTGTGTAAAATTGGATTTAAACAAATGTATGAGGATGTAAATAATATTATATATTGAGGAAACATGGATGTGGATGATAAATATTCCCCAGTAAATTCTGATGTATAAACAATCTCGGATAAAAATGAGATTGCGAGATTTTCCCTTACCTTATGTCATATATGCTTTGTACATCCGAAAGCACCTGTATAATGATTTAAATAAGGTAATTGACATATTCCTGAATCATAATCATTGTTTTGATATCATATATGGTCATTTCTTGGATTCTTATTAGTAATATTTCATTGCTACCTGTTATTCGGGTGTTTATTGCTTTATGTTCTAATGTGTGTTTTGTCGAATAAATTCTTATTCTTTATTTTAGGTTATAGATACCTCATTTCTAGAATGGTATTAGAGTAATATATATCATATTTAATAATTAAATTCATTTATATAATTATTAATTAATTAATATCATCTAGAACAAGTCACATCACATTGTGGATACGGTATGCCGTACGTACGCACGGGCAATTATATCGTTCCCATGATCGTGGAATTGTATTGAAGTGTATGTACACGATTTCAGAATCAATATCACTTTATAATAATCATATAGAGTTATTCTTTACACCATTAAACCCATCCAAGTATGGTAGTAGTGGAAAACAGATTACCCCACGGCGTGGAGACGGTATTCCATATGTACGCACGCGCAATGATTTCATTTTCCGTAGGATGGATAGAAGTTGATATAGGGTTAACTCATATTTATAATAACATATCAGTATATTAGTGATACTGATGTTATTACTTCATAATTAAACAACTAGAGAAGAATAATTATAATAAATAAATTTGAAAGAATTGGTAATGGATATTACCTCTTCTTCGACACGCCTCTTTGAAACCTCCTCTTAGGGCACTAAGATTGGTCTTTGAAGAAGACCAGGACCACTATGATGTTTCTAAGAAACTGGAGAAGTGAAATTGGCAGGGTTTGGCAGATATTGAAGGCTCAATGTGGTGTGAGGAGGAGAGGGAGGAGGTGCCCTTTTTATAAGGAAGGAGAGGGGCACCTTTGGAATTTTAAGAAATATTAATTTATAATAAATTCCAACCCCACATAGAAACCTAAAAAAATAACTAAAATCCAAAGAAGAGATGAGATAGGGTTGTCATCACATCAGACAATAAAATTTAGACAAGTTGCGAATTTAATTTAATCATTATCAACATGATTTATCCTTATATAATCTATTAAATCTTTTTTGTGGTAATAATATTCTAAATTTTAAATAATTATAAATAATTACTTATATGTTGTTAATTTTCCATAATTCTTCAAATTATTACATTTTCAGCCATAGAAATTTAAATTTACAATTTTTAAAATTTTTTGTGATTTTTAAACAATTTTATAATATGTAATTTCTATAAATTAAGAATAGTGTCAATTTTGACACTATTCATTTATTTGAATTTAAATAAAATATATAAAGAAGATATGTTAGAAATAAAATATTTAATAGATCCATAACATGTCATTTTTATCAATAAAATAAGTGTATCACATTAAGTAGTTCATATAATATTTATTTTAATACATTTAAAATCATTTATTAGATATTTCAATCAATAAAATAATTTCAACATCACTATTGTGTCCTAATTATTGATAATAATATTATACCTAAAAATTTTAAATAAATTCATATGATGTAGATAATTTTATTAGATTTCTGGAGACTATTTATGTTTGATGTTTTATGATGTTTATCACTAAATTAAAATTATTATACTTATAAGATTAAAGAGAGTGACATGTTGTGACTTTCTTTGGTTTTAATAATAATTATATTATTTCATGGTCAAAAGTCAATGAAATGAATCTATTACGACCCTTATGGGATATGGGTAGACTTTTATTCATCCAATAGGATTTTGGAAAGTGTTAGGGTTAGTTTATAATCTTATATTTACCCTTAATTACCCGATTTTCCTTTAACTGCAGTAAATAAATATTTCCGTAATTACTATTCATAATCTCAAAAAAAAAGTAACCTATTAACATAATTTGGATCCCTTGAATCCAAATATGGAATCCATTTTCCAAAATTCAAAACATAGAAGTTGTAGTAATTAATTTAAAATTAATCTCGTTGTTAAGAAAACGAGTTTTTAAAAGTTAAAACATTACCAAAGATTGAAATGTTTTTACCTATGAATTAAATGTAAAATTAATGATAATGAAATAAATTATATTAAATTGTAAAAATATATTCTATTTATATTTTAAAACCATTAAATATTATAATTTAACCATATAAATTATTGTGATGAAAAAAGTTCTTTTTAATTAAAATATATCGTGTTTTTACTATTCATTAAAATATGAAAGTTATCCAAATAATATGAAAATCTTATAAAAGTAAATTTTTTTATCCTAATTCCAAATAAGAATTTTATTTTGTCAAATTTAACTTATAAACATGTAAAAAACTAGATTGAAAGTGGGTGTGCCATCAAAAGGCAGCAAAACAGCATTTTTTGAAAAATACTTATTTTACCCAAAATTTTTTTATTGTTCTCATACCATGTTCTAGAAAATATGTAAGATGAATAATAATGTTATAAAATTAAAAATTCATTTAATACTATTCGTAATGGCTAGTTTATAATATTATAATAATATATCATTGTTTAGTGAAACTTGGTATTGTGTACTACACATGCTATCGAGGAAGGTCACGATTGCGTATAACGCAAGACAAGCTAATATTGTGTGCTGTGAAAGATTCATCTGATGTTGCATATAACATAAGACAAAAAATATATATACATCTCATAAAATATCAGGTTGTTACATTCTACCCCCCTTAAAATTAATTTCTCCCTCGAAATTCATCACTTCGTAAAAAACTAAAAAGGATACCTCTCCATCATCATATCCTCAAGCTCCCATGTAGCTTCTTATAATTGGCGTTTACTCCATAAAACTTTCACCAAGTGAGTGGTCTTGTTTTGTAGAAATTTTTCACTATGATCTAGAATCTCTATCGGTTGTTCTTCATAAGAAAGATCTTTCTCCAACAGTATAACTTCTGAGGTGAGTACATGTGTAGGATCAGGTATTTACATTCTCAGGAGAGTTACATGGAAGACATCTTGAACTTGAGAAAGATTCGGTGGAAGCGCCAATCGGTAAGCAACCTTACCAACACGATCCAATATTTCGAAAGGACCCATATACCTAGGGCTCAACATTACCTTCTTTCCAAATCATATTACTCTTTTCCAAGGAGATATTTGTAAGAACACTTTATCACCCACTTCAAACTCTTGGCCTTTTCTTCGGTTGTCAGCATAAATTTTTTGTTGAATCTAATCTGTTCATATGTGTTGTTGAATAGATCTGAGCTTTTCTTCCATCTCATCGACAAGATCAGGTCCTAATAGCTTTCTTTCCCCAACATCATCCCAGCATGTTGGAGTTCGGCATTTCTTTCAATAGAGAGCTTCATAAGGAGCCATCTGAATGCTGGAGTGAAAGCTATTATTATAAGAAAATTACACCAAAGGTAAGTGTGGATCCCAAATACCATTCAAATCCATAGATGAAGCTCTCAAAATTTCTTCTAGAGTTTGAATTGTTCTTTCAGACTGACCGTCTGTCAGAGGATGATAAGCAGTGCTGAAACTCAAATCTATATCTTGAGTATGCTGAAGACGTCTCCAGAACATCAAAGTAAACCTCATATCCCAATTAGATATAATGGAAAGTGGTACTCCATACAATCTTACCACTTCCATTACATATATCCTAGAAATCTGTTTTAGAGAGAAATATTATCTAATAGAAATGAAGTGTTGCAACTTCGTAAGAAGATCAACTATGACCCAGATAGAATTATTTCCTTTGGATGTTATAGGAAGTCTAGTGAAAAAGTCCATAGTGATGTTTGTCCCATTTCCATTAGGATATGGGTAATGGTTGTAACATCCCCTTAGACTTCTATCTCTCATCTTTAACTTACTGACAAACCTAGAATTGAAAGAAATATTCAACAAAATCTCTTTTCATGCCATCCCACTAGAAGTACTACTTCAGGAACCTATACATATTTGTGCTTCCAGGATGAATAGAGAATGACGAAATATGAGCCTCATCCAGCAGCTCCATCTTTAATTCTGGTATGGGAGGAACACAAACAGGATTCATGAACCTTATTATCCCATCACAATCAAGGTTTATTTTAGGAACATTTCTCACCTTCTTTTGTAACTCTACATCTTCTTTTTGTGCCTCTTTAATCTTCACATGCATATATGGTTGAACATTCATTTGAGAATGATACGATTTTTCCCCTTCCATTATAATTCCAAGATCCATCCTTTCTAAATCCAGAAATATTGGATCCATTGAGATACTCATCATGGATAAGCTAGCATGGTCTTGTCGACTCAATCCATCCACCACCCTGTTTTCCTTCCTAGGGTGATAATGAATTGAGCAGTCGTAATCCTTAATCAGCTCCAACCATCTTCTTTGGCGCATATTCAGCTCCTTTTGTGTGAAAATATACTTTAAACATTTATGATCAGTATCAATATCACACCTTTCACCATAAATATAATGCCTCCAAATCTTTAAAGAAAATATTACCACAGATAACTCCAAATCACGAGTTGGATAATTTTTCTCATGAATTTTCAACTGCCTTGAGTCATAAGCTATCAATATATCATTTTTCATGAGAACACACCCCAATACCTTCTTGGATGCATCACTATAGATCACAAACCTTTCTCCACTACAAGGTAGTGTGACAATAGGTGCACTGGATAACCTTATTTTTAACTCCCTGAAATTCTCTTCACACTCCCCTCTCCACACAAACTTAACTCCTTTTCGAGTCAACCTGGTGAATGGATTAGATAATCATGAAAAATATTTCACAAAAAGTCGATAATATCCAGCCAAACCAAGAAAACTTCAGATCTCAGTTATTATTGTTGGTCTCGACCATATTTTGATAACCCCTGTTTTTGTTGGATCCATAGATATCCTCTCCTTTGGGATTATGTGACCCAAAAATGAAACTTTTGGAAGCCAAAATTAACACTTTGTAAATCTGGCATAAAAATTTCCCTTTCTCAGGGTCTTAAATACAATTCTCAAGTGATCTTCATGTTCTTCCTTTCTCTTTTAATGGACATGAATATCGTCTATAAAGACTACCATAATCTGAACAAGATAGTATCTAAAGACTCTATTCATTAGATCCTTGAAGATATCAGGGGAATTAGTAAGACCAAATGGCATCATTATAAATTCATAGTGTCCTTCCCTTGTATGGAAAGCCATCTTTGGTCTATCCTCTTTTTTAACCCTTAATTGATGATACCTTGAATGAAGATCAATCTTGGTAAAGTATTGAGCTCCACCTAGTTGGTCAAATAAGTCATCAATGTGTGGTAGAGGATATTTGTTCTTGATATTGATCTTTTTATGTTCTCAATAATCAATGCAGAGTCTCCTTAATTCTTCTTTATTCATAACAAATAGAATAGGTTATACCCAAGGTGAAACACTAGGATGTATGAATATTTTATCAAGATCATCTTGGAGTTTCTTATTCAATTCATGCAACTCAATTGGGGCCATTCTATGTGGTGTCTTTGAAATTATTATAGCACCCGGTATGAGTTCTATTGAAAACTAAAATTTACGATTTGGTGGACGACCTGACAGTTCCTCCCGAAAGACATCATCAAACTCTCGTACAATGGGTGTATTCTTAATCATGAGTTTCTATCCAACCATTTGAGATAAATAACTTTCATTTATTGGAATCAAGACCCATAAGATGATAGAAATTTCCACTGGAAGGTGATATTCATCCTTGCATCGATAGATGATATTAGATTGATTGGGAATTTTAAATGTGATTTGTCTTCTTTGGAAATATATATGAGCTCCATATAAAGAAATCCAATCCATTCCATGAATCAAAAAAAATTCCACTATAGGAAGGATCACAAGATTTGTAGGAAGAACTTTCCCACAAACATCAATTAGAGAAGAAGTATTAACTTTTGATGCGACCATTGTGCCATTAAGAGTTGTCACAGCTAACTCAACATCTAATTGTTGAGGTAATACGTTGATACTCTTAGAAAATTCTTCAGAAATTAAAGAGTGGGTGGATCCAGAATACAATAAAACATTTTCTACATTAGAGTACATGGTATGTGTACCTTTCACCACTTCGTTATCGTACTCCACATCGCTGATAGTAATTGCATGTGACATTCCATTGTCTTTGGCCTTTAGAGTTTGTTGATGTCGATCATCATCAACAACCCATGGATTTGGGCATTGATTAGCATAATTCCCCATCTCCTTGAACTTGAAAAATTGAAGTGTAGGAGGTTCATTCTATGTATCCCATTCTTTGTTCACATCATTTGACATCTTCTTCCAATTATTTTGATATTCAAATGCCTGATGACCTTCTTTTCCACACATAAAACATTTTCTTGTCCCTTTAAGACAATTCCCTCCATGTTTCTTTCCAAAATTTGAGCATAAAGGAAAACTCATCTTCTTTTCAGTGTGGTCTATAGATTTTCCTTGGAATTCCATTTTCGTCTTCTTATCAAACACATATGACTGATGTGTTACTCCAATATCCATCTCAACCTTGAGAGTACATCGAAAAATTTCCTCATAGCTATTTAAGTCCCTTATGGATAACGCCCTTCGAAGACTTGGTTTTAAGCCACTAAAGAATCGATCGATTTTACTCTCGGGTTGGATAATAATTCCGGAAGCGTACCTTGAAATTCTTTTAATATTTTCTTTGTAGGTACCAACAGATTCATCATCCTTTTGCTTAAGTTCAAGAAACTCCTTCTCTATCTTTTTTCGAAGAATACGAGGGATGTACTTATTGAAAAATAAGTTCTTGAACTCATTACATTCCATAGACTCAATTTCATCTCTTTGCCTCATATTCTTGATAAGATTCCACCATTGATCAGCATCACCTTCCAAACAATACACTGCTAAGATGACTTTTTCATGTTTGGAACATTGTAGAACTAAAAATATCTTTTCAGTAGTACTAATCCATTGTTCATCCACTAATGGATTAGAAGACCAGCTGAATGAAGGTGTACACTGCCTCATGAAGAATTAAATAGAATTTTTCTCCATCCATTGCTCATTTGGATTTACTGCATGGTTCGTAGATTGAGAGAGTTGTGGGAGCATGGCTATAAGATTTCTAATTCTAGCTCCGAAAACATTTGGTTGCTCAGGGGGACAATCATTACATTGCGCGTCATATTCATCATTAACACAGTTCCTTCGGTTTCTAGCCATTGACAAAAACCAATATGCATAGTGTGAGAAACACTAGTCATAATAGGAAAACCACATAATCAAGAAAAAAATTTACACTTAAGGTATTATCATAGGTTTTCATGGCCATTTCTAAAACACTAATATTGTGTTCTATGCTTAGACATATCCTTAGGGCTCTTAATAAGGCATTCAAATCCTAGTTTCCAACGGTTGACTATACCTATCCTTTGATACCAACTGTCGAGACCCAAAGATTGACATACATGGACATTACATTACTCTTGAGGAATATCTAATACATAAAAAAATAGACCCCAAAGGACCATAATAGTTTAGTGTCTTTGGAAACATGCAATAAAAACATCAAATCATGTTGGAAGATCTTCAACATCTCCCATAACGATCTTACCCTTTTTGGATCCTTACCAAAAAACATTATTTTAATCCTGGGGGAAAGGAAACATAAAAAGGGTGAGATCAAATTCTCAGTAAGGGTAATCCTGGAGAAAATAAAACAAACCATATATATTTTATCTTAAAAACATGAACATAATGTTTAAAAATAAAGATCATGAAAAATTACATAAAACATGGCAGTACATAAGGCATAGATCATAATGGAACATCAATCATGATAAAATTGAATGGGAATAAAACATTAATTGTGGAAAAACATTAATCATATGATATGATTTCCATAGTAGCCAAGGCATTTCTTCCAAGACCGTCTTATTGAACAAAGTACCTTACTCAACCAGGTTTACTTGTCATTGAACCCTGTATTACTGAACCGTATATACTTTTCATTTCAGCCATGTCTATCTCATGAGATATAAATCTTTACCCAATGCATTTTAGAGAGATATAGGTCCCACCCATCTCATAATGAAACCATTTTTATGTGTGCCACAAAATCATAATCATACATCACAACATAACCCATGTAACAAAAATGGGATTCCTAAACATCATGCCATCAAAACATA
This sequence comes from Viscum album, assembly GCA_963277665.1. NCBI lineage: Eukaryota > Viridiplantae > Streptophyta > Magnoliopsida > Santalales > Viscaceae > Viscum > Viscum album. Next base: position 671,805,822 of record OY728157.1, on the reverse strand, counting down.
ATCCCTATAAGATAAAAGAACATCATAAATATAATTCCATAATAACATAATCAAATCAATGTAAAAAGAGAGATATAAAAAAACCCAATATTATCTAAGATGCAAAATAATTTCGATAAAACACTTGAACTCCATTCTTGAGGAAAATATCCTTTCTACTTCAAAAACATTTTTCCTTTCTTAACATGTCAAACAAATTTAAACTTAAATAATTTGATTAAAAATAAACATGAAAACTTGTAAATGAAGCTTCATGGAAATAATTTTCTATGAAATCATAAAAATCCATTCATACTGTATAAGTTAAAAAAACATTCTTCTCATACTTTAGCTGGAAATGTCAAAAAGTACCTCATACTAAAAACAACAAAAGATTCCTTTCATATCTTTTACTAAAAATTCAACAATGGGTAAAATTGGATTTAAACAAATTTTAGTATGATGGATATAATATTACATATTGAGGAAACATGCATGTGGATGATAAATATTTCCCAGTAAATTCTGAAGTATAAACAATCTCGGATAAAAATGAGATTGTGAGATTTTCCCTTACCTTAGGTACGATATGCTTTGTACGTAACCAGACCTCCAGTATAATGATTTAAATAATGTCATTGACTTATTCCAGAATCCTACTCACTGTTATAATATCATATATGGTCATATTCTTAGATTCTTATTAGTAATATTTCATTTCTACATATTATTCGGGTGTTTATTGCTTTATGTTCTTATGTGTGTTTTGTCGAATAAATTCTTATTCTTCTGTTTAGGTAATAGATACATCAATTTCATAATGTTATTAATATAATATATATCATATTTAATCATTCAATTCATTCAATTAATTTATATAATCATTATTAAATTAAGATCATGTACGACGAGTCGGATCACATCATGGAGACAACATGCCATATGTATGCACGAGTGATGATATCGTTCCCATGGTCATGGAATTGTATTTAAGTGTATGTATAGTATTTCAGAATCAATATCAATTTACAATAATTATATATAGTTAGTCTTTACACCATTATACCCATCCATGTATGGTGGTGGTGGAAAACAGATTACACCATGTCGTGGAGATGGTATTCCATACGTACGCATGCACGGTGATTTCATTTTCCATAGGATGTATAGAAGATGAAATAGAGATGCTTAATATTTATAATTACATATCATTATATTATTGATACTGATGTTATTACTTCATAATGAAACAACAATAGAAGAATTAGTAGAAGAAGGAATAAATTTGAAATAATTGGTAACTGATATTACCTCTTCTTCGACATGCCTCATTGAAACCTCCTCTTAGGGAACTATGATTGGTCGTTGAAGAATACCAAGACCTCTAATATGTTTCTAGGAATGTCAATAAGAGAAATTGGAATGGTTTTTCTGAGCATTAAGTCTCATTGTGGTGTAAGGAAGAGAGGGAGGAGGTGCCCTTTTTATAAGGGGGGAGAGGGGCACCTTTGGAATTATAAGAAATATTAATTTATAATAAATTCAAAACCCACTTAACATCCTCCAAAAATGACTAAAATAATAATATTATATGAGATAGGGTTGTAATATTATCATCCAATAAAATTTATACATGTTTTGAATTTATTTTAAACATTATCAACATGATTTATCCTAATATAATCAATTTAATTTTATTTGTGGTAATAATATTCTAAATTTTATATAATTATAAATAATTAATTATATGTTGTTAATTGTCCATAATTGTATACTTTATTACATTTTAGAACATATATATTTTAATTTACAATATTTAAATATTCATTTGATTTTTAATCAATTTTTTAATATGTAATTTCTATAAATTAACAATAGTGTAAATTTTTACAATATTAATTTATTTGAGTTTAAATAAAATATATAGAGAAGATATGTTCGAAATAAAATATTTAATAGATTCATATCATGTCATTTCTATCTATAAAATTTGTGGATAACATTAAATAGTTCATATATTATTAATTTTAATACTTTAAAAATCATTTATTTGATATTTCAATCAATAAAATAATTAAAACATCACTATTGTGTTCTAAATAATGATAATTATTTAATCCCTAAAATTTATAAATAAATTATTTTAATATGCATAATTTTATTAGATTTATGGAGACTATTCATGTTAAAAGTTTCATTAAGTTTATCACTAAATTAAAATTATTATACTTATAAGATTTAAGAGAGTGACAGGTTGTCAATTTCTTTGGTTTTAATAATAATTATATTATTTCGTTGTCAAAAGTCCCTGAAATGAATTTATTCCGACCCTTAGGAGATATGAGTCGACTTTTATTCATCCAATATGATTTTGGATAGTGTTAGTGTAATTTTATAATCTTATATTTACCCTTAATTACCTGATGTACCTTTAACTACAGTAAATAAAAAATATCATAATTACTATTCATATTCTCAAAAAAAGTAACCTATTAACATAATTTAGACCAACTAAATCAAAATATGGAATCATTTTTTCAAAATTCAAAACACAGAAGTTGCAGTAATTAATTTTAAATTAATCCCGTTGTTATGCAAACAGTTTTTTAAAAGTTAAAACATTTCCAAAGATTTAAATGTTTATACCTATGAATTCAATGTAAAATTTATGATAATGACATAAATTATATTAAAGGGTAAAAATATATTCTATTTATACTTTAAAAGCATTAAATATTATAATTTAACAATATAAATTTTTAAGATGAAAAAAGTTGATTTTAATTAAAATTTATCGTGTTTTTAATATTCAGTAAAATATGAAAGTTATCAGAATAATATGAAAAAATTATCTGAAAGAAATTTTTATATCAGGATTCCAAATAAGAATTTTATATTGTCATATTTAACTTATAATCATGTTAAAAAAAGATTTAATGTGGGTGGGCCATCAAAAGGCGGCAAAACTGCATTAAAAAACGGATTTTACGCGAACAATTTATTTTGTTCTCATACCATGTTATAGAAAATATTTAATATGAATAATAATTTTATAAAATTCAAAATTAAGTTAATAAAATTCTTAATGGCTAGTTTATAATTTTATAATAACATATTTTTGTTTAGTGAAACTTGGTATTGCGTCCAACACACGCTATCGAGGAAGGTTGTGATTTTGTGTAATGCAAGCCAAGATAATGTTGTGTGCCGTGAATGATTCCTTTGAGGTTGTGTATAAAATAAGACATTAAAAATATACTTCTCATAAAATATCAGGGTGTTACACTCAAACTATGATTTTTAGAGTCATAGTTTTCAAGATATTAAACTTCATAACAAACATGATTTTTTTCATTTGAGAGAATATCCCTCCAATTGGCACAAAAAAATTTCTATTTCATCTTTGAGAACTATGTATGGATTGATTCATACTCTTTTAGGATACATAGAGACGCTCGAACATCTATCCCTTGGGCCCAGTCCCTAATACCTCTTATTTCCCCTTCGGGCCAAGGTTCCCCTTTGAGAATGTGTGATGTGATCCTAATATCATTGATAATCATTCACATTATGTTATTTTATGCACCATAAAATTCTCTTTGAGGATGAACATGTCATTGTCACATAAATATGACCTACATGAAATCTTCATCCTTATAGTATGAGATTAAACGTCTTGGGAACATTTCCCATACACGATGCTAAACTAGTCAACTATGGTCACCACTATCTAACTATAAACTGGGAGTTTCTTGTATGAGTGACATGAACCATAAACTATTCACATAAACCATTAAGAAAATTATACTTTAGGATTGATTTGATCCCTCTTATAGATGATCTACATCGTAATGATTGAATGTGAAGTGGTACAAGACCTGGACTGTTGGATTCCACTATGACATTCCCCCAACTCATCTCAATGCATCACTTGTCCCCTTATTTTTTTCCTAATAAGCATTCGTGTTTGAAGGGCCCCCCTAAAGTAATTATTTTTAGCCAAATGGATCACCTACAATCCGAAGCCAATGCCCTAAAAGACATTGGATGAAATTATGATATAGGTTCCACATTTCAAATATGAACATTGGATGACACTAGTTTGTCTATTCCCATCCATGGTAACATGATTTGGATTCATTATTTATAATAAGGTTAATAGTTATCCATGAATATTTCACTTCCCTTACTATGTTCAAGATATCAGGAACAATGATTCACTTTTTATTTCCCCTTCTATTCTTAGGAAACCCCAACATCCCTAGTGTTGTCCCTCCATGCATCTGTGTGCATCATTTAGTAATTTTTGCATGGTTTGAATTTTCCCACCTAATATTTTATTTCTATTGTTGTGTTATACCATATTATGGTAAATCTTGACATCATTTTTTGTCTCACACACCATGTATGGCTCATGTGAGCTTAGGAACCTTGGTAGGGTGATATCCACATAGAGAATTTGAGGAACCTTATGGTTTGAGTTCTACAACCTTAAATAATTATCAATTTCATCCATGAAACATGATGTCAAACAGTGATGACATGTCCCATAAGAAATTAAATCATTTTATCCTTACCAAATGACGTTGAATTTCAGAGGACAATCATGTCATACGAACCTAAAATGTGAAATCATCGTCCTAGCCACCTGATGAAAGAAAAAAATCATTGTGGTTTTATCACTTGAGAGGGAATGACCATTGTCACTTGTCATCCACTATTCGATCATTCAAGTTCGGTACAAAACATGATTCTCATGGAGACACCTGCAGATTATATCTGGGTCCAGCCGCTAAAAAAAGAAACAAATAAAAAAACTTGAAATATCTATTTTCCCTCTCTCTATGAATGTATTAGATATTCATGGAGAAATTATTTTAAATAACTACATATGACTGGACTCCAATTCATATGGGATGCATAGTGACACCTGGATCATCGATATTGGATCCCACTGCAACATTATCTTCCCTTTTCATGTTGAACCTTCATCATTCAAACTGCATGATGTTAAATGGCACAAAATTATTATAACTACATGGATATTGATTCCCCTCCTTATATAATACATAGTGATACCCAAACAGTTTTTCTTTGGGCCTAGTAAAAAACACTATTATTCAAACTATATGAAATTAAATTATGATCCCTATAGTCCAAACTCTATGATCATAAACTATGATCCTCAAATGGATATGTGGTGTACCGGTGAGTCTCATTGTACTTCATTCATGTTGGTTTTTACCCCTCAACTCATCCTATAAGCCTCATTTCCATTTATTACTTGGTATTTGTATGACGTGCAAGCCTCCTTTGGCCCATTCACATGGGGTTTCTCTCCTCTATTCCATGAACATGTTTTAGGAACATTAATCATAGTTCATGTAACATGCATTTAAACTATTTTCTAGTGTCCATGAAGTATTACCTTAATTACTGTTAAATCTTTATAATAACACAATGTTAATCTATTGGATGTCCTACTCAAATGACATTAAACAGTTCCATGAATCTTTCTCAAATTCATGACATAAAACAAAAAACTATCTGAATCCCTTATTTGAAAGGTCCTCTCTCACAATTCTGTTCATATACTATATTGTTCATATCCTCATATGTCACATGAAATATGATAAGAATCATCACTAGGATATAGGTCTGATATTTTTTCATACCAATGCACATACACCAATCTACTCGAAGACACGATGTCATAATTTATAGAGTTTTTGAATCCTTTTAAATATCCCCACACATAACTTATATTCAATTCATGCCCCTCATTTTTTTAACTCTTCATATTTTATATCTTAATTGACCACCTATTGTCCTAGCCCCATGTTGCATTGCCTCACCTATTAATCAGGGAAAACCCCATGGAGGATATTGAAGGACATTTTGAGTTTGGACTCATATTTTGAATACAGTCAGTAGATGGCCCTCATTTATTTGTCCCCATTTTACGTTCAAGGTACATATACAATGTTTTGAATACGAACATCAGTTATCTCATATCATCATGAAATTATCTTGTTTTCTGAATTTCAGGCATTATGATTCACAATATTTCTTCCCCCTTGTTTGTATTGATTGTAATTCCCCTTGTTTTATCCCATTCATCCATTAAATAATAACGGGAAGGGAAAGTTGTTCATTACCAGAGCCATTTTATCTTATAAAAAACTCCCCCATAATGAATTCTCTAGGTTTTCATTCAAAAATATATAGCCCTGATTATTTGATGAAAATATGACAATCTCATAAAAAATAAATGATTATATGTTCATTCTAGGTTTTTCACTCTAGTCATGGACCATGTGAGCTTAGGGATTGATCATTAGGTTCATCAAAATTATGATTTAGGTGAAGATATTAATATACATAAGAAATAGTTTTATACATGTTGTTTAAGATAGACAAGCATTAAAGAAATATGTGTCATGATTTTGGATAAAATAGGTCCATGATTGGTATTCCCACTAAATGGAACACTTCAACGTCACCAATTTCTCGCATGTGTATTCCATAGTCTCCTATTTATTCCTAGGATCCCATTCCACATCAATGTATGTCTGTCCAAGGTCATCCTCTCCGATCTTCATTTGATTTCATTTGGCTCGGAGCTCAGCAACATGATGGCTCTCCTATTCTAGATTCTCCTGGGATTTCACCAACTAGACCACCAATCCCACAACATGATCCAACTAATTAGTAAAGAATGTGGAATTCCTGTTCATTTACTCATCAAATAAACATATTTCCTATTCATCCTCATGAAATGTATTGATTTTTTAGATTTCTCTTGGAACCAGGTAGTATCTAGGTGTTGACTTTTCTCCCACATCTCTCAGAAATATAGTAGCGGGTCATCACATAAAGGTGGCCAGTGTCCACCCCTTCATCATAGAGACAACGCAGTAAGGTATACAGTGATCCAATATTCCCCATACACTATTAATTTGGGATGGTAAGGAAAATATTTAAAATCTCTCATTCCCTTCTTTGTATCATGCATCTCTCCTTGGCTACATTATGATCAAAATTATCCATCTCCTCACGATATGTAGGTATATATTCTATAAAGATATCCAAATGTTTGGTGGATAGTTTTTCCCCTTGAATCATCTCTGAGGGACTGGGATTTATGACATGTTGATGAAACTCACTAATAATATCCTCAACATCTTCTCACTCACATTCTTGAGTATCCAACATATAAGTGTAATATTCCATGACTACAATTTCCTACCCACTAAGTGCCCATATGAATCAACATCATTAGTTGGCTCCTCACAGACTGGTAAAACCCCCATGAGTTCCCCCTAATGTGTCCTAGACTCCGGATATTGTTGAAATTTTTGTCTTTTTATCACTACATTGAATTACTACCTTGGTTATCTGGATTCTAAGATAACAAATGTAGTTTTGTAAAAAACAGAATCTTATGGGAGGTAATTGTTGCAAGGTCAGGTGCCCGAGTCAACATGGAAACTTCAACCACCAATGACACCATATGAAATGGTAGATCGATGATCAACATAAGCTTCTTATAAATAATGGGAATAGACTTGGATTCTATGGTCATCACTTTGGCCCCTTTATCTTACTCACCTCGGGTCACATTGGCTACACCAGTCTGCCGCATTGCTCATCCCCAGATACAGGTTCTGGGACATGTCCCCCCATGATTTTTATTGTATTATCACCCACTATAGTGGGATGTACTTGATCATCACTAATGTGTTCATAAATAAAAGAATTATTGGTTAATGAATATGAGTAATAGAAATATAATCGACCAGGAGAGACATGGGTCATGATATCCTTTGAGACATTCCAAAATTTACTCGTCAAATCCTGTGATTTATATACTCTCACATGTGATCCATAAATGATCCACTCTCTCTTAATGTTCCTAACATCTAGGACATTTATTTTTCAGCATCCTCTTCTTCTTCTTCTAAATCCTCCACCTTAACTCCTCCTCTAGCTTCTTCTTATTCTTATTCTTATTTATCATCGCCATAATACTTGGGAGGAAGTTATTTTGGGTCATTATCTTGATTGAGGATCACTTTTAGAAAACAATGCATCTATTCATATTTCCTTCATTGGGGTGAATACACATCCACAACCTTCAAATATGTGTGTCGGCAATGAAAATAAACCATGTCTGCAACCTGTATAAGCCTAATTTCCAGAAATTGGATCCCATCTCAGGTCAATTATTTCTATAATCATTCTGGACTTACCAATTAACATAGGGTTTTATAGGTTGACCATTGTGTGTCGAATATTGTGTCTTCTATGGGTTGATGTAGGTTCCAAATTTTCTTCCCAAGGTATTCTCCTGATAGTCCATGATGACATATTCGGGAACACACCGCCTTAGTTGGAATAGGTGTGGCCACACAATGGAATTTTCATTCTGTTAATGTTATATCTCATTATGATCTATCCGATATGATTTACTATGATTTTACATTCCCAGTGGCAGCTCATATGATTGATCTCTTCCTAGACTGCAGAATTGTTTCCATGATTATCTAAATATGTTCCTTCAAATTTTCATCGGGATATTCCAAAACCAATCAATGATTATGAATAAATGTTAATCTATCATCTACATTAATGGGGTAATAAATATTATTTCATGAAATATGAAATATTTACACATTAGCTAAACTTCGTGAATGATACATGATTGTTGATCCACCAAGATCTCTGTATATAATTTCTTCTTCATTCGTTGTAGGCACCTAAATATCATGGAGAGCATGATGAAACATATGAATGTCAAAATATCTTACCCTTAATATAGGCTACTAGAACTCCATCCATGAAAGTCTTAAGATATTTCATCTTATCTAGTGGACCTCACAAGTCATCCACCATCTGACCGCTCTAGGTGTGGAATGCGTGGAAATTGATTTTTTAATGGTTACTGATCCAGATCATGATACCCTCAACATTGATCATCATTTTCCAGACCCTAGTGATATTTAAATGGATGGATATATGCCATTTTTAAAGGAGATATGGTATTTGGGAAGTAATATCCATCGAAATGAGATAGGATCCAACTATGGATGATTTCGAATGGTTTGAAAACATTCTTTTGGGTTTTTCCCATGTAGTTGAGCTCCCATATTATCTACATTATTTACAAAAAAGGATCTAAAAGGTTTAAATTGTAATTTTATTCCATAATATCAGCCATTACCAGTGTCCCTAGATGAACCCCTTTCCTTGTTTCCCTCTATACTAGCATCCACCAAATCAGGAATGTAGTAAGGAATGCACCATATTTCACCTATGGATCCTAGATCTCATTCAAAAAAATGACACACAACTGATATTTATTTACCTCTACTACCTCCCAATATTATCCTTCCATTACCCTCTATGATGAATTTGAGAATAGAATACCTTGGTGTGGCTTCCACACATTCCTATACCTCATGAGGAATAGAATGAACCATTTTGGGTAGAATATTTCTTTCTAGATTTAGTCAATATTCGACCTCTCGTTATCTAGATCCACAAGATTCCATTTTAGTATAGGGGATCATGCTCTATCTCCCATAATATTCCCTATTAGTTGGAACTCGTCATATTAAATTCACTCTAGGGGAATTAATCTAATGAAATAGATGTCCCATAAAAAACTAACCTCCCCATGGCAGAGGTTGAATGTGTTTTTGTTAGGGGGCCATTGGATGAACAACTCATGCACCAATTCCCGATGGTGGTAGAATTGAAATTATGACGTCTACATTGCTTAATATTTCCCAATGATTCATATAATATATCTATTCTCATCTAAGGTGTGGAATAATTCAAATTACCAATCAAATACACTCATAAAATTCCCCCCATAATTCATGTCCTAGTTCTGCTTATAGCCCTTTCTCAAATCTATGATACTGCTCTAGATGTTTCTTTTGTAGTGCGTGGGAAATTCTCCATCCACCAGTTCACTACCTATGACTATGATATTTTTTATATTTATGATGTAGAAGACAATAACATGATTCTATCTAGAAGTATGTCTATTTTTTGTGATGTTTTTAAACTGACGTTTATCTTTATGTGGGACCGAGGACCGTTGCGAGTCAGTCTCGATGCCAATAATCACAATATATTCTTGAAAGATGACGATCCATAGCGAGAGGATATTTATAAAGATTTAATTCTTCTTTACCAATTTCATCATTCATAGGTTAAGTTTAATGTTTGATAATACCCTTATAGAATGAATAATTTGGTGGTTCACAATCATCTTGACCCGTAGTGCAGCCCAAGAAGCCCATCTATTATCAGTAAACTATTCACTGACCTAGTTAGTCACCAGTCATCAACACAAAAATTATGGTGAAAAATATTGATGTTTAACATAAAAAATATATGGTTTTTTGAAATATCAGATGATTGACTCAAATCAAGATCTCTTAGGTCTCAAGTGAAAATGATTCAATAGTTGTGTGTAACATAGCGACACTAATTTGGGTCATCAGCTTAGATGTCAGCATCATACACGCATGGGATGGATCACTTGACATACGAAAAGTAAAGTTATATTCCTTGGGAAAATACACATATTTATAGGTGTGGACCAAATAATCCACACCCATGCATGGTTAATTACCTCTTTACCATCAAATTTTGTACGCACCTCTCAGAATGGAAATTTAACATTAGCATTTCCCTTAGATGCTGACCTTCTTTTACGCTTTTATCTCAGATTAAGTGGGAGCCATTTTATGGTGTTGAATAACACATGAGGCTAAAAACATGAATCATTGACCAAAATAACATCACAATTATTCTCAATGGAAAATTCATAGAACCCTATGAGAGTATCATGTATGTTTGGATGCTTATGTGATTAACATAAATTTATACACACTGCCCTTAAATTACAAATGTGATGTCAAATGGATTATTTCAAACTGGGTTTCAAAAAAAATAAATGGATGGTTTCCAAAATATGAATTTCCATCACACAGAAAAGCTCAGCAGCACGTTGGGATCTATTGCACCCAATGCGACGCCACCTAGACACTTTCACACCACAGTTTATATACACTGCCACTATGATTTTTTCCCTAAAAATAGAAGGGTCCCCATCCCTCTTTATGGTAACTCTACTTAAGTAGAACCATCACACTCAATTTTACAAGATGACCCCTTCCATAAATTTACATAAGTCATGGCTTCATGGTATCAGATCTTTCACAAAAGGTTCCCCATGTGTCCCTCTTCGTGTCGTCTCAAAAGTTCATGACACTCTCACTTTTCCTTTTTCAGCTAATTCATGTTCATAAATAAACACCTTCATTCACATAGTAAAATCAATTGTATGGTACCAATTTCACTCAGACACTTCCATTTTTTCTACAGGCCTCCAATCATGCACGTACCATTTCTATTTGCCTAAAAGGTTTTACATCACTTTCAAACCCATTATTTAATCCCCGATTCTGCACAAAACCCCCCTCATGAACACAATTTCTCTATGTATCCCTCTAGGCTTGGGATTTTTGATTTACTGGTTCCTCGTGAATTATATCATGTTTCGTTTCTTTACCTAATTCTTTTACACATATGTACTCTTATAGATATTCCCTTTATGGCATAGTTATGCTAAAGTTAACCGCTCGACTGACCACTCCTCTACCCCATAGTTTCCAAGCCTTCCTGGTGACTTCCCATCACTAAGGGATAAAATGAATTAATCATGTAATCCCAAGGGGTTATAAGTGAGTCCCCTTAGTTCGAGTTGTAGTACATTAAACTAAAAAACAGCATAGTCCTTACCACATGACATTAATCTCTATCCACAAACAGTACAATGAACACGGGGTTCCCCACCTTCGGAATTTCCCATGCCCATTATTCTCCATGAGGGTGAGATCTTCCTCACATGGAATGATATCCTTATTTATTGGAGTAGTATCGGCCTAAGGGTATGGTAAATCATCAAGTTGTATGACCCAAGGCATTATTTCAATAGGTAGCACCCTTTCTTCTCCTTTCCCCTTGAGACCCAAATATTTGATAAGCGAAGGTCACAGGGGACTCTCCATATCCTTTACCTCTCCCTTTGTGATTTTTTGCATCGAAAGCTAACCATGGTTATGCCACAATCAACAAATTTGTGTCCCTTTAATTACGTATATGTCCCGCACCATTCCACACTGACACATATTTCATTAAATGATTATCTAGTCTACTGCTCCCTCTTATTTCTCACATTGTGCATGACTCATGTGGGAATAGAGGTTAGTAGATACTATAACCCCCTTGCCCTTGGAATCAATCCTAGTGTAATACCTATAATACAACTTCATGTGCCACTAGTTATGATTAAACCCCAAACCACTTAACTACATGGGTTTTGATCACATTATTCTATACAGAGTACGTAGGAATCCTTCATCAACTTAAATCTAAAACATCGGTAAAACCTAGTTCCCTTCTCTTATGGGTGTATCTATTGGATCATTGTATCCTCCATAATACATTAAAATCATGATCATTACCTTGAGGAAATATATCTAGGGATGATCATGACCCTCTATTAGGTCACATATCCTTCAAGTTCACTTGGGAAACTAACCATGTGTACATCCCAACCACACATCCCATTTTGATCTGGAAGCTCCCCTGTGTATGCCCCATCCATGAGCCACATCACCTCACCCATATAATAGTGGGGTTACACCATCCTCATGGGATCCTCATTGTGTAAGTCCAATTCTTCCCTATTCATCTTCTGGTGGCACATGGTGAGCTATCCTTGTTTAATCCCAAAAGAGACCCTTATAACTACTTGGGTTCTGATCCATATTCTTTTCACAAGGTACGTGGGAAGCCTCAATTAGGTATAAATACTTTCTAATGGTAATAATTTATGTTCCCCTCATTGGAGTCGACCATACATGATCCAAATTCATTGATATCTAGATTAGTATTCATGGAGTAAAAATATCCCTTTACATGACATGAAATTCTCAGGCCCATCTTCATTGTGCATTATGATCCAACCATCCAATAAAGAATCCCGGTGCTCCCTTCTAGGAATGAACCTATATGATCCACCTTCATAAATGATCTGATCAGTCTGATATTTCTCTGATAGAAGTTAAAATCCTAAAATATCCCAAGTTAAACATGGGATTTTGAGAAAACATTAGAGTCATTCCTTTAGAATAATATAACACAAAACACATGATTCACATTCAAGGCCTCTAGTTTTGGTTCCCATGAGAAACCCTCTAACAGGGAATAATATAATTTCTATAATGTTTCAACATCCAAACATGCCATCGATGTCCAACATGACTCCTCTCATGAATGAAGGGTGATTCCCTGACCTGACCCTTTGGAATCTCTTGACAAAATCATCATAATTAACCGGATTTCCCAAATACATGTAACCGATAATCAGATTAAAAAACAACATCTAAATAAATAAGGGAGACCGAGATAAGTTGATAAATTCCATGGAGGAATCCATGGAAAGAGTGGTTGAGATCCCATCATAAGATTTCAATCTTGGAGAATACGTCTCTGAAGATGCGATGAATTCCTCATACAGTTGGAATGTAGGAATGTGGGTTACAATGCACTATCAGTGGTCATCAATGATGATATACACAAGTGGTACCACGCTAGTGAAAAGGGTCTGAAACTATATCCCATGAACCCAAGAGGTTCTGGATACCTTTCCTACTGCTGGGAAGAATTCCAAAAAAATTAAAAAAATTACCATAATTTAATGTAAAAACATACATCATAAATGGGTTCATCTCTTATATCCCACTCTAATGAAAATTTAATCCATTATATTCTATTTTTTTAATGGAGTTCTATTAAAGAGTTATATATAAATTTCTAAAAACTAATTTTTAATTTACATTCCATTTAATATAATTCCACGACATCAAAATCAATTCTAAATATTATAACATAATTACAGGTGAATAAAAATTATATTTAAATTATATTTATCTTTTTTGGATAATAAATTTCTTTATTTTTCCAATCCATTAGAAAAATTAATATGTCTCTTTCGTTACATGCTAATGATAGCCTCAAAGAACAACATATTTTTTTTGTAACTATCAAAAAAATTGATTCAATTAATATTATATATAAATATAAATATACTTTTTTACATAATGAATATTCTATAATTTTAAAGAAAAAATTATTTTATTAATCATTTCCTTTGTAATAGTAATATCTGACTCGTGTGTACATGAGAACAACTACCTCCATGAACATTTTTTTATTCATCACCCTAAATAGGGTTAAAACATATATACGATGAATATTTTATATATAATGTTTCAATATTCATCCTGAATATTATTCTAAAATTTTGAAATAAAATTCTATACATTACAAAGTAATTTGATGATATATGTGAGTAACATGAATCAATACCATCATATATCTCATTGTCTGAAACAGTTCCAATCATTTCAATAAATTGAATTGGGATGAACCTAAAACATCAAAAAAATAAGTTATTATATTTATAATCATTGAATAATAAACCAAATTTCAATTGATGGGTTTTTTCAACACCATTACAAAACATTTATAAAATATTCACAATTACTAACATCTAATGTTGGAAATAAGAACTAACTAAATAAGGAATTAATAATTAGTTATAATAATTTATGTGTACAAATGGTTATATATATTAATAAATATATGAAATATTTCAATAAAAATTTTATATTCAATATAAATTATATTAAGGAACTTTCACCGATGTCGGTATTAAATATGAAAATATTTTTATTTTCAATATTATGATACATTTGAAATTGATCTGAATAAGTTATAATAAATATAAATATTTTAATTATTATCTATAACTTATTTATATTCTCATCCACACTTTTTTCATTTAGATTATATGATCAACTACCATGTCAGTTCTCATTTTTTAAATAATTTTCAGGACAAAATGGCTTAAAGATACTGATACATTAAAACTTATTTTTTGTTAACAGTTTTCCCTCTATTTCAATGTTCATTATTTTATATTTAGAAATAATTATTTTTAACTCCATTTTTAGTTTTGTTAATTTTTAATAAAAATAACTTTTTATTAGAAAAGGAATATTCCATTAGCTTTTTTTCATAGTTTTATTCAATAATCATAGAGTTTTTATAAAGTGTTAAAGGAATAATCTATTTAAATATTTTTTTAAATGAGGTATTTTAAAACAAAAATTATATATTTTCATTAAGAAATCGACCCAAAGTGTTTTTAAATTAATTTCACAAATAAATTTATAGTTTATTGTCATTTAAAATGTATTCCTAAAAGGTAAATAAATATTAATAGTATTTCCTCTACATTCTATTTTTAAATTACAATTCTCTTATGAAATATATTTTATCTAATACAAAGTCGTTTCATTTTTGTTATGTTTTAATAGGGATTTTTCTCAAACTAATTATCCATTTTCCATATATATATATATATCCATTATGATTAATTCATATATATTTTATTAATTTAACATGGTTCTTTCATTATTTAATAACTATAATGATACATATATATCTCCATGTTCATATTGAACATATATATATGATTTAACAATTTGTGATCGGTGGTCCCTAAATAGTCCTCAAGTGATTTTGGTAATGATTTATATCTCATTAAATAGTAATGGAGAAGGATTAATGATGCACAATTCACAATGGGAAATAAGATTTTTTCTTCTCCAAAATGGGAAATATGGTTTTTGGACCAATGCACTATGTTAAACTAATTGTGATGCATAATCCACTAAAGTAAACATAAAGTGATTCCAGAAAAATTATGTTATTCTTTACATTATCATGTTTTTAACAATATAATTATTAAATGCATATGATTTTCCCCAAAGAATTTTATTACTACCTAGTATCTGTTGTTTCCTATACTATGAAACATGTTCAATCATGTTAGGTAATATGTCTACCTTTCATTGATATTGATATATATTATTTCATAATTTTACATTTTGGTATATTATTCTCTGATCACCATTTTTTCTTAAATTATTAATATTTAACAACATTTGGAAACAATTATATTTTTTCTCATACTGATTATCTTATATCATCCTTCATATGTTTTCAACCCAATATATAAATAACATTTTATTTATTATGCATTTAATGGATGAAATTTAAAATGGCTTTATGGTAGATGTTGAAGATGTTGTAGAAGAATGTGGTCTTATTTATAATCAGAAAATACATAGAATTACTCAGTTAGAGGTATTATTAATGGAGATATGTAATCAATTTTCACATGAAATGATGTATTTTGAATGCATGTTTAGTGTTATACATGTTTTTTATAAATCCAACTTTATTTAGAAGTGATATTTTCTATGATGTTAAAATATGTTAAAGGTATCAATGTGAACCAAAGTAAAATACTTTCATATAAGTGAATTAGATTATATATTAAATAAAATTTACTATATATTTTTGAAAGAAATAAAATTCTAATTGAAATATTATTCAATTAGGTTATACTAATTATTATTGAGGAATAATGATGATGATTTTCCTTCCAAATTTGATATAGTTTTTTAGATAGATCATCATTGTGATAAATGGAATAGAAAGTAGAATATTTATATTACAAATAAAAATTAAAAAGTTTAATTTATTTTTAACACCTATGTAAAGAATTCAATCATTTTAACGAATGTACAACATGATACTGGCAAATTGAAGTGATGCCCATTTTATTTTTGGGATGTGTTCATTATAGTTGTATGAATAATTCAAAAATTCTTTGTACAACTTTCCAAATATTAGAATATATATTTTGAATAAAACAATATCATGATGAAATTAAAAAAGGAAGCATCAATTTAGATTATTTTTCAACAAAGGATCATTTTGAAGATGTATTTACCAAACTGTTCATGAATAAAATTGGGCCACCAAATTTCTAGTGACCCAAAGATCCCATGAAAGGCCTAAAGGCCCATACCGGTGCTAATGAGATGAAAACTAGTTATTAAGAAATCATATAAATGATCATCAAAGTAGTTTCTCCCATTTAATTCCTAAACGAATAATGGAATTAACCCAAATTTGTTGAATGAGCCATCCATACGTCAAGCATCGATTCACCAAGTCATTTGTTAGAATAAAAAAGAAAATATTATAATATTATAATGTTCGGTAAATAAATAAACTACTAATAAAACTAGTCTAAAAATAACTACAATAATATAAGAATGAGAATATCTATAAGAATAAGAACAAACATTAAAAAGAGTATAATGTCAATAAATAAATTGTATAAGAATCCCAAAATAAATTCATATCCAAACAGGTACTACCAATCTATATGTCTCCAGTTTCATCACAACATATCACATTATATTAGCTTTATACTATCTCATCAAAACTCTATTAAGGGCAGTTAACGAAAAAACATATAGTGGGATATCAAGAGTGAAAAGGTTTTGGTTTTATATGGAAGTTTCTATATATAGTTTTTCACCTAATCATTCAATGTAGCGTATCACTAATTTTTTTTAAAAGTATACTGAAATAAAATTTCATTCATGTTAGTTGGATTTAGTTTATGAAATATTTTTTCATGAGTATGAATAAAAAAAAGTAACATACCATTCAACTTTAAAAAAAATATGTATTTAAATTTTTGATAAATATAGGGAGAAGTAATCCTTTTTTTCAATTTATTTTAAACCATTCATTAAAATAATAAAAAATCCTTTAATAATAGTTCATTCCTTGTAAATATATTTTAAATATTATTTATATAATTTTAGAAACATATTTTATTTATATGATTAATGAAAATTTAAAATATACACTCTTTAATAAGTAATCATTATAAAAGATAATAAAATTAAATAAAATTACTATTTTAAACCAATACCTACATACTTTAAAATTCATTAATGTAGATATAAAATGAGGTAAAATAAATCAACAATTTCATTTTATAGACAATGATAGGTATCATGGGAAACACACTATGTCCTATGTTGAGATAGTCCTAGATAATATATGACATGGGATAGACTAATAGAATATGCTGAATATGAAAATATCTAAATCTACAAGACCAGAATATACCAAAATTTTCAGTTCTCATAACCTAATAAACATGGAATATATCACACAAGTGGGGACACTAGTTGATTCTGTAATTAATATTGTAGCATACATATTGACCTATATCTTTATTTTTTGATTCCCATGAAAGTAAAAACTGGTTCACTAATATATATAATATCATTTTTAATTCATATTAATTAAAAATTATATAAAAACCTCAATTACCACCGATATAATCACATAAAACAACCCTAATACATATGAGTCACATCATAAAAATAAACAACACCCCCTCTTCTAGGTCCAAATCTGTGTGAAATAATGGGATCAATAGTGTCCAACACACACCACATTGAATACATTGAAATTTACTAGATTCATATTTTTGAATAATAAATTATAATTTAATTATTTAATCATAATTTAAATTAATTTTTAATCAGCTGTAAAAAAAATCATGGAAAATAATTATTACAATCATTGATTGAATTTATTTTCATTATTCATTTAAAACATTTGAAAATACATAAAAATAATTTATTTGTTACAAATAACAATATATCATTTTTAGTATAAAAATTGTACATATAACAAGGGGTTTCAATAATCAATCTAAATAACCCAATTAAATATTTTTTAAAACAAATGGTATGAAAAAAATACTATATTGGATTTTTGAAAAACAATAATATATCCTTAGAGGTCTATAAAGACCTTTAACATCACTCTATTCCATATATGAAATAATATTAGAACTGATAAAATCTAATTTTTACTATAACATATATAGAAAATTTAATTTGAAATTAATTTAAAATCATCAATAGTAGAATTAATATCAAATTAATTAAATCATAATAAAAATATTACCCCATTTCAAAAAAACTTTATGATAATTCACAATTAGTTTCTTCAGTCGAATATGTATTGAATTTATTGAATATGACCCCAAGAGACCAAAAATACCCCTAAAATTAGAACCTCTACATTATATTTTCCTAGAACACCATCCCCATAGGGATATGGAAGGAATTGAAATAAATTATTAATGGAAGAAAATGAGCTGATAATGAGAGAAAATGATGAGGTGAGGTTTTTACATGATTAAATACACTATAAATTCCGAATAAGGTTTCCCAATAATAAATATTAATGGAAGATAAATTTTCCCTTTTTCTCTTAGTTTGAAATATATTGAGAGTGAGAAATAAATTGGGGTTTAGTTACACATTTGTATTTGGAGAGGTATAATTTTAAAATTAAATATTTATTAGAAATATGTAATTTTATTGATTAGTCAACATGGTTTGCTAAACAATGAACGAATTGTGTGGCTGACACGTGAAAAGAACTGGGTATCCACATGGTGTGGATACATAGTTTGGTATACCATGTGTCAATTCTGTTTGTGTGACATTAATTTAATGATCGATTCATATTCATTGGACATACAATATAAAATAACCATGTACCCAACCCTAATAATAATAAACTATAAATATTCAAAGTGTCATTACATTAAATGTATTTCATGTTGTCAAATATATAAATATATCAATAATAATGAAAACGATGATCATTCTGTGGCTTGTCTCCACAACAGAAAACATTTTCCATAATAATTGTTTATTTGAAAGATGAAGGTAATAAGATAATATCATTAACAACACCCAACCAAGGGAGGTTGGTTTTACGAATGGATTACTAAGGATAATAATCCACTGAGAAAGAAATGTCCACACAAATCCAATGGGATGGATATATAAAAAATACCAAAATTATCACAACATTACCCAAACATGATAATATTGGTCATTACATATATAAATGAAATATATAACATAGTCCCCCACTATATGGTGATTCATATAAAATAGAGTTATGAAAACTAGACACACCTCTAATGAGGACACACCAAAAAAATCCATGTGACATGATACCCCTCCAAAATATATGAATACCCCTATTAATCACCAAAGAGACAAAAATAGAAGGAATATCTACAATTACATCATGTAAACATGACTATAACTATTTATAATATCTTCCAAAAATATTCCTCATAATAAAACTTGTTCCAAAATTATGTCATTGCATATCAAAAACATAAAATATGACCTCAGTCCTTTATACCACTATAAAAAAATTCCATCAAATAAAACCAAGCTCCCTTTAGTTCTCAATCAAAGAGTAATTTGACTTTCCATAGTTACCAATTCATGGTACTAAAGGCCTAAAATGTTTTATCTTTCAAAAATATAACCCCAATAAAGAAAACCAAGAATAATACACATAATTCATAAGAGAAAGACTGAAACATTAAAAGATCACAAAAAAAATCTCAAATTTTTTATTCAAAAATATGAAAAATCAGTACCCTAAAATTCATTCAATAATATTGGTATTAAAGAAATATAATTATCCAAATAACATATTACATAATGTATTTTTACTATTGATCTATCTTTGATCGATTATTTATATAATGAAACCTGCAAATATTACCAAGTGGACACATAAAAAACAACCATATAGTGTGTTTGAATCGGAATTATTTTTAATGATCAGGTCTTCAATAGTAGAATCTGACAAGATTTCACTTCAAAATTTATGAATATTTACATTATCCCTCTATCCATTCAATATCAGGAATAACTATTCATTTCTTACCAACATATGAAATATTATCATTTGAATCATTTGGTGTTGAGTCATTATTAAGTACTGGTTGGATTATCTAATAATTTTCTACTGATAGGGAATTATAAACCATATCCAAATATGTTGTTAAGAAATATTCACCAACAACACCTCTAGGATCTAGTTGAAATCCACATTCAAATTCAATAGCCCTTAAGGATTCATAATTGAAGATATTCGGTGTAAAGAATACCAGTTATAAGATATTTTCGTCACACTATTTCATTGATCAGTCTCCCTAATAAAGGATCAGGAACTTAAAGAACTTTTCTTTATTAACTCCCTGAAGATATTTCTATTGTAAAAATTTCATCTTGTAAAATTCAAAAGGCATTTGTTCATGAAAATTTGGAGGAACCATAATCTCACATCATTAATAACTCTAACATTCAAATAAATCAATACAACTAACACCAATGATGCTTCATGGGTTTTGAGTGAAATAAAAATTCTCTCATTTCTATTTTTCTACATTATTACATCATAATGACATTATTCAATATTAATGAAAGGTGAATGGATTTTTATAAATTCTTAAAATGTGTAATACCCATAGATTTTGTTACTATATTTTTATTAAAATGTTAAATTAACATATTTCTTTGATAATTTAAATTACAAGAATCACATTGTTTTTCTGTTATTAAATGTAACATTGATTTTTATCTTGTACTACAGAAAAGTCAAACATTAATCAAAAGTTACATACTATTTAAATATTATAAATTGATATAATAATTATCATTATGAGTTATAATACATGTTATGAATATAAAAAACTAAATAGTAATAATTTATATTTTACAATGACATATAAAACTAATTGTTTGGTTAAAAATTCATTATAAATTAAATGAAAAATAATTTTAAAATAAATGAAATCACGTTCTAACAAACTATATTTATGAACAATGATTTGTTTTATCTCAGTAAATTATATAAAAAACAATGTTTGAATGATTTTAATTATAAATATAAATTTTTATTCAATATAATTTTTTAAATTAATATTATGTGATTCCTTGAGTTCTGATATGGATTTTTCAAAATTCATGCATAAAACTATTTTTTTCAAAAAATTTGTTCTATGAAATTTTGAACACATAAATTTATAATTAAAAATAAAAATAAATTGAAATTTTAACATAAAAATAATTTTTCAAATAATCCTGTAAAAATTAAATTGGTTTTATTTTTTGAAAATTTTCTAATATTATTCAATTTTCATTAGATAGTGAAAAATACTACTTTTTATTATAGAAAAATCATTTACATAAAAATAAATCAAAATATAAATTCTATTTAAATTTAATTTTGAATTTAAATTATTTTGTTTTATAACTCTATTAATATAATTTATGTAATTGGAAAGAATTTCTTAATAAATATTGATAAATTAACTTCTTAAACATTTCGTGATTTATCTTTGAAAAACATATTTCTCAACAAGTCTGTGAGTTTTGTTTTAAATTAATACATTTCAATAGTTCCAATTAAATTTGAAGAAATGGATTAAAATTTTATGATATTCATAATTATTATTATTTAATTATATGAACATTTTTTTGTACTCCAATAAATTTTAAAAAAATTAAATTTAATTACCACAGTTACATTTTAGATGGGTTTACCATGGGTTAATATAAAACTATATATTGTAAAAATTTATAGAATCATTTAAAAAAAATATAATTACCACATTTTTACCTATATCCTATATGATTTTATATTTATCTATGTTGGATCCTTGTGGCATGTGAATAAATATCAGTGCACTTTATTTTTCTCAAAAAATTTATGTGTGTCTTCTCCACCATTTTTAAAAACCACCCCACTATCCTCCAAACTACACACTTCCATTCCCATTTTTATCCAAAAAATATAAAAATATTTTCCATACATTTATCACTACATTAAAGTGTCATTGGTGAGATCATGCATCCAGCATTGAAATTATTCTTGTTAAACCTAGAGAGGTTTTCTGAAGAAGTGGTAATGTTATAAATTATGATTTATTATTTTACTTTATCCTCAAAAACCTTCAAATATTATTCAATAATTATAATATAAAAAACCATTACCTATTTTACGATGATATTTTATTCATATAATTTATTAAGTTATTTACTTATCAACTTTAAACAAAATTGGAAATCGAATCATCGATCATCTATACGGGGGACTAACACCTCGAAAACTGATGTTATTCTCTTTACATCAACACATATCAAGAATTTATATGTTGATGAATTTAATTTTTTAAATTATTTAATGATATTATTTTAACATTTTAATAATATTATTATTTATACTTTCTTACCTTACAATATGTGGGATAATAATAATTTTTCCGTGTGTACGACAAACCAACCCCACACGAACTAATGAGACATGTTTCTTGTGATTGTTTTACTTGGATGGTAAAAATGATATCTTAAAGGAATATATATGAAACTTTTAATATATTTAATAATTATATAGGATTACCCTTCTTAATTTAATCATTTTTAATGATAATATGAAATCATTTGTGTGTATGAATGACTACCACATTGCAAAGATATGTCAAGCATTTTTTCACAAGATTTATAACGAAGGATATAATGATAATTTTTTTAAAAAATATTTGATATATATTATATTTAAATGATTCTATAAATTTAATATATGATTTTATATTCATTATTTTAATCCATTTTGACAATATAAAATTTTTCATTGGGTGCGTATGGCCTATGGTCACCATAGATGATGTTTTTAATTTTCTACCTCAAACTTTTAATGATTACAAAAAATAAATTTTTAATGAATATAAATTATATTCATATCATGGTTTACAATATATTGATGATATAACCATGATAAATATAACATGATGTGTGATAACAAGTCAAACCATATATGAAAAACAAAATAAAATAACCTTAATTTTTTAAATAAATAGTATTTAATAAATGTGTAAAAAAGAGAAAAAATAAATAATAAATTTTTTGATATATATAATTATTGTTAAAAATATATTTAAAATTAACATGTATTTTTTTACATGAGTATTGAATTTGTATAAATTAATTTGAGTCATAAGTTATGGGATTTATAATCTATATTTTATTTATGGGAGAAATATTGACTTTTTACAATTCGTTTCTTCTGTATGGTGTATATACTACCCCTTTTACACGTTATATCATGAATATACTTATTTTAATCAAATTTAATGTTTATTTTTTTGTTATTATCTATTTAGTTTTATGATTTAAAATATTACGAAAGAGTTAATGGATTTTGGTCGCAATTTTCTTTATTAGGGCCATATATCATATTATGCACCAATATTATTTCATATAGTGTATATACATCCTCAATGAAATCCAATATCAGGACTTTATTAATTATTATAATATATTAAGTATCATTTATGTTTATTATATCATGGGGAGTACAATTCATGATTACCAATGTGGTAATGGTTTTATGGTATATTATCAATTTTTATCAAGTTGTTTATGATTATTCATTTCAAGATGAAATATTATTATCCATAATAACTCTATGTATTTTGATACATTAAAATAGAATAATTATCACAGAATATTTATTATGTTATACTAACAGATTCCTAATAACCATAATAGTTTAATGACTTTGGAGAAATGGAAACAAAAACAGTGTTCCTTAAGTGTGATACATAATCTCCCACTATATTCATAAAAACATGAATCCTTCTTATACATATCAGATATAATACATATATTCATAACTTGGGGAATGGAAACATAATAATTGTGGGGCTGAGATGTTATGTATAAGAAAATAATGGAGATACAGAAGCATAACATGAACATAAGTGAATTATAACATAAGAATAACATTTGAAATCCATACAATGCATATCAAAGATCACAATCTTCTGTCATGTAACAATGATTGGTAATTCATATGAAATTATTAAAATTAGAATCATATAAAATTATCCATGAAAGAATATGGAAAGGAATTTTTTTAATACACATAAGAATAGAAAATCATTTCAATATTAGTCAAGGCTCACTGACATGACCATCATAGCAGGAAAAGTTATCTTCTGAACTTGTTTTACTCCCCATTCTATCCTTTTATTAAAAAACTAATTTCAATTTTTAATAGTGTACTATATTATTGATCATATTTTACTCCATTTTTTATTCCTTTCTTACTCATGATATATAAATCTATACCCAATGTATTGGATGGAGATATAGGTCACATCCATCGGATTGTGAAATCAAAAACATATGTTCCACGAGGTTAAAAACAATTAAACATACCATAAATTATTAAATGATATGGGTGTAATGAAAATTTATTCACTTCATATGTTATATAAATGAAACTAGTTTGATAATCATACCATCACAGCACAACATGTGTAATGTAATGGGTTTCATAATCATTTTATCATCAAGAAAAAAAGAAAAAGAAATGGGGTTTATAAAAAACATTCATCATAAAATAAATCATTTATAGATTTAATATAAATTGTATTATTTGATAATATATCCATAAATAAATTTGTAAAACAAAAATATATAATTTTAGATGAAATATAATTTTGACAGATCCCCTAAGACATTTGTTGAGGAAAATAAACTTTTTACATTTAAGAATTCTTTTTAAAAAATAAATCATTTTAAAAATACTTTTATATTAAAATAAATATGAATAATTATAATTAATATTTTATTAAATTATTGGACATCATGTACATAAATCTCATTCATATTGTACACATTAAAATAAAGGTTCCTTTCACATAAGAGGAAAAATCCAAACAAATATTTTTTTCAAAAAACATAATGAAGATACCTTTCAATTTTTTATATAGAACCTAAAAAATTGTTAAAATTCCATTTATAAATAATATTATTGAAATAAAACATTTTAGAAAACATTTTTTTAAAGCAGTGTTTTTGATGAAAAAATATTTCAGACCAAAGAGAGAAATAATTGAAGAGTTTCTGTGAAATATTTTCATAATTTTTAAAAGTACCACGTAGTGAAAAAATTTCCATTAGATGAAAAGATAATTAAAAACTATTATAGAATAAAATTAATGATCATTAATAGGATATGGAAAATAATATTCTTTAAATCAAAGCATAATCATAAACAATTTCATTATTTGATTAGATTGTTGAAATAAACTCTTATTACTTTAGTATCATTGAATCAAAATCCCCAAGAAATAATAACATTATATGAATCATAAAATATAAATAAAATAATTTTATTCATGATATGACCTGAAAAATGATAATTATATAAAGTTCATAAAAGAATATAGTTTTATAGCATAATGTGGGTCTCAATGAAACAAAAAATGATACAAAATTTCCTTACCTTATTCCATTAATTCATTCATACTGGTTCAAAATTATTATATAATAAAATTATTTTTATTAATTATATAATTTATTACCATATTAATAATTTTCATAAAATATATTATAGTGACCATTTCCTTTTAGACATTACATTACTTGATTTTTCGAATAATAAAAAATCATATTTCAAGACACAAATCATAAAGTCTAGTGTCTTGGAAGATTAGGTACACAAAACTAATAAATTGGGACAAAATAAATAAATTATTTATTTCATATTCATAAAGAGATCCTAAAATCCATTTTTATCGTTAATATTCACAAGATAATGTGAGTATAACTGGAACAAAGGGATGATATAAAAATCCAATTAAGGTAATAAACATATGAATAATTTTTTAGAACATGGTTTAGAAGGCATAACATAATGATGTAAACATGCCTAGAATATATGAAATCACAACACATAAATAATTGACAATAAAAATATGGAGTCATAGTATTTTTTCAGAAACAGAAAACATGTCTTTAGCATGAGTCAAGGATCATTACACAAAGAAGATAACAACTCAAGGTTAATAACCAAGACTATTGCATATGATAGCATGAGTCAAGGATAATCGCCATGACTGTTATACATAACATCTCATGAGAATATAAATTACACAATGAATTATAGATCTCTATCAGTGAAAACATTATAACATGTTCATCAATATGATTTCAACATATAGAATCATACATAATCAATCATTTGTAAATATAAGGGTTACATGTGGAATGATTTGGGTATCATATTGATATCATAAAGCATAAAAAATGGGAGTATCATAAAATCGTCCACAAATGAATTGAATTAGATAATGAATGGAAATAAATAAGGTATAATATTTGTATATAATGATAATTTATGTCAATTATAGTTGATAAAATGTAAAATGAGCATTTATTAAACATTATAAATAAACATTTTAGTGTGGTTAAAAGAAAATAACAAAGATAACTAAAAACCGAGAAGGGTATAATATTTTATATAAAACCCGAAGTTAACCAAAAATAATTTATTTATAAAGAAAGTGTTTTTATAGAAAATATTGTCTCTTAAAACATTTTATATTGTGCACTTAAAATTTGGAATGAATTCAAGAAGATCTATAAAATGGGTATAATTATGACGAGGTTTTGAGGAGGGAACCACTTAAAAACATTTAGAATCCCAAAAAATAATGATGAAAGGATATTGAGACTTGAGTCTAGAGAATGTACAAATAATTAATAATATTTACATAAAAATAACAGATCGCTTCATTTGGGTAAAAATTAATATAGAGTAACCTGAAGGAATAACGGAGGCTCAAGTTAAATCTCTTATCTTATAACTGATGTTGAACTTCAATTGATCTTAATTTCCTTGATAACCAGATTACATTAGATAATTATTATTCAATTTTTTTTTCATTATGTAGTTGTTTTTCTATAACCTTATTAGGTTCATTCAAGACCTTTATGATAGGTTAAGAGGTTCAATTTCATTATCATGGTGTGTTTTTTCATGGTTTTCAAGATACGTTTAATTATATACATGTACGAGTTAAAATTTAAGAAGATAATAATTGTAAAGCATTATTGTTTTTTTATTAGTCATAATTAATAATATTACACGTTTATAATATAAATTTTCTTATTTGGAGTGAAGAAGAATCATTATATAAAACATTAATGATAATAGTTTTGGTTAATTGGTATTTTTTGATCAAATCGAACTCATTTTTCGTTACAAATTAATATCATGATTATAAAAAAATTTCATTACCTCAAATATGTTGTATATTATTGTCTGGTAGAACCATAAAAAGTAATTCATGACCTTAATTTAAGATGGTTATTATTTTGAAAACATGTAATCCTTAAAATTGATAAATTAACACATATCAGATAGTGTTTTCATTTATAGTAAAATGTAGTGGGAAAGGATAGATGATGGTTAATTATTACATTATCATAATATAATTACAATACATTTATGGAAATGGCGTTCTCATTAAATTTGGATGACACGAGGAGAGGAAACAAAAAGAAATAATGGAATTTGAAAGAAACAAAAATAAATCAAAAGAGGAATTTACATCTTGAATATATCTTCTTTGAGAAGATCATTAGAGGTGATTTTTTAGAATTTTGAATAGACTAAGGGATTCAAGACATAGGTAAAATCTTGGGAGGATATTTTAGAAAAATTTAGACAAGGAATAAGGCTTGAGAGGAGTGAAGAGGGGTGCGATGATGGTGGTTTTTATAGAGGTGGAGAGAAGTTGTGTCTCATTATTATAATAAATAGTTTAATATTTTTTATCAAGATTATGTATAGTCATGTTTCTTGTGACAAGAAACAGTAAATATAGAATGTGAGTTCAATCCATGGGTGCTTACATCATCAATGATATTATTAATAGCGTATTTATCTCCTAATGTATATGTATAGTAAGTTAACATATTTGACTATTCTTAAAAAATCCTTGTATTTAAATAAAATCCCAAAAAAAACACTAAACAATTTTTGATGTGTAGTATCGAAAAATGAACATCAAAATTCAAAAATAATTTTCTATATATGAGAAATTTAAATTTTAATTAAAATCATAATTTACATGACAAAATACATATATTTAAAATAAATATTCTTTTATAACACATTAATAAATTATTTAATATCTTATAAAATTATATTATAATCATAAGAAATCAAAATAATAATATATAGATTTATTTTATGAAAATAAGTTTTTTAAAATTTTCTAAAATTAATCAAAAAAATTGAAATCAATCTAAAGGACATACAAAAATACCACCAAATAATCCATAATTTTAAATATATTTCTTTACATAAAGTAAGATGTAATTATACCATATTTTCACTTATAAAATGGATAATAATTATTTATACATTCATTATTGAGGTTTCAAATTAATTGGTTGGTTCACTATTCATAAGGGCCTCATTACTACTAAAATAGTCACGTTAATTTTTTATCAGTATATGCTCCTTAACATCTTAAGATACCTTTGGATTCACTCACTCTTCATTTATAAGTTTTGTATTGTGTTCTTTATTTAATCATTTTTGATTATACTATAAGAAATAATTATTAAATGGAATTCCATCGGAAATACATTGGGTAATTAAATTATTCCCCATTATAAAATTTCACCCTTGAACTTTTGTTTTACATTCTAGGCAATAAATTTTCCTGGCTACATTTCCTTCATTTCCACCTCTAGTTCCAATGTTTCCTCCTCATACGTATTGTTCCACCATTGTACTTCGACCAAGTGAGTAATATTCTTGCATAGATCATTATTTATATGATCCAAGATCTTTACTGGTTTCTCCTCGTTAGAAGGATCTTTATCCAACTATACCACATTTAAGAAAAGTACATATGGGGTGTTAGGTATATACATTTTTAAGATAGATAGATAGAATAAATCATATACTTTATAGGTAGAAGTGCAAGTCTATATGCCACAGGTCTATTGCGGTCAATAATTTGGAAGGGGTGAATGTACGAATGACTTAGCATTCCTATATTCCCAAACCTCAAGACCTTCTTCTATGGATTTATGTGGGGGAATACCATTTCTACAACATTATACTGATTGTATCATCGATGATTGTCCACCTAAATATTTTTTCACCATTGGCATGTCTTACGTTGATGCTAATTAGTTTTCACCTTCTCCACCATTTCATCAACAGTTTCTGGTCCTAGAAGCTTACCCACACCATCTTTATCCCATCATTCTAGTAGTCTGCACATATTTCCATAAAGGGATTTAAATGTTACCATTTGGATACTACAGTGAAAACTATTGTTGTACGAGAATTCAAAAAATGGATTAAGTTATTCCCACCGCCCATTGAATTCCATAGAAGATTCCTTAAACATATATTAAAATGTGGGAATATTTTTCTCTGATTGGCCCTCATTTTCTGGATGATAGGCCCTGATGAAGGTCAAATCAGTTCTTAGAACATGCTACATACTTTTATAGAACATCTAGGTGAATCTAGAATCTCTATTAGATATAATAAATAGTGGTAATATATGAATCCTTACCACCTATTTGATATATATATCTTTGAAATTTGATCCAATGGGAAGTCCTCTCAAATTGTGATAAAGTTATTTGTCTTTTTAGGATGATCCATAATGACTCATATAGAATTGTCTCCTATAAATGTCCTTAGAAGTGCAGTGAAAAAGTACATTGTAATGTTCTCCCCATTTCATGTTGTTATGGGTAGTGGTTTCATCATCTGTTTAGATATTCATCTTTCTACCTTCAAGTGTTGACATACGTGACTCTTTGATATATAATCAACAATATCCTTATTCATATATTCCAACCAATAATTCTCCAAGACATATTGATACATCATTGAGCTCACGGGGAGAACAGACAATGATGATCTATGTGCATTATTCATAAGAAACTTCTTTATCTCTAGATCAGACGGTACAAAAAATTGTGACCCAAATCATACTACCACTTCCACATAAATCTTGAACTCATAGGATTTCATATTTCTAATAGCTTGTCCCTTTTCATAATTTCCTAATCTGTTATTTAAGATTCTATTATTTTCACCTTGAGGGATGGTTAATAAAATATTTGAGAAACGATTAATGATGTTCCTCCATTCATGATTCCATATTTCCATCCTTTGAAAATATAATAAGATTGGATGATTTTAAATTCCCATCATTGATAAAGATTCAAGATATTTTCTTCATAGAGCTTCTTCCACCATATTTTCCTTACTGATATGGAAGTGGACTGAGAACTCATAATACTTGATGAGATATAACAATATTTCCTGGCACATATTGATCTTCTATATGTATATATATATATATATATTAGACTCTTGTGATTAGTATATATCTCAAACTTATCCCCATAGATATAATTCCACCATATTTTCAATGATATTAACACAGCCGCCAACTATAGATTATCCATGGGATTTTATTCTCATAAATTATTGGCTTCCTTGATGATTAGGTTATCAAATTATCATTTTCATCATTGTATAGCCTAATCCATTCTCAAATTAATCATTGTACACTGCAATGAGTTACCCACATATCAGGAGTTTGAGTACAAGTGTAGTGATATTCTTTTATTTGATATCTTTAAATATTTCCTCATAGTATTGAGTCAAAATGAACTACACCCACATTCATTTCATTTCATTGATTTTTACATTCCTGAAATGTTATTTAGAAATCATCAGTAATATATAGCTTAACTATGGATGCTACAGATATCCATTTCAGATGATTCCCAAGGCCATTCATTAATTTTGTGTTTATTGTACAGGTTTATAGATATCCCTTTGATGGTGATAAAATTCCCCATGAATGAAGCTTCATCCTTTCATATCTAACATTAACTATACATTGCATATAGTTTTTACCTTTACAATTTCTTTACACCATTATTCAAATTCCCTTCTTGTTCATACTTTCTCTTTGGTGTATATAATAATATCATCAATAAATACTACCAAAAATTTGTCAATGTAATCTCAAAATACTATATTGATTAGATCAATGAATATTTCCAAACCATTAGTGTGTCTGAATGAGATCACTATGAACTCATTATGTCCATACCTCATTCAAACAACAGTTTTTGGAATATATTCCTCCATAAGTATCAATTGGTGGTATCCGGATCAGAGATCCACCGTAGGGAAATAACTACTCCCACATAGTAGAATGAATAAGACAACATTATAAGGTAGGGGATACGTGTTAATTATCGTAATTTTATTGATCTCATGATAATAAATGCAGAGGCGCATTGATCCATCCTTGTTCTTAACAAAGAGGACTGATGCACCACATGGTGAATCACTTCGGTATATAAAACAGTTTTCCAAATTCCCTTGTATCTTCTTCTTCATCTTTTCTCCTTATATGGTGTCCATTAAATAATTTTTCATTGATATAGCTAGCGATATAGTAATAGGTTCAATTCCTAACTCAACCTCTCGATCAAGAGGAAGACCAATAATTGTTTAGGGAATATATTTGTGTAATCCATGAATATGGGTATATCTTTGAGAAGTATCACCTTTTTTTCTTCATTAATTTGGACAATAAATTCTCACTCACAAAGCAGAAATATCCAGATGTGAGACAATGAATCCAAATGAGATTCATATTCTTCCTTACACATGTAAATAAATGGAGGATGCATCGGGATGAGAAATAACTAATCCATGACCATGAAAACGTGAAACTTCACTAAAAGAAGTATAAAATGATTTTATTGGAAGATTAATCCAAAAAAATGTAACATTGGGGAGTTATAAACCCCAAATGAAATAATTTCATCATAAATTGTTCTCACATATAACACAATCTCAAAACATTTAGGTGGTGTTTGAAGGGTTTTACTAAACATTCATGACAATAAAGAATGAATAGAAATTGAAACAATTATTATGTTCACTATTGTTGAATGAATAAAAAGAATTACTATCACCACATAATTGACCAAAGGAACTTCATCAATAGTGATATCATAAGCCCTTACTTGTTTCCTTGGTGGTGGTTGTTGAATTCCTCCAACAACCCTTGGATTAAGGTAATTTATTCAAATAATTCCCATGATTATTGCGGTTGAAACAATACACTATTATCTAATCATTGAACTGAACCATCCTTTCTTCATAGACATTAGATGGGTTCTTGATATCCCTTCAATTTTTTATGAAGATGCCTCATTATTCCACTTTTGATGAAATTTTTTTGCTCCCTTTTGAAATTTCAAACAATGCTTCTTCCCTGAATTCTAACACATTGTTTGTTCAATCTTCTTTCAACAAGGGATTTATTTGAAGAACCACCCATATTAGACTCCATTTTCTACTTTTTGTTAAAAGGCCCCCAATAACATTAAGATTCTATGATCTCCATTTCAACCATTAGGGTACAACATACAATAACCTCATAACAATCAAATTCAGGATTCTACAACACTTTTTGTAGACTTGGCTCTAATATTCTAAAGATGTAATCCACATTGATTTGGATATTCATGAAAATGGTGGAGGAATATCATGGAAGCCTTAGAGAGGTTTCTTCATATGCCACAATGGAATCATCTTCCCTCTTCTTAAGTATTCATAACTCTTTTTCCATCTTATAATGGAGGGTTTATAGAACATATTTATCACAAATATTTCATGAATTCCTACACATTCATCGAATAAATGTCCAGATGGGACTTCTTATTATTTATTAGTGTCCACCACTGATCCCCTTCCCCATCAAAACATTAGACCACCAGTATGACTTTCTATTCTTTTGATCACTGGAGGAAATAAAATATCTTTTCTATGGATTTAATCCACTGTTTTGTAAGAAGGGAATCAAGAGAGCCACTAAACATGGGAGGAATATTCTACAAGAAAGATTTAAAGACAACTGTATATTTCCTTTTAGGGGGAGGGTTTTAAAAATGAGTCGTGTTATTATTCATAACTTGAGCCAGTTGATAAATTACAATCATGTCATTTTTAGCACCAGCTCCCAATATATCAAACATATCATTATGGAAATCATCACTTTTCCCATCACATCGATTGTTGGAATGTGTACTCCTATTTCCACTATTAACTATGAAAAATAATATACAATTAGGGGGGATTGAATACTTAGATAATAAGAATAAAAATGAAACATTAAACATGAAATGATAATGTCTTGGAGGTAAATTTTATCCTAAATTTTGATTCCCTAGGGTTCAATCTATGTTATCCATGGTTTCTAACAAATATTATTATGGGATTTTTATGTTCCCCAAATAATGGTTTCTACCAATCATATGAATTTACCAAATTATATCCCTCGGGAGTGTCAAACCAGAAGTTTAATAAGTCCCATTTCATAAAGAAGTTCCCACTTGAGCCAACCTCAAAGTAGTGTTTTTGGATTTTACCCCTAGATACATATGTTCTAGTTCCACAACCAATTTTTCATATCTGGACAGGGATTTAATTTTGTTATAAAAAACTTACTCAATACATAATTCTTTTGCAATTTTTTATTATACTTAGTACCATCCCTAAGATTTTATCTAAATTTATGGATTCATAATCTCCAAAAATAGCTCACCCATACTTTGATACCAAATATAAAGACCCTTGCCTTTTATATATATCATTACATGATTTTAATGATAATTAAGAATAATATTACAATAAAAGGATTGTAATGACTAGTATTTTGGAAGAATAGTTACATAAAACTGAAATCTTGTGACTAAATCAAACAATTCATTATTTAATCCCCATAATGAGCACCAAACATCTATTATTCTCAAAAATCATCATAGGATAATGAGTGGTTATCATGAAAAAATGGATTAGATAATAACCCATTAAGGGAAGATATATATGAATAAATCTTTAGCACATGGGTTAGAAGGCCTCACATGTATATATAAAAGGCATGGAAAATATATAATCATAACACATAAACATGGGATCAATTAAATATGGAGTCATAGTAATGTGGAAGTATCAAAAAAACATGAAATTATCATGATTCATGGACCATTCCACATAGAGGATAATATTTCAAGGTTATCTAGTAAGACTGTTGCACATGGTAGCACGAGTCAAGGCTAACCGCAAAGACCCTTATACATAACGTCTCATGAGACTAAACATTATCCAATGCATTGGAGAGATATTTGGATGGACCCATAATAGCATGTTCATGAATACAACATCCATATTAAAAATAATTAACAATGAAACATAGATAAATGCATGTGATTCTCATGGATATAATTCGGTGTCATATTCATGACATAAAGAATAAAAAATGTGTGTATCAGAAAAGTTTCCAAGTATGAGATGAATTATATGATTAATGGAAATTATTAGGGTTTAATAGGAATATATCATTACATGTGATGTCAATAATGGGAAACCCCTCCTCTCCTCCTCAATAATAATCGCTACAGTACCGCTACTATACCCGCTGATGAATAGTGTCGCCGCGCTAAATGTTTTCAATTATAATGTTTCATAAATTATATTTTTGGTAGTATTTATTGATGATATTATTATTGAGGAGGAGAGGAGGGGTTTCCCATTATTTTAGTCATTAGTTTAATATTTTTTCTCAATACATTGAATAATCTCGATTAATCTGACCAAAAAATTTATAGAGATATTGTGAGTTCGAACCAAGGGTTCTTACATCAGCAATGATGTTATGAACAATTTATTTAACCAACAATGTATATATATATTAAATTACAGTATTTCACTATTCATTAAAAATTCATATATTTAAAAAAACCAAAACATAACCCTTACCATTTTTATTTCATGGAATAAATAAATATACACAACTTTTCAAAAATAATTTTCTAAATATGGGAAACATAATTTTTCATTAAAATCTTGATCTTCTTGAAAAAAAACTAATATTAAAACTATTTTTTATCATTAAAAAAATTAACGTCTAAATAACATACAATATGATCATAAGACATTAAATAATAATTTATGAATTCATTTTATGAAAATTCATCATTTTAATTCATTAAATTAATTAATTAATGGAAATTAAATACATTGAAATAAAAAATCCAACACTTAATAAATAATTTGTATAATGTTTATTTACTTATACAAAGATGTAATTATAAAATATTTTTTATTTTTAGACGATTTTTTACATTAAATAGTGATTTTACTATTTAATTGGTCGGTTTACTATTCATAAGGGTCAAATTATTATTCCAATGTTCAACTTAATATTTCATCGGTATTCATTCCTAAAATTATAGATATACCTTTCGTTTCACTAATTGTTCATTTATAAGGATTGTATTGCGTTCTATATGTAATATTATTTGATTAAAGAATAAGAAATAAATATAAGAATGGAATTCCATTGATAAAGCATTAGGTCATTACATTCTTCCCCCTAATTAATTTTCACCCTAGAAATTTCATTTTATATTCCAATCAGTAAACAAGTGGGTGTAATTTTCCTTCATTTACTCCACCTATTCTCATGTCACCTCTTTGTACTTATGGTTCATCCATAATACTTTGACCAGGTGAGTGGCCTTGTTGCGTAGAACATTATATCTACAATCAAAGATATTCACTACCTACTCCTTGGAAAAAAATATCATTATCCAACTATACCACCTCTGAAGAGAGTATATATTAAGAGGATAGTATATACTTCCTAAATATCGATATGTAGAATAAATTGTGTAAATTAGACATGGTATGAGGAAGTGATTCTCGATAGTCCATAGCTCAACATGACCAAGAATCTTATTAGGGATGATGTAACTTAGATATAGCTTTCTTTTTTACCCAAAACCACCTGATCATATTCCATAGAGATATGTGGAGGAATACCATGTCTCTAACTTTATACTCAATGTCTCTTTGATGATAGTCTTCATAACTACTTTGTTAATTTTTGGCTTCCTTTTTATGTTTCTAAATTTTTATTGCCATCTCCACCATTTCGATGTCCGTTTTTGTCTTGGAATCTTACATTCACCGATATCATCCCAATATCCCAATGTTTTTCACCTTTCCCAATAAATGGATTCATATAGTTCCATCAAATTCTCGAATTGAAACAATTTTTTTGTATGAATTTGACTAGTGGAAGATATTGTTCCCACCCTCCATTGAAGTCCATAGAACATGCTCTCAACATTTCTTCCAAATCGGAATAGTTCGCTCTGATTTCCCAGCTGTTTGAGGATGATGGGTCAAGCTAAAGTTCAACTCAGTGAATAGAGAATGCTAGAGATTGTTCCAGAACATAGAGTTGGTTCTAATATCTATATCGTATACTATAGATAGTGGTGCAATATTCATCCTTACCTCCACTTTGATATATATATATGAAATATGTTCCATTGAGAATTATTCTTGAACTATGAAAAATTAAAATGTATTTTTAAGATGATCCATAATGACCCTTAGAGAATTGTTTCTTCTGGATGTCATTGCATGTCTAGTGACAATGTATATATTAATTTTATTCCACTTCCATGGTTTTAAGGGTAGTGTTTCCACCATCCCATTATAATTTTATCATTAATCCATCACATTTTGACATTCTGGACACATTGTTGTGTATTCAACAATATTCTTCTTCATATTTTCCCACCAATAATTCTTCCAGAGATTATGATACATCATTATTATCCCTAGAAAAATATATAATGTTGATCTATGTGCTTCATTTATAAGATCTTTATTTATATCTAGATCATATGGCAGACATAATTGGCAACCAAATCATACAAATCATCCTTATCAATCTTGTCCTCATAGGGAATCCCACTTCAAATTGACATCACCATTTTCATAATTTCCATATATATTATTTGAGAATACTTTATTTTCTCTAGGAGGTGTGGTTTATAAACTATTTGATAAAATATTGATGATTCTCCTCCCTTGATTATTCTCATGTCTATCTTATTTAAGTCTTTGAATATTGGATCTTTTTCAATTCTCATCATTGATAAATTTGTAGGATCCGTTATATATAGAGAATCATCCACACTATTTCTGTTAATAGGATGGATGTAGATTGAGAATTCATAATCCGTGATGAGTTATAACCATCATTTCCAGCACATGTTAATATCATTCTATGTGAATGTATATTTGAAACTCTTCTAATCAGTGTATTTATCACACATCTCCCAGTATAGTTAATGTTGCCATATTTTTAACGCTAATATCATAGCCACCAACTACAGATCATGTATGGGATGGTGTCTCTCATGAATTTTCAACATCCTTGAGACAAAAGCTAGCACTTTATCATTTTTATTCAGTAAAAATTATAATTCTTTCATGGATTATTCATTATACACCACAGAGTTCTCCACTTATCGGTAGTGTGATTACATGTGTATTGATAAGCCTTTTTCTAAGATCCATAAATATTTCCTCAAATTATTGAGTCTATAAGAACTTGACTATCTTCCATATCATTTTTTTTCATTGGGTTTTACAATCATGAAATGTTCATAAAAAATCATCGGTAATACCCACCTATGCCATGGAAGATACAAATCTCCATTAAAGAGGATTTACTGAGGCATTCATTGATTGCCTTTATCTTGCAAGGGTGTATGGATATCCCTTTCCTGGTGATAACATGCAATAAGAATGATACTTCCTCCATCAAGAACAGTTATTCACTTTACATTTCATATATATTCTCCATTTCCAAAGACTTTATCAATGTATTCAAATGCTCCTCATGTTTCTCCTTGCTCTTAGAGTATATCAGAATATCAGCATTGAATACTACCACACATTTATTCAGAATATCTCTAAATAATGCATTCATTATATCCATGAATATTTTAGGATCATTAGTGAGTACTGAGGGTATCACTATGAACCCAAAGTGTCCATAACTCCTTTGTATGGAACTTTTGGGAATATCTTCCTTCCTCACATTCAATTGTTCATATCCTAACCGAATTCCCACTTTCGAGAAATAATTTCCCCAACATAGAAGGTCGAACAAGTAAATTTTTTGAGAAATGTGACACTTTTTCTTTATCGTGATTCTATTGAGATCACGATAATCAATTCATTGGTGCATTGATCCATCCTTATTTTTAACAATGATGATTGGTACACCATATATTGAAGCACTCAGTCGTATAAAACCCTTATCCAGAATCTCTTGTAAATACTTCATTTGATATTCTATCTTATGGTGGCCATTCTATAAGGGGTCAATTATATAGGTAGGGATCCATGAAAAAGTGAAATTGGGAACTCATCCTCTTTATCATGAGGAAGACCATGCAATTCATTAGTGAATACATCTGTTTACTCCCACATGAATGACATATCTACGAGATGTATCATCACATTTGATTACAAAATTTAAGCTAGACATGATTGCTAATAAGGTTATAATATCCAAAATTGAGGGAATTATTCAAATAGAGATTCATCTTCCTCCTTACACATATAAATAGATTGATTATTCTTTAGGTTATAAATATGGATATCTCTTTCCCAACGGTAGTTGTTGGATTTGTATAAAGATTGTCAATCCATGAACAAGATAACATTGTACTCCACTAAAGAAGTATGAAAAAGATTTAATAGGAGGTTCAGTCTAAAAACTTAATCAGGGAGGAGATTTAAACCATTGATGCTATAACTTCCCCATTATCTATTCTGACCTAATTATCAACGTCCAATTTTTTTGGTGGTGTTTGAATGGTTCTACTAAACATTCATGACATGAAATAATGCGTAGTAATAAAATGAAATTGTACATTCTCTATTATTGAATGAATAAGTAGTGTACATGTCACCACACTATTATATGTATTCAACTTAGTAGTAGAGATATAATAATCCCTTCATTTTTTCCTTGGTGGTTGTTGTTCATTGCCTCCGATAACCCTGGGCTTATGGAAATTGATTCCATAATTCCCATGTTCAAAGCTTTTGAAACATAGTACTACTTGTTTAGTGTTTATATAAACCTTACATTATTCTCCACATTAGTTGGATAATTAATATATCTTTATAATATTTTTTCTCATTTTAAGAAATTCCTTATTCTATTTATATAGTTTTCAGGGTTCTTCATCCCACAATTTTTTCATGTGGGATGTTTGATCTTCTTTCCATCGCGGGACTTTTTGGTTAAAAAATCCATATTAGACTCAATTTTAACCTTTTTTCATTGGTCCCATTATACCATTGAGAGTCTATGATCTGCATTTCATCCTTGAAATAACAACGAACAATCTCCTCATAACTATAGAAGTCTTGAATCACTGCCACTATTTTATACTCATCTTTAGTCCTATAATGAAGACGTTAACCATTCTTTTGGTCTTCACATCAATATAAGAGGTGTATCATGCAAGACTTGTGATGTTTTCTTCATACGCCCCATTGAACACATCTTCCTAATACCTATGTATGGGGAACTCTCTTTCCATCTGGAGATGGAGTGTTTTGGGATATTATTTATTGAAAACGTTTTCTAAAATTCATCTGAATCCAGGGAATCAATTTCCCCCTAGGAATTCATCTTCATGATCAGTGTCCAACACTGATATGCCTCCCCATCAAAACCATAGATCGCTAGTATGAATTTCTCTTCTTCTATGATCAGGATGACGTTCAATATCTTTTCAATGGAGTTAATCCACAGTTTTGCGAGGATGGGATCGAAATATGCACTAAACATCGGAGTCCTTTTCGATTTTAAGTATTATATAGAAACATTCACCTTAAATGGAGGAGTAAGGCATTCCACATAATTCAAGATGTTCTTCATTACATGAGCTAGTTGAGGAAGTACTAATGAAGGATTTGAGCTCTAGTTCCCAACATATCTAAAATAGCATCAGTGAAATCATCACATTTCCGATCACATTTATTGTTGGAACATGTTCTTCTATTTTCATTCATTAACTATGAAATAGAACTTATAATTAGGGGGGATTGAATACATAGATAAAAATAATAATAAATGATTCATTAAACAAAAAGGATAAACTCTTAAATAAAAATTATATCCTAACATTTGATTCCTGAGGTTTCAATCTATGTTATCCAATTTTCCAAACATATATTCTCATGGGATTCTTTTCTCCACTAATAATTGTTCGTACTATGATTATTTATTTACCAAAGCATATCCCCAGGAAGTGTCAAGATATGAGTGTAGAAAGTCCCATTGTCATGCATGAGTTTCCATTCGAGTCTAAATCAATGTGGTGCTTTTGGATTTGACCATTAGATACATCTATTCTAGATCCCCAACCTTTTTTTCATAACGAATAAAGAATGTTTCATCCTAATAAACCACATAAACTATACTTACAATAATTTAGGGATTTTTTTATACTCAGTTTGATCCCTAAATATTTTACTAAAATT
The DNA here is from genome assembly GCA_963277665.1 of Viscum album. Lineage (NCBI taxonomy): Eukaryota > Viridiplantae > Streptophyta > Magnoliopsida > Santalales > Viscaceae > Viscum > Viscum album. The sequence goes on along the minus strand of OY728157.1, from coordinate 671,764,632 downwards.
CTCAATTCCCAATATTGAAAAATAACTATAACTTCATATTAGAACGACTATAGTGTCCAAATACTTTTACACATCTCATTAAATGGTTTTATGAATAATAAAAAAACATAATTCAAGACAATGATAATAATGTCTTGTGTCTTTAAATACTAGGTACATAAAACATAAAAACATGTGACTAAATAAATCATTTCTTTACATAATCATAATAAAGATATCATAATATCCAATTTTCTCACACATCTTCATAATATAACCTAGGGATAATATGAATAATGGGATGAGCTATAAATCCCACTATGGGAATAAAAATAAGAATAGAGCATTAGAACACTGGTTAGAAGGCATGACATAATGATATAAAAAGGTAAGGAACATATGAAATCATAACACATAAACATGGGATCATATAAAAATGGAGTCAAAGTAATTTTTAGAAAATATAATACATGATTTTAGAATTATTCAATTACTATTTCACATAGAAGATCACAAGTCATGATTTACCACCAAGTCTATTGAACGTAGTAGAATGAGTCAAGGCTTGCCATTAAGATCATCGCACAAAATTTCTCATGAGACTAAATATTACCCAAATAATTTGCCCAATATCTAGGTGAATCCATTACAATATTTTCATAAATATCAATTCTAAATAAATTATCATACATCATCAATCATACATAAACATAAGGGTTACCTGTGGAATGAATTGGGTATCATATTCATGTCACAAATAATAAAAAATGGGTGTATCAAAAAAAAATTCATGAAATAATGGAATTAGATAATGGTTGGAAATTAATAATTTTTAATAGTTATATATCATTATTATTTATTTCAATTTGATGTGATCACATGAAAAAATAGGATGAATGAGACTTTAGAATTAAAACATTTTTGTGCAGTTTATGGAAACTATCAATGTTAACATAAAATAAAAAATCACAAAATCATTTATATAAAAACAAGACGTGAAAAAAGAAAATTATAATAAAAAAACATTGGTTTGTAAAGGAAACTGTGGATGGAAATATATTATATATCTCACTTGAAATTGTGTTAGAATTCTGGAAGTTCCCTTAAATGAGTTTGCTTATCAAGATGTTTTGAGGAGTAAACCACTTAAAACATGTATATACATGAAATATAATTGTGAATGGACCATGATACAAGAGTTTGGAACATTTAAGAATAATTTAGAATATGTACATAATACATAACAGATAAATTTAGTTGGGTAAAAATAATTATAGACTAACCTGATATAATTATGGATGTTCGGGTATAATTACGTACCTTATGTCAGATGATGACCATCACTTGGTCTTAATATCAAGGATAAAAAAATAAAATTAATTAATTAATTTTTTATGAACCAATAATTAATTTATTATGAACTCATTATTTTCACACATGACCTTTTCAAAGGGTCAAGATGATCAATTTCATTTTTTAGGAGAATTCATTTCCTGGGTTTTCAAAATTGGTTTACTTTTATACATGTAAGTATAAAAATTTAAGTTGGTAATGGATGGAATGAATTGATGTTTTTTGTTATTATTTATCATATATAAGATTACATGGTAATAAAATTCAATTGGATATTTTGAGTGAAGATGAATATTTTTATAAAACTATAACGAGAATCCTTTTGTTTAATTGGGGGGTTTTGATCGTATCAAATTCATTTTCTATAATAAATTAATATCATGTTTAAAAAAATATTTAATAACCTCAAATAAGTTATATATTATAGTCATGTTCAACCATAAAAATGGTTTCATGACCATATTTTAATATGGTAATACAAATTTAAAACCCATCATTCATGATGGTGATAAATTAACATGTCTCATATGTTGTTCTTATTAATAGTATAAAAGGAGGATAAAAGAGAGATGATGATGAATTATTAAATAATTATAATATATTATATAAAATGTTTGGTATTGGAGTTACCACATCATTTTGATGAAAGGACGTGAGGAAATAAAAAGGAAATAATGGAATTTGAATGAAATTAAAATAAATGTAAAGTGTAATTTACCTCTTGAATATATATTCAATGATAACCTATATAGGGGATATTATTTGTTATTTTGAAGAGACCAATGGATGAAAAATGTGTGGATGAAATTGTAATGAGATTTTAGTAGAATTTAGACAAGTCACAATGCATGAGAGTAATGAATAGAACAGTGTATGAGGGTGGTTTTTATAATGGATGAGTGGAGGGGTTTACCATTACTATAATATTTAATTTTATATTCATTCTCACTACTATGAATAGTCATGATTCATGTGAGAAGAAACATTATTGAGAGAATGTGATTTCTAACCAAGTTTTCTCACATCATTCATGATGTTATGAATTGTGTATTTAACTCATACTTTATATATACATTAAATTACCCTATTTCAATATTCATCATATATTCAAGTATTTCAGAAATATCACAATAATTCCCCCTAAATATTTTTCATTTAGTAGAATCTAGAAATAAAATATTTTTTTCAGAAATTATTTTCTAAATATTAGACATTTATTTTGTAACTAAAATCATATTTGTGTTAAAAAAAATACTAAATTTAAACGACTTTTATAACATATTTAAAAATTAATTAAGGTATTATATGATTATCTCCTAATCCTAAGACATAAATATAACAATTTATTAATTCCTTTGTTTTAAATGATTTTTATTTTAAATTTATAAAATTTACACAATATTTTAATTAAATATACCATCTCACAAAAATTACAATAAATAATCAATAATTTTGAAAATATTTATTTACTTAAAATAAGATGTAATTTTACCATATTATCACTTATAAGATGGATAAATTTAATTTTTATGTTCATTAGTTAGGTTAACATTGAATTGGGCGGTTTTCTATTCATAAGGATTACATTACTATTCCAAAGGTCATGTTACTATTTCATCGGTATACATTCCATAAACTCTAGAGATACCTTTTGTTTTACTCATTATTTATTTAAAAGTGTTCTATTGTGTTATATACGTAATATTATTTCATTATATTATAAAAAATAATTTTAATAAGGTAATTAGATTTATGAAACATTGGGTCGTAACACATAGGATTTAAATTTGACATTTTATTACCAGTTTATTAATGATTCTACAATAACGATATGTTTTTGGAAGTAATCGCATTAATTTTTTTTTGAAAACCCCTTGATTAGTTATATTTCTTCTTATCTTAACATAAAAATGATTTCATAATATCCATAATTGTATCCACGAAATTAATAAAATTAATTTTAATTATATGTGCATTTTTTATAATATATACAATATTGAAATTAAAAATTAAATATATTATTCATGGAGAATGTTTGTCAAAGTATGTATGAATATGGGTTTTCTTTTTCTTGAAGGTCTGAAACAAATCAAATTAAATAATATATTAACTTTACATAAGATATTTTATTTCATTTATATAAAATAGTTTAATTAAAACCATCCTTTGTAAAGTTAATGTAATTATTGAACAAATCACATCGCTGTGTTGGTTGATAGTTCACCATAAACACGAATGATATTTTCATATTCAAGATGAATGGTAGAATGAGGTTATGAATGATAGGAAATTTAAATAATAAAAATAATATCATTAATATAATTAATCTAATATATAAAAATTATGTCCATTTTCTTTCAATCTCTATATGTGGTAATGGAAAAATTAATAACATCGGTTCGTGAGGCGGTATTCTGTCGTACAGACGACCTATTATTTCGTAACTCATTTGATTATTTTGTGGGTGGTTATATGTTTTAAAAATAAAATAGAAACATATAATGAATCTAAATTTAATGTGGTTATGGTATAATTAATATATAAATTGAATTTAATAGGTTTGAAGAAGATATAAAAGAAAAGAGGTCTTTCATGAACATTGCCTCTTCTTTGGGTATCTGCTATTGGTTGTCACCAAATGCCTTAATTGGATATAATTATACCTTAAGTATTGAATATAGGATGATTGAAGGGAATTTAATAATATATTTGGTATGATATATTATTAACAATATGGGTTTTATTGTTTTAATAGAGTGGGGGATGAGATGAAATTTTTTAATGGAGGTGAGTGGAAATCAAGTAATTTTTTGAATGAGTGAAATCATCACACATTTTTTATTTGTAATGTGGATCCTATAAAAGAAAAATATCTAGTTTATGGGGTATAATATCTAAATATATCCAACCATGGAGTTTTAGGAAATATTAATATAATTATTTTTCATATACAGTAAATATTTAGTCCAATGGTAAACTCATTTTTCTCTTAATCATTGTGAATAATTTTATATATTTTCAATAATAATTTTCATGTAAAATTATTTTGAACTTAATATAAATTATATATCATTATTCTTGCAAATATTTTATCCATTTTCCATATTCTAATAATATTCAGAGGGAAAAAATAACTTAAAATTAATCATGCAGTCCAAATATTAATCATACAGTATTGATGACAATAAATGATATTAAAGACGGAAAATTTTCAATAATTTAAAATGCTTTTTTATTTAATTTCAATTTCAAATATATTCTACAGATATAATTTCATAAAAATTCTATTTATATAATTAAGTTAATTATTATTTAAAATCCTTTAAAAATATAATTTAACGATATAATTAAATCATATTATAAGACCCTTTTTACTTATAATTCAGTGTTTTTCACTATTAAAAAATTATTCATTATAGAAAAATCCTTACAATCCACCATAAGATATTTCTGAATTTATAAACTCAAAATTTATTTGTATTTTATCAAAAAAGATCCAAAATCATGAAAATTTATTATTTTATTTTTTCCCAAAATGTAATTACAATATTTTTTTTTTGAAAAAATTGTATTTTCAAAACATATAAAGACGGTTCAAATTATGGGTTTTATTATAATTATTTTTTTTTTACGTAAATCCATTATATTTTTTAAAAAATAATTTATATACACATTAATATGTTATATAGATATGTTATAATAGTTGAATTTTAAATTAATATATTAATAATATATCATTTTTTTTTGTTAAAACCCAATATCCCATATAATGCAATAAATGATTTTGTTGCGTGTAGAACAAGATTAACATGGTGTAGCATGAAACATAATCTGTCAGTGAAATTGAATTTATTTGAAAAAAGTTCATATAAACTGAGGTTGGTACTTTCTACCCCATTTAATGTTAATTTCACCTTCAAAAAGTTTCACACTGAATAAAAAAAGGTAGGATAATTCATCCTCATTATAACCTCACATTCCCACATATCTACATCAAAATTGAAGATTCTCAAAAAAATACCATGTGATGTATATGGTTTCAAATGATATTCAATATATGATATGAAATATTCAATGGCTATTACTCATAAAAAATATCTCTCTCCAGTGGTATGACCTATGTGTTTGATATCTGTGATGAGCCAAGTATATATATCCTTAGAAGATAATCTAAGAATACATCATGGCTTTGGGAGAGGTTTAGTGGAAGAACCAAATGATAGGATACCATCATAAAATTGCGAAATTTTTTAATGGTTTAATATAACTAGGATTTTGTTTTTTCTTCCTTAATATCATATCCTTCTTCCATGGAGAAAATGAAAGATTCACTTTTTTAGAGAAATGAAATTCCAGATCATGTTGATGATTACTAGTAAATCATTTGTACCAAATGTAAAATACCTTTCATATTCTTGTGAATAAATTTTATATTCACTTCCATTTCTTCACCTATCTCATGTAAAGATATATTTCATTCTCCAACTTCATTGTATTATGTTGGAGCTCTATTTTTCATTTCAGATATGGTTTTATAAGGACCATCATTGCGATTAAGTTGAATATATTGATGTATGAATGCTCAGATAAAGGAAGTCATTATCTTAAAAACCTATAAAATTCATTGAAAAAAATCTCTATATATCCTCATAGTTTTTAATATTTAAATTAGATTCACCATATTTTTTAGGATGATACGTAGAGCAGAAAATCTATTCCTTATCAAGATATTCCTAACCACTTTTCTAGAACATTGAGGGAAAACTCATATTCCTATCAGATATAATAAAATGTGATACTCAATGAATTCTTATAACTTATTTATTTTATATCTTATAAAAATAATATAGATAAAATTATATTTTCAAATAAATGGACTTTTATTAGATAATAATGATATCAACATCGACCCATATAGAATTATGACTTTTAGAGGTTCTTGGGAGTCTAACAGAAAAATCAATGGTAATTCTCTATCATTTCTAATCTAGTGTGGGTAATGGATACAATATCCAATTATATTTTCTTATATAAGTCATATCTTATAGTATTAATCTGCACTAAAATAAAAAATCTATGATATATCTCTTAATTACATCCCTCTAAAAGTATTCTTTCATATTTATGTACATCTTCTTGCTTCTAGGATGAATAGAGAATTCATAAAAATGAACTTTCTCTAACAACTCCTTTTTCAAGTATGAAATGTAATGATAAAATACATGTTGAATGAAATATATTATTACATGATGATAAATGTAAATCTCTAAAACAATTATAAACATCTGTTGTAGCTCAACATCTTCCTTCAGCAGCTCTTTAATCATTACATAGATAAATGGTTGAAAATTCAATTGGGAAATATAATATTTTTTCACATCCATTAGGATTTCTAGGTTTATCATTTTCAAATCCATATATATTTCATATTTTGATGTTATAATCAAATATTATCTTGAATGGATCTTTTAACTGAAAGCATCATCTACCTTGTTCACTTTCCCTGTGTGGTAATGTATTGAGAGGTCATAATCCTTAATCATCTCTAACATTCTTCTATGGTTAATTATAAACTCCATCTATGTAAATATATACTTAAAAAATTTATAATTCTTGTATATATCACACTTTTTTCTATAAAAATAAGCTCTCTCTATATTTAAATAAAAAGTTTCTTCATATAACTCCTAATAAATATTAGGGTAGTTTTGATCAAGAATTTTCTGTTGTCAGGTGGAATAGGATATAACAAGGTCGTTATGTATTTGTACACATCCCAAAACCATTTTTGAAGCACTAATATAGATTAAAAAACATTATCCACTAAAAGGTAATGTATCCATATGTTCTCTTAAACATGTATTCAGTTACATGACATTTTCCTCACATTCATCTATTAGTATGAACATAGATCCCTTCCAAGTTAACCTGGTTAGAGGAATAGATGGGTGTGATGAAATCATGAAAAAACAACGATAATATCATAATAAACAAAGAAAAGTATGAATCTTAGTATCCATGGTTGGTTTGGTGGAATACTCAATATCCTTCATCATTGATGGATCAATTGATATAATATATCATGAGAATATGTGTTCAAAAAATGAATCATTTTTTCAACCAAAATTTTCACTTTCTAAATTTTACATAATGTTTCTCCATATTTAGGTTATTTATTAAAACTTATAAATTATTGTAACATCCCTCATTCTCTTCGTTTTATTGAGAAGGTGGGAGGATTATAGTTAGAGTTAAGAGACATCCCCAAGTTTAAAAAAGTAGAAAATAAATTCTGAAGGGATTCTATACATGTGGTGGAAGATATTCCCTGTAAGAATAAACCAACTAACAAAAGAAACATCCAAAAAACAATCCAATTAATGATTCATTATAACTATGAAATTAAAAAAATATATTTAATTATCAAAATATTACAAGAATCTACGTACCGAAAAAGAAGACTACAATTTAAATGTAAAAATCATAGGACAAACTAATAAAACTCCAAGAAAGTCAAAAGACTCCATGCTCAACATGTTATATTCTCCACCTTCACTGATCATCCCACATATCATGAGGTATTGAAAAAGATGTGTGACACAATACCTTTGTCAATATCTAGGTTTATGAAATCTACAAAAGAACCATGGATCCAATGTAGGGGTGTGTACTAAAATTCAATAGGTTTTCGAAAATAACTTCCCAACTCACAAAACAAGGATAGAAGTGTTTTCATAATTGATATAAAACATTTTATATAAAAAAATTTATAATATAGTTCATAATTAAATATAAACAACATTAAAAAATTGTTTATAAATATATATAAACAAGTACTATATTAATCAATTTTCCAAATAAATCCATTGTTTTATTAATAATACCAAACAATGCATAAAACACATTCCACAATCTCTATTTGGCATAATCATCCCATTCCCAATAACCACAACACTATCAATGAAGGCTTCATTATAACTATTCCATAATCATGAGTGGTCTCCTGTTAATAATCCTTGTCATCACAAGGTAATTATTTCCCATGTTCCATTACACCGTCATCACCAAGAAAAAGGTCACCTTTCAACCAATCCTTGTGAATTTATTACAAAAACACACACTAAGTATTCCCAAATACCATGTCAATACAAATATGCCAAAAAAATTTCAATAAGACAAATTTTTGAATGAAAACTGTTTTTTTAAATAAAATTTTAAATTCCTATAATGACATATTTTTCAATCAATAATTTGTAATGATGAATCCAATGAAATTGAACATCAAATCATTAAAATTATACAATTTCACCAAATAGTATGAATTTCCACTACATGGGATTTATATCATGACTTCCACCAAGATATCATATTCAATTTCAATAAGATAAACAAATTTAAAACTAATCCAATCAATTCTAGAATGAAGAGTCGAGAGAGAAGTAGCCTACCTAATAATTTCTGGTGAAAAAATTAAATTCAATGAAAAGGGTCACAAAAAGGATGAACCTCCATGGACCTACCTTAGACCTCTTCTTCTATCATAAAAAATCCTAAATCTAAACATATTTTTCAACCAGAATATTAGATATGCCTATAATGAAAAGAGATCAAAGAATACTACATTATCTGTGTATTATTTTTATGAAGAACATCGAGAATTATGTAGAATGATCAGATACTCTAAAGACTCATCTTCTATTCCCACAGTGATGCCTTCATATCACTTCCATATCGATTACTGAACCCTCCTTGACCATTGGTGGAGAATAATCTGGGGTTCGGGTCGTATAAGTGGAAAAAAAATTGTTTAATATGGAATACATGTTAGATCCAATTTTTAAGGAGGTGGGTTTAACCCATGAATATTTTAGTAACAAGGTTATGAAAATCATGAACTAACTACGCATTAGAAACATCCTAGGGGATGACCCATTCATGATATACTCAGAAGGTCTACAAAATTTGTGCTAACCATGGAAAATACATTATATCAATGTGATAAATTATATTATTCATAGAAAATTTCTCTCATTGGATTCTATATAGTTTGGAAAAATCATGTACCTCCCTTGCATATTACATTTAGTTATGACCTCCCTGTTAACGGTTTCTTGTTAGTGTTTCATGGTTTCCAAAAACCATGTACTACATTTTAACCTATAAGAATGCCCTAAAACTCATTAATTATCCCACAAACTCTCCAATGATCACCCATATACTTTAAGTACTTATAAATAATAATTAATGTCTCACATATTAATAACTAGGGGTAAAAAATTATCACTACCAGTGGTATTTCCATACATTGAATGTTGTAATCCATCATTTCAATAAAATAGTTTCAAGCATTTCCCTTTCATTTCCTTCTCAATTTCCCAAGACTATTACAAAATCTGACCATGTTTCCACAAAACATGTACTAGTATGACCTTTCATAAATGAAATACATTATCTTTTTTTATCCAAAATCTATATCGGGGTATTTTAAAATGAAGCATCCAACTATAGGTCAATGTTATCCCATCAGATCAAATTGTTAGGACCATGCTAATAATTTTAAAAATTAGGTATGTGTAACACATTATGTGCCACACTGATCTATGGTGGAAATTCCAACCGATATACCACCTCACATACCCATTCCATTATCTAAAAGGGTCCAATGTATCAAGGCAAAAACATTCCTTCCATCCCATAATTTTGATGTACAAGACTTGAAGATATCATCAAGAGTACATGGAAACTCACTGCAAAGAACATTGATTAACGATAATGGCCCACATATGATATCTGGCCACACTACCCCATATCCATTAACATCTCGATCAACAAATTCTTCTCTATTGTTTCTTGCACAAAGATCATACCCACTGGTGAAGTCTCTTCATTTTCACCAAATAATTATGAGAATGACAAGGATGCCCATACAATGCTTAATACAGATCCATATGTATCGATTCCTGATACTTGTTGATAAATGAGAACTCCATTAGGGGTATGTTCTCTTACCATGATCCACCCAAAACCCATTACAGAAGCCCACAACATATATTCCAAAGTTGGTGTTTTTCATTCAGATTTTCCATCTGTTTGAGGATGATATCCCATTCTCATAGTCAAATGAATTCCAAGGGATTTCTATAAGGTTAAATAGAAACTACACGTAAACCTAAAATATCTATATAATACAATTGAAAATAGTATTCCATATCTATTTACCACGTCTTGGATATAGATACTGGATAGATCCACAACTATATAATATTTATGAATATGGGTGGAATGAGAAAACATGGTAAGTTGATCCACTACCACTCCTATGGAATCGTGTTTCTGAATCCTTGTTGGGAGACCTGTAACAAAATCCATTAATATCTCCTCCCATTTCATTATAGGGACTTGTAAATACTTAAACATACCAACTCATCAATTATTATATGTTTTAACATACTGAAAATTTATTCATTTTAAAACAAACTCTACCACCTTCCATTTCCTACTGACCAACCAAAACTACTTCTCCAATCATTATACATATTTTTTATTCTCGAATTAATAGCCCATATATAAAGGTGGTAAGAATGATGAAGTCTATAACAACAAAACATAGGTACCACCAACCAATTCTTAAACTACAACAATAAAAGTATATCTAACCGCTAGCCCTCAATGGTCTCCCTGCCATTGAGTTTCGACCGCTTAGTCATGCATTTTGCATCAGATGTACATTTTTCTTTAACCATATTTACGAAATAATGAAATAAAGAAAATTTAAAATAAAACTATTAAATCTCCTTTCACTTCACATTCAATAAGTATATCATCTAAGACTGACATCATTAGCCACTCATATAATGATTATTTTGACAACTTATCAAATAACTTTCTACTTAATGCATCTTCCACCATATTTAATTTAACCAATGTACAAAACAAGTAAAAAAGAGAACATCTTGAGATACTCTATCCATATTAGATACCTAATATTCAAATTCCATTGTGATAAAATATACACCAACTTCTTTTGATATGTTAACAAAATAAATTTCTCACCAATGAGATAATTATGTCTCATCTTCAGGGCATGGATAACTACAAGTAACTCCAAAATTTATGTTGGGAAATTATTATAATGAACTCTTATCTACCTTGAGCCATAACAGATAACATGGTATCGTTGCGTGATAACACACCCAACCTAGATCCTGAATCATCAAAACGAACCACGAACTCTTTTCTAGTTATGTAATGTATAATCATACAATAAGATGTAATATTGATGTTTGAGAATTTTGGGTCATTAATGTTGGTGTCTGAGAATTATTTAATTAAAAATTTGGAACTACAATGAGAAAACCATAGTTGGGTCCCTATAGATACTTATAAGGATAATTACATTGTTAATTATATTTATTATACAATTTTCTAAATACTAGTGTATAATAGAGAGAGTGTTTTCAAAGCTATTACTTCACTCTATGGATACTATAAGTGCACTAGGTTTTAGGCCATATATTCGTAGGGTTAATGAATTTAGAAAGGGAATACCAGTGTTGACTGGATCAATTAATGGAAAGGATCATTATTTTGATAACCTTGAATCTGGTGTACAATTAAGTGATTATGAGATACCAAATTTTATAATCAATATAGTAAAGGAAATTGGAAATATTAATAAAAGTAATTCAATATTTATGATTAAAAACATCACTTTAACCAACACTTTATCTCACCAACATAGAGAAGGTTATTGTTCACTATGATATTTGGTTGTAGAGGCCACAGATGAAAGAAGATTAATTTTTTATTTATAAATAATTTTAGAAAAAGAACTATATGAAATTTCATAATTGAAAAAGATGATGTTTTATGTGTGGTGAAAAATGAAACAAAATAATAAATTGAAAATAAAAAAATGATATTATCAGTTATAACAATTGATGATAACTATGTTTTCTCTATGGAGTCTATAATGGTTGAATGTTAATATTGTGAAAATAACGGGAATTACACAAATATATTTCATAGGTGTAAAGATCAAAAACCAGATTACAAAGATGGTTTGTTATGTATTTTTTTCATATGAATTTTTAATAGTATATTATCTAATAGTGATGAAAAATATAAATTATTTAATTAAAACACGATATTATACGAAAAATGCATGATTAAGTGAATATGACCCTTAATATATCCCTTATTTTTAGAAACTAGTGTTTAGTTTGTTCAAATATATGATTGAGATGGATAAAATGGAATAGAAATTATTGATGTCCTCAATGACGATTACTAATTTGTTAACAAATTGATTTATGTTAAAATTTATGGAGTTTATATAAATTTTGGATTTATTAAATACACACAAAAATGTTTAGTTTTAATTAAGGAATGGGGGAGAATGTATATGTTATTTGAGGTTTTATGGAAATTATTATCATTTATATATTTTATAATAATATATGACAAATGTATTAAAATATTTTTCATTTGACCATTAAAATCTACTGAATGATTTTTGGTGGATTAATGATATTTTTATTTTCATAAATTTATTGCCTTTATTTATTAAAGGACATGTTTTTTTAGGGTTATAAGGTAATTAATTTCTAGAATATTTAATGTTAAAAATTTGTTATAGTTTTAGAGAATAATTTTTTACATCACCATATGAAGATTTATTCATATTGGATAATCAATGGAAATAATATTTTAATGATTAAATGATATAGAATGAATTATTTATCATTTTTTATGGATATTTTGATCTATTAGTGCATTAAATATAAAAAAATAATATTCATTTCTTGGAGTAAGAGATGAATGGGAAATTCATAAAAACAAAACTGAAGGATAAAGTTGTGATTATGATATAAATGAATTCTAATTTCAAGGCATATCTGTTCTTTTGAAATTCCTAATCATATTTGGATGGTTTCCAATTGATTTATGCTTCCATTGAACCTCTATAAAGTTTTCAATGTTTTCTATGTGGCTCTCTTGAGCATGAAAATACCTTAACAATCACATACACCAAACATAGATTTTATAATGTTAGATAATGAATATTACTATTAGAAGAAAAATATAGGAATTATGAATTTAACAGAGAATATTCTATAATATAATATCACACATCGGGTAAATGTTTTATTGTGAAAATACCACATTAAGGAAGCTATGTATCTTCCTGACATAACTAGAAAATTCACATAGGTCCATACGTTGGAATATTGGTTGTAGGGCAATATAACATGGAAATATTTGGATGCAATGGTTCTCAAAAAACTATGGCAGCTCAAGATGTTGTATTAGGTGATACCAATTTCAAACGATTAAACTATAGAGATAGGTCAGCTATAACCACAGTTTAAATCGTGGAAATTGGATACTATTTCTACAAATTAAACAATGTTTATATGTGACCTATATCACTGGTTTGGACCTATGATATTTTATGGTATGTTTTGGTTTAACCATAGAAATAGTATCCAATTTCCATCGTTAAAATAAAGATAATATAATCTATATAGCCATAGTTTTGGACGTTAATATTTATTGACAAAACTAAAAATTAACAATAGAAATATTTAGATAAATACATGTTTAAAGCTAAGGATATATCCATTATATTTAACAAAAATCATACTACCTAAGAATCCAAATTCTTTATCCTTCGGTTGCTGCAATTTACAACAAAAAATATTGCATGGATTTCACATCTTCAATAACATGAGTTGCACTATTTTAATGTTAATATTTCTAGGAATTTAAAATATTAGTCTGAGGTATAGGGTTTTAAAAAAATATCCTCATGAATTACATGATGAATTATATGCTTTCTTATTACTATATACATGATTTAAAAAATAATGTCAATGATTTTATTATTTTTATCCAAAAAAATAATGAATGTATAGTCACCCATCCCAATACAAACATCATAAATTTAGAAATGTTTCTCAGGGGAATATCTAAGGCCAAAAATCATTGTCCTAAAAACCAGTCAAATCAAATGTAAACCACGAATAGATATTTTGATTCACGCAAACTGATTCCACAAATAAAACCACACTATTCATTTTTTACTGGATCAAATATCTAGTATATTGAACTCCCTTCTTCTAGTCTTCCTTTTCATTTTTATCATCGTCATAAGGTCATTGGATGAGTAAAATTTTGGCATGAATCCTCATTGATCCATTAAAATTAATTCCAAATAAATAAATAATTATAAAAATCATTTTATATGAAGTACATTGAATAGATTCCAATTATTTAATAAAAAGTTTTTCCACAACATTAACTATTATATAAAAATTACCATAAATAAAAAAAACAGGACATTCGAAAAAGCCAGTAAAATTGTTTTCTTTGTTATGGGAACCATAATATATATATTATTGAAAATAATAGAATGTATAAGAAATATAGATAGACAATTTTCAATGAATTGGGTAAATAAGTGGAAATGATCATAATGGATTTTTTTTATATTGGTGGATTGGGAGTTTAATAATGGGAAAGAGTTACTTCACCTAAATAATTATAGTGATACATATTGAATAAAAATATTTCATGCAAATGTAACTATATCATAAAGTGATAAATACTCAATAAATATATATTCACATGGATATGGTAAAATGATGTTTATTCATAAGTAGTGTGTAATATAATATTGCATGAGAATAATAAGATACCTTAATTTTATTGTTAGATGTATCTAAATATCCTATGTTAGGGTATTTCATGATAATATTGAAATATTAATGTATTATACCCTATATTAATGTTAATAAATGGATAAAATTTATGTCACAAATGAATAATATGTCCATGTGAATTTGAACACACCACACTGTTTGATAAGACCGATTACAGAATGATGCTTGAAAAAGAGGGGAATAATTAAAATAGAATGTGATATTTTTGGAAGATATTGTTTAGGTAATTTAGATATTATATTGATGATAAAGGAAAATAATAAGGTAAAAAACTAACTTTTTGATGTAGAAAAAGGGAAAAGAATTTTCTCCCATTGAAGAATAATGATAAAAAAATTATGTTGATGTGGAATTGATAAAATCTATTGAGGGTGTTCCGAATTTGAATGAATATTTGGGTTCTAGGTTTTCATTATATAATGGACTAGATCCCCACGATATTGTCTTTTATATGTATAAATTTTGATAGAATTGTTTTTATGATTCAATCTCAATGTATTTTCATTGAATATGGGTTTTACTTGTACATTAATTATTAAACACGATATACCTTTCAAACTATAGTATTGTATTCAATTAATATGGTTTCTATAATTATGAAATATTTTTATTCTCCCGTGGTTGCATTTTTAATTTTAAAATTTTCTAGGTGATTTAATGTTTTGATATGGGATTTTTGAAGTCTATTATTCTTTGTATTATTCCAACTAAACAGAAAAGTAATTTTTCTTATGAAATTGGATGAGGTGGTTCAGATATTATGTTGTAAAATTAATCATTGGTATCTTGGAATAAAATAGAGATTTAAATCAGGTTTTCAAATGATTTTAAATGATAATTTATTATCAGATTATTGAATGGTTGCCCCAATTGTGAAATATAAAGATATTTGACGACTAATGAAGAATATGGATAACATTCAAATATTTTAAGAATATTAAATTTGAAATAATATACATAAATTAATGAAAAAATGGAAATAATTATTATATGAATATAATATAAGTTTTCTTTTGATGAAAATAAACTTTTATCTCAATTGAGAATAATATTTATATTTTATAGAATCTCAATCATTATTCCAATTATCATTTACATCAAAGAACCCTGAATAAAATCACAACTCTTCCAACTAGGATCATGTTACTTGTATTCTACACTAAGAAGGATTGGTAATGATGACCTAATCAATGTTTTAAGGTATAATATATTTTCAGGACTATGTGTGGTAGACATAATCTAGTTGGATGGTCCAAGATGCGTGAGATAAAAATAAGAACCCGTATGAAGCTGGTTACTGCGTGAGTTATCAACAATTAAATGAAAACATGACAAATGATATGGAAGCCCAATTGTTTACTTCCTAGAAAATATATAAATATAACACAATATGCATAATGTAGAAAATAAGTTAGGGATGTAATCTTTTATAAAAAATTTGAGATATAATTACTAAAAAATAATGTAATCGATATACAGAACCCTCATTGTCCAAATGAATCCCATTTTAGTAATGTCATTATTCCATAGAGAAGGTTCACATCCCTTCTATAAAATTTACATATTTACATTTCTATTTTAGTTAAATATTTTCCACTATTTATAAAACTATGAATTCTACATAATGAAAATAAATAATCTAAAAATCATAGTTCTAATACTACGAGTTTAGCTCAAAATGATAAAATCTGTTTTAAAATGAAGTGATAGTATTGATGGAATGATCTAGGATTTTTCAAATAAAATAATATGACTACGAAAATACATATATTCATGAGTAAAACAAGGAGATAAATATTTGGGTCCAATGTAATCTCTCATCACAATTTTACTAATAACTATTCAGTTTTCCATAATGACCAAAGATATAGAAGAAATTTCAATTTTATTTTCATACACTTTATATTATGGATTTTAGATATAATTAAATAATGCAAGTGTTGTCTAATGGTTTCTAATTTTTTTATTTGTTGTGATATAACTCCACTATGGGCGGTCATGAATTAAAAAGAAGGTATTTTCTTTTCATTTTATAAAGTATCCTTTTATCTATGAGAATGTTTTAATTCTACATGTTGAATCCATTGTAACTATTGATTAATTGGATTAAAAATGGATGAATAAAATTTTATCCATTAGAGGAAAAATAACTTTTCTAAAATGTATAATATAATATATGCATATTCATGTTCTTTTTGTGGTTTTGATTCCCAAATTAGTCATAAACAATGTCATATGTTCTCTAACATTATTTTGGATAGTGATAGGGACAAACAGTTCCATTGGGAAGGATGGAATCCTTTATCTCATCTTATGTACGAGGTTGGTGTTAATCTTCACAGATTGAACAAAATTTTGAGTTCTAATCTTTCTATGTTTTCATAGATCTATATAAAATATTAATTCCAATTTTCATAGTTTACATGTCCCAATGATGTATGTTAATGGATAGTGATTTTAGTAATGATTGGAAGATAAAATTCTAGATTTTGGAATTCAAATATTTCAATACTTTTTACCATAATTGAGATTGATCATAAGATTGTGGGTAATGATGAAGATACCTTCTAATTGGGTATTTTATTATCTCTCAACTATTCTTCCCTGAATTTATTTGTCCTCATATTAAATTTTATTGGGAATAATCATATCCATATTTCATGTATTTAGTACTTGTTGATTCCCATAGATCCATTGTTAAGAATATTTTACCCTCTACGACCAATGATATAATAGTATATATTTGAAGTGAAAATGGAATGAATTTTACATTTTATATTTGAGATTCCACATTAATTTGAAAGATAAATCCTTATGGGGATTTCATATGATAATATTATACTTCAATCAAAATGGGTTCCCACATATAGAGAAATATGAGGAATGT
The DNA here is from genome assembly GCA_963277665.1 of Viscum album. Lineage (NCBI taxonomy): Eukaryota > Viridiplantae > Streptophyta > Magnoliopsida > Santalales > Viscaceae > Viscum > Viscum album. Next base: position 671,746,689 of record OY728157.1, on the reverse strand, counting down.
TATTTGTACTAATAATCCTATTAAAGTATGAGGTATTTTACCGACATCATAATGTTGGTTATAATGGAACACATCACTATTCATATCATCAAATTTATACAAAAAAACATTTATAATTAACATGTTTTTTATATCAAATATAAAATATATTATGAAATCATATATTACTATTCATATATTTTTTTATATTTTAAATGGATGGAATGAAATGATTCTACACAATATCAAGTATTCCAAGACATACCAAAATATCATTATAGTTGAACTATTTCAAATATTCATTATAAAAAATCACAAATAAAAACAAACATTAAAATTGTTGATGAAAATGAACTTACATAATTTCACACTATCATTTACAAACAGACACTATCATTTACAAAATCACAATTTCACACTATCATGGTATTATATAATATTCACCAGTATGGTCCTTTTTTTAGTAGAGGTAAATTTTATTACTACACACTACTTGTTTCTAGGGTGTTGTTCACTTATATTCACACTATCATTTACCTTTTAACAATTGTACACTATTATGGTATTATATCATTTAAATAAAATAATGATTCAATGTTCATAATAGATACAAAAAGATTATTCAACACACTATATGATTTTTTGTTAGAATATAATATTGTGTAGTTACACACAATTATTACTATAGTAAATTATTCTTAGACATAATATTTTCAATCAGCCATTCAAATGCTTCTGGGCCAGATGGGATCACAATCCTATTATTCTTTGAATTTTAGTACATTTATATAATGATTTGATAAAAATGATTTTATTTTCGTAGAAATGGAAAACATATTAATGAAGTGAGATCATATTTTATTCATCTAATTACTAGATATAAATATGATGATACTCATAAAAAGTTCATAAAAGATTCCCTTTATAATAATGGATATAATATTATGATTAAAATGCTAGGAAATAAACTCTCTTTAGTCATTGGGATTGTTGTTTTCGATAATTATATTCTTTTTTCCAATGGGAGGGAAATACATGAGTATCTGGTAAAAACCATAGAATGTATAAAATTATGAAGAAATCATTTAACAATTGTGTAATATCTCTTAATATTGATGTTAATAAATCATTTGACTCAATAAATTGTGACTTCATGTTTAAAGTTAGTCAAATATTCAATATTAGATACTATTTCAACAACTAGATGAAAATTTTATTCAACTATGTTAGGTTATGAATCCATGTATATGATAGATGTAATGGATACCTCTAAGGATAATGTGGGGTTGGGTAAGGTGACTATAAATACATGAGCATATACATTACACAATCTTGTTAATTCACCTTGAATATAATTACTACATACCCAAGTATATTTTCTCTTTAGAGTTATGTTGAATTGGGTCATAATACATACTTAAAAACCCGCAAGAATAAATGTTGGATACTACTAAAACAATTTCCACTTCTTTAAAAATACAATTTTTTTTATTTAAACACGAATTATTTTCATGAAAACTATACAAAACTTTTAGGATGGTTTATTTTTTTTCTTACTAATCTATAAACCCTTTGAAAAAATTTAAAAACATGGTATGAAAATAAATTTTTTATTAAGGTACATCAAAATAAGAAAAAAAATATATTCCCTCAATACATACAAACACGAGAAGGTTAAACCAATCACTCATAAAAACTAACATATACTTATTTTTTGAAAACATGAGATTTCGATAAAACATAGAAAACACAAATAAACAATTTTGGTAACTTGGTTCATCATTTTCCAAAATATATTACATAAAGATGTAACCCTCATATCTAAAATAATAATTTTACCCTCACATATATCTTTAAATGTAATCCTCTACTATACCATATAATATAACTATCAGAATTACACTTTGAATAGCCATTACGGTCAACATCCAACATACCCTATTCATTTGAGGGATATAATGTACAAAACCATATTTGGTTTATAATGGATACATCTATCATCACAAATAATTCCCAATAAAAATAACATAAATAGAAAACATGAATACTTTCATCATAAAATATATTCCTTGAGTAAAATGACTTTTTTTAAAAGAATACATCACATATACCACGAAAACAAATATTTCAAAATAAAAAAGAAATATTGTAAAAAAGACATAAAAATTGTATTTATTAATTAAAATTGGTTAATCCACTCAATTAGTATATATTATGAATAATAATTATTTTGGAATTTTGTAAAAATTGGCCATAAAGACGATTTTAAAAAGGAAATTCCATAACCTTGGGATTTTCTTCCTTCAAATGTGTTCTAACATCCTCTATAATGTTTTAAAGAGTGTTGTTAATTTATTTTAAATCTATATTTCTATTTTTAATAACTTATTTAATATTTTATGAAATATTTCCTTGCATTTTTTATAATATTTTTCTATTGTTTTTTGTGCATTTAATTTAGAGTTTACAAGGTTGGTCATATTGGTTTTTCTTTTCGAATGGAAAAAAATCCATAAGTTGAATGAAATGGTATTAATAGGATACCAAAATTTTAAATGTTACCAAATATCATTTTTTTTCTAATATGATGGTTATTCATTAGATAAAAATTAATGAAAATAATTTGACTTATTGTATAATTTTTTTATGACCATTAAAACATATATCATTTTGTTTAATATAATTTTATAGATTCATTCCATAACATTATATATATTATAATATGTATAATGAAATCTGATTTTATTATAATAGTAGTTTTATGACCATTATTGATTTTGGTAAAGGAAAATGAAAAAACATCATCCATGATGATGGTAAATCAATACATCAATGACAATGTTTTAATTTCATTAGAATAATAAGAGAATAAGAGAGGTTTTCAAACCCATGAAATCATAAAGTATGAACATTCTATTTTATTGCATTTATGAAATAAAACCCCATGTGAATAAGGGAATTTAATATATACAGAATTTATAATATACTTACTATTTTAAATAAATTAAATTTATTTTTTTTCTTATAATTCACCCAACATCGAGTTAGTGTACATTGCATGGGATAACTCCTTCCAAATATTATATTAATCACAAGAATGATTTTTACAGAACTATATTATATTATAAAAATATTATTATAATATATACCTTAGAGTCTAAATTAGTGATTATGAATATTATTAACTATGTTATGAAAATCTGTGTTTTATAAAAATATAAATAAATATATTTATTACAAATTAATAAGAAATGATGATAAAATGTAATTGAATATAAAAAGAATATTTTTTTTGAAAACTATTTTAATTCTAACAATGTTATTTTATCCTAATTAATTAAATTAATTAAAGTTATTGAGTGATATAATATTAATAAATATATATATACATTATTCAATCATCTATTTTTTATATTCATTCAATATATTTGATAGATATATGATAGGAACAATCCCAATATTACATATAAAAATATTTATTTTTATAAAATCACTTTAACAACTTTTAATGGGGATCCAATTTAAAAAAAATTATATAAAATTTATGAATATAAAATATCATTATAAATTTTATATTTTAAATTAATCCAAAAAAATTAGGGTATTTTGAATTTTTGATATTTTTATGAAACGTTTCATTTTTTAATTAATAGTGACAAAACAGAATTTTTCATTAAGACTAATTTTTCATATATTTTATTTATATGTATATATATTAATTGAAACTAGTTTAAAAGATTAATTAGTTCATAATTTTATAAATTAATAAAATATAGGTCCTTAGAATCAATTTTACTTTTTAATTGGATAGAAAACATATCATTCTTTTTGATGTTTTTACTTAAAAACCCACATTATCATCCCATCTGCAATATTAAATTTAAATAAAATTATGAAATATATGTTATTGGAATTATGGAATGTGGATTACTTTTTTGGAATCGTAGTATTTTATAATGTATAATAATTTAAACTAAATTTTTGAAAAACAAGATTCATGAACGTAATTAAAATTAATTACAATGATTAAGGTGAAATTAAGATTAAAAAGGGACTGAACCTTAAAAAATAGAGCCAAAATGACCTATAAACATTTAAAAAATTAATTATATGGTAATATTTCTACCCTATACTTAATTTTATCACGTTTTGTTTGGTTTATCCAAATTCAATTGTAAATACGTGGGTGGAATTCCCTTTTCCAAAATTAACAGTAGTGTCACTCCTATGCTATAATAAAAGAACTCAAGGTACCTAGTTCCTCAGACATATCAAGATACTCATTATCAAAAAATATCTATCCAAATATATTTTATAAATACCTCCACTCATCATAGAATCATATCCTTGGAATAATGTCATCCATGTAATCCTTTTTTGTGATAACCAAAAGGGGTTACCTGAATAAAAGGTAACCTTCTCCATTAAGCTCCATAGTTTTATTTCCATTATCCAATTCTGAAAAATAAAAATTAAACTATTATACAAAAAAAATTTATTATAAATATAAAAATATGTTTTTATTATAATTTTTATTCATAATATTACACAAACATCTATATAATTGGTAACAAACTGACCATTTTTTGTATATGTTTCACAACCACCACATGAAATGAAGTTGTTTGTTTTTTCCAGTACCACTTCATTTGGTTTGAAATTATGTTGTTAAATATTTTTATATATGTTATTTATGTTATTTATAATTTATTTTTACTTCTTTTATTCTTTTATAACACCAACAATTATTCACTCAATATTTTGGTAAAACGGTAACATTGTTTGTGGAAGTGTGGACTTCAGGACTCTCAAAACGGTGAGATTCATTCACCAAATACATGTAACATAAAAATGATGGTTTTAATCATCCTATAAAATATATATGAAATATATATGATTTATTATAATATACATGTATATAATTTAATTTTGGTATTTATAATAAGAAAAAGGAATGAATGTAGAGTTAATGCATATGTACAACTTGCCATCTACATGAATGGTAAAATTCATTTCTTATCTCAAAATATTTTATATTGTTATAAATAAATGTATAATAAATCTATATTATATTTAAATTATGTTTTAAAATCATTACATGATGATAACATGATATGAACAACAAATAACATGTCAAAACATATTCGAGAATCTAGGCAATTAAGACCCAAAATATTTAATGTAAAGAATGATTGTTATCATATAAGTAATAATACATTAAAACAAGTTAATATATGATATGATATTATAAATATGAATATGGGTTCATGATAAGTTAGTGAGATGTTTAAAACCAATATATAGGAATTCAATGTAATTTTTCCCAAAATGTAAACAAAATGTTATGGATTTCGTCTCTATTTACCATCCATTGAGAAATAATCATTTAAATCCACTTAGATTATTTTATATGGGGTATATAAATTCCCTTTCACATTTTATATAATTAGTAACATTATTATAAAGATATTATAAGTTTCATTGAATTTTTTTTCATTCTTGGAGATTATTATTCAACCTTTTAATGAGGTATGATAAAATTTGAATATTTAGGGGTTATTTTCATCAACTGCATTACAAATTTTTACCATTGAAAACTCACGTCATTTTGTGATTGTTAAATTTCATTTTAAATAATGTATTTACTATTTTACACATAATTTCATATATATAGTGCACATACTAAAACATTATAATATTATATAATTAATCATTAATTGTTTATGTCATTTTGAGTTTCAATTTAAATTATTTCATCTAAGGGGATTCGAGTTAAAAGTTACTATATAGAAAAGATTTTTATAACCCAATTTATTTTCATTGGTATATAGTAATTTTTTTTTTGTCATTAAAATTCTATGATTATCTGTATAATGAATTTTACTATATGATAAATTATATCCAATTTTCTTAGGTTTATTTATAGTTGATACATATAACTTATTCAATGTTTGATTCTCCTTACAATGTTATAGTGCTTCAATGGGTATTCTTAATAATCTAATATTCTTCAATATTGATTACAATTGAATTACAATTACAGAAAATATTCATTTATTTTGTAATAAATACTTTAATTTTTATATCTTATAGTTATTCATAAAAAGATTCATGTATTAAAACAATTTTTTAATTTGTATATAGTCAAAATGATTTAGAAGATATTTTTAAGAGAACAGAACATCATTTATCTCTTTATTTGGATATCATTTTTTCTACTAAAAACCATGTTTTCTATAAAAATATTAAAAATGGTTTTAAAAATAAAATAGATATCTTACTCATGAATTTTTATAAAATATATATTTTATTTCTATTTATAAAAGAAAACAATGCTCTATTTTCACTCATCTTTTGTATTGATAAGGACTTTATTCTTCCCTGAGATGGTTTACAATTGGTTTTTACGACAATAGTATTCATATTTACTTACGTCATACATTTTTTCCCATAGAAATATTAATTTTACTTTTATATTATAAAAAATAATTTCCCATAATTTTCCATATCATTTATCATGGATATGTTCATTGCCTAAACCATACAAGATTTTTTGATTCGATGTTTACTTTGTATATAATTTGATTACTTGTAGAAATATATATAAATATTTATCTTATTATATATATGGATATTTGATAACGAAATGTTTTTAATATATTATTAAATATATGATGAATTAATTTAAATGGTAATACATGGGAAGGGCTAGGTTATAGATAGCCCCTCGATGCATTAGTAGTCTCATGGGATGAGTCAGGTGGCTAGACACCTTAGATCGGGTTTTATCCGATATGTTAAGCTATCTTATCAAATGTATTGATGGTAATGGTTTCACATACCTAGGAATAGTGGAATCCAATAATTAATCATTATCCTCAATTAATTTGAGTTATTAATCATCCATTATATTTTGTGTTGAAATATCTTGGGATACATTTCATTTTATGTTCATTAAATAAATTGTATGTGTTTCAGTTTCTTATCATTCTATATTGATTTTCACATGTCAAGATAATTGAATATAATGTGTTATCAATTATTACATTTCTATATTTTCCATTCCCTTCTTCTCAAAATTTTGATTATATGGTATGTGTATGAAGTTATTTATTGATCCATAATTATTATTTTCATTCAATCCTTATTGCATTAGTGAAACTATACCCTTACATAGCATTTCATATCACCATTATTTTGTTTTATTTCCCCATGGATACAATAATTACACAAAGAAATATTTGCGTAGATATTCTATATCAGATAATTTTACCCTCTAAAGAGAAAAAATATGACTTAATTATTGTATTTATACGAAATAATAGGCTCAGGTATGTGTCTAGTTTATCAAGAAAAATAAAATGATCACATCATTGGGATTTCATTCCTTGTAATTATGAAAATGTAATGGTTGTAGACACCGACTCCATGATCAATGCGGTCAAGTCACTATAGTTGGTTTTAGAGAAATTTTTACTAAATTCCATGATAAAGATATTTAGGAGAACATAGATTAGAGAACATATCTCTAAGGAAGAGTTTTAGGATGATTGTAGAATAAAATCGTAGAATTTATCTACATTTGATATTATGTTGGTATTCTTAGTAATATTTCTATGTATATATATTAAAAGTACACTTGGTTCTAGAAGAAATGGACCTAGGTGTAAGAACTCCAAGAAGGTGTATCGGGCCTGAATCGACATAACCTCATACAAGAAAACAATCCCTTCAGTGTACCTAGTTTTAAACTTTTATGGGATATCCTTAAGATAATACACATATTCCATAAAAATAATTTTGAAGGATTTAAATAGATAATGAAAATGGGTAACCTTGGAAAAACCATTGACCATGTAAGGGACTATGATGAAAAAAAGAATGAAATATTTATATATTATGGTTATGTTGAAAACCATAATTAAAATTCAATATATTAATTAATTTCATTTCCAACATGCTGATAATATTTATTTTTAAAATTATATTAACATGGTTACAAAAAAGGAAAAATCTATGCTAGGTGGCAACAAGTCTAGCCTAGAAATTCCAAGAGACATTAAGCCTTGACCAAAGAATGATAAGGGTTTAATATGAACTAGTGACCTACATAATGTCCTAGTTAATTTGGAATTATTTTTAGGTAAATAATGTTATTGAATAAATATTAATTATTAATCATTAGTGATATGATTTATGTGTAAAGAATAATGTATTATCTATAATGGATTTAGATAATTTTTAGAGACTTATAGTAATACTTGACACTCTTTTATAATCCTCATGATGTTTTAAATTCATATTTTACTACATTATGGATCAAATTTAATTTTTGGAGATCATTTTCTTGTTATAAGGTATTAGTTTTAATTTGATCAGAGAACAATAAAGAGATAGAATTGTTCATATAAAAATTAAAATGTGTCTTGCTTGTAAATATCATTATACTCTTAGGCAGTAAAGAATTTTCTCAAAATGAGGAAAATGATAATATAAAAAAATTATTAATACCATAACAGTTTTAAACTGATGATCTTTTAATCATAATAGATTTATAGATTTGAGGCCCTCAACCTTTGATCTACTATTTAATTTTTTTCAATTGATGACCTCGATCACTCCAATTAAAAATTTACGATTATCCACCATGTACATTTCTCATCATTTTAATAATGTTCCCATACACAGAGAACTAGTTATAATTTATTCCATGTGACCCTTGTACTTATCATTCTATCTTTTCTTGATGATTTATTACGAACCCTTCTCACAATGTGGGATTTAAATCATAAGAAATATGAAACAATCTATAACCAATACCATGATAACATTATATTGACACAATTTTTTTATTGTGGGAAGAACTAACTCCCCAATAATATAAAGTTGGAACATTGTATTTAATAGTGTGTATGACACGCAACACCAAGCACGTATGGGATTATAACATCTTGATAATTTTTAGAAAACTGTTTTTATGCTCACAATTCTATTTTATCTTAATAAATTATATTGATTAAAATTATTTAGTGATATTAAGGTATAATATATTTATTATATTCAATCAATTATTTATTATATACTTCAAATAAATTTCATAGATATAAGATAAAAACAATCATAACATCACATAGGAAAACCATTATTTTTATAAAGGCTCTTTTATTGCCTTTTAATGGAGAACCCATTTAAAATATTGTTTTGGGAATTTTTATAAATATTATATTTTAATATTAACTTAATGTTTTCAATAGAAGTACCAAAACAGAGTTAGGGGGAATTTTTCATATATTATGAAATATTTCATTTTTAATGAAGAGAAATAATTAAATAATTTTAATTCTAAATTTATTTTTCATCAAATTAGTTTATACGGTGAAATTATATTTTAATCATAATTTAATTTTTATTTATATATTTTTATAATCTATTCCAATATATGTCAATGAAATCTAATTTAACATGAAATCATATTTAATAACATAGTAATCTTATGCAAGTTATCACTTTAACAAACCGCATTATCACCACATCTACTAAACTAATTTTAAAATAATTTTTTCAACATATGAGAAAAAATTTGGAAAAATGGATTAAATATTTGTAATAATCATAATTTATATGTTATAATAATTTTTTTAGTTTTATAAAAAATACATTAGTGAAATTAATTAAAATTAATTACTACTATTATGTTTATATTATGCATCACAAGGGACTGAAGCTTAATATTATGGGACAAAATGACCTATAAAATTGTCCAAAATATATATTTGTGGTCATATATATACTATATCATCCATTTTTTATACTTTTATACATTATTTTATCCATATTCAATGTTAAAATGTTCATGGAATTCCCTCTTCCCATATATACAAGACCAGTCCTCCTCCACTATAAAAAAGAAACTCAATACTCTGACTAAATGACACATATCAAGAAACATTTTATAGAAAAACTATTCCAAAATATATCCTTAAAACCTTTCCCCATATCCTAGAATCTTTTTCTTCGAAATAAAAACATCCATTGATGCCCTTTGTTGCAAAACAAAATTTTTTACCCAAATAAGAGGTAATGTCCTCTATCAAGCTCATAAGTTTAATTTATATTATCCACCCTCTAAAATTTCTTATTTACTAGATTATATTAAAAAAAATATCGTAAATATATTGATATGTTTGAATTTTATGTTTTATAACTAAACATACACACACTTCCATTTAATGGGTTATGAACTTACCATTTTTGCATACAACAAACTTCACGTCATGAAACAATGTTTTTTTCTTTAACACATCTTATGGTTGGAAAATATGATGTAAAATCCATTTAGATATGTTATTTTTAATATTTATAGTGTATTAATTATTTTAAAATTATTTTATAGTACATAATGTTACACACTCCATTTTTTGGGAATACAAGGACTTCATTGACTGATGTTTGGACTACCTTCTGCTCAAAGTGATGTCATTTGTTCACACTATACATAGAATATATAAAATATGGTTTTCATAAACCTATTTAACATATATAAAATATATATGACACTTATATTAGAATATAAATTAATATAATTTTCATTTTATCTTTTTAATATGTCAATTAAATGAATGTACATTTCATGTAAACATATGGCTTTCCATATCCAAGAATGTAGAATTTTATTTATTATATCCTATTATAATAGATTTATATATATATATATATATATATACCGAATATATATCATATTTACATAATTATTTTAATAATGGATATGATTAAACAATTATGGAAACAAAAAAGAACAAGATTAAACCTACTCGACAAACATTCAAATTGGCACCCAAAACAGTGAAAAATAATGATAGATTGTTATCAAAGAAGTAATAATATTTTATGAAGATTTAATATATTATATTATAATTATGACCTTTGTTCCATTAAAAGTCAGTGAAATGATTAAAACATGTAAATATGAACATAAAGGCCATTCACCAAAAATTGAAATTGAAGGTAAGGGATTTCATCTCAATTTTCCACCCCTATAGACTTTTTGTTGTTATGAACATTGATTTATTTTTATAGTGTATATACTTCCATTTGGAATTTTATACCATTAATATCTTTATAATAATGATATTCTAGGTTTAATTTAATATTAGTCATTCAGGTATGTTATGATTCAAATGTTAGAATGTGGTCTTGGAAACAATCGTATGTTTCCAGAGTATTATCTTAAAAAACGTTTTTAATGATTATCTTTGCCTAAATGACCCGAAGGCTTTCATTTTTATTGATTTTTGATAACACTCCTTTCAATGGATTAGGGGGAACCCATACAAGGCATGTAGGCTCATAGATTACATGGACTGTAGTTTAGGAGAATACAAGACCCAGAGTTATTAGGGAATTCAACAAGACTATCTACAAGGAAATGCCCCTCCCACGCATCTGCATACTGACAGTAGCTCTCCACCTTTGCATGACCATCCGGCTAGGATTCCAATGCAAGCACAAGTTGGTACTGATGTCATATACATACCCTCCCATTCTAAAAATCAATTTGGCTCTACTCTGGTGAGTGCACCTACTCTGAATCCACTTCTAGGGATGCTCCTTTTTTTGAGTGTGTCTGGAGCCTGCATTAATGTGGCCTGAAGGCCTTGGGGTGGTCCTAAGGCCTTATGGTGGCCTGATGTCCTTGAGAATCAATTGGCCCAAATTCATTGGGTGGATCGAAAACCTTGTAGGACCCGAGGACCAAAATAGTGTCTTGAAGGCACATATGGATGAATAGTTCCGACTACTACAGTTCCAAACATCGCCTGCTACAGTACTGCTACAGTAATATGTCTCCACTCGGATTTGATCTCGGGTCTCTTGGATTCCCCTAGAGAGTCCTCACCAACTAGGATGAGGATCATGTGCTTAATGATTATCTTTGCAATATCCCTTCCTTTTCTAATTCTTAATGTTATTCAGAAAAAAAAATAACATTATTTTTGTGAACCTAATTTCTTATATATGGTTTAAAAACTACACTTTTTAATACAATATATTAATTCATTTATTTTTATTCATTTTTTAGTTTCAATTTGAATTATTTCATCAAACGGGATTTGAGATACAAATTAAGATGTAGAAAAAAAAATTGATAACCCAATTTATTTTCATTGGGTTATATTAAATCCTTGTTTCCATTAATATTTTATGATTATATGTATAATTAAATTGACTATATACTACTTTATTTACACTTCCCAAAAGTGGATTTGTTGTTAATAAAAATTATATATTTATTTATTGATTCTCACATCATCATTAGGTTATTTTGGATGTGTTTTTTCATAATCATAGTATTTTAATGATTATTTACACATGAATTTCCATCAGAGTAAATTTTTTGATCATTTTATACTAATCCATTTCATTTTATTCTTTTTTATATTCATATCCCCATTAATTAATTACATCCACTTTTCAATTCTTCGGTAATAAAAATGTTTTAGAAAATGTTTTTTAGAAAACTGGATCTCATTTATCTCTTCTATCAGAGAACACATTTTCTTATAAACTTCCACTTTTCTGAAATGTATTTTAATAATTAATTTCAAAATTAAAAGGATGTTTAAATCTATAATATTTTTAATATATATTTTCTTTATAATCATCAAAGAAAAAAACTTTCTTTTCCACCGATTTTTTATTCATACCATTCTTATTCTTCCTTTAGATAGTTTATGATTGATTTTACCAATGATAGTATTCACATTCACTTACACAACTCCCTTATTAGTCCCATTGAAATATTCTATTAACTATAATATTTTATAATTTAATTCCCTCCAGTTATCCATTTCATTTATGAATGATATGTTGTTTTGGTAAGCCATTATCCATTTTTCATACAATGTTTACATTGGATTTTATTTGATGATTTGGGGAAATAATGATAATTTTATATCTTCTTCTCCAATGAGATACTTGATACAGAACATTATTAATTTATTATTTTATATATTTGGAATTATTTGGATAGTTATGAAATGAGTGGGTTTGATTATAGACAACCCCTTATTGCATTGGTATTCTCATGTGACAAGTCAGTTGGCAAGCCACCTTAGATGGGTTTTTACCAAATATATGGAAAGGTATTATGAAATGTCTTGACGGTAATGGTTCCATGTACCTTAGAAACATGTGGTTAAATAATTAAGAATTTAAATGATTAATTTTTAGTTATTCATCATCCGTTATATCTTATGTCCAAATATCTATGTATTCATTTAAGTTTTAGCTCACTGATTAAATTTTCCATTTTCTTACCTTTCTATATTGAATTTTCTTTTTCTAGTTATTTGAAATGAATTTTAACCATTTATTACCATTCTATATTTTTTATTCACTTCGTTCCCAATTTTATGATTATATGTTTTGTTTTTCAGTTATTTACCTTAAGATAATTATTATTTCCATTGATAACCTATTTCATCTGCTATACAATACCATTATTGAGAATTTGAGATCAATCTTATTTTGTTTCCTTACCTTGGAGTCCATGAAGCATACTAAGAAATATTGGTAAGGATACGCTAAATGGAATAATTTTATCCTAAAAAAGAAAAAATTATGTTTTATTTAGTGTATTCATTTGTATTTCAAGATTCATGTATGTATATGGATAACAATGACTACTAAACAAATCTTTCTTCCAGGATTTTATTCATTGTAATCATCCCAATGTAATTGTAGTTGACACCGACTCTCGGCAATTTGAGTTCAAGGTGCTACTGGGATTGATGATGGATATTCCATTAAAACAATAACCCTACAGTATATGTAAGATAAAATAGTTATTATATTACTTATATGAGTGTTGGTGAGGAGATAATAATAATAGAAAATAAATTTAATAAGAGAAACTAAAAATAATGGGGATTTTACTTCTAGAATTATTCTCCTTGAGAACCACATTATTATTATTAGATTTGGAATTTTTTAGAACAAAGGATCTTTGATATGGGGGATACTCATGGGATTTGTATTGGTAAAATTTGTACAAGGATCAAGGATTTATTGGTGTGTGGGGAAGATGTGGTGATGGATTGTATTTATAGATAAGGAGGTGTGAGTATTATTATTAATTTATTCATTAGTTTATTATTTTCACTCAATAGTCTGAATAATTGTTATTTACATCAGTAAATACATTTAAGATAGATGGGTAGTTTTAGATCATGGGAACAAATCATCCATAATTCATCTATGAGTCAATAAATCTTGAATTTGTTAAATACCATAAATTACCACATTCCATTATTCACCAAAAAATCAACTATTTATGAAGAATACCAACAAATAACCATATCCATATTTCAACATTTAGAATTAAACAAATGAAGTCCATTTTATGAAAATAATTATACAAATATGATAAATTTTATTTTTAATTAAAATCGTCATTTATTCTAAAATTATCGATTTTAAAATTATTACTAATTTACGACACTTTGTAAAATTAATAAAGGAAAAATTAAATTATCTTATACTTATAGGAAAAAAAATATTAATATAATAATCTATTTTAGGTAGATTACAATTATTTTAAATCATTATATTAATTATAAAACCATAAATATACATTTATGTTTCTCCAAAACATCTACACTTAATTTATCATTTTCAAAACATTTATTTATGTTTTCTTTGATATAAATATTTAATAATTTCACTTATATGTTACATAATGTCTTTATACGTTAATAGTAGAGGTTTAAATTATATTAGTATATAACAATTAATTTCTATAATCACAAATTCTTTTATTATAATTTTTCATATAATTTTATTATTTCATTGAAAAATGAAAAGAAATTATTTTATAAGTACCTTAGTTTTTACATACCCCAAAGAATAATTCATCCCCAAAATTTTAATTCTCTTATCAATCATGTGACATTCACTTTCCCTCATAGACTTTTTAAATACTCATGATTAATATTCAACCATGTGGATTCTATATAGAACATTTACCTGATGAATTAAAATATTCCCCAATACATTTTCATTATGATCAAAGAATATAAAATGTATTTTAATCATATGAATGTTTATATTATGACTAAATAATGCCCAATATGAATACATTAGATGAATATGGAACATACTTCCTCAACCTCAAAACAAGAAAAAATTATGTTCCTTGGAAAAACATAGAGATATGGACACATTGTAGGCAACTGATCATAATTCTCTTAGATTTCATTGGTTCCAATGAACCGCGGACTCAACATAATTTTTTTTACCAAAACACATCACACATTTCCATGGTGAATATATAAAAGATACCTGATCAACTAAATTGAATGGAGTATGCCTCTTTTAATTATCTTCATATTTTTAATGCCTGCTCTAATCTATCCTCATATGTTGTTGGGTCATTATTACTTTCTTATCATATTTCTTTACTTATTTTTGTCTCAAAAAATTTATCTATCTGAATTCATTAAAAGATACGGGAGTTCTATACCTCTCTTCATTTAATTTTTTTGATTAAACCATTTGTATTCTATAATTAAAACATTTATTATAAGAAACCACAACTATAGAAATTTTTTGATCTAAAATTCATTAATAATCAATTAAACATGCATGTGTATTGACTTCCATGGATTGAATTGTTTTCTCATTATGTCCTTTAGATTCTGGATGAAATGTTTTATTGAAACTTAATTCTATTCCTAATGAATTCTAATGGTTATTCCAGAAGTCATAAGTGAACCTTGGATCATATTTTAGTATAATGGTAGGATGAAATCCATGTAACCAAACTATATCTTTTAGTATTGTCAAGAAAGATTATCTAAAGAACAAGTATATTGAATTAGATGAAAATGTGTTGATTTAGTCTGTAGATCCACAATAACCCAAATCAAATATTTTACATCAAGATGATTTTGGTAGTTTTACCCTGAAATCCATTTATATATTTCCATTTACATTCTTTAAATGGAATAAAGATGAAGCATCCAGTTTCATATATTTCATTACATGTTAATATTATGAAAATTCAAACATTTCACTCTAAAATCAGCAATACAAGTTTTCATTCAATCACACGAGTAATACTTTTGATTTTCTCTGTACATCATAGTGCTGAAAGGTTGAATTTAAAATAAATAACTACTATCATCATAGAATAAAAATTTATTCAACTATGAATGATAAGGAACGCATAATACTTTTTAAAATCTCACACACAACCACAACTAATGTAAAATTCTTTTACCAATACCTTTTTAACTAAATCTACATTTTTGTAGAACTTGTGTTATTTTTATATGCTTTATTATTTATGTCAGATAGTTATGATAGCACTGACTCTAGAATCAAAAAAATGAATTTCCTCTACTAACAATAATGAGTCCCAAATTCATCAAATCTTTTAAGAATGGGTCATGTTCCATACTTAACATGGTTGATGTAGAAATAGGGTTTCAAATTAAGGAATCCTACATTTTTTAGTTGTGTTAATCAATCATGAAATCACAATCATTTACTTGTTCAAGCCATATTCTCTACCACATGTTCAATAAATTTGATATTGAATATATACTATAAAAATTTATAGTCAATATATATTTAAAACATTCCTCTATATGAATTATGTCTCTAAATGTATAGATAAAAACCATATATTTTATTTCATATAATGTGTGGGATAATTTATGTCATGAGGAATCATTTTTATTGAATTATTATGTATTAATAGACCATTAATCTTCAGAATTTAACTATGTTCTATCAACAAAGCATCATTACAGAAGAAATTATACCCATTTCTGGAAGAAAGAACCAGAACATTAGGAATCACAGAAATTCATTTCAATTCAAAAAAACAAAAATCACTATTTTTTCTACAAATAAATTTAAATAAATTTCACATTTACATAGATATAACGATAGATAAAAATGAAATTTTTTTAACAGAATGTCGGTAATAGCTCATAAATCCAGGAAAAGTTTGAATTTTGATAACTTTTTTTGGTCAAGTCTGTTCATCAACCAATTTTGTTTTTTATGGAAAAACATTTATCAAATCCTTAATTATGTTTCTCCCATGAAATTAAATATACTTTTATCCAAAAATACAGTTACTAAATTTCATAATTTTTTTCATTTTATCTAAGGGTTTTCATAACAGTCCTTAGATGTTTTTCATGTTCCTCATAAAATTTTGAAAAAACTATCATCAACAAAATCAACCATAAGAATATATGTTTATTCACATAAGATTATATTTACCTAAGAACCATGAATACATATGGGTAATGTTTCAAAAAATTCATAACAATAGACGCATAATACCAACGTATAGTTTGTAATAGTATTTTTAAGATTTCATCCAACTTATCCTTCAGCTAATAGTACCTGGAACTCATGTTAATCATGAAACAATACAGTTCTCTATTGGAATAAAAAAAATAGTCACTTATATGAGGTATTTGAAACTTATTCATATAATTTATGTTATTTTAATAACTATAATCAATGATAAATCTCAAGGAACCGACGTTATTTTGAAAAAACAAAATAGCAGAACCCTATTGGTGAAGTTCTTAGATGAATAAAGACAATAAGATGCATCTACATTAACTTATTTATAAATTGTAAAAGTTTCACATGAGTTATTTGGTAAGGGGTTTATGCTGTTTTCATATAATGTAGAATAAATTAAATAGTAACTTCTAAATCCCAATCATGTATAAAACTAGTAAACTCATCTGAAATAAACATACAGGAATTCATTTACCTCTAGATCATAATTAATATAATCAATTAAATTGATTTCTATAATATGTGAAACCTGTAATTAATTTCTATTTTTTAATAGTTTCTCAAGTTCATGATATTATATCATTAGAATGGGTTCAGTTTTTACAAAAAAAATTGAAATTATTTTTAAAAAAAACATCTGCAATACTGTAATGAGTCCTTTAATGATATATAGAAATCGAATCCATTAGTAGAATAATATAAAACTCTTATAATGGAAAAAAACAGATTTTAGGTGATTTCTTTAAATAGAAAACAACAAAAATGATTTTATAATAAATCTTTTCCATTATATTTCCTCGGGTTATTTTACCATGTGCTCTAGATTCATTTAATGAGCATAATTTTACAATTTAAAATAAGATTTCTCAAAATTAAATGAATTTTTAGACCACTTCTCTAATAAGACATTAGAGAAAACTGTGAAAACAAATAATGTACCAAATACCACTTCATTGTATGAACCTATATTTATTGATGTAGTAGCATCAAACTTCATTATACCTTTCTGCTTATGGCCTATCTACTTCCCATCATCCATATTGTTCTTTAGGAGAGTATTTTAATATTTATCTATCTCATTGCATTTAATGAAATTTTCTATTTTATTATCACAAGGAATGATTTCCACACTATGACCTTATTAATTGAAATATCAAACCATGATTCTAAACAAACCACATCAGAAATACATCCCGGATTTAATAAAAAATTTTCCAAGGATCATTTTACGACACTTTTCCACAAACATGAAACTCGAAGTTATTACCTTAAAATTTATTTGACTAATTCTTACCCATTTCTATAATATAATAATTTTCTTCCATATGTTTTCAATTTTCAATTTATATATAGAAAAATCTATTTCTTCTCACTTATCACATTGAACAAATTTCAAATAAATTTGGAATTCATGGGAATCCCAACCCCTATTATATCGTGGCTTTAATCTTTACTAAAGATGATTTATTTTACTATAAATATCTTATGTTGGATTTGTAGAGTACATTATTAATTGAGAGATGGTTGTGTTATACACTACCACTAGGTCATCAAAAAAAAATTAATTCAAGGAATTTATTTTCAATCCATAGTTTAATCGTATTAGAAAAATATTTTCTGAGGAAAATATTATTATCTTCTTCCAATACCAATGCGTCTACCTATTCCCTTTCCATGATATTCTAGATCATTTACCACCACTAATAGGATTCACATTTGAAAAAATTAATTTAATGAATAAAATATTAATTATTTTAACAACACTTTAAATCGAATATATTTTCAAGGTAATTAATCCTCCCATGAGCCACCACTAGTTGTGAAGACCCACATAATGATGGATAGATTTGTGTCATAAAATGCGTCATTATCATCATATTCCTCTATTGTAGCTATATATGTTCTCTATCCTTGATTTCACCACCATTTTTATTCTATATCAACATAGCCATTACTATCAATATGTAATAAGTTCTATTTCCAACCAATTCTAGGTTGTGGATTAAGAAATATATCATCCTCTTGGTGCCTTCCTTCTTAATATTCCATGTTTCTTCCATAGAAAACTGTTCTCTATAGGCATGTATTAGAAGAAGAAACATGGTAATATTTAAATTATATATCATTTCTAATAAATGGTAATTTTATAATTATATATGGTATTATATTAACATCTTCCTAACCCCTAATGTTAACTAAAATTTTCTCTGATACAAACTTTAAAGACCCATCCTTATAACCAACATAATATTTTTAATTCAACTAGAATACACTTATTTCATTCCAAAATATATTTATTGTTTAGTGATTTTGGGATTTAGGTCATAATAATAACATAACAAACCACAAGAATACAACATGGATACTACAATAATAGTGTCCATTTCATAAAAAATATAGATTTTTTTAATAAAAAAATAATTATTTTAATGAAATTTATTCACATAATTTAGCATGAATTTTTCTTATTTATTAAAAATCTTGAAAACCTATGAAAATCATTTTAAACCCTTTTATGAGGAAAAATTATCATTAAGGGAAATAAAAATAATGAAATAAAACCCTTAGTCAGTGAATACTTACAAAAAAATGAAGGTAAACTTTACAAACATAAAAGTATAAAATACATATATTGTAAAAACAATAGGTCTCCATAAAACATTGAAAACATGAATAAAACATTTTGGTAACATTGGAAATCATTTTATTATCATACATACATATGGTTGTAAAACTATAACTACCATATTATATCTTACCCTCATGACTACCTTACAATGTGATCTTCATAGCTACCTTATGATGTAACTATCCCATATAAACTTATAAAAACCAATACGGTCAATTTTCTACATACCCAGTGAATTAGAGGGATATGATAGAAGAAGCTATAATTCTTTAATAATGGAACCACTCGTAATCATAAAAAATTTCTATTAACCAGAACATAATTAATAAACATGAATACATGCACCGAATAAATCATTCCTTGAGGAAAATCACTTATTTTAAAAGAATACATTACACATACAAATGAAATCATTTTTATTGAAAATAAACATGAAATTTTGTAATGAAGAATTTAAAACAATAATGCATCATAAAAACGTTATATTCCACTAATGTTTAATGTGTGTAGAATAAAAATTTGTATAAAATATATTAAAAAGAGTCTATAAAATTGAATTTAAAAGGAATGTCCCTTACCTTGGGATTGACTTCCTTAAAAAATTCAAACCTCTCGTATAATGGTTTAAAGAGTGTTATTCATTTTTTAGAATAATAATAATATTTATAAATACTTATATGGAATTTTTGTAAAATCATTACACACATTTATTAATAATATTTTATTATTTTTATTATTTTAGTAGTGTTTATTTCATGGTTTCCATTATAGGTTCATTATGAGTTTTCCCCTCGAATGGATGAAAAAACCAAGAAGTAGAAAAAATGGTGTTGATATGTCTCTAGATTTTTAATTAATAAAATATATTTTTTTGGGATGATTAATTTGATAAAACATTAATGACATTGATTTCATTTATTTTGGCAGAATTTACGTCTATAAAAAACTTATATTATTTAATACAATATAATGTATATATATTTGTTCCAGAAAGATATATAAATTATAATATGTATAATAAAATATGATTTAACCATAATAATGGTTTTATGATAATCCTTGAAGGTGATAATAAAAAATAAGAACACATAGTCCATGATGACAATAAATATAAACATCACAGACAATGTTTTCATATTTTTGAATATGAGGATTAGGGGAGAGGTTTGATGATGGATATTTCATTAAAATAATAAAATTATATTACATGTAATATAATGGGGTTATAATTTCATTTGGATTATGGTAGGTTAGGATAAAATAATAATCGAAATGAAATTGCAAATAAAATAAAATACAATGAAATAGTATTTTACTTCTTGAATTCGTCACCTTGAAAATATCAACATGAATATAATTTTTGGTCTTTAGTTGATAAAAATGGGACCTGGATGTGGGGGTAGGAGGAATATGAAGATTATTCATATTTATTTTGACAAAATTCAAGTTTTTGGATTTGTAATTATAAGAGGTGGCGTTGGTGATATTTATAATTGAAGAGAGGGTGATTTTTATTATTGTATGTATTAGTATCTTATTTTTGATAATGAAATTAAATAGTTTTGATTTTAAACACTAAATTTGGTTAAAAAAGATGTTTTTTATATAATATTAGATTACATTATCCATACAACATCTATGACTCAATAATTCAAGTATTTGTTAAATATTTTAAATTATTGTATTTCACTATTCACCGATAATTCAACTATTTGAGAAAAATCCTAAAAAATAATCCTCACTATATATATTTAGATATATTTCAAAAATTAAATCCATTTTCTAAAAATAATTTTTAGAATATGATAAATACTCTTTTTAATTATAATTATTATTTATTACAATAATATTGAATTCAAAATTATAATGGACTTTAAAGGAATTGGAAAATTAATTATCTTCTCATATAATTATATTATAACAATAATAAATGAAAATAATATTTAATAAAAGTATTTTAGAAAATTAAATAAACTTTTATTCATTATATAATTTATAAAATTTTAAATATTCATATTTTTTTACAGTAATTCCAACACTCAGCTTATCATTTTCAAAAACTTCATTTACTAATTCCATAATATAAATATGTTATATTTTCACATGTAAGATACATAAATTTTTATTTATACTTTCTTAGGTGATGTTACTATTATGTTACTATAGATTCCATATTTTCTATAAACTTTACTTATTTTATTTTACATTTACAATTAATTTAACTATTTAATTCTAGAATGAAAACAATTTATTATATGAGTACCAGAGTAGTTATTGTGTTATTCTTTTGAATGTTAATTTATGAATTTCTGGAAACTGTCTTTATAGATCCAATATGAAATGGTTTATCAACGATTGATCAATCATATCCAATAAATCATAAACCAATTCTGTTAATACAAACAACACTTAAATATTTTTAACATGTACATTTAAATGTTTATTTATTTAAAAAAAATTAACATAAAAAATATCTTGACTTTATGGTCTTGATGTTTTTAATAAATATTACCTTATAAGATAAAAAAATTCATTGAAATTAACTTATAAACTAATATATTCATTATCAAATTTAAAATATAATCACTAAAACATTAATTAAAATAAAATAATAAAAAAATGAAGACATATATTATAATGTTTTTTCTATATAATAGTAAATTAAATATTAAATAAATTATTTTATATTTCTTTCTACAATAATTATTCTGATGTTTTACATGGGTCAATTGTTTAGGATCATGAATTAGAATAATCAATTGCTTTGGAAATAAACAGTCACTTAAGATTTAATGACTACTCATTTTCTTCACATAGGTGGTTGAAAAAAACTAATAATTTTCACTCTATAAATAAGATCCTCATTATAATATATGTTAGGAGAACTAAGTCATCCTTTTTTATACACTAAAATCATTAAAATGATGAATAAAAAATAAAATAGTGCAACTATTTTATATGAAAAAACATTAATTATTTATAAAACCATATAAATATATATGAAATGATCAACTATGAAAAAATAAATCCCATATTCTATGTACTGAATAAAAATACATAATAAATTCAACATAACAAGATAATGTAAGGTTTTTTGGAAAGTATAATCATTAATAATCATTAAAATATCATCCTATACTTCAACTTATCACTATAAATCAATAATCAACTATAAAAGGCTACATTCCATTACCTAAAACATACTACATTTAATTTGTATGCACAAATGTTATTATTTAATGTGAGAAAGAACAAAATCATTGGTAAATATCACAAAAACATCAATTAAATAAGGGAGTTACTATGTGGATATTTAAATAATAATGTAAATATAAAAGGATTAATTATCTTAATGTTTGATAATTCTATACAATAGAAATTCATAACTCATCCCACCATAAACTACTTATAACTGACAATTACTATTTATCAAACATATAATGAACACGTTTGTTGATTAATTTCCTATACATCACTAAATTCACGAAATATTACAATGTAGCATCCCCATGAAAACTCTTGTTTTGATTTTATTCCCCCAACAAAGCTTGTGAAATCGTCAAAGAAATATAAATAAATTCTCTATGTTACTGATTATAATTTTTTAATCCCAATAAACATGAGCTCTAAATATCCTATATTTCATTTCAAGTTAAATAAAATTACCATAAAACAATTATTATTCCTATGTATCCTTTTATTATTTAATTTCTAGCTTTATTACACATAAATTGACAATGTAACTCACATTATAGCAAACCCAGTTTTGGAACATGATCACACATTCTGGTTTCATTCACCATAGTTAGCTTCACATGAATATCCCTCTTAAACTCTAATTTCCACATGTGTAAATTACCATTTCATATGAATATATACCCCTTAAAACACCAAAATAATCATTACCACATCACCAAAACATAATTAAACGTATAAATCTATGATGAAAAGGTTATAGTTTACATAACCCAAAGAGGGTTGGGAACACTCTCATAATATAAACCCTTTTAACAACATCAAGAGTTTAAGTATATAATTATATTACGAACTAAAAAATAAAATATATTCAAAGATATCAAATAATCATGACCCCCATAATATAAAAACATGATGAAATAACAAAGATAAAATAATATTACTCAAGTGATAATTTTAAAATTTGTTTCCCCTAGTGAGTAGTGCTTAATTTTTTTTCTAGAAAAAATGTCATGCTACAAAATTATAAAAATATAGTTTTACCAAATTAATTATTTAAAAATTTTATAACATTTTGAAAAAACATTATCAAATATAATAAAATTCATTTTGGAATTAATTTATTAAATATTATATTATTAAAAAAATTCCTACATTTACATAATAATGAAATATAAAAGGAAATGTTATTACCATCATTACAAAAAGAAAACATACATCACTACAACTAATATTTAAAATTTAAAATAATAAAAAATTTGATTGAATCATTATTAATGTAAACCAAGTGGTTTGAGAACAAATATGATTTATCATGAACTTATCATAACCCAAATAATATTTATTATCCTATCAAATAAAAATGTGGAAATATTTTAATATGAGAAATGAATTTATTCCACATTTATATATATGGATATATGAATCATAGTAAAAAAGGAGAATATTCCTGGATAAATAGAAATAATATTTTCTGAAAAATAAAATTTAAATGGAGGAATAGTAAATAACAGAAATAATATGATTTAATTTCTAGAGAAAATTAAATCACATAACTTTTCCTTCATTTAATATACAAATTATTTTTGGATTTTATTTATTGAACCCCATACAATATTGGAAAAATCATGAATTAATATATGTTCTAATCATAACCTGAAAATAGCATAAATTCATTCTTTTATTTTGTATATTTTTGTAAATGTTAATTTTCTTACCTAGTTCTAGGAAAAATGATCAATTATCCTAAAAATTCATGTATGGAATGATGTTTTTTCCTTTCATTTAAAAACATGTTAATATAATATATTTCAAAACTAATAACTAAAAATAAAACATATAAATATTTAAATTATGGGATTAATATATTTTAATAAATAAAATATCATTGATATATATCAACCATATAAATTATATTAATATCATATTAAATAAATCAACAAAAATATATATATTCTAAATGTTATAAAAAATTTAAGTAGACAATTTTTGGAAAACCCAATTATACCTACATAATGTAAATGAACATAATTTTTATGATATATAACATGGATAATAGTAGATAAGAGGGTCACATCACTAATTTTGTCGAATATACTGCCAATTCATTTACATGGGATCCTGTGGTAGTATGATAAAATAATATAATTTTTTTTTCAAATTTAGTTATATGAATGTGAAAAACATAAAATATTATAATAAATCATGGATCTCATGTATGAGTGAATTAATGATTGAAATAAGTTTAGCATTACATTTTATGAAAATCATTAAAAGTAACAAACATATAGAATATAAAAAAGTGAATACAAACCATTGGATAAACATATATTTAAAAACATAATTAATTAATGATTATTTTTTATCATCATATTAGTAAGAAACACTAGTGGTAAATATGATTATTTCATAAATGTATACTTTGAAAAATTATATAATCATTTCATTAGGTCATTTAAATACAAAATGAAAAATTATCATTTTCATTATTAGAAAAATACATTTGGAGAGTCTATAAATATATTTTTTAGATTGTTTAAGTATTAAAATTGACCTACATAATACCAGAAAATGTTGATAGGATCACCAATATATATTTTAATTTAAATAAAAAATATGAAATCAATTTTTTTGATAAAGGATATCAATATTTGAATATAAATATCAAACAAACTCAGGGGGAAGAAAATAACATAAATTAATCCTAATATAGTTTAGAAAAAAATAATAAAACATTTTTATAAGGTATTTACTTGATTATTTTATTTATTAATTAAAAAATCAATAAATAGAAAAGTAATAAGAAAATATAAAAATGTTTTAGATTGAAGAAAACAATTATAATGTTAAATTAGTTAAAATGGAGAGCACTGACACACATATTCACAAAAAATAATCCCCATCCATTATCGTTTCTGAAATGACCTACACATTAACTCAATAAATTAGTTCACAGTAATTATACATGGAAGCATTATCACTCAAATATTAACGTCAATTATAGATATCTAATATCATATAATTTCAATGATTACTAATTGAAAAATCATGAAATATAAATTTCTCACAAACTATTAAGTCTATGTCGACCAATTTATTCATGTTACATTACCTACAGAACACACCCTAATATGATATCCTCAATTTCAGGCATACTCCTATAACAAATTTCAATGAAACAAAAATAAATTATATAAACATATGAATGAAAAAATGTAATGGAAATTATAGAATGAGACATATCTTGGATAAATAATTCAAACTACCATGATCATAATAATGATCATAGACCCAATTGTTAAAAAATTCAACCACTCCCAAAATAGTTGGCACCAAATCCTTTATAAGCATTGTTCTTACATGAACATATTTTTCCACTGATATACATAGATTAAAATATGATTATGAAATAAATATTTAAAAATATATTAATGAATATGAAACTAAAAAGTTAGAACCTTTAATCAATTCCCCTGATTTATTGATAAAAAATTTTCATTTAGAATTAGATTATAACATAATAATGAAAAATTGTTAATTTGTAAGATGTTATCTATATATAATAGGTCATACATTTATTGGTAATGTGACAATAGTGAGAAATTTGAAAAAATGTTCTAATGAATTATGAATATATATTTTAGTGTCATCATATAAATGATTAATATGAAAATATAATGAATTGGAATTTTATACTTATCAAATATTAATATCATTTTAAAACAAAATACTACAAATGTGGAGAAACATATTAAAACTTAATAGAGAAATAATGGTATATTGAATTAATATGGAATTAATATTTTATGTATATGAGTAATTTTAGACATATATTATTGCTAAGTAGGAATATTATGTACATTTTTTCTCTAATAGTGAATTAAAAAGAGATTATATTATAAAAAAATATGTTTTTTGAAGTATAATGTGATTGAATGGATCCAAAATTATGTGTACTAAAAACAAATTACCAACATGGAAAGATATAAATAATGTTATGAAAAAAAATTAAAATTATATTTAATATTAAAATATTGAATTGATTATTTATATAAAGAAGGTTAGTATACTGAATACATTATACATAATCTATATAAAAAATAGGAAAAGTCATATAGGGTTGAAATACCTATATATTAAAAGAGATAGAGTACCTTATATATACTCCTTAACAATGAAATATTATGTATTATATATACCAAACATATGTATACTGAATCAATAAAATGGAACAGTAACAAGAGGTTTGACATTCGTAGGTAGAGAGAAACATCATTTTTTGGTTATTGGGTTTGAATTGAAGAATTTTTATTTTTATCCGTGATGTAAGACATTATCATGAACTGTATATCGATATAAACCAATGAAATTCAATGAGTTCAATAGGATGAAAAGGTTGATTAATAAGTTTTTTAAATTTGGGTTCCCTAAAATCGGATTTTGAGAGTATAGTTGATGGAGTAACCATAATGAATTATATTTGGATCAATGAAAGAGTAAATGTGGCCATTACAATAGATCAGAGGGAGATATATATAGGATGTCATTTGTATGGGAATTTGTGAACCATGAAGTAAAGTAACTACAAATAGAGTAATGAGATGTGTGATGAGGGATCGATGGTATTTCCAACGTTTTAGTTATATTAGGGTAGAAAAATTTATATCCACACATTTTTAATAAACTATGGCCACATATACATGTAAATATGGTATTTTTGAAGTTTTTTTAGGATGTAATGATGTATAAGTATATTAAGTTCTTTATAACAATATGATTTTTTTGAAAGATTAATTTTTCTAAATAATTTTTTGATAGATTAGATTACACAAAAATCTAGGTTTTTATCATATTACCCGCAACATCAAGATTATCTTGTGTTATATCCCAGACCATGTTTAATTAAAAATTGATAGGCTTTTAAAATATTTTTATTTAATATGATAGTTATCACATAAACATTTGAATGGTGGGTTTTAAGATAATTTTTTAATTTTGGAAAACTGGTGGTTTACACCTATATATATAATGAATTGTTTCATTACCAATATAGTTGAAATGAAAATAAAATCCATTCGAAAATAATGTAAATATCATTAATGAAATAACTATTTTTATGCACAGAGGCATGTATTATCCAAATAAATAAAATAAATAATTTTTTTGTATGATTTTAATGAAGTGAATATATTATATATTCACTAAATTTCATTAATATTATTCATAAGTTTCTAATTTTAATGATATATGAGTGAATTCAATTTTATTATTTTAAATAAAATTTAAAAAATTAATTTTATCAAATTTTAGGAACATAATATTAATATTAATTTTTTAAAATTGTCTAAAATTTATTTTTAAATATTTAACTCATTTTTCAAATCATCATGAAAAAAAATCATAAGTGGAAATTATTGAGAATTCTCTAAAAATAATTTACATTGAAGACTGAAAATACTTGTTTATATTAAAAACATTCATTTTAATTCTAGGAAATAACAAGATAATTTTATTTGCATATTTATTTAATAGTAACAGTAAATAAATTATACATCTATTAATTTAATTCATTAATGGGAATCAATTTCATATTGAATTTCAATTTATTTTTTTAATCAACATAAGCATTTCTCCTTGGAAAACATCTTCTTCATCATATCGATGTGTTTAATTTAAAATTATGATTTCCAAAAATTGTGAATTAAATTTTGAAAAATGATTTATTAATTTTAATAAATTTTAAATAATATATTCATTTGAGTTATACATACTTTTGTAAAAATCATTACTAGAAAATTAGTTTATATTAATTATTGTAGTAATAGTTATAACAAGTTTATCTAGGGTGGAAAAATTACCTAAACAAGTGGTAAAATAACCATAATATTTTTAAAATTTTTTTATAGACATATTTAGATATTATAAAATAATAAATTATAGAATTTTCTATTCTAGATCCCTGTGGAATGTGAAAAACATTCGTACACTTTATACTATAAAAATATATCATTTATTTCCTCTAACAAAAAAAATACCACCAACTATCTTCCACTATAAAAATATCCAAAACCATTTAGATCATAAAATACCTTCTTAATTATCTTAATTACATTCCTTACACCATCATAGATTCATAGGTGAGATTTGAATTCCATGAAAGGAATACATTAGGATAAACCTAATGTGGTTGTACAAAGAAGATGTAATGTTTTCAAATATTCATTTTTATTTTAATTATTTAAATTATACAAAAATATTAAATTATTCTAATATAAAAACACCATTTTCTCCCATATAATAATATTTTATTAAGTTAATTTAGTGAAATATATCCACCACGTCTTCTTTGAAATGTGATATGAAACTATTGATTGATTGTACGAGGGACTATCATCTCTCAAAACAGTGTTATTCTATTTCAATCACCACCTATAATTGATATATATAATTATAAAATTAATTTTTTATAATATATTAATTATATTTATGTACCTCTATAATTATAAGACTACACTAACTATGTTAACCGCAAACACTTTGAAAAACAATAATGTTTATTTTGTGTACGGTGGACCACTTCCACATGAATCAATATCTTATGTTACTCATTTTTATTTTACATGGATAGTAATAATTATATATTGAATGAATATATAAGATATTTTTTCAAAACATATACCTCTTTAATAAATATATCATAATTTCCTTCTTATATTCTATTTTGTGTGAGATAAATAAATTCGCTCATTTGTAGAATGGTCTACCGCCTCACAAAATTATGTGATTCCTTATTCACATACACCATAAGTATAGGGTAAAAATAAAAGGATTTAATAAACATATATTATAAACATGGTACATAAATTACTATTTTATTCAATACATTCTTTAAATTTAAATCCTTTTACACATCACAAAAATGGATACAAAGTTACTTCATACATATGGCCTACAGTCTTTGATAAATATGTTTTTTTTCTAGACCTATATTTTTTGGATTAACCTAAATACCAATATAATTAATATATATGGAATTTATATAATGTTTAAACTTCTAGATATTTTGTTAACATGATCAATGTAATATTATTGAAGATTCAAAATCAAATAAGAAATGAAAAACAATAAAGTTATGACTCGAAAAGTTATTTTAACAAAGAATTTATAATAAAAAGTAATAAAAGGACATAAGTAAATCATATATGTATGATGTATATAGTTTTTATTATATAATTAATTTATAATTAATTTAAATTTATTATATATGAGGTTCATATTATTACTAAAACAATTGATACTTAAGGTAAGGAATTTCTACTGAATATTTTATATCTTTGAGACATATTATATAGTCATCATTGTTTTATTTTTTTGGGTGTTTATGCTAACAATATTAAATTTTATATCATGAATTGAATTATTTTTATGATATTTTATTTTTAATTTTTATATTATTTAATGGTTTTCATGATTTAAAATATTGCTAAAGTGTTAAGGGATTTATGTCTCAGTTTCCCTTTTTGGAGGGATATGTAATTTTATTTCCCTATATTATTTTATAAGGTGTATTTAAATTCCCTTTGAAATTAAATATCATGGATTTATTTATTCTAATAATTTTTTATCAATCATTTAATGTTATTCACTCATGGGTCATATGATTCATTGTAACCAATTTTGTAATGGTTTTATGGAATAGTCTTACTATTTATGGTATAAAAAAATTAATACGATCCTTCTCTAAAGATGTATACCGTAGTTATATATTGTGGTTACAAGTTTTCACATCATTTTTCTCCCTTAATTTACCCATGATTCGAAAATATTTTTTTAAATGATAAATAAATCTATTTCACTATTTTTTTTACAATAATTGTTTCTTCTATATTCATGTTTTCTGGAAATGATTTCAAAAAAAATTAATATTCCACATAGATTATTTTATGGTATTTTTACTCTCGTTTTAATTTTTCATGAAATTTTTAAAAAATATATCCTCATTTGATTTCCAAAAAAATTCCATGTTTTATTTTACCAATAATATTAAAATAATCATTATTTTAGCATGTACGACAGTTTCTTGAATCAATACCACTCAATGATTTAAATAATTATTTTTATGATTCAAAGCATATTTTCAAGTTAAGGTATTTTGATTTCTTTTTTAATTTTTTATTTTAGAAATATATTTTCAATGAAAGAATAAATTCATCCAAAAATGTTACTAGTGTAATTTTAAAATCATTTTCCATCTATGATAAAAAAACTTTAATGTTTATTTTGATTTATTTGATACATTTTCCAATTATTATATTCATATTCATTCTATGGATTGTTAATGGTTATGATAAAAAATGATTATGAAGACAATTTCATTACTATAGTTTATGATATGTTAAAAAAATATTATGAATCCCTTTTTATTTATGGGTTTCAATATGTTGAATTTTATATGGTCAGGTAGATATAAATATTTAAATTATTTAGAATGTGTGATCTATATCTCCCTCAAATGCATTGGTAAATGATTAATCATTTATGAAATCATAGGGTACATGGGAGGTTATCCCATATCTGAAAGGAGGGTACTTGATAGGTAATCCATTGACATATAATCATGTATATAGAATGTTATTCCCATACCGATGAATGTATATGGGTATTTATCCCAAGGTGAAGCTATTATGAATAACATAGTGGGTATCCTTGACATATTTATTTGTATAATTATATGTTTAAAAAACTACATTTATTATGATAATATTTTGATCTCAGGTCTGTTTTCTTTGATTCATCTATTATTAATGTCTTATAAACTACAATAATTATTTACAAGACATAGAATCATGATCTACGATATGTAAGGTATGTGTTTTTAATTTTTTTTTGTCATTATCTCATAAGCATATGATCATTTAAGTTGATGTATTTTTTATTTAATCTAAATGAGAATCTAATATGACCCTTTGTTATTAAACATTTCCATATGTCACGTATATTGGAATTATGTATGATATTTCTATGAATAGTTATAGTTATGAATAGCATATATGTAAATAATGTGGTTCAATTATGAACTAGTAGTTTATATATCCATGTTTCCACAGCGTTGAGACCTAAATGGATCTTGCAGGGATCATTCTATTATGTAATTAATATTCATCTACTATGATATAAAATTTATTAATAAGAATTTTGGGTATCTATATGTCGTATTTAATATCAAGGAAAATAATCCACCACATGGTCATGAGTTTGTGTGGAGTCAAAAATAAGAGAACCCAACCCTAATCATTATGAACAATCATCTTATAGACTGACCCAAAAAAATTGAAATTATATTATCTATAAATTTTTTTAACAAGATTAATATAAATTAAATAAGCTAAAATAAATCAACACATATTCCATAAATCAAGATATATAATACAATATATATCAAAATTAAAAATACACATTTAAAACATCTAATAAATGATTTTCATTTTGATAATAAGTCCAGAAAATGAAAATTATTTCTTCATTTATCCTCTTAATTTGAAAACATAAAACCTGTAAAAAATCCATGTTTTTTATTAAAATATATTAACCAAAAAAATGATTTTTCTTTAAATCATTCAATTTATTGATTATAGAATTGTCATTTCTTACAGAAAAGTACACTTCTATCTCAAAATTCCTTTACCAAATAAACAAAAAGTTATACTTTCCCAATAGACGTATATTATACTTAATAAAAAACCTACCATGAGGTTGAATTGTTTAATTAAATCATATAATTACCTCCCTCATCACAAATCTAGTAACCTAAACAATAAACTAACTATAATGGTTAAGGACATACAATAATGATTATAAATTAATCAATATTAAATCTTGTTATATGACTCTAAAATATAAAATTTCTTAAATTTACTAAAACTAATGGTGGAAAACATTTGATTCATTCCAAATATAAATGGGGAAAAATCAAATCATCTTGAGGAGAAATATAAATTTTAAATATTTATTTACATAAGTAGGTGAACAATGTTCTGAATCTAAAATATGATATATGAATTTCAAAAACCCTAGTTGACATGTTTTCCATAGTCTTCATAAATAATTTAGATAACTGTGTAGATTTATTACTCATAATTAATAGCTAATCCACCTATGGATACCCCATATCTCATTTATATTCTCAATTGGGGTACATATATAATCAAATCATGCTCAAATAAAAAAACCTAATACTTTATTCAATCCATAATGTACAATTAAAATTCATGTTTCATCAAATATGGTGTTTCTCAGTCAACCATATAAAATCCACGAGTAATAACAAAAATATTTTCAATGTATTCATGATACCTTGAAGAACCCCTAATAAACTAGTGTGCCCTCTTATTCTCGTTCACTATGGACCAAACTAAGTCACATATAAATTTAAACATGATCTGACCCATGGGAAGGATCACTGTTAATTAACAAAACTCATTAATAGGGAAAATATCATTGAGAACTATAGGTAAAATACTTTGTAACTATTTCCAAAAAAAATAGAGAAACATTGTATTTATAGTCATTAAACCTTTATAACCCCACAGTATTTTTTTCTTCCATATAGAAAGTCAATTAGTGAACAAAAAATCAACATCTAATTGGATTGTTAGGTAAGAGGAATAAATAAGTTACGTTTAAAAAACCAATACATAAATTAGGGAATAAAAGATTAGAAATCATCTAAAGATTAATAAAGTGTCCGAATAAATAAATATTCCAAAAAAATTGATATATAAAAATCCAAAAATAATATCAAAATCAAGAAAATAATAAAACTAAAAATCTAATCCAATGTCACTAATCACATCACATGATCTTTTGAACATAATTTCTTGATAAAAATCGAAGAATTTTCGAGAAGTATTAATCATGGTTTGAGAAGATGATGTTGAAACTATAATAGATACAAATATCTATTGGTGTGTGCATGGAATGAGATGAATATACCCTATAGGATCTCAATAAGGTGATTATGTAATTACTTTTGAATTGAGTTTTATTAATTATTTGTTAAATAATAAATGGAAACTAGTTTTATTGAGAAAGTATAATTAAATACTAATATTAAATATATATTTTTCAAAAAAAACTGTTCTTTATATTTGTATAAAAATTAGGGTAAACCAATCCATTATAATGACTACATTAAAAAATTCTTCATAATATTTGACATCCATTAAAAAATTATTCATTCTTCTAAAAATATTATGAGTTTATTTCAAATCATTATTAGAAAAATACTTTTAATCACAGAATAAATAATAAAATTCAAAAAACTCTTCAAGAATGCATCATAGAAATGAATAAATTAGAAAGATCACACAATTGGGACGAAATAAGGACTTTGTATATGTAAATACATATAATAGAAATGAAAATGATGTAATGAAAATAATGTAAGTAACGTTAT
Source organism: Viscum album (assembly GCA_963277665.1). Classification (NCBI taxonomy): domain Eukaryota; kingdom Viridiplantae; phylum Streptophyta; class Magnoliopsida; order Santalales; family Viscaceae; genus Viscum; species Viscum album. The sequence goes on along the minus strand of OY728157.1, from coordinate 671,712,103 downwards.
GGACAAAAGTAGTTATAATTGTTAATAAAATTGTATTATATTAATATATTCCTAGGCTATCTATGACACATGACCATAGAGAAGTTTGTATCTCACATTAAAAAATCATAAGTCATTTGTCTATCCCATACATGTATCTTCGTGGAACACTCCATCTAGCCCAAAAATATATAGTATCTAGGTGGAAAATAGTAGTATACATATTAATTATTTTATCATAAATCAATATTTCTCTTTTTATATAAAATTTTCCATTTAAATTATTATTAATGTATTAATGTTAATCAATTCAAATAAGAATCATGTTAAATAAAAATACAAAATATAAATTACTCATCACCTCTAAATCTATCCTAATATATAGAAATAATCTAGTTTATCCATGTCAATATAATATACAACAAACCAACTTGGGTTTAGAATATAAATAATATTAAGTTCCCCATTTTTATCTCAAACACATATAACATGAAAACTATTTGAAAGGGACAACAAATTGTTCTTCCAAACCAACCATTAATTTCGAGCCCATCCCACCCAATAAAATCCTTTTTATTAAAACACTTAGAATATCCCCTGTAAAACCATGCATAAAATCTTTTTATATTATTAAATGTACTCTTTCAATAGAATTAGTTTTCAATGTTATACAATAATTTATTATATAAAAACAATAGACTATCCAATATAGGACCCAAATAGGGTCAAATGATTTTATATATAAAAATTAATTTCCATTGAAACATATAAATATTTTTCTCAACAATATTCCACAACAAATACAAATGTAGAATTTTAAAATTACCCAAAAATCACCCAAAAATATTGAAATCATTTGACGTTAATTTTTAAAAATGATAAATTTTTATATAATTCATTCAAAAACCTATATTACTATAAAAACACACAGAAACAGATATGTATATATAATTTATCATATAGTGTAATATATTATATCATGAAGACAATGATATACCCAATACCTATTCTAAATGATCCTACCTAATTTTATATGGAAACCCTTCATGGAAAGACTGAAAAAGTCTACATCAGTGACATTAAATCAAACAAACAATAGGATGACTCCTATAATACCTACTAAACATAATCCTAAATTATAAGAAATAAATATCTCAATCATTGATCAACATTACATATGGTTTACTGGGGATGAAACTAAATTGAAATCGATAAAAAATGAAAAGAATGGGATGAATGAGAAGAGGGATGGAGTAAATCAAATGTAGTAGTATAGGAATACTAATATAGGAGGAATGGAAAAGAATATAATTGGATGAATGTCCTACCACATCCATCCTAGTGTTTGTCTAATTAATATGGAATAAAAAATTTGGATATACCACTTTTAAATCTAGTTTTTCAAATTGAAAAAGTTAAAATTTATGAAAATTGGGAAGCTCGCATGGGCAAGACACATTATTTATTAATTCATATTGTTTAGATTAAAATAAAAAATTAGTAATAATCTTCAAGGTTTTTTTACTAAATGAGGAATATCATTCACAAACAATTTAATTACCTATATAATTTATTATATGTTTCAACAGATTAAGCCACATTGTTTGTAATAAACATGTGCAAACTATGTGCCATGTTTCAAAGATATAAAATAAAAATATTATAATATTATTGAACCAAATAACATTGTATATATATTAAATAATTGAATAACAAATAGAGTGTGAAAAAATGTTCATGGTTTTACAAAACTACCATTTAAAGGTACATTTTAAATGTCGTGTTTAAGTGAGATGTTCAATTTATAAATTACCATGGTTAAGGTGTTTCATTTCATCTCATAAAATATTATATTTAGAATTTTATTTAAAAATGGTTAAATAAAAATTAAACATACAATTAAAATATTTTCTATATGGGGGTGAATATATTTATATAGAATTTAATAACAAGGAATAATATAATTTCATCATGTGTTAGTAGAAGTATGATCTATAATAATGTGTTTATTCACAAAGATTTTTAAAATATTATTAGAATATTTAAATGAATATTTATATATTTGTGGGATGTGAAACGAATTGGATGATTTCTATTTTTTTATATGTATTCTATTTATGGATTAATCAGATTTTTTAATTCATAGTTAATATTTTCATTTTTATGTCTCATCGCATTGTCTTAAAATAATTAATTAACGGTTCATTATAATATGGGAGGTGATTTCTATTTTTTAGAGGAAAATAAATTCTATTTGGTGATATTATTGTGTCTATAATGTGGTTTGATATTGAAAGTTCCTCAATGTATTTTTGTGAAAAAAATAGAGATTGTTCACTAATGGATACGTAGGTGTGATGAGATATTTTTGGGTTGTGTTATATTCTCAACAAATCAACATTTCCCCAATAAATTTTCATCATATTAATCACATTAAAAATTATAGGAATTTATATCAATGAGTTTAAATGAATAAATTTTTATGTCTACTTTTTTAAGGAAGTGTGGAATTATAATGTGATGTTTGGAAGGTATAATTGTGTTATAATGTGAAATCATATTACCAGGGTCTTGTTATTGTTTTTTATCCTTCATGTGATTAATTTAGTATTTTCAGAGAAGATAAAATCTCATTTCCAATTTCCCACCGATATTTGTTCCCTATAGTGATACTAATTTTTTTTATAAATACACTTATCATTCTTAATAATTCAGAGTAATGGTCCCTAAATATTTGTTTAATTAGGAATATTACCCTAGGAACGGGACCCAAAAATATTTTTTAATCATTTAATTTACCTCTATGTATGCTGTTTAACAATTAGAAATATTTTATTGGGATGTTAGGGTCTTCATTTTCTAATTTAACAGTAAATAATTTTTCCTTAAAATTATTCTCAAGTATGTGAATGATGATATGTTTTAAAAATATCCAAATATATAAATTTTAATGATATGTTTATACATTTTTATTGTTTTTATTTTCGAAGGAATATTTTATACAAATTTTGGTTTGGGGCCTAACATAAGTTCGTTGTGTGGTTAATATTTTTTATTATATTTTCTTGGGATTAATTACCTCCCACACCAAATTCAAGTGGTTTAAAAATCATTTCCAATATATAAAACCAAGTGAATAAGGTTAAATTTTATCTTTTGAAGAATATTGGGGCAAAGTATTGGAATATTGTAGCTATGTGATCTGAGTCATTAGTGATAGAACCCTGAACCATTTAATAATAACTATGATATAATAATTTTATATTTTTATTTTATATAAACTTTTTTTTGTTTTCAATTCCATTTCCATGTTTTTGATGATTTATTCTTATCTTGTGAAAAGAAAGACATTTTTTACTTAGGAAATTTTTTATTGATATTGATCATGTGTTTTCAGGATAATGATTTCTTATTCATGTTCCATACGATCTTTAAATTACACATTTAATATGTAGGTGTGGCTAAGGTTTCCATAAACATGATAAATTCCACACAATATATAATTTATCTGAACATATAATGTGTGGATCTTCGTAAGAAGACTTACTATGTGTTTAAGTACATTCTCAAACACTCACACTGATATAAATAGAATGTTTTAATATAAACATTCCTTGTATGATTAAACGACACAATAATGATTGTGATACACCCCCAAGGAATTCCTTAGGTTATACACTCCATTTATCCAAGAGAATATGTCATGTCATATGGAATCCCATGACATGAAATTTTACAAATGGTTATATAAATAGACTAGTTTCTAAAAAATAATTAGTACTATAGTCGATAATGTCGTATATGAGGATATTTCCTGATCCTGGGGCCCACACATCAATTATTTAATATTAAATTTCATTTACTATATAACTTAATGTATTTTTCAAACAATTTCTCACATGTTTAAAAATTTATAAAGTTATCTACAAATTACTGTTTTTTATAAATATTGATAACAATGCTGATAAAATATTAATAATCAATGTATAGTTCTATTGTATTTATGGAACTTTTATATTCATATAACCATAGAGTTGGCATTGTTTTATTAATGTTTTATGGAGAAATCATGATGTTTGTAACTATCCACATCCTCTTATGAATTTAAAATTCAAGGTGAAGGACATTATTAAATATTATATAGTTCATTCATCATTGTTTAGTTATGATGTGTGTCCACTATTATAATAATTGTTTGATTTTCAGTCATAGTTATGGTACCCCTCATTCATAAAAATGTTAGTGTTTATTGTATGATAGATGAAATCAGATCTTCTTCATGTGGTGGGTTGGTTGTACACCACTTATGTATATCAGGTATTTCCACATCACATAATATGATATATTTTTAAACATGGTGGAAGGTTCTCTCTCAACTAGTTCAGGTGATATCAGTGATCCTAAAGTCCCCCACTATAATTTTAGAGATTTGATGGGGGTAACTCTGAGTGACTAATAAATATTTCATTATTTAAATTGATATAATTCTTAATATATTGATTCAGATGTGAAAGAATAACTTTAATGACAATTTAAATATGAGATAATTATTATGAACAAAATAACTATAATTATAATAATAATAAACACATTAGAAACTAAAAATATTTCACTCTAATAAATGTACATACATAGTTGGTAATGAATTTATAAAATTTAACAATAAAAAGTATTCTTCATTATTAAATACACCTCTTTAGTGTGAAATATTTTATCCTCACAAATTAAAATTATATTTATGAAAAAATATTATTTGAGAATTAGTCTATTAATTTTACTTTAATAATAAATTGATATGGAAATAAATATTTACACATAAAACGTAATTTTTCCAGCAATGATCACTTACATTTTTTTCATTTAAAAATAAAATTTATAACTATTATAAAATCAATTTTAAAAAAACTCAATTTTTGAATACATCAATAAAATTTATATTGAAACCAATTTGTTTGATATTTTTTAAAAGGTTCCATTTTGAGTTAATAAGGAAAATATCGAATAGGAAAATACTACCCCATTTATTAAATATTCATCCAATAATATGAAATTTAAATTAAATGATTTTTTTAAACATATATATGTATATAATTAAATAATTAAATTATAATTATATTGATCATTTCATAAAACCTATATTTAACATTTTAAACATAAGTAATATTTTTTTATAATAAATGATCAATCATTAGATTCTTTTATTCATCTAATTATAAGAAATATCTAAATAACACATGAATTTTTTAAGGGAACATAAATATTATTTTTTTAATAATATAACCCTAAATATCACAAAAAACAACAACATTGATAATGTTTTCCTAATTTTAATATTAGGGAAAAATAATCTATTTTATATAATCAGGACTTTTAGTGTTTAATGATCAAATATAAAAATTAATTTTTCAAAACCCATTGAAATTATATTATAAAAAATAGAAATCATATTGGGAATCATTTTAACCATATTATTTAATAAGGACATATTATTTTAATTCATTTAAATTAAATTACTTAGGAATAAATTAGTTACCATAGTAAAAAAATGTACAAGTGAAAAATCTAAAAGAAAAAGACCTAAAAAATTGTGAATATGAATTTTTGATAATTTAACAACAGTAAATAATCCTATGGTACAATATTCCCAACTATTGGATCAACATTAAATTGAAAAAATAATTTACCTTTCATATAATTTAAAAAATGATGTTTATATCCCTCATAAATAGAGCTACCAAAACACCACTTCTATTCACAAACTACACCACATTCATTCCATTAATATAAAAAAAACACTATAAAACGGATATCCACTTTTTAAATGACCCTTTTTTTCAAGAATATTCCTCTCAAATAAATAATTATATATAGAAATTATCTCATACACGGAGTGTGGTAGAATTTTTAATTACTCCATTTTTACTCTTTACCATTGCATATTTTATAGCCAATGAACCAAATATACCAATTATGAAATATTTAATTATTTAAAGTAAGGATACTATATATTCTTATGGAATATCAATTTTTACCTTCTTCTTAACAATTCAGAAAAGAAAAAACATTTCGTCTCTTATGTATGGATTTCAACATCCATTAGTGATTTCCTAATTTTTACATAAGTTCCTTATAGGGAATGTTCTAGTGCTGTTATTTAGATAAAATATATTATATGAACTCCCATAATAATATATTTTGGTTTCCATATAGAATGTTACTTTTTATAAAAATATATAAAAACAGTATTCATCCACTTCATAAAATCTAAATAACAACATTATACTTTTACAATAATTATATTATGTCAAATTAATCAAATTATTACCCATACACTCCTATATATTGTAATATAATATTTTATGTGGTCTGTTTAACCACATTTATGAACCATACTATAATTTTTTGTATATAATTTTAATAAGAAATAATTATTTTTATTTTTATAGATTAATTATAATATAATATTTAATTTAGGGATACATAATTTTTTTCTAAATATTTCAGTAATTATTAACATTCCATCTATTTTCACATAACATTATCGAAATACCTCATCGATAATTCTACCTTCAAGATTCCATACTAAAATTATATTGGAATGAAATTTGATCTACATAAATCATTATAATGAATATATTCTATTCCATTATAGGTAATGTAATGAAAAAAATGGTGTTAAAGAAAAGTGATCAACCACAAAACATTAAATCATGATTGAAACTACAAATATTGCTAACATTTATGGAGGAAAATAAACAATATCAACCTTATAAATGTATAATAAATGATGAAAAAATAAATTTAATATTTTATAATAGATTTTAATAATGTAATTATATTTTTTATTATGATAATTATATTATTATCGAGGAGGCTAATGGGATTACATGGATGCTAGGAATAAATGTTATGTGATATTGTTAACAGAAACAACATTATTAGGTTATAACACTACATAAGGAACTTTTTAAATGAATTGTGTCATTATCCCCATGATTTGTAAATGATTTTTCATATTTTTCACTTATTACAGTAAAATATTTATTAAAATATAATTATTTATGTAGATCTCTGTCCTAATTATATATCATTTTAGAGATTCATTCTCATCCTCTCGAATGTACATGGTTTTAAATGATTAAATTTTCTTAACAAGCCAATGTTCCTGTATTTTTTTAAAAAAAAATCAACTATTTCATTATATGTACTGGTTTCCATTTACAACTATTTAAATGGATCCTTCATTATCCATTTTCTGATATGTTTTTAAAAAAAACTATATTTACATAGTAAAATTATATGTAATTATATAGTTATATGTTTTATCTTTAACATGAAATTTCCATTAGAAAGACATTATTTTTCACCAAGGATCCTTTATTTATATTTATTTACATTTTTATAAAGAAGGAATATAATTAATCCCATCAATTAAATCTTTTTGTAGTGACCATTAGATTATTATTCTTATCAAAATGTATATAATATTTTATGAAATAAAATATTATGGTGTTCTATATTAATTAGCTCCATAAATGTTATGATAATTAATCAATATAAATCATAATGTTTAGGTTTTAGTGTGGTGTTAAAAAATATTTTTATTTATAAATATTTAGAAAATAATAAAGAATATTGATATATTTTTTCCAACTAAATGTATGCTTTTAAAATAGACTTCTTGATTTTAAATTTTGATTTACAAGGATCCATTATTGAAGACATATTTTGAAAGTAATAATTTTTGAATGGTTTTTAATTGACCTTTTTCCAAAAATTATTTATTTATTAATGACTCATTTTCTTAATTTTAGTTTAAATAATGATTTTGATAATACATTCCTTTAAATTTATTATGGATTATTTTTTGAGGTGTTGCAATACATTTTCAATTTACAATATTGTTAAGAAATATTTTCGTAATAATCCTTTACTTTTTCATTTAATATCACCCATTAACATGATTTTGCTTTAATGGAACTATATTTTATAATCACCTTAAAAATTCCAATATTAATTAATACATTTTGGGAATTTATTTTTGGAACCAACCTATTTACTTTCTATATCATGTTATGTGATACAATTTTAAATGGATATGAAACCCATTTTTTTCTTAAGTTCTAGGGATATCATGAATGATGGATATCATGATTGATTTATATCATATAGAAATCATATATATGGATGTTAGTTGATGAGGTTCAATATATACATCCAATTCATTAGTAATGGTTTTATATCTCATGCGGTAAAAATGGGTCATGGATTATGATACGTGAATAAATAATGAATCAAGAGTTTGGGTACTCGTGTATATAGATGACCTAAATATGTGTTACTCTAGTAAATATTTCCCTTTGAGTTGTGATAATAAAATTTATAATGGACCACATGTTTTCATTCTTAAGTAAATAATATGTCTTGGTTTATAATCTTAGAGTCAACAATAATCCACCATATTTGTAACACAATTCAAAATAAATATTGTGACTTATGTTATATAAGTCAATAATGGATGATAAGTATTGATAATCAATTGAATAATTGATCATGTATTACGATACTGGAGTAAATAATTGGAAATGTTTTTGATTCTGGAGTAACTAATGGGTCACAAGATGAAATTCCAGAGCCACAATGTTATGGGTCATAGGATATTGATTCATAATCCAATTCACAATGAATTAATATGATAATATATATTCCATAATTAAATTCTATAATATGATTCAATGATATTATATATTTCTATGACATATGTTTACTATTATGACCCATGGATCAGGAGTATTACCTCACACCCTTTTTATATGGTATATATTTTTTTCTTTAAAAATACATGACTTACAATAAATAATTATTTAAAACACTTATTTTTCAATGTTTTAAAAAAAATATTTATCCCACATTGATAGTTCCGCATATGATTATGTTATAACACATGATGAAATGTTTATAAGTTTTCCCATAAAAATTCCATTAGATTAACCCTTTCATATATTATAATACCCTAGTTAATAAGGATGAGTATATATTTTAAAATTTATAGAATTTAGTCAACTATGGTTTGATTATGGGGAAATGTGATTAAGTATTATAAAATATTTTTCTTATGAATATGGAATATAAATAAAATAAACCAGTCATTTGTGGGATTTTGTTATTATTTGTTATGTTTTATGATTATATTATGGAATAGATTGAAAATAATGTGTTCTTTCATTGTTTGTATGAAATTTTATCAAATACATTGTTTAAAAGAAACTATTTTTTTAATGAATCCTAGACTGTGGGTATTTGAATCCTAGTTGGTATCAAAGAAATGTTTATTTATATTGGGGGATTATTTTAGATTTTTTATGAATGTGAAAAGAGAAGTTTTTTAAGAACCCTTGAGATAAATAAATTTACATGAAAACATACTATATTTTTGGGATGATAAGAGTGTGTAATTCTTCAAGTAATTACTTTACTATTTTTATAATAATGGTGGACATGTTCTGGAATAGATGTTCCTATGGGTAATAAACCAAGTAAATTTTGATGGATATTAACTCGATTTTAACATTTATAATATAAAAGGGGACTAAATTCCCACATGGTTTGGAAATCCCTATGGATATGCATTGGTTAATTATTATACTAAATTTGAACCACTATAAAGCATTTATTATGACAAGAAACTTAAATTAGAGAAGTGTATCAGAATCCAATATAAGACAACCTTGTTTAAAAATTACCTATATATATATAACATAATGGGTCCCCATTGAAAATATGTGTACATTTGATATTCATAATATGGGAAATCAAATATTTATATATATTTTTACTCTCATTCAATTTGGAAAGTATTTATAAATATTTAATTAGAATTTTTTATTTAATTACTAGAAATTAGAGGTGACTAATTTAAATTTTTCATTCAATCTTTTCATGTATTAACTTTGTTCATTAAATTTATTAATGGTTTTTACTAATATGGAAAAAATGTAATATTTCATGATACACCTTTCCCCCATAGATTATTTAACTGCATTAATTGTTTAAAAATATAGTTCAAGTGATCCTTCCACATTTTAAAGAATATATCTCACCTATAAGAGAATTTAGTACATATCCAACTCTTAAACAGTAACTTGATATAGTTGTTTGTGTTTTAATGAATTAATCATAATTTTAAAGACACTATAATTTTTAATTACTCATTATTGGATTTAAAGAAGGGAATATATTGAGTTTTTAGAATATCATAGAATAAAAATCTACTTCCATCATTTATAATGATGAAGAGGATTGTGACATTTCAAAACATTAAATATTTTATTTAAAAAATTACTTAATTATTTAAACATTTTTTCAACTACCCATGTTTTAAACCATTCCAAATGAATCATGTATTATACTCTATTAGAAAACATCTATGAATTGAAATATAAAAAAAATATGTTTTAAATGAAATATTAGATAATCATATTTTTTATGAACCCACATTTCTAGAAGGATGTCACCTTCATAATTGGGAATAAGAATTTAGGGAATCTAAAAACCATCTGATGCACTATTTTAACTCAAGGACAAGAGAAAATTCACATTGGAGACTCTAAAAAGAAAAATAGATTTACAGTTCCTACTATTATTCATATAAAAATGGAATACCACTAAAAAATAATATCACTCAAAACAATATACAGAATTATATTTTGATCAAATGGTTCCTGGTCATAATATTTTACAAAATATAAGGAAAATATAAATATACCTGTCCAACCTAATATTTGTACTTAAATATGTCATTTCAAATAAAATAATGTGTTATTTATATATTGTAGATAAACCTACATATTATTATTCATGTGATAATATTAAATTTTTTGGAAAAAATTTATTTAATGGGTGAGAATGTAATAACTAAAGATATTAGAATATATCTTTTGTCAAATTAATAATTTGTTTGATAGCTTATTTCACACTAAAAAAACAAAATCTATCCATGACATATTTTATAGATATTATTAATTTAATTACATGTCTAATAAAAAATATGCAAAATAAAAATATATTATTCATATAAAATTTCTGATATGTAGTTCCTAAATAATTAATATGATTATGTATCAAATAAATTTTTTTTTCAAATAAAAATTTTACAGTTTTTATGGTAAAATAATTAATTATATTTTCCAATTATAAAAATATTTAATAAATGATTTAATATAATACAATTATTTACATAAAACATTGTAATGAAATAATATTATGAACTCATAAAAGGACACTAATCAATAATAATTGGATTTATTTATAAATTGTACATTGATTTAGTTAAAAAATTTACAATTATTTGAAATTTATTTATGTAAAATTTAAACTATATTTTATTTCATGATGTGAGAATTGTATTAATATGAGTTACTGATATTTTCTAAATCGGTTCAATTTTGACTGGATAGTGATGAACACCAATTTAGAAAGTATTATTACCTTTATGGAATTTTCCCAATATAAGAGTTATTTAAAGGTTTATGATCCATTTTTCAAATCTATATATATATATATGTATAATAAAATAAATAATTTTAAACAAAAAATATGTATTTATAAATCCCATGTGTAACATTTAGAAACTTGAGTGAATATCTTTTATATAAAAAATTTTATTTTTAATAAATCTATAAAATGTTTTAATAGGATTTGTATTATTTTAAAAGCCCTGAAACTGTTATTTTTTTATTAATATTCCAATTTTTTATAAAAAACGATTAATTATTATAATAAAGTAATTATTATTATTTTCTAGAATTAAAATATATTTTTTAAAAGAATTTTTCATTGTTTTATGTTCTATAGTATGAAAATTAATTTTTATCAACAAAGTATTTATTTTTTTTAATAAAAAATTATTATTTAAAATTATTATTTTAAAAATATATAATAATTTTCATTTTATATATTGGTAATAAAATTAAATATAATAGGAAAAAATTAATTACTACGGTGAAAAAAATAACTATTTATATGAAAAAAATTGAGTGAGAGAAAAAAATCAATTTTTCAATGTGTATGGTAGATGATTTACTGAACATAAATGTTATCCCATGTCATTATATTTTATTATTGAATCCACATGACCTTTGAATATGAACATTACCTTTTATATAATTTGAAAACCATCACATGACTTCTTTATAAAGGTAACTATCAACAACACAATTCTATTCACACTCTAATAATCATTGATTAAATCAAAGACTACCCATTTAAAAAATTTAACATCCATGATACTTTCTAGATGTCTTTTTTCTCCAAAAATAACTGAATCCCATATACTAAATAAAATTTCAAAATATATTGTTTGATGAGTAAGGTACAATACATAATTATTAATTATTCATTTATTTTCGATTAATTTTTATTATATATAAGATATATATGATATAAAAATGCTTAAATTATTACATCATGATAATATGCATATGTAAATATTATTACGGTTATGGGATATCCATTTTTACCTCCCTCTCAATAATTCAAAAAATAAAAATATCAATTGTTTTACATACAAAGTACCCCATTCATAAGTCTTGTGATCCACTTATCACAACCACCATACATGGATGGATAAAATGTGGTATTTAAGGAATAAATATGATATTGGAAACACTAATATGATTTAAAAATATAGACCAATTCAAACATTTTTTTATTCTCATTGGAACATTAGTTTTATTCCCATGTCTGAGGGATGACTATGGACTCCATAAAAAAATATTTATTTTTCGTATACAAATTAATTATTTATAAAACGTCTTAAATATACCTTTCACCACCTAAAATAATATAAATAATATCACTATACTTATTTAAAAACTATATTATGCTAAATTAATAACAACCCTAACCACATTGACCCCTCGATTGTAGAATATTGGTGTTTCGGTCAGTTTACCCTCCCTTGTGAATTATTTTATATGTTTCATCAATTTAATAATGTGGAAAAAATTATTGTTTAATTAGATATTGATAATCAAATAATTTCTTTTGATGTATTGGGGAAGGTAAATTAATATATATTCCATTAATAATATTCAATAAATTCCACAAAATTTTTAGAGTAAAAGTAATTGATGATTCTATTATAATATAATATGACTCAAAATATAATGTATTGAATTTTTATATTTATATATAATTATAATGAATATATTATAGTACCAAAAATAATATATGAATGATTATCTTCTTTTTTGAAATAATGGTGATTTTATTGGGAACATTAAAGCATTCAAGACACAAATAAAATAAAAAACAGATAAGGATCAAAAGTAGATATATATAAATGATTAATGTATGATTAATTAATATAATTTTAAGATTATATATGGAAATTAAGATGAATGTATGTTAGGTCAACTTGGTTGAATAACCAGAGATAGACGAGGTTTGAATTAGGGTATGATAGATTAAAACATTCTCTCATTCTGATCATGTTTCATTATTAGACAAAACTCATTTCTCTCTTCCTCCCTTGGCAATATATAAATAGATATGAAATCATGAACAAGACACGAATGTTTTTACATGTTTCACCCTCACTGGGCTATGTCCAAGGAGCATAGAACGATAATGAGCTGATATAACTAATTCACTAAGGCTTACTGCCAATAATGAGTACATTGTATTACTAGATCTTCTTCACATAGACTCACTACCTTTACAATGTTTAGGGTCTTCTCACTACATTCCCAAGGGTCACTCTCTCTACCTCTTTCACTGGCTCACTGCCAGGGGAAAGGGGCATTGTCTTCTTCTTCCTTCTCTTAGTGCTCTTGGAATAGAATCCACTCACAGTTTATCAAATTGTATGTCAAACACATTTTATGGACATATAGTTCCATTAATATGCATGAATTCTGGCATCCACAACTATATGTAGATGCTCTATTGAAGTCCCTTTTTCACCCACAGATGAAGTCCAATTTCCAGAGTACTGCTAAGTACTATAAAATACATTCTCAAACTAATTATAATCTTTTTCATGCTTCCTTATCCAAATCATGAACCACCATGTCTCTCCCGCGTATTGAGTACCGTGTTTGGTACGCAGGACACCTTCATCGGGTACAACAGCCACTTTCGTGAACTTCCCTTCGTCTATGCACTGTCTCTACCATCACGATCACATATCACCACTGTGTACTGATTTCGTGAACCTCCTCTTCAAAAACCCCTCTTTCCAAAAACATCTCACTTTTTGCAGACTGGTTTCGCTTGTGCATACAAGAGCTCCCCCTCCATGTAAAACTTTTGAATCTATACCTCTCATATATCAGAGATATCTCATCAAAATTTTGAGTAAATTCCATCCGTTTACTGAACCTCCTCCTCCATGTACTGGACTTCCTTTTTGAGTTATGAATGACCACAAACACCATTAGTGAAAAAGAATTTTAGATATTGCTGAATTCCATGAGAAAAATGTATTTGCAATAAAAATTCAATCTCCAAAGTAATCGGTGGGATTATCAATTGATATATAGGAAAAGATATCGGATTAATCCACTAAATTGAGAATTACCAAATTTTTGAACCAACGTCCACCGCATACAAATCCTTTAGCCACCACGAATCATATGTTATTTGCAAACCGTTTTCCTATGCGCTCCGTGTACCACCTTTTCTTCAATGCGGTCGACTACCTCCAACAATGAAAAACAATCCACATACTCTATCTCCCTCTATCATGAACAATGTTAATTTTTGCAATCCTTTCCCTCTTATCACTTTCCCTGCACCACTTATCATTCTCGGAACATGGTATGTGACCCATGTATTGTGGTACACGGTTCACAATCTTGGCCACAATTCTTCAATGTTTTTCATGCCATTAAATCCAATGAGGAAATCCTTCTTTTTTCAACATTAAACTTATGATTTTGAGGCCCATAAATTTTTAAAACACTGAAAAACTGTGCCACCTCAAAAATTGTTCTTCAAAAAACACCAACAATACTTATTTTCTGTCATGGTTTTGTCAAAAAACACAGTCACAACCAAAACATATTAAGCAGACACCTTGAGAGATTATTTCCCAACAATATCACCTTTGGTCTTGTTGAAAACTCTTCATAAAACAATTATTTGTAATTTGATATCTTGATAAAGCTCCTTCCTTCATCAATCCATCATTCACATTACATAATTATGATTGTGATCAAGGATTTAATCAACACATGATATAAGCCCACATGAGAAATACACATAATAAAAAATATTAACTGAGAAGTTCATCAAAGAATCGCTTCATTTCTGTCAAAAATTGATGATACTAAACTGATACCAATTGCTAACTGCTAGAATCCTTTTAACATCATTCCAACATTATTCATCTACTTTTATCATGTAACTCAGCTATTGTGATATATATTCATTGATTGTTCACTTCTAGGATTTTTAGGTTTAATGACCCCCCTATGTTATAGCTCCTCAAATAGCTTCAGCTTAGCTTCAACTACCCTTATCTCATTGCACCACTTAATAGATTCTCCCCATGTCTTTTCTCCGCTAGAAGTCACACATTCTCCCCCTTTCAACGAACCCAAAGGTCACTTTAAGGTTGTCTACACAGGGCAATGAAAACATATCAGTACACTAGGGAATGACATATTATACCTTCGGCAGATGGGGATCCACATCCACACTTTTTCAATTGCAGGAAGTCGACTTGACTCGCAGAGCCATTTGATGCCTTTCAAACGCTTCTTTGGGTAAGGACTTGGTAAGAATATCAAAAACTTGTTTTTCTGTAGGCACATACTCCAACCTCAAAAGCCTTTGATCTACTTTATCCTATATAAAATTATATTTGATTTCTATGTTCTTTTTCCTTGAGTGATGTACAAGATTTTTTCTTAGATTTATAGCACTTGATTTATAATATTGGATTCTTATTAGATATTTCACTTCAATTTCAAAATATTCATATTGATTCTTCATCCACAATAGCTTTGTGCAAGCTTCAGTGCTCAATGAAATGAAATATTGTTTCCTACTTAACCAAGAAATACACAACCAACCACGATAAATGGAACATCCTGATGTTTATTTCCATTCATCTTCTAAACCATCCCAACCCTCATTTTTATATCCCAGTAAGCATGGCTGATATTTTTTATATACAATAGGAAAAAATCCAATCTTCTATAGATATACCAAACAATTTTTTTTACTGAAATCATGTAGCTGTCTTTGGGATTTCACTGATACCTCATTTCTTGGCATTTGGAAAATAAAATACCAGGCCTTTTCATTGTCAGGTACAATAGGTTTCCAATGACTAGCCTGTATTCAGTGATATTAACTGGCTTTCCTTCATCATCTAATGAAAAATTCTACCGGGTAGCAATTAGAGTCTTCATCTATTTGGAATTATCCATTACAAACCTTCTCAAAACGACCTTCTCATATTTATATTGAGAAATAAAAGATCCATTAATTCCTTATGTCACCTGTAATCCAAGGAAAAATTTCAGTTCGCCAATCATCAACATTTCATACTCACTTTTCAATAATGGAGGAAATTTTCCGAATTGTGCTTCATCAGATCCACCAAAAAATATGTCATAATCATATACAAGAACCATCATCCTTCTACTATTACTATTTTTTATATTTAAATTGTAATCAACTCCACCATGATGAAAACAGAGATTATTTAGAAATTGATCAAGCCTTCAATACCATGATCTTGATAAATGCTTCAAAACACATAAAGTATTCTTTAGTCAACAATCTTTGTTCTCATCTTATTGTATTGTAAAACCGTATGGTTGATCAATGTAGACTATTTCTTCCGAAACTCCTTTTAGAAATGTTGACTTGACATCGATATGAAAAATTTTAAAATTTTGTTGCACAACATTGGACAAGAGGAATATAATTGTTTGTAGCCTTGCAACAGTTGAAAATGTTTCATCGACATCTATACCCTCTAATTGGGAGTACCATTTTCACACAAGTTGTTCTTTGTTTTGAATCAAAAAACTATCTTCATTCATTATATTGTGAAAGACACATTTTTTCTCTAAGAAATTATTGTCTTTTGGTCTCAAAAAAATTTCCCACATTTGATTCTTCTCAATTTCATCACACTTTTCATTAGTTTCCTAAACCAAATTCTCTCATCTAGCAGCTTCATCAAATAATTTAGGGTCCACATGTGATAAGTATGATTATTGTTGTAGAGACTTCATCCTTCTTGTCTACAATAGTGTTTTATGATCACCAATTATGTTATGCCTATCAATTTCATCTCTTATTACTAGTATTTGGGAATAAACTAATCTATTCCCATCATCTGAGTCTTCTTCTGAATCAATCTCTAGAGTAGAGCATCTCCTGACCTTCTCATGTCTTCATTTCTATCCTCCAGTGGTTGATCAAGTATTTCTTATATATTCTGTTCATATTCTAAAATAGTCACATAATGAATTTCGACTATCATTCCCATCCTATTATTAAATCATTTATACGCTTTTCATTTCATTGATTAGCCATGAAATATCCCAACATCTCCACGAGATTCAAATTTCCCTTGTTTCTCCTTATTGAGAATGAAGCATTTAGGTTCGAATATTTGAATTTACTTTAATGATAGATTCATTCCCTATCATAACTCATATAGAGTCTTATATTTTTTGGATGAAGTAAATTTCTATATGATTTTTATAGTACTATCATCACTGTTCTTTCCAAAATTTCTCTAGATGGACTTTCTCAATGAGCATTCTCTTGGACATGTTGTCGAAAATCAGGTTCCTTCTTTCAACTACTCCATTCTGATGTGGAGTTCTTACTACATAAACCTGATGTGTTATCCCATTTTTATCGCGATAATCCTCCACTTATATATTTGGGAACTATGTTACACTTTCTGTTCAAAACATTCAGATTTTATGACCAAGCGTATTTTAACATTCTCATCGATATCTATTAATGAAACTAAACACTTCATACTAGTGGGTGATCATTGAATCCCATTCCATTCTACTGTAGTCATCAATGAATAGAATATAATATCTCACCCCATAAATTTCCCTTGGGTAAATTGGCCGACACACATCAATATGCACCAGCTCAAGCAATGATGTTGAATTTTTCTCCTTTTTATAATACTTCATTAAAATGATCATCCCCTATTGGAAGGCATTGGACATATGAGTACGATATTGTGATATTCTTAAGAGATTTAGTGTTTCATAATATTTTACCAGTTCTTCCAAGGTACCATGGATTATGTTCCCAAGATTCTTAAGCCATAACTTGTATTCTTTATCCATGGACATAAAGCACCTATCTTCTTCTACACATATGAGGTAGAGATCCCATGTCCTACGATTACCATGAAACAAAACATAACCATACTTTTCCTTTATAATACATAATTTCTAGGAAAAACACATTGATTTTCATTAGTAACATAATTGACTATCACTATACACGTTGTGACTAAGCCCCTTAATAACCAATACATCTTATCATCCCATGTCTTTTCTCCAAACATGGCTTTTACTATACCAATAATTGTCAAGCCCTCATAATTACTGATTGTTAAAATACCTTACTTAATATAAATGATTTCAGTTACTAGATTCTTATTTCACATCATATGGATGTGAAACCACTGTCAATAATCCATATCCATGTGCAGTCTGATGCCTTGAACTCAGTTTCTGCAACCACGGCCTACTCGAGGCTTTTAATTTTGACCGAAGAAATTGAATTTATACCCAACATGGAATGATAATCCTCATATTCCATAGAATATAATGGGCCAGCTTCAACCTGAATGAGCTGAAAATCGATTTTGAATATTCATCTCACTTGAAGATACTTTTGGCCGCTTCTTAGGAACAAATTCTATTTGCATCGGTACATTCCTATGCATTATTGATGTGCAATATATTTTGATGTGTCTAAGACATTTTCACCTAAAATAATTAACATCAAGTATTGACCTGTAATTATGAACTCTATATGACCACATTTGTTGGTCTTGTTCCCTTTGGTACCTATTTTCTATGGAACATACATTTTGAGAGTGTCCCAGCATACCACAACAATAGCATCTTATGTGAGTTGCAATACTGTGTGGTAATAATGGACCATTAGTTGGGCCTTGGGTTTTTTGAATCATATTATTCTACATGGTTCCCAAATTAGTCTTCAATCATGGAGTGGGTTCTTGTAGTCTGACTTGAACCATAACTGCTTCTTGTTTGAGATCATGCCCCTTTTTATGATAGACTATTCTGCTCAAATATCATTTTATCAGTTTCTTATATGATCTTATTTTCTGAGTCGAACCAAGAGTTAGCAGTTTCTCATAATGTTCAATTATTTTCACGGACTTATGACCTCTTCTTCTAGATGCTCAAAACATTTTATTTGATATTTTCAAGTTTCAGTCAAGCTATCAATTTCAATTTTCTTTTCATCAATTTTGAGTTTGTAATCAACAAACTTTTTGTCACATTCTAGCATTGAAGACCTGTTCATTTCAACTTATTCACTTATCTTAGAGTTCTCTTCTTCCTACTATTTCATAAAGAGTTTGGCATCACAAAAAACTTCATTATATTTCATCATCTTGGCTCTCAAAATATCAATCTCTTCAAGGGAATCATTTAATTCGGCCTAATGATCAAATCTCCCTTCAATTTTTCCTTCTTCATTGTCAATTTATTCTCTTTTAATGAATTTCAAGTATCTTCCACCAAAGAATCTACTTTTAGATCTGTGTAGTCCCCTAACACCTCGACCTTATATTCTTTTGAACATTCATCCTCTCTTTAAAGAATAATCTTCTTTTTGAAGAAATTCCCCCTTGTACTTATCCTCCCTTTTTCATTTGACGAATACTTCTTTTGGGAAATATCATCATTTTCATCATTTTCATCATCGAACATCTTAGAACACTTTGATGAAAAATGACCAATCATTTCATATCAAAAACATGAAAATAGAGGTTTCCCTATGAACTTTATTTTACTTCATTACATATTAGAGGAAAAAAATGACATGACATCATCCATATTGTCTTCTTATAGTACTTCTTAAATGGAGAGATTCGTCATGGCCTTGAACACCACTTCCTTTAACTTACCCTTTTCCACAGAATCACTTCAATCATTTATCATTTCATATGCTAGAAGGGTATTGTACATGTTATCTAGTGGATTCCCTTTTTAGTCTTTGTCTTCTAACACTGAATCATTCGGACTGAACCGAGGTTGAATATTCCTCAAGATCCATCCCACAATCTTTATATATTCAACGACATCTCCAATACCACAAATGTATTCCACAATAATATTTATCTATTATAATAATTCATCAATAGTCTCCCTAGGGTTCATTATGATATCCTTATACATGTTCCGTAGAACCTACAGCTTTTCTTCTCAGACTTTTTTATCTCCCTCATAAATTTTTAAAAATATTTCCCACATTACATTTTATGATTTACAGTAAGTCAGATTTGTATAGGTTTAATTTTATAGGGATCCCCTTAAATCATTGATCCCTTTACCATTAGCATCCAATTATATTCATTCAACTTATGATAAATCACCTCTATTAATGTTAGCTGATATTCCATGCATAACAGATGTGAAGACATCTGTCCTTACTGATTGAAAGTAGTGCTGCATTCGATTCTTCCGTAGTTGAAAATTATTTCCATCAAAAATAATAATTCCTTTATTATTGACCACATATGTATCTTCTTATGATAGAGAAATAGTTAAATTCATCAAGCCCCTGTATACAAATTGATAGCTTCACTAGGTCGAATACCCTAAGAGGGGGTGAATCTGGGTAAGATACATTAATACATTCTCCCATTCTGATCATGTTTTGTTGTTAGAAAAAACTCAATTATATCTCTCATAGATATATATGAACTAATATTATTTCATGCAGATGAAACAATGATTTTTACGTGGTTCACCCTCACTGGGCTACTTCCATGGAGCATACAACGACAATGTTCTGATTAACCAAATTCAGTAAGGCTTACTACCAAAAATGAGTACAATGTTTGGTCCAGATCTTCTATTCCCTAGATAAAAACAATTACAATTTTTAGTGTCTTCTCATTGCATTCTTAAGGGTCACTCTCTATGCCTCATTATCTGGATCACTAACGGTGAAAGGGTCACCATCTTTTTCTTTCTTCGCTCACCTCTCCTAGAAAGGAATCCACTCATAGTTTATCCCCTTTTAGGTCAAACATAGTTTATTGACATGTAGATCCCTTCATATTCAGGAATTCAAGCATCCTAAACTATAGGTAGATGCTATATTAAAGTTACTTTTTCTCCTGCAGATGAATTCCACCTTCTGTAGTACTACTTGGTACACGAAAGAACTTTAAAAATTTTATTTGAAGCTTCTTCAATATTTCTTGTGCTAATTGTGATCCTCCTTGTCTCCCCCTGTACTCAGTAACAGGTTTTGTATGTAGGACACCTTCTTCATGTACTACTACCGCTACTATGAGCCACTTTTCATCCGTAGAATTTCTCTACCTTTGTGATTGTATATCGCTACCGTGTACTGATTCTACGAATCACCTCCTAAAATCACCTCTTGTCTGCGAATTGTTCTCTATTTGCGTACAGCCTTCGCTTATGCATACCAGAGCTCCACCTATGTATAATAGTTGTGGAAATCTCCCTCTCATGTACCAAATATTTCTCCTCCACATACCAAGTAATCTTTTTTCGTGTACCGGACCTCCTCCTATGCATACCAGACTTCCTTTGCGGGTTATGATTTCCCACAAACACCTTCAGTGCGAAACACTTTCAGACATCTATGAATTCCCGGGGAAAATGTATTCCTTAATAATGTTCAATCACCACTGTAATTGGTGGGATTAACAATTCTTATAAATGCAAAGATATTTTCTTATTCCAATGAATTGAGATTTACCAAATCTTCGAACCAGCATCCATCGTGTACCAATCCTTCAGCCACCACGAATAGTAGGCCGTATGCGAACCATTTTCCAACAAGCTCTATGTACTACCTTTTCTCCTACATAGTCTATTTCCTCTGCCGATGAAAATCCATCCATGTACTGTATCGACTTCCATCATGAACCATGTCTGGTTTCACAATCCTTACCCGCTCATCACTTCTGATGCCCCACATACCATTACCGGAACATTGTACGTGGCCCATTTATTATGGTATGTGGTTAACAAACTTTTCTTCCATTCTTCAATGTTCTTCATACCATCAAATCCAATGAATAAATCCTTCTTTTTCAAACTTTAAACTTTAAATTTTGGGGCCCATAAATTTGGAAAACAATGGAAAACTGCACCACCTCAAAAACTTGTCATCTGAAAACCCCAAACATACTTATTAGTTATCATATGGCTTTGTCAACAAACATAATCACAACCAAAACATATTGAGAGGCCACCTTGAGGGATTTATTCACAAAAATGTTATTACTAAATAAGTAGTTTTTATTTTTATGTATATTATATCAGTGGTTAAGTATAGTTTTCCAGATATGTGTAAAAGGTAAGGGATATTATTAAATTGAATCCCATTATGAAGTTAAACTTTTTCATATTGAACATATTTATTCTATGCTAGGTTAATTACACTTTAATATTTTATTACATAGTCCATTGAATATTACTCAAGGAAAATTGAAATTTTATTTCATTTATCATTTTATAAATATTGTATTCTTAAATAAATTATAGTATATTTAATAATAATTCAAATCCTCAAGAATATGTACTTTCTCTTATATATCTACATATTAAATTTATTCCAATGTTATCCTTATTATTTTGGATTATAATTATCTATTTCAAGATAAAATGATATTTCACTTTAACCATTTTTGAAAAGGTATATTTATTATACATTTTTTATTGTGACTTTTAGTATATATTTTCATGTATTAAATCGATTTTTATCCCCATAATTGTTTGTTTTATCTTCCACTAAAAATATCTTCTACAAAAATATAATTTATTTTATAGGGGAAAATTAAAGATATTAATTTCCAAATATATTCTGAAAAATTTCTCCATATAAACCCTACTAATGTGTCATTACAAAGTGAAGTATATGTTATTTTTTATAGTAATTAATAATATGTATTCCAAAAAATATTTTTATCATGTTTTATGTGAATAAATTTCTGATTCATTATGAGCATTCATCTTTTCAAATATGCCATGTATAATTTTATAATGGTTTTCAAAATTATTTTTTATAATTATTTTCAAATAAAATAATTTTTTTAATATTATTTGGAATAAAATTATTGATTCAATAAGTAATACAGGATTTTAAAATGGGACTCATAAATTATACATCATTAAAGATTAGTTTTTAATGTAAGTTTTTTAAAAATATTTTAATTTCCCATTTTTTAAAACAACAAATCTTTTTCCAAGGATTCATTATAGGTATTTTCTTAAAATAATGATTTTCAAAATAAGTTTCTTTTAATTTATATAAAATGATTTTTTAATGTGTCTCATAGTTTTATCATTCTATATCATTGTTATGATATTATTTATAATTTATTTTTTTATATTACAATCCATTACAATCAATATAATAAAATTATTAATCTCTTATTGAGTTTTTTTGATAACCATCAAGAAAGATATCATTTAATTATTTAATTATTTTTTTGTATCAAATGACCAACTATTGATATAGTTTGAGGAGATAAAATTTTAAAAAGATATGAAACCCATTTTTATTCCATTTGTTTTGTAGATATGAAGAATTATGAAAATAATTTAACAAAAACATATATGAAATATGATGATTTGGGTTATATATATTATTCAGATAAACTATGAATTGTATTATATCTTATGAGATATAAATGGGACATGAGTTCTAATTCTCAGGTTAATAATAGAAAATGAGTAATAAACCTCATGTTAAAAATACAACATGGATTTGGTTAAGAGAGAAAATAATCAAAAATAAGTTATGAAACATTACTAATTAATGGAAAATGAGTTTTTTTTTACAAGAGTAAAAATAGACTACATATTGTGATACTCGTTTCCATAATGGATCCGGATTTATGTTACACATATCAATAATTGAAATTGACTATTGTTACAAGATTTAGTAGTGGAAATCAGGTAGTGATACATGAGTCAAAAATGTATTGTGAGTTATGATACTCATGTAAATAATGGGATGATATTTCCTTTAATCTATACACTAATGGGTCATAGAGTGTAATTCTTGAGAGACTATGTAATTGATTTTTAGTATTTTTATTCCTAAACCACTACTTAATATATTCCAACAATTATCTTTAAATTATAAATCCTAGATATTCTATATATCAATGATATTCCATTTATAAATGTCACATGCCTCTCATTATGATTTGTGGTTCATGTTTATTATCTCATTCTCTAATATAATGGTTAATGTATTTATTTTCATATTCCATATCCTTATATCATTAATTAAGGAAATTTTTTTCTATGTACTATTTTTTGAAGGATATTTCTCCCATTCACGAGTTATCTGATATTTTATTGATTTATCCTTTGATGACCTATTGATGTTGTTTCGAGAATGTGGTAACCATTTTCATAGGTTTCCATCCCATAGGATATAAATATTTGTACCACTTGTTATAAGTGTTGTAGGGAGACCAATATTTCTTTATTATCGATAAATATTCAAAATTAAAATAAATTAATAATCCAATGTAGTGTATTCTAACCAAAACTAATTTATCAATTCTTATGATTGTGTGATTATTTGTGAAATTATA
The DNA here is from genome assembly GCA_963277665.1 of Viscum album. NCBI lineage: Eukaryota > Viridiplantae > Streptophyta > Magnoliopsida > Santalales > Viscaceae > Viscum > Viscum album. The sequence continues at coordinate 671,687,268 of OY728157.1, read as the reverse complement.
TGTTTCAAATTTAGAATTGATTTTAAAAAAATTTGTATCTATATGGATTCATCTAATATTATATCCAGTCCACATTATAATGAATTTTTTCTTCCCATGATACATTTAGGTGTGACACTAGGGCACCTCAAAGAAGATTGGTTAGATAGAGTGTTGGTATTTTTTGATGTATCATGAAAAAATCGTCAATCTGTATATTTTTTTATCTCCATTGACTATTAATATTCTTATTTATATGGTATAAACCCTATAATGGTTTCAACTAAATTTTCCATGATATATATTAATTTTTGATATTTTTAATTATAAATTATCTTAAAAATTCAATGAGGCATGTTTTATACTATATATAATGAAGAGTGTAATCGGAGTCAATGATTCCATTTTTCCCATGTGTTATGTACCACATGATACATCTATCATTCCTAGTTGGCATTATGATATAATATTCCCTTGGGATATCAATACTCGACTATGAGGCACATTTTATATAATGATACTATAGTTATGTGTGCCATGTGAATCAATATAGATCTAATAACCAAAATATGGATATCTCAATGTCCTTAGGATTTTAGTTAATAATATTTATGTAACATAATCTTCGTGGATAATATTATTACCCAAATATTGAGAATAGAGGTTAGTAATCATTTTTATTATTCTTTTGGTCATCTTTATTTTTATTTTTATATCAACCAATAAACTATGATTTTTGACACACATGTCGTGTATATTCAGATGTTTCACAGTTCATGGAAGATCTTGTTGGATGTCAATCATTGATTTTTTGTGAAAATATGTATTTTTTGGGATTCCTTTTTTCATATCACTATTATTAGTCACACCAATTTTTAAATTCTAATATATAATTTGAGCTTGGGTTTATGTGTTTTAGGGTGGTTTAAGGGTATTTTGTGGCTAGAAATGGAGAAATGCTAGATCAGTGGACTCACTGTAAATTTTCATATTAGAGGAATAACATAATCCATCTAATGGGATGACATTGGCTTAGTGATATATTTTTCTATTACATGTGGTTCTTCATATCTATAATGAGACTTTCATTGAAGAGATCTGCCCAACTGATGGAGATCCTAAGAGACACTCATTCTATCCAGCGACCATCAACATATCTATGGAGGCCACTCGCTCGTTGGTACTATCATTCAGGTCCAAATAAGTGACTTTTTGGTTATGTTGATCTTTTGAAATCGTGAATATTAATCATTTTCCCTCAATAACACATGAACTCGTGGATCTAAAATTACCAAAGTTCCCTCTAAAGTATTTTCAGAGTGTTCTACTTCATTATGTATCCTTCATTCAATGCCCAATCAATAGATAAATTCTATATTTCCAATCGAGTTTATTCATTATCTCTCTCAATAAATTATCATATATTTTCATCGATAAAAATAATTTATATATTATAATTTTTTACGGAATATATTTGGTTTTATTTGTTTTTATTATTTTTTTACTAATCATTGAAAGAATAATTACTCATATTCATGAATTTTGAATTTGTGCATCAATTGAACATGAATGGTTGTTAACAGTGGATCTTAATGGGTATGTTCAATCTTGAAATAAATATACGATATAATTTCAAATTATTATTGGCCTTATATTTTATAATACATCTTAACTGTGATTTGTTCAAGAATCCGAATTTACTTTTTTTTCTTGGTCAATGACCTTAGCCATCTATAGATATTATACGTAATAAGATGGCCATGAATTTATCACATGTTATAGTGGTATATGAAAGATTATTTCTGATGTGTTTTTAACTCCATAAGAATTATTTTTTAATATTTATCAACTGATAAGTGTATTTGTATCCCTATAAAACCTATATATATTTTTCACAAAAAAACGGTTTTTTTGTTTTTAATTATAAGGTGATGTTTTAATTTTTTATTCTATATAAATGTTTCAATTTTGTTTTCTCATATTCTTTTCTAATAGATTCGTGATGATCCCTATGAATTATCCACCCTAAATGTAATTTGTTATATATTGATTTGTATGTGAATTCATTAATTCTTCCATTAGCATGTTTAAAACATGTTTTTTTAACTATATCTTCGAGTAGGTCGATGTGTTAGACATGGATAGTTGATGTTACATCTAGAATGGTGATGATGATATAGACATAGTATATATGGAATAGTCATATTTTCTTATCCACATGTGATATAATTGTTTTTCTATGCAACAGGTTTTCATTTAGGGGATTTACCATTAAGTAAATGGAACATATAATATGGGTAAACTATAGTGTCCAACAAAATCGTATACTCACACCCATAATAATAATTTTTTTGAACATGTAAATTTCCTGAATATAGATTTAGTGAAGTTAAATTGACCTCTTTTTGATGGGTAACCAGGATAGAACGTGAATGATATCATTTTTAGAAGTCCTACAAGCATGTTATGTGCCGATTCATTCTATTATAGGCTTTACCTCTTTTATTATATCATTTTATTTTCTCCAAGTTTATGAATCCATCATTCCATATTGATACTACATGTATCATTATTTTAATTTATTTTTCTTATACTCTGATTTTTATTTCATTAACCATTATTTTTTATTTAATTGAGATTTTTCCATTACTATATTATGTTTTTACCTTGTTTGGATGTCTAAGTCTCCATCTCATTCCACTAGTAAATACCTTATTTCATAAATGGAGATGTACACAGGGTCTTATATAAATCCTTAATAGACAAAATATATAAGGTTAGTGTGTTAATAATTGGAAACAGAACACTAGGTTAATTAATGTTTTAGGCTCTTTTTCATTATTTGGGACATATTTGAAAGGAGACAAGATAGTTGGGACTCTATCAGAAGAATTATGTCCATGCCTATATATCCCTATATAATAGACCTATGAGTATCTATTACATGCGGTTTTTTTACATTACCATTGAATAAATTTACCATGGGTAATTCAAATTTTATTTTTATACAGATTGATAGAATTTATTCTATGACTATAATTTATGGTTAAGCACATCAGATCAAATTTATTAATCCTTTTACTTTAATTAGATTTACCAAATAAAAAAATTCTTGATTAAATTTTGATATGTTATTTTTTTAATTATTTATTCCATTATTTTATTTATTTACGATTATTTTATTTTTGAATATAAAATATATAGGTGGGACAATCATGTTGGTATCAAAAGGTTGACATGGACTTGTCTAATTTGTAAGGAGATATTCATTGTCATCTATTTATCCATCTATGTTCATACTATTTTTAAATTCTTCTGTTTTTCTATAACATCATAAATTTATTCTTATTGATGTATTTTACTTTATATAAGTATTTTTCTATAATTTTGGAAAAAATGACCACTGTATATATTTTATAGCTACTTACACCACCGATTGTAATGGAATATGGTTCTGAGCATGATCCTTTGACATCCCAAGTTGGTCATGATATAGAATCAGTCTAACATATAATTTCTTAACTAGTTAATGTTCTAGGAATAGGGTCCCATAAGAGTCAGATTACGATGGTCAATTATTCTCATGAATTCAAGATCAATAACCCATATCCATATTGAGAAAAAAAATCCCCACAAGATGTGGAAATTGGGATACATGTCATTAAGGGGATTTTATATTAGGTTAACACCGCATAGCACCATGAATTTATTCATGTAGCTTTCATGATTCAATGACAAATTGGAAGATGGTGGGGTATCCTAAAACAATATAATTGATGTGATGTGTTGAAATGATAAAACATAAAGGATCTATTATATTTGTATATATTTATAGACACATTGAAGATGGACATTGCTTAAGAGTTTGGGGATCACTAATAGGGGATGCTGACTATGCCCTTCCATTCAACAAGAATCACCCAGATAACCCCCATTTCTTCTCTATTTGTGGGGAATGAGGAATTAATGGTCTTAAAGTTTGATATTGATCTTACTCCAAAGAAGTAAAAAAGACAGTATCTTCAATATTACTATATATAATTTAGTTCATCATAAGGAATTGATATTTGAGATGTGTATTAAAGAACCCATAGAAATAGGTCATCTCTATTCAATCAATGTAGCAACATGTATGTTCATTACATTAGTCCCTAATAAATATCACGAAAATAATTATTGAATTTAAAAAGGAGGATGCTAGGGAAGTGGTTGTTATTCAAAAGATATTAGAGGTTCTTTAAGTCATTTTATGTTTAATGAAAATTCAAATTGGAATTACCATGGGAGGAAGGGAGAAATTTTCACAGAAAACCATGTTTCTCTTAATAATTGCAACGAAGATGGAAATGATAGTCATCTTAAGAATTTTTTTGATATGTCTTTAAGGAAAGTCATAGTAAGGGTGGGCTCAAAAACTAATCATTTGGTGTAGAACACCCAAAGAATGAAGAATTAGTTGACTCAGGGTGTAACACCCCAGTTAAATAAAGAATATGAGATTTTCACATTTATCCATATTTTTGAATAAAATATTAATATTACTTTAAAGGGGACTCTATGCTCGATGGCGTACCCAATACGCAACAACGAGTTTCTTGGGAATCTTACGTCGCACTCTAATAATAAAATAATATTATTTTAAATGGTAGTTAACGCCTTGCCGTTGTAATGGCGGGAATAAACAGAACTAACTAAAAATGATTTTATATCTTTGTAAAATATTTTTACACTTTACAATAAATGTTAGAGGATTAAAAATACGAATGAATCCAATTTTAAGTGTAAACATTCTAATATTCTTTAAAAGGTCGATTAACAGACTTTTGATGGCGAAACCTCTTTTAAATCCACTTCGTGACAATTTTATGTGTTATATGTGATAAAATAAAATTCTTCTTTATAATCGGGACATCAAAATTTACTATGTATAAATTTTTGGTATTTTTCCGATAAAGTTCATTTTTTAATGAATAGTGAAAAATGTTGTATTTTAATTCAAAACCACTTTTTAATCTAATTTATTTATGTGATTAGATTATATTTTGAATTCGGTTTAAAGTGAAATTATAATATATTTTTACCATTTAATCCAATAGTGGTCGTTGGAATTAATTTCACTTTGAAATTGGACTAAAACTAGTGTCAATCTTTTGATATATATTGTTTCATAAAAACACGATATTTTTCATGACAGCGGGAATTAATTATTAACTTAATTAATGTAACATATATGATTTGAATTTTGTAAAATAGACATAATTTTTTTATTTGGAATATCACATATAGCTTAGGGTGAAGTTTTGGTATTATTCTGAAAAACGTCAATTTTTGATGAATATTGAAACCACTAAGTGGTAATTAAAAAAATGATTTTTCGTTTAAATGAAACTTTACCACTCATTTGTTTTGAATTTAAAAAATCCAACATACATGGTTTTCATTATTAAATAAAATGTGGTTCAATGGGATTAAAATAATTTTTTGGTGAATAGTAACTTTTATGTTTTTAATCGTGATTAGAGGTAATTAGTGTAATTTAAGGTAAAAATAATGATTTAATAATATGAAATGAACATTACACATGTCCTACCATCATTGGATGTGTCATGGGCGACCAAGAAAATCCATGGGTCAACATGGGGACCCCATGGAGCAACTTTGGTTGGAAAATGACATAAATACCTTTTTATTTAAAGTTAAAATTAAAATGTCACAAACATGAGTCGTTTTACTAAAACAATTTTTAAATGGGGTTATAAATGTCATATTTTTTTACTATAAATATTCATTAGAAATATAAAAAGATTTCCTACATCATGATATTTGTTTTATAATTTTTAGACATTAAATAAATTAAATTATTTATGACATCATGATGATGCAGCAATTACCTCATTAATATGGGATTTAAATAAAATGAAAAGGTATTGTTAAAACTATAACTTACACTTGTCACAAACCTATTGTATGGGTGGATTTTTAAACCTTATCACCTTATCCTAGAAATATTTCCTTTTGGGACCTTTTAAATCTGAAAATCATTTTATAACAAAGTAATATTTTATAACTTTCCAAGAGTGCCCCTCCTCTCCTCTTATAAAAGGCTCCCACCTATACCACCTTACACACACCTCTCAGGCCTTTTTCTCGGCCAACACCTGCCCATTTCATCTCTCCACATCCCTCTCTTCATCATTGAAACCTCACTTTGGGCAGAATCCTTTCCAAGGAAGCCTTTGAGCTCAAATCAAAGAGAGTTACACGATTTAAAGGTAATGTCTTCCCTTGTCTTCTTTTGTTTTATTTTGCTTCTCTGACCCCCTAAACTCTTTTTATTATTTTCTTTTGTAACAACACCAGTATATTAAATATACTAGGATGTTTTTATGTGAATTATTAGAGATACTCTTACACACACCTTCGTCTAATGGTTAAAGAACATACTGTTTTTGTGGATGGCGAGTTACTGCCTCACGAAACGATGACTGTTCAATATTCTTTTAACACCTTCAAAGGTCAATATTAAGTTGTCACTATATTTTTATATGATATATAATATGTTTATGTTTTCCTTAAACTTCTGAATTTTTCATTTATGGGATACCTTTATGGTTTCCATTATGGGTAAACGCGATATCTTCATTTTAGGAATTGCGGACTACCGCCCCCTCAAAATGATTTGATTTGTTAATGCCATATGTGGGATGTATAAAGGATGGAATTAATGGTATTAAATATTTTATCCTACTTGAATTATAATATACCTTTATATAATTATTATTTCATTCCATTTAATACAAAAAAATAAATGAATGTATCGTTTATGCATACGTACGGCTTACCGTCTCCATGAACGGTACATTTCATTTCTTATCTCCAAATGTTATGTAATATTATAAGTAAATATATATATAATGTATATATATGTAATATATTACATCTAAATTATGGATATCATTCTCGAATTATAATATATGTATCTCCCATTTTCATTTAATTCCATTAATATGACAAAAAATGAAAGTTGCATTCATGCGTACGTACGGTCTACCGTTTCCATGAACGATGCTTTTAATTTTTTATCTCCAAATGCTATGGAATAGTATAAAATGAATATATAATGGATATATATGATATTTAAAATATCATTACTATTATGGATATGATGTAGCTATAACTACATGGAAAATTCTTTTCCAACAAGTTCAATTTTTACTCATTTACTGAACATCGACAAAAACGTCTGTTATGAACTCACTTTATTAACCAATTATTATAACATTATAATATGTGATATTAATGAATAATAATATTTAAAGGAGGTCCATAAGCAATTATAAATTGACCAAATTTTATTATTCAGGATATTAAAGAATGATCGAGTCATGTCGGACACGAGGTAAGGGAAACCCACCCCTCTCTTTCTTTTTAAGTACACTCTTTTACGTCATTCCTTTTAAGCTCATCTTTCTTATGATTGGGATGTTATTTTATATTAATATTTATGTACTTTTTATTTTCATATGATTAGAGGCCCAATTTTCTCTCACCTCTCCATTTTGGATGTTTTGATTGGCGCCGTTAGGCTGCTGAATTTTTGTAAGGGAATCCTACCTCTCTCTTTCATTGCAAGCACTCTCTTTTATGTCATCTCTTTTATGCTCCATGTTCATATGTTAGAAAATTTTCTTTTATATTCCTATTTCTGTAATTTTTATGTTCATGTGATGAGAGACCCTATTTGATCTCATCAATCCATTTTTGGAAGTTTTATGTGGCGACGTTAGGCTGCCAAATTTTCATAAGGGGATTTTCATCTCACTTTTTGTTCCCGTGAGATCCATGCTACATTGGCCATTATTTCATTTTTTGTGTGGTGTATTTACTGCCCATTATTTTAATATTATTATAATATACTCTCATTTATGGGTAGTTACAACTTCATTGTATGACCCTTCTTTCATGGGGTGTACGTTTTGAAAGTTGCCCAAATCGGTAAGGGAACCTTTCACACTCCTCTTTTAAAAATAATTATTTTGTTATGTCAATTAATTTAAATATTTTTATGTCGGTATATGTTCTTATATATCCTTATTGATGTAAATTTTATGTCCAAGTGATAAGATACCATTTTCCCTCTCATCAACCAATTTTATGAATTTTAAAGTGACGTCGTTAGGCTGTCGAATTTTACCAAGGGAACTTCTTAACCCTATTTCAATTTCCTTGGGATCAACATGTAGTTATTGAATATGTTATACTTTGAATATGTTTTAATGACCTTTGATTGTTTTACACTTAATATCCACTTATATTTGGTGTATTTATGTTTTTCACACATAATTATGAGATTGATTCATCCTTAATTTAAGGATACATTCTTTATAAGGGATTTTATCCGATTTTACATTTCTATTGAGACTTCATTATTGTTATGCACCAATTCACTCTTATATGGTGTATATACTGTCCTTTGAAATATTATATCATGAATACATTTATTCTCATGTTTTTATAAAGTTCTGATTAAATGTTATTCCTCAATTATTGTATTCACGTGTCTCTTATTTTGATAAAAACCCTTTAACTAAAATACCATTTTAAATGATTTAATGATTTATTCTTATAAATATTTCTCATTAATATCCATGTTTACAAAATGGTTTCAAGGATTTATTTATGTGGATATTAATGGTGTAAAATGTTAAAAGCTTCAAAGTGGTATGGGACACTTTGATTAAAAAATCTCTTTATTAAATGTATTAAATGGTTTTGAAATTTTTTTTTAGAATGGATTCATTATCTTAAAATGTTATATTGTTATTGTAATGTGGGAAAGTTATATTTCCTTTATGCTTAATTTATGTGCTATTATTATGTTATGTTTCTTGGACATTTTTTATGAAGACGGGTGGTTCCGTGATAGCCTAAGGGCGGGTGAGCCCGAAATAGCTCTCCAATGCATTGGGTAACCCACAGGGGTTAAACGTTAAGGTTTCTCTGAAGATATTTAGGGAAGATATTGTGATGGGTATTCCAAACGTAACAAAGAGGGTTACTCCCTACGTAATAATGTTATGAATGCCTGAAGTTACCTTTATGTCTTATTATTTCTATGATTTATTCATGATTTTATGAGGTATGTTAAAGTGCTTATGCTATATGTGTAAAGTATGATTTCATTCTTATGTATTTATATAGTCATATTTCCTTTCCATACATTTTGTAACCCTTACTGATCTTTTTATGCTCATCCCAAGATTTTGAAATGTTTTTCACAGGTCAAGGGAAAGGTACATGATGTGATGATAGTGTCAAGGAAGTGTCAAGAAAGAATCCATGTTTTATTTTTAATATGTTTCCTTCGATGGGAAAATGAATATTTTATTTTATGTAACCACATTGTTTAAATGTAGAATGTAATGCATGTTTCATGGTCTAATTCTCTAAAACTCTAAACCTGAAAAGATCCTCAATGTGTAATCTTGTAATAACTCAAGGTTAAGTAAGGTTTAAGGCAGGGGCCTTATAGTTGGTATCAGAGGTTGGTTTATATAAATTTAGAGGTTAGGGTATTCTTTAAGCATAAGTGACATTACCATAATGGTTAGGATTTCAGAAAGACTCATAATTTTTAGATAATGTAAATGAGTAAGTATATCTTCCTCATTAGTACATGATGGTTTTGTTGATATACTCACACTCACATTTCAGTTTTTAGTGAATGGATGGGTCTAGCAGGTACCAATGTGACTATAGGTTTGAAGGAAACTGTGGTGGTTCTCTGATTAAGAGACTGGATGAAATGGGGGATTCAATGAGGAAACTCATGGTTGTTCTAAACCAACTATCAAGGAGTCATGATCAACCACTTGTACCTTGGTATGTTCTGTAATTCATCATGTACGAGATGACCAATCGATGTAGAAGTTCAGGTAATAATTATAATGGTAACCATTAGGGTTTATATGATCCTTACTTTTGAGGTAATTATGGGGTATTATATGATATGATGGAAAATGAAAGGCATAAGATAAACTTGAGGTTAAAATATGTTATGATTATTTTTGAAGATTTTATCTCGATTTGGGGAATGTTTTAAGAATTATATAGCTTTGGAAAAAGAACAACACGCAGACCATGTGACAACCCGTCGCGTCGGACAAAGCTGCGGAAATCGAACCTACAACCAAAGTGTGACTAGTATTTATCGTCTACCTCTGGACTACGTGAAGTCCCTGGTTATTTTGACTAATTCGTTTTAGTTAGATGATTTTAGGAATCCAGAGTATGTTTATTTTGGGTTATCTATGGAAATGATTAACCTATCACGGAGGATATGTGATTTGGTTAATTACTTTTCAATATGAGACTTTATGAGAATCTGATGTTATTTGAAGATAAAAGTTAATTTGTACCTTGGAAGACTATGTGATTTAATCCTTCAAATATTTGGGTTTCAATCATAGTTTGGTTTACATTGAAGAATTTTATGGATAATTGTTTATCGAATGGTCTTCATTGAACTTTGGGTTTTTTTTGGACAAAATTTGGAGATTAAGAATAAATTTTCTTTTTATAAAGGATTATACTTTTGTGAATTATCTGACCTCATACTAACAATTTTGGTTTTTGATTTTCTCTAAAGACATGGGAAATATATAGTTCTCTTTTGGGGATTAGGTGATTCTTAAGAAGTTGATTATAATACTCTTAATGCGAACAGGTCTTCGTAAATACTCGTCTTTTGGAGAAAAAATGAGTTTGATTAAGGAATCTAGAAAATTTTGAAAGTCTACGTGACAAGTAAGTATGTTTCATTATGATTTAGTTAAGCTCAAAAATAAATTCCTCAATGAATAGTAACTTAAAACAAAAATGTGGTTTGTTAACTTTTTTTACTGGGGAATCAAATACCATTTAACCCATCACGAGTTTATGATTTTCTTATGGTTAACATTATCCTAGACATGTTTGCTATCACTCTCCATCAGAACATGACCCATTGTTTTCTCCTCCATATCCATATTTTCCTATATGGAATCCTAGTATGGGTTAACTCATGTGACCTTTGTACTTCTCTTTCTTTATTTTAAAGTGATTGTTTTACTGACTCTTGTTCCAATGTGGCATTTTCAATGAAGATTCCAAGCCCAATTTTAAAATTGCGAGGACGCAATTCCCAAAAGGGGAGAAGGATGTAACACCCTAGGTAAATAAAGAATATGATATTTTCACATTTATCCAAATTTGTGGAAAAAATATTAATATTACTTTAAAGGGGATGATATGCTCGTTGGCGTACCCAATACGCAACAACGAGTTTTTGGGAATCTTACGTTGCACTCTAATAATAAAATAATATTATTTTAAATGGTAGTTAATGCCTAGCCATTGTAATGGTTGGAATGAACAAAACTAACTAAAAAATGATTATATATGTTTTTAAAATATTTTTACTCTTTACAATAAAAGTTAGAGGATTAAAAATGTGAATGAATCCAATTGTAAGTGTAAACATTCTAATATTATTTAAAAGGTTGATTAATCGCCTTTTAATGGCGCACCTATTTTAAATAAACTTTTTGACAATTTTATGTGTTATATTTGACAAAATAAAATTCTTCTTTAGAATCGGGACATCAAAATTTACTTTGTGTAAATTTTCGGTATTTTTCCGATAAAGTTCATTTTTTAATGAATAGTGAAAAATGTTGTATTTTAATTCAAAACCACTTTTTAATCTAATTTATTTATATTACTAGATTATATTTTTATTTGGGTTTAAATTGAAATTAGAATATATTATTATCATTTAATCTAATATTAGTCATTGAAATTAATTTCACTTTGAAATTGGACTTAAACTAGTGTCAATCTTTTGATATATATTGTTTCATAAAAACACGCTATTTGTTAGGACATCGGGAATTAATTATTAAATTAATTAATGTAACTTAGATGATTTGAATTTTTTAAATTAGACATAATTATTGAATTTGGAATATCACATATAGCTTAGGGTGAAGTTTTGGTATTATTCTGAAAAACATCAATTTTGATGAATAGTAAAACCACTAAGTGGTAATTAAAAAAATTATTTTTCGTTTAAATGAAACATTACAACTTTTGTGTTTTTAATTTCAAAAATCCTACATACATGGTTTTCATTAGAAAGTAAAATGTGGTTCAATGGGATTAAAATAATTTTTTGGTGAATAGTAACTTTTATGCTTTTAATCGTGATTAGAGGTAATTAGTGTAATTTAAGGTAAAAATAATTTTTTAATAATATGAAATGAACTTGACACATGTACTACCCTCATTGGATGTGTCATGGCTGACCCAGAAAATCCATGGGTCAACTTTGGGACCCCATGGAGCCACTTTGGTTGGAAAATGACATAAATACCTTTTTATTTAAGGTTAAAATTAAAATGTCACAAACATGAGTTGTTTTACTAAAACAATTTTTAAATGGGGTTATACAAGTCATATTTTTTACTATAAATATTAATTAGAAATATAAAACGATTTCCTACATCATTATAGTTTTTTAATACTATTTAGGAATTAAATAAATTAAATTATGTATGACATCATGATGATGCAGAATTACCTCATTAATATGGGATTTAAATAAAATGAATAGATATTGTTGAAAATATAACTTACACTTGTCAAAAACCAATTATATGGGTGTATTTTGAAACATTATCACCGTATCCTCTAAATATATCCTTTTGGGACCTTTTAAATATGAAAATCATTTTATAATAAAGTAATATTTTATAACTTTCCAAGAGTGCCCCTCCTCTCCTCTTATAAAAGGACCCCACCTCTACCACCTTACACACACCTCTCAAGCCTTTAGCTCTGACAACCAATGCCCATTTCATCTCTCCACATCCCTCTCTTCATCATTGAAGCCTCACTTTGGGCATAAGCCTTTCCAAGGAAGCCTTTGAGCTCAAATCAATGAGAGTTACCCGATTTAAAGGAAATGTCTTCCCTTGTGTTCTTTTGTTTTATTTTGCTTCTCCAACCCCCTAAAATCTTTTTATTATTTTATTTTTTAACACCAAAAGTATATTAAATATACTAGTATGGTTTTATGTGAATTATTAGAGCTACTCTTACACGCATCTTCGTCAAATGGTTAATGAACATACTGTTTCTGTGGATGGCGAATTACTGCCTCACGAAACGCTGATTGTTCAATATTCTTTTAACACCATCAAAGGTGGCTATTAAGATGTAACTATATTTATATATGATATATAATATGTTTATGTTTTCCTTAAGCTTCTGTATTTTTCATTTATGGCATACCTTTATGGTTTTCATTATGGGTAAACGCGATATCTTCATTTTAGGAAGTGCGGACTACCGCCCCCTCAATGTGTTTTGATTCGTTAATGCCATATGTGGAATGTATAAAGGATGGAATTAATGGTATTACATATGTTATCCTACTGGAATTATAATATACCTTTATATCATTCTTATTTAATTCCATTGAATACAAAAAAAAAGAAATGAAAGTAGCATTCAGGCGTACGTACGGCTTACTGTCTCCATGAACGGTACATTTCATTTCTTATCTCCAAATGTTATGTACTATTATAAGTACATATATATTATGGATATATATTTAATATATTACATATAAATTATGGATATAATTATGGAATTATAATATATATATCTCCTATTTTTTTAATTCTATTAATATGAAAAAAAATGAAAGTAGCGTTCATGCGTACGTACGACCTACCGTCTCCATGAATGGTGCTTTTAATTTTTTATCTCCAAATGCTATGGAATAGTATAAAATTAATATATACTGGATATATATGATATTTAAAACATCAATACTATTCTGGATATCATGTATCTATAACTACATGGAAAATTCTTTTCCAACAAGTTCAATTTTTACTCATGTACTGAACATCGACAAAAATGTATGATATGAACTAACTTTATTAACCAATTAATATAACATTATAATATGTGATTTTAACTGAATAATAATTATTAAATTAGGTCCTTAAGAAATTATAAATTGACCAAATTTTATTATTCAGGAGATTAATGAACGATCGAGTCATGTCAGACACGAGGTATGGGAAACCTACCCCTCTATTTCTTTTTAAGTACACTCTTTTATGTCATTCCTTTTAAGCTCATCTTTCATATGATTGGGATGTAATTTTATATTACTATTTCTGTAATTTTTATGTTCATATTATGAGAGACCCTATTTTCTCTTGCCTATCCATTTTGGATGTTTTGATTGGCGCCGTTAGGCTGTTGAATTTTTGTAAGGGAATCCTACCTCTTTCTTTCTTTGCAAGTACTCTCTTTTATGTAATTTCTTTTATTCTCCATGTTCTTATGTTAGAGGATGTACTTTTATATTCCAAGTTATGTAATTTTTATGTTCATGTGATGAGAGACCCTATTTTATCTCATCAATCCATTTTTGGATGTTTTATGTGGCGTCGTTAGGCTGTCGAATTTTCATAAGGGGATTTTCATCTCACCTTTTGTTCCCATGAGATCCATGCTACATTGGCCACTATTTCATTTTTTTGTGGTGTATGTACTGCCAATTATTTTACTATTAGTATAATATAATCTAATTTATGGCTAGTTACATCTTCATTTTATCACCCTTCTTTCATGGGGTGTACGTTTTGAAAGTTTCCCAAATCGGTACGAGAACCTTTCAAACTCCTATTTTAAAAATACTTATTTTGTTATGTCTTTTAATTTAAATCTTTTTATTTTGGGATATGTTCTTCTATATCCTTATTGATGTAAATTTTATGTCCAAGTGATGAGATACCATTTTCTCTCTCATCAACTAATTTTATGAATTTTAATGTAACGTCGTTAGGCTGTTGAATTTTACCAAGGGAACTTCTTAACCCAATTTCGATTTCCTTGGGTTCAACATGTAGTTATTGAATATGTTATCTGTTGAATATGTTTGAATGAACTTTGATTGTTTTAAAATTAATATCCACTTTTATTGGGTGTATTTAAGTTTGTAACACATAATTAAGAGATTGATTCATCCGAAATTTAAGGATACCTTCTTTATAAGGGATTTTATCTCATTTTACATTTCTATTGAGACTTTATTGTTGTTATGCACCAATTAACTCTTATATGGTGTATATACTGTCCTTTGGAATATTATATCTTGAATACCTTTATTCTCATGATATTATAAAGTTCTGATTAAATGTTATTCCTCAATTATTGTATTCAATTGTATCTTATTTTGATAAAAACCCTTTAACTAAAATATCATTTTAAATGTTTTAATGATTTATTCTTATAAATATTTCTCATTAATATCCATGTTTTCAAAATGGTTTCAAGGATTTATTTATGGGGATATTAATGGTGTAAATTTTTAAAATCTTCAAAGTGGTATGGGAAACTATGATTAAAAAATCTCATTATTAAATGTTTTAAATGGTTTGGAAAATGTTTTTTTAGAATGGATTCCATATCTTAAAATGGTATATTTTTATTGTAATGTGGGAAAATTATATTTCCTTTATGCTTATGTTATGTGCTATGATTATGTTATGGTTCTTGGGAATTGTTTATGAAGACAGGTGGTTCTGTGATAAACTAAGGGCGGGTGAGCCCGATATAGCTCTCTAATGCATTGGGTAACGAGAAGGGGTTAAACGTTAAGGTTTCTCCGAAAAGATTTAGGGAATATACTGTGGTGGGTATTCCAAACATAACCAAGAGGGTTAGTCCCTACGTAAGAATGTTATGAATTCCTCAAGTTACCTTTATGTCTTATGATTTATATGATTTATTCATGATTTTATGAGGTATGTTAATGTGATTATGCTTTATGGGTAAAGTATGATTTCATTCTTATGTATATATGTACTCATGTTTCCTTTACGTACTTTTTTTAACCCTTACTGAGATTTTTATGCTAATCACAAGTTTTTGAAATGTTTTTCACAGGTCAAGGGAAAGGTACATGATGTGATGATAGTGTCAAGGAAGTGTCATGAAAGAAACCATGTTTTATTTTAAATATGTTTCCTTTGATGGGAAAAATGAATACTGTCGTTTATGTAACCACTTTTTTTAAATGTGGAATGTAATGAATGTTTCATGATCTAATTCTCTAAAACTCTAAAACTGAAAAGATCCTCATTGTGTAATTTTGTAATAAATCAAGATTAAGTAAGGTTTAAGGCTGGGGCCTTATATAGGGTCCCTTGGGTAATTATAGAGTTGTATTTAGTGGGGCTTATATAGTTTATCAGAAATTAGATAATTGTGAAAATGGACCATTAATAGTTTGATCTACGATCATAATTAATTTTACTCTATATTTTTGATTGTTTGATAAAGAATCATCTTATTCATCCTTATGTTTTCAATTGGATTTAAGGCCACATTTACAGTTTATATGCCCTTTTTTGTTTTTTATCTATCAATACAACCATTTTAATGAAATTGGATTAACTTCATATCTGAATAGAATTTTCAATTGATGTTGTTATATATAAATATTTTTGGAGCTGCATAACATTGAAGATTTCAAATTTCGATGTAATTTTGGGAATATAATCGATGGTCAACTACCATAAAACATTAATTATTATCTAAGATCGGTTACATTTAGATCACTTAAAGGGGGTATTTTTTTGCTAATGGGTTAATTAGACATAGATATAGAAAGAGTGTTATCATATTCTCATCAGGGATATGTTTTTCTAGAATAGGTGGCAAGTATAATCCATCAAGGGGTATCAATAGAATCTCAATCTAATTTCCCTAAAGTGGCATAATAATTCAAATTTGTATTTCTAGAGGATTTAGTAGGGTTTTATCTACCCAGTGTAAAAGAATTCATGGTGAAGATTGTTTAAGGTGTGCAACATATATTGATTGCACCATATCTCAAGGAACCAACATAGTTAAAAGGGAATGAGATTCATGGTGATTAGTTTGGGGAAAATCATCATTATATTGAGAGCATACAAATGGGGTTCCATGATGTTTAACATGAAGAAAAAATAAGGTAGTTATTTATTTTCTTAATACTACAAAATGTTATATCAGATCACTCTGAAAAATAGGAATCCATTTCCAAGAATTGAAGGTGTGTTTGATCAAATGAGGTGATCTCTATTGTTTTCAAAATTTGATATCTATTTGGACTCCATAAAATTTTGTTCCATGATTAAATCACTAAAAATAGAGGAAAAGTTTGTATTAGTATATCATAATTCTTTTTTTAAATGATATGTTATCCTTAAATTCACATTTCCCTCATGAAAATATATATTGACAATAAATTAACTCAACTATCATTCTGTCCATTAATGAAATCCTGAGATATTCCATGATATTCTAATCACATGAGACACACATAAAGATCTTACATATTATTCCATAAGAACATCATGTTTATTTAAACAAAATGTAGTGTAACTTTTGTTACCCATGGTGTATATGTGGCTCATGAAGGTTGATGATACCATATTCTATGCAAGAGGATTCCATGAGAAACTATAAGGCCTCTCATTTTTTAGTTCACCTATGTTTCTTTATTTCACCTAGTAGTTAACGTGTATAGGAATTAGGATAAACATAACAATATCTAACACCCATTATCTATATTTTTAGAATATTATGGCAGAGCATCAAATACACAGAGGTATACTCTTTAATTCTAGTTCACATGTAGAAGTGGGATGAGGTGTATATAGTTTTCAAGACTTTCTAACATAGGACCTCAAGTTGGAAAAATACCTATTGGGTTGTAGTATACAAGGTGAACTGATAGAGTAGATAAACTCATTAGATATTCTTGGAATTTTCTATTTTTAGGAGATCATTTCGTTTCACATATTTCCTTTGAGTACTATATCATATTCATTCATTATTCTCACACAGTGGTTCTTAAAAGGTCTATAAGAATATATAGATACATAATCATAGTTATTTCTGGATGTTGATCCTCATATAGATGAGAATACAAAAACAATGATCCCTAAATTAGAGGTTGTCCTTCTTTAATGCATTATGGACAATAGATGACCATGGAATGATCACTTGGATCTAGAGAAGTTTTACTATGATAATAACTAATTGTCCTTGTTTAAAATGGATCTATTTGATTATATATATAGTAAAACATTCCACGTACCGCTACTCTAACATAAGTCCAATGAATATTTAGTTGTTGGGTCATTTTTTACCCAAGATACCTCATAGTATGTGAAATTTATTTAGAATAGACTATTTATGACTCAAAAGGTGAAGTAATAATATATTTAACAAAGTTGGAAAACCCTGGAGTCAGATATTGGTGGAAAATTATTCTTATGGGTGTCCCCTTAGTTGGGACATAGACCATTGTGGAGGATGGTAAATTGTAATTACAGTATCCTGGTCCATTTGAAATCATCAAACACATTGGGATAATGGACTATCAATTGGACCTTATTGATGATATAAGCATAATCATAATTCATTCCATGTGTCTCATTATTGAATCTATGAACCTAATACTGAACATGTTATGAACATAATGGATGATATATTTTATTTCGGTACTTAATTTGTTGAGATAACTATTCAAATAGTGGAACAAGGAAAAAATGTGTGGTTAGGAAATATTGAAACATTTGTATGGGTTTAATGGTAGCATGGGTGAACATATAATGAAAAGTGGGGGTATGAAATATGGACTCTAGTGTAGTGGAATTAATTTTTTGTCTAGACCTCTAGTGGTACTTCTCTTGATTAAGAAGTTATATGTGGGAAATAATTTTGACTCCAATATTTTGGGGTTTTTCTCTATTAAAACTATACATTGATTTTGAGCATGTTTTAATGTGTTTTGACGTGGAATAGGAGTTTTTTTGTGAAAAAATGGGTAATGGATAGAATGAAAAAATCACTATAAAATTTTAATTTTTATTAGCCACAAAAGAATTCATGTGAGGCTAATATGTAGATACGGTTCATCCTAGTAGATAGTAGCCATCTAGTTGGTTCCATTGGCTAGTTGTTAGCATCATTCTGGGACCATTAATGCCCCTTCATATTTTGTGTATTTTTAAATACCGAACTATTCTCATTTCTCTTTCTATCAATCAACCTCTCTATAATTCATCGTTTTACAGGATCCATTTTTTTTTATTTTGGGGGTGTTATACTCATTTCTATCTATACTATTTATTTCCCAAATAATGTATAAATACATCATTTCTAATATGATATGTTGTTCATAATTCATTGTCAGTTACTATATAGCATCACAGTACTAAAATACATTGATATTACATCATTTTATATGAATGATTAGTAAATTTCAAAAATAAATGCCCAAGGATAGTAATAGTGTAGTGTCTTATTGAAATTTGAAACAAAATCTTCTATCCCAATGATATATAATCAACATATCCCATAATGATATCACACTTTAGCACATATCACAATAATATTTCTTCATAACTTGATGAAAGGATATATAAGAATGTGTTGAGGATAGATTCTCAACAATTATAAATAATAGATACATATAAGCATAACATGAACATAGGGGTTATGATAACCCAATCATCAAAATAAAAGATCATACCCTTCTATCAAAGATAATAAACATGTGTAATGGGATAAGTATTGGTAGTTCATAAGGATTGAATAATGGGGAAAAAATCATGATCATTGAATGCATAACTAACGAATAAGACATAGGATTTGTGGGATACATATAAGAATAGAAAATGTTATGTCAAGGATACCTACCAAGACCTTTAAATAATGTTAGGATTGGGATATTTCTCATGTACCTACATAGAGATTATGATTGTAACATGTGAAGCCACATTATTATAGTATTGGTCTAAAACCCATGTACCATCATTTTTTTAGGCTTTAGATACTACTTTTGTACCCTATTTATTTTAGGCATGGGATACAACCCACGTACCTTCTTGTTTTCGGGCTTAGGCTACAACCCTTATACCCTCATTCCTTTCAAAATTGGGCTACAACCCATATACACTCCTTCTTTAGTAGATTGGACTATATCCCATATACCAACATATTTTCTAGATTGGGATACTACCTGTATACCCTCATTCTTTTTCAATTGTTCTATAACCCATGTACCTTCTTATTTTTGGGCATTGAATACAAATTTTATACTCTATTTCTTTTAGTTTTGGGATACAACCCATATACCCTCTTTCCATTCAGGCATGGGATAAAACCAGTGATCTCTTTGAGCCTATAAAAACATTTCATTATCCAATGCGTTATTGGGGGATATTGTTCCCAGTTAAATCATAATTAAATCAATCATACATGGTCCACTAGATAAAAGGACATTAATCATTTCATGACCCATAAAAAGAGATACATTTTATAAAAAACAAATAATATGCCATGAAATGATAAGGGGATCATTAATGCTAAATCAAATCAAAATATATAAAAACATATAGATTTTATAATCACATCATGAATTCAGAAACCACAAAGATAAGTGGATTTCATAAGAATCAAACCCTGGGAAGTAAAACATGTTTCTGAAACATTATTCCATGAAAACAATATATCACATAATAATGAATTGTGAATGAAACATTTGGATTGTTTCCGTATAATAGAATTATTAAAATCAATGGATGTCATAATATATGGAAAATAATTTTTAAATATCATTCTAAATCATTTATTGTGGAAAATATCAATTATTATTTGAAAAATACATTTTATAACATAAATCCTTTTTGAAACCTTTTTCATTGGAAATAACTTTTTTAAACTTATAAAGGAATAATATAAAAAATTAAAACTTTTAAAAAAAACTTTTTTCTAGATAATGATATTCAAGGATCTTTTGAAATCATTTTTGAAATAATTTTGTAAAAAATGGTATTTGAATACAATAGACTTCTAACCAACGAGAGAGTGATAGTCAGATTTTACATAAAACATTATCTTAAGTACAAAAGTGTGTAATAAATGGTAATAAAATGTATAGATATCATGAATAAAAATATTATTATAAATATAATGAATATTTTTGAGAGAAAGATCATAATATTTAATCAATGGAAGCATAAACATAAACAGTCTCTAGTAACAATGAGATTATCTCATTGAACACTGATAACATGGTAACATAGGGTCTTAATCTCCATGATAGAAAATTAAATTACATGAAAAATAGAATATAATTAAAATATTTATATTCATTATATAACATTTAAAATAATTTTATATGAACCTTGAACAATAGTTTATGTTCTTAATAAAACATGAGTCTCAAAGAAGGAAAATTGTGACAAAATTATTTTTCTCATTTGGTAACATTTGAAACATAAACCCCATAGATGAAGGATCATAAAATGAAAAAGTGAATGCCTATAAATTTATTTATGATATAAATATAATACAATAATGGTTATTACATAAACTAAACAAAAGGAAAGAGTGTATAATGTATCATGTATCTCACGAAAATCAAAAGTGAGATGAATTCCTCATACCTCGTGTCCTAACTCCCTCTATATTCATACAAAACACATGTATAATAAATATAAATTTAGTTTAAATTTTTTACAGAAATATATTATTATATCTATTAGCATAAATTTTTAGTTAACGACTTTATATTACCTTATTTTTAATGATCCATGGTTAATGTTTTACTTTGGGTAATATTCACATTGTTCTTCGCATGTGTCTTAATTTGTTATATCATATGTAAATATACATATATCATGATTCCTAAATATAATCCATGATAAAAATATCATCTATGAACATTATATTCATATTTTATAAATTTATAGCATAAGGAAGTACAAAATGGAATATATTGTTCATGGAGATGGTATGTTGTACATACACATAAACATTGTTTCCATTATTCTTATCGTATTGGAATAAATTATGTAAATGGAATGTATATATATAATTAAATATTATATTAGTATTATTGTATAATATATATAATATATATAATATATATTCCTGAACCCATCTTTAATACATTCTGTTTGGAGTGTTAACAAAACACATAGCTTTGAAGGGGCTGCAATCCACACTTCCTTAAACACGACTATTGTCTTAACACCAATTGGAATCTAAAGAAATGTGTGTTAAAAAAGGATTAAATAATCCTAAATATATAATAAATATAATACATAACATGTAAAATATATATATTCTGTAATATTTCCCACCAGGGAGGGTGGTAATGTGGAGATGAACAATAATCCTTTTTTGGGGAATAATTTCACCATACATAGAAACAGTATGATCAATATCCATTAGATAGTGGTGTGTTTAATTTTAGATTTAACAATCTACATAAAAAATCATATTATGTTTACTATAATGGTCTTTTTATAGAATAATATAATAAAGATAGTAGAGGGGCCGAAGAAGGAAAATAATGGAAATGATCTCAATAGAATATTTTACTTCTAAATCGGGTAACTCCTTTTGGTTTGGGCCCAATGGAATATTTGAGAGGATTCCTGACCAAAGAGGGGATCAATGTTCAAAGGATGTGTTTTTTTGAGGTTAATTAGGAAGATCATGGCACAAAATTAATGGTTTCAGAGATGTGAGCAATGGGTAGATGTGTTGGACTTTTATAGTGGAGGAGCAGTGGAACTCTTGTAAATATTTAAAGAGACAATTATACTAATGTTATTTAAGTTTAAATTAGATCCAATAATGAAAGTAGGACGAAGATATTTGTGATAGGTTTCAAATATGGTCATATAAATGGTTTTTTACATGTCTCTATGTCATTTTGGTTATTAAATTTACGGTTTATTACTTTATTGACTTATTTTCTCTCTTAACCGATGTAATTAGTTTTAATCACCTTCACTAATATTTTTTTTTCAAAAAAAAACCACTATATTAGACCTTATAATTTTTTCTAATTCAATGTATATAATACATTTTTCCATTTTATATTCATAGAAGTTGTAGAAATTAATTTAAAATTAATTCCCCTATTAGGGATACCCTATAAGTTTTTATAGTAAAAATAATCCAAAGCCTGAATATACTTTATAACCAATTTAATTGGGTAAATGGTTCCACTAACCAGAAATTAATTAATTGATTAAAATAATATATAATTAATATTTTAAATAAATGTGAAATATATTTTATCCTTATAAATAAATTAAATTAAAAGGAAATTTCGAAATAAAAATCATTATTTTCCACTATTCATACAAAAATGATGTTTTTCTGAAAAATCCCAAAAAAATCACCATTAGATAATTTCGAAATTCTAAATTCAAAAAAATGATGTTTAATTAATAAAATTATATTTTTAAATGTGACTAAAATTAAATTTTTTTGAAGAAATTAAAAGGGTATTTTTGACATAGAAGAACAGTAGAAAAAATCATATCTCTTATTATCTATATGTTTCATTTATATTAAAAAATTATGAAAAAAATTTGAAAAAAATTAAATACTACTCAAATAACTACATTTTTTAAGAAGATCGTGCCTTATTAGGAATGACAAGGAACAATTATTTTAAAATAATGATATTAAAATAGTCTAAATGATGGAAACATATTACAATCCATATTATTAATGGGTTGTACATAAGTTGGAATATCATCTAGCTAGGTAATATCCTAATTGACTCCTTTCATTGCAAGGCCATCAGAAACCATGTTAGCTTCATAAAAGATATGTGTGATGATGTATTAAATATTGAGAAGAGAGTGTATGCATTCCATAAAATGGGTGGTGATATTCCTCACAAGATGTATCACTCCAATATATAATTCTTGCGCAGTTGTGGTCATGTCACTCCCAATCCAGAGGATTCTCCAATAATATTTCATGGAAAAAGAAACGGAATGTATTATACTCATCCTTTCATTCTCTAGAGATAATGAGATTCCACAACTACAATAAAATCATCTACGGATCTTGACCAAGATGGTTCTTGAAGATGGCACCATAACCTGTGGGTCCTGGATTTCCTTTGGAGGAACCATCCATAATAACCTTAACCAATCTACGGATATGAGCGTACCAAAAAACATCAAAAGTTAGTTGGGATTGGAAATGATTCTATCAATACGAAGTCATCATAGAATGCCAAAGTTGTGCACAGTGTTGTTACAATGTCCCTTTTGGATCGAAGAAGTGTCACAAATAGAAATGAGGATCCACATTCAACCACCATTGTTGCCTAATGAGAAATTTTTATAAATAATAGAATTTATATCATACCAGATCACATGGTGATGTTTAGCAACAACAATAAGAAAATGTTACTTAATTTACTGATAACTATCGATATATACAAATCTCTTTAGTTAAATTTTAAAAAATTCATGAGTCAACCATATGTAATAAAAAATGTCAAAAATATATTTCCAAATAGCAGAATATGTGTCACATGAAACAAAGATATGATCAGTATATTCTCCATGTTGATTTCAGAAATATACATTTAGAACATAATTTAATACCATGCTATTGAAAAAGACCTACTATGGGGATCCTATTGTGTTCAATGCGCAAAATAAGATTAAATCAAGAATGTTATATCCATGATTTTTCCAAACATTTTATCCACCCAAAATCACATTCATGGATTCAAAAAAAATGTATGTAAATTTTTTTCGAGTTAAAAATTCCATTGTGTGTAGGTCCTCAAATTATGAAATCATCAGCCTAAGAGAAATTATAGTGTTAATGAAATACATAATGGTGTCAGTGAGATGATCATTTTGGGAATTAAGAACATCTCTAATAGTGAGGTTGGTGTTCTCAGGATTTTACCCAAGAGAAACCATGGATATTGAAGGAGATCCTATCGAGTTATCCAACTAGAAGTACATAGAGGAGTCTCTTGAGACCATCCATTAAGAGTTATTCATAATGGTGTAAAAGAAATTTATTATGGATATCTAGATAAATTAGGTTGTGAAATTCGTGTTTCCATTCATAGGCTTTTCATGAAATATTTGGTTAGAAAATCAATGGATTCAGATTTATTATGGAGATGATTCTAAGTGATCCTGGCTTGAAGATCCTCATTATAGTACGTGATATTTTTTATTTCAACACCACCCTTATCAATAGGTTTGAAACAAATCAACCTTGTAATATTGAATTGTTTTCATTCCATAGTGATACTTTTCCAAATGAAATTTTTTATTGCATTATTTTTTTTAAATAAGACAAGTAGGGAATTTGTAGAATATCATAGAGTAATCAGTTTTAGAATCAATAGTATATTTGACAAGGCTGATTCAGCCCGCCATAACCGGAGATTTTACATTCCAAGAAGAATGTTGGTTCATAACATGGTCATCAATTGTAGATAAAAAAAAATATTTTCGTCTTTCCAGATGACGGGGACACCATGTTATGTAAAAGGAAGAGAACCCTCTTTTATACCTATGTCACTTATAATATTTAATTTACTAATAGGGGAATTTCCTTCCAAATAAGATAGAATATTTTTTCCAACTGATCACTTTCCTTTAAATCTCCTCATAATGAGAGAGGTAATTTTTTGAGATTTTGAATGTTTCATTTGTTACCTAGAAGAAAAATATGATATCATTATCATAATATAGGTTAGTGGAAGAATTCACATTCCACGTGACATGAAGGGGATTGAGTTTGTTTTGATCAACAAGTCATCTGAGAAAACCACTAATATTGTCCTTCAAAATGAATAAAAATATGGATGAAAGGAGGTCACCATGTTTAACACTGTTGGTGCATTTGAAATATAAATTGGGGATCCATTAATGAGAAAGTAAATAGAGACTGAATTAAAAAATGTTATGATAGTAGTAATAAAGGTATCACTAAAACCAAAAGTATTAAGCACCTTGAAAATAAATCTCCATTCCATTGTATGAAAATATTTTTAACTGTCAAGATTAATTGAAATGTTTCCGCTTCTATTGGATTTATTTAATGTTTTAATACAATCGGAAGCAAGAAAGATGATGTTTTGTATGGATCTACCCTTAATAAACCCAAATTGATTCTTGGAGACTATGTTTTACTGATAGATGAAAGACTATTAGTAATGATTTTAATGATGATTTTATAAAGGGTGTTAATGAGGGAAATGTGCCTAAACAAGTGTATCTCATAAGTATTGTCAACTTTTGGAAATAAAAATCGAAATTGAAAATTTAATACATGAGGAAGAACACCATTAGAGAAGAATGATTTGACAGTCATTCTAACATAAAATTGAATAATATCCCAATAACTTGAAGAACCCATTATTAAATCTAACAGGGTCAGGAGCACTATCAAGGTTTAAACTAAAGATAGTGAAATTAATTTCATGATCAAGTGGAATTTTAAGATGAAAGGTGGTATATTCATCATTAACAACCATTGGTATGATCTCAAGTAGGAGGACATTGTTATTATAAGGGCCATTAAAGATAAATACGTTTTAAGAGACAATATGATAAAAAATGTCATCTTCTTTGTCTAAAAGGATGTCTCTATATTTTAATTATGCTAGTGGCCTAAAAAGATTTTGATATTTTTTAAGGGAGATATATAACATTGTGTTTTTATCACAATTAGAAAAACATTTTTCTTTTAAGGATTGTTTCTTCATATTCTTTATAATGGTGAGAAATGAGTTGAGTTTTATTGAAATATTGATTTAATTATTAGAATCAGTGAAAAGTTAAGAGGTAGTGTTATTATTTTGATGTTGATTTAGCTCATTCTCAAGAAGTTGGATATACCTGTTAATGATTTTGGCATGTGATCTACACAACCCGTTGATCATATTTTTAAGATATTTTAACATGACTAAACATGTAAAGGCATCATTGAAATGTTTCATGGGAATCCAATTTTTTTTATGATGTGAATTAATTTACTGTTATAGAACCAACCATTATTAATCCAAAAAGGTAGAGAAATTCTAAAAAAATAGGTAGATACATTGACCAAAAAAGGGTGATTATCAGAGTTGAGAATGTGAAGGGTGATGCTGAAAATGGTGTCCCATTTATCTAAAGATGGAATATTCCTGAAGTCTCTATCCAGATTTGAGGTGACCACCTCATTGTAATGATTTCTATACCAACTTTTTTTTTGAACCCATAAGATTTATTTATATAATTTTTTTTCTTCAATAGAGGTTTTAAATTCCCTTGTGGAAATCAAAGCATATGAAGGACCAATTTTTTCACTTGAATTGATTATAGCATTAAATTCACCAGTTACAAACCAAGGTGTGTCTCTAATTGTGTTTATCAAATTCTAAATCAGTGTAGTGTGTATCATACATAATTTTGGTGATACATGTAATTTATGACATTTGGGATTAGTGTGAAATTAATATTTCACATAGTTCAACGAATGATATAAAATAAAATTTAAATTAAAAAAAAATGGGTCCATAAAAATCTGGGTGTTATAAACTATCCACCTTAAAATGAATTCCTCGATTCATTTTTTTTGTGTTATCAGTGGTTTAACACTTGAATGTTTCATTCATTGAAACCACCTTTTTAAATATTGATAATAAATATTTAATTAAAAAATGAAATTTTAAACCATTATGGTTACACAAAGGAACATATAACTAGGTTTCCAATTAGGATAACATTAGTTGGGACTGAAGATTGGATATGGTTGAAAAGTATTACTATTAATAGGTAGTTATTTAGGACATAAATAAAAATCAATTTAATGATTAATAGAGTTTTTAGGGTCTCAAATTTATAAATATGAGACGATTTAAATGGCCATCAGGTAAATGAAAATTAAGTTATTAAGAAAATAATTTTTTACCACATTCTGGACATTTAGTAGTTCACCAGAAATTTATTTTAAAAAATTTAATCCTTCGGTTTTAATTTTGAAAAAATAAAATATGTCCAGTAACTAAGGTAATGAATTCTTTAAATTAACATTGATTCATAAATCACTAATGTACACTTGTAAAAAAATCATAAGGCCCATAAAATATTTAAAAGTCTAACAGTTTCCCTCGTAAAAGTCAACATGTGTTACTCTATAACCAAGATAAGTAAGACTACAGGTTCATCATAAATAATTATTCAATAAAAATTACACATTAATAAGGACTTCATGTAGGATAATAGTAAACATGAAACCCTTGACATCTTTTGGTGATGGTTTTGGGACTAGCATCCTTGCCAGACCTGATTTTTTTTCACCCAACATACATGACGTTCCTTTCCAAAATAATAATCATTTCATTTTCATAATATATCAAATTGTATTTATTTAGATATAGATTATATATATATATACTTTTTACCTGGTTTTCAATACAATATTATTCCAAAAATACTTCGTATAATGTAAATCTTTTCATTAATGGTTAACCTTATGACTCTCCTCAAAGTTGAAAATCCAAAACACTTGGATGAGTGTCAAGAAATCACCTTAATATTGATTCTCATATATATCCCAATGTAGCTCTTGTTTTTCACATTCCAAACAAGTGAAAAACATCATAATATATTCTCTTGAAACATTGTAACAACAATAATTACAATAAATCCATTTGGAAAAAACTCATGCTTCCTCATTCTAAAGTATATCCAATTTACACCTAAATCAAAAAATGTATTAAACATAATAATTGATAGCTAAACCACCTATAAAAAAGTCCATACATAGTTACAAGGTAATAAATACTATGTAATTTACATATTCCAATTCAATGTATCATTATCCATACAACATTATCTTGTCAAAAATAAAATATTAAGGGTTACATTTCATTATTAAAAATATCATATTGTTATTAAATCACATCTGCAGTCCAACATAAACATGTTAATACTATGTGAAAATATACACAAGTAGACCAATCCTTTTATATTTCATCATTGATAACTTTGGAATCAATATACATATATACTTTTATTATATAATCCTTAATTCATTAACAATAATAGCATTTTCCTTTCACATGTCATCTATAGTATCATCATAATCCACAATGTAACAGTTAATCATACTACCTTGTTGATTCTATTCATGACCATTCCACATAAGACATAAATTTTTTATGATGCCCATAATTTCCACATTTAAAGATATCCTAAACCAATCATACCTTAGTATGTCCAATATTCCCTTCCATTCAATTAACCAAACTCTTCATTATTTCCATGGATTCACTTGTTTGTGACCAAATTTTCCTTAGTCAAAACGCATTCGTGTTACTCTATGACATTAAATTAGGTGATTCTATAGACATTATTGACAAAAAGGAAAATGAAACCTCATTCCTCCATGGTATCTATTACACGAACACTTAAGGAACTCCACTATTCTCTTAAATGGTGAGTATAAGAGATGGTTAAGGTAAAATTGTTAATCATGTTCCATGAAAGCTGATTAGGAATGTTCATTACTTCTTTCACTCCAATTAATATCCTAATTTAATGGCCATTAGAATATCTTCCATCAAATTTAACAATAATCATGTTCCTTCCAGATATCTTCATTTACTAAATATACATGAATTGTTTGAGCAGTACATATCAAAGTTGAAGATGACATAGTTATGAAAATAATTACTTATTAGATGTCTAAATAAAAAAAACTTATGTAATCTATGACACCATATTTTCAACCTTGGTTATTCATAGATAACATATATTTAAATCATTTATAATTTGTCATGAAGAGTTTGTGAATTCCTAGTGTTTTTCCAGCAAGAGTTTCAAATCAGGTGTGAAGAATGGACAATTATCATTTACTAGACTACACAGAGCCGAGCATGAAACATCATGTCACATTTTTTATTACTAGGTACACATGTGTCAGAGTCCCATTCACTTATTTTATCCAAGCATGGATGTATTTCTTGGTATCCACTCAATATATCCTTCAAAAAATTCTAGGAAATTTATACTAAACCATATCTCATCCTTATACTTATCTTTCAAGACATCCCTAAACATATACTTAGAAAGATAATCTAGAGATCTCACTATAGTTTTCTCATCCTAACATACAATGCTTAACTAAACCTTTCCAACGATGCCAAATATAGAGACCCAGGTTTAATATACATGGATATGAAATTTTTTATATGAATATTTAGTATATTTGAAAAATACATGACAGAAGACGATAATAGTTTAGTGTCTTGGGAATCATGGAAACAAAATCTTCCATCCGGGTGAAATATCATCCATATCTCCCATAAAGATCTCATCCTTAATACATATACCTATAAACATTCAACATAACCACAAGAAATGAATCAAAAGAAAGGGGTGATCTCATATTCTCAGTAATGGTAAACAAGATAGACATGTATGCATAAAAATGAACATAGTGTCTTGATAATGTGATCATAACAATAAGATACCATAACATGCATATCAAATATCATAAAGATGAGTTATGTGATAAATATTGGTTGTCCATAATACATGAATCATAATGAAAAAACATCATGAGGCATGAAATCAAAATTAGTTAAAAATATATTAGATATTTTTCATATATATAACAGTAGATATTTTTTTACCAAGGAAACCTACCAAGACCATTATAAAGTGATATTATTTGGCTGAAACCCATCTACCTGCACTAGGATTTGGATAGAAACCCATGTACCCACATTATATTTGTCTTGGGATACACCCAGTTTACCTTCTTGTTTTTTGGGCTTCGGATACTACCCGTGTACCCTCTTTCTTTTAAACATGAGCTATAACCCATGTGACATTTTTTTAGGATTATGTTTCAACCCATATACCCTCATTCTTTTAGGCCTTGTGATACAACCCATATGCCCTCTTTTTTCAGGATTTTGATATGACACAAATACCTTCTTATTTTCGAGCATGGGATACTACCTGTAAACCCACTTTTATTTAGGTTTGGAAAACAACCAATTGACCATCTTATTTTCGGGTTTGGGATACTTCATGTATACCCTCTTTGTTTTAGGCATGGGCTACAACCCATATACACTATTTATTTTCGGTATTGTGCTACAACCCATGTACCCTTCTAGATTAGATAAAACATATCGTTACATAATTAACTTAAGGGAGTTATAGGTCCCACCCATATCACAATAAAATCATTCATACATGTTTATCATGATAATAAGACATTCATCATATCATAACCCATAAAAAAAGATAGGTTTCATAAACATCAAATAATTAACCATGAAATGAAATGAGGATAATTAATGCCTCAACATATTATAACCAATGAAAGGATATAAGTTTTATAATAAAATCATAAATTCATAACCTGGGAAAAAATGTGGGTTTTAATAGAACAGTACACTTGGAAGTGAAATGGGGGTCTAAAGCATTATTCCAAAAAAATATAAACCACTGAAGAAAGAACTATGAATAGAAAAATTATAAAATTTCATATAAGGGAATTATTAAAATAAATGGAATTGATATCAGATGGAAAATAATTTTGAAATATCATTCAAAATCATTTTTTAGCAAAATATCATTCCTTGTTTGAAAAATACATTTTTTAACCTAAAACATTTTTATTTTGAAATAACATTGAATACTTTTAAAGTAACCATTTAAAAAATATAATCCAATTTACAAATTGATTCTCCTTTAAAATTATATTCATGTATAATTTCATATCTTTTTTGAATTCAATTTTTAAAACATTATTTTTGAATACAATGGATTTCAGACCATGGAATGAGAGACTGTGCGATTTTACATAAAACATTATCCTAAGTACCATGAATTGAATAAATGTATATAACATGTGGGGATATATTGAAAAAATGGATTATAATGAAAATCATCAATATTCATGACATACGGATCATATCATTTCATCAATGGAAGCATAAATGTAAACAATCAATCAAAATGATGATATTTTCCAAAATAAACTCTTAAAACATGGTTAGTTGTGGTCATAATCTTCAAGTAAGAAAATAAAATTAAATAATATTATATTATATCCTATAAAATATCTATATTCATGATATAACATGTAAAATAGATGTATATGAACCTTGAGATAGATCTTAGGCATATAACAATACAATAGTCTCAATGAAGGAAAATTGAGACAAAACTGTTTTACGGATTTGTTAACATTTGAAACATAAACCCCACAAATTAAGTATCATAAAATGGAAAAGTGAATTCTCATAAATTTATTTACTATAAACATAGAATACAGTCATGGATAGTTGATACACCACACAAAAAGAATTAGCATTGAACATAACATATATCTCATGATAAATAAAAGTTAGATAAAATCCCCATACCTTTTGTCGTGAATCTCTCTATACTCATAAAAACCACCATTATATTAAATATAAATTTATTATACACATTTAAGTGAAACTTATTATTTTTTTAATAGATTTTTTATTTCTTTTATGACCTTATATTGCACATTTTTTAATGATCCTAGGTTTATGTTTCACATCAGGTAATATTCACTTTCTTTCTTCGCATGTGTCTTAATTTGTAATATCATTGGTTCTTATACATATATCATGGTTCTATAATGTAATGAATAATATAAATATAATTTAAATACATTATATGTATATTATTATAAATCATATCATAAATAAGTTCAAAATGGAATACAATGTTCATGGTGATGGTAAGTCGTACGTATGTATGAATGTTGTTTCGGTGTTTGTTGTCGTAGTGAATGAAAGTATGTAGATAACATGATTGTATCTATATATATGTATATATATCATTATTATAGTAGAATTATTATATCCTATACATATAATAATTTCACTAAAATCATCCACAATATATTTCATATGGTGTGTTAACAAATCACACAACTTTGAGGGGGCGATACTCCACAATTCCTCAAACAATATTCTCATATTAATACCAAATGGAAGGTAAATATGTGTGTGCTAAAAAGTAATAAGTAATCTTAAATACATAATATATAATATATAAAATATATATAAATAAATTATCTACCATAATATCACCATGAATGTTGGTAAAGTATAAAATAACAATCATCATTTCGTGACACAGTATTTCACCACACACCAAAATATTATGTTCAACATCAATTAGAAGGAGGTGTGTTTATGGGTAGGATGAAATAAATCAATAAAAAATATATTATTATATGTAGGATAATTTTTCATTCACATATTAATGAAATAATGATATTGGAGGGGGTTTATAAGGAAATTAAATGATGGGATACTGAGAGAAGATGTTACCTCTAAATTGGGTAAAACAATTTGGTTTGTGTCTAAATCCTTCTTTGAAATTATTCTTGCCTAAAGTGGAGATTGAAGATTCAAGGTAGTATTTTTGGGTTGAAAATTCAGTAGATAATGTCTGATCATAAATTTTTTTAGTGGTGTATGGAATGGGTAGAGGTGGTGGCCATTTATAGTGGTGGAGGAGTGGAACTCTTTTAATTATTTAAAGAGAATATTCCACCAACATTATTCATGTTTAAAGTGGATCCAATAATGGATGGTGGTCGAGAAAATTGGATATAGGTTAGATATTTTGCCATCATATGGGTGTTGGATGAGGTTTTAGGTCATTTAGGGTGTTAGATTTTTGGTTTAGTCATTTATTAACCTTCTTCCAATGGCCTGAATTTGCTAAGGTTTTTATAATGAAACCCTCTTTTAAGGGATGAAGGGGGAAACCCAAGCAGTATTCATGAACATAAGAAAAATCAGGGCCCGATGGTCAATGATAGTAAAAATAGAAACACAACATGGAGATAACCGTCCCCATTATTTGATCATGCTGACATTCTACACCATTATAGGACTATTTTGCAAGAAATTTTCCCATGTCAAATAATGTGCCTGATCTGATGGCTGACACCATAACCTCTCAAACAACCAAATAAGTAAATAACTACAAAGATGGTCCTCTATCTCTGGATCATCTAATGGGGCATGTTCCATGTGGTTTATTCTAGCATCCCATTCTCCCTCCCACCACAGCCTTCAAATCCAAAAACTAGATCCCACCTTTTGGATCAAACCATTCAAACAGATTGGAAAATTTAATCCTTTATTGTCTCTATGATCTTCAAAAAAATTCAAAACCCCTATACTCTCAAATGCTAGAATTCATCACAAGCATAAAATCAAAAATATAAAATGAAAATTTCCCAAAATAGAATATAAAATAGTAACCCAACACTTAACATAGTAAAAATAATCAATGAACCAATATCAAAGAAATGACCTCCAAAATCAGAGTGCACCGAAAGAAGACCACACTGGAAGCCAACCACAGATCCCATCACAAACATCAAAACCAAACATTTAGACCATATCATGTCAAAAAAATCATAGTTGACACCAAATTACACATCTTACATAAACCACATCATCATAATCTTGAACCCCAGACCATCATCTAAATAGATAACCTCCAAAATCAGTTATTTATTGACATTATTTTTCTCCTAAATGATATATTCATTTATAATTACATTCACTAATGTTTCTACAAATAAACTAAACAATTTAGACCTTATAAATTATGATTTTTCAATATATGGAATAAATTTTTACAAAATATAATCCCATGAGATGTATGTATTAATTTAAAATTAATCCCATATCGGTATGACAATATAGGTTTTATAATAAAATTGATCAAAATCTTGTGAAGACTTTATGACTAATTCAAATGTGTAAATGGTTCTAGTTACGAAAAATGTCCTAATTGATAAAAATATTATATAATAAAACATTTAAATAAAATAAAATATATATTTTATACATATAAATAAATTTAATTAAAAATAATATTTAATTAAAAATAGGAATTTTTCACCAATCATCCAAAAATGATGTTTGTCAAAAAAATCCCAAAAATCCACCCTAATTATTTATCAATATTCTAAATCAACAAATATTTTTATTTCATCTAATTAAATTTCTAAATGTTTCTAGATTTTATTTTGTAGAAAGGAAACTAAAAAATTTAATTTTTGACATATAAAGACATTACCAAAAATCATATCTTTTATTATCAACATTTTTTATTTATATTAAAAATTATTAAATATATTCGAAATGTGGTTAATACTAATCATAAAAATAATTTTATCAGCCAGGATTTAATTATTTATTTCAAAAAATTATTATAATAAAAAGATATGTTTCATAAAAACTCATTATTGCGTGTATAGTACGCCCACATAGTGTTCCATGTATCAAATTCCAATTATAAGTTGCGTGTATTGTACACCAAATTGGTGATTCTTGCAGTATATGAAATTTGGATTATTTCTAAATGAATAATTGAATTAGTGAATTGAGTGATATAAATTAGAATTTAATCTATTAAAAAATAATAGAACATTAAAGCTCAGGGTGTTACATCTTAATTCTTATACATGATCAAAACATATCATATCATTGATTTTAGAATAATATATGAGGGGTTTACATTGTATAATATGTTATTTGTTGATTGGTGATATAATAAAATCCTTTGTATAGTTATTTATCATTTATATGTCAATCAATCCTAAATCATTGTTAGCATTTTACCATCTTCAGTATGATGTATCATGGCCTATCTCTATGGTATTGGTTCTCTTAAATCATGACATTAGAAGTTAGGATCATTCTGAATCAAAAATAGTTCTAGAATTTGGTTCTAGTTTTTTTATTTGATGGAGACCCTAGACATTAATCATTGTTCCCTTAAGGAAGTAATACCTTGAGTATAATTCATGTTATATGGGTTTTTAGATTGATTGGTTGGTGTTATTGTGTGACTTGGTGAGACTAATGATTGATTATTGATCACATGAAATTTGTCTTTTCTTCCCCTATAATTCCATGTTTGATATTTTATCACATATATGTTGTTCTAGTTTAACGTTATGATTTGATGTTTTATATTTAATTATGTTTACATTTTTCTTATTTTATTCTCTCTAAATTTTTTTTTAATAAAGGTTGATCTGTTTAAAAAATCCCACCATTAGAGGGATGTGTGAAATATTGATCATCATGTATATGGGATATACCTTCTATCAAGGTTTGTAAAACACTTTTTTTACAATCATATTATTAGGGTTTTGTTTGAAAATGAGAGTTGTTGTTGCTTCATGAATTGTGTCGAAGATGGTAAAACCAGTCATTGAGGACCCTAATTTTTAATCAATTTGTCATATATTCTTTATGAGATAGACTGTGTTTCCATTCAGGGAATTCACCATTATTTCTTATGAACTTAGATTTGGGGTTATTTTTTGGGTCCTAGAATGTCTTATAATCACTTAGTAATCACTCATTTGTTCGTGATTAGGGATTTTAGGACTAGGTATATATGAATGGAAAGAAACATTTTGTGGAAAGTTTAGTAGGTTAGGAGGTATAAATGGGTGTTGAAGGATAGAATTAATGTAGTATATCATCTATTAATTTTGTTCAATGTATTTAGCCAATAAATTAGATCCATTAATTTAGT
The DNA here is from genome assembly GCA_963277665.1 of Viscum album. Classification (NCBI taxonomy): domain Eukaryota; kingdom Viridiplantae; phylum Streptophyta; class Magnoliopsida; order Santalales; family Viscaceae; genus Viscum; species Viscum album. The sequence continues at coordinate 671,650,756 of OY728157.1, read as the reverse complement.
TTTGATATATTTAACTTACATTCCATTTTGATGCTTCATGATATGGAATATTCATGCATGACGCCTCAACTATGATTCTTATTTATTTATTCATTATCATTATTAATTTTTTAGCACATATATTATTTTACTATAATCATTACCTTGTACTGAAGGTATATTATCTCTTTATAATTTCCGTGTCCCTCACCATTATTGGGATACTGATTTTGTACTTTGATTTACTCTTGAGGTCATCTATCAAATAATCATTGACCTTGTTATTTGTTTTGAGGTGTTTAACATTGTGGTTATCGATGATTTTAATATCTACATAAATCTTCCCATTTGGGTATGATAACTCATCATCCAGTTAATTTTTGTTGAGGTTTGTACCATGATCTTAGTTGAGAATAATTATTCCATTTTCATGGACTATTCACACTCTAGGATGTCAAGACACTTAATTGAACCTTTTGATTTTGTTTAGGCATGTTGTATTATTTTTATCTAGTTGTTTTCTCATAACCATATTTCTTATTTTCCATAGATTTTCATATAGTTATCTTTTATGATTATAATTATTCAAAAGGAAAATGTATATATTTTTTGGATTATAATAGATATATTAACTCATAATTTAGTTATTAGAAGAAACTAAAACTCCATTACCAATTACTCCATGAATAAAAAAATGAAATCATGAATATAGAATAAATAATGACATGAAATACATGTGGAACTTATATCAAAGAGCTTCAACATCTTCATTCATTATATATGAGGATCCAAATATAGGTAAAGTAATCCTTCATATGTCGTTTATCGATTGGTATTGTGTAAATAATATATCATTTAAATGGGGTCCTAAATTCCTACACTACATGCCAGTGCCTCAAGTGTAATGGAGTTATGTGAATTGATTGATAGGTTCTATTTAGTGTTGATCAATCAAGTAGCACATATACACATCAGACTACCATCACTTGATAGTTTTATTTATAGATAACTATGGTGGACACTTATCTGATACATGAAATAAAAAATTAATTCTAAAAAATTAGTTAAGACATCAACTAACATGTGTATGATATTTAGGAATTAATTTATCTCCCTCGCATTACATCAAATAAAACATATCTATTAAATATTTACAACCATTGAATATCACTATATTTTCCATCCACAACTGATATCAAAGTATCTATATAAAAATTAGAAAATACAATTAATCTAAATATACTATATATTATATTATTCAATCATAATAGGTGATTCAATATGGATGTAGAAGGTGGTGTTATTTTTAATATCATATGATATTCCCTATCATATAATATGATTAAATTTTCATTTACATGAAATAACACATCTCATATTTTATGTGCCATATTATTATTTTAGTCACAAAATATGAGTGAAAAATGGTATTGAGGGAAGTTGTATACCAATACCATATGACACCCTCCATTCATTAAATATATAATTTTTTATGTTATATATATATATCATATATTATCAAATATATTGAAGAAATTTTGGGAAAACCCCTTTAAATAAAGAAATTATAATTTATCAAAAAAGTCATATGTTCCATTTCTCTTAACATTGTTTCGTATGAAATAAAATAAGATATTATATTCAAAAACTATTTGGAATTTATATAATTTTTTTGGAATGGTTATCTTCACCTTATATCACATCTTATATAATAGATATTTAATACCCATAAAAAATACTTTTGGATCAACAATAAAACACATTTAGAGAATCTTTGTATTTCAAAATAATATCCCATTAAGTCTATGGAAATTTGTGACCCCACAATCCTTTCTACAGTTAAAAAAATTTCATCGCAACAAAAAATTTATATAAAGATAGGTCAATATAAAAATTTGAATGCTAAAAAGGACATAATGGAATAGGATATGATGTCTAAAAACCAAATGTATCTATACAACTTTTTTCAAAAAATCATATCTAATGATATCATGAATTATTGTATAATCAATATCTACCATATAGTGAGTGGCCATAGGACAAAGAATATTCTAATCCCATAAAACCTGTTGAGACAATATCAAAAATCAATGTACAGACTAACCCAGACAATTAATACATCACAACTAATACATTTTTGTGGATAATCACATCATATTACCTTCATCCATTAAGATAAAGGCATCCTATATAATATCTATTAATATTACCACAATCTCCGTCCTATCTCAATTTATGGACTGAATTTAATAATTCATATATTATAAGAATAATATCTCATGTTCAATATCTAACCAATGAAATTCTCAACAAGACACCTTAGTACCCCATGTATAGTTGTACTATATAGTGTTATATATGAATTATATCAATGTGTGATGGTTAAAATTAAGGTTACTTCAACAACCTCATGTAATAGGAACTCTTATTGGATCCATTCACCCCTAGAACCAAATACACTATTTTTGACAAAACATGTTGTATCCATGGTCGGACATCAACATAAAAATATAATTTTATACCATATGATGATATTGCCCGATATCATTCATGATTATACTTCTTACAAACCATAACATTTATCCATAACCAATAATACTCCATGATGAATACTGGTAGGTTATAACTCAATATCCTTACTAAAGAGGATTATTATCATTAATTGTGATTATATTTATATAAATTTATAAATTTATATCACCAAAATGTTTGAAATAAATTGAATTTTCCTATTATATGACACTTTCAATTATCATATAACTATATTAATAATTCATAAACAAATTAGAGGAAAATAAGTTCAGGTATCCCATATCTAGTGTATAACTTATTAATTTGGTACAAGATACAAGTAATCTCAACATGTATGATTGACCAGTTTAGCAGTCTTAGTGAACTAGTTACATAAATGATTCCCAAATTATAATTTATATATTATAAAATAGCATAAGAAAAATTCTTTTATCTTTCATTTCATTCAGAATATCCTTCTTCAACCACTAGGGAATGGAAAAAAATAAAGGGCAATCTTTGAGACTCAATAAGGGTTATTAATATTAGATATTATAAAGAGTAAAAGGTCATAATCAATATAGTAGAGTTGATAATCAAAATAAATTCAATTCAATGAATATTTTATTTCAATAAGTATCTATGAATAATATAAAAATATTAATGGGAATATAAATATAAATTAATAATAATCGAAATACATAATTCTAGACATTTATGATCAAGGCCACTTGACTTATATGATACAAATCATACCATCATGACCTATCCACCAATATATAATTTATAATAAATGTGTATATGTGAAAAAATAACCCATATCAAATGGAATGTATAATTTTGTGTCCCAAGATACCATTAAATGAATTGAGAGGCTATCTAAAATTAATCCCGACCAATCACTTTCACGTCATATATATTTTATATATTTGGTTTTATCAATACAATTAATCAATTAAATGACTTTTTAGTAAAATATTATCCATATAGAATGGAAATTATAGAACAGAAATACTTCATAATAATTAAAAATCAAGATAATGAATAATGTGGGAAACATTTGATCATTACTCCATTAATATTAATGGTTGCTTTCAAAGGTGAAAATTCCTCTCGAAAATAAGAAGGGAAATTATTTAGAAAATACACTTTAATAATAAAGAAAGATATTAAAAAATAATGGTCTTAACAATATTAAATAAATTTTTTATCTTTGAAATGATCTTTGTAAACTAAATAAATAATCTTAAAATAACATTTATGTCATGACCATAGAAAATTATGTTCATGTTTTTCATGTTAAAACTACGATCCATTTTATGTTTTGGTAAAAATTCTTAAGTAACCCAATTGGAAATCAAAAATAGGATATCTATTATAAAAATTTAAAAAATATTAAATAATGGATAAATATAAATTTAAATATTTATAAGATAATGATAAAAATAATTATTGATGATATTTTTTTGATAACATGGACATGGAAGGATTAGATTCCTGACTGAATAGTAAAATATAGTTGTTTTTCCTTAAAAACATTCTTTTGTTATTATGAGTACATGAATTGATATAAAATGAAAGTTAAAAAAATCTATTTACCATAAATAACTATTGCATAAGAACACTAATAGACTGTTATCAGTTAAGTAAAATATAATTTCCATCAATGGAAATGTAAATGTAATAAATAATTAGATGAGAATGTGTGATGAAATTTGATACACTGAGTTGAACATGCCTCATAATTGATTTTATCATCATATATAATAAATTTACATGTGTTATAATTTTATAATAGATTAATTTACATGGATTAATATCATATTTTATCCATTTATACGATTCAAACCACCCTTTTACTAATAAGTTATTATAAAATCCTCATTTTTTAGGAATTAAATATTTTTTTCAGGAGAACTACAGTATGGTATTTATGGTCCATGTACATTGTATCATGGTTTCATAATGACTATAATGTATATAATGATAAAAATATCTTATACATTCATTATATATATACATATATATTGGTTTGTTAAATTCTGTGGTTGAAAAACTAGTCACAACATTCATTGAAATGGTAGGCCATACGTACGCATGAACATTGTTATCACTATTCAATGCATGGAATGATAAAAAGTAAAATATTAATACACCTTAATAGAATCAATATTATATCATATATATAATAAATATTCATTAAATATCTCTTTTTACCATTTATTTAATTAATAAATGAAAAATTATTCACATCACTTCCTCGAGGTAGTACTCCAAAAGTACACATGGGAAGCATTATAATTTTCAAATGAATGAGAATGTATGATAGTATATATGATATTCTTAATATTTAAGAATTATTATTTTTAAAATTTCATAGATTGAAATTAACCCATCAAAATCGTCTTTCATGAATTTTGGATGAGTAATATGAATTACATCTCTATGTGTATGTGGTTGTCCACACGTATACACAAGCGATACTTTAGCTTCAAATTTGACGAAAACATTTAAAAATTGTCATTTCACATTCCTTATAAAATTTCCTTATATATGGGATGATGATTAAATTATTTTTTGGTTGAATTATATCTAATAATAATTGGCATAATGAGAAATAAACTGAAATTTGTCAGGTTGGATAATTATCTCTTCATCGGTAGACCTACTTTAGAATACTTATTAAAGACCCTTAAATGTGTATATTAAAAATAATGTAACTTATAAATTTTCAATGAAAAATTTTATAAGGAATTTGGAAGGATATTTGGTTGATATATTGAAAATAAAGGTTAAAATAATTGAGACAAGATGAGTCCTTTTATAAGTGAGTGTAGCCACATCCTTGAAATCAGTTAAATTATTACATTAATATATATTATATTAAATTTTGATGTGTCCCTAAATTGACATATTTTAATAATAGGGTGACTATGAATTAAAATAATCTCAAACAGTAGTATTTAGATAATTAAAAGTGAGGTTTTAACCCTTCTCTTATAGTTTTAACCCCCACTTAATGTCTTTGACAACTAGAAAAAAATATTTCCTTTTATGGGTCATAAATATTACCATAAAATTACTACTGATGATTATATATAAAATGATTAATATATTTAACTATATAAAAATAAATTTAAATAATATATTTTTTCTATTAATTTTAAATACATAAATTAGATATCAGTTTTCCAATGATACCCTTTATTTCCTTTTTTATTAAATTTCATTAATTTGACATTAAAGGAATCATATTGAATTTCAAATTAAATAGAAAAAAATTGTATCATAAATATTATGTTTTAATTAAATGAAAATTTAGCGAAACCCAATAATTAACTATATTCTATTAATGTTAATATTTTTAAATAATTTATTTAATTTTTATATTAATTGAATATATATTTTGTCAGTTTTGGATAACTATTTTTTGTAATTATTAAATTTGTAAAATACACTATTTACCATAGTATAAAATTATTTATATTTATAATAAACTATTATAACCAATCATATTAACATTTTATCAAAATGAAAAAATATAGATATTAAAACAATGGTTACAAAATTTTGATTTTATTCTCTATTAAAAATTATAAAAAAGGTCATTATTAATGGAAAGTGGCATGAAATTGAAATATTTTGGAAAACAAGATTGGGAATGATGAATTAAATTATAATAAATTAAATACATGTGTTATTGATATTTATCTTTATTTTCACATTATTTTAGCGTTAATTACACAATTAAGTGTTACCGAGTAGACAAATTTTTACTATGATTACTATTCATAATGACTAAAAAATCAAATGGACACAGTCAAAAAAAAATTAAGTCCTTGTTTATAATATAGAATAAAATTTTTATTATTCAATTCATACAATTGGATGAAATAACTTTTAAAATAAATGCATGTAATAAAATGAAAAATAATTTTTTGAAAAAATCATTTTTAGTCTAAAAATATATTTTTTAAAATATTCATGATTATTTTTAATTAGAAATTGACTTAATTAAATAATTATAAATCAAATAAATTTTATGTTTCATTATGTTCAAATGAAATATACAATTTCTCATTTATGTTTCCTGATTTAATATAGAATATATGATAGTATTTCAGAAATTCATATTCATTAATATTTTCTAAAAAAATCTATAATTTCATAAAAATAAAGAAAAATAACCAAACAAAACTATTTGTTTTCCATTATCATAATATGTATCATTTTATTAAAATTATATTTCTAAAATTATAATAAAATAATTATAATCTTCATGCCTTAATTTTAATAAATAACATATCTAGGGATCAATTCTATTACATTTATAGAAATTGTGGGCATATTTCATTAGAAAAACATTTATATAAAGTAATTACACATATAATTCTAAATAAATTCAATACTATTGATAATTTCAATTTTATGGAAATTTTTTGGTGGTATACATTTTAGTGGTTCCGTTGGGTTGGGTTTTCCATGTATGCCATTCTATGAGAGAAATTAAATTCACTCAGATAGAGATATATCATAAAATATCATGACGTTACATTCAAAATAAAATATAATAATTCTTATAGCCAAACTATTACAATCTTATTATATAAAATAATGATACTTATCATATATTACATCATCGCATTCCCATGTTGCATCATAAAATTCATCATTTCTCCATAATAATTTTTCTTGGAGAGTTTCAATGTATTATTGAAAATTAACTTTATGATATAGAATTTGTACTTGTTTTTTCACATGAGAAAGATCTTATTGAAACAAAACATTTTAAACATTCTATCCACTAATTGTTAACATAAATATCTATCAAAAACCCCCAATGATTATTAGGCACACTATCTAGGATTTAAAGGTTCATAAAACATTAAAAATACACTAAAACAAGATATATTAATTTTATTCACCATATTAAGATCTGAAATCCATTTGATATACATAAATGACATAAGAAAAATCGGGGAATACATACAATAATGGGATAAACTGAATACACCAGTAGTGGAATAATAAATATAAGGTATAATAACTTGTTTCTTGAAAGTATATCATGATATCATAAAAGGGATGGATCGTGTGTAATCACATTGGGATAAAGAGAAAGCTCATTGAATAAAAAGATACATGAAATATAGGAAACCATTTAGCGACACAAAACATGATGTAATCATAATTAGATGATAAATTCTTCTAAAAATTTTCAAGGTGGATAGAGCCCCGTAGTGTGTTAAGTTTACTTATTAATCACAAAAATATTTTCTTTTGAGAGAAAATCATTTCGCAATGCATTGAAGTACAATATGGTTGCACCCACAATAAAATGATCCGGACTATATGTTACATCCATTCCCTTATATTTATGTATTTTTAATTAATTTATTTTTTTATCTTTACCACCATAGATACCTCTATGACCATTTTTATTTTTAATGAAATTGGAGTGATATTTGGTGGCCAGAACAGGACGCACAGTTTGGGTACACGGTTTACTAACCCATACGGAAAAACCGTGCAAACGTTTCCATGTCATAATTTAATTATTCCAACTTTCCATTTGGAATTAAACCTACAACATCCATTTCATCCCCCATTTTACACAATCATCCATGGATGTCTCCTAAGCTTCGCCATCATCTCTTAGAACACATTTTTGAAATGTATTTTTTTAGGGGAAACTTTGAGATACATAAAGTATGTGATTACTCCTTTTTTTCCTTCCATTCCATTGGTTATCTTACCTCATTTATGAATTTCCAAATGTACAGAAATTATGGTTTGTTACATGGTGTAAAATTTTGAGTTTCAAGTTTCAATATTTTGGACATGGGTTTGTCTTCATCGCCTTGTAGTGTAGTGGTGGTGCAGTTGATGATTCTGATAATGATTTGGGATTTTTTACATCTAGTGATGGTGATTCCATGTGGTGACATTATTTGACGAATTTATCATTCTGTATTGGCCTATTTTTCATGTTCCCCTTCCATTTTTTTAGTGTGAAAACCATTATTTGAAGAATTTATTAAGGACTTTATTTTAATGAATTCTTATTATAAAAATGAGTGTTTTTATGTTTATTCTAGGTTTGGTCTTTTAGGGGATTTTATGAAACATGGAATTGGTTTATTAAATTATTCTTGGGATTTGAATCATTTATAGTGTTTTATTGGAGTTCCTTTATCCTTAAAAGGTGGTTCAAAAACGTATTTTTCTGTGAAAAGAATTGTTTTTCCTCGTGAAATTGGTTTACGAAAATTTTAAATTGTTTATTTAGTTATACAAAGGGTGAAATGATTTTTGGGTACTGTTTTGTGTGTGTATGATTCTGAAATGGTGTGTTTATTAACAAATGGTATTTTATAACTTTTGGAACTTCGTTCAGCAAAAATAGAGGAATCCTCGGTATTTAGGTTCGTGGACTAGGACTAGTATGCTACTGATCCGATAGTGGTACCATCCCTATTTCACTTTGCATGTTTGACGATGAAACACTAACAAAACATTGATGATGTTTGGGGATAGCTAATCCATTGGGGATTACCATCCTAGTAGCTCATTCATTAAAAGGTTATTAGTTAGGGAAACTTTTACACTGAGAGATGATGTACCATGGGCCCCAAAACTAGTTAGTGTATATGGGTGTTCTCGTGGCTAGTGCGCATTAGATATATCATATTTACCATCGGCACATAGTGTGTTTTTCTATAAAATTTAGTATCATTTGTTTTTTTACTTCAATGTATATATTCTTTCATATTTACCTCTGGAAATATGTTTTCATGTAATGTTTCACCTTTTAGAAATTGTTCTAGCATTTCTTATTTATAAAATCAGGAAAACAATTTGTCTAAAATTTTTTATCCCAAGTAATATTATTTTGGATGGAATCCTAATGGGATTAGGCGCATATCCAACTTATACCTTTGTGTGTAAGTTTACTTGATAATGTTTGACACATGAAAGGGCAAGGACATTGGAGATGGAAGTTCAGGTTTTCATCTTCTTTTCCATGTACGGTTTAGTGTAGAAGGCAATAAATAGGTGCCCCATACCCTATAGTGGTTTTGATTATATAATTTCTACTCTTTTTGTTTTATGTACCACTTCTGGTTTGTTTAAAACCGTGTAATACATTTTTAACTTTTTTAAGACTTGTTTGGTTTGAATTTTCAGATTCATTTTGTTTATTGTTGTTAGTTGTTTAATATTTATAAAATCTGGTAAATTTTTCCCAAACCATTTTATATAATAATTGGGAACTTCTTCCAGCCCATAGGGATAGGAAAAACCCTTCATGATTTTCCATGTACTAGTTCAAGTTCTCATTTAGAGGGAAAAATATATAGTTTGTAAAAAAGTTTTATCAAATGCAGGTTGAGTTCCTTGGGTCATATTATTTTGGATGAGTCTGGTGAGATATGAGCTAGGATTGTTTGGGCTCAGAGTTCTAGTTTTGAGTAGGGTGCACGAACCATACATCTCATGATAGACCGTGAGTTTCTAAACAACCACTAACTAAAGGTACAAGTTGCAAGTAAAATGGACCAGAATACAAACCCAATAAATGAAAAAATGAAAATAGAAGAGTAAAAAAGTTCTTTTTAAGACATTCACATAAGACCCCACCTAAAGGGTAGTCAATGAGTTGATATCATAATCTGTGGATGTACGTACTGGTACTCAGGAAAATTCCTCTCACTCATGGGATAATGCCTTCAGTGCTAGTCGCCAGCCTTTGTCCTTCGGTAGGAGGGCATGGGGTAGTCACAACATGATCCCTGAGGGAAGGGTCTTGAAAAATAGGCACGGATTGACGAGATTGTTTGTTTGACATCACATCCAGGTGGGATGTGCGGGATACAAATTGCACATGGAAAATGTTTGGTGGTGATGTTATATTTTATTTCATTGTTTTTATGAGTTTACATTATTTATATTTTATGTTATTTGAGAAATTTTTCATAAATGTTGTACTAATTTTTTCTTGAATTTTTATTTTTTGTAGGAATGTACATCCTCAGAAAGATCCCATGCACCTGTAGGAGGAATCCAGAAATAGTTCTCCCTCTCCACTTGATCAAACATTGGTGGAAGCTATGGTATGGCCTGTCTAGGATATAGGATAAGATGAAGCTCTTAATAATGCTCTTAGTCAACCTAGAGAATATGAGTCTGGACCTTGGAAGGATAAACCCCACGAGTCTCTGAAGAACAAGCCTTTTACATTCTGAGGTAGCACATATCCTCAGGAATAAGAGGAGTGTCTTGAGAAGATATAGTTCATGATATAATTCCATTAAAAACCTAAGGAGGTCATGGTGATACTTGAATCATTTTTGTTGGAAGGTCCTAGATTTAGGTGTAGGGAATTAGTGCTTCTTGTTGGGAAGCAGAAGGAGATGAGATAGAAGAATATCAAGGCTACCATCATTGATCAATATTTTCTTGATGTCTTGGATTATTTTTTATCTTTATAGTTTCTTGATCTCATCCACGGGGACCAGAACGTGATGGTGTTTTCCACCTGTTTGTTGATATATTCTGAATTTCCCTCGAGATAGTCTATAATGAATAGATGAAGGATCAATGATTTGAAAAGAGATTGCAGCCATGGATCAATTCACAGGTCTTCATTTTTATGCTGAATTCCTATTCAGAGGTGGTTGATCGAGATTTTACATTATTTATTGATCTAAATGGGGGATATTGTTTCTATATGGGTGTGTCACTGATGGAAATTTTTTGTTCATCAGAGAGGAAAAGTAAGATATAAGAGTAGGGAAAGAAGGTTTGTTGAATTTTAGGCCATCATCCTAGGTAGTTTTCATCATTGGATTCTGAGGCATGGTTCTTTGTGTGCCACCAGTGCATGGTTCTAGGGAACACCCAACCTCCATGTACATATAATCTCATGAAATTCTATCATTGTGGATATATGGGACAATTGTATAACTTTTTCCAGGTGGCACGACCACTCAGAAGTAGTGCAAGATCTATAGCTTCTAGGGAGTTCCAGTTCCTTCGTAGACATCTTGGATGGCATGATCTTATTTGGGTGGTCATGTCGGAAAGACCGAATCATATTTTGGGAATATCGAGTTCAGGTTATATCCACATGGGATTTTCCATTATCATGTAGATACTATGAATCTTTATATGGAGGATCAAGAACCAGCTGGATTGGATGTAGGTCCTTTGACAGTTTGGGTTATCATTTATATTATCTCTTCAATAACTAATGTTATATATGATATTGGTGCTACCCTTTCTTCTATCTCTTCTCATATTGTGAACCTACTGAATTTTACAGCTGATTTTTTGTCTTTTGGGATGGATTTTGTGACATCTTTGGGGTAAAATTAAGGAGTAGGGTCTCATGTGCATGTCGTGTGTGCTTTCCATCATAGGGGTTGAGATGGGTTGGGACCTCCTAGACATTAAAATGATCATTTTTATGTAATCCTCATCATGGCCTGGTTAATTCACATTCAAGTTCATATTCATAGTTAAATGTAGTGGGTGATTTTCATAGAGCATGACGGGGCTCTTTTGGTTTTTCAGGGGGGACGGGTTCTTCAGTTGGGTCGTCTAGGACATACACATACAGTGTTGGGGAATATTTTCTTTTATTAATCATCACTCACACTATAGGGAAATGATCATGATCCTAAGGGTGGATTACCTCATGTAGTGAATGAGTTACAAGAGGTATTTCTAGAATATTTTTCATGATTTCCACGGGAGAGGGACATGGAGTTCCTGATATATTTCGCACTGGGAACACAACTGATATCTCTTCCAACATATCCTATGGACCCCACTATGTTGAGATAATTAATTCTATAATTGGATGATTTTGAATCCGATTGATTCATTTTCTTGGGAATATCAACTTGGGTTGCCCATGTTCTTTTTGTGAAGAAGGAAGATGGATCTTTATAGTTGTGCATTGGTTACTGGAAGCTGAAATAGGTATCCATCAAAAACAAAAATCTGTTTCCTTGAATAGATGACTTGTTTGATGAGATAAAGGGGTAAAAGTGGTTTCCAATGATATTATTGTATCTGTGTTAGCACCAAGTCAAGGTGAGAGAGTTAGTATCACAAAGACAACTTTTTAATGTAGGTATGTCCACTATGTGTATCGGGTCACACACTTCAGATAAACAAACTCTCTTGTGGTATTTATGGAACTAATGAATTTTGTGTTCCACCACTATTTTGAATATTTTTTCATGGTATTCATGGATGACATCCTGGTATAATATAGATCTAATGATGACCATTTGACTCATTTTTTGGTCGTTTTGGCTACTCTCTGGGGTCATAGCCTTTATGAAACGTCATCTAAGTGTACATTTTGGATCCGGGAGGTGAAGAATTTGGGTCTTGTTATCTCATAATTGGAGGTTTTTGGTGGACCCCAAGAATATCAGTGAAGATATGTCTTGGGGGTAGCAAAAAAAAGTTTTTGAAATCAAGAGTTTCCATGTATTTATATTTTTTATAGGTGGGTTTTTGAGGGATTTCTCTCATCTTGCTTCTCCCATGACCATGCTCACCCAGAAAAGGGTGAAGTTTTAATGGGTCCCATAATGTCAGGAATCCAATGAATAGTTAAAGCATCAATTTACTACTTCCCACTTTTTGATCGTTTAGTAATATAGAAAGGACTATATGTTGTAATGTGATTCTTGAATTATGGTTCTTGGGTGCATGCTTATGTAGGGTGATCATGTGGTGACGTTTTTATCTCCCTAACTACGATAAAATTCAACTATCTACCCAACCCATGACATTTAATGGTCAGTGGTTTTTCATGCATTGAAGAATTAGAATCATTACATCTTTGGGAGAAGGTTGTGGTATAAAATGATCATAATATATTAGCCTACATATTATCAAAGAAGAATATTAATCTAAGGTAGTATCATTAGATCAAGTATTTTCATGGGTTCGACTTTGAAACCACCTAAACCATGGTAAAGGGTATTGTGGTAACTGATGCCTTAAGAAGAAATATACTAGTGTAGGCTTTCAGAAAGTCCAGCGATGAGTCGACTCTGATGGGACTCTTTCCTCATTATCACATGGAAACCATGGAGCCTAGTGGAGGTGCATTCCTGGGGAGTGTTCAGTTGAATCCTTATCATTTATAGTTTATTTAGCATGAGAAGCCTAGTCATGATCTAAGTCAGCGGTCGATGCAGTTTATTCATGGTGTAGACACATGTTATAATTAGTCTCCATCTCCCGAGGGAATCTTGTTCTTCAAGGTCCGTTCAGTGTTGTTGTTTTCTCTAAGGAAGGTGGTGTTCCATGATAACCTCCAATATGAGTGGTCTATTAATCCTGGTGATACTTTGATGTATTATCATGTCTTTTGGTAGTTCTAGTGGCCATATTTGGGGAGTGGTATAGGTGAAGTTGTATCAAGGTGTGACACAAGTCCGTAGGTGAATTCAGAGCATCAAAGGACCTCTGGTTTTCTTCAACTATAACTCATTCCTATCGGGAAGTGAGATGAGGTCACCATGGATTTCATTTTTGTCTTACCTAGCACACCTAAGGGTACGAACATTATTTTGTTAGTGATTGATCATCTTACCATATCATCCAACTTCATTCCAATCATAGATACGACTAAAGTGGATGAGTTGGGATGATTGTATAATCATGAGGGGGTAAGGATTCATGGTGTGACATTAGATGTTTTATCATATAGATACCCTATTTTTCCAACTCAATTTATAGAATTCCTTTAGAAGGATTTGGGGTTGTAGATTAAGATGATCATGGAATACCATCGTCAAACGGATGGCAGGATGGAGTAGGAAAATTAGATTCTGGAAGACATGCTTTGTGCATGTTTTTTAGTCATCGAGGGTTCATGTGATTTCTATTTGAGATTGGTTGAGTTTTCATATAAAAATAGTGATCAATCCTCTATTAAAATGGATACTTTTTAGAGACTCTTTGGTCATCCTTATCGGTCACCCTATTGTTGGACTGAGGTAGGTGAGACATCACTGTTGGGGTGGAGAATTGTGCAAGAGACATCTAAGAAGGTAATGTTGACCATGCAATGATTATTGAAAGATCGGAGTTTCTAGAAAAATTATTTTGATCAATGGTTTCAAGATCTAGAGGTATTTATGGGTGATTGGTTATTCTTGAATGTGGACCCCCCCTATGGGCCATCGTTGTTTGGGAAAGAAAGGAACGTTAACACAGAGGTATGTCATACCTTCTAATATAACTGAGCGGACTGACAAGGTGGGATAGATGTTATAATTTCTTTCTCAGTTGACATAATTTAATGATGTATTCCATGTATCGATATTGAATAAGTACAACCAGGATCTATTTTTCATGTTTAATTGGGAATAATCGGAGATAGAGCCTAATATATCTTTATTTGAGCGGCATGTGTGAATAGTGGACTCCAAAGAGAAGGTTCTTTAGGGAATGTCAATTCCACTGGTTCGGGTCCAATGGAATATTGGGAATGATGTAAAAGAGACATGGGAGTAGAATTTAGGGGTCGATCTACTATACCCATTGTTGTTTTCTGATAAACCATTGGGATGAATTTCTATGGAGGAAAGAATTCATGGTGGGGAGAATTCTCAAATCCATGACTTAATTTTGAAGACTACTTCTATTATATTATTGGAATATAATTCCCCCTAGGATCCTTATCGGTCCCTCTTTAATTAGGATCAAATTTAAGGGTGTTTGGGTGGCCAAAATCGGCTGCACGGTTTGGATGCACTGTTTACTAAACCGTGTAGACAAACTGTGCTCAGGTGTCTAAGTCATAAATTATTTTATGTTATTCCAAACTTTTCCCTTTTGAAATTAAACCTATATCATCCATTTCATCCCCATTCAACCCTAGTATCCATAGAAGTCTCCCATGTTCCCCCAACCTCTATTAGAAATCATTTTTAAGGATATTTTGTGGGAAAACATCAAGATTCTTCATGTAAGTGATTCCTCCATTATTATTCTTCCATTTACATAGAGTTTATACCCTCTTTCTTGATATTTTAATTGTCTAGAAACTATGGATTCACAGCAAGGGTATAATTTTTTATCTTTCTTCAATAATGTGGATTAGGGTTTGTTTTTTCCACTTTTTGTGCGGCGATGGTGCAGTTGAAGTAAATCAGAAGGATTTTTGGTCTTGACATCAATGGTAGGTAATTACCTATGAAGACATCGTTTGATTAATTTATCATTCATTATTGACTTGTTTTTATATTCCCCTTACATTTTTATTGGTATGAAAACCATTTTTGGATTCATTAATTATGCGGTTGATTTTAGTGAAGCACCTTTTATTAAAATGAGGGTTTTTCATGTGTATTCCATGTTGGTTCTCTTCGGGTCATTTTATGACTCATGAAATTGGTTTATTAAAACTTTATAGAGAATTTAATTATATTTTGGAGTGGTATTGGTGTTAAATTGGCCTTTGAAGTCGTTTTTGACATGTATTTTTTATGAATAGAAATGTTTTACTTATTAAAATTGTTTTATGGATATTTTAAATGGTTTATTAAGTTAAAAAAAGGGTGGAAAATTATTTTTGGAAATTTATGGTGAATGTATGATTTTGAAAAGGTATTATTATATGAAAATATAATTTTATAACACTTGGAAATTTTTTGAGAACAAAGAGGGAAACTCAGATATCTTGGTGGGTGGGAAAATACTACTATGATAGTGATCTGATTGTGGTATCAACCTCATTTTACGTAGCATGTTTGACGATGAAAATATGAAATAAACATTGATTATATTTGAGACCACTAATAAATTTGTATTAACCATATTTATGTCTCATGAATAATATGATTATTGGTTATGGTTATTTTTACCCCATGATATGATGTACGTAGGGCCTCCAAGCTTGCTAGTTCCTATGGGTATTCCAGCAACTACTACTCATTGGCTAAATCATATTTACCATTGGCACACAGTGTGATTTTATGAAAAATTCAGTATCATGTTATTTTTATCAAGATGTTTACATTCATCAAACTTTCCCTCTATAAATACATTTTTATTTAAAGTTACACCTTTTCAAAAAAATTCTAACATTTATTTTTTATAAAATGTTGCCTAAAATGTTCATCTAAAATTGTTTATCAAATTGAATCCTTTTTTGGAGGGATACAATTGGGGTTAGGATCACACCATAAATACAAATTTTGTTGTATGTAAGATGGATAATGATTGATAGAGGTAAGGTAACAGTCTTCAGAGATGGTGGTTGTAACATCCCGACCCGACTTACCATTCAACCCGGTAGCCGGACTGGTCACCACATGGCCTCAAGAGCATCTCCCCAAACACCAAAGGATACCAAATAGAAGTGATGGCCTAGGTGAGTCTATGGGGTGACTATGCCATCATTACCAAAGCATCACAGCATAATTACAACATACAATACCACAAGAAGGTAACCAGTAGACAACACATAGATAGTAGAAATATATAAAAAATAGAAAGACATGACATAGATATAATGGGGAAAAGTGTAAAAGAGTCTATAAAATAGCCCAATATGGTACAAGTCAATACAGTACAATACATGTATACAAAATCCCAAAAGAAACGAATATGTATCCCCTGTCGCATCACAAGCCTCACCTTGGTCCTGTGTGATTCCACTCCGAGCAGAGAGTCACGTACCTGTACAAGGGACTTTCCCCTTATCCGTACCAGAAATCATATAATCTGATTGGGTCTAAAAACATTACCCAAACATTGTGTGAGACAAAATCCCAGTAGTCAACCACCAATGATTTGTGCTAATATGTTAGTAAATATATAAAACAACAGTGTAATATGGAAAGAAGTAAATAAGGAAAACTATCAAGACCGACACAAGCTTTTGCTTTGTCTTGGTGTCACTTCAAGTATCCATTCCATTCATTAAAAACCTCATTCAAGTGTTAAAATATTCCTTAAACATGTTCCTGGAATAGTCAATTCGGAAACCGGACATCATTCAGGGAGAAAATCTACCAACACCCTACAAGCCTATTTCAGAAAACCACCGAGGTACCCAAACTTTCTCTAGGTGCGGTATAGAATGTCAAATGATCTCGTACCTATTATCCTATAAATAATATCCCGGTGTCACCCATGAAATATTATTCAATGTTGAGTCCGTCTATGGCATCTCACGTGGGATCCATAATTCACTCGACATCTCAGTAAAAAGTCTCGTATGAGTCTATCCATGGCAACTCACATTGGTTCCATGATTCACCCATGACTTGTTTTTACATTTAAAGTTGTTCAAAGCATTTAACTCATGTGGGCTAGCAATTCAATAATTAAAATACAAGGATCAAGTAGAAAAACTCCATCCCATACTTGAAACCATTCCAATTCCAATTTCATTCTATTGCAATTACATTCATATTCAATTCCATTTTAAACAACCAACAAGGGAAATTAAAAACACACCTCATATGCATCCTAAATCAAAAACCATAAAAGAGTAATTCAAGGCAACGCACCTAAGGGTTGGTTCCTGTCCATGTAATACAACTTAAATCAAGCACACATCATCCTGTTCAGATTACCTACAACATGGTAGGTAATTAAGGGGTTACATTTCATGTTCATGCGACACCCCAAAAGTGGGAGTGCGACACTCCGGCATATATAAATAGCTTGATAATTAGATAAAAGAAAGAGACCACCTACTTTAGGCTCGTACTAGATAACTTGTCCAATATCAGGATTTTATTCTTCCTTGCTTGGGAGAAATCTAAAGAACAAACGAACAACATGATATTAGGGCATATAAGCCTTAATCAAATCTGCATTCGTTGTAACCAAAAGAATCGAGGATGATTAAAAAGGAATCAATGACTTACCTTTGCTGGTCCAACAAGATGAAAGGCGCTCGAATCGGAGTTAGGACGGAGGAGAAGGATCAAAATCCTCCAAAGCTCGTTTGAAAGCTCCCCCTGTTATGTAGTTGAAGAAATGGGGTTAGATTTAGGTTTTATAAAAATTTAATCAATTTATTTAAAAATTAATTAAATTTTCAAAACATAGCAAGTCACATGGTATACCCTCACGGTTTGACAAAAAGTGCTTAGACCTTGTGGAACTTAATGGAAGGGAAGGGGAAACCGCACGGCCACCCCACACGGTTTCCTAAAACCTTGCACAGGCTATGTGTAGGCCTCTACCAAGCCTACACCAAGGTGCAGGGTTTACCCAGGCCATGAGCAGATCATGTGCTAGGCCATTTCGAGACTAAAACATGGTTTCGGGCTCTGAACAAGCACCAGACACCTCCGTAACTCCCTCGGTAAAGATAGGCATCCACACTAGGCCTCAATAGAATAGTTAAATTGAAAAGAAAATGATTTGTACCTCATAAGAAAACCCAGGTTCATACAATCTTCCCCCCTTATACCAATTCATCCCTGAATATCTCTCTTAAGGGTGGTCAAGATACGTCAGCGAATAGCTCCTGCCACTGAGCACTTACGTTAGCCTCTCACTCCCATGTCGCGTCCGGAAAATGAACGTGCTACCATAGCACCTCTAATAGAGGAACTAACCGACCATAGAGAACCTCAATTCTCATATCAAAGATACGAATCAGATGCTCTTAAAAGGATGCATCAACCTGAAGCTCAACCTCCTCAGGATGGAAGGTATGTGATGGGTCTTAATAGTATCACCGTAATTGAGAAACATGGAACATGTTATGCATGGCTCCATACCTCTGAGGTAACTGCAACTGATAGGCTACCGGCCCAACCATATCCAGAATCTCAAAAGGCCCAACATATCTCAGTGATAGCTTACCCTATCTTCTGATCTGTCTATGTCCCAGCCTCGATGAAACACATAAGAAAACCTGATCCCCGGCCTCAAATACTAGGGATCATCTATGGATATTATCATATTTCTTCTGAAGAGACTGTGCAGTAGCCATCCGCTTCTGTATCAACTAGACTAGCTCAAGAAGTTTCCTGAACAAGACACAGTCCCAGTAAAGCTTCCTCATGTACCTCTATCCATCACAGAGGTGATTGGAATGGACTACCATATAAAGCCTCATACGGTGCCATCTGTATAGTCTCCTGATAACTGTTGTTATAGGAAAATGAAACTAGGGTAATATACCTCTCCCATTAGCCCCCAAATTCCAGGACGCATGCTCGCAGCATGTCCACTATCACTTGTATCATATGCTCTGACTGGACATCAGCCTGAGGGTGGTATGTTGTGCTTAGGAGCACCTGTGTACCCAGCGCCCTCTGAAGACTCTACCAGAAACATGATGTAAAAAGAGCATCCCTGTCTGAAACAATTGTGTGTGGGACCCCGTGGGGTCGTACTATCTCCCAGATATACAACCTTCCCAGCTCATCAACACTGAAGGTCTCCTTGGTCAGTAATAAATGAGAAACCTTCGTGAGCATGTCTACCACAACCCACACAACATCATTACCTCGGGGTGGCCTCGAAAAACCCGTCACGAATTCCATCGCAACATCATCCCATTTACACTCCGGGATAGGTAGCTACTGTAAAATCCCAGCAGGACGCTGGTGTTCCGCCTTCACCTTCTGACAGGTGGACCATCTCATGATGAAACTTGTCACTTCCCTCTTCATACCTGGCCACTAGTACTATCGGTGCAAGTCACGATACATCTTAGTGACTCTGGGATGAACTTCCCAAACTGAATCATGAAACTCCCACATTAGCTCCTCTCTAATATCCACCTCAACCCATACATGTCCTTGGATACGAAGAACATCATCCTCGCCTATCGTCCAACCAGGAGGAGGGTCCTCACCTGACACACCTTCTCGTAGAACTAGGCCTTCTGAATCTAATAACTTTATCATCCTTACTCGTTCTTGGAGGGTAGAAGTCATAGCTAAGGATGATAGAAAAGACTGCCCTTAGCTATTCTGCACATTAAGATGCATCTCAGAGAACAAGGACATAAGCTTGCATTCGTTGTTGGCCTATTGCATAGCCTGTATTTGGTCCTCCTGCTCAATGCATCAGCCACAACAGTACCATTACCAGGCATATAAGCTAACATGAAATCAAAGGACTATCGGTACTTGACTCACTATCACTGCCGAAGATTCAAATCATGCTGAGTAATGATATATTTGAAGCTCTTGTGGTCTGTGTACACCACAAAACGCTCTCCCAATAAATAGTGTCTCTAATAGCGCATTGCATGAAAAACTGATGCTAGCTCAACATCGTGTGTCGGATAATTCCTCTCATGTGGACTTAACTGAAGAGATCTGTATGCCACGACTCTATCTCCCTGCATCAACCCTACACCAATCCCAATACATGATCCATCACAATTGACCATGTAACTCTTCCCCTATTCTGGCAGTATCAGGACTGGTGCGGATGTCAACCTTCCTTTCAGCTCTTAAAAGGCTGCTTCACAAGCATCTTTCCATACAAATTTCGCTCCCTTCTTAGTCAAGACTATCAAGGGCGTTTCTAAGCATGAGAAATCATGTATGAAACGATGATACTAACCAGCAAGCCCCAAGAAACTCCATATGTCGAAGAAATTCTTAGGTTGTTCCCAAGAAACCATAGCTCTTACCTTCTCTGGGTCTACAAACACTCCTGTATCATAGATAACCTGGCCCAAGAAGTGAATCTGATCCATCCAAAAGTCGAACTTAGTAAGATTTGCATATATATGATTCTCTCTTAGTGCATTCATGATGATCTCAATATTATGGGCATGGTCATTTTGATTTCTATAATACACCAAAATATCATCCATGAAAACCTCGACGAATGAATCCATGTATGGATGGAACACACGATTCATCAATTCCATGAAGACTACTGGCGCGTTCGTGAGACCTAACAGCATAACCAAATACTCATATAAACCATACCTGCTACGAAAAGTTGTATGAGGTATGTCTGCAGGTCGAACACGCACCTGGTGATACCCTCACCTCAAATAACTTTTCGAGACCACCCTAGCTCTATGAAGCTGATCAAAAAGGTCATCTATCTGTGGCAAGGTTTATCAGTTTTTAACCGTCATTGGGTTCAGATACTGATATTCCACACACATCCTGAGAGTCATGTCTGCCATTTTCGCAAAAAGGACTGGAAAAACCCATGGAGAAGTACAGGGTCGAATAAACCATTTTTCCTCCAAATCCTCAAGCTATTTATTGAGCTCTTACAACTCCGTCATATCCAACCTGTATGGAGGAATGGATAATGGTGCAGATCGTGGCACTATCTCAATGGAGAATTACACCTCTCTCTTAGGAGGTAAACCAGAAAATTCGTCAGGAAAAAAACCCTGAAGTGCTCAACTACTGGAGGACGGTCCGTCTGACTCACTCCTTTATCATCTAGAAACAAACTAGTGATATGGGCTGTCATCCCGTCCAGTCCACAATTCTCTGGTCCAGCTCATCTTTTTTTGAGATCTCGCTCACCCTTTAAGAGTAATCACTACACCCTCTGGTGATGTGAAAATCACCCTTCGGTGGTAAAATTCAATGTAGGATCGGTAAGCTACTAGAAATTCCATACCGAGAATGACATCAAAACCTGTCATCTCGAGAACATAAAGATCCAAGATAATGTGACACCCTCCAAACTCAAGGGGGTACCCTCTGCACTGGAATACAACCTCTTCCCTAACTCCTAGTGGTGTGTCTAGCGTCAGGACTCCATTAGAAGAAAACACAACTAGCCTGAGGATTTTCACTATAGGAACAGATATAAAATTATGTGATGCACCTGTATCAAAGAGGACAGATGAAATAACCGATGCTACTAAGATCGTACCTCTCACCGTAAATAGTCCCTCTCCCTGATCCTCAGAATTAGGATGCACTGCATACATCTGGCCTAAAACATAGCCCTGAAATACAACCTCACTACCCAGAGCTGGCCCACTATGATACCTTGGTGTACCCTGTTCCTTTCTACCACTGCCACAACCACTACCTCAGCCTGATCATCCAATCGCACCCCAACTCCCTGTCTGATGAGAAGTTGTCGACCCTGTTCCTGCATATGGAGTCCATGTAGACCCTCTATCGTTGGCTGCTGGTAAAAATGTTCTCCAGAAACATTGAATATGACCCATCTTGCCACATAATCGGCACTCGACTGGGTCCCTCGAACACTGTGATTTCATGTGTCCTAGCCTAGCGCACTGGTAGCACCTCAGGTTCCTAAATGAAGATAGATTCTGAATGATAGATTCACCGTGTGGATTCTCCAAACGAAGCATCCTACTAACAGTCACTGCAGTACCTGATCTTGATGATGAACCACTTTGTCTTGCACCTCCAGCCTCTCTCAGGTTACGTTCAGTGATTAGCGCCTGGTTCACAATTCCAGAAAGGATAGTCAACTGGAAGATATCTACCTAAGATCGGATGTCATATCTCAGACCATCCTCAAAATGTCTGGCCCTCGACAACCCATCGGCCATCAGGATATGTGTGGAGTGCTGAAGCTCAGTTAAAAGGGATGAGTATTCCATCACTGATAACACGCCCTATTCCAGATGAATGAACTCCTGCTCTCAATCAGCCCTCAATGTCTCAGGATAAAATAAATCATAGAAGTTGGTATGAAACTCTATCCAAGCCATCATCCGATGATGATTTGACTGGGTGATCAAGTCCCACCACCTATTGGAGGAATCACAAAACATGTACGCAGCAAGCATGACCCACCTCTCTGGAGGCGTCTCCAAATGATCAAAGATAGCTAGTATCACCTATAACAAGGACTCTACAACCTGTGGCCCATCATCCCCTGAAAACATAGGCGGATGCTGTTGCTGGAACTCACATGTCAACTCTTCTATAGTCGGGGAAGGTCGTGGTTCTCCCTGAATGGTTTGCATAAAACGCAACAATCTCTCGTAGAATTTTGCCTGAGTACCTGTGTCCGGTAGAACCGCTGTGCTGCAACTGGCACAACTAGGGTTTCCTCAAGTAGCCCATGGCCTACCATCTATGGAATGTGGTCGTCGCTACTCTATAGACCTACGACTGGAGGTCACCGTGGTGGCATGACTCTGCAATTCCAAACACACGCCTAAGTGCAAGATTTTTAATGAGGTCTGAAACTCACGCATACAAGAACCCGGAAAATATAGGTCAAGACCATCCTAAAAACCACATCAACAAACTGCTTGCTTCTAAATCTAGCAATGCATAAGGAACATTTACAAATAACTACTAGAGTAACTAACTCTTTCCCACTCAGAAGCCGGGTCTAGGTCAGTCTATTTTTTCAACATTCATTCTTTTAACATACCTTTGTTCAAAAGCTTTAACCAAAGGCCCACCAAGTTCCGATCCCTCAAGGCCCATAAGACCTCGTGAATCAAAATTTTATACCCATATAACCATGTAATTTAATTTCATTTAGCATTTACATACCATTGGTGCATCATTTCCCAATCTATAAGGGTCCATACTCCTTACGAATTGAAAGATGATGTCGCTCTTCATTCATTGCACCCAATCTAACATAGCAGTAGGCACACCTATTAATCTACTACCAAAATAGCTTGCAATAGCTATCCAAACACCTATAACATCAGAATGAAACATCTAATGAATCCTAGATAGCATGGTGTAATGCATGATATGTTATTCCTATCAAGGTGTCTATATGATGAATTAGATGGAAAAACCTCATCTCATTGGGTATCAACGAAATAGAACCCACAATAATTGTTAATAGTATCACCCAAAACCATGTGTGTCACCCAATGTTGAAATCAGAATAGCTGTAATAATCAAAACCAGAAACACAATTCCATATGAGGCAACTTAGATTTTCCCTATACACAGTTTTGCAACTCCTGGGAAAAGTTTATTACCAAAGACCCTTCCGTTCCTACTCTTGTCTATAGTCTCCAAACAGTAAGTCAAATCAGAAAAGGAAAAAGCCCTTTGATACCACTTTGTAATTTCCTGACCCGACTTACCATTCAAACTGGTAGCTGGACCAGTCGCCACATGGCCTCAAGCGCATCTCCCTGAACGCCAGATGTTGCCGACTAGCAGAGAGGGCCTAGGTGAGTCTTTGGGGAGACTATGCCCTAATTACCAAAGCATCACAATGTAATTAAAACATACAATAGTGGAATAAGGTAACCAGTAGACAACACATAGATAGTATAAATACATAAAAAATAGAATGATCTGACATATATATAATGGTGAAAATGGTACAAGAGTCTAGAAAATATACAAAGATGGTACAAGTAAGTACAATACAGTACAAGTTTACAAAATCCCAAAACAAACCAAAATGTATCCCATGTCGCTTCACAAGCCTTATCTTTGTCCTGTGCGCTCCCACTCCGAGCATCACGTCAAGAACCTGTACAAGGGCCTTTCCCCTTATCCATACCTGAAATCATATAATCTTCTTGGGTCCAAAAACATGACCCTAACATGGTGTGAGAAAAAATACCAGTATCATCCACCAAAGATAAATGCTAATCTATCAGTGAATATATAAAAAAGAAAGTGTAATCTGGAAAGCAGTAAACAAAGAAAACAAGCAATATTGACCAAAGCTTGTGCTTTGGCTTGGCTTCACTTCAAGTATCTATTTCATTCATTAACCACCTCATTCAAGTGTTCAACCATTCATTTAACCCATTCCTGGAATACTCAATTCGGAAACCATGCATCATTCAGGGAGAAAATCCACCAACACCCTATAATCCCGTTCCAGCAAACCTCCTAGGTACCCGACCTCACTCAAGGTGCGGTATAGTCTGTCAACTGATCTCGTCCCCGAGATCCTATAAATAAGATCTGGGTATCACCCATTACATATCATGCCATGTTGAGTCTGTCTATGGCATCTCATTAGGGATCCATGATTTACTCGGAATCTTAGTAACAATTTCCATATGATTTCATCCATGGAAACTCACATTGGTTCCATGATTCACCCATGACTTGGTTTCACATTTAAAGTAGTTCAAAGCATTTAACTCACGTGGGCTAGAAATTCAAGAATTAACATACAAGGGTAAAGGGGAAAAAATAAAACCCATACCTGAAACCATTCCAATTACAATTTCATTCTATTGCAATTACATTCATATTCAATTCCATTTTTAACAACCCACAAGGGAATGGAAAAACACACCCAATAGGCATCCTGGGTCAAAAACCATAAAAGAGTCATTCAAGGTAATGTACCCAAGGGGTCGTTCCCGTCGAAGGAATAAAACCTAACTCAGGCACACATAATCCTATTCAGATTACCTACAACATGATCAGTAATAACGGGGTCAAATTTTAGGTTCAAGTGAAACCCCTAAAGTGGGCGCACAACACTCTGGCATATATAAACAGCTTGAAAATTAGCGAAAAGCACGAGACCACGTACCTTAGTCTCTTACAAGATAACTCGTCCACTATCAGGCTTTGATTCATCCTGTTTTGGGAGAAATCTGAAGAATAGTTGAAGAATGAGAAACTAAGTCATATGAGCCTTAATCCAATCTGTATTTGTTGTAACCAGAAGAATTGATAAGAATTAAAAAGGAATCTAGGACCTACCATTGCGGATCCAATAAGATGAACGACGCTCGAATCGGATTTTGGACGGAGGAGTAGGATCAAAATCCTACAAGGCTCATTTGAGAGCACCCCCTGTTGTGTGGTTTTTAGAAATGGGGTAAGGTATAGGTTTTATAAAAATTTAATGAATTTATTTTAAAATTAATTAAATCTTCAAAACACACCAGGTCGCACGGTTTTCCCGCACGGTTTGAAAAACCGTGCGGAGTCCGTCCTGACCTTACTGGAAGGCAAGGGGAAACCGCACTGCCACCCCACACGGTTTCCCCAAACCGTGCACAGGCTGTGCGAAGGCCTCTGCCAGGCCTACACCAAGGCACATGGTTTACCCAGGTCGTGTGCAGTCCGTGTGCCATGACATTTCCATCCTAAAACTTGGTTTAGGGCTCTGAAAAAGCCCCCGAAACCTCCGTAACTCACTCGGTAAAGTTAGGCATCCACAATAGGCCTCAACAGAATAGTTAAACTAAAAAGAAAAGGATCCATACCTCGTACAAAATCCCAGGTTCTTACATTGGTTCTGGATGTAAGATTCTATTACAGTTTCACTGTTGTGGAGATATCTTGTTATTGATGTCCCTTTGCCTTGTGGTGGGTTTGATGATTTACATATTGCTCCACTTGAGTTATGGAAATCTTGGGGATTTTTTTAAACCATTCAATTTAGTTCTTAATTTTTGTTAGGGCTTGTTTGGGGTGAATTTTCAAATTAATTTTTTTTATAGTTGTTGGTTGAATAATGTGTCTAAACATGGTAAATTGTTCCAAACACTTTGTTTATGATACTAAGGCACCAATTCCATCCTATAAGAATATGGAACACCCTTTGGGCCAATACATGGACTGTGGGAGCCGGTTTGGATGGAAACCTGATCTGGTTCATGAAACAATATGTGCCAGAAAAATGAAATCATCCATATTTCATAAATATATGAATTACCCAATAAATTAAATGTGTGACATAAAATTTTCTCATATCATAATCCAATGTTATTTCTAAAGGATGTTGATTGAGAAATGAAAATATTTTTTCTACTACACTATTAATTGAAGGAAAATAGGATAATTATATATGTCATAGACATATATAAAGAATTTAATATAAGTTCATTCTATTAAATATAGAAATAGAGCGAGTTAAGGAGTGATAGATCACAACCCAAAAAATGGATGGTTTAGAGATATCCAAACATCGAGTATGAATCAATACATATGTTCTTTTTCATCAAAAATAATTTACCAATGTTAATAATTTAATATATTAATAAACATTTTCCTGTTTATTAATCATTTTCTTTAATTTATTGTTTCTTTATGATTATTTGATTAATTAATTAAAATCAAACTTGATGTTATAATTATATTATACCAATATATCTAAAAATACCATTGGAATTTTGAATCTGATAAAAGAGTTAATTAATCTAACATATATAGAATAATAAGAATCACATAATAATATTTTGTATATCAACTATAATTCTAAAATCAACCATGAATGGTAGTTATGAAATTTGATTGATGTTACAATCATTGAAATGGTAGGGCATACATACACTAAGTAACATTTAAATTTTTCAACAATAATTATATAAAATAAAATATAGTTTTACTTATATATCTACAATGATCCACACATTATAAGTACCGTATTATTTTCATAAATACATATATATATATATATAAAATCCTCATGATGTGGTAATGGAAGAAATGAATCACATCACTTTGCGAGTGAGGAAAACTACACTGAATTAATAGTTTTATTAAGTATTTTTTAAGAGGTTTGATAAACCTCTTGTAACATACCGAGTTTTAAAAAAAATACTATGTTTCATATTGTACATGATAAAGCACATTAAGTTGAAATGAATTATTAAATATTATTTTTATTATGATAGCATTAAAACCTAGTAGTAAAAATGAAGACAATTAATATTATTAATTGAATCATGAAAATAGGGTTAAAAATGTTTATATAATGATTCATTGGTTAAAATAATTGAAAATAAAAACCAATTGTATATAAGGGATGTGATTTTATGAAAAACTATTTAAGTAAGAATGATTTAAAAAAAATCACTCTTATTTGATTATTGTAATAAAATATATATGAAATATATTTAATTTAATTTTTAAAATTCATCTTATGTATTTTACATTCCTAATATAAGAACAAATCTAATTTTATGAATAAAATAAATATTTAAAAAAAAGGCATTTTGGGGTCATTTGATAGAGAACACATTTTAAATTTCATTGGTGAAACATTAATAAGTTTTATTTTAAAAAATAAAATTATTCATTGGAAAAGGGACATCCATATTTACGTTGGTTGAGTTTTTGTTATATTTTTTAAAAAAAATTTATTTTAATGAATAGTGAAAAATAATGCATTTTCGATCAAAATTACTTTTTCAGCGAATTTATTTATAGTGTAAAATAATATTTTTGAATGATTTAAATTGTAATTAGATTATTTTTTATAATTTTATCTAATTTTGTTTATTGGATGTAATTTCACATTTAAATTGTATATAAACTCATGTCAGATTTTAATGGTTTTTCCTTTAAAAACATTGGCTTTCTCATTTTGTCAATGAGATCAATTTCAATTTAATTAATGAAATATCTATGTATTAAATTTTGAAATTTGGATTGTATATTTTTAATAAGTGATTCCAAATTATGTTAAGAATGTATTTTTATTTTTTGGATATTATTTATAGTAATTACGGTAATTTTTATTTAACGTAGTTGAAGGTAAATCAGGTATATTAGGGTAAAAAAATGACAAGGAGAAAAAAAATTACTCTAACACCTTTAAAATCATATTAAATGAATAAATTTATAGTATTAACACCAATTTATCATAATTGACTCATTTATGATACATTTTTCAATTTAATTGATATAGATAATATCAAAACAAAAGAAACTGACAACATATCACCCTATTATTTATTTTAACTATAATAATTTTACTATATGGATAAACAATATAAATATTTGACACCAAATAGTCAATAGAATGATAATTAAATTATATACATCATGTGAAATAATTTATAATATTTAGAGATCATATAATTTCCATAACTACTAACACAACAGTGATACAATAATTATTTTAGAAACAGAAATATCAAATAAATTATAAGTAAAATAACAAAATAAATATAATTATAATTATTTACAGTACTAATTGAATTTTATAAGTTAATATGACATATTATAATCCATTAAAATGTTTATTGAGGTTATATATTTTTTTGAGTTTATTTAAATTTTATTAAACTAATAGTATCTAAATTGACACATTTAATATATGATAAAAACAATATTTTATTAAATTATTTAAAAATATTATAAATATTAAAAAAATTTAAACTTTAACCTGATAAGTAATAAATTTTCATAAATTTTATATTTTGGATATATTAACCTCATATATGTTAAATTAATAGAAATTTAATATTGAATATATTACTACAATAATTAAAATTAAAATAGAGTGATTAAGGGTATGCCAAAAAATAAAGATCAAAATAAAATAAAAACACATGCCTAAAAAGTAGTGAATGAAATTATTTAGAACTATAATACTATTATATTATATATAACTCTTGTTGGTGTTATTCTGATTTAGAAATTAAATTTTATTAATTTAAAATGTTATGAGTTTCCAAGGGTTCCCCTCACCCTCTTATAAAATTGTAAACACTCTTTTTTGTTAATAACACATCAAAACTCATTTGGTTCATAAAGTATATAACCAATACACTTCCAAAAATATCTCCCAGAATTATTGAGGCATTATTTTAGTGTTAAACACCGCCTGATATTTTTTATGGTTTTCATCCAAGGTGATCAACTGGTGAAGAGGTTTCATTTTATTTGAGTATTACTGTTTAATTTCTTCTTCCACTTCCATTGAATCTCTTATATCCATGATAAATTAATTAATAACTTATACTAAATATAATAGGATTGTATTATTTTAACATCATCACCTGAATCCATATACAATTTCATCATATGGGAATTTTACTTTTCAATTGTGTCTACGGTGGACTACCACATGTCGAATCAATATAGTTTTATTTTCATCATCGTCATTTAAAACTGGTTATAATGAAGGAATAAAATGTCCATATGTAATATTAATTATAAATTTTTGATTATAGGATAATAATATATTAATTAATTTCTTACTTTCCATGCATATAAAAAATACAACGACATTCATTCATATGTGTGAACTATCTCCTCCACGAAACGATGTGATCCATTTCTTCACTACATAACTTCTGTGATATATATAAATATATTTAATTGAATAAAATCATCTTTATTATGTTATTCTCATTTAGGAATTCTAAAATAATTCATAAATTCTTTCTGTAATGATCAATTTAAAATGGGAAACATTACCCATGGGTAATTCTGGTTTATCGTCTCTATGATTGGAAAGTTGTTCTCATTTATTATATGGGTTTAATGAATATATTTAATGCTATAATCCATATAAAAAATTTATTATTATTTCATGAATATTATACTAGATATGATGGACTTATGACCACATTGACAATTTAAATTCTACCAAGTTCATTTTCTACTCAAGTACAGAATATCCAGAAAACATACGATATGAACAAAAATAATTATGTGATTTTATAACATGGTATTAAGTGATATAAAAGGAATAATCAAAATTAAAAATGTTCTCAAGAATTTATAAATTATCCTATGTTTGTTTTTTATGAAGATAAAGATTGGTTGAGATGATTTAGACTTGATATAATGCATTTCATATCAATTTACATTCCATTGAGACTTATTTGTTGTTTCAGACCAATTATATTATTTCTGGTGTGTATAATATCATTTTATATACTATATCATGAATATATATACTATAAATATATTATAAGATTTTATTAATTTTATTCATAAATTAGTTTTATTTATGTATTTCACAAGTGGTAAGGGATATTTTAACTCAAAACATTGTCATATTGTTTTTATGATTAATTCTTATAAATCGTTCTATTTTAAGATAATTTTTTAAAAATTATTTTTATGAAACTATTTATAGGAACATTAATGATTTATAGTTGAAATGTTTTTATTTTTTCACAAATGTTTTCATAATGGTATACTTGTAAGGTACATCATCTCAATCTCATTTCATTGAGGAATATTCTGATGTTGTACACAATATTCTTCTATAAGGTGTGTAATTAACCCCTTTTAATTTTCATTCATTCCAATTTTATCCAACATAATATTTTTATGATGTGTTTTAGATTTTTTAAAAAAAATAAAAAATGAATTTTGTAACATTTGCAGTGAAAAAAATTCTCTACCACCATAACTGTTATTTGATGTTGTGATTTCTCTATAAGACATAATGTAATTTAATGTAAAAAATCACCTTACTCACTTTTGGGTATTTTTTAATTGAAAATGTTTTTGAAATTGGATTTCCTATTTCTATATCATGAAATTATTTCTTATGATTGAAAATAAAATATAATGAGTAAGATGTTGGTAATAGAAATATTTTATGTGTTCTGATTATATAATTAAATTTGGAAAATTGATGGGACGTCACATGATATATCAAATATGGTTGGATACATGATAAACCAAAGACATGTGGTTTTGTGATAAACCAAGGAAGGGTTTTTACATTATAACCACTAATGAATTTGGTGTTTAAGTCAGTTGTATGACTATTCCATTTGTAAGAGTTATATCTGTGGAATTCGACCACAACCTTATTCCATTGAAGTATAAATATTTCACATGTTACCATTATATGATATAAGTGATTTCAATTTGTTTTATGGTAATATTAAGATAAAAAAAATGGTAATCAATAATTTTATATTTAGTTAAGAGTATTTACAAATTATTAAATGTTAAAAGTATTACATAATGATAAAGTATTCTTGGATGACATGTTTTCTCAAAGATAATAGATTTCTTTATTTGTGTATTCCATCCTGATATATTTTTGATCCTCTCACATTTTTAACTGTATTTCATATTATTTAAGGGTGAATTGTGTCAATAATGGAATCAAGGAAAATTTAAGATTATTATCCCTGAAAAGAAATCATGTTACTTTTTAAAAGTTTTTTTGTTAGGAAAGAAATTAATAATTCTAGATGTGTCCAATTTGTATTAGTATTTATTATACATGAAATAATTTTGTAATATTTCACAAAATTTATAGATATTAAATTACCCACAATGTGGAATAATGTGAAATTCTTCCCATAAATCAAAATTATGTAATTTTTTTGGTTGGGTCTTTATTGATGGAATAAGAGGATGGTTTAGACAATATTAGTGATTATCATGTCTTCTTATGAGTTAGGGATATCATCATGTATTTATAATATTAAAGGAAAATCAGAAGTTCTATTACTTAGAAATCCATTTTGAGTCTTTAGGTTCCAAAATTGTATGGTGATAAAGGCTATTTTTGGAGACATTAATTTTTGAGGTAATTATGTATAATTACTTTTGGAATGAAAAAAGAAAGGAATGAGATCAAATTTGAGGTTTAAATATGTTATCATTATTATTGATTATTTTATCTCATTTTTTTTGGAATTTTAATATATTATGTAATTTTATTAATAGGAAAATTATTATGAAGGGTGAAAACCTATAGTGTCAAAAAATCCTGCATGAATCAAACCCACAACCAATGTGTGACAACAATTTAACTCCATACATTGGCCTATATAAAGTCCCTATATACTATGATTTATATTTTTAGATATTAATGTTCATGGAAAAAGAATAATTTGAATTTTGACCCTTATGTTTTATTAAATGGGTATCCTAGGTTTTTGTAAATGATTTGGGAATTTAGTGATAATTTTTATTTTGGAAGACCATTATTATTTTTGATATCATTAGAAAGTTAAGGTGAATAGAATAAAAAGTTATTTAATTTTTTTGGTTTAATTTAAGAATTTTTTTTGTATTAATCTATTAATTTATTATTGACTTATGTTGATTTTGGTCCTTTATGGAAATGATTAACCTAGCATGGAAAAAATGGGATTTAGTTAATTATATTTTGGTCTAAGACATTAAGAGTGATTGATGATATTTCAATATAAATGGTAAAATATATCTCAGAAGACTATGTGATCATATCCTTATGTATTTTGGGTTTCCATCTTATTTTAGATTACTTTGATTAATTTTAAGGATATCTAACTCTTGAATAGTCTGTATAAAATGTTGGGTATAAATGTTAAATTTTGGATATTAAAAGTAGTATATCTTATTATAAAGGAATAATTTATTTGGGTAATTATCTTATATTATCTATATCATTTTGGTTTTGGTTAATGTTTGATTATAGAAGATATATATAGTTAGTTTTTTGTGGATTGTGTGATTCCATAGAAGTTAATTGATCGTATATAATATATTTTTGGAGAAAAAGATGAGTTTGTGGTGGAAATTGATTAATAGATGAAACTCTCCATGTCAATCTAATATTTTTCTATATGTAATATGTTGAGGAAGTAAAAAAATCATCAACTTTATTATATTTAAATTAAAATAAAAGTGTTTTTTATATACATTTCCAACTATGATGTCAATGAATATTTAACACAACAAAAAACTATAGCCTTTTGATAGTTATATTTTTCCTTAAAATGTTTTCTACCATTCTCCATCAGAATAGTATTATTAGTAACTTTTCCATACCAATGTTTTTGTTATATGGAATCCCGGTATGTGTTATCTTAGTTTACCTTTGTACTTTCCATTCACTAAAAGTGGATGTTTTGTTAGTAATTTTTCCAATATGAAATTCCAATAGAGGTATTTTGAAAATTCATACCATAGTTATCAACCATAAATTCAAAATTTCAGGATGAAATTTACCATATGGGTGGAATGAAACATCCAGAGTTTAAAACAAAATAAATACTATGTCTAATACCATACAAGATAAACCACATCATGTTTAAATGAATAATTACATATTTTTTAAAATGTTACAATTAAAAAGTATATGATAGAATAATATGAATGATTAGTAAAAATTTAATTATGAAAATATGAATTATAAATATTTATATAATGAATCATTGATTAAAAAATAATTAATGAATGGAAATTAAAACCAACTGAAAATAGAAGATGTATTTTCATGAAAAAACCTTTTACATATGAATAATTGTGTTTTTAAAATATTCAAATAACTATTGTTCAATTATATTAATGACATATATAGGAAATATATGTAATATAATTTTTAAAATTCCTCTTATATATTTTATATTCCTAATATTTGAACAAATATGATTATACGAATAAAATATGTATTTTTCAAGAAAGGTATTAATTCCATATTGTGATAGAGAATCCTTTTTAAAGTTACTTTTTTATACTTTTTATGTTATTTTTTACAAAATAAAAATATTAATTAGAAGAGGGACATCGAAAATTACTATGGATTAATTCTTGGTATTTATTATGATAAAATTCATATTTTAATGATTAATGAATAATACTACATTTAATTTCAAAACTACTTTCCCATATAATTTTATTATTGTGTTCAATTAACAATTTAATCATTTTAATGTACAATTAGATTTTATTTTTATCATATAATCCAATTATGGTCATTATAAGTAATTTCACATTGAAATTGGATACAAACACATGTCTATAGTTTTATGGTTTTTACATTTAAGGGCTCATACATGGCATCCAAGAGACCCAGTTTCGAATCAGTGTGTTGGAAAATTTCAAGGGGACTGTAGCATCACTGTAAAAATTATTGTAGCATGTACTAATAGGTGTTGTAGCAGTCATAACTATTAACTGATTTGGGATTTCAGGACACTAATTTTGTCCTACATGTATTAAGGCATTAAGGTCCTCAAAGACCATCAGGCCACATGGCCTTTAAGCCACAATGACCATGGAGTAGACTAGTTTACACAGAGCAGGCCCCAAAAGAGGATCATAGAAAAGTGTACCTGTCACTAGAGCAGAGCTAAATGGATTAGAAGAATGATAGGGTTTGGAAACCACCATCAAGACCAAGAACCATGCAACATTTCACAGGTCAACTCTGTATGATTAGTAATTCAAGATTAGGAGCTATGCATTCAATGTTGTATAAGCCGTGAATGGGTAGTTCTAGTGGGTTGGGCCTACATGTCATGTTTTGGGAAAAGTATGCCTCTGGGAATTTGTGTCATGTAATTGGCATTTGGGTCCTATTGGGCTTTGTTACATGGGATTAAGGGTCATTTAATTGTTATACTTCTACCCTTAAAAGGTGGATTATCTGTAATAAAATAATATGAAGGCCTTCAGGCCATTAAGGTAAAAAAACATACCTTTTAAATTTGTCAATGAGATTAATGTTAATTTTATTACTGCAACATAAGTGTTTCAATTTTGGAAGAATGGTTTTCTTATTTGGAATCAGTGGGTCCAAATTATATCAATATGTTACTTTTATTTTTTCTATATTATGAATATGAACTACAATTTTTTTATTTAACATAGTCAAGGGTAAATCATGTAAATTAGAGTAAATAACAATATGATAAGGGAAAAACAATTACTTTTAAACCTGTCAAAATTCTATTGGATAAATAAAATTACATCCTAAAAACCAAAGTATCAGTATTGATTCATTTAATGGAATTTTTTCCAGGAATGTGATTTACATATTATTACAACAAAAGAAAGCGACAACATGTCACACATTTATTTATTATAAGTATAATAATTTTAATATATGTATAAACATGACAAAAAATATATCATAAACAATCTCCAGATATCTACTGAAATTGTCCACATCCTTGGAATTTAATTTAATTTTTTAGTGGTCAAATATTTACCTTTAATAATTACACAACAATGATTTAATAATTATTTTATAAATAGAAATATCAAATAAATGATATTAAAACTACTAAAATAGACGTAATTAAATTTAATTAATGTATTCCCTGAATTATAAAGGATTCTATGAAATATAAGAAGTTTATTCAATGGTTAATTTTCAATTTTATCTATCTTGTTTAATTTTATTTAAATTATATGAAATGATTTTTGTGAAAATTTTCCCTATTCATATTTAATAATAATAATATTTTATTAAATTATATAAACATAATAAAAATATTTTAAAATTGTTATGTTACTATTATATGTTCTTAATATTTATGTAGTGTCCATTTATGAGAAATTTAACAAATATAAGCCAAATTTAAGGCCCATTAATATTGAAAATATAGTTACCATAGTCCAATTTAAAAACATATTAATTAAGGGAAAACCAAGAATAAAATGGTTAAAATAAAATATATACATGTCTTAAAAAAATTTATGAGAGTATTTTAACCATAATCATCTTATATTTTACATAACTCATAATTTAGTCATTTGGATGTATATATTAATTTATGTAAAATTTATAATTTAAGAGTTTCCAGAGGTGCCCCTCCCAGCTCTGATAAAAAGTTACCCATTATTCTCTATTACTCAAACTTTAAAACCCATTTGTTTCTACCATACTTTGACCAAAATCACTCCTAAAATTTCTCCCCATATATTTGAGAACTTATTTTAGGCCCAACACCATCCGTAGAGGTGATAACGTGTATTTCAAAGTGATCAACCGAAGAAAATGAATCATTTTTTTAAGTATTTATATTTTTCATTCCACAAATTCCTAAAAATATCCTCTAACTATGATGACATAATAAATCATGTATACTAAATATACTGAGATTTTATAATATTAATATCATCATAGGAATCCATTTCTAATTTTATGAAATGGAAAACAAACTTTTCATTCGTGTGTATGGTAGACAAATTTTTCGTGAATCGATATGGTTTTTTTCATTATCCTCATTAAATAATAGTTTTAATGATGTTATTAAATGTTCAATTTTATATTAATTAAATTTTACTAATTATAATATAAAAATATTTCAATTACATTTTAACTTTTTGTACGCATACAAATGATAACATTGTTCATGCGTGTGTGTGAACTATCACCTCAACGAAGCGATGTGATTCATTATTATTCACTAAATCAATTGTATGATATATATATATATATTTAAATAAATAAACTGATAGTAATGATGTTATAATAATTCTATAATTTCTAAACAATACCTTCCATATTTCCATAATGATCAATGAAAAATTGAATAAGTTACCCACAGATTCATATGGCTTACCATCTCTAGGATTGTAACGTTGTTCAGTTTTAATATCCATATTTAGTGAATTAATTTAGAGGTATGAATTATATAAAATTTTACTATTACTTCATGTATATTTTATTTGTATATGATGGACTTATTACCAAAAAGACTATTGACACGATACCATGATCATTTTCTACTGAAGCACCGAATACCAACATATTTTCCGATATAAACATAAATAATTATGTAATCGTAATAAAATTACAATAAGTTTTTTAATGGAATAATGAACATGAAAAATTCTCTCATCTTGTGTAAATTATCCTAATATTATTATTGTGGATGATAAAAAATGTTCAAAATGAATCAGACTCGAGGTAAAGGATTTTGTCTCAATTTACATTCCATTGAGAATTATTTTTTAATATGAACCAATTCACTTTAATATGGTGTGTATAATTAAATTTGAAACAATATATCATTAAAATACTTATTCTCATGGTTATATAATTTTTATTAATGTTATTCATAAATTTTTTTGTTCAAGTTTTTCTTACGGGGTAAGGGGAATTTTAACTCAAAACCTCATCATAATATTTTAATGATTTATTTTCATAAACATTTCTATTATATGTCCTTGTTTTAAAAATGGTTTTAATTAATTTATTGATAAGGAAATTAATGTTTTAAAATAAAAAATTCTTAATTTATATGAATTTTTTTCATAAAAGTCAATTTTTATGGAATTCCACCTCAATCACCGTCCCTTAAGCCATATTTTTATGTTTTACAACTCAAACATTTATATGGTGTATAATAAATCCTTTAAAAATTTAATTAATTCAATGTTTTTGAATAGTAATATTATTACAATTCATTTGACATTCTTAAAAAAACAAAAGGTATGGTTTTTAACGTATGTCATGACTAAAACAGTTCTGTCACTGTAACTGTTATTTGATAGTTTTTTCAATAAGCATGAATGTTTTTTAATGTAAATTTAATGCATTATACCCATTTTGTATGGTTTAGTATTGAATTTTTTTTTTAAATTGGAATGACCATTTCAATATATTTAAATTATTTCTAATTATTTTAAATGATTTTTTTAGTGAAATGTTGATAACTGAATTATTTTATGTGTTATGATTATATAATTGTACAGTGACATTTGATTGGAGGTTGTATGATAATTCATTGATGGGTAGATACATGATAATCCAATGATTGTTGGATCCACGAGAATCCAAGGATTGGTGGTCAATTCATCACCTTCAATTCATTGGGCATGGAAGTTTTGTTATATGGCTATTCTATTTGTAAGAGTGTTATTTGTGAATGTAGACTGTATGGTTATTCCATTAACGTTTGATTTCATCCCATTATAAATTTATATGTTATACTTGTTTTATACGGGTTTTATGGGTATATTTTGATTACAAAAATGGTATTAAAAAATAATATATTTAGTGAAGAGTGTTCAATACTTATTAATGGTAAAAAGTATAAATTTATGATAATGCATTCATGGTTTACATGTTTTCTTACTGCTAATAGTTTTCATTCTTGTCATTTACATTACTATGAGTTTTGTTCTCATTTGAAGATTGTAAATGGTTTTTTTCTGTCTTTAATGGAGACTATAGTCAAGGTTGGAATCAATGAATAGTTATTATAACTAATCATGAGAAGAAATTGTGTATCTTTTTAAATGTATTCATGTTCTAAAAGAAATTTAATTTGATTTAAGTTCCCAGTTTTTATTTCTATGATTATTTTATGTAAAAGTTGTGCCCTAATTATCTAATTCAAAAAACATGAAATGATTTTCAAATTTTAATAATGTAAAATTGTAGAATTAACTCAATATTATGAAATTATTATGGATGGTTCCTCATTCCTCTACTAAAAGAAATTTATTTATTTTATTAGTGGGTTTCAAAAAAAACTATTAAATATTTTGAATTTTTTAAATACTAACTCTTTCTCCTATTACTTCTCCCCCGAACACACACATTCTCCCATGAGAACCCCTTTTTCAACCCCTAGGAACCGCCCCATTATAGGTACTCAAGAGTCCCCATTTATTGTTGCTCCATATTCCACTGAGCCACCCCCCCCCCACCCCAGTGTATAAATCCACAATACTTGTCCCTTATAGGTGCTTAAGCTTCACACCGACTCCCTATACGTCTCCTTCATTACATATATTTATTCTCTTGTACAGTTTATTTTTTTTCTATTTTATGCTACATGTTTTGACAATTACAACAATATTATGTTCTAGTTATATTGAATTTCTATAAAACATGATGTCTTGGTGACTTCCACATGTTCTTTCCCAATCTTATGTTTTCATTATAACTATTATACTCTTTATTTAAATATTTAATCCTCTAGAGTGGAGATTCTTGAAGGTTTTATAAATCAATATATTCTTTATCAATAACCATCTCTCTTATTTATCTCTATCCACATTAACATATTGATCCCAATTTTTAAGGACTCAATGATTTTAATGGGTGTGTAAAAGAGACACAAAGACATTCTAGATTCATTTATTGTGAAAATAATTATGGGTATAATGATAATTTTGGTTTATTTGGATAATGAATTTTTTTAATACATTTTTTTTTCAAAAATAATAATATTTATTAATTTTATGTAAACATAAAATTTAATTTAATTTTTTTATATATAAAATATGGGATATTTGTGGTGTTGAAATAATATATAAAATATTAAATTTTATTTAAACATGAAAGACATTTGATACAACTTTGAATATAATTCATGTATCCTGTTATCGTATCTAATTAAATAAATTCTTATAAGGTAGTTGATTAATTATATGTTTTCTTTTCATGATGTGTCAAATAAATAACATTATATTGTAATGAAATTGAAATAATTTTTCCATCAAGAACCAATTAACAATAACTTATATTTTTTCATAAATTAATAATTTTATAGATTGATTATATTGTATTTAATGGAACTAATATATTATAATTTAATTATTAATCACGGTTGATGATTCTATGTAAATTTGAAAATTCATTTTGAATAGTCATATTAAAATATTTAGTAGTTATTTTGTAAACATTTTAATTTTTTTTACATTTATATTTACTATTTTTAAATAATTTGAGAAAAATTACTTTGGTTCATATAGTTGTGCTAAAACAAAAACATGATGTTATATTACAACATTGGTGATGTTCCGTGTTTTGGAAAAATATTTTTTAACATTCTCATGACATACATGGGATCCCAAAAGTGTAGTGAAAAACTTTTTTTCGATTCATGGAAAATCAGCATGATGATGTGACGAAATTCTAACTCTCTTCACATTTATCACTTCTTATATATGGTAATTATTAATTAGATGTGGAATAGTTTGGAATATATTTTTAATAGAGATGATCTATATTATATGGTCCTTAATACCTGATAAATTTTGGTTATTTATGACCACAAGTAATAATAATGTTGGGAGTAACATTTAAATATTATGGGAAGTTATAGTACACTATGATGTTGTGAAAGGAATGTGGTGACATTAATGGTATGATGATATAAATGATGTAATGATGATACTTGGATGAGGTCGAAGGATTTCAAGTGGAACTGAATATTCATTTGTGCTCTAAAATGGGACTATTTAATGATAATGGTTGATCATTTATGTATAAGTTTTGGTAATTTATAATGGTCTTTATAGTGAATAATCAATGGTTATTTTAGGTTAATATCAATAATACTTCCCAGATGATAACAATAATATTTATTTTAATTTTTTGTTTATTTAACTATTAATTTATCTTAACATATGACATGTAATTTGGTGATTAATTCCATATATTTGTTACTAGGGTTAGATGATATGTGTTTTCATAATATCTATGTGCAATTGATATATTTTCCACCCATGATGTTTCATTATGTTGATTAATATTTCTTGATGTATTAGTATTTTTAAGGAATTTTTATTTTTCTTGTGTTGTTCATTCTTATGATACTTATAACATTTTACCTGAGTAATATATTTAGGGTTTATTTGAATAAAATCCATTTTATTTAATTTTTTTAATCAAAGGGTTAGTGAGTGATGTGATATTGTTGTTCCTTGATAGATAATGGATCAATTATTTTTTATTTATTTTTCTTAAATATTATCAACTAATTATTAATAGTAATATTTTTTTTCATTGATTTATTTGTCTAACATTGTAATTTTTAGCAACATTATGAAATATATGGATAAAATTTGGATCAAATAACCAAAGTACACACATCAGTATAATAAGAATTTAGAGGATTTTTTGGATTTTTATATTTCTAATTGATATATTGATTGGAGAATAACATGTCCTTGTCGAAAATGTAAATTTAAAAGAATGAAGAAGAGGGACTAAATTTATGAAATCATGATATTGAATAAATTACATGCTCGATATTTTTTGTTTTATTTGCATGAACATAAAAACATTATAGAATGATTAATCACTGATGCTTATCAAATTAATGAGCTCCCAACATCATTAAAAATGGAAATTGAAATGAATAATATTATATATGATGATTTCAACCTTTAAATAAAAATACATCAAATTCCAAACATATGAGAACAACTAATTGAGGGTGATACATATGGTAACAAAAAGATGCAGTTTTTTGGGACTATAAGAAAACCAAGTCAGGTTTGTAACACATCATTGGATATGCCTCAAGATTTGGTGGAGACTAATGTTTGAGATAGCATCACTGAGAAGATAAATTCATTTCATGATTTAGATGATGATGGAATCTAAGAGCATTATGTTGGATTTTAAAAATATTCAAACATAATTTTTTTGATGTTATATCTTATCAAATTCCTATGAAAAATTGAAAATATAGTGATGTCTATGATATTATAATTGATTCATGATTAATTTCCTAAAGCTATGATCCATGAATCTTTTTATTATATGAAAAAATATTGTTAACAATATTCGTTTGAATTATAAAAAAAATCATGATTTTTAAAATGATTATATGCTTTATTGGCATGATTAATCAAGTTGATAGGATTGCAATTTTTTTCATAAAGTTGGAATTCAATCTGTAATTTTTGATGTATACATCAACATGATACTATTAATATTAAGAAAAATAATACACCTCTAAAGGTTTTTCATTAATTATAATTAAATACATGATTGTAATGATTATTCATGTCATCAAAATCTGCAAAGACTGTGAATTAAAATTTGGTAGATAATAACAATGATGGCTTAATGAGACATCTAATAGATTTCCAATTCTAGAAGACATGTGATTCCTTACATCCATATTTCACCTATGATCCATGTAATGTGGTATTGGAATTAACTGCTAATAGATTCAACCCATTTGGTACATCCACAAACAATTATAGAATTTTGATGGTTGTTTTGATCCCTTATAAATTGTGTCCATTGATATGTATGTAATAAATTGTTTTTATCAATTCAATGATTATTCCAAGGAATAAAATAACTAGAAATTATATTTGTTTATTGTTATGTCCTCTAAATGAATAATTGTAGGATTTATGGACCAAAATTGTTGAGAAATTAGAATCATATTATAGAAAAATGTTCAAAATTCTTGATGTTCTAATGTAAACCATTAGTGACTTTGATAGACATGGGATCTTATCTGATTAGAAGATAGACAAGATTTTCAATTTTCTAGTTTGTAACATGGATCCTTATCCGAAATGAATTCCTTAATATTAAAAATGGTTCATCTTGGGTTATTAATGACTTCTCAATAAATCTCATATATTTCAATTGAACAAGGAATAATTCAATGATTCTTTTGATCATAGTAAATGTTCAATCTTTTGGAATGGTTATGAAATATTGTAATAACATGAAAATTTTGAAACTGTATTTGGGAAAGTGTGTCATTTGATTGACATTGTGAAATGTTTTCTAACTACACATTCAATTGAAAATGGAATGAAAAAATGATTGAAAAAATGTATATTTTTAAACATTCTATTTTGGGAATTTAATATTTTATAGAATAATATTTTTGTTATGAATATGAAGAAGATTTCTTTATTTGGTTTTTCACATTTCACAATGAGAATAGAAAATTGA
Organism: Viscum album; assembly: GCA_963277665.1. Lineage (NCBI taxonomy): Eukaryota > Viridiplantae > Streptophyta > Magnoliopsida > Santalales > Viscaceae > Viscum > Viscum album. Next base: position 671,607,226 of record OY728157.1, on the reverse strand, counting down.
AGGAAAATATCAACACTCCAAAGTACTTATAAACAATGAACATAAAATTTGATCTCTATCTAGATAAGAATGGAATGTATTCTCTATAAATTTTTCTAAAGAAAAAAGGGACAAAGATACATTCCACTGAATTTTAAAACATGATATAGTATCTGATGTATATTCTAGTAACATATAATGTTGTGTTGAATTCAAACATCAAATGTTACATGGATTGAAATGTTTTGATTCACATATATTGTTACTATAGTTACTACCGTTTTCATTTCACAAATTATTTCCATACAAGGTTTCTTCTATTGTACTCCAATTTTTTTAATTATTTAGACAACTAGTTTATAAATATCTAAAAAAAATTAGATTGGGAACATTCAGAATATTTTTTTTATTTACACTTTTTAAATAGAGATGATATTCCCCCCATCATTTTTATAGTCATGATGCATTTCATTAAGAATTTGGTTAATGAAACTAAATTACGAGGCCACATAAATTATTGATGGATGTATCATATTGATAGATACATTATTTATATGTTTTCAATCAAATGTAAAAAATTATTCACACATCATTAAATACATATTTACATTTTATTATTTATATTTCGCAAATATCTTTGTCATTTGAAATTGTACATGAATAAATAATTCTCAACATGAATGCTCTATTTATTAAATCTCTTTTTATGTGAAGTTTATTAATTTTTATTCTAGATACTTGGATTATATTGGGACAATATTAAATTGATATGGAAGTGTTTATGACAAAATTACTCAATATCAACTACATGGGAAAACAAAATTATTTCCCACTACAAGTTTATCAGTATGGAGGAGATCACATGTAATATCAAAAGAAATAGAATTATTATTTGCACCTAAATATATATTGATGAATAGTGAAATTTAAGATAAATTTATTAAAGTGATGATAATATGAATAAAGAGATGAATTGGAGGATGAAAATAAAATGAAAATGAAATAAATAAACATTTTATAAATATCTAATAGAATTGTTTCACATCATTTAAATTGATAAATACTACAATAAATAAAAATATTAGGTTGAGAAATATATTTTTTAAATATTACAATGTATTTTATTTTATATAGACAATGAATAATGATACTTGGGATAAATTTTGAGAAGATTGAATTTATCTAGGTCAAGGACCCCCAAAATCCTATTAATGGTTTGATGTTTACAATTTTAATTGATTAAAATTTTAAACAGCCAATTGCAAAGAAGGTTTGAAATCATATAATACTGGTATATTTATAGTTTTTTAATTGAGATACAATGTATTGTTGACTAATATTATTGAATTAAACTATAATGGGAATTTTTAGTTGTTTTATTCAAATGAATGTGGGTTGATATTGTCAAGGGAATTAAATGATATTACATTAAATTTAATTTTATGAGCATCTATATATTATTGATGTCAGTGTCAATGAATTACATGTCTTTTAGATCTTATCATCATATAAAAATATCACATATTATGTGAAAGGTGTCTTAGATGATAGGTGGGCTGATGTTGTTCACATAAAACCAATAGACATGTATGATATGGGTGATGAAGTTAAATAATTTATCTATAGAATTAAAACCCATGAAAAAAAAGAAAAAAAATATTTTTCTATCATGATATTGAAAATATTATTCCTTCATGGCTGGATGATGTATAAGATGTAAAGATGGAGTAGGAAAACGAATTTATTTGTGGAAAAAATAATTTTATTTGAATTTATCTGTTAATATACCGACAACATGTGTTATATGTGCCGTTACTCGATATCATACCAATCTAAATATTGTTATTTAGTATTTTTCATCTTTTAACATATCTATTTTTTTCTGGATGGTTTTTTTGAAATATAGGTTTTATGTTTATTTTATTTTATTTTTTGACATGAATGATAAGGAGGTACCCATTCACTAAACTCAGTCGAATCATAGAATATAAGATAGTGCCTCCCAATTCATCCATTTCAATAGAGATGGAGAAGGTCTCGACTTTATTTTCTTTTCAAGGATATTGGATGGTGATAGTTATATCTAAAAAGATTAACGTGAATATATATTTATTTATAATTTTTTAGAAAAACATTTATTTTCCTCATAAAATATAGAAAAAAATTTACTATTGAGAGAAGTATGAAGAGTTCAGATGTCTATAATTGACCACATTGAATATAGTTATCCCAATTTACTATTATGAGGCCTGTAAAAATGATACACCAATATTATTTGGCCACATAATAAGATAGCTTGTTGTAGAGTCGGTTACCCTTCAGAAATTTTATGTTCATTGGAGGAAGGTGCATCAGTCTTGAAAAAAATGATGCCATTTATTCATAGAAAAATATCATTTGAATGGATTATGGTCTAATTGAATGTAATTTTGTTATTAAATTATAATATTTTAAAAATGAATCTTATTATGCAGCTGATATTCCACATTAACATAGATGAAAGTGTGTTTTTTAAATTGAAAATCATAATTCATGAACATGGGTGTCCTATATAGATGAATGATGCAATGGTACATGACCTAATAAATTTGATGATTAAATTATATAATAAGATTACTAGATCTATCCCTTATATAATTTCATCGATAGATAATAGTGTTAGTGTAAATCACACAACATAAAAATCATTTATTATGTAATCATATTTTGGTTTTTTGGATTAAATTCAAATATACGAAACTATTTAATTTTCAATATAATTAGCATGTAGGTGAAATTTTAAATAAGTGAAGATAGAGATAGAGAGGGTGTAGAGTAGAAATAATTTTTATGGTACATAGATTAGTGAATGGGGAACACCAATCAATGTGATTTTTTACTATTTCAAGTACATGTATTAATATTGGAGTGATTTCTTAGGTTTTTTTTTCATAAATGTTTGAAATTAATTAGATACATGAAGTTATCGATGATTTAAATTAGAAACTCATCATGTTAGTCTATTTAATTAAAATTATATAGGGGGTATAACAGAAAAATTAGCGATACAGACAGTATCTTGCTCCCTTTATATTAAACCAAAAGAATAAGTACAATGCAAAGAGTTACGAAACAGCCTTACACAAGTGGGTAGAAATCTTTCCACAATAATCAGCATTAACAAGATGGCTACAAAACTCTAGAGCTATGAAAGACCAGCTAGAGATGACCTATGTTATTTATCTTTTTGAAAGAGTGTCCACCACTTCATTGGATTCAATAAGAGCATGCATGACATTAATGGAAAGCTAGTCTGCAAGGTGTAGACACTCAGCCCACACTGATAGCATCCTCCATGGCACATTTCTTGATTGATTTTTCAGAATTTGAATTGTAGTAACAGAATCTAATTCAAGCCATAAGTTATTCCATCCATAATGGACTATGTACCTTATAGATTTAATCATTGCCCATAATTTCGCCTCAATGGTAGTAACATCTCCAATATAGTGAAAGAAGCATCCTTTTCCCATACCTCGGCATGTACGGAAAACACATCTGCATCCCAAAGGTCCAGGTGAACCACAGGCAACTCCATCAACATTGACCATCATCCACAATGGCAGAGGTGGGATCCAACAAATATATTTCACCATCAGAGGCCTCTTTGACCTGCCATTAACACCAGGATACCTCAAAATTACAAGTTCAACAACATCATTATTCAGGGACCTGGTTTGAACAGGAGAATGTATGAATAAAAGCTATTGATTGTTTATATCTTCATTTGTTATAGTAGATATCTTTTTATGTTTTCATATTATCATCTTAAAGATTCTATAGTTGTATTTTTTTAATTGGTATATATTAATAGTTTAAACAACCACCATATATTCATAATTATTGTTTTCCGGTGGTTTAAATCATAGTTATTTATTGGTGATCATTATTTTGTGGTGTTTTTGTGGATTCAGCAGTGCTTTCCCCTTCAAAAAAATTAATGTGAGACAGTAGAGGTCCAAATAGCCACTATTATTTCAACATTTTTTGGTAGGAGATAACAACACTGAAACAGAAAACCCCACCTCTATACAAAACAATCTATATGGGTTCCCATAAACTATAACAAAATATATAGAAAAAAATCGAGTTGAATGTGGACTATAAATATATTCATGATTTTTTAAAACAATCACCAAACTATATAGAAGCAGTTTATACAACTACAAAATAAAACCCCCCACTTTAATATATAAATTTTGTATTACTAGTAATCCATATTTATGCATGAACTCCAGTATTATTTTTTAACGAGTTAGATGGTAAGAAATTATATTAACTATTATCCTTCTAGAATTATAATTATGTCATTAATATAACATATAAATATATATTAAACCACCCATTATATCAAGCATTCAATCCATCAATGAGAGGGGATGAGGGGAAATTAATTATATATGTTCGTGATGCGGTATTCCACCATGCACAGAAAATATGGTTTTGTATATCATTTGATGGAAGAAGTAGATGGATATTGGATATACAATTAAAATTATTACATTTTAGTATAACATAGATTCTTTTGTTAATATATATTATTCATTGATGAATATTTTTATGAGGTAGATGAATATATAATACTAAATGATTTGATTAAGTAAAGTATCTCTTAATTGGATAAAATCATTTTCATTACACCATATACCCTTTATGGTTTGAATCCAATACTCGAAAAAAGAACACTAGAATGATTAGAGGTATTATATTAATATATTTGAGCAGATATGCATTGGAAATTTGATTCTAATGTGTGAATGAAAATGGGGGGCAGGTTCCCCATTATAAGGGAGGGGAGGTGAACCCATATAATTACAAACAATTTTAAATTATCAATATTCATCTTTAAAAAAAATTAATAAAACGATATAATTAAAATCTAGGATGATTATGGTAAAAAATAATTTTATCCATCAAATTTTGTTAAGGATTATATTTAGTTTCTAAAATTATCTATAAATTTTAACCCATATGAGCCCTTTTTGAAAATAAAAACATGAACACATTTTTTTCTCATTAGGGTTAAATACAGTTACTATAAAACAAACATTTCCCCTCAAATGGAATATAGTTGATATTTTTAACAATATAACCTGAAATAAGGAAAATAAAGATGTTTTAGTATTCTAACAACATTAAATTAAATATAAATATTTATAAAAAAACATTAATGTAAATTTTTTCATTATTCATTAAATATTATAGTAGAAATAGAATGGATATTAATATAATCCATTAAATCATTCCTAGCATGTAATATTTATCTATTAAATTTAATGAACAAAACTATTTAATCATATTATATTACTTTTATGAATTGATTAATCAATTATTTATGTTTTCTTTTAATTCAATAAATATTATGTCAGTATTGTGAAAGAACATTGGTTGTTATTTCATCCCTAAAAATTAGAAAAACGCTAAAAATACAGCATATTTGAAAACTTGTTATTTATAATTATATATATATTTTTCATTTTCTATGTTAAAATATATTATATATATTAAAGCGAATAAACTGAATTTTTTGTCAATATCTATTAATAGAATACGATGAAGGTAAAAATAAAAGACATATGATAAAAATTATCCATATTTACTAATCATTGAAGTACATGGATGGGAACCAATCATTAAATATCATATTGCAACATGTTTTTTGATATTTATTTGTTATCATATTATTTTTTTTACATTTGTTTACTATATAACCCTTATAGTGGTTATAATTATTAAACTATAGTTAATGTTATAATAAACTAACAAAAGAGGGGAATATTCAAAAAATTTGGACCAATTATTTCCAAATCTGTAATCTAATTTTTTGATTAAATTTTTATAACTGGTAAAATTTATTTTAAATTTAATGATAAAAAATGTGAAGAAAATTAGTTTCTGAAAAAATACTCTTCAATGTAAATTATATATACAAAATTAATGGATAAAATTCATTCCAAATACATTAATTATATTATATTTAGGATAAAAAACTAAAATTTTTATTGAATCATTTTATCATTAGGTTGAAAATTTTCTATTAATGAAAAAATGAACTTTTCGTTGAAAAGTATCATTTTACCCTATTACTTTGAAAACTAGAATTTTCAGAAAAATCTAAAAAATTTCAAGTAATATAATAATGTACTAATTATTTCACACATTTATTTCATTTTATCAAATAAAATTTCAATAATTTTCATAAATTAATTATAATTTCCACTCACAAAAATTAATAAACACTATTTTAGATAGAACGAATTTTTTATGAATTAAAATAATTCACTAAAAATTTAATTATTATTAATAAATACATTTGTGTAGAATATTTCCATTTTATATATTTCATATTTTGGTAAAGCATATTCATTACAACTAATTTAATATATATATTTTAACTATCAAATTTATATAATATATTGTTTGTATTACAACCCAGTTTTGATAAAAACATGTCTTAATATTTTAGCAATTATCAATAGTAGTATTATTTTTAAATGATATGGGTGTCACATTATTCCCCACTATTGAAACATCACACACACAAAATCATATTACATAATTTTGTGAAAATATGTGGGGTTTTTATACTTCATGGATTCTTCTATTTGTCATGGTTCCCCTGTATTTATGGAATCTCCATAGAACATTAATAATGTGGGTTTTCATGTTGTGTTGACAAATATCAATATGTTCTAACAACATAACAATATTCTCCCCAGAAGAGAGTTCATTTTATAATCACTCCATCTTTGAATTCAGTATGTATGATGGATATGGTATATACTTCTTCAATAAGGATACATCGAATACATCATGTACTTGATAACAGGTTAGTAGAAGAGCTATAGTATAATACACAGCTATGATGTGATCAAGAATCTCAATGGGGATAATTTTCATGGTACATAGCTTACCCATCATTCCAAATATCATGAATCTCTTCCATATAGTTATAAATATGAAAAAATTATCTCTATCATCAAATTCCAGGTCTCTTTCATGATTTCCATCTTAGATAATTTATTGATTTTTAGTGCCCTTGATGTGTTATTGAATGGTCTTGATCATTTCTATTATTTACCAAAACATTTTATGTCCAAAAATTTGTATTCTATAGATTTATTCCAATATGAAGTTATTCTATAACTCCAACCATAAGGGTTTTTATTTGGAGCCAATTTCATTCTTGAGTGAATGATATATTTGTATAAGAACTCAATCATGCGAATATGTTCATCACATTATCCATGGAATTCCATCGAGTACGATCTCATCATGGATTCTAGTGTCTAGATAGTCTACTCAGTCTGACCATAAGTTTAGGGTGAGGTGTAATACTAATGTTCCATGTAGTATATAGATCATTTTGTGGGATGTTCTAGAACATCGTAGTAAATCCTTTGTCTCTTTTAAATATAATAGATTATCATGTTCCATGCATCCAAACCACTTATTTGATGTATATCCTTCATGGTTAATTGTGTGTGATGTCATATAAATTTGAAATATTGTGATATTTATTTATAAGATGAAACCCCACAACTGATATAGATTTTTTTAATGACATTTTGAGACCAGTGACAATGTCCATGGTTATGATTTAACTTTTTCATTAAGGTATGGGTAATGGTTCCATAATACCAGTAATCATTTTCCTTTCAACCTTCACTTATAAACATACCTGACACATTGACGTATATTTGATGTTTACATTATTCCTATTTTCTGGATAATATTTCTCTCATAGATAATGATATATTATTGTTCCTCATATCTCGATCTAATTGTTCAATCTATGATCATTATAAAACAAATACTTAATTACCTCTAGATATGATGGTACATAACGTCATTCTGAAAATAATACAATTCATTCTTCATAAAATTCAAATTCCAAGAATCTCATATTTCATATAACATCTTCCATAATTTAAAAATCGACATCATCTCTTTGAGAAATAATTATAGGATGGAACGATGTTGTTTCATCCTTTGTGATTCCCAGTTCCATTCTATTCAAGAATAATAATATAAGATCATTTTTAAGTTGCATCATTGATATGCTTGTCAGATACTTTGGACTGATGGAATCTCATACTTTATATTCTTTCCTCTGATGGATAGGGATCGAGAATTCAACGTCCTTGATTTTCACTAATAATATTCATTGGTGAAACTTTAGTATGTTCTGTTTGAATATGTACATGAGGCTCTTATAATTCATTTACATATCAGAATTCTACCCATAGAAAAAATATTGCTGGATTTTAAATATTAATATTACTATATCCAATTCCAGATCATGGTATATGTATTTTTATTGATGAACAATCAAAAATCATGCTATAGGTATTTTTATTCATGAAAAATCAACATACATTCATGAACTGTCACGCTGTAGGTATTTTTAGTATGTTCTGTTTGAATAAGTACATGAGGCTCGTATACCAATAAATTTTCTCCACTAGTCTGTAGAAATAGTACCACTGTAGTGATAAGCCACTATTAAATTTCATGAAACATTCTTCAAATTCATCTATCAAAAAAATTGTATTCTATTTCTAGTAATCATGGTTATATTGAATATAATGGGGAGTAGTTTCTTAGAAATCATTGCTAATGCCCATCCTTTATAAGGAAACTACCAAGAAATTGCATATCTCTATTATATATGTTACTCTATACGAATCTTCAGTTTCAATTATCTTAGAAGCCTCCCCATATATTTCTTTTTATAGTGATAAAATTTCCCATCAATGATAATTAATCCATCCATAAATGGTATTTCATGAAAAAATAGATTTTTTTTAATCTCATTGTCATGGTATTCAAATTCATCTCATGCTCCTCATCAAATTTTTAGTATATAGGAATAAATTATATAATTACTACATAAATTTTATGAGGTAATCTCTATAAACATTAGTAATTCTGTTAATAAACATAACTTGAATATTTGTGATTCTAATGTTCATCACAGTGTCAATACCTTTTTAGAATGGTGGTTTGGGGAATATATAACTTCATCGTATTAAATTAGTGATATCCCAACTGAAGGATGGCCATAGTGATATATTGGGCCCCATGTAGTTGATCAAACAAGACATCTATCTATAGAGATGGAGACTTGTTCATTATCATGTTTTTTTAGTTTATGATAATCTACACAAAGGAACATTGACCCAACCTTCTTTGAAATAAGTAGAACCGGAACACCCCATGATGAAAAACTCATAAAAATTAAATATTTATACATACTCCACTATAAATTTTTTTCAATTATTTAACACAATGGTGGATATGTTATATTGAGACCTTGAAAAGTGAAAAGATCCAACTATATGGCCAATTGAGAACTAAACCTCCTTGTCTAGAGGAATTCTATATAATTATCCGATTATACATCACAAATATACATCAAAATTTTCAAGTCTTATATTAGGAATCTCTTCTTTTCTCAATGATATGAGATAGTTTTTATTAATCAGAAGGAAATAATATCCATTCAGGAGAATAATATTCAAAAGGTGATCCATCCATGTCCTTAATCTTGTATATAGTCAAAGGATGATTGGTGGAGTGATGATTGATCTCCATCTCTTGATAGTTGGTGTTAAAATTATATAGATACATCAAATACCTGACCAATATATAATAGAACTCCCTTAATACATATAAGATGTTATTTTCGGAAGATTTAGTCTACAGAAATTTTCTCGAGAGGAGTTATATAGTTGGTCTCTAATATTTTCCTTTTCTCATTTCTCATATATAGTTAAACCACCATATTTTGTTATGGTGATTGAATATTTATAGATAACATTAAATATATGAATTAATATATAGAACTATAATGAAAACATACCTTCACTATTATTTAATGAATAACTTGTTTACATGTTAGTACATTGATATTGGGAGAAACTACTGATGTAGTCATATAATTATTCAATTGCATTATCTATTGTACCAGGAGGTTATTTTCATTTATTTTATCATAAAACCTGTATCATAGGGAATTAGTTTCCACAATTATAATTTTCATATTTTTGAGACATCTTACAAGGAGTTGAGTGTTTTTTATGACCTTGTTTTCCTCTATAAAATATGTCATCTTCATTATATCCCATTAATATTTACTAGCTCAATTCCTCTAGTAGTAAAAGTTTATGTCCCTTTTTGTTACCTTAAGAGTGTTTCAAAAATATTATTCCAATTCATTTTACATGTGGAATACTGGGTACTTCTAACCCTAGGATATTTATATGTGGATAATCTGGAATAAAAACCCAAATTAATATTTTTATCTCAAGGATGATGAGACCATTGAAATTATCCAATTTCCATATCATTACTGTGGGAAAATTGAATATCATATTATGGTTATTAATTTTCGGAATAGTTAAAGATTTTATTGACTCATAATTAACACATTAATGAAATGTTCCAAATTTCATTCTTTGTTGATTTAAAGGTCATTGGAAAATAGTGAAAGCCATGGGATGTTTCTGTAATACTGCATGATCGAATTATCATCCATTTTCATCAATCATATGAACTCCCTCTCTATTTATTAGAGAGTTTGGGGAACGTTTTTATTAAAAAATATATTTCAAAATTAGTTTCATTTTTTGGAATAAATGTCCTTTTCAAACTATGTATTATATATCAGTATCCAGTATTGAGCATCTCCCCCCTCTATGTAATTAAAATCCATCAATACATTTACTTATTCGATGAATTGGGGGACATAGAATATAATCAAGAGAGAGTAATTCTATTCTTCTATGATTTTGGGAATAAATGATCCACTAATTTTAGAAGTCTGTTTTCAAATAAAAGAATCGATTGATTTTTTCACATTCTGTGGATAATGTGGAAGTTCTTCATGATTCTATGTTTTCATTCATATCTTGAGATTATTAATCAATTAAATATATGATGTTACCATATCCAAATACCATAAGGTTTGGAATGTAATCATTGAAATAATCAAGAAACCTATCACATCAGTTCTTTTCATTGATTATCATATTTACCTCCCCAAACTAAAAACACAAAATCAAAATCATAATACATGATTTCAAAAATATAAAAAGAGAAAATTATTAAAATAGGGGGAATAAATAATAAATTACAAGGATATCATCAATTACAAACCTATGTGTTTCTATGTTTTTATGAATGGTAATTTTGTTATGCATTGAATTAGGTGAATAAATATCTCTAATGGATTCTCTTCCAATTCCCCAAAAAATAATTCTTTTTCAAAAATGATTGACATAAACCTAAAAATTTAATACATGTCATTAAATGTTTTTAACATAAATGTACAATAAATAAAACCCATTTACAATGAGTCATAGGGTAATAGATTACTTTGTTCATAATAAATGGAAATAAAACTAATACATGAAATCATTAGTTTATTCTTTATATTGAGTACCCAAAAAAATTATATTAAAATAGAATATGATAATATCGGAAATAAATAAATAATTGTGGTTATTTAAAAAACAATTAAGGTAATAAAGATGATAAGGAATCATAAATCCTGATTCAAATATACAAAATTATTTCTTAAAAAAGATGGATCATTAGTAATCACCTGAGAAAATTGCATAAAGAACATGGTTAGATAATATCATAGAACCATAGGAAAAGTGGGATAAGAAGTCATAACATATGAATGTGGTTTTCAGTAATGTTGTAATTATAGAAATATAGTACGATGCACTCACTACATCTTGATCGTGGTGTTCCATAAAGATGCACCAATTTTCTGATGGTTATCCGTTCATTTTGATTGACTGAGAAGTCGTATCTAGTTGAATTGAATTGAGAAGTCTTGATATGATGATTAACCACAACCCTAATAAAATTATTTCTTCAAGATATATATTTAACATCAATGGAAAATACATGATGATGTTTTCCAACCTCAATGTTTAAATATTTAATTGTTATATCATCCCCAAATAAATTTTTCATATCTCCTTTCACATGATGACATACCAAAACTATTTATGTATATTCCAAGATTTTATTACGAGTATTGTTCCACCAATATAGCTCTAATATATCTCAGTACATCTTTATGCTCCCCTAGTGAATGTTGAAGGTCGATTTATTGGAATCATTCAACCAGTCCTTCTATATCATTGGAATTTATGGTACATGTAGAAATTATTATAATATAGTAGTTACACTATCATCAATTTTTAATTTACTGTATTTCTATTTTCTTATATCTTACACCTTCTTCATAATTTCCTAATCATCTTTATGAGCATCAATTTTCTTCTCAATAACAGATGGTTATGAAATAATTTTAGAAAGGAATTATTCCTTTCCATAATTGTGATTCCCATTTCTATTTACTTCATTTAAAAAGGGATGTTATCATTACAAATTCTCATTATTGATATGGTTTTCACTACCATTCAACATAGTGTATCTACCACATTATTTTTTAGGATGATAATAGTGGATAAATATGTCATTGTCCTTGTTCATCTATAACCGTCTTATTTAGTGAATGTTTTTAATTCTATGTGAATATATACTTAACTATTATATGATCATTATAAATTTTACACATATCCCAATTAATAAAAATTCCATATTTTTTAAATGTGAATATCAATACTAGAAACACATGATCATTCATTGGATAGTTCTATTCATGAAAATTCAACATCCATGATGTGTAATATCTCACATTATTATTTTTCATTAGTACACTTTCCAATACCATAGTTGAATATCATTGTTTATCCTAAAATGTTCCCCACATATGAGTTTTGTATGTACTGGTTTATTTTGAATCCTCCCATTAAATTCCTTGAATATCTCTTCATATTATTTTTTCAAAGTAAAATTTAATCCCTTAAGTTTCATTTTAGATATAGGGCTTTAAAATATTGTGATTTTTCTCAAAATGATCTATAATAACTAGCTAGTCTATGAAAACTATGTATATTGATTAGACAATATGGTAAAGGATGTTAATTTATTTTAATTGTCTTATAAGGGTAATATATGTCCCTTTAGTGTTCATAACCTTCTTCAGGAATGAAAAATCCTCGATTAAAAACTCACATTCACAATAATTTTCTTATAGCTTATATATTCTCAATTTATATATCATGGTGTACAAATATATCTAATTCTCCTTCCTGATTTTGGAGTATATCAGAATATCAACTATAAATAATTCCAAATATTTGTTGATGTAGTATATAAATACTATCTATTATTTCTATAATGATCTATGTAGAATTAGTTAGTCTGAAGAGAATTACAATGAACTAATAGTTTCTATACCTTGTTTGAAATGCATTTTTCGTAATATCTTTCATCATCAAATTTAGTTGGTTGAATCCTCACTCAAGGTCAATCATTTAGAAATAATGGACCTTATGTAGTTGAAAGAAAAATATTCCTATTACTTTAATGAGATACTTTTGGATCGCGATTTCTTTTGAATTCAAAACAACCAATATAGAGTAATGTTGATCTATCATTATACAAGAAAAAGTGAACCAATTCACTACATAACAAGGAACTCTGTCATATAAAACCTTTATCGAGATTATCTTTAACATCATTTCTAGTTCATCAAACTCAATGGTGAACCTTCTAAAAATTTTCTGGGATATGTTCATTTTTACATGTATATATTTGATTGGAAATTATAACTCTTGGATGTGTGGGTGACCAACCATTTAATTAAGGAATAAATTAGTATAATCCCTCACAGTGGGAATGTATTCAATCCTAACTCCCTCAATGCCTCGATAATTAAATAAAAATATTATTTATTATAAGGAAATAATATGAAATATTAAGAAGTTGATTCCAAGGGAGATACACCATCCTCCTTAAAATTGTATAAAATCACATGATGACATAGAATGTGAAGAATGATCACACTATACAAAAATTTGGTGTTTTCTTTATATAGGGTTAACCAATCCATACCCAATATGACATAAAACTACACTAAAGGATGTATGAATATATTTTCTGAATGATTTTTCCTACAAAACCTGTTTGATGAGGAGTTATACACATGAGATTAAATAATTTTATAGTTTTACATTCATAAAGATAGCTAAAACCCTATGTTTTTAGGTAGGGTTTAAATAGTTCCACTAATAATGAAATATTTGAAAGAATTTTTATAAACAATATCAGATGTTTCATTCTTTATTCATAAAGTTATAACTAGTGTGCCAATTAGAAAATAGTTTATAGGATCCACCTCAGTAGTAGTGATTCTATATTTTATTCCTTAGAGTGTAGGACTTGGATGTTATTCATGTTGATTTTCAAAAGACCCATTGTAATAGAGAATTTATTCGTATAACCCTTGTGTTTATTAAAACTAAAATAGTGCACTAATGTTAGAGTATTATTATGGAATTCATTTTCTTTAAACTGATTTTTTAAGCATCAACATATTGTTTTAGTATTTATTATCATGATGCCTCTCTTTTCATAACAAGAAGAATCCCCTAGTTACCATCAAATAGATTCCAATATTGTTTTTCCCAATATTTTTATATTTGGAATTTGGTAATTTCCTTCCACCATTCGATTTATTTGTGGATCCACGTAATAAAAAATGAAACATCAGATTTATGTATTAATATAGAAGAGGCAAATGGATGTATCCAATTTCTATCTCAACATTAAGGGCACAACAAACTATCACTTAATATATATCATTTTCTAAAATATTTAATGGTTTAAATAATCTCATATTTAACCCACTAATGAAATAGTCCACCTTACTATTATTGTTGATGATAGATCTAGGGGCATATTGTGTATACATTGTGATGTTTAACTCTTATCCATAATTGAATTTTCATATTCCCAGTAAACAATAGAACACCCTATACATTTAAAGATATAGATTTCAGGAAAAAATTAACTAAAAAATATTTTTTTTGAATTATTCAAATTACATGGAATAAGTATCCTCATTTAGACTTAAATTTCTCAATAATCATCCAAAAATGATCAGATTCCCCATCCATGTGATAAATTTAGAGAGAAACATTCTCCTGTTAGATCAATTGAAGAATGTAAAATATCATTTCAATAGAGTTCAACAATTTATCTATAATGATAAGATATGAAGTTACCATAATAATAGGAGGCCTTTTAACATAAAATACATGAAATCAATGTTCTCTTTCTTAGTAAAAGGAGATATTTCCAGGTGACTCATGTTATTATTCCAAAAATGATCTATTTAGGACCATACTTCCCTAGTGTTCTTAGAACCCACTCGAGTATGGTAGGCATATCATTAAATAAATGACCACTTATCCAATCATAATATTTGAATGAATATTTTCTCATATTTCTTTACATTAATTTAAAAAATAAAAACCATATGAATATTCTTTAACAAATAAACAAACAAAAGGAGTACATAAAAAATTGGAATAGATTATTAATGATATGGATATCCTAAATTATTACTCTCTAGGTATAAATTATATTTATCTATGGTAATCATTCATATTCATATAAATATCTATGGGTTTTTTCACAAGATCATTATTTTCCTAATACAAAAAAATAATAAGACCATTGAATGATAAAAACAAAAATTAATGAAAACATTTTATAGTAATATTAAATGATTAATAACATACATATACAATAAATTACTCTCAATGTCTAGGAGGCCTAAATTCTTGGAAGACCAGCTTTGTAATACATTAAAAAGAAAATAAAACATGAAAAAATCACTTACTTCCCTGTAATGGGCTTTTAAATCTCATTGAACTCATAAAACTACATAAGATACACTATGGAATGTATAAAAAAATGGTTTAACTAAAAATTTTATTAAGAATTTTTTTTTAATGAAACATAAAGTGTGATTAAAAATTATAAAAAAAATATCATAAATTAAAAAGAACATGATTAATCATATTAGAGTATAAAATAAATAACAAGGTAAATGTAACACGTCAATTTTTTGTTACCTTTTCATAAGAATAAATTAATTTTGTTTGATTTCATTCAATTCACACTACAATATGAATAAAAAATCTTCATACAATACCCCATGATAACATTGTGCTACATTGAAAAATGACTTATCTTGTATTACAAGCACAAATTGAGCTTCAATAAAAAAAATTTTTTTTTATTAAAATCATTTAAACACGATTATTATAAAATAGAAATCACTATGTAATATAAATAGAAATAACTGCTTTTTCAATATTGTTTATAGTTGTTATAATTATATAAATCTTATTAATAATAATACCTAATGTTTTAGTAATGAAATTATATGTTTAAAATACTATTTTCTTAAAATAACGACATTAATTTCATTATGTGGAAAATAAATAAAAAATTTATTTATATTTATAAATTTAATAGGATAAAATAAACAGAATTTCATAATTCATAATTTGATAAAAAATTGGGTGAATTTTGGAGATTATTCTGAGTAACCTAAATTTTCTAAGAATTGCGAAAATAACGACTTTTAATTAAACAAATGTTTATTTATATAATTTTACTATATATATATTTATATAGTAAAATTATATTTTAAATTAGATTTAAAAACAAAATATTTCATTTATATATCTTTTAATTCATTTTATTTCATTGGATTCAATTTTTTATTGAATTTATATATAAAATCTTATTCAACATTTGAACAATATCATTTTAAAAACTCGATGTCTCTCTACGTCTATAGGATGAGCAATAAACATTATTTTTCATCTTCAATGAATTTAATTTAGAAAAATGGAAATAATAAATTTTAATAATTAAAATATTTTTTGTCTAATATTTTCATATTATATTTTGACCAAAATTATTAGCGAATGTGATTAAGATTAATTATAATGATTAAGGTAAAATTAAATCTGACAATAGAATAAACCATAAACATACATGCCAAAATGAAATATAAACTTTCTGGAAACACATTGAATCATACTATTTCAGTCATTCAACTTACACCCAATATTTTGGTGAATTTTTTATTACTTATGTTTGGTAAAATCATTCTTATAACTATCTTCTTTTTTAAAATTCCATCTATGTCCTCTCCCTCCTTTACAAAAAACCCCACCTCTTCCACATCGACATATATCCCAGTCTACCTAATATGCACCAATATCTAAAACACATACCTTCCCACAATCCATAACTTTATCCATGAATACGCACTTTGGTGGTAAATGGTACCACAAAAGCCCATTTGTGCAAACCAAAAAGGGTTACCCAAAGAAAGGGTAGCATCTTTCTTCAAGATCCATTTCCTTATTTTATTTATGTACTACCTATATTGTTCTTATTCCATGAAAAATTAGTAAGTGCATTATACTAAATATACTAATTTTTTATGATAAGGGATATAACTAAAATAACACATACTTCCATCTAATTTTTGATGAACATACCTTTCATGTTCACGTAGAATTACCGCTTCACAAAACAATGTTGTTTGTTTTTCTTTTACCAACATTAATGGGTGATAATTATGATTGAAACTATATATATATATATGTTATATATGAGATTTATGATGTATTTATTTTGATTTAATTATTATATAACGCATACCATTATTCTTTCAATTTTTTATAAATATGCTAATTTCATTTAGAGTAATGTGGACTACCACTTCTTCAAAGTGATGTGGTTTATTCAAACACTACAGGAAATGTATTGTGGATGTTTATAGGGAAAATATATGATATATATCTCCAAATAAATATTTTTTTAATTAATATATATATATATATATATATATATATATATCATTTACTTTCTTTCATTCAACATGAAAAAAAACAACGTTCGTACGTACGTACATCCTACCGTATCGAAGAACAATATTTCCCAATTGATATTTATATAATAAATAGATTATTATAAATAGATATATATTTAATATATAATATATTAATATCATAGTTTATATTCAGTAAATCATGATATAATTATGAGGAAAAAATTTAACAACTTAAGGAACATTCTAAAAAACAAAGAGGATATTACCCGAAGTGAAACCTTAAATGGGAATTGTTATTAATTTGGAAATATAAAGTCACAAAAAATCCATATATGGTACTATAAATTACAATTTAATTATTTTATTTGTGTACATTAAACTAATAATTATTATATTGGATGTTTTTATGAGTACAACAATTGTCTATACATTAGGATAGATGATTTCTCGTCTAACATTTTTCTTGTGAGATTTAATTCTTATGCACAACTCATTTATTTTCTATGGGGAATATATTTCCTATGAATATATTCTATTATTGTTAACCCAAAATATATGTTCATTTTAATATCCATTTTATTATCTCTCTTTCATTAGATTTACGATTCAAAATATACCTAATCAATGAAATTGTTTTATCTCATTTTTCTTCCATTAAGAAACATACCATGAACAAAAATGAAGACGTTTTAATTTTTTTTAAATGCTATTTTACTCTCATATTCAAGGAAATAGGATTTATAAAATGATTTACGGTTTTCGATATTTTTTATAAATTTTCAAATTATTTTTAAATATATTTTTTTCAAAAGTTTTTTCATGCTTTTTTAATATGTTTTGATGTGAAATGGTTTTCGGAATAATTTAATGAATTCTTTTTATTTTCTCAAATTATTTTCAATGAAAAATTATTTTACAAGGGTTTATGTTTTAAATAACATTTTCAAATAAAAAATTATTTTTTCATCAATAAATTTTTATAAATGATATTTCCAAACTATTTTCCATTTAAGATGACATCTGTTGATGATACTAATTCCTTTCTGGGAACTGACCAAAAGGTTCAATTTATATTTTTTTGAATGGTTTATAATCAAAGGACGTATTTTTATGAAACCAGTTTATCTTCAATGAGTTATATTATTTTGAAACCATTATCTTTTCACCTGTAATTCATTAATGAAATGATTATGAAACGTAGATATTTTCCAATTTTTGTATTATGATGAAATGAATATAATAACCATATCATTTCATGGGTGGTGGTATAATAATTATGAAACCCATATCATTTTATGGGTTGTGATATGATGAGAGTTTTATTTTTTGATGGATTATATATGAATGAATTTTTTATGGGATGGGTTACACCTATATCTCCCTCCAATACTATAGGTAAATATTTTTATCTCAAGAGATAATTATTGGAATCATGTCGATGGCCTTTATCTTGAATGAGATGATGGGGAAACCCAATAACATTCAATTAATTAACTATGACTAGGGATGGTATTATGTATCGCCAAGTAGTTATAGTCACCATGAAGATGGATGATAGGGAAACCTGGTAATCCTGGAAAGATGGGGAAAACTTGTCCACTATGAGAATATTGGGAAACCATATCCCTTCATGGAAAGGATTAGGACTGGGGATGTGGTGTGTTCCAAATAATAGGTTTAGTCCCTAGGATGTTCCCTTATTAGTATATAAATGATTATTAACTTATAGGGAATGATATTATATTTTAATGTATATCTAAAAATTCTATGTCTTCTTCCTCTGTTATGCATTCATGTTTATGTTTGTGGATTCCCTTGTTATTTATGTCTTATGAAATAAAAATACATATGAAATGATTTTCATTTAAGATAATTTATATGTAGGGTATGTCCATCTAATTTTATTATTAGTTTCACATACCCATATTCACATGTTTGTACTTACATATTCCTCTTCTTTACCCTTAATGATTATCTAATATCACCAATTATTATATGTCCTTCTAGAGTATATAAAGATGTGAATTAAGTATGATGATTCTAAGATGGATGATATTAATGATAAACCTAGTGGGGGGAAATGTACATCACTTGTGTACTTGTTTTTATCTTTAATTTTTTCCAAATTAACTAGACTAATACGGTGTTTGGGAGTCTATTTTGTGTAATATACAAATTATTCTACGAAAGTGATGTAGTGTTAATGTACAAAAAGTAGGTCTCTATAGATGGAATCATTTAAAATCATTTATATTTAATTTAGAAACTAGTATAATAAAACCCTTTTGATAACAATGAGGACATGCTTGTGGATAAATCTAATGATGAGTCAAAGTATAGTAAAATATCACGGAATTTTGGTAAAGGATAGTTATAGTACTTTTATTGAAATATATCTATGTATGGATACAATAATTGGAAATATTTATAGAACTTATGTACATTATATTAAAAAATTCATCTTGGTTTGTTGGGCCTAACTCGAGAAGAACCTAGTTCCTGACAATGTTCCTTACTACACACCTAGTTTCCCCCACCAGAGGGATATGATTTTGTAATTTAGAAAATCATCCTAAACAACAATGAATGGTTTTAAAAATAATTTGGATATGAATAACCTAGAATAAACTTAATATGTCATAGATAAAGTAAGGTTACATATTTTAGACTTCCAATACATGGGGTTTCATGAATTTGTGGTTACTCACTTTGAAAAATGTTTCTTACTCAATTATTTTTTATTTTAGTAAATATATTGATTCTGAAGGAACCACATTAAAGGTGATTGTGATAGAATATTAAACTATTTTGCTCATGTGAAGACAAAATGTAATGGGAGATATAACAAAAAACCTCAATGATATGCTAACAAATATTTCTCAAGCTATGAGTCATGATGGTCTTCCAATTGAGAAAATGAGGGATCAGTGTTTTGTTTAGTCCTTCATGAGGAAACATACAACTTATTTCAATGGGTTTTCTAATCCACATGTTATGGAACACTGGATTAGTACTATCTTAAAAAAATTACCTATTATCCAATATTTTTGTCCTGAGAAATCATTTGTGGATGTTTATCAGATAGAAGGTGAAGTACACTAGTGGTGGTCTCTAATCAAAAATATTATAAATATAGATGAAATATAATCCATGGATCAGGATGTTATGATGAAATTATTATTCAATAAAAACATTCATAATATTCCTCATAGGAAGATGGAAAAATAGTTATTGGAGTTGAATAATAAAGGTTATATGTTGGTACCTATAGGGATAATATTTCAAGAGATGTGAGGTACACTTTTGGAATTTTTATCCAAACTAAAATTAATGTAGATAGGTTACTGAGTGGATTAAATACAAATCTATTAAGATAATTATCTATAAATGACATCAATATCAATGAAGTGAATATGAGTAGTGAAATCAATGAAAATATAAAGGATGATGTTACATACCAATCTCTTTGTTTAAATATGAATTAGAAGATGGAGTTCAATGGAAAATTTAAACACGGTGAAGAGAAGAAGATGATACCTCCATTATTCTACATGTGTGGAATGAATCTAGGATAAAATTTTCATATGGGGTATAATAATTGTTTTTTGTGTGGAATGTAAGGCCATCATAAAATTTATTATCACAGTGATAGGAATAAGTTAGAAAATAATTCCAATAGGGTAAATTATACAAATAATTCGTCTACCAAACATCAGTTCCTAAAATGTGAGGATGATGGGAATTGAGATAAGTTGTTCCAAAACCCAAGGGTGGGTGATGATGATCAGCATTAGCAGCCTCTTAATCCTTCTGAATAGTAGAAAAATCATGCAATAACTATTTATTATAAGTGGTTTGATAACAATGTGCTAAAAGGAACATCTACAATGCAAACCAGAACCGTGAATGATTTTTTTTTATTCTAGATCATCCCACTCATGAATATCTAAAAAATTTTCATTATTTGTTAAGATTACATGAAAATTATTATAAATTTAAATATAATTGTAACCCACTAATGTTGTGATGGTTTCATCTCAAGTACATGATTCCAATCCAGTTTTTGTTTTTAGGGAATTTACATATAAAAAATAATTTTATTTTTCCCCTAGTTGAATTTAATGTGATATTATTCAAGAATTGCATTTATATGTATAAATAATACATAAATTATTTATGAAAGGAAGTGAAATTGAAATTTTGAAACCAACAAATGATTTACTATCAATTTTCAGATAAGTATTAACATTCTATAGTTATTACATCCAATGTATGGGTCATAATTCCAATTAAAAAGTCGTGCTTCTCTCAAATGGTTTGTGATAAGATTTGAATCATATGATTTTCCTATTGTTCCATAGTTTGTGAATTTCATTCATCTAGAGTTCTCTATCCTTCCACCAAAACCTGATGTTGACTTCACAATAGAGATCATACTTGGTTCGACATCAATTTTGAATACTTTGAATAGAATGGAACTAATTGAGTTGTTGGAGTTGAATAATTAACTCTAAGATAACATTGATAAGATATTAATTCATCAAACTATGTCACCTTGGGGTGTTCCCATTCATTTCATGAAAAAATAAATATGGATAAATGTGAAACAACATTATTTATTGGTATTTCAATATGATCACTGTCAAGAACCTACATACCCTTCCCCATATTAATGATTTGATTGATAATATATGAAGATACCAATACTTATCCAAGATTCACATCCCATCAATCATTCATATATTGAGGTTCATGAAAGATTATATTCCCAAGACAACATTATATTAATAATATGGAAACTATAAACATATAATAATGCCCTTTTTAATTACTAATTCCACTTTTATCATAACATATTTGTTGAATAGAGTCTTTGGAGACTACCTCGATCAATATTTGGTCGTATTTATAAAAGATATTTTTATCCATTCAACTAGAAAGTAATATCTTGAAGACCACTTATTAATTATTTAATGATTCCAAGGAAGGAGATATTGTATGAAAAACATTCTGTGTGGGAATTTTAAAAACAAAAGATTACATATTTTGGTCATATAATCTCAAGAGAATGCATAACTATATCTATCAAAGACGAAGCCTATATAATATTTTCAATGACTAAATATGATGAATGAGATCAATAGTTCTCTTGTATTTGATGTATTTTATCAATTTTTTGTGAATAATTTATTCTAAATATAAAATCCATTAACAATGTTCACTCAAAATAGTTCATTGTTATTCTGGATAGATAAATTTGAAGAAAATATCAAGGAACTAGAGAGAAGGTTGGTAGTTCATGTGTTTTTAATTTACCATATAGTGTATAAGAATTTTTTATCTATAGTGATGCATATAATAAGGTATTGAGATGTTTTCACATGAAAAACAACATGGTTAATTCATATTCCTCACATTTGTAAGTGATAAATTACCTAAATTACACAAATAATGATTTGGAGTTAGTTGTGTTATTGTTTTAATTAAACATATTGAAATATTATCTTTATGGATAATATTTTGATAAATATACTAATAATAAAACACTAAAATATATATTCACATAGATATAGTTTAATATGTACTATAGAATATCATTAAATATGAAAAAGGTTTATCACTAGTCAATATATTACCACCCAAGGATATTGAAGAAGGTGGCTGATGCTTTGAGTTGAATGGATCGTGAAAAATTATCTATTATGAACATAAAAAAGGGGAAATATTTTTATATATAAAAAGGATTGATATATAAATTATGAAGGAAATGTAAAATCATATCTTCCTCAATTGAATGTTAATACCTATATCCTTGTAAATATTAAAGGGAATAGAATAAATAGAGAGATATACTAAATAAAGATAAAAATATCCCGGTGTTGAACCTTGATCCTGATGAAATGACAAATTTCATAAATCATGTATCTATTACTTCCATGGATTATTTGAAAAAGGATATGTTAGTGGGAAATCGTAATTCATCATTTAATTTTCATATTTGAGGTAAAAATTTGTTTATATATTTGAATAAATAGTTTTGGTGGGATGTAGTTATGAGGGATATAAAAAAGGAGATATATGGGTGTTTGTAATTATAGCATATCTAAGTAGAAATGAAAAATTCAAAGGGAATATTTAACCAATTACCCATACCATAATGTAAATGGGAGAACATAACTATATATTTTTCCACAGAAAACTATATAACCTCTGAAAATTTTAATTATATTTCAGTTTTAGTCGGTTTACTTACTATATTTTTTTACTTCATTAATCTCATTGAAGAAGTCTCTATGCATCATCATGCCAGGATATAAAGTTAAGAAGTGGTAAGGTTAAATGGAGTACCCCTTTTCATTGAATGTGATTAGGATTTGGGCTATACCTAAAAATATTTTAGAATTATTCAGAAATAACATGATACATAATTGAGTTCATCATAATATATCATCATCATAATGATGATCAGTGTGAATGAAAAATTCAAACCATAAAAAGATGTTGATTACATGATTCGTTGGATTTGAAAGCTGGTGGAAATAAGAACCCTCCTCTATTTGTATTTTTCAATACCAGAAATATTCTCTCATAAATTATGACGGGTCCTTATTAATCCCTTTTTGGTAATAAATGTAGATATCAAATGTGATCGGATGAAGTTGGAGAAAGAAATCTATTGGGACCTATGATACATGAAGAAATGGTCAAAAAACATAGAATCATTCTCTGTCATATCAAGGATGCACAAAGATAATAAAAAAGTTAAATAAATAACCATTTTCATTATCTAAAATTTCAATTTAGTAACAAGGTGTTTCAATGAATGTTTCCCTAAAAGAAGGTTATGTAGTTCTAGAAGAAACAGATTTTAATCCCTATGTATATTGATCCCATTGAGATTATTGATCATATCAAAATGGTAACCTATAAAATAGAACTTCCTCCGAATCTATCTCAGTTCTACATTGTTTTCCTTGTATCTCTCATGATTATATACAAACATGAATCTTCATATGTACTAATCATATAGTTCATAATACTGCCACATGAACTACCTTATAAGTAAGAACAAGTTGAAATTATGGATTATATAGAGAAGGTTATTTGAAACAAGACCACTCACCTAGACAATGTTTTTAATATAAATTCCTTATTATAAAAATTTATGTTTGATCATGAGTATATGATGAGGTATAAATATACTTTTAAAAATTAGAATGAATAATTATGAGAGAGAAATTTATTTTAAGGGGGTAGAGTGTAATGCCCTTAGTTTTTGTGAATATATTTTCATATAAAATTTATTTTAGTTAATTTATTTCAATAAAATGTATAATAAGTAAAAAATTATTTATAATATACACCAATATAACCTTGTACTACATTTAACATTGACTAGCCATTCAATACACACAACATCAATTTTCTACGAAACAATGTTTTATTTTTATAATTATTTAAATGTGGTAGTTAACATAGCTAGTAAATATTGTAATATAAATAGTATTAACTACTATTAAAATATTATTTATAATATTTCATATAAATAATACATATTGTTAATAATATATACATTTTTAGTAAATTATTTGTATGTTTCAAAATATCATCTTCATAAAAGAAGTATTTTATTCCCTCTATGAAAAATAATTAAATTCAAACTTCCAAAATTTATAATTTGAAACTAATAAAATAATATTACATTTTCAATTCATACTATGAATATTATATTATGCTTAATTTCTATTTTTTTATAAGAAACTTCATTTTTTATGAATAGTAAAAATACTGAATTTTATTAGAAAACTGGTTTTTTCTAATTTATTTATGTAGTTATATTAGATTTTACATTGATTTTAAAATAAAAATAGATCTATTATATGTCTATTAATCCATTGTAGTTCAGTTGAATTATTTTTGTTTTTAATTAAGATAACATATCTTTTTAAAATTTTGAAAATTCTCATATTAAAAAGAGACTTTCTCACCACATCTGTGGGATTAACATTAAACCTAATTTTTCCAATTATATGAACTGAATTTCAATAAATTGAATTCCACGGTTCTATTATATAAAATATTTTTATTTTAATTATATAAACATAATTTTTTACCAAAAATATTAGTGAAACTGATTATTATTAATTACTACGATTAAGGTTAAATGAATTTTAATAATGGACTAAACATCAATCTTTAGGAAGACATTGACCAATAAAATTTTCAAAAAACCAATATATGGACACATTTTATCATTAAACCTTCCATTACATATTTTTTTGGGTATTCATGACTTTTTATGATAATACATGGCCACACCTAACTTCTTTTCAAAACTGCCAAGAATGTCCCCTCCCTCCATTATAGAAGGACACCACATCCCCCCATATTTACACCTATAAATCCACATATGAATGGAACATATCTCTCAATTCACTTCCCA
The DNA here is from genome assembly GCA_963277665.1 of Viscum album. Lineage (NCBI taxonomy): Eukaryota > Viridiplantae > Streptophyta > Magnoliopsida > Santalales > Viscaceae > Viscum > Viscum album. Next base: position 671,580,974 of record OY728157.1, on the reverse strand, counting down.
AAATTCATTACTTCCAATTTGAATCCCTTCTTTGGGTAGAATGAAAACCAATAAATCCCTTTGGTGCAAACTAAAAGGTGTTACCCAAAGAAGAGAAAACATCCATCCTCAAGAACCATTCTTTTGGATTTGTTTTGAACTAATTAAATTATTATTATACTATTTATAAATAATATCATCATTATCCTAAATTTAATGATATATTTAATGATTATAGTTATATGTACACTTACACACAATTCCACCTACTGGGTAACAAACTTACTATTATTGGTTATGTTGAAATACCACCTCACAAAATGATGTTGGTCATTTTTTCATTACATCCTATCATGGATGAGATTTATTATGAACACTTTATTTTTATATTGAATTTATTATATTTATGATGTAAACATTATTATGTAATTATTATATATCACATACCTTTATTCATTCTATTTTATGTACCCATGATAATTTCGTTTGGGGAATTGTGGACTACCACCTCTTCTAAATGAAGTGATTCATTCATAAACTAAATGTAATATATTAATTATGGTTTTAGTAAAAATATATGATATATATTACATAATAATTTTACATTAATGATATCATATTTGTTAATCTATTTCATTTACTTTATTTTATTCACTATGACAAGAAAAAAACAACAACGTTCATGGTTACGTATGGCCTACCATCTCCAAAAACAGTTTTATTCCATTTAATATTACTATATATGTATTTTTATAAATAAATTTATAATTTATATAAATGATATTTATATCATTAATTATTTAACGTCATGAATCTGGGTGCGGCCCAATGGTGCCCCTAACCCGGTTGGTAAAATAACCGCAAGTTCATCTCCCAAAATACCAGAGGCTTCCGACTAGAAGCATGGTACAATGTGTGATAATGAAGAAACAATTACCTCATTAGATTATTATTCATATAATAAAAAAATATTAAAAATAGCAGAATCAGTGATACCATATATCAGAATTATACAATAGAAGATTGATGGAAATAAAAAAAATGGAGCATATATATTAAAAATTCATGTCACATGTGTCTAGGAAAGCTACCAAACCAATCACAATGATGTAAGTACAATACAGAAACCAATGTACGGAAAATTATTTAATCTCATGCATTATTACAAGACTCATCTTGGTCCCATGCTCTCTTACTCCAACAACAATCTATTACCTATTGAAGAATGGAAATTTTCATTATCTATACTTGCAATCACATACTCTATTTTGTTCTAATGCCAGACCGAAATAGTCTGTGAGATAATTCCAAGAAGGCAACCACTAGAAGATTGTTTCCTAACATTCAGTGAATATATAGAGTAGGTAATTGGAAAGATTATGATATTATCTATGTAGTACCCAAAAGTAAAAAATCCTTGAGTTTAAAATTATATTCAATTACATTAATTATTTAGTCAATCCATTGAATCATGTGACCCTAGGACCTAACTTGCGCTCTGTATCGCCTATTTATGTAACAAAATAGAGTTCTCAAAAGATCATCTAAAAAATTATGTATGACTAATTCCAAGCTTGTGGTTGGGCATTATAGAATCTCCATAATCATTCTATGATTCAATAAAAATTTTCTGGGAATGCTCTCATGGCCTATCCCCTTTGGTTTAACATAGAACCAATTCATTAAATAATGACCCTCTGGGATGATCTCATGGTCTAACCCCTTTTTATAACATATCACTAATCATTTACAAAAAACCACTAGGGTAGATCTCACGGTCAATAACCCTGGGTCAAGATGGAATAAATAAATTATAAATGACTGCATGGGTAGCTCTCACAATCAATACCCATTTTTTCAACGTAGCATAAGGTAATTTTAAATTTCCCCCTGCGTAGACCTCACAGTCAATACCCCTAGGTTAATCATCTACAAAAAGGCTCTCATGATCCGTTAGAAAAACAGTGCACATATAATAACGAATCGACTCTTATAATCTGAAACTTCTACATGAATAATCATTCATTAGAATATCACATGCATATTATATGATGGATTTAACAACAAATTTGGATTTAATAAATATATCAAACAATCTATGATTCAATTAAGGAATGAGGAAGCATGATTTTTTTCATTACGTTTTTAAGGGAATTTTGGATTTTAAGGTTTTTCATGAGAATAAATGATGATGGTATTCACACATTTATTATGTGTTGATTAAGAGTTCCTTTATGATTATTATGGGATTAATGATAATTCAATTTTTAAAATTAGTAACCATATTTCTAATGTGTTTGACCTTAATATATTCGATGGTTCATATGTTTAACCATTTATGAATATTTTTAAGTTAAAATGTATATATCTTTTTAGAGATTAATATACTACATCACCGTATGAGGATTTAATATTATTTGATAATCTAAAATAAATAAATTATAATAATAACTAGAGATATATTCAAGAACATTTCATTGTTTTATTTATCTTATGATACAATAAATTTGAATTTTATTACATCAGGGTTTAAAAATTAATTTTGGGATATTCATTTATTAGAGTTAGAGAAGAATTTGTTATTGAACAAATCTAAACAATAATATAATCTTTTCCCTATGAAATAAAATTATTCTAAGTATATATAATTTCTTATATTCTCATACTATATATAAAAATAATTTCTATATTCTAAGTCAATGATATTAAAAAATGATATATCATAATATCTTAATTAATGATGACCTGATGGTCTTTTAAATAATCACATACTTAAGGTTTTTTGGTACTTATATTTTCATTGTTCATTAACACTCTTGCGATCAATGACCTCTATCACTATATATGTCAATTTACACTTTTCATCAATGACAATATCTTCACATTCAACCATTTCTCTAAATTAGAATCCACATTACCAATTATTACACATGATCTTTTTTCCCTTTTATCATATCAATTTGTTTTTTATTAAACCTTATCATGATGTCTGATTTTAAAAAGGGAATATTCAAATGAAAACCCCACGGTTTCATTGATTAATATTACATTCCAAGGACATATTTTTTTAACAGGGTATAATGTAATGACCTGATATTATAAAAGATGAATGTTACATTCAATAGAATTCAAGAACTAAAACAAAAATCATATAATGTAATATAAAATCCTAATAATTTAGTAAATATATATTTTTTAATAAATTAAATTTATTGGATATCTTATACTTCTTGTAACAATGGGTTTTAAAAAATTGTGATACTCTATTAAAATATTATTATATTAACATTACCATTAAAAAAAGACATTGAAATGGAATGTATGAATAAGAATAATTTAATTTTCATAATTTTATATAATATAAAATTTCAAAATAAAATAAATTTAATCCAATTGATTAAATAAAAAATTAGAACCATTAGATAGAAAAAATATGAAAAAATGTATTTTTCATAAAAGATTTTTATTCTCTCTTTGAATAGATAATTAATAATTAGTAATTACAGATTTTTAAAAAATTATTTAGTAATAATAACATATTTATAAAAATATACACTTAAAAAGTATCATGGGGTGAATTAATGGTGTTTTTCACATGATTCATGTTTTGATGAATAGTGGGAAATAAAGAATTTTAATTTATTTTTTATTTTTTATTTAAATTATTTATTGAGATCAATTCAAACAAAAATTGGATTTTCATATAATATTAGATTTATAATATGTTTATTATTCAAATTTAGTTAATTTGAATCATTTTTAATTGAATTTTATACTAAATCCTTTTGAACATTTGAATTTTTCCAATTTGAAAACACACATTCTCATCACATTTGTGGGAGTAATTTTAAATTAGTTATTTTAGATTACGTGAAATGAAAATTAAAAAATTCATTAAATATATAAAATATTTATAATATATATTATATAAAAATTATAATTTAATCATTGATAGTAATTAATAGTAAAAACAATAATGATTATTAATTATTGTTATTAGACAAATCTATTTATCAGGTCTTAAACAAAAACGATAAGGGATAAAATGAGATATATTTATCTACAAAAATTCTATTGTTTTATTTGGAAAATTTAATGTATAATTTATTAAATTAATAAATTTTGTCCCCTTTTAGAATGTGAAAAACAAGTTCAAACCTTTTTTATTTAAAAATTACAGATTTTCCACTCCTCAATTTTAAAAGGACACTTTATCTCTTCTATTGTTGATAACATAAACACTTTTTTGTTATCAATTACCTTGTAAAATAAATTCTTAAAATAAACTATATTATCCTATAATATGTATTTTTCCACAAATCTATACTTAGAAGACTTTGGTGAAAACATATGGAGAATTATCGAACAAGAGATAACATTCTTGAACTAGCATATTAATTTTATTTTTTCCCATACCTCATTAAATTATTATTAAAAAATTATTATATATAATAACCTCACTATAATCCATATAATTATATTTTTTTATGTTAGTCTCCATATTGACGAACATCTACACTTCAATCAAAAGGGATCAGAAATCATTATTCATGTGTAAAATAGAAAATCATCTCATGAATTGATATCGTTTGTTTTTCCACTACCACCTATCACATTCCACTATGATGAAATAATGTATATATATATATGTGTGTGTGTAATAAATTATTATATATCTATATTAATTATAAAATATATAAATTGTTTACATTCGATTCCCCGGGTGATACAATAACGTCACTTGTGTGTACAGTATAATATTGCTCCACGAAGCGATGTGATTCATAATTCATAAAATATATACATAGGAGTTCATAATTATTATTATAATTAATATATATGATATAAATTATTTTATTTTAGCATTAAAAAATATTTAACTTTATTAAAGGATAATATATCATTTTCTCGCATATGGTAAAAATAATTAATGTTATTCTTTTCTCTGTGGAAAGACATGTTCATGAAGCAATGGGAATCAATTTTCATCACGAAAACACACTAATGATATATATAGGTACAGTTAATGAAATCATATGGTATATATATGATATTTTTTTCATTTTTTAATATATTATTTTACATAAATTATTTTTATAATTGTCACTGAAGTATTGAAATGTTACACATTCATACACACGACCTAACATCTAAATTATTGTAACACAATTAATTTATAATATCCAACACTCATGATTGGATTTAAAATTATAATTTATATATAAATATTATAAATATTCTATGATATTTATTCTTTATATGTTTAAATAAAAAACTCTATGACTATGATCAACATATGAATGTTGTTTTTGATACATAATCTAAATATCATTGAAAAAGGTGACATAAAAATAATTGAGTAAGTATTAATATATAACATTGTAATATTTGAAAAAAAAGAAAAAAGAACAAATAAATTATTATTAATAAATTAAATAATTATAATCATATTACTATTTAGAAAAATAAATTTAATGACTTGGAAATTACATTAATTTTTTTAATAAATGCTATTTTTACGAGTCTGCAAAAGATGACAGAACGTGATTCTGAGTCCCGGTGTGCTCGGAATTATGTTCGGAAAAAATTTCGGTACATTCAGTAAACCTGTAATTGTGTTTTGATAAATTTTATACCAGTGCTCGAAATTGAAATCTGAGGGCACCGTTGAACTTGCAGCGCTGGTATTCTCTTAAGGGGACATTCACCTCGACCGTAGTAGGTCAAGGGTGAAAGATATAATTTCTTTTTCGTGGAAATATAATTAAAATAAAATATACTTTTATTTTATTTTTCTTTTTTTGAAACCTCCCATGCGGATGGTTTAAATTTGGGGTCCACCTAAACTAAAACCTCTCACATGGGATACCATCATGGGGACCAACTGAGATTAAAAACCCCTTGAACTCCCCTCTTAAATGTGGGGAAGCCACTTGAACTCCCTCTTTAATGGGGGAGGTGACCTTTGGTATCCTCTACTATAATTATTCCAATGCAACCCATTTAATTGTGCCACCTTCATTTAATCAATTGAGACAACTTCATTTTTGCCAAAAAAAATTAAATAGATAAGCATACTTTTTTTCGTTGCCTATTATTTTGTTGGGGAATATGGGGAAAGTACTAGATGAGGGAAATTGGGAGACGAACATTGGAGGAACTCTTCTTATCCAACGAAGAACTCTTCTCCAATGAAGAACGATGAACCGACCCTGAGGTGACTTTGGAAGCATGATTGCGGGAGTGATGATTGTGGGAACCCTCTTCGCCTTCATCACTCTTTCTCATGACAACATCAATTCAACATCAAACCTTTGAGGTATGGGTTTAATTTTATGTGATTAATATTTCACATGTTTATCCCTTATAAATGAATAACTTGGATAAACTCTCTTTAATTAGTTGATCCGCATATGTTTTCTTTTATGGGGTTGGGAATAATGATTGATGGAGGATGTAGGGGTGCATTTGAAATTGATCAATGTTAATTTTCCTCTCACATTATGTCATTCCCCTTAAGACTCTTTCTACCGCACTAATGCAGATGGTGCGGGCCAACCAAACATGGCCGGACCCCTCAGTCATTCTTCTTGAATGGTGTCTCTTCATGATGGAAGAAGATAGCTTTGGGCCATGGCAACGAACGGATGGGGAAAACAGCACACTATCGGCCGCAACAAAGGCGACGATGCAATGGCGCCGCCCCACAGAAAATGCACCGCCTATGGCTTCACGAACCTCATCACCTCGCCTCCCCATGGCCCTCCTCACAACCCCACATCCTCGCCACCATGCAGTCATCCTCACCACCCCATTCCATCCCCGTCTTGTGGCCCTCTGGGCCGCCCTGCGGCCTCACCGCCACTCGGTCTTCAGCGCCGCCCCGCGACCTCACTGACCTGCGGTCATCCGCGCTGCCCTGGGGCCTCACCGTCGGCACCACCAAGCGGCCCTCTACCCCAACTCTTGACCATGCCATCATGCGGCCCTCCACATCACCCTGTGGATTCGTTGCATCATGGACCCCATGACCTAGCTCCATTCACAAGGCCCATGTGGCCTCACCACCATGCAGCCCTAATGGCCCCCATTACCTGGAATCACGCTCGCGGACTCTACGGCCCTTGTAGCTGGGCTGGACCCAGCGGGTTGGGATGCCCAGTGCGGCCAGGCCGGACCCTACTGGTCGGCCCACCCCGCATGGCCGGACCGGACCCAGTGGGCCCAGCTAATCCCAGCAGGCCAGGCCAAACCCAGCATGCTTGACCAGACCCAATGGGCCGGGTCGACCCAAATCGGGTTGGGTCAGGCCAGGCCAGGTGGGTCTTACTCGGTCAGACCAAACATGGTCCAACATCGAAATTTTTTCTCTACTAGCCATAACATTGGCACCGGCTCTCTGATAGGCGAATCACCAGCAGCACTTGAAACCTTTGAGTGAGATGGTCCCTTTGAGTATACCCCATTTGATATTTGAATAAATTTAGAAGATAGTTGGGTTGGATAGAGAACAAATCCAACCGGGCCCTCAGGACTAAAATGCTAATAACTCACAGACCGGGCGCCTGATTGATGAAATGTTTGTTGTGTTGATACCTCTATAACATGGAGGTCTATTGCGATACTTATTCGTGAGATTTCATGGCAGTTGGAGTATTTACCAGTGGATTCTGATGCCGACCCTCTCGTATACAAGTGATCATTGTGTAAGAACCCAGTAGTTGGTCGTGACATGAAGAATGAATAATGATCCTGTGTGGGTCAGCACCTAGCAATCCTGTGTGGGTCAGCACTGATTGATCCTATGTGGGTCTACACCGAGTGATCCTATGTGGGTTAGAATCGAGCGATCCTGTGTGGGTCAGCACCTAGAGATCCTATGTGGGTCATCACCGAGCATTCTTGTGTTGGTCAATAGTAGAGACTCTTAATAGAGTAAGATGAATTAGAATTTAAATCTAATCATCTCTACTACTGTACTTAGTTATAACTGTTGTGAGATGAGTCTGAACCTTGTGGTAAATTCCTTCATGGTAATACCTTGGTGGTATACATCCGTGTGGAATACCTGTGTGGTACTTACCATCATGGTATTTCTTCCTTCGTGGAATAGTTGAGCTTTGGGCTTTGATATAGACACTATGTTTTCCTCATGATTGATATGGTTATACATGATAACTTAAGTAAATGTATGGTCATATACCTATGTAGGGTTTTCACTTGATTTCATGCTTTTTTGTTTATCCATTGAGGATTTTGTGAGACATTGAGGGTCTTGAGGTCCCTACATAGTATCATTATACTTAACCATGCACAGGTTATGCTCGCACCTCATTGTGTTTGGTGCAGACGACGAACATGCCTGACTAAGGACTAGAGTACCAGGATTGGAGGTAGCACATATGTGGAAATTATACGAGGCATACCACAGAGATGTCCATTCGAGATTTGTACCTACCCTTCAGGTAGGATCCATGGCAGGTGATCACAGGAGTTGTTCCAGTTTACTTGTACTTTCATTTTCTTGTACATTCTAGTTTGGCTTGTATTACAGTCCCATTCAAATTTTGTACTCAATCTGTTTACTATTCAGTTTAATTGAGTTAGTATCATGTTGTGTGCTTGGTTGTGTGTGTCTATAGGTTATAAAGGCAATTCCTTCCCAGTTTTAGGGAATACACCTTTGGTGATAGTCGCCAGCCCCTAGCATATGGACGGCAGGTTTGGGGTAGTCACAGTATGTGCCCTAGGGGACAGGTCGGGACAAATTGGTATCATAGGAGTCGGTTCTACCATAGAACATAGGACTATGATATTTTTTTTGACAGAAATAGTGTTATGTGTAGTGAGAGTGGATATCAATTTACGGAATCCAGTGTGGTTGTGGCAGCTGACGTATCCATAAACCAGGTCCATGACTTCTAATTTCTGACTCAGTGCATGAAAACAATGACTGCGTGTGTGTTTCAAAAATTTTTCTTTGTGATATTATTTGAGTCATCCCAATAGGTATTAATTTTTTTTCGTGGCACACCTGTTTCTTCCAGGATGCCTTCATGCAGACAGATATCTAGGGTTCCAGATATAACACACACTGATATCCCACCGAGCGATGAGGCCTCGGTACAAGGACCTCTTCTAGTAATGGAACCAGTGGAGGCACCAGCGGTACCATTACCCATTGGGCCACTGATGCCACCGTACCCAGTAGCAGAAAATGCACACCACTTGAGCACATTACATGACTTCCAGTGCCAAAGGCCACCCAGGTTCAGGGGAGAGACTGACCCGCAGGCGGGTGAGGATTGGCTGGAGGCCATGGTGAGAGTCTTCCAACTGGTCGGGACACCAGCTGATCTCATGGTGATCCATGCTACCAGTCTACTATAGGAAGTAGCATGAAATATGTGGATCTTGATGCTCTAGGATCACGATGAGGCGTCAATCTTCTGGGCATACTTCAAGAGCCAATTTCTGGAAGAGTTTTTCCCATTGACCCTTCGCGTAGTGCACATTCAGGAGTTACTTCATCTGCCACAGGGTAGCATCACTATGGCTAAATACTCATCGAGGTTCACCGAACTCTCACGCTACTCCACCTATATGGTTCGGGACCCATTCTTTAGGGCCTGGACCTTCGATTAGTGGCTCGGGTGGCAGATCATGGCTTTGATTATCTCACTCAGCATCCCGATGGAGGGGGGTTTTAGAGTGAGCCCTCACTACAAAATAAACAGTGTTTAGCGGCGGTTTTGTGGCGGCGGTTCACAAAACCGCCGCTAAACGTTTTCCTAAATACATTTCGCGGCGGTTTTTAATAAACCGCCGCTAAACCTTTGTTTTTTTTTAAAAACCCCGACCCTTCCCTACCCCGACCCCTTTCCCTGCAACCCTCGCCCGCAGCCCCCCGCGACCCCCCGGCGATCCCGCGACCTCCTCCGGTGACCCCGCGACCTCCTCCGGCGACCCCGCGACCTCCTCCGGCGACCCCGCGACCTCCTCCGGCGACCCCGCGACCTCCTCCGGCGGTGCCTGCGACCGGCAACCCGCGACCCCCTTCTCCCGACGACCTTTCTCGCTTCGACTTCGGCCCCAAAGTGAGTTTTCTCTATGTCTACTGCTTGACATACTCGTGATTATTCATGTACCATATAAAATTTCATAATGAGAAAATTATTTTTGTGGATACAATGTTGATACATTATTTTTATGATGATACGATAGTGTTTTTAAATGAAAATGAGAATAGTCTTGGATTAATTAAAAGTTATTGGTTAGTAATTAATTTGGAATTAAATGATTAATTGGTGTAAAGTTAATTAATAGACTAGGGTAAATTATAGATTAGGGTTATGTTAGTGGGATTAAACATCACCAATGATCACTTGATAATGAATTAAGAGGTTGATCATTGATATCTTAGTTGGCCAAGATCTAAGAGTTTTACTTCATAATATACTAGATATGCGATGTATATAAGTGTGACTATCCTTGTGGTATTATTTTATATTGATGGGGGTGACTGATTGTGATTTTTATATAAAAGTTAAATGTATTTCAAGTTGTATTATAGGTTTTACTAGATATAATGACCACGTTTATGATCCATGAATCGTACCCATAGACCCGACCATCTGGTGAAACCTATGGTGAGGGTGTTATTATCACTGAAGGTTAGTTCTATGATAGGGGTGAGGACTTATGATATGTCTAGGATGATTTTTGTTTTTTATTTTTACAGGATTTTTAAGGGATTTGGTACTTGACTTGGGTTTGATTCAATATGTATTTATTCTCAGATGTTGAAAAATAGGGATATTGATTTGGGGTTGCAAGGTAAAATCATATTCAGCCTAGTCTTGGGATGATTTGGATAATGTGGAAAAATGATTCATCCAGGTGAAATAATAATTGGATAGTTATCAATAATAATCCTTATAAAGGTTAGTTAATCTATGAAAAAGTGACCTTTGATAAGATACTTATCATTCATTTGAGATAGGGATTTCATGTTAGCATAATTATTTTACTCATAAGGAAATTAGGATGATTGTAAGTTTTTAGAAGCATGGTTGGAATGCATGGAAGTCTTGATAACTAAATTATACACTAATATATGAGTAAAAAATATAAATACATTCAATATTAATGGGGTTTTGGGAAAAGGAAACCTTTTCAAGGTGATTCACAGATGGGGTGTAAGGAAAGAATTCTAGGAAATGGATACACTCGTACTAATGATTTAAGGTGGTGATTTTGTAAATAGGTGATAAGGTTGGTTGATTTGGATCTTAATTCATATGTATATCATAATATAATGGGATAATAATAAAATATCAATGTGGTAAGAGTGTTCATCTGGGGTTGAAATCAAGGGAAATTTCATCTTGACCATGTAAAGTGGTCTATAAAAACCCACTAGGGTGAGATATTGTGGGAGATCTAGAAATTATGGAGAAACATGTAAGAGGGTGGGGGTAAATTCATCTAGTGATCAGCTCACACTTCATTTTGGTGGGTACAAGTACAGACATTGATGTGATAGAATTTCAGTAGTGTGGGGAAGCCTGGTGTGAACAAGTGGTGTTATGATTAATCAGTGATTATAGAATGATTATATGATGATTTAATGGGGTATTTTTTATAGTTTTCATGGTTGGGATTTTATTCCATGACCATTCAAATGAATAGGGTGAGGTGTATTTCCCAAATAATTAATCTAAAAGTAGAATAAAGTAAATAAATTGAGTCAACTTTCTATCATCGAATAGTGATTAAGATATTTAATGATGGGAAGCACCGACAGCAACAGATAGGTAATTTAACTCCCTATTTTAAGTGAATAAATTAAATTTTAATCATGGAAAATGGTGATTGATTTGTGTATTTTATTGTGAGGATGGTTCCGAAATCTCCCATTGTGGATTCTCCCACTCTTAGGGTTTCCTAATCTACATTGTAGTGTCGATCCCCTTGGTTTCGCCAATAGGAACTGACCACATTGTCATGACACGTCAAATTGATTATATCTTTAAAGTTGGTTTATGGTCTAGTTAATACCCTAGTTCATCTCTCAAGGATAATTGATAGGTTTATAGTGTGTATTTTTAATAAAAATGACTAAATTTCATCTCTCAACTATTTATTATCAACATAAAATGAAAATTAAAGGTTTAGGTAATGTTACTATACCACCGCACAGGAGGATATCGATAAGGCACTACACTACCCTGTGGAGAGCCAATCGGAACACCTTTGTTCCAATCCTCTCCACAACTCATGGCCCAAAATTCTTAGCACCACCTCACCTAGTTACCAAAATTATAATGGTGACACAAACTCATTGTCGCTGAAGGGACACATAGATTCCAACCAGACGCATCCGGATTGCCTTCATCCTTTAGGAGAAGGATCCACGGGTCCTTGGTGTCGTGTACGAGTAACATGCAAGAATGATGGACCACATTTCTTTGGCCTTTGGACAAAAAAACCAGTAAAATCTCCAAAATACCTTCATATCATGCATTAACCAGTAAAATCTCCAAAATACCTTCATATCACGCAGTTCTGAAAAGAGTCACTATTTAAAAGAAAGTCACAAATTTAGATACATCTCGAGATGGTCAGTTTAAAAACATTTTGAGGGACACTACTAAAGACATTCTCAGATATGCACACATCCCCCACTTTTAGATCGTTGTCTACTAAAATGATATTCCAAACAAGATATGCATTAGAACGCTCATGATACATAGAGCAATTCACTGGCCACCTTCGAGAATGATCTGAAGCACAAACCATGACAGCATTATGTTTTTAACTTCAGCACCTCAATTGAGAATGTGACACCTTTCAGGACTTGGCGCCATTGTATTTCGTTTCGTCCACTGAATGGGTCTATCCTTTTATTTAATTTTTTTAACTTCAGTCAAATATTCTAGAAAGATGTCGTGGCAGATCCTTCACCATTTTGTTTTGCTGAACATCTCATTACATTGTTAAAAAAAGCAGGGTGTCTTGCATGGGCAATACGTTCCTGTATTGAAGATGATGCACTCCCATTTATTCGAACCCACAAAACCACCCCACGGCACGATGGTCATCGGCAGGTGCCTGGGTTCCTCCCTGCCTTCCAGTAAAATATGAGAAAATAGGGACTCATATTTTACTGGAAGGCGGGGAGGAACCCAGGCACCTGCCGATGACCGTCGCGCCGTGGGGTGGTTTTGTGGGTTCGAATAAATGGGAGTGCATCATCTTCAATACAGGAACGTATTGCCCATGCAAGACACCCTGCTTTTTTTAACAATGTAATGAGATGTTCAGCAAAACAAAATGGTGAAGGATCTGCCGCGACATCTTTCTAGAATATTTGACTGAAGTTAAAAAAATTAAATAAAAGGATATACCCATTCGGTGGACGAAACGAAATACAATGGCGCCAAGTCCTGAAAGGTGTCACATTCTCAATTGAGGTGCTGAAGTTAAAAACATAATGCTGTCATGGTTTGTGCTTCAGATCATTCTCGATGGTGGCCAGTGAATTGCTCTATGTATCATGAGCGTTCTAATGCATATCTTGTTTGGAAGATCATTATAGTAGACAACGATCTAAAAGTGGGGGATGTGTGCATATCTGATAATGTCTTTAGTAATGTCCCTCAAAATGTTTTTAAACTGACCATCTCGAGATGTATCTAAATTTGTGACTTTCTTTTAAATAGTGACTCTTTTCAGAACTGCGTGATATGAAGGTATTTTGGAGATTTTACTGGTTAATGCATGATATGAAGGTATTTTGGAGATTTTACTGGTTTTTTTGTCCAAAGCCCAAAGAAATGTGGTCCATCATTCTTGCATGTTACTCGTACACGTCACCAAGGACCCGTGGATCCTTCTCCTAAAGGATGAAGGCAATCCGGATGCGTCTGGTCAGATTTACGTAGGTCAGTTGTTGTTTCCAATTAAAGTGGTGTCCATTTTAAACAAGAGAGCGACTCTTTGGGTGGTAGCGGTCACACCGTGCCTCGGATTGAGGCGGGGTTGACTCGTACACGTCACCAAGGACCCGTGGATCCTTCTCCTAAAGGATGAAGGCAATCTGGATGCGTCTGGTCAGATTTTACGTAGGTCAGTTTTTGTTTCCAATTAAAGTGGTGTCCATTTTAAACAAGAGAGCGACTCATTGGGTGGTAGCGGTCACCCTTCGACATATCCTACAATGTCTTCAGACCCCACCCTTTCCCCTCGGCTGTCAAAAAAACCTAAAAGACAATGGCTAGCAATGATCATTCCAAAATGCATTTAAACTGAAACCTTCCAGAAAAAAATAGAGTACAATACCTGCAAGTTGTAACTTAGGTCACTTTGCACAAGCCGATTTCCACATTGTTTGTAGCAACCAAATTTGCTCCAACACTCTAATGATCTTCATTGCTTAATGTCTTTTATATTCTTCCAGAAACCCTTCTCTAAGAAGGTCAACTATCGTGTATGCATACTCACCTTCAAATGTGACGTGTACGAGTCAACCCCGCCTCAATCTGAGGCCTGTTGTGACTGACAGAACTCCAAGTGCCTCTGTTTTGTTCAAAATGGACTTATTTTTATGTGAGAAATCAACAACTGACATACGGGAAACCGACCAAACGCCTTCGGATTGTGTTGACACTTTAGGAAAACGATTCATGGGTTATATGTGACGTGTACGACTCAACCCCGCCTCAATCCGAGACGCGGTGTGACCGGTATCACTCCAAGTGTATGTATTTAGTTTAAAATGGACAATATTTTACGTACATACGCCAAACTGATCTAACGGCTTCTGATTGCATTCATACTTTTTCACAATGATCAATGACTCATGTGTGACGTGTACGATTCAACACCGCATCAATCCGAGGCCCGGTGTGGCCGACACCACTCACAGTGTCACTGTTTTGTTAAAAATGGACTTAATTTTAAGTGAAATCAACAACTGACATACGACAAACCGACCAAACACATTGGGATTCTATTGAAACTTAAGGACAACTATCCATGGGTCAAATGTGACGTGTAAGATTCAACTCCGCCTCAATCCGAGGCACGGTGTGACCGCTACCACTAATGTGTGACCTGTGTCCATTTTTAATGTTGGTTTTTATTATGGTAAGAGATGTTATGGTCACTATTATGAGGATGTTGGTTTTTGTGTGTAGGTGTTTGTGGTAGTATTCTTTTAGTGATGGAATATGAAATGGTGATGATGTAATAATGTTGTAAGCTGTTGTACATTACAAATATGTGTGGATGTGATATTATGTGGGGCTGATGGGTGAGATGTGGCTGTAGTTTTGGAAAATTTAGGGCAGTGGTGGAGCAGATCCAATATATTTTTTCTTCCAGTTCAACATTTAGCGGCGGTTTTAACCGCCGCTAAATTCCATACATGTGAACATTTAGCGGCGGTTTTAACCGCCGCTACATAACAAGGAACCATTTAGCGGCGGTTTTAACCGCCGCTAAATTTATTATGCTGATATTTCGCGGCGGTATTCACCGCCGCAAAATAGGCGCATCAAACGCCTGAATTTAGCGGCGGTTAAAACCGCCGCGAATAAGCTGCCCATATAACCGCCGATAAATGAAGAGAAACCGCCACTAAATGAAGGACCTACGACACATTTCTAAAACCGCCGCGGAATCGAAAAAACCGCCGCTAATAGATTGCCGACGCCAAACATAGCGGCGGTTTTTGTAAACCGCCGCCACACAATATAGCGGCGGTTTAAACCGCCGCTAAACGGCAAAAAAACCGCCGCTAGGACCGGTATTTGTTGTAGTGCCTCTTAGTGGAGAGTTGTATTGTTGAGCCATCACCAGCAGCGAGACCCACAACCAATCTTCACATAGAGGAGTCTTCTACAGCTAGCAGTAGACAGATGACATAGAGGTCCAAGATTACCAAACATACAGGTGGATGACCATAGGATTTAGGGTCGGTTGTGTGAAGCACCCGAGGTAGAGCCAGTCATTCCAAGAGAAGGTAGTGTTACGCATGCAGCGGGTAGGGTAACATGGCTTGCCACTGTCTGACCCACTGTAAAGATGATCAGGAGATAGTTGAAGGAAATCCTAGGCAGAGATAGAGGTTCAACCAAGGTGGTCCACAGAGAGCAGGAGGGCATGGCAGAGGAGCTGGTCGTGCAGCTGGCGGTGGGCGACGATTCGAGATGTTACTGCCACCACCACGAGATGGTCCACCCTAACCACAGGGAGAAGGAGGATAGGGGAAAACTCATCTCTATGTAGTTGAGGCCTATGATAATGGAACTCCAGAGAAGATATACGGTACGATCTTTGTCTACTCCACCATAGCTACAGTACATAAAGTCATTGGTTCAAGAGATTCTTTTATTTCCACATCCCTCGTTCGGAGCTCGGAGATTCTGACGTAGCTGTTGTCTCGATCCTTACAGCTAGAGTCTCCAACGGGAGTGGATTCAACGATTATGCACCGATACCGGCAGTGCGAGCTTACACTAGGAGGTGAGAGCTTCGGCTGGGATCTCCTAGTAGCGGCCTCGTGGCCTTATGATGTCATCTTGGGCATGGAATATTTATATGTAGTCCAGGCTCATATTGACTATTTTAGGTTAAAATTGTGGTGTGTCTGTATGGATGGTACCAGGTTTACCTTCACCTTTGAGAATGGTTCTTTTATAACACAGGAGGGACTTTCTTGGAGGAGAGTGCAGTCGATCACTGATCAGTTGTATAGCCTTACCCTCGGTGTGGTTGATATGAAGAGACTGAGCAATCCTGTAGTGGTGGACTAGTACGTGGATGTTTTTATTGACGATGTTTCAGGTCTACCTCCTTGCAGAGAGGTGGACTTCCTCAATAACTTGTACCCCAAGATGGCACTGATATCTAGACCAGCATATCAGATGGCTCCCGTGGAGATTCGTGAGATATGGGTACTGTTGGCGGACTTACATCATAAAGGGTTCATTCGGCCCAGTGTTTATCCTTGGGAAACCCTAAATTTTTTAGCCAAGAAAGCAGATGGGAGCTTGAGACTATTTGTTGACTATAGGTTCCTGAACTGTAAAGACCCAGAAATTTGATGGAATGTTTTTTTCATATATTCTTGGGAATTTTACGAGTCTGCAGTTTTTGACGGAGCCTGATTTTGAGGACCAGTGTGCCCGTAATCAATTTCTGATGTTCTTTTCGGGTAAATATAGTAAACGTATGTACGATGTTTTTTCTATCTTTTGAACTAGTACTCAGAATTGAAATCCAAAGACACTGATGAACTCACAATGCCAGTATTCACTTAAGGGGACCTTTACTGTAGTTGTGTTTTATGAGGGTTTAAAGTTAATTTTTGGGGTTTAATAAAAAAAGTTAAATAAAATTTATTGAGAACAATTTTATTTATCCTGGTAGTTTAATCCAACATGGGGAAGATATCTGTGGGTCCCACACCCTCAAAGCTTTCCATGTGTGGATATTTTTGGGGTGGGTCCCACACAATACCCAACCTTTCATCTCCCCATATCCTCCATTTCACCCCCATTCAACCCCATATAATTAAGAGATATCTCCACCTCCCTCTCCCTCTCTTTATTATTTTCCAACACATTTTAATTAAAGAATTAAACCTCTTTAATTAATTAATTAAGTTTTTTGAAATTTGAATTGCATTTGTGGATAAAAATAATATCTTGAGCTATTATTTTCTTTTGGGGCATTTTTTGTGTTGACAGGATTTGTGAGAGAGCTTTGGAGAAATAGAGAAGGTTGTTCTTCTCTCAACGAAGAACACTATCCTTCCAAATAAGAACTACCAAGGAACGTCAATCATCACCTTTTATCTCCAGAAAACCCAAAGGATAAGGATCCACCCATGACGAACACTGACGATGCACCATCATCGGCAATTCTTCCCCAACGTAATCGAGTTGACGTCGTCTCCCCGCGACGATGTCTTCCACGATGCTCGACTACAAAAAACCTTATCTCAAGGTAGGGGTTTTTGTATAATTAAATATACATTATTTATATCCTTGAACATGTGCATTTATTTTTTGGGTGTGTATTTGAACCACTAACGTGGTGGGTATGGGAAAATGAACAAGTTCGGACCCACCGTCGTATCATTCTTGATGTGTGGATTGCATGGTGATGGGTGAATAGAACGACAACGGCGTTTTGAGGATCTAGTACTGTAGAGAGGGACTTGAGAAGGTCATAAGTGTAGACGGTAGCTAAAACGGACTGCCAGAATGATTCTAGTGGCCCGCGGAAGGTCACACCGGTGTGTTTTTCCGGCGACCGGAGACGGCGGCTGCCACCGGCCAGCTGCCAGGAGGGTGCGACGCCCCAGCGCACCGCTGGCAAAAGTCTGCCACAACCCCGGTTATAGAGGAAATGGAGGGGATCCAGTGCCTCATGATATCTTGAAGAAAGGGCCCCCACCCCCCACCCCCCCCCCCCCCCCCGCTCGACCGGCCGGGTCGGGCCTACCCTGTGTGGGTTGGCCCAGGTTAGACCGGGCCCATACCCCCCTTTTGGGACTGTTTTCGGCCATTATCCCATAACATGATCTTCAAACCACCAATCGATGTACCTTTAGTTGTGTAGTAGTCCTTGAATCGATCCAGTCTTTTCAGTATATTACACTCAAAGGTTTTGACGAATTTTTGGTATGTCTGGGTTGGTTCGAACCCAAAACCAACTGGGCCCTCAGAACGGAAACGCTTATAACTTAAGGATCGGATTCCTGATTGACGTACCATAAACTATGTTGGATTACTTTTGATGATATGGTTCTTTTACATACTCCATGTGGGATTCGGATGAGATATCAGTATGGTCGGGTTGGTTTTAGCTTAAAAATAACCAGGCCCATAGAATAGAAAAGCCAATAACTCGCAGACCGGACATCTGATTGATGCACCGTCTATTTCGTTAAGACCCCTATGACTAGGAGGTCCTTTGTGATACATCTACATGGGTTTTCATGACACTTGGAGTATCAACTAGTAGCTTGTGTAGCAGATCCTCCTGAAGACGAGCATACATAGTGCGGAGACCTAGTAGTTATAGACCTGATGACTGTTTGACCGATTCGATGCGTAGTGACAAATTATTATCAGAGGATTCTGTTCTACCACAAAAAATTGTACTCTGATCATTCTTTATATGAAGAAATAGTATTAATAGAACTGAGTGTGGTTTTCACTTGAGGGAGTCTAGTGTTGGTGCGGCGACCGACGTATCTATACACCAGGACTCTGACTACTGATTTCTGACTCAGTGCACGAAAACACTAATTGCTTTTGTGTTTAAAAAAGTTTTCTTTAAGTCTACTCAAATTAGTTCATCTCACCAGGAATAATCGTGTGATCATGGAAACCTGTTTCTTTTTTAGGATGTCTTTACCCAGTCAGTCAATGCAGGTTCCGAGGGGAGATCGTGATGGTAGCACACCGAGCAGCGAGGCCATGATACAAGGCCCCATCACAACAGAGGCACCAGCGGTACCACTAACCACTGGGCTACTATTTCCACCAGCCTCAGCAGTAGAGGGTGCACGCCGCTTGAGTGCATTTCACGGGTTCCTATGATAGTGGTCTCCAAGATTTCTATGTGAGACAGATTTACAGATGGTTGGGTATTCGCTGGTGTTTGTATCACGATTTTTCTATACAGTTGGGACACCCGCAGACTTCATGGTGTACCTAGCCGTTAGTCTCTTTCAAGGAGTAGCTGATATGTGGTGGAGCCTGATTCTACAGTTTTATGATGTGAAGTCCCTCACCTAGGGAGACATCGATGATCTTTTCTGGATTGAGTATATTCAAGAATCTCTACACTCTATGCAGGCTCAAGAGCTACTGATCTCCCAATAAGGATTTCTATCTATAGCAGAGTCTTCTACAGCCGACAGCAAACAGATGACACAGAATTCCAATTGGACTTCGCCAACAAGTGGGTGACCTCAGGTTACAGTTTTGGTTGTGCGAGGCACACAAAACAGAGCTAGCTATACGAGGAGCATGAAGTGCTATGCATGCAGCGGGTATGGTCAGATGGCTTGAGAATGCCCAACCCATCCAGCAGATGAGAAGAAAGCAGTAGAGGAACCTACCAGACTGAGGAAAAGGAGATGGTCGTGCAACTGGTGGAGGATGATGCTTTGAGGTGCTGACACCACCACCACCATGAGGTCCACCCCGACCGCAGGGGACGGGTGGATATGGGAGAGCAGAGCTTTAGCCAGCTTAAGCATACGAATATAGAGCTCCAAAATTAGGTGGATAAGAGTGGGACTTGTTCCAGGCATGGAGGCCTTTGTTCTTGGTGCTTCTAGCTTCCTAGTTGTTTTTGTTTGCGGTTGCTTTGTGTCTTTTACTTTGAGATTTAGTAATAAAAGGTACATTTCCTTGTGACGTTTTATTTCTTACCTTTTGTGTGGTTATTACTAAGAGGTTCCGGTAAAAACTGCTAACTTGACCCTCACAATCGAGATTTCTACTAGAGGAGACCTAGAAACCACACACTGATGTCGATAGTGTAAATCAACCCTTAGAGGCGAGAGTAATGGTTGGATCTCTTGGTAGTGGCGTCGAGGCCTTAGGACATCATCCATGGCATTAATTAATGTCATTCATGTCTGGATTTACTGTATTAGGCAAAGAACATGGTTCATCCAGTGGATGAGATCAGATTTCTCTTATCGGAAAAGGAGAAATCTTAGCAGATTTTGTAGGACCATAGATGGATCAGGCTATAACGGAGAAAGTATAGATTATCGAGGAGCGGATGAAGACTTCACAGAGCAGATAGAAGTCCTATGATGATAGGATATGGAGACCATTGGAGTTCGAGGATGGTGACCATGTCTTTTTACGGGTCTCACCACGACGAGGTATACAGAGATTTGGTCAAGGCGACAAGTTATCTCCATGATTCATCGTGCACCTCCAGGTCCTCAGCAGGGTAGGCAAGGTGGATTACCATATGTCCCTTCCACCTTAGTTTCACCAGGTGCATGATGTCTTTCACATATCTCAACTGAGTAGATATCTACTCGACTCTTCACACATCATCGACCACAAAAAGCTATATATCGATGATGGGGTGATTTTCTCGGAGTTTCTAGTAGAGATTGAGGGTTGATAGGAGAAGGTACTATGAGGACGGTCGATTCCTCTGGTGCGCATTCTCTGGCCGCACGGGAACCTCCTAGAGAGAACATTGGGGTGGAAGACACATATGCGTGCTCAATACCCCTTTATGTTTTCCTAGTATGTGTTGTAGCTTTACAGGGATGTAAATCCCTGAGGTGGGAATAATGTAAAGACCCAGAAAATTCATGGAAATTTTTTTTCATAAATTATTTGTAATTTTATGAGTCCATAGTTTTTGACGAAGCCTGATTCTGAGACCTGGTGGGCCGAGAATCAATTTCTAAAGTTTTGTTTGGGTACATACAGTAGTCGTACGTCTGGGTTTTTTCTATCTTTTAAACCGGTGGTCAGAATTGTAATCTGAAGACACTGATGAACTCACAACGCCAATATTCGTATAAGGGGACCTTTACCTCAGTTGTGTTTTATGCGGGTTGAAAATTAATTTTTGGGGTTTAATAAATAAAATTTTCTGAGGAAATTTTTATTTATCCTGGTAGTCTAATCAACATGGGCAAGTTATTGGTGGGGCTCACACCAGCATAACTTTCCATGTGTGGATATTTGTAAGGTGGGTCCCACACGATCCCCAACCATTCATCTCCCCATAACCTCCCTTTAACCCCCATTCAACCCCTCTTAATTAAAAGACCTCTTCACCTCCCTCTTTCTTTCTTTATTATTTTCCATCACATTTTAATTATTGAATTCAACCTCTTCAATTAATTAATTAAGTTGTTTGAATTTTGAATTACATGTGTGAATAGAAATAATATCTTGAGGTATTATTTTATTTTGGGGAATTTGTTATGTTGAGAGGATTTGTGAGAGAGCTTTGGAGAAATAGAGAAGGGTGTTCTTCTCTCAACGAAGAACATCATCCTTCCAATGAAGAACCACTGAGGAACATCAATCATCGCCTTCGGTCTTCTTGCAAAACCAAAGGAGAAAGAACCACCCATGAGGAACACTGATGACGCACCATACTCAGCACTTCTTCCCTGGCGTCAATGAGTGGACGTTGTCTTCGTGCGATGTCGTCTTCCATGAAACTCGACTACCGTGAACCTTATCTCATGGTAGGGGGTTTTGTATAATTACATATACATTTTTTATACCCCTGAACATGGGTGTTAATTTCTTGGGTGTTTATTTCAAACATTAACATGGTGGTTATGGACTAAAGAACAAGTTCTGACCCACCGTTGTATCGTTCTTGATGCGTGGATTGCTTGGTGACAGGTGAACAGAAGGGAAAGGATGTTTTGAGGACGTCGCAGTCCAGAGAGGGAATCGAGAAGGCCGTAAGAATACACTAAAGATAAAATGAACCACCGGAATGATTCTGGTGGCCCTTGGAAGGGTGCGCTGGCGACTGGAGGCGGCGGCTGGCACCAGCTAGCCGCCTGGAGGTGGCGGCGCCCCAGTGCACCACCGGCAGAAGTCTGTCGCGGTGGCGATGGAGGGGATACCGTGTCGCGTGGTATCCGGGAAGAACCCCCCCCCCCCCCCCCGCTCAGCCAACCGGCCGAAGCCACGGGCTAGTATGCACCCATCTAGGCAAGAACCAGACCCGGATCGGGTCGACCCTCTTTGGACCGACCCTGGATGGGTTGGGCCCGGTCGGACCGGGCCCAGACCCCACTTTTTGTACCATTTTCAGTCATTCACCCATAACATGAGCTATTTAACTCCAATTTACCCATTGTCTATTTCATTGGAATACATTAATCGAGGAAGTTGGTTCGGTATATTACAGTCAACATTTTGGTGAAGTTTTGGTATGGCCGAGTTGGTTCGAACCCGAAACCAACCTAGCCCTTGGAGCAGAAACTCTTATAACATAAGGAACAGATGTATGATTGACATATCATTAACTACGTTGTATTATTGTTGATGAGACAGTTCTTTGGATTACTCCATGTAGGATTTGAATGATATTGGAATATGTTTGGGTTGGTTTTAGCTTAAAAAACAATCGGGCCCCTAGAACGGAAAAACAATAACTCACAGATCGGGCGTTTGATTGACGTGCCATTTGTTGTGTTGAGACACCTATGACGAGGAGGTACTTTGAGATACTTATAAATGTGTTTTTGTGACACTTGGATTATTTACTAGTATCTCATGGAGCGGATCCTTCTGGAGATGAGCATACAGAGTGCGAAGACATTGTAGTTGTAGAGCTGCCGACTGATTGACCGATTCGACTCAGAGTGATTCGATTATCCTAGTGGACGGATCACCCGTTTTGGTGGAATACCCATGACAGATACAGTGCCTGGTTTGGCAGCAGACCCATAGTAATCGACAGAAGGAGTACCACTGACGGCTATTAGAGGGGCACCCGGTTTGGCGGTAGACTAACAGTGGAGGAGCGCCCTGTTTGGCAGCAGACACGAGGTACTCAGCTGGAGGAGTACCTTAGCAGTCTAAGGTTAGTGAGTATCACCTCAGAATCGCATTAGGGACATTGTACTCGATAGTGGAGGAGTTCTCCAGAAGTTGTGGTTTCGATAATGAAAATCCTGGTTTGAGCTGAGTCAATGACCATTGTGTTTTCCTCATGATTGAGATGGGTTACCTGATAACATAGGTATAAATATGGGCATATAACTAAGTAAAGATTATCTATTGAGATCCTTCTTTGTGGTTTATACATGTTGAATTTAGTGAGACCTTGAGGGTCTCGGGGTCCCTACTGAGTATCGTTATACTCACCCCTGCACAGTCTATGCCCACCCCTCGTTGTGTTGGATGCAGATGACAGACAATGATAACCAAGACAAAGTGTACGAGGACGGGACGGTACCCAGAGGTGGACACTCGGTGTGATGGAACATAGAGCGGACCGATAGACACAGAGTGCTGAGGAGGAAATCTGTACCTACCCTTCAGGTAGGAACCTGGAGGACGATCCAGGAGATGCTTCACCATTCACCTATTTTTCTTTTCAATTTGACTTTATTTAAGTTGTAGTTGTACCTTTATATTAGGATTGTATTTCCGGACCCATTGTACTTTCAGGAAGCTTCTTAAAATACATTACTTAGAGTTTTCTTCTGCTTGTTCTATGGTTTTGTCTGTTTACTTTTTATAAAGGCAATGCCTTCCTAGTTTTTAGGGAGTTATGCCTTTGGTGCTAGTCGCCAGCCCATAGCCTATGGAAGACGGGATTAGGGTAGTCACGATACGGGCCCCGGGGGATGAGTCATTAAAAATTGGTATCATAGGAGTCTGTTCTACCAAAAAACTCTGGACTCTGATCATTCTTTCTGTGAAGCAATAGTGTTAAGAGTACCGAGTGTGTTTTTCATTTAAGGCAGTCCAGTATTGGTGCGGCGATCGACGTATCTGTACACCAGGACCCGGAATACTGATTTCTAACTCAGTGTACAAAAACATTGATTGCGTGTGTGTTTCGAAAAGTTTTCTTTCAGTCAGTTAAAACCAGGTCAACTCACCAGGAAAAATATTTTGATCGTGGAACACCTGTTTCTTTTTTAGGATTTCTTCACCCAGTCAGTCAACGTGGGTTCCAAGTGGAGATTGTAGGAACATCCAGGAGCAAAAATGGACCATTGGAATAATTCTGGTGGCCCGCGTAAGGTCTTGCCGGCGCGGCGGCACCGGTGACCGGAGACAGCGATGCCCCAACGCGTCACCGGCAGAAGTATACCATGGCACCGGCCACGAAGGCAATAGAGGGGACCCATGTCCTGTGGGATCAGAGAGGAACCCCCCCCCCCCCCCCCGCGCTCGGCCAGTTTGGCCAAGCAAAGACTGTCCATGGGCCATGCCGGAGCTGGTTCGGGCTGACCTAGGGTCAGATGGGCCGGGTCAGACCGGGCCCAGACCCCCATTTTTGGTCATTCGCCCCTAACATGAGCTACGAACCTCCGATCGACACACCATCTATTGAATTGGAATCCTTGGATAGATACGGTCATTTAGGTATATTACACATAAAGTTTTGGCAATGTTTGGGTAAGGTTGGGTTGGTTCGAACTCGAAACCAACAAGGCCATCGGAGCGGAAATGCTTATAACGTTAGGACCAGACATCTGATTTACGTACCATAAAATACGTTGGATTTATTTTGATGAGATGGTTCTTTTGGAATAATCCAAGTGGGATTTCTATGATATTGAAGTATGTTCGGGTCAGTTTTAGCTTAAAAACCAACTGGGCCTCTATAATACAAAAGCCAATAACTCACAGACCGGGCGTCCGATTGACGATCCATCTATTGCGCTGAGACCCCTATGATGATGCGGTCTGTTTTGGTACTTCTACATGATTTTTCATGACCCTTGGATTATCAAATAGTAGCTTTTTGAGTGGATCCTCCTAGAGATGAGCATACAGAGTGCAGAGACCTGGTAGCTATAGACCTGACAACTGCTTGACTGATTCAACTAGGAGTGATTCGATTAGCCTCGGGGATGGAGCACCTAGTTTGGCAGCAGACCCACAGTGTACGGTGCGCTTGGTTTGGCATCAAAACCATTGTACTCGACAGAAGGGGTACCTCTGATGGCTATTAGGGGGAGTGCCCGGTTTGGCGGCAGACCCACAACTGAGGAGCTCTCGGTTTGGAAATAGACATGCAGTACTTGATAGGAGGAGTACCTCAGTTGTCTAAGGTTAGTGAGTAGCATCTCAGAGTCGCGACAGGTCCATTTTACTTGACAGAGAAGGATTTCTCAAATAGTTGTGGTTTTGATAATGAAAATCCTAGTTTGAGCTGAGTCATTGACCTTTGTGTTTTCCTCATGATTGAGATGGGTTACATGATAACTTAGGTATATGTATGGGAATATACCTATGTAATGGTTATCTATTGAGATATTTATTTGTGGTTTATCCTTGTTAGATTTATTGAGACCTTGAGGGTCTCGGGGTCCCTACTGAGTATCGTTATACTCACCCTGGCACGGGTTATGCCTGCACCTCATTGTGTTGGATACAGATGATGGACAACGCTAACTGAGGCATAGTGTACGAGGACTGGAAGGTACCTGGAGGTGGACACATGGCGTGAAGGAATAAGGAGTGGACCGATAAATGCAGAGTATTGAGGAGGACATATGTACCTACCCTTCTGTTAGGAACCCGAAGGATGATCTAGGAGCTGCTTCACCATTTAGTTGTTTGTCTTTTTAATTATAATTTCATTCATTTGTAGTTGTACATTATTGTTGATCTTTTATTTTAGGCCCCTTTTTTCTTTCAGAACGCTTTTTATACTACTTTACTTATTTTTTTCTTTTGCTTGTTCTCTAGTTGTGTGTTTTTACGTTTTATAAAGGCAATTACTTCCCATTTTTTAGGGAGTTACGCCTTCAGTGCTAGTCGCCAGCCCCTGGAATATGGAAGGCGGGCATGGGGTAGTCACGATATGGGCCCCAGGGGACGAGTCTTGAAAAATTGGTATCAAAGGAGTCGGTTCTACTACAGAACTCTGGACTCTGATCTTTCTTTCCTTATAGAAATAGTGTTAAGAGTACCGAGTGTGGTTTTCAGTTAAGTCAGTCCAGTATTGATGTTGCAGCTGACGTATCCATACACCAGAACACTAACTACTGATTTCTAACTCAATGCACGATAACACTGATTGCATGTGTGTTTCCAAAAATTTTCTTTAAGTCAGCTCAAACCAGGTCACCTCAACAGGTATAATCTTTTGATCCTAGAACACCTATTTCTTTTTCAATATGTCTTCACCTTGTCAGTCAACGCGGTTTCATATTGGAGACCATAGGCGCAGAACGGGGTTAAAACAGACCATCATAATGATTCCTATGGCCGGCAGAAGCTCACGTCGGTGTAGGTCATCAGCGCGGCAGCATCGGCGACTGGAGGCGGCAAGGCCCTAGTGCACTGCTAGATGAAGTCCACCGCGGTACCGGACGCGAGAGCAATAGAGGGGATCCAACACCGTGTGGAATCTGGAAATACCCCCCCCCCCCCCCCAATCGACCATAATTGATGGGCCGTGGCCGGAAGTGGGTCGGGCCCTGGCTGTCCAGGCCAGACCCGGTTTGGGCAGACCCAGGGTGGGATTGGCCGGGTCGGACCGGGCCCAGACCCCCCTTTTTGGACCATTTTCGGTCATTCGCCCATAACATGAGGTACAAACCTCCGATCGATGCACCTTCTGTTGAGTAGGAATCCTTGGATCAAGATGGTCGTTTCAGTATATTAAAATAAATGTTTTGGTGAAGTTTCTGTATGGAGGGGTTGGTTCGAACCCGAAACCAACCAGGCCCTCAGAGAGGAAACGCTTATAACTTAAGAACTAGACGTCTGATTGGCTTACCATCAACTAAGTTGGATTTATTTTGATGATATGGTTCTTTTAGAATAATCCACATGGGATTCAGGTGAGATTGAAGTACATTCGGGTTGGTTTTAGCTTAAAAACAAATCGGGTCCCTAGAATGGAAAAGAAAATAACTCACAGACTGGGCGTCTGATTGACGCGCCGTCTGTTGTGCTGGGACCCATATGACGAGACGGTACTTTTTCATACTTATATATGAGTTTTCCTGAAACATGGAGTATTGACCAATAGCTCGTGGAACAGATCCTCTTGGAGACGAGTATACAGAGCGTGGAAACCTAGTAGCTGTAAACATGACAACTACTTGACTGATTCGAGTCGGAGTTATTCGATTAGACCAAGGGACGGAGTGCCCAGTTTGTCCTTAGACCCACAGCATATGGAGCTCTTGGTTTGGCAGATGACCTGCGGTACTCGTCATAAGGGGTACCTCTGACGTCTATTAGGCAGAGCACCTAGTTTGGTGGCAGACCCACAGTAGAGGAGTGCCCCGTTTGGAAGCAGACATGCGGTCTTTGACAGGAAAAGTACCTCAGCAGTCTAAGGTTAGTGAGTAGCGCCTCAGAGTCACAATAGGGCCACTATACATGACAGAGGAGTAGTTCTCCAGTAGTTGTGGTTTTAGTAATGAAAATCCTGGTTTGAGCTGAGTCAATGACCTTTGTGTTTTCCTCATGATTGAGATGAGTTACATGATAACATAGGTATATGTATGGGAATATACCTAATTAATGTTTATCTGTTGAGATATTTCTTTTTGGTTTATCCTTGTTGGATTTAGGGATACCATGCGGGTCTTGGGGTCCCTACTGAGTATCGTTATACTCACCTCTATAGGGGCTATGCCCACATCTCATTGTGTTTGATGCAGATGACGGACAACGCTAACCGAGGCAGAGTGTACGAGGATTGGACGGTACCTGGAGGTGGAAACTCAGCGTGACAGAACATGGAGCGGACCGGTAGACAATGAGTGCTGAGGAGGACATCTGTACCTACCCTTCAGGTAGGAACCCGTAGGTTGATCCAAGAGAGGCATCACCATTCAGCTGTTTGTCTTTTCAGTTGTACATTATTTCAGTTGTAGTGGTACCTTTCTGTTGGGCTTGTATTTCTGGACCCTTTTTACTTTCAGCATGCTTGTTATACTTCTTTACTTAATGTTTTCTTCCACTTGTTCTCTGGTTTTGTGTTTTTACGTTTTATAATGGCAATTCCTTCCCATTTTTTCGGGAGTTACGCCTTTGGTGCTAGTTTTCTGCCCCTGTATTATGGAAGCTGGGCTTGGGGTAGTCACAATACGGGCCCCGGGGGATCGGTCATGACATGAACTAGGTGACCGTGAGGAACATGTAACCACTTCCAGGGATTTTTTTCCTCTTTAATTTGCTTAAGGGAGCATAGTGGTTCTCAAATATAGACTTAAGATTAGGTTATCACCAGCTTAGAGTACGAGATGAGGATATGCATAGGACGACATTCATATGTCGGTTCAGCCACTACGGGTTCTTGGATATTCCATTGGGCATGACCAACGCTCTAGAAGGTTTCATGGGACTCATGAACATGATCTTCCAGCAATACCTTGACCGCTTTGTGGAGGTCTTCATTGATGACATTCTGATCTACATAGCTACAAAGTTAGAACATGCCTATAATTTTCCGATTGTTCTGGACACACTTTGAGAGAACCAACTTTATGGTAATCTCTCGAAGTGCCAGTTCTAAATATGAGCGGTCCACTTCTTAGGACATGTCATCTCGGAGGCTGTAATTGTGGTGGATTTAGCTAATATTGAGGATGTACTTTCTTGGGAGCCACCCATGATTGTGACAGAGATACAGTGTTTCCTAGGTCCGGCCAGATACTATTATAGTTTTGTGCCATATTTCACAAGAGTTTCAGAACCTTTATTAGTTTTAACTAAGAAGGGGAAACACTTCATTTGGTCAGATAGATGCTAGTGGAGTTTTTAGGAACTAAGGTAGAGGCTGACTAGAGCCCCCAACTTGAGGCTGCCGGAGGGTGGCGTAAGGTACTTAGTATACAACGATGCATCAGGGACTGGGCTTAGAGGTTTCCTGATGAAGGAGTAAGCAGTTATCACATATGGTTCTCGATATCCAAGACACCGACGTTTTCTTGAGTTCCTCCTGGAATTAGACTTATAGATAGTCTATACTTTTGGAAAGTTGATAGTTGTAGCTGATACACTCAACCGTAGATCTGGTAAACAGCTGTTAGGTGAGGCAACAATGCAGTTGGCTACTTAGTAGATATCATTTGCGGATCGAGATGGAGAAACTTTTCTTCAGTCTCTTAGAGTCACTCCCCCACTTCTTTGGCAAGTCAAGGAGGCGCGGCATGGGGATGCCGACTACAAGGATCGACATCTATAGATATCCATAGGGTAGGCATCTGATGGGTTTTCTAAAGGTTTGGATCGCGTCATCCTCTTCTGAGGATGTACCATGGTACCAGTGTCACTTCTAGAGGAAGTTATGATGGAGTTACACACATCCCCTCTAGTGGTACATCCCGTAGTGGTGAAGATATACTAGGATCTCTAAAGATAGCACTAGTTTCCTGGAATGACGAAATCTGTAGCAGAGTTTGTCTCTCAGCGCCTCAATTGTCAGCAAGTGAAGGCAGATCATTAGTTGCCAGCAGGCTTGGTTCAGCCTTTAGTGGACCTAGAGTAGATGTGGGATGGGATATCCATGGACTTCGTGACAGGAAATCCCCATACATCCAAGCGTCATGATTCTATTTGGGTGATCGTCGATCAAATCACCATGTTGACGCACTTCTTACCAATCAGAGAGTAGGGTTTAGTAGAGAACATTGGGTGCCTCTATGTGTAAGAATATTTTGCAGCGATATGGAGTACCATTGACGATTTTCTTCGATCATGATGCACGTTTTACTTCCCAGCTATGGACGGGGTTTCGGTAGACTCTTGGGATGTAGCTTCGTTTGAGAACCGCCTTCCATCATCAGATGGATGGCTTGACTGAGCGGACTATTCAAACTCGTGAAGAAATGCTGCGTGCATGCATCCTCAACTTTTGTCACATCTGGGAGGAACTCTTTCGTTTGGTGGAGTTTTAATACAACCATAGTTATCACTCCACCATTGGGATGGGCCCTTTTAAGGAATTGTATGGGTGACCTTTCAGATCACCCTTTTGCAGGACTGACCCAGGGGAGTCAACACTAGTAGGATCAGAGATGGAACAAGATACCATAGAGAAAGTGTAGATCATCCAGGAATCGATGGTGACTGCACAGAGTAGAAATAAATATTCTTCTGACAGGAGATGGAGACCTTGAGAGTTCGAGGATGGTGACCCCATATTTCTATGGGTCTCACCTCGATGAGGTTTGTGGAGATTTGTCCGAGATGACAATTTATCTCTGAGATTCATTAGACCATTTTAGGTCCTCATCAGAGTTGGCGAGTTGGCATACCTCTTAGAACTTCCACCTCAGTTGCATCTGGTGCACTATGCCTTCCATGTATCCTGGATGAGGAGATACGTGCATGAACCTTCCCACGTCATCGACCACAGAGAGTAGAACATCGGCGATGTTCAGACGTTTTCAGAGGTTCCAGCATATATTGAAGATCAACAACAGTGGGTCCATCTTGGATGGTCAATACCTCTATTTCACGTTCAATGGTAGCACGAGAACCTCCAGGAGAGCACATGGGAGTGGGAGGCTAAGATGTATGCTCAGTACCCCAACTTGTTCCCTAAGTGTTGAGTTGTGGCTTATGGGGATACAAAGACATGGGGTAGGGAGAATGTAAAAATTAAAAAATTTCATGTAATTTTTTTAATATATGGAAATTTTATGAGAATGTGAAAATTGACGATGAGTGATTCGGAGACCTGATGTTCTTGGAATGAATTTATGAAGATTTTTTCAGGTACGTTCAGAAAACGTGTGAGCAGGTTTTGGTAACTTTTAAACTGCTGCTCAGAATTGAAATCCAAGGGCACCGCTGAACTCGCAACGCCAGTTTTCGCTTATGGGGACCTTCACCTCAGTCACAGTAAGTCGAGGGTGAATGATTGAATTTTCATTTTTCGTACAAATAGAAATAAAATAAAATTCTTTTTTATTTTATTTTTCTTTCTGTTGAAACCTCCCATGTTGATTGTTTAATGGTGGGGAACACCTGAACTAAAACATCCAACATGGGTTATGGTGGTGGGGACCACCTGATACTAAAACCCCCTGAACTCCCCTCTTAAATGTGGGGAAGGCTCTTAAACACCCTTTTTAATGGAGGTGGTGGCCTTTGGTATCCTCTACTTTAATTATTCCAATGTAACCCATTTAATTGTGACACCTTCCTTTAATCAATTAATACAACTTCATTTGTTCCAAAAAATTAAATAGATAATCATATTTTATTTGGTTGGATATTATTTTGTTGGGGAATTTGGAAGATGTATTGGTAGAGGGAAATTGACGAAAGAACTTTAGAGGAAATATTCTTCTTAAACGAAGAACGCTTCTTCAATGAAGAATGAGGAACTGACCCCATGCCGAATTTGGAAGTGTGATTGTGGGAGCGACAATCGTTTGCAGCCTCATCTCCTTCATCGTTATTTCTTGTGCCAACATCAATGAAAAATAAGTCCCTCTAGGTAGGTGTTTAATTATATGGGATTAATAATTCACATGTTCTTCCCTTCTAAAAAAATAATGTGGTTCTACTCCCGCTAATTAGATGATCTGTAGATGGTTTATTTTGCAGATTTGGGAATAGTGATTGATGGAGGATGTAGAGGTGTGTTTTAAATTGAGAAATGTTAATTTTATTCTAACATAGAATCATTACCCTTGAGTCGTTTTCTACTGCTCTATCATGGAGGGAGCGGGCCAAACAAACATGGCCCGACCCCTCGATCTTTTTTGTGAATGCTGTGTGATTTGCAATGGAGGAAGGTAGCTTCGTGCCATCACGATGAATGGATGCGGCAGCAGGTACACTACCAGAAGTGATGAAGGCGACGGAGCAACGACGCCCCTCCTGAGCCACCATGTCGTCTGGTGGCCCTCCACGTCACCCCTAGGCCTCGCAGCCATGCGGCCGTCTGCGCCGCCCTGCGGCATCGCCGCCCCGTATCCCTCTGCACCACCCCATGGCCTTGCTGCCGCGTGGCCCTCCACACAACACTATGGCCTAGCCACCTCGCAGCCCCCTCAGGCATGTGCTTCCCTCGCCCCCCTGCATCCCTTAGGGCCCCCACGGCCTCGCACCGCACATGCGGCTTCCTCGGCCCCCACGACCCTCGCGGCCTCTATGCCACCCAGCGGGAGCTGGGCTGCTCAGCATAGTCAGACTGAACACAGTGGGTCGGGCTAGACCAAGTGGGCTAGACCAGACCTAGTAGTCTGGGTCAACCCAAATCGGGTCGGGTCGGACCAGGCCGGGTCGGCCTTGACCCGGGCCAACTTCGAACTTTTCGCTCTACTGGTCATAACGTTGGCATCATGCATCCGATTGACGAACCGCCAGTAGTGATGGAAACCATGGAGTATGATGGTACATTTGAGTATACCCCATTAGAGATTTATATAAAGTTAGAATATGATTGGGTGAGATCGAGCACGAATCCAACAGGGCCCTCGGCACTAAAAGGCTAATAACTCATAGACCATGAATCTGATTGACGCACCGTCTGTTGCATTGAGACCCCATTGATGTGGTGGTCCTTTGAGAATATTTTTCATGAGACTTCATGTATGTTGGAGTATTGAACAATGGATTTTTTTGTAGACCCTCCCAGAGACAAGCGAGCGTAGTGCGGAAACCCCATAACTGGCTGTGATGTGAAGAATGAATAGTGATCATGTCTGGTTCAGCACCTATTGATCTGGTGTGGGTCAGTATTGAGTGATCCTGTCTGGGTCAGCACCTAGTGAACCTATTTGGGTCAACACCAAGTGATCCTGTGTGGGTCAGCAGTAGAGCCTCTTAACATAGTAAGATAAATTAGTAGTTACATATAATCATCTCTACTACTATACTTATGTTATACCTGGTGTTAGATGAATCTGAACCTTGTGGTAAATACTTTTGTGTTAATGCCTTGGTGGTATTCTTCTGTGTGGCGTACGTGTGTGGTACTTACCTTTGTGGTATTCCTTCCTTTGTGGAACAATTGATATTTGGTCATTGAGTTGGAATCTATGTATTCCAGATGATTGATATGGGTATAATTTATAACTTAGGT
Organism: Viscum album; assembly: GCA_963277665.1. NCBI lineage: Eukaryota > Viridiplantae > Streptophyta > Magnoliopsida > Santalales > Viscaceae > Viscum > Viscum album. The sequence continues at coordinate 671,547,209 of OY728157.1, read as the reverse complement.
ATATATATGGGCATATACCGAAGTAGTTTTTTCAGTTGAGTTCATGCTTTGTGGTTTATTATTTGTGGATTTTGTGAGACCTTGATGGACTCAGGGTCCCTACTAAGTATCGTTATACTCTCACAAGCATGGTCTATACCCGCATCTCATTGTGTTTGGTTCATAAAGTGGACAATGCTGACTGAGGACGAGGGTACCAGTACTATAGGTAGCTCGGAGGTGGACCTTAGACGAGGCGTACCATAGAGACGACCATTCGAGATATGTACCTACCCTTCAGGTTTGATCCTTGGCGGGTGATCAGAGGGGTTTTCCATATTACTTGTACATTTAGTTTCTTGTACATTCTAGTTAGTCTTTTATTCTGGCCCCTTTTACTTACTGTACTCACTCTGTTTAGTATTCATTTTACTTGTGTTCGTATCTTGTTGTGTGCTTGGTTTCCTGTGTTTACAGGTTATAAAGGTAATGCCTTCCCAGTTTTAGGGAATACACCTTCGGTGCTAGTTTCCATACCATAGGCTATGGAAGGGGGGCTTGCGGTAGTCAAAGCACAGGCCCCAAGGGACGGGGCATGACAATAAAAAATTTATATGACGATTCAGGATCAGCATATTTTTTTCTCATCTCACTTTTACTTCCATGAAAAAATTTTCATATTTACTAATTATTTAATTTTTCTGATCTATATAATACACTATTGAAATGATTTATAATTAATATATATTTATTCATGTTATTTTAAATTTAATTTCATATAATTTCATTTATTTGGATTATGAATCAAATGTTACCAATATTTTAAGGGTTTATATCACAATATTATCGTTATTCGGGTTTTTTATGTTTATATGTCCAATGAGAGAATTATTTTATAATTATAAATTAATATAAAAATTTATTATTCCCCTTGGATTATTAATATTTTTTTAAATTAATATTACAATGTTTTAAAAATGATTTAATTAAAATGATTATTAAAATGTTTTTACAAAAATATTACTACTTTTTTTCTTAGAAAAAAAACGTCTTTATACAACCTCATGTTTTCTAAAAATAGGTTCATAAATGCTTATATATTTTCAAAATGATTCATTAAATAAATTTACATAAATTTTTCATTTTTTATAAATATTTGGGAATGAATATACTTTCAAGTTTCCAATTCAATGTTTATTTGGATTTTACAAAAGATGTGAAAGGAATATTTGATTTAATATGTTCATCGGGAATGAAATCTTCCACCAGCATGAAAAAATTTTTATTTCAAGAATCCATTACAGTTAAAAACATTTATTTTCATTTAAAACAGTTTTCTAAATGTTTTATTAATTTTATCTTTTATAAATATATTTTCAATGAAATGTTATTTTACTCTAGAAAAGTTAAATTTGATATATCAAAATAATTTTCCATCTCAGAATAAATCATTCAATGTAGCATATTATTATTAGGAGATATGAACCAAGTATATATTTTTTTTTATTTCATTAAATATTACTATATGAAAATATGATTATGGAATATTTTTATATTCCTTGGGGTATACCCTCATTTTTAATTAATCCTTCTAATTTTTTAATGGGTTATTCTATAGTGAAATTTTGAAATAATTTAGTAATATATTTCGTTTATATTGGTCAAGGAGTGATGAAATCCCTAAGAAACCCATTTTATTTCATGTTTTAGGATATGTTTAATGTTTTATTATATTGTGTAAGTGATATACATATGGTTTTCATTATGTAACAAGTGGGACATATATCCCCCAATAATGAATTTGGTAAATATGGATAACTTAAAAGTAAATATATTATTAAGTAACTTCATTATCTATAAAAACATAAATGAAATATCTAGATTACGTGTTAACTTTGTAATTCATGAACCTAATTTAATATTAACAGTGTTATATGTGAACCTGATTTCATGTTAATATTTTTATGCATTGATATTTCTTTAAATTCCATAATGTTATTTGTGTTCGTGTTTCAGGTATTTATATTTATACGAGGCATGATGTCATTTCCATTACATATTTACTAGACCTATATTTATTTTCACATGTTTATAATGTTATAAGGTGATTTTTATTCAATAAATCTATGTATTATTCCACTTTTATTCTCTCAAAGATAATGTTGTTTTATTCCCATATGATTCAAGTCCTATGACCATAGAAAATTCATTCCATGAATAAATATTATCATATTTTATATTAATATTAGGGTTTTCAAATGTTATAATAATGATATCTTAACCATATGTTTATCTTATCCTTACACATCTTTAACTTTTACCCATATTGATTATCTATGATTTGCCATTTTTTGTATCCTTTCCCCAGATTTGTAGCATTTTTTTCATGTAGATTAGGTTTGTGAGGATCAATAAATGGGGAAAATAATTATGGTATATGTTTATTATGATTCATAAATTATTATATTCTAAATATATTTTCTAAATACAATGAACGGTTATGGTCAACAGAGATGTGTTTGGGTTATGTATTGAGTATTAATCTAAAAAAATTGAATATCAATGTGTGAGAATTTTTGGTCTCCATAATTTATATAAGATATAATCATTATAGAAGTATAATTGTGATATAGTTATCATTCATAAGCATTAAAATCATCATAATAACTATCAATAAAATATTGTGTTGTGAAATGAAATTTATGTTTATATGGATGGAATTAACGATATGTACACATGAACGATGTTTTCACATCCCATTTAATAGAAAGATGGTGAATATAGGTGTTTCGGTAATCATAATAATGCTTTTTTATATTGATGATTCCAAGGGTATTATTTTATTATTAATATAAAGGATTTACATTTGTAAAAATAATAAGAATGAAGAATGTGATCGATTATGGTGATTACCAATTATTTGAAATAACTCTTATATATCTCTTATTAATGGATATATGGATGGAATTATTGAAATACTATCACATAGATAATGTGTATATGGGAGTGGAGAATAAAAAGTGGTATTTTTGTTTGTGCTATAAATTTTCAATGTTTTTTGAAGTAGATAAGTGTGGGGAGCCCATTTGTAATTGAGGACTAGAGAACACATTGATTTTATTAAAATATTAAAATATATTAAATAAATTATCATTATAAATGGTCGATTATGGTATATGAATTAGAATGGGATAAAATTTTAAATTGTTTCTTATCCCTTTGCTCTATTTAAATATCTTTATGATTTTTAGGAAATTTAATAAAATATTATTTTCATAATATATCATACTACCAATTTAAAAACAATCTATTTTTAATAGACTTAAAAGAAAAAATGTCAAAGATGGAATTAGAATAAAACTCCTTAGTAGTACATTAATATTTTATAATAACAAATATATTTATTTAAACAACATAACTCACTCAAAATATATTAATTTTAAATATTTTAAATCTAATTACAATATTTTTTTTATTAATTCATGAAACACTACACCAGTGTTGAATAATTATTTAAAGTCATTATATATTTAAAAAAACATGGAAATAAATTAATATCATGATTATAATTTATTTAGTCTCAATATAAAAATCTATATTCATTAATAAATTTATATTTTCCCTATTTTAACACATTCAAGATATCTAAAAATAAGAGAGTGACATTTTATAAAATTATTTTTATTTAATATTATATTTCCCATTTTGGGGAAATGTTTCTATTATATGACTGAATATTAATACAAATACTATAAGGTCCAAATTATAGTCATCAAATAATAATTAAGATGAACAATTTTGGCCTTATCACTTAGTTTTATCCAAGATTAACCAGATTTACCCTACATCATGGTGATAAATATTACCATGGTTACAGTTAATATTGTTCAAAAATACATGAGTCATATTTGAAATATTTGAACCAACTTATTTAAAAAATGGAATCCATTTTTTCAAGTTCAATTTTTATAATTGGAATAAACTGATTGTAATATAATCATGCAATATGCGATGAATTCTATTTCGTAGAAAATTACAGATTTACCGAACAAATATGGTTTATTCTTAAAATAAGAATAAAAAAATTGAAAAGATGATGCTAAATATTTTTACATAATAAAAATATATAAATTTAATTAATTTGAATCATCATTAATTATTAATATAATTTTTTAGAAATAAAAATCATTGAGTGCATTGAAATTTTTTTCCATAAAAATATCTTTTTTAATTTCAATAGATTTTTAGTTTTTATTTATAATTAATTTAAACAAAAAAATTTAATGTTTTATTATGAGGAAAAAAAATTAAAATTTATTTTTTAATATTAGTTACCTGATATTCAAAAAAATAGTTGATAACATTAATTAAATAGTATTTAGAAGTTCATTTAACCTCTGTGATGCATGTAACATGGGCTATCGAAGATATTAAATTTATATAAAAAATTCATTTAATAAAATATTGTGATGTTAACTTATACCCGATATAAAATGATTTTACCCTAAAAGACTTTCACTCTTATACAAAAAAATGTAGACATGTTTGTTTCATTACATCCTCTGTTATCCAAGTAACATCTTTGATTTTTTTGATTTCTCCATAGATAATTCAATAGATGAGTAACCATATTTTCTTTTATATTGCCTCTATGATCCGTGATTTATTTACTTTTTTATCAATAAATATAACATAATTAGTTTTTTGAACTCCGAGTTTATTTTATGTGAAAGATCTTATTTGTACGTACTTAGAAAAGATACATGGAACACATTACTAGATAGACAATGGTTTTGTTGATGTGTGAAGTTATACGCTACCAATCCTACGGGGTAAATAATATTGAAAGGGATAATAACTTTACGGGTTACGAATATCTTATTTTATAATATTATAACCTTATTCACGGGATAAATTATTACAAAAAATAGACCACCAACATTAAATTCATGGTAACACAATTTATTTTTATTGGGTCTTTTCTATCTACTATAAGGAGTCTTGATGTGCTATAGAATGTATTTGACATTCAATTTTGTTACCATATATATATAATGTCCTCAAAGATTTATCTCCAAAATATCATCTCAAATTTTTCATTTTAACACATTCTTCCATAGAGTGATTCATAAGGAGAAATATGAATGATTGAATGAAATCTATTATAGTATGAAATTCCTCTAAAAGATGGTGGTGATCCAAACCACCTTTTCAATTAATAGTAAAAGATATAAATATATCATATTGGGTTTGAATTATCCTCTTATATAAACTATCTATCTGAGGATGTTACACATTAGTGAAAATCAATTGTGTATCGAGATCCAATTTAAGACATCAGTAGAATATAAATGGAACCCCATCTTTTGATATTATAAAATTGATTATAGTATTCCATGAAACATTACCACATACTAAATATAAATTTTCATAAACATATATAGAGTTAAATAATCTCATGTTTTAATGAAGTTTTTTCAATTCATATTGTGTTTCACTTCATCCTAAATAGTATTTTCCCATATTGATATTTTGGGTATTCCAAAAATAAAATCCATTTTTATTTTTTCCAATTTCCATTCTGATATTGGTAATGGTTGTAACTTCCCCTAAGAATTTATTTATCTTATACAGAACTTAATGACATTACCAAAACCAAGATACATAATCTACAATATCCCTATTCATTATTTCCAAAAGGAGATACTCTTTCTGATCTCTACAAATCATTGTAAATAAATGGTGATTTTAAAAGGTTGAACTATTAGTTTCTTTCAAAAGATCCATCTTCAAAATAATTATGGTTGAAACACATAAATAGTTCCTAAATACTTTCATTCCATCATAGTCAATGATATACTCATGAATATATCACACATTCATTAGTAGTTCCATGTCTTCCTTCTTAACTTTTGAAATCATCACATGGATAGATGGAAAAACCCTCATTTGATACAGATAATATTTCCTTCCTTCAAAATTTCAATATCAATCCATTGGAAATATAATAATATTTGATCCTTTTTTATCCTTATTATAGAAAAAATCTCTTGATCTTATTGGGTTAGATCTTCTTCCAAACAAGTTAGTTTCCCAAGTTATTAATTTTATTAGGTAGTAATAATTCTTAATCATCCCCTAAATTATTATTTAACTCATACTCTACTATTTCAATTTGAAAATATACATTAAAAATTTATGATATCTAAATATATCACATCATTCCATATAATGATAATTCGTCAATATAATTAATTCGATAATTCTTTATAGAAAACACCAAATAACGAGTTATGTAATTTTATTAGGAACCATTAGATTGCATATAGAATAATTTATCACCATATAATTATACATGAAAAAATGTTTCAGCTGATTATTTAATGCATCAATAAAGATTGTAAACCCTTATACAGTATAGGGTAATCTAAACAAAGGTTAACTGACTAAAATTCGTTTAGTTTCTAAAAATTTTCTTCACGCTTATATATCCAAAGAAATTTAGATCCCTCATAATTTAACATAGTTAGTTTATTATAAATTGATGATAAATTCTCTATAATGCAACAAAAATATAAATCAATCATATGAAAACTACATATATCTATCACTTTTGTTAGTATAGGAAAATTATCTTAAAATTCTATATTTGATGTATATATTAGTATAACCAAAATTGATATTAGATAACACATGAATGAATTTTTTCATATACAGTACGCACAAAAGGTAATTTTTTCAGAAATATTCTCTTTCTTTGGGTTATTTTTCACAATTATCAAATTTTATTAATTATTTTTATTTATCATTTAATATATAAAAATATAATATATATACTCGATAATATAATGAACAAAGTGATATCTATAAACTATATTCATTATATCTTTGACAATATTGGTGGAATTAGTAAGACCATATAGCATCCTTATAAATTCAATATGTACATACCTTTGATGGGAATTATGTATAGGGCGTGTCCTCCTTTACCCTTAATTAATGATATCTATAATTAGGTCCACTCATAGAGAATTATTGAGATCCACTCATTTGATCAAACAATTCATCAATATGTAGTTGTGGAAACTTGTTTTGGTATAGATTATTTTAATTTATCAATAATTTAAAAAAATTTCCATTGATCTACATTTCTAGAAAATACAATTAACTACATCACCGCTTAATGATACAGTGGGCTAGTGGAATATCTTATCAAGATTAAATTGGAGTTCCTTATTAAATAATTACTAATAAATATCATCCCTTATATATTGAGTCTTTCAAATAGTTTAAAAAATAGGATTGTGTTCTATTAGAAACCAAACATCAATATTTAGTGAATTACCAAAAAATTCATCTAAAATGATATCAAAAAAATTCAAAACAATAGGAATATATTTCATATTGAGTTTTATTCCAACAATATAATATAAAAACCATTATTTAATAGGAATTAAGACCCACAAAATGGATAATATTTTATTTAGATGATCATGTTTATTATCATAATAATAAATGGTCATAGATTTTCTTGTAATATCAAACATGGCTTCCCTTTAATATATATGTTTTCTTAAAATTTTCTAATTAAATAAAATCCATTAAAATGATGATATCAAAATCAACCAATGTGATAATGAAAATAATTTAATGAATCACATTTCCCATATATTTGACTAGAAAATTATTATAGACATGAAATGTGATCATCATACAATTATGGGTTTTTAGATATACCTCAACATATAATCATAGAGGTGGTTTAAAGAAAACCATAGAGAATATATTTCATATAAAATAGTTGGTAGATGATGAATGAAATAAGAAATTAGTAGTTCTAAATTTGATTGTATGTTTACATTTCACAGTTTATTTATCATATCCATCTTCAAAAGTATTGATCACATTATATTTAAATTTATCTATGGTAAAAAGAGGTTTCTGAAGTAAAAAATAATCTATAACGTTTTTATTTTGTAACAGGTTTTCATAATTACCAAAATAATTATTTTAAAAAAATATTAGTATAGTTATAAGGACCCGACATTTAAACATTACATAATCTTGAATTAAATGAATAATTAACTTTGAGGACCTTTTCGATTTTATAGTTTTAGATAATTAGGACATAACTATTAAATATCAACTTGAATATTACAAAGTAGAGACTTCTAATATAACCTGTTTTTTCAATTCCTTAAATAAAAAAAGAGTTCTTTTCCTGATATAAATCTTCTTGAGTACTTCTTTTCTCTTACCCTTCATTATAACCTGTGAAAAACATTTAAAAAACATGTGATTAGCAAAACAATAACTATAAGGGTTATAACATAATGAAATGAAACATTAACCCTTCAAAAATACAAATCAATGAAACCAAAATTTTCAATCATAACATACCTTCTGAAATCATACTATTTATGAATAACACATAGTAATCACAATTCACAAAGGTAACTTGAGGAAAACATAACATACTTACATTTCAGCTTTCACACTAACATAGGGAGTCACATTTGGAATACCCATCATATTAAATTCCATAAATCGCTTCAAAGAAACATTCATGTTTACCTCCTTCATGTTACCCAATGAATTGGAGTGCTATCTCGGGCTCACCCGCCCTAGACTAATCATGGAACCACCCATATACATAACAATGCCTACGAACCATAACATAATCATAACACATAACTTAAGCATAAAGGAAAGATAATATTCCCACATTGCAATAACAATATAACATTTTAAGATTTTGAAATAATAAATACATTCTAAAAACCATTTTCCATAACAAAATATGAATAAAGAGTATATGGTATTTATTTTTCATTTCAAAACATTACAGCTTCTTAAGGAAGTCACAGATCAAATAATACTCGTGGTTGCGGGAAAAGGGTCGTTGTCACCGCTTACGTAAAAAAAGAATCACTACCTTTTTTCATTTAGTTAAGCGCTTCTTAAAAAATATATTCCCTTTAAATGAAATGAAAAGTAAAAATGGTTTTATACACTGTATAAAATAAGTTCGTGTAGAAATCAAAATATGCCTCAATGAAAGGAGATTGTGACGAAGTCCCGTACAAAGACGATAACTTTAGAATAAGGATAAATCAATTATATAATTATGTGTGAAAAATATAAATACACCCAATAAAAGTGGATATTAAGTGTAAAACAATCATAGTTCATCCAAACATGTTCATAGAATGACATAATAAAGAAGTAGCGGTTTAACTCAAAGAATTTAAATTGGGTTTAGAAGTTCCCTTACAGAAATTCAACAGCCTAACGACATCACATTAAAATTTATAAAATGAGTTGAAGAGAGATAAAAATGGAATCTAATCACATGGACATAAAATTTACATCAATAAGGATATTTAAGAACATATCCCATAATAAAAAATATGAAAATTAAAAGACATAACAAAAAGAAGTCTTTTTAAAAGAGGAGGGTGAAAGGTTCCCTTAACGATTTGTGTAACATTCGAAATGTACACCCCATGAAAGAAAAATCATAAAATGAAGATGTAAATACCCATAAAGTAAATAATTTTACAAAAAATAATACAATCATGGGTATTACACACACCACAAAAAAGTAAATAGTGGCAAATTTAGCATGAATCTCGTAGGAGTAAAAGTGAGAAAAAAACCCCTTACCTCGTCTTAATAAATCGATTCATATGACCAAAAGATAATAAGAAAAAAATCAATCATAGAATAAAATTAATATAAATATAATCATGATAATATATATCAAATGGCAGTACACAATACACCACATGCAATAAATAAGTGGCAAACAATGGAAATCTCCTGGAATTAAATGTGAGATGAGAAATCCCTTACCTCAAGTCTGACTTGTCTTGTTCATTTCATTATATTCCTGAATAATAAACCTTGGACAATTTATAATTTATTAAGTACTTCCTTTAATAATTATTATTCAATTCATATCACATATTATCATGTTATAATAATTAGATAATTATGTGAGTTCATATCAAACGTTTTGTCGATGTTTGGTACGTGAGTAAAAAATAAACCTGTTTGAAGAGAATTGTCCATGTAGTTATAAGTACATAATCACTAGAATGGTGTTCATGAATTAAATATCACATATATCCATTATATATTTATTTAATAATATTCCATAATGTTTGGAGATATGAAATGTAATGTACCGTTCATGGAGAAGGTAGGTCGTACGTATGCATGAACACTACTTTCATTTTTTTCATATTAATGGACATTAAAACTAAATGAGACATATATATAATATAATTACACTAAAATATAAATGTTATATAGGTAAAATATGTTCATTAATTACATTATTTATAATTTTCATGTTTGGAAAGAACGACTCACATCACTTGAGGGGGTAGTCGTCCACACTTCCTCTTATGAAATTATCGCATTTGCACACCATGAATAAAATAAATGTAGGTTTTAAATATAAAATACATAAGCATATAGAAAACATAAATATAATATATAATATATATATATATATATTGTTCCATCATAATTTCCACCATGAGAGGTGTGAAAAGATGATTGAACAATCATCGCTTCGTGAAGCAGTAATTCGCCACCCACAGAAACAGTATGTTCTTTAACCATTAGATGGAGGTGTGTGTAGTTGTAGGTAGAATTTTTATCAAAAATACATCCAAGAATATTTATTACACTGGTTTTATTATGGGATAAAATAATAGGAATATAGTTTTGAGTTAAAAAGGAAAATAAATGAAAGGAACTCGAGAGATGACATTACCTCTAAATCGGGTAACTCTTTTTTTATTTGAGCCAAAGGATTCCTTGAAAATACCTATGCCTAAAGTGATTATTATAGGAGTAATAGAGGTATGTGAAGAGATAATATGTGTAGGGGTTGTATGAGTCAAGATCATTGGAGGTGTGGGTAAGGGGGTATAGGTGGGGGCCTTTTATAAGATGGAAGAGGGTCACATTTGGAAGGTTTTGAAATGTTACTTTATTATAAAATAATTTTTGGATTTTAAAGGTCCCACAATGATATATTTTTAGGATAAGGTGATGAGGTTTATAAATCCACCGATCCAATAGGTTTTACACATGTTTAGGTCTTAGATGTTACCTTATCGTTTTATATTATTTAACTCATTCATTAATGAGGTAATCACTGCATCATTATGGTGTCATATATAGATTTATTTATTTAATGTCTTAAAAATATAAAAAAATACCACACTGTAGGAAATATTCTTAGATTTAAAATGACTATTAAAAGTCTAATATATCATTTATGTAATCAAAATTAATATTTTTTTACTTAGGATATGCAAACGTTCTTTATATTTCTCTTCTTTTTAAAAATAATGTCATAAATGTCACTATTACACCCATGTGACTCCATGGGCCCTAATGTTTGGTAAAAAGATTTCCATGGTCATCCATGGCTCAAAAAAAATGTTTGGACACATTTTGGGGTCGTTTTATATTATTATGATATTATTTTATTACCCATAACTACCTGATTAATAATTAATCATGATAATTAAGATAATTACCATCATTACTATTCATATTGCCCAATAACATAAGAGTATTAATCACATAATTTGGACCTTATTATTCCAAATATGGAATCTATATTAACAAATTCCAAACACATAAATTGCAGTAATTAATTTAAAAATAATTCTCATTGTCAAAACCAATGATGAGTTTTTAAAAAGTAAAATCTATCAAACAATTGATTTGTTTTTACATTTAATTTAAAAGTGAAATTACATCCAATGACCAAAATAGTATTAAATGATAAAAAAATAATTTAATTAAACCTTAAAACCAATTAAAATGTCAATCTAAATATAAAAATAAATTTTATGAAAAGGCTGTATTGAATTAAAATGATGTATTTTTTACTATTCATTAAAAAATGAACATTATCAGAAAAATACCAAAAATTCACCCTAAGATATATTTGATATTCTGAATTAAAAATTGATTTCCATTTTACCAAATTCAAAAAATATAAGTTTAATTAATAAATTATATAGTTAATTCCCACTATCGAAACAAATAGCGTGTTTTTAAGAAACAATATCTAACAAAAGATTGACATTTGTTTATGTCCATTTTCAAAGTGAAATTAATTCTAATGAACACCATTGGATTAAATGAAAAAAAAATTTATTTTAGTTACCCTTAAAAACAAATTAAAAAGATAATAAAATAATAGAAAAAAATTAGATTAAAAGGAGATTTTGAATTAAAATAAAACATTTTTCACTATTCATAACAAATGAGCATTATAGGAAAAATAACAAAAATTTACAGAAAGTAAATTTTAATGTCTTTAATCTAAAGAAAGATTTTATTTTCTCAAATATAACATGTAATATTTTCAGAAATTATATTTAAAAGGGGTTCGGCATCAAAAGGTAGTTAATCGACCTTGTAAAAAATATTAAAATATTTATGATTAAAATTGGATTCATTCACATTTTATGCCTCTAACTTTTATTGGATAAATGTAAAAATATTTAACAAACATATATAATCACTTTGTAGTTAGTTCTATTCATTCCCGCCATTACAATGGCTAGGCATTTACTACCAATTATAATAATATTTTTATATTATTAGTGTGCAACGTAAGATTTCAAAGAAACCTGTTGTTGCTTATCCGGTACACTATAAAACATAGCGTCCCCTTTAAAGTAAAATTAATATTTGATTCTAAAATATTATTAAATATGAAAATTTCATATTCATTATTTACCTGGGATGTTACATCCTTCCCCCCTTTTGGTAATTGCGTCCTCGTAATTTTAAAATTGGTCTTGGAAACATCACTTAAATCCCCGCATCGGAAAAGCAGTCAATAATACTATCACTTAAAAAAATAAAAATAAACACAATGTTCTCCCGTAATAACCCAAATTAGGATTTCATGTAGGGAAAACATGTATATGGAAGTAAAAAAAAAGTGTCATGTTCTGATGGAGAGTGATAGAAAACTTGTCTAGGAGAAAGTTAACCACCAGAAAATCACAAACTTGTGATGGGTTAAACATTATTTGATTCCCATGTAGGAAAAGTTAACAGACAATGTTTTGTTTTAAGTTACTTTTCATTGAGGAATTTATTTATGGGCTTAACTACAACATAAGGAAACATACTTACTTGTCATGTAGACTTTCATCTCTTATTAGATTTCTAACACAAACACATATTTTCTCCAAAAGATGAGCATTTAGGGTGATTTTTTCATATTAACAGTTTTATAATCATCTTCTTGAGAATCACCTAACCCAAAAAAGATGAACTATATATTTCCCATGTCTTTAGACCTTAACCAAAACAAAATTTTTTAGTAAAAGATCAGATAACCCCCAAAAGCATAATCCTTTATAAAAAGAAATACTACTCTTATTCTCCAAAACTCAAAAAAAAGAACCCAAGGTTCAATAAAGACCACTAAATAAACAGCTATCAAATTAGTTATTCTAATTATTAAAAACTATGATTTAATCCCAAATATTTGAAGGATTTACTCACATATTCTTCCAAGATAAATAATAACATTTATCTCTAAATAACATCAGTTACTCTTAAAGTATCATATTGAAAAGTAATTAAACTAATCGCATATCCTCCATGATAGGTCAATAATTTCCATAAATGTCCAAAATTCAACATATTCGTGATTCATAAAATCATCTAACTAAAAAAGAATTCTTCATACTAACCAGGGACTTCACATAGTCCATTAGTAGGCAATAAATAAAAGTTTCACTTTGGTTGTGGGTTCGATTGCCAAAGCTTCGTCTGATGCGACAGGTTGTCACATGGTCTGGGTGTTGTCCTTTCTCAAAAACTGTATAATTTTATAACATTCCCAAAACGAGATAAATTAATCAAGAATAACCATGACATATTTTAACCACCGAGGTTATCTAATAACATTTTTTTTTCATCCCAAAATGTATTAACCGGTAATTTACTCAAATTCAAGGATCATATAAACCAAAATGGTTCTTTATAACTATATCCACAAAATAGAAGATAATTATTCCATGAATAAAATTTTCATATATCAAACATCAGGGTTACACATACTATAAAAAGTCTTCTAATGTAATCTCATCATCAAAAGAGCCTTAATAATTTTAAGAATTTCACCATCCTAAAATCTACTATAACTCTTAAATCCCTTATATGTTGACTTCTTAATGATTAAATATTCTTCATTATCCATTAATCATTCCATTCCAACTTATTCTGAAATACATCCTTCCTACTAACAAAATCATGACTCATATCCTAAGATTCTATAATAGGAAAACATATGTTAAGAACTAATCCATACCATTCATTGGTCATTGCCAGTTTCTTTATCCTCAATTGGAATGGAATTAGGTATTGGTAAAAAATATTTTTAAAATCTTGGTGACCCAATTACCGAAACTACTTAGTAGGACATGTGTTTGCACAATGACCATACACACCACATTTAAAACATTCAACTGATCCCTCAAAAAGAACTTCTTTCCCTTTCCTATAGTCAACTACATGCTTCTTTTTTCCATGGAAGGTTCATGATTTATGACCATCATTTCCTCATATATAGCATCTTTCTATCCCTTTGAAACATTTTTCTAGGTGTTTCATTCCACATCTTTGACACATAGGTTTTTGAACACACTTACCTTAAGGATTATTACCTGAACATCCATGAGGATTTGTTTCTTCCATGTATGATGCCTTATAAAAATCACTAAGTTTAATGTGGTCATTCATGAATCTAGATGGTTGGTTGAAAATAACCACAAGAGTTCTCATTGTAGCTCCTATATTATTCAGTTGCTCGTTTAGAAAACTGTCAAAATTCTTTCACATCCACTATAACTTTGGTTCATTCTATATCCATCCATTTACTAAAACCAAAAAGTTTAGTGTGAGTATATCAGTAAAATAATCATATAATACGAAGATATAATTATTCATGATATCTTAAACTCATTCACCTTATCTAAAAAAACTATGACTCTTTCTGAAATACTAAATATTATGGTAATGTCACTTATGATTAAAGAATAACCTAACCTCTAAAGTTATCTAAACTGACCTCTGATACCAAATATAAGGCCCAAACTTTAAACATTACACAATATTTAATTAAATAAATAATTCACATTGAGGATATTTTTAGGTTTAGAGTTTTAGAGAATTAGGACATAACAATTACATATCAACTTGTATATTACATAGTAGACACTTCTATTATAACAGATTTTTTCTCAAATCCTTAAATTAAACAAGAGTTATTTTCATGATTTAAATCTTCATGAATACTTCCTTTCTCTTACCCTTCTTTATAACTAGTGAAAACCATTTCAAAAACATTGGATGAGCATAAAAAGCGCAGTAATGGTTATAACATAATGAAATGAAATATTAACGAATCAAAAAAACAAATCAATGAATCCAAAATTTTAAATCATAATATACCTTCTGAAATCATAATTTTTATAATTAACACATAGTATTCAAAATTCATAATGGTAACTTAAGGAATACATAACATACTTACATTGTAGTTATCACAGTTACATAGGGAGTCAAATTTGGAATAACCATCATAGTATATTACCCTAGACTCTTTGGAGAAACATTCACGTTTTCCTCCTTCACATTACCCAATGCATCAAAAGGCTATCTCAGGATCACATTCCCAAGGTTTATCATTGAACCAACCATATACGTAACAATGGCCAAGAACCATAACATAATCATAACAAATAACTTAAGCATAAAGGAAAGATAACATTCCCACATTGCAATAACAATATAATATTTTAATATTTTGAAATAATAAATCCATTATAAAAACCATTTTCCATACCAAAAAATGTAGAAAGGGAATACTGTATTTATTTTTCTTTTGAAAACATTATGGCTTGTTAAGGAATCCATAGATCAAATAATACTCGCGGCGGCGAAAAAAGGGTCGTTGTCACCGCTTACGTAAAAAAAGAAACCTTCCTTTTTGTCATTTAGTAAAATGTTTAGTAGAGAATATATTCCATTTGAATGAAATGAAAATTAAAAAGGTTTTTATACACTGTATAAAATAATGTTGTGTAGAAATCAAAATATGCCTCAACGAAAGATGATTGAGATGATGTCCCATATAAAGATGGTATCCTTAGATTAAGGATAAATCAATTACATAATTATGCGTGACAAATATAAATACACCCAATATAAGTGGATATTAAGTGTAAAAAAATAGAGGTCCTTCACACAAGCTCATAGCAATACATAATCAAGATGTAGATGTTCAACCCAAAGAATTTAAATTGGGTTAAGAAGTTCCCTTACAGAAATTTGACAGCCTAACGACATCACATTAAAATTCAGAAAATGAGTTGATGAGAGATAAAAAGGGTATCTCATCACTTGTACATAAAATTTATAGCAATAAAGATATATAATAACACATCCCAACATAAAAAATTGTAAATTTAAAGACCTAACAAAAATATGTCTTTTAAAAAGTGGTGGGTGAATGGTTCCCTTACCGATTTGGGTAAATATAGAAATGTACACCCATGAAAGAAGAATCATACAATGAAGATGTAAATATCCATAAATTAAATTATATTTCACAAATAATATATACATGGGTGGTACACACACCACACAAAAGTAAATAGTGGCAAATGTAGCCTGAATCTCATAGGAATAAAAGTTATATAAAAACACGTTACCTCGTAGTAATAAATCTTGTTGTATGACCAAAAGATAATAAGAAAAAACTTAATAAAATAACACCATGAATATAAATATAATAATGATAATATATATCAAATGGTAGTACACAATACACCATATGAAATAAATAACTGGCGAACAATGGAAATCTCACAGAATTAAAAGTGAGATGATAAATCCCTTACCAAAAGTCCAACTTGTCTTGTTCGTTTCATTATATTCATGAATAATAAACCTAGTTAAATTTATAATTTCTTAACTACATCCTTTAAATTTTATTATTAAATTCATATCACATGTTATCATGTTATATTAATTAGTTAATTATGAGAGTTCATATCATACATTTTGTTGACGTTCGGTATATGAGTCAAAAATAAACTTGTTTGAAGAGAATTGTCCATGTAGTCATAAGTAAATCATATCCAGAATGGTTTCATGATTTAAATATCATATATATCCAGTATATATGTATTTAATAATATTCCATAATGTTTGGGGATAATAAATGAAATTTACCATTCATGAAGACGGTAGGTCTTACGTACGCATGAATGCTACTTTCATTTTTTGCCATATTAATGGACTTTAAAACATAATGAGACATAAATATATTATAATTCCAGAAACAATATATATGTTATATAGGTAAAAGAAGTTCATTAATTACATTATATATAATTTACATGTTTGGAATAAATGAGTCACATCACTTGAGGGGCCAATCGTCCACACTTCCTCATATGAAATTATCGCAATTGCATAACATGCAGAGAATAAAGGTATGTTTTAATTATCAAATGCAGGATCATAGAGAGGAAATAAATATAATATATATCATATTTAAATATAGTTACATCATAATGGCTACTATGAAATTTGTTAAAATAATATTGATCAATCATCGTTTCGTGATGCATAAATTCGTCACCCTAGAAACATTATGTTCTTTAACCATTAGACGGAGGTGTGTGTAGGTGTAGATAAAATAATTTTTATAACAACATCCTAGAATATTGAGGATACTGGTGTTATTCTGGGATCAAATAATAAGAAGATAGTGATGAGTGAAGAAGGAAAATAAAATAAAGGAACTTGAGAGAAGACATTACCTCTAAATCAGTAACTTTTTTTATTTGGGCCAAAGCCTTCCTTGGAAAGACTTCTGCCAAAAGTGAGGCTTCTAGGAGTAATATAGGGATGTAAAGAGATAATATGAGTAGATTTTGGACGATCCAAGGGCATGAGAGGTGTGGGTAAGGGGTTAGAGGTGGGGGCCTTTTATAAGAGGGAGGAGGGTAACTTTTGGAATGTCTGGAAATGTTACATTATTATAAAATGATTTTCAGATTTTAAAGGTCCCACAATGATATAGATTGAGGATAAGGTGATGGGGGTTTTAAATCCACCCATCCAATAGGTTTTTGATAGGTGTATGTCTTAGATTTTTCGTTATTTTTCATTTTATTTAAATCGTTAATTAATTAGGTAATCACTGTATCATCTTAGTGTCATAAATAAATTTATTTATTTAATATCTAAAAACTATAAAACAAATACCATGATGTGGGAAATATTTTTAACCTTATAATGAATATTTATAGTCTAATATATCATTTATTAAAACATAAATAAATTTTTTTTACTTATGATATACAAACCTTTTTTATATTTCTCTTCTTTTTAAAAATAATGTCATAAATGTCACTATTACACCCGTGTGACTCCATGGGCCCTCAAGTTTGGTAAGAAGCATCCCGTGGTCAGCCATGACATAAGAAAGAAAATTTGGACACACGTTAGGGTCATTTTATATTATTATGATATTACTTTATTACCATTAACTACCCGATTACTAATTAATCAAGATAAGTATGATAATTACCGTCGTTACTATTCATATTGACCCAAAAAAAGATTCTTAATCACATAATTTAGAACTTATGATTCCAAATATAGAATCAATTTTATCAAATTCCCAATACAGAAATTTCAGTAATTAATTTAAAATTAATTCCCATTGTCAAAACCAAAGATGGGTTTTTAAGAAGTAAAATCTATCAAAAGATTGTTTTGTTTTTATATCCAATTTAAAAGTGAAAATACATCCAAGGATAAAAATTGTATTAAATGATAAAAAATTAATTAAATTTCACCATAAAACCAATTAAAATAAAATTCTATCTATATAAATAAATGGGTTGAAAAAGCAGTTTTGAATTAAAATACTGTATTTTTCACTATTCATTAAAAAAAATAACATTATCAGAAAAATACCAAAAATTCACCGTAATATATATTTGATATTACAAATTAAAAATTTATTTCCATTTAACCAAATTAAAAACATATAATATTCATGAAAAAATTATATAGTTAATTCCCGCTGTCAAAATAAATAGCGTGTTTTTAAGAAACAATATCTCTCAAAAGATTGACACTTGTTTAAGTCCATTTTCAAAGTGAAATTAATTATAATGACCACCATTGGATTAAATAGTAAAAATATATTCTAATTACACTTAAAACCCAATTAAAAATATAATCTAACCTTATAAATAATGTATATTAAATGGAGGTTTTCAATTAAAATTCAACATATTTAACTATTCATAAAAAATGAGCATTATCGGAAAAATTAAAAAAAAATACACAAAGTAAATTTTGATGTCTTTATTCTAAAGAAATATTTTATTTTGTCAAATATAACATATAAAATTTTCAAAAAGTATATTTAAAAGGGGTTCTCTATCAAAAGGCAGTTAATCGACCTTTTAATGAATATTAGAATATTTGTGCTTAAAACTGTATTCATTCGCTTTTTAAGCCTCTAACATTTATTGGATAAATGTAAAAATATTTAAAAACATATATATTCATTTTGTAGTTAGTTATATTCATTCCCACCATTATAATGGCTAGGCATTTACTACCATTTAAAATAATATTATTATATTATCAGTGTGCAATGTATGATTTCAAAGAAACATGTTGATGCATATAAGGTATGTTATCAACTATAGCATCCACATTAAAGTAAAATTAATTTTTAATTCTCAAATATTGTTAAATATAAAAAATTCATATTCATTATTTACGTGGGATGTTACAATAAGTTGTGTAATATGTATTTATTATTTTCTAATTCCATTGTTACCAAATATATACCAAAGAAACTCAAATTTTATTTCTTAATTATCATCCTTTTCATGAATCAATCATCTAGCCTTTCAAATTATAAAATGTTCACTTTTTTTCGTTTTACTGTTATTGAATAATGTAAATCAAATATTTATTTGTTCATGAATATTATAATATTAATTTATTTGAATCATTATGTTTTTAAATAATGATATTGACAGTTAAGTCAGATCTCCATCTCAACCTTGATTTCTTAGTGACTGATATCCTGATAGCTACTAATTTGCCTTTTGGATAACACCCTTGTAAGGCATGGTTTCATGCAACTGAATAATTAGACAACATTGAAATTTATGATGGATGATAATTCTAAGAGCACACCTCACATTTATTATGAAATTTTCCTAATTGGTAAAAATATATTCATCAACTATATTTTTAATATCAGGGAATTACTTTTCCATTTTCATTTGTTGAAGATAATGAATTTTATTATTTAAAAATTAGCATTTAATATTTTCCCACTTCATGAAGTCATGTTGTTACTGTTACCTCAAGTTCATTGTTATAATCCACTATTGATATCATTTGAAATCCAAGTGAAAAAAATACAAATAGAATTCCATGTTAATAAAATTTATAAAAAATATTATATTTTCGGTGGTATTGATTTATTTCATAGTAATATGTTTATCAACTAATCAACTTATAATCATTGGATGTTTCCTCAACAAACAGTCAAGATAATTTTTCCCTGTTTTTTTTATAAGAGTATTGAGATTTATATCTTGAGAAATATTTATTGTGAATAAAAAATTGATTTTTTAGTCATTCTCAAATAATATTAAATTTCCCATGAGGAATTTCATTTAATTTTTAATCACATTCATCACTCTCATTTTTAAATCATTTGCAAGCAATTTAATTCATCAAAAATTAATAGTGTGATAAATAATGATCATAGTGGAAAATGACATAATCATGAAAAAAATTAGGATGCCTAAATCATGACACCTTCTTCCCAGAAAATATAGGATTTAAATTTTTCATTCATGATTGTTACCAAAACAATAGTATGTTATCATATACTGTATATGTTACCTTGATGTTTCACTAAATAAATATCCTAATATTTTCCTAATGTTTACTAAATAAGGCTCTAATACCCACTATATTGACCCAAAATTTTCTTACATATATATCACATCGTGTTATATCAATATTAATTATATAACATATAGATCCAAGAACAAATATTATTAGACAAATTCCTTTGGAAATTTTTAAACATAAATAAACAATTCATAAGACTATCACATTATGTTCTTTATAACTAGATCCCTTTTTATATATCATTTGAAAAAAAAATCTTCCAAACAAGGGGTTAAGCAACACGTGAAAGGGTGAGATCAATGATTAAGTAAAGTTTAAAAAGGATATATCAATGATCACTTGAGTATAACATGATTATAATTGAATTATTACATGCAAATAACTTTTAAAAATCATTCCATATAAATCGGAAATCATACATTTTTATTAATTTCCTAAATATTGGATGTTCATAAGACATGTATTCTAGAAAAATAAAATATAAATTAAATGGAATCAAAAAAATTGCATATGACATAGACTTTCTCTATACACATGATCATCAAAAAATCTTTTCCTTAGTATTCAATTATCATGGAAAAGTTTATCATAGATTAATGGGTCCCACCATGAATCAATTGTACTGGTTACTTTTCCCACCAATGACTAACATATTGTATATTGTCCCTTAATTAATAGGGTTCCCATACAATTCATATCCTATTTATCTCCTGATTAATCTAATTTTTCTTAATTCATTGTAGGAATATATATATCTCACCCACCAAATAATTTAAATCATATATATGTGTTCTATAAGATCATTGATAATTAATCATATCTAAAAACATTAAAAGAGTTAGGTTTTATAAATACATTATCATTTTAAAACCTGTGGAAAATAATTTTTTTTATAAATATTTCATAATTTCATCATCACATTACCCAAGTAATGTCAATTCATTTTATACACATATTTTCATCATAAACATAAACCATCCATAGAATGATTAAATATGGAATCATTTAATACTATCCATAGTAAATCATATGTAAAATAAAGGGGTTTTGTCTATGATTAATATAAATAAAATTAATTTATTCATAAGTATTATTTAGAATAATATCCATTCTAGTTTGAAATGAATTCTTTAAAAGATAATTTTTTTAAAAATAATTTAAAAACATTTTCAATGAAAATAAAAATGGAAACTTGTAAAGGAATAATCAAATCAAGGACTGGTCATGATGGTTAGAAATTCTATTTATTTTGACTATGTTAAAAAATATATTCCTTTCTTAATTTTGTAAAAATTCATAAAACAAAATTCAAAAAATTAAAATAATATTATGAAAATAAAAAATAAAAAGTCATACCCATGTAAACATGAAATTAAATGATAATTAAAAAAAATTAATACATTATAGAAATAATTTTTAAAAGAAATGGTCTTAGATGAGAATTTATTTTTTATCTATGGGGTAAATAATGATAATTTTCCTTAAAACATTTTTTTATACTCATGAGTACTTATGGTAAGTAAAATTAAAAGAAATTTTTTTTTTCAATATATATCATAAAGATAATAAAATTAATATGTTTAAATCTATATTTATTATATATATTACTCATAATCATAATCATATATTTCATACCATATATTATTTACATATATTCCTTTTTCATCTACTGGTTAAAAATTATTTGTTAAAATAATTATTTTGCGTGATTTATTCTTCATTTTTAATGTATGTATTGGTTTAGTATCTTTGGTTATTGTATTTTGTTCATGGTTGAATCATATATATATTTTTAATAATTATAAAAATATCATATATAATCATTATATATACATTTAAATTCAATCATTAATGATATTTATAAAAGGATGAATTACCCCGTTCATAGAGACCGTAGGCTGTACGCCCACATGAACACCTTTTACCTTTTTTGATGTATATAAAAAGAGAAACATAGATAATAAATATTTTTTACCAAATCATTATTAAATCATATTATTCATTTATATAATAGTTAATTATACCATTAATACCATCTATTTAACACATTAAATAAAACACAATCACATTGCTTTATAGAGGTGTAATAATGCATGTACACATGATCAACATTTTCATTTTCCCATAGTATGGATGGTAAGAAGGATTATTTGATATAAAAATTAATGAACTATAATTATTTCATATCTAACTTCTTTAGAAATTATTAACATCACAATACCTTTCCATAATATTTGATGGTGATAAATGAATTGTTTCCTAATGTGGATACATTGTGTCATACCTACACATGAGATATATTTTCAATTCCCAAATGATAGAAACTAGGTGATTAAAATTTTATTCATAACCACAATAACATTTAGATATTTTTTGAATACTTAATTTTTTAATTTATAATCAATATATAATATTTAGACGAGTTAAATGAATAATTAAGAGAAAGTAGATCGATTAAGGTGATATACACTTTTTTAAATAACCCCATTATATCACCTCATATGAGTTCAAGGGTTGTTCTTTTGGAAAGACCAAGAAATATATAATATGAATACGGATTTTGATAAGATAAATAGTTAGTGGTTTCTCTTGTTATATGTTTCAAAGTGTTTTGAATAAGGGAAAGATGTGTACCCTTTTATAATTGATGGGTTGGGAACCATTACAATTTCCTTAAATTTTAAAATATATTAATGTATTTCACAAGAAAAATGGTTTCAAATGGGAAATAAATGGGAAAGGGTTGAAATTTTCCAAAATATATTATACTAATGTACACTTTTAATATTTTTAAAAATTTTATGTAATTTAGTAAAAATTATTTTCAAATCATATCATTATTTAAAATTTACTCAATACTCGATTAATATCACATTGAAGACATAAATATTTATTTATATATTTAATTTAAATTATTTTCATAAGAATTTATTATCCTTATACATTTAAAATATTATATATAAATTTATTCAATGAAAAATTTTCACTATTTTTCACATAGAAACATTTATTAATTCATAAATATATATTTTCACTATGTGAACAATGAATATATATTTAAACCAATAGGTTAACATTTTTTAATATTCAATTAATTATTTATTTTATAAAATACATTTTTTGGACACATTTCTCTTAAACAACTCAATTTAATTCCTACTATGATATAGGTAAAATTAAGTACATCCAATACAAAATAGGATGAAATATTGTTGGTTGTTAATTAGTTTTATCCTATATATACATGATTTACCCTTTTTTTAAATGATAATTTTTTCCACCATTACGATTCATGTTTATAAAAAAGGGAAATATTTACCACATTTGAAAATTTTGATTACACATATGAAATATATTTCATAATCTTCATTTTATAATATTGTTATAAATGATTTCTAATCTTAATCACAATATGATACAAAACTGATCCTCTAAAAAATACATTTTTAAGCTAAAAACATGGTTTATTCTTATTCCATACGATGAATAAAATATAAATTATTGCAAATAATTTATATATAATATATAATATATAAATTCCATTAAATTAATTCTACAATATTATGTAAATTAATTAAATAAAATAAAAATACATTCAGTAAATAAACATAGTTTTTAGAGAAATATCAATTTTATATTCAAATACATTTACATTTTTTATTTATAACTAATTTATACCCATAATATTAATTTATAATTAGGAAATAATTTTTTTAATAATGTATTTATTTGTATTTATTCCCTCTAATACAATGGTTGTGAGATTACTATAATTTATTAATATATAACGATTCGTGAAAACATGGTGTTTAATGTAACAAATGTTATCAAAGAAAATATTTTTTTCTAGAAAAATATATCATAAAATATCATGGTGTTACTGGAACCAAAATAAAATAAAGTATTTCCTATTTCAATGTAGACAGTAATTTTACCATTCAACACATCATTGTGAACTCCAACTTTTTCTTGTTTTAATTTCATAAGTATAGCCTTCCACCTATAATTTAGTTTATGGTATATTCCCAGGATGCTTGGGACATTGGAATGAAAAGTTCACACTTTATTTATATTTAAATTATTTGATTATATGGATTCATAATTTACTTTAAATTCATGAAATTTATTACCCCTTTCTATGCACATCAAACAATCTATTGTTCCCATTAACCAAGTTATGAGATATTCTTTCCACAATTATCACATGATTTAAATATCATCCTTTATTTCCTCATAATTGACACATATCTTTTTTATGGTGCTCAAATAGTATTTTCATTTGATGAATTCACATGAATATATTTGACATATAAAAAAATTTCACTTTCTTGATGGAATGTGAGGCTAGAACATCATATGATAAAAATATTTGAGAAACCAATTCCCTCAAGTGACTTGGTTTGAGCTCATAAATTAAATCATAAATAATACTTTTTATAATATGTATATATTATGAATAATACTTCTATAATCTTTTCATGTTAGTCTGATACTCTAAAAAAATTTATTCATTATTTTTCTTGAAAGTGAGAAAAATCACATAAATTTCATCTTATTTTTCTAGGGGATGTATTTATTGATGAATATATCATTAAAAAATATTAATTCCATTCATTCAATTTAATAAACCTCATCAGTATTTGAGATCAAGGACCACTAATGATCAAAATATCCTATAAAATAATATACTTCCATAATATATTTTTCACTTTTACTATATCAAAATTCTATGAATAACATCTTGATATAATTAATCTATCATTCCACTGACTAGAAATTAATGGTTCTCATAAAAAATCGATTATTATCCTGCATTTTGTGATTCAAAATCGGGAAATCAAATTATTCATCAAAAACATAAACTATATGAGTATGTTAATTTTTCCTAACCCAAGCCACCTTCCCTAATATGACTATTATCTGAATAGTTCCAAAACAATCTATATTTTCTTTCTCAATATATAAATACCTAAATTATTTATGGTTATTGATTCCATTTAATACATTATAATATATTAATAATAAATTTCATACAATGATTTAGCTCACAAACATCATGAATATTGATCCATAAATTAAAAAGCAATATAAATTTAATAGTTCTCAAATACTAGAAGAAATAGTTATAATTCAAATATTTTCTATGTAAATTAAAAATATACTTCTCATTGTATATAATAAAATTATATCGATAAAAAGTATAAAATCCCAAGCCCTTATGACCCAAATTAAGTGTTCACGTTATTAAATTTCTATAAGATACCTGACATCTCACTATCCAAGATTGATCTGTTTTCCAGTATTAGAAAACTAGATATATACATGATTTTCATATTAAATGAGAAATATAAAAACCTTGATTAAGAACCATTCATATATCCTCAATATCATTCATAATATATTTCTTCAAACACTATAAAATAAAAAAATAAATGAAGATCTCAGATTCCTAGTAAGTGTTACTTATAGTGAATGTTATCATGTTTAAAAAATGAATAATAAACATTTAGGATTAGATAATAAAAACAAATTCCATTATATCAATAATTTTTTTAATAATTATCCATTTATTATATATATATAACATAATTATTTATAAATAAAATTAAAATCGTTATATAAGTAATTCATAATTCATGGAATTCATGATTAAGGCCTCTCAACTAAGAGATCATGAATTGTACCATCAAGGCATCTCAATAAATACATTATTCATAATAAATAGTTATGTGTAAACAAAATACATATCTAATAAGGTTTTAATATTGTTATTTATCATGATACATATTTATGCATCAATTGGATATCAAAATCCCCCCTGCCATCAGTTTCACATCCTATAAGTGGCATCCATAATCTGTGGGGTATTTTTGTTTTTTAAATGAATGATTTAAAATAAAAAACAATTAAAAATGAAAAAAACAAGAACCTTTTTGATTAACAACCCACAGACTACGTTACATACTTACAATTTAGCGACCACATTTAATTTAATTAACTAATTACATTTGCAAGCAATATAACTAGAGCACCACTGACTAATGATCGGTGGACAAACGTATAGACTGATATCAATAAATCGATAAAAATTAATCAATTAGTAGAGGTAAGAATATAAATAACACAATGAACATGAGTGAATTATATCCCAATTATGAAATAAAGTAATGAACATTTATAAATTGTGATCCTCTATTACACATGGGTATTTATAAAAAATATATTGTTACTATTAAAAAATATAATTGTATGCTTTTTTAATAGTTTTTAGGTTTTTATAAAAATAACATAAATATGTATTTAATATGATAGTTGAAAAATAGTAATATAGTATTTAAAATGATTACATTTAATGAAAATGTATTTAGAATTGGTGGAACTTTTAAAATTAGGTAATATAAAATTGAGAATATATATTTTTAATTAGTAGTAACAAAATAATTTTTTTAATATTTTTATTTACTAAATTCAAATGATTAATGATAAATGTTTTTTAATGTTTTATTTAATTTTTCTCTGAAGAGAATTTATTTTATAAGATTTTTTCACCAAAAAATCTGTTGTACAAACCCACCACAAAAGGAAGCATGTGCATCAACTTATTATGTGTGAAATGGATATGAACTTGTATTATCTGGGATTAATTACCTACTATGATGCATGATAGTCTATGGAGCCCGTGGGATCATGTAGAGTGCCTGCAGGGCTTGAGTATGGACCCATTTATGGTGCCCCTAGTATTAATGGTTAGGGTGGGTCGATGCTCACATGATCCAATGTAGAAGGACACCTTTAAATGTGTTTTTTTGTTATCCTTATGTATTATCCATGTTGTGTATTATAAATTTGTGAATGATTTTATTCCCATTTCGATGTGAGAAATTGTGGGAAGCATCTCATCCTTCCAATCAAGATCAGGCTGATCTGAGCCATTAATCATTTTTCATGATCACCTCAACTATTCATATTCATTGGTCCTTTAGACAAGTAAACCCTCAGCACCCACATGTCCCTCTTCTCCATTTTTACAGTCTCTCTCATCCATGTTAAAGCTCTATAAGTAATTATTTTAAAAATACACCGATGATTTGAAAAAAATGAAACTGAATACATTACATGGGGTTTGAATACTTTTTACTCCCCCAAAGCATATAAAGGAAGCCATATATATATATATGTATATATATATGTATATATATATATATATGAATATATATATATATATATATATGTATATATATCCAATCAACCCTGATATATGTATTTCATTATGATTTTTATAAAACAAAAATTGACTTTGTTCGGATTTTTCATCCTCTTGAACCCCTATTTGAGTTTTAATGCTAGAAATTATGAAAATTAGTATATATAAATACATGTATTTCATGTCAAACCTAATAATCAATCCATATGGAAAATTAAAATTCCTTATTTGTATTCATTATAATATACTTTTGGGGAAGATTATTATAATCCTAATATATTTATATGTCTAACTCTCATTCTTTCACTCCCAACAGACATGAACCATTCTTCAACTAATTCCAAATTTATTTCTCTCCATGTTTATCCTCTAGAATTCTTTATTTAATCCTCATTCTAGGTAAGGGACTATTTTTATTTTAAATTTATCAATTTTTTTAATTTTTGGTTTTGGGGGAATATTTTGACAAAATATATATGTGTGTGTGTGTGTGTGTGTGTGTTTATCTATATATCTATAATTTTAGGGATTTATAATATAATAATGTTGAACTTTTTTATCAAGTTTGTGTTTTATAAAAAAATGTCTGTAATTTGTTTTCAAATATTTTATTTTATCTAAATCCCTTTTATGAAAATCCAACCATCTATATATTATCAACGAAATCAATATAAATATATATATAATATTTATTTATTTTAAGACCCTCAAAAGGGAAATTTTCTTGTAACACCAACCTATGACTGAATATTACTAATTTTATTTTCATCTAAAATGTAACGAATTACAAAACCATATTTTTTATTGTTTGATTTTAAAATAAAAAGCGGTATTTGATTTTAAATTAGGGTTATAGTTATTATTTTATATGAAAATAAGTTATCATTTTATATTTGATTTCTATTTATAATATTTTTAAATAAAATTTGTAATTTCCTTTGAAAAATATATTTTCATATCCAAAAATGTAATTCATAATTAGATATGTCTATCAACAACATATATCACATATACTACATGAATTAGTATAAATAATTGGACTTAATTTTAATACAATTTATTGTATTCTATTGTACAACTAAATTGCTTCTATGAAGTTATGGATTTCCTCAATAAATTTAGTTTAAATATCTTCTTCATGTAAAATAATTTATCAATTGTTTTTTAATGGTTTTTTTGGTTATGAGTGAGAAAGGAAGGATCAATAAAAATGATTTATTAAATTATATAACTAGTGTATTGAATGGTATGATATGATATTGGGAGTAAACTCATGACCTCTTGGGGATGTTGTCCCACATGTGATATGATTAAGGGGCATTAGGGTTTATATTATTCCCTAATGAGTATCATGAGTAATCTAAAAAAATTATAATATTTAAAATAATATTCTCCAAAGTAGATTCCCAATTTAATTATTATATATATGATTTTCAATGTAAAATATAATATTTATGGATAGTTATAAAATGTATAAAATCCCTTCAATAATTAATGTTTTTATCAAATTACATATTTGATATATGTATTTAATGGTAAATTTTTTAAAAGATAATCATTTCAAAACATTATTTAATACTTATTACTATGAGAATTTTTTCTCACCCAGTAAATCAATTTATTTTTCATAAGTTTGGTATATTATCTGTAGATTTTTGTCTCATGTAAGGATATAGAAAACAAAAATCAATTAGTTTCATTTTTACAATGTTATTAAATTGAAATCTTTTTGTATAATTCTTCAAATCCTAGATATTTAATTGTCCAAGTGTCTAAAATGATATGTCCATTTTTATAATTCCATTACAAAAAAGGTATCATTTATTGTATATGCGGAATATAGAACTGCATTTTTTGGTCTTTATAATTATTATCAGAGAGATGGCCTAGAAAAAAAACGGTGATTAGATGTTTTTGGACAAGGGTAAATGTTTAGAAATCCTATTTTTTCTTAATTTTGTATATTGAAATTCAATGTATTCTTATATCTGATGAATGAATTGTGATGGTGTAATTTTTTTAATGGGGGAAGTATGTAACCACCCAAATATATGATATCTTATTTTATTTTTAATATATTTTTTCAAATACACCATGATTAAAAATTTAAGAAGGAAATAAGAATCTTTTTTTCTATTAACCCACTGACTATGTAACATCATTACAAACTAGATTCCACGGTTAATTCAATAATCTAACTATAAGTGCATGATAAATAATTAGAACACCATTGAGTAACATCATGAGGCTGAATGTGCAGCCTATTATGCCTAATTAAAATTTAATTACTAATTAATATCGATTAGAATAGCAGCATCACAGAGAAATAGAGGGAATTAAATCACTGTTATGAAAGAAAGTAATGAAGATCGATGAATTTTGTTTCTCCCGTATAATTCAGTATTTGTAAAACCTATTTTTTGTTACCATTGTAAAATATAACCATTGTAGTTCTTAATATCTATTAGGTGATTAAAAAAATAAAATTTAATAAGGATTTATAATGTTTTTTCCAAAATAATAATATTGTATTTAAAATGATGAAATTTCATGAATTATTTTTTTAATAAAATAGAAAATATTTAATCTCTTATAATATACCATGTAAAATTTAATACATTTAATGGATGGTTCAATATAAATATTTTCAAATAGAAAAAATTTAACTATTATAATGTTGTTGTTAACCTTGTGGTAATTATTTATAATAAATGTTTTTTTGAGGATTTTTACCTTATCTTTTAATAGAATTTCATTAATAAAAAATTTCACTTAAAAAAATTTATGTATATTCCCACCACAAAAGGAATAAAGTTAAACCAAAACATATGTTGGAACTATCCATGACTTTGAAGTATGTGGGAGTACTCCTATTCAACTGTGTAGTCCCAACCAAGGATGCAGCTAACTCGAGAAGAATGTAGCAGGTTTCAATCATAGAGCCATGTATAGGGCCTAGAGTGTCAATGGTGAGGTGGGATAAAGCTAGAAGGATCCCATGTATAAGGCAGAATTTCATTATTTGATTTTTTCATTGTGATTTATAATCCATGTTGTGTTATAAAAAAGGGTACATGATTTTGTCCATGTTTCATGATGGGATTCAACAGGATACATCTCATACATTCAATCGAGATGTGGATTGTTAGATCTGCCCATATTTTTCTCCACATGCGACATTATACTTCTTTATCAATCATTAAAACTAGTAAACACTTCACACTCAGGCGTCCATAATCACCACTATCATGGTATCCCTCAACCGTATCCCTTCTCGATATATATTTATTTATAAAATGATGTGGAAGATTTATAAAAAATGATATTGAATCCTTGAGTCAGTGATTGATTATTTTTTCCTCTCCCACAGCTTCTGATGGAATCCATCTATATAAAAATAATTACTTTTTCTATAACCCCTCATATATATATATATATTTTGTTATGATTTATAGAAACCAGAAGAAAAAAAATTTATCCTCTCAAATGTTTTTTTTGAATTTTTAATCCACTAGCTGACACACATTGTGTATATTAATACATATATTTTGAATCAAGAAAAATAATCACATAAATAGTAAAATAAAAAAATAATTATCTTATTCTAAATACACTGTAAGGGGATTATTGTCAAAATTAATATATATATATATATATTAATCTCATTATTGAACACCCAAATTAACCAAACCATTCATCAAATTAGAACATATTTCATTCACCCTGTTTATAACCAACGACATATTTATTTTCAAACTCATTTAAGATGAGATATCATTTTTATGTAAATTTACCAATTTATTATTTAATTTATGTTTTAAAAATGGTCGATTTTGAAATTCAAAGATATATATATGTATAAATATCTTTCTTACATTCTTTTGATATTATTACATAAGGTTGGTAATACTTTTGTCTAGGTTTTGTTTTTGAAATATGTTTCTGAATGATTTTCAATGAATGTATTTTATTTCCAAAAATTCTATTAAAGTCCAATCATATATATATTTTCAAATAAATAAAAATGTATATAAATAATTTTTTTATTTAAAAACACATGAATGAGAATTGGTCGTGGAAAAAAAAATTTGGGTGTATAATATAATTTTTTTTCTAATACCCAATTAAAAAAATAATAAAATATTTTTGGTATTATTGAAATTAAAATATAAATGTTGTATAAAATTCAAATTCAATGTCATAATTATTATTTTATTTTAATAGAAGTTATCATTTTATGTATTATATCTATTTTCAATAATTGAAAATAAAAGTTATCATATCCTATGAACAAATATCATTTCACATAAATAAATGTCCATAATAATTTGATATGGATATCATATAAATATATCACTGACCATACATGAATATAGTATCATTAATTATTTTTCAATTATATTCAATTATTTTATCTCCATTTTAAAATTAAATTTTTTCTTATGCTAGAATGGATTTGACCTACATGTTTTAGAAAATTTTTATTCCATTGTATGAATATTTTCATCAATGAAATTAATTAATTTATGAGTATTAAATTGTTTTTTGATAATGAGTGATATATGTAGGAATGTTTAAAATGATATGTTAAATTGTGTCATTTGGCTATCGAATTGTCTGAGGTGGTTTGGTGAGTAGAACCTTGACCCCTAGGGAATTTAGTCCTAAATGTGTTACGAAAATGATTCCTTATTTTTTTCTTATACTATTCTGAGGATCAAGATTAATCAATAAAAATTATTATTTTAAATATGGAAAACCCCAAAGAAGAATTTTCGTATAATTATTATGTATATGGTTTTAAAATAAAAATATAATATTAAAGTATATTTTGAAAAAATTTCAAACCATTTCCCTAGAAGAATAATTTATCAAGTGTTATTTTAGATAAATGAATTTAGATTGATTTATAGTTTCCAATGTAAATCATTTCCAAATGTTATTTGAAACCCATTACAGTGAAAATTAATTCTCAACCTATGTTTTAAATTATTTTTTATAGAATTACTATGACATATTTAGGTGTTTTTTAACTTGTGGAAGAAAAACATGAAATGAAATTAGTTTTATTTTTGAAAAGATTCATTAATTATACTATATTT
Organism: Viscum album; assembly: GCA_963277665.1. NCBI lineage: Eukaryota > Viridiplantae > Streptophyta > Magnoliopsida > Santalales > Viscaceae > Viscum > Viscum album. The sequence continues at coordinate 671,513,894 of OY728157.1, read as the reverse complement.
TCTAACATTCGAAATCCTATAATGGTAAATATTTTAGAGTGTAAAATGAACTATTTATTTTTCATTTTTCATTATCAACAGAACTAAAAAATTTATTTTATGTCTTGAATCTAGAATCATTTGTTCAGATATTTATACCATTCATTCCTTATATTTTTATGATGAATAAAATTTGTAATCAATTTTAATTATAAGTCACAATTTATCTTTATTGAATCAATAAAATATTACATAAATAATTCATCATTACAATCCATATATATAATTAATAAACACGGTATCATTAGATTGTTCCCTAATAAAATCATCGAGCGCTTTAATAGTTGAAAATACCTAGCTAGTACGAATTGATAATGTAATGAGGAAAATAATATTTTACAATTTAAATAATTTATTATATATATAAGATTATAAAAAAATTTAACAAAAAAAATTTATTTGAAAATAAATATAGGTAATTATTATGTATTGTTCAAATCATTGTGAAATCACAACTATATGAATTTTTTTTCATTTTTTGTAATTTAAAACAAATATTCCCTTTACATATATTGTAAATGTTAAAAAATCATTCAAAATTTTAAAATAAGATTCTTGTTATTTTTTTAGAATCAATCAAGTGTAAAAAGTAACTTCCACATTATTTTGTGAATAATAAAAATCATTCTCGAAAACAATTTAATGAAAACATTAAAATGGAATAAAAATATTTTTGACAGAATAGTAATACACAATATATTTCCCTAGAAAATATTATTTTGGTCACATGGGTACATAGTGTACAAGAGATGAAAGGAGAAATGTTTTCCAAAAAAATAACAATTTTATAAGAGAAATTATGGGGTTTTATCAAATAAATATTATATAATTCCCCAAAAAAGTAATTTAAGCCCAAATAATCCTGAAATAAAATTATATTGCATGAAAATATATTGGACCGTGTTCATTTTTTCTCGTAATCACTTTTAAACTTTGGTATAATTAATTTAAATTAATTATAATTCAATATAAAATCTTGTAAATAATACAATATCATATATAAAAAATTTATAACAATGCAATATCTATTTTTTATAATTTCTTATTAAAAAATCATTTTCCATATTACATAATGAATAAAAAAATTCATTTATTTTAATTACAAACCACATTATTAGAAATATTATAACCATATAATGAAAAAAATAAACCACTATGATATGTACTTTTCCTTTCTAATAAAACATTAAGGTGTTAGTACCTAATATCAAATGTATACACCATATGATAAGAAAATTGTTCTACATACCTTCCATATAAATCAATGACACATTCTTATCCTGAGGTGTGGAAAAAAATATTTTAATTAACAATGTATAGTATATATGTTGATTCTAGGTGGTATCACGAAGAGGATTTCACATAAAACAAGGTTTTTAATTTGTTTGTTTTTAAAAAAAAATTGGATTTGACTGATTTTAATGTCATTGAGAGAAATAAACAGCTTGAATTAGTTTTTTTTAAAAAATGATAAAATGGTTATCAGATTGGGTTCAGCTAAACCTAGTGTTTTGCCATCCTGGTTTCCAAATTTATTATCTTTTTCTTCCTTTAACTGCTATGAGATAGATTCAGATACTGAGTCCTTTATCTCCCATGGTCAGATAGATCTTATGAAGATTTACATTTCCAAAATCATAGATTGGTTTATCCTCCTTCAAATGTTATTGGGGTTCCATAAGGTTTCTTGATTAATTAGAGAATTCCCTAACCAGAAATTTTTGTTCCCTAATAATCCAATATTCTGACATAATATCCTACACACTTTCTTGTCTACCGCCGAGCACTCACCAACCAGCCCTAACCTTCTTCCACCATATATAGATTAGAATTTTGTGGAGGGATATGTGGTCATTGGCCAAAGAAATTTGTAAAAACTTAATCAAAACCTAACATAACCGCATTTTCAATTTAAAACTATATTAACAATTGAAACCAAAATAAGAAAAAAGAAGGAATTTGATTCATTTCGATCACAATAACAGAAGAACACACATATGTCCAGCCTCCCCTTTTCTCGATCACTCAAATGAATTTAACCCTCCATGGATGGGTCATGAGAGATGATGTGGGAGAGGAGAGACATTTTAAATTTACAAAAAATAAATGAAAGTCATAGAATGATGATGAAAAAGATATTCCCTTAGTGTGTGTTGGATTCCTCCCATCTTTAATTTTAGTTTTTAACTCCTTTAAAATGGGTGAACTCCTCTTTATATAGGCTATGTTGGTGGCATCCTTCAGTCATTAAAATTGAGATCCTCAAAATAATTCGTCATTATTTCCAGCAAATTCTACCCACAGAATTTTAGATAATGGTTATGCAATTTAATAGCCTAATATAGGAATGGTATCATTTGGAAAGTTATTCAAAAATATATTTTCCATTTCATTCCAAAATTTCAGATTGATCCCCAAATTTTAGTAGGATATTTGTCTAATAAATATCGATATTGTATTATAGATTAATGTTTCCTTTTTTCTCTCCCAAAAATTGAGCATCCATTGGCCACCTTAAAGAATTGAAATCATCATAATCTTCAACAAACGCATGACCTGTTTAAATTTTTTTCATTCCAATTAAAATCACTGTAATTGGATGAGTATAGACTGATTTATGATCAATTCAATGAGTTGGGGTCCAAAAGTCATCCAGAATAATTTTCCAACATGAGTGAGTTTGTATGACCCTTGGATGGCCGAAGTTATATTATTCCTGAAGACAAGGATGAAGACAATAAATATAGGAATCCCATAAAAAATTAATCACATCAAATGGATTTATATTTTAAAACATATGTTCAAATTACCAATGATATTAAAATCTATCTATATTTCCAAAGTAATCAATTTTCACATTTTTTTCAAAACAACCGATAAATAAATAATTGATGTATAAAATAGAAATTGATAAATTTTTAGTCATTAAATAATTTAATAAATTTTAAAAATGATGAAAATATTATCTATATCAATTCCACCACACTTAAGCCATTCTATACCTCAAGCATAAAATCGTAACAAAGAACTAAAATGGTACAATTTTAACCAATACTTACTTCCCAATATAATAAAATCAACAATTATTCAATTTTGAATAAAATTTTCTTCTTCAAAATAAAATATAAATTAAATTTCAAATTTTTCAATTATACAATCAATTAATTAATTTTACTTTTTTCCCATTGAATAATGATGGAGTGTCCTTTTTATTTCATTCATGATTCTCAATTTATTATTATTAAACACGAAAAATTAAGATCTACCTATTTTTGAATCTTTTATTTCATTACTCATGATAAATTTAAATTGTATTTGTACTCATATCATGAGAACATTTTCCTTATCCATTGGTTTGTAAAGGAAATACTTTATCCACTTAGTTAAATTAAAATCCACATAAAATCATGAGGACTTGCAATAATGGTTTAATTGAATATGTGTCTTGGGGTTGGTGGGTAAATAATTAAAATAATTTAAGACTAAAATGGGGAGGTTTGACTCTTAAATACAATTCATGATTAATAATGTGAAAAAATTGGATGAACATCACTCAAATCCCACATAGAATGTGAAACACAACTCCACCCCGATTTTATGACATGGGACATTAGTCAGTAAATGATAACAAAGAATGATAAAATCCATGTTCTCCACTTTTTTTAATAATTTTTTTAAAATCTCTAGAAAGGAACAACATTTTTCCCCTTTTTTATTCTCTAGACAAGGAAAAAATTATTTTCAATATTTTTTCCTTTTTTTAAGGAGAACCGGATGAAATAAAAGAAGCATACTAAAATTATGACTCATGCCCAATTTTCTAATATAAATTTCCTTAAATGATTATGCACACATAACACCACCCACACAGGATACATATCCCAATGAATACACACGAAAGGACCTTCCCCTATACTCAAACATGAAATATCCATGTGAAAATACAAAAAAGTCCAGGTAGGTAAGTAAATATCTACTGGTAATGTGGCTTAAACATATAAGGAAAATCATGGCTTTTATGGGATAACAACAGATAAATGTAAGGGTGGGTATCAAGAAAATATATATCCAGACAAAGTAGTGCCCAAATCATTTTAAATGTGTTTTTTCAAAATTATAGCTTTAATAAGTTTCAATACATGTTTTTGGCGGTGTCAAGTCCCAAGATCACTCAACAAATATGCTGAAGTTAAAATAGAAAATATTTTGTCAAGAAATCCTCTCAGTATGGGAATATGATATTGGACAATTACTCATGGAATTATTAATGATACCAAATTAATTCACATGATTTTCAGAAATTCAAAACATGAAAAATTGTAGGGAAATTTCATTTACAATAATCAATTAATTTAACTAAATCATGAGTCCTCATTTCAATATTCATGATTCACATTGGTCATCAAATTCTTCATTTTACTCACTCTTATTAAAATGGAAATTTAAAACATGGAATCCCTGGATACCTATGAAACTCATATCTCCAAGATAATTCAAGTAGATCATTAATTCAAGCATATAAATTCATTTTCTAATTAATTGATTAATAGAATAAAAATATAGGTAATATAGTTGGATAATATAGAATTGAAACTCTTACTCCCCTTTCAAGTGGATGGTTCGAAATCATCAATACATGTTCCTTCATGACCCATTCACGACATGTAACTAATCTTCACGATGTGTAATCCCACTGCATCTTCTTTTTTGGCTTTATGCCTATCTTGAGGGTTCCTCATTGTCTTTAAATTATTCATCCTTGAAGTATATTCATTAATGTACTTGAAATATAAGAATAAAAACAATTGATAGTGCAAGAATATTCAATCATGATGGTATAGGACCAAGAGGACAAGTGGAAAATTGGGGGAAAAAGAGGGTTTCCTCCTCAAAGATCTTTTTTTAATGTCATTAGCTTGAATATTTTTTTTAAAAATCCTATACTAAAAGATTCCATCCCCCAAAAGTAAATTATGTAGTGTCATCAGTTCATTCAAATGGATTTCACTTGTATAATGATTGGATAATCAATCACAACAAACAATAAAACATAATAGAGAGGTATGACCTGACTTATTAGCAATGCAAAATTGAGTTAGGATCCTAAGTGTTTATCTTTGAAACATTAAATAAGTTTAAAAAATATCATGTGAAATTTATTAAATGAAATGTAAATAGAATTTTAATGAAAAAATAAGGGTAACACTAGGTTTAATCCCACATGTCGGCCTAGGGTTTTGATTACCTCCAGATTGGTAGTTATAATTGTTTATCACCAATTTGAGGGTTGTTGATGTTTTATCTCATAAACCAAAAAAAAAGAGCTCGTTTCCCACACACACTTTTTACGTTTTATTGATGACTCCATGGATGTCGCATACCAAATCCACTTCTCGGAGAATGAGATAAAACTTGCATGGTGGAGGTACGATAATGAATGTGTCCTCATCTTTCTTGGTTTCCATTTTTCCCAAATTCTTTTTCATTCACTAATTTGTTCTAAATGTAAGTTGAATCATTGGAATTATTATAGTTTATTTCATAGATTAATTGTATATGAAAAAAATTATTTATTGAATAATCAAAAAAAATAATTTCCTTTCAATGCATGCACCTTCTGTCTCTATTTCCTAATGAAAAAAAACACTTTGATCATCTCTTGAGCTCCCTCTAATAAATGAAAAATATGTTTGGGGAGCTCCATTTTTTACTCTTTAGGTTCATATTCTTTTACATAATCATCCTCTATGGAAAAAAACAAGTTGGATGAATCTACAAATTTCAACCAAGTGGAGGTGATACTTAATTCATTTTTTAATTTTTTTTAAGATAACAAGTTCATAGAAATATCATCTCCATGAGTTTGTTTATCTTCAATATCTTCTTCAGGGAAAATCAACTCTTATAGATGAGTAGTAGAAGATATAGGGAGGTAGTCAGTCTCCTCCATTTCTTGGATCTGTATTGAAAAATCAGTGATGTCTATAGGTGGATCTTCTTGGACCATGGAAACTTCATAAAACTCTGGAATATAATGGACGAAATTAGTTAACACTCAGGCCATCAATTCAAAAATTTCTTTGTTTGTGTCCTCCCTCAGGCATTATATGAATTCATTAAATTTATAATCTTCATAAATTGACTTCTAAAATAACATCCCATATATAAAATGAAGAGAAAACCCATATCCCATGAAAAACGGTAAGAAAATAATTGGTTGTTTCATAGGTGGGTAATTGTTCCATGAATTTTAGAAATAACCATTTTAAAACATCATGGAAAAGGATTTTTTAATTTTATTTAATTTAAAAACTTTAAATATTTATAAATAGATTGTGTCACTACCTCCCTGGTAATGGTGTCGATTTTGACACATGACTGTCGTGGGGTATGCAAACACTATATTTTATTTTCTTAAGTATAGTATAGTAGTTGATCCTGTGTAGTCTCCGGAAGAGGAGAGAACACAAAACAAGGTTTTCAATTTTTTTACATTTTCTAAAAGGGATTGGTTTTAATTAATTTTAATTACTATGAGATAAATAAATAGCATGAATTTATTGGTGTTAACAAATTATAAATATAGTGATCAGTTTGGGATAGACTAGACCTAGAGTGGTGAAATCATGGTTTCCAAATTTTGTCTCTTTTTCTTTTTTTGACAGTTCAAAGTAGGATTTATCTACCGAGTCCTCCCTCTCCCTTGGTTAGATGGATGTGATGTGATTTTTCCCATCCAAAACCTAAGATTGTTCTATCCTCCTTCTAATGTGATTAGGGCAGTATATGGTTTCTTGATTAGTTAGAGAAATCCCTGACCAAGAATTTTTGTTCCCTAATATACAAATATTCTGACATAAAATCCTATGGACAAGCATGATTACCATCAAAAACTCAACAACCAACCGAAATAATGTTCCACTATATATGGATTTGAATTGGGTGGAGGGAGAAGTGATAATCATCCAAAGTAATTTATAATAACAAAATCAAAACCTAACACAACCGCAATCAAAATTTAAAATTGAATTTATAATTGACACCAGAATAAGAAAGAAGAATGAATTTGATTCGTTTCAAGAACAAGAACTCAAACAGACACATAGGTATAACCTACCCTCCTCCTGATCACTCAAATTAAATTGCCCCTCCATTGATGGGGAAAGCGATATGGTGTAGGAATGGATATACATTTTAATGTAATGAATATAAAAGAATAAAAAAATGCTACTGAAGGATATAGTCCCTGAGTGTCCCTTATATTTCTCATGTCTCAGAGTGTGGTGATTAACTCCTTCATAATGGGTGAAATCCCCTTGATATGGGCCAATTGGGTGGCATCCATCCATCAATAAATTTAATATTGTAAAAGTCTCTATTTAACATTTCCTGTATATTATATACACAAAATGTCTGATAATGGTAGGATAATATAATGGCCTAATTATGGAATAATTTCCTGTAAAAATATATTAACAAAACTCTTTTACATTTCATCCCAAAATATCATATTTATCCTCCTAGTTTAGTATGTGATATGGCCAATTAATTCTGATATTTTATTTTGTATGAATGTTTCCTTTTTTACACCCAAAAATTAGAGCTTTCATGTTCCACATTAATGATGTAAAATATTCCTATTCTTTAATAAGTATACGATCCATTAAATTTTATTTCTATTCCTATTGGATTCATCGCAATTGGATGTGTTTTGACCGTTTTATGATTAATTCATTGAGGTGGGGACTACACAGTTATCCAGAATAATTGTCCAACATGAGTGAGTTTTTATGACCCTTGGGCATCCGAAAACAATCCTCATCATGTCGAAAAATATGAATACATTAAATATATAAATCCAAAAATTAAATAATCACATCAATTGGTTTCATTTTTTTAAATAGATGTTTTAATAACCAAAGATATTAAAATTTATCTATATTTCCAAATTATGCAGTTTTCACATTTATGCTCAAAAAAACCTATAAATATAAAATTTATGTAAATAACTCAAATTGAAAAACATTTAGTGATTTAATCATTGAATTATATATAAAAATTAATGAACATATTATCATCATCAATCAAATAAAAAAATAATGAGTCCATCTTGTATAAAAAACAAAAATAATTCCTCCATACAATTTTTTTCATTATATCATTGAAGAATAATGATGAGAAATTAATTATTCTGTTTGTTTTGATCGATGATGACAATGTTAATAACTTTATCCATCATTTTATTTGGGTATTAATTTCATATATTGATTAATAATTTATCATCCACCCTCTTCCACATTTAAATAATAACAATGATCTTTCGATTGACACTGGTTTCAAAAAGTTTCTCTAATAATACAATATCTACTTCTCACTCAGGGTTTTATGAAAAAATTCCCCTTGCATTTCCTTCTATATTCACATATCAATTTTATTCTATGGGGACCTCCACCTAAATGAGTTTCTGAAATAGCCTTATGATTTCAAAGGGATCCATTCATGAGGTAGAAGATTTCCAATTCATGAGAAGCTCATTGAAAAACATATCATTTATAGGAATTTGGAAGAAGGTAAGGATTACTAAAATTAAAACTATTTCATTTTGGTCTAGTATGAAAAGGTATTAGAATAATGGAAATAAATTTCATTGAAATATTATTCATCATTTCAGTAACAATACATTCCCCGATGTAAATGGATCATTGTTTCCCATTCATGAATCCTTCCAGAAAAAATTATATTATTATTTCATCTTGTTCATAATATACTAATTACAAAGGAGTATCAACTAATGTATTATATTTTTAATAATATTATCTACTAGGTAAGGACCCAAATTATTATACATCATTTGTATATCCTTTTCCTACACCTCTAAATCATCTTCTATAAATGATACATTTACCATGTTGGAAAATATATTCTATAGGTGAAAATAAAAGCATCTAATTTGTAATGGGTGGTATTTCTATTTCATAGTTCCGGAAAAATTCCTAGGTATGGATGATTGCTTATAAAAAGGATAGTGTTAGAATACAGTCCTCTTAAGGTATAGTTACCCAAGAAGAAACACCCTTGGCACCTTCTGGAAAACAATTGATCCTTTTTGTTTCATAATCCATCCAATTCACGAGATCTATGAATATCTACTAAAGTCATAAAAAATAACTACAACTTTTATCTATTCTTATGAATATTTTCAAATAGGGTATGCAATTGGAAGGAGAAATCGCCTTTCAGGAACCTGATAGTGATGTCTATGATGAAATCACTCACCTACGAGGCCACTACTACGTCCTTGTGAAATGTCATAGGATACATCCCAGGAACTATACAATCATTTCTAAAAACATTTTTTAAGTGATATAAATGAGGTAATGTGGGCAAAAAATCCACCCAAAAATCAAAATACAAATCATGATTCATCATTTTTTGATTTCAATATAAATCCTCAAATAATATAATGGAGGTTTTGAAACATCCTCTAAAATATATATATATTGAAAAATATTATGGTAAAGGGTGTGGGATATACTATAAAATAATATAAATATAATAACCTAATTCTAAATCATTTAGAGAATTTATTGATCTTCAAACAAGTGTGGATGAATTGGAAAACATACCCAGTTTGGTGATATCAAAGTATGTAGTTTCTTATGGTAGTCAAAAGGGAAAAATATAATGAAAAATGAAAAAAAATTGAATGATAAAATTAAAATTTTATTTAAAAATATCATATCTCCTCTCCCCAAATATTGGTCACATGATATTTAGGGCCCAATATCCATATATTAGAGTGATATTATGGATCCTACAAACCTCTGATGATGTAGTTGGAGGAGTCAACCCACAATCGATATGATCGTTCTAGTCCTACAACTATAATCATGGTTTCATCACCCAAATAATTATAATAATGATATTAATATAAAATATAATAATTATATATATGTATTGTTATACACATGAGGTTTTGATAGAAAAATGAATTACACTACTCATGGTGTCAGTAAGTTGTACGTAATCTAGAATGATGATTTAATATTTCAGTGGATAAAATAAATGAATGTTAAATAAAAATTATCCCTTTTTGAATAATTATAATATTTATATGTTATATATATTCACTAAATAAAACCATATTACCACATAGATAATCAAAAAATGCTAAAAAAATAACATCTCTTGGTAGAGTTGGTATTCTATACACACAGATGAGAGAAATTACTATTTCCTAATGTCAGTGAATGAATTATGGAAGATAATATGTTATAATTCATGAAGAAATAATTTTTCATAAATATAATCTATAAATATTACAACAATCATAATTTTTATTCATTAAATTTTGTGGTTGAAAATGAATAGTATCGCAACCTGGAGGTAATAATTCAGATGTACTCATGGGGGGAACTTTCACTTCCCATTTGATGTAAAAATATTCTGGCTACATATTCATAATACCATTTAAGTATATTTATGATAGTTAATTTATTATTTAATGGATTATTCGATAGACTTAGATGAAGTATAATAAGAAATAAATTCAAGGAGGTCTGGTTGGAAAATTATATCATCTTCAGTAAACCACAATTAGATATCATATTAATGGCCACTTGAATTGTATTTTAAGGACAACATTAGATCAATGTCATGTATATGTAATCTATTAATTGATTGGGTAGGGTTTGTTTACTCAATATATCTCAATGTGGTGTTAAGAAAAGATATAAGGGTATTCGTGGGGGATAGGCAAACCCTAAAATTACATAAAGTATCAAGTTACTATAAATTCTTTTTCTAGTTTTAGTGATTCCATATTAATATATTTATTGGATATGACGATACATAGTTTAAATCCGCTAATAAAATAATATTTTCGAATTTTTATTTGATTTTTCACCAATCTCTCTTTATTTTAACCCTCTTAAATAATTTTTCCAATTAATGTAACATTAAATATTATTATAAATTATGGGTAATGAATGCTATCATAAAAGGATATGAGACACATAATTTGACTATGGTTGATATATTAAACCATATCCAATTCACATGGATGGCTATAATTTTTTTACAAATCTTATATAATTTGTTCAAAATTTATTTTTATATAATACAATTAAATTTAAATTTGACACAAATCATTTAATTTTACTATAATGATCACATAAAAATTATTTAATTTCGTAAATAATCATTTAAAATTTAACAATTCTATTATATTTGTAATAAAATTAAGGAACAATAAAATTTACCCAAATTTTATTTGTTTTAATATTTTTAAATTCTTTAATTTTATTTTCCTATTAATTGAAAAAATAGTATGTTAGGGTTACATATGCATTTAATATAGTAATAAAATAACTAATAACAAAAAAATACATTCTTCAAAAATAATTTATCTTGAAATTATCTATTAATAATAATAGTTGTCCACTTTTTATCTTTATGAACAAATTAAGTGGTATTAAAACAAATAGCGTGATATTTTTTCAATTCTATATTTAAAATGATATTAGGGACATTATAAAAGGAAAAAAGGAAACAAATTCCCCAATTTTTTTCATTTCATGGTCATGGTAGAAATAAATTTATCCAAAATATTTAATACAACTATATGTTATATTTTGAGGCCATATCAAAATATTTCGTATCTCAACTTATAGATTTACTCTTACCAAGTTGAAAAATATTTTCAATGATAACTATTAATAATGATTAAAAATAAATGTTAACGATTAACCATATTTAGACCTTCTTTTTCTTAATATTTTATCATTTTTCATGATTTTATTCCCATAAGTTATATAAATAAATATGATTAGAAATGTGTAAAATGAAATGATTTGTTTGATTAATGAGATTTTAAGAATAAAAATTAACTTAAATAAAAGTAATGAATATTTTTGATTAAAAATTGAATTTTTTATATTATTGTTAGATAAATAAATCAAATTTTGTTTTAATATATAATTCATGTATTCAGTTACTTTCAAATTAACCAATTTAACGAAAAGAAATGAATATATTTGAATAATCATTATTTTCCAATATTCTCTGAAAACAAGTCATTTTAGAAAATACCTAAAATTCACACTAATATAATTTATATTTTTTAATTTAATAAATGATTCCCTTTTATGAAAATTAATTTCTAAAAACAGAATAAACTAATTAAAATAACCACATAATAAATATAATTTTTTTTCAAGAATCATTAGAAAACCTTTCTAGAAATTATGCACCTATTTTCTAAGAATTACATTTTTATAATAAATATTAATGTAGTTTTCACAATAAAAATTATACTATCTATATTTAAAATTTTAATTTCTAGTTTAAATTTTGTTCTTTAATAATTGAAAATTTAGATTCCTTTTTGTGCATATCAAAATCTGTTGAAAAAGTTCTATTTATTTGATGATAATTATAACATAAAAACTAAGGGGGTTAAAAAGTCATTCTTACCCATATATTTATCATATCATATATGATGTTATGGAAAGCGTAGTTATATTTTCTTTACATTCTATGGGTTTTTATATTACCTCATTGCATGTAATTATTTTCATATCACTATGTGACATTATAATATAATCTACCTTAAAAAAATTTATTTAGTAATATCTATGATTAAATAATGCTTAAATATTTCAGAAATTTATGAATAATACTAATATTATTAAAATCCTTTAACATATTAATAATTTACTGATTTCATGACATAAAATGTTATGAATTAAAAAATTAGATCTTTTTTGAACATTTGGTGTTTAGAATCATCATCAATGGACACTTTTGTATCAATTATTTCCATAAAATCATTTTAAATATTTACATATTCATTTACTAGCACATCCTAATAGATTTTATGATAATGTTACATTCAATTCATTATGAAAATATATACAAATTCATGTTTCCTGTTTTACTATAATAAACTAAAATGATATTAGGATATTACGTGAATGTCACATTGTACTTGGACAGGAAAAATTTTATAGTTAATTATGTTATTAATTTTTTTCAAAATAAAAAAATTACACTAATACCTTTTATTTTAGCATCACTTATGATATTTTCTTTTAGATAGTAATTGATTGTTACATTATATTAATATCAGTAAAATAATTTATTTAGTAAATGTTATCTTCTCAAACACCCTACTTACTCTGACCATATTCTTAGGAACATTATTCTATTTATAATATCATTCTATGAAATTAATGTTTTCTATGAAATCAATAATATATTAATTAATTATGATTATTCTAAAAAAATATATATTAATTATATTAAATATATTTAATTCTTTGTTTTTATCAAAATTTAATTCAAAAAAATACTATTTATTAAAGTATTCCACATTTATGTGGATGGAACATCATCCATCTGATTATAATAGATATGTTTATTAATACATTATACTGAATAAAACAATATCATACTTTTACCCCATTCATAACTTCTTTTAGAATCTATTTAATAAAAAAACATATGGATAAAATTAATAATCACATTTTTTTCTCAGAATTTATTTTCTGATAAACTATTTATCTTATCAAATATTTGAATTATGATGAATATATAAATATATTCATCAAAATGACACGTTCACCCTTTTCAATTTAAAACATTATTTCGTAACTCTTTCCATCATTTCATGAATGACTACTATAAACTCTATCAATTCATCCTTTTTTAACACATATATATTTACTATAATTATAAATTATAAAATTTTTGTCAAATAACTATAATAACAAAGGTATAAATATTTATAATATCAATACCTAACAACCAAAAAACATGGAGTTTCCAAAACCTAAAAAGTATCTATAAAAATTATATCTTTTGGAATAAGAAATCATACATTTCCAATTTCACATTAAGGATTTTAAAAAACAATGACTAGATACATAAATAAAACATTATTGAACTACTCAACTATCAATTCTATTATTTTCATAATTTTATGACCACCTATTCCAACTATATATTTTTAGAATCTTGTCATCACAGTCATAATTCATTCATTTTCAATAAAATATAGTGTCATGTAAAGAATTGTTTAACACATTATTTTTGTTTAAATTTTTTCATTGATGAAAATATAATAACTTCTTTAACTTGAATAATCCATACTGAAACCTGTAGTCTCAGCTTGTTTCTACTACAGTCATTCCTTTTTAGTATCATTAACACACTAAGTCATATTGAATACATGTGACTAAAAATTTATAATGTCATTTTATTTCAATTCACATTCCAACCCTTTTTCAATTACATTATTCATATTATAATAATCATTGTTCAGTGTTTGTATAAATTCAAAATTTTCTAACTTAATAAGGTGTTTCTCTAAGACATAAAACATGTCCATTACCTAACAACCTTATACATGTAACCAGTATTAATAGTATCAATCATTAATAAATAGTTTTCTACTGAAAATATTAATGTAAAATTCTATGTTGATGATGATATTATATAAAAAAAGTATTCACTAGATTTTTTATTATATATTTACCACACAACAAGCACTTTTATTAACCAGACACACGATTAAATGAGAATCACGGTTTAGAAAAAAAATTTAACATATCTATTTGTGGGGTGTGATAAAAATATCACTAATAAATGGGTCCTTTATAATTTTCATCTCACAATATATTAATTTTGTAATGACATCATCCTTGTAATTATCATTTTTATTCATGAATTGATGAGAAAATAAACTCATTATCAATATCTATTATATATATTTCCTTTAACTCTATTAATTTTTTATCGAAATGGTTTGGGATTGGCATCAAATTGTAGTTATAAATAAAATAATATGAACAAGACTCTAAGAATTTTCATTACCAAATTAAATACATCACATACATGGGTTAATTTAGGGGAACAATACTTTGTCATTAATCTACATGGTTTGATTATCAATGTCTTGAAATGTTCCCATTTGGAAGGAACCACACATGTTGCATTTTGAAGGGTATTTAATCTCAAAATCATATATCATGTCATTCCTTTTATCTATTCATGAATTGAATGAATTGATTTTAAAATTCAATTCCATTGACCATAATTATATGTTAAATTATAAATAACGTGTAACTCCTCATTCAAACACCAATTTTTGTTACAAATTGTAAAATCAAGCATGTAGAATTTATAAACATCAAAGTGAATCTTATGTGTATGGTATATAATATCTTTTTATAAAGAAACCAAATTTTTTGTGACTGAAAATAGATACATAATTAAACCCACTGTAGCTGATAAAATCACCCACCATTCTAAAACTAATTATAGTCTAGTATGGAAGAATGTCGGAACCCAACTACCTCTTTGAGGGGAGATATAATAGAAGTGATAATTAAATTCATCATAACACTATCACTAAATAGGTGAAAACAATAATAAACAAAAAAATTATAATTACATTAACTAAATATTTATTTCATGTTATATGAAATCTACGTCCAACATTTCTAATCCCAGTATAATATAAAAAATTGTAAGAATATGTTTATCTCAGAAACCAAGGCATATATAAGATTTCATAATAAAGAAATTATAAATATAAAATAAATAGTGAAATTGTGAAATCAATAATAATTAATTAATCTGATATGAGGTAAAATATAAAAAACTCATAAATGAAATATTATAAAAAAATATAAATACATTAAAGGTATTTCAAATGAAAATTATTTCATATTTTTTATATGGGAATTTATTTTAATATATTATATTTCATTATTCATAATTTTTTTATATAAAAATTATTCAATTATTTTAAAAATCAAAATAATAAAAATATTATGAATTAATATTTATTAAAACAAGAAACATATAAATTTATCAAACTATTATTATACGATTCATATAATTATTTAATAATGATATTTTCACACAAATATTTAAAATTAATAACTCTATAAAATTAAAATTTTCATAAATAAAAAAATATTATGCCTTATCTTTTACATTTAAGTTCATTATAAATTACCCTAAAATTTTTTAAATTAAAAATTAATATTTAAATTTTATGGTTACCTATATTAAATTAAAATTATTATTATCTATTGGGAATTAATATTAAAGTAGTATTTAGAAAATGTTTCAAATAATTAAATTAATTAATAAAAAAACTTTAAATTTATTTAATTTATAAAACACATGTTTAAATAAATAAATATCCCAAAATATATTCTCTAATTATATATATAAAATATCTAAAAGTAATCCATAAATGATATTTAAGAAAATAAAATCACTCTAATCCAACTACATATTATGATATAATATGAATTATGAAAGGTGATTT
Organism: Viscum album; assembly: GCA_963277665.1. Lineage (NCBI taxonomy): Eukaryota > Viridiplantae > Streptophyta > Magnoliopsida > Santalales > Viscaceae > Viscum > Viscum album. Next base: position 671,497,513 of record OY728157.1, on the reverse strand, counting down.
TAATTATACAATAAAATTTAGGGGATTAATTTTTTAAAATATATAATTTTAGATGTTTTTATTGACTATCATGTTTTATGACTAATAGATAATTCATTTATTATGATATTATCCATCATATATTAAAACTGTTATGTTTATCATATTTTATTATATGATACTTTTTTTTGAATTAATGGTTTCCTAATAAAATTCAATGATATATAGACTTCATATGATAAAATTAGTAGACAAAATTCAAGATTTATTACAATTCACTATTTAGAAGATCTTGATGCTAGGAATCATGTTTCAAACTACAAAAAATCCATTTAATCATATTCAATGATTTAATTGTACTACAGAAAAGGGTATGTATTCACTCTTATAAATGTATGATTTCAGAAAATAATATTCTACTATACTACATCAAGTATCATTATAAGTCTATTATAAATAAATATGAATTAAACAACTATTAAAATACCATTTATCTGAACTTCAGGTTATTAATAATAAAATAATGAGTAAAAAGTAATGGAATAATTGTAATTGACAAATAAAATACACAAAAGAGCTTCACCATCCCCATCATCCATTCTTAACATGGATCATAGAAGTTGAACTATTTCATCATAAAACATGTATCATTGATTCTCTACATAACAATTCTTTGTAATAATGGGATCATTCTGCATTATAGGAGATTCGAGTTCGTGAGGATTAAGTGTATCGAAGAAGAGATTTCCATCTTCTATAGAATCTTGGTTGATCATAATGAAAACACCCATTCCATGTAAATCAAATGAAAAAGTTATTTACATAACATTAATTATAATCCTTGGTTATTTAAGAATTATAGCATTCATTATAATGAATGATTCAATTCTTCAATTAACAAAATAATCATATCCATGGAAAAATATATCATGGTTATGTTGAATAAAAAAGTATTATTTAATTCAATAATCAATCAAACATATAAGATCACTTGATAATTCATATTAAAATAATATCATTTGATTTATGTGTAAACACATCATTAATTTTAAACACAATATAATCCCAATGATATCCTTAAATCATAAACTACAATTGAACGGGCTGGTAGAATAAAGTGTCACTTTTTAATGCAATAAGACATTCTATAATGTTTAATACATCTAAATTTCTATTGCATGAAATTATATTATATGCATATTATATTTCATTCCTTATCATTGTAATCATTTATTAGATAAGATTCAAAAAGTGTGTTGTGGATACCTAAGAAAATAAAAATATATATATGAATTAATTTCCATAATTTAAAAATTATCTATTACTAACCTATGCGATATTGGTCAATTTTTTTCTACACTGATCAATGGTATCATAAATATAGTAGGTTATGTGTTTCCCCCTTGATATATCATTTATTACCTATAATATATTTGGGGGATATTTTTTTTCATATTAATTGGGATCATGGGTACGATTCTAGTGGTGGAAGTGTTGATGAAAATTCTATTTTGGGAAACGTAGTAAATGAAACTAAAAATAGATGAAATTGGTTATAAAAAATTTGGTGCCTGGGATCGACAAAACGATGAGTGAGGGGGAGGTCATCTATGGGTTCATGGACTTGATAGTGGACCATTGGATGATAGATTTCGGGGTATGATCGATTAAAAACTTAAGGGGTCTTTAGGTGGTTGAGATGGTCATTGGTAGGAACACATGTTTTTTTGGGTGACATCTAGTGGTGGTGGTGTAATTATGAGGATGCTAAAATGATGATAATTTGGTTCAACATGGTTCTACATGGTATAGTAATGTGGTAAACCATTTATATAATATATTTGTTCCTCTAGACCAGTGGGATATGGAATAGTCCTCCCTCTTCCATGAAAAAATGGTATTCCCTCTGTTTCATAATAGAAGAGGCATCAACAACATATTTAAAAGAACATTATAGTAAAAATAATTACACTATACAATAACCTAATTATTACATCCTAACCTTGTAGTGACACCTGTTTTTGGCCCTCTCAGACTATGGAAAATTCTTACGAATAATTAAAGTGCTAGGCGGGATAATAGTGTGCGATTTCGAGGCCCGGTGTGCCTGAAATTAATTTCATAATAATATTAAGTATTTTAATACTATGAATGGGGCATGAGTTAATTTTCTCCTAAACGGTGGCACAAAATAGGAATATGAGGGCCCGGTTTTGTCCTGAGCTTGTCGTTTACCATAAGAGGGGTGTAAACATTGTTGGCGCGGGCCTGCTGTGGAAAAAGCCACTAGGGGAATTTTCATAAAAAAGTGTAAAAGTTTATTTATGAGTTTTTTTTTCGAATAACATATGAACAATGTCTCTAATCAAAAATCTGAGCATGTTGTTGCATTTAGAATGGCACGTTTACCCTAGAGCCAACCTAATCTCCTACGCGCCGGGAGGTCTGGTCAGGGGAGTTATTTTAATCAATTAAATTAATTAAATAATTAATGGGATCCAATAAATCCCCACTTACCTTTTCCCACATCCCATATGCACAAAACCCTCCTCCCACCTCCATTCATCACCAACGATACATCAAATCAATAAAAGGAAGCGTCGTCAGTGTCAGATCTTGACGGCGGACGCTCCTGGGTCGTGCAGCAGTAGTAGTGAAGCATGAAAAGCTTCGTCAGTCCACCAAAAGGTGGGTGGTTTGAGTTTTAAAATAATAGATATCAATTTTTTTGTTTTTCATTCTTCATATTTTCTCAGGTTTTGTGTATTTCAGGTCCCGAGTATTCAAAAAATGTTTTGGATCTGAATTTGGAGCATCGGTGTGCTCCCAGTGGATCGTGGATGTTTTCCGGTAGAAAACCAGGTTTTCTGGAAGCAAGGGAAATCACCATAGAGAATTACAGTCAACTGGTGGTGGCGCGGCAGTGGTGTCGAAATTTTGGTCTGGGGCACGGTAGAATGCGGCAGTGGCACTGCAGATTCTGGCGGCGGCGCGGTGGTTTCAGGTGAGGCAAGCGGTGGTTCAGCCAGGTTTTTCTGGGGGTTCATTAAACCCCTGTAACTCGAAAAATGAAAGTCCGATTTGAGAAATGTTTATGGAGACATGAATTTTACCTTAAGAAGGACTAATTATGATTCTTTATGGAATTTTGTGAGTGGGGTTGTTGGCTCGGGGCCATGAAATGTTGAAAATAATAATAATATTTTATTTTTTTCAACTTCGACCTACCATAACTCATGCACAGAGTGTCCAATTGACGTGATGTTTGTGGCATTGAGACCCTGATGGTATGGAGGACCATTAAAGATATTTTCTAGGTGTTAGGACTAAAAATAGAGTGTGGGCCCACGAGGATGGGTTCCGTCGTTTACTGAGAAACGTGACTTTTTCGTTGGGTGTCGGTTTTGGACGATTGAGTAGTCGATCTCGTGTGTTTTTCTGAGGGAATTTCAATGGTGTGATTCACATGATATATCTCAGGATTGTGGGGTGGGCCCCACCCGAGAAGGCTATGGTGAATAGTACCTTTTTTACCTGGTGTCTGTTTTGGATGATCGAGTAGTCAATCTCGTGGGTTTTTTCTGAGGGGATCGCAATGGTGTGATCTTCTTGTTGAGTCTTGGGATCGTGGTGTCTGCCCCACATGGGAAAGCTATGGTTAATTGTACCATGTTCACCGGTTTCCTGTTATGGGTGAAGAAATAGCCTATCCTGTATGTTTTTTCATTTAGACCGCGATGGAGGACTCGGTATTGGACTAGGAGGTGCGCAGTGTGGTGATATTGGGGGTCGCTCGGGATTGTGATGTTTGGACCACAATGGTTGATGGTACTCCCTTGGTTCTCTCATATAAGGATTCGTGTGGCATCACAAATGTGGTATGTGTTTGTGATCTCCTTTATAGGATCTCTAATCTATTAGAGTTGTGGAATCCCTCTGGTGGTCCTGGGACAGGATTCTCTAGCTTTGCTACCCTAGATCACGGTCTTGGAATCATTGTGACCGCTTATCCACGAGTGGAAATCCCCTATCTAGAAAGTTATCCCTCGTAGGGTTTGTGGCATCATCGCGAATATGATGCCCTACGCATTGGGTCATGCTCAGCAGGGTTGTGTCATCATCAGATATATGAGCCCCTACTCAGCATGTGGTTTATATTATGGTTGGGGCATTGTTGGTTTTATGATCCCCAACTCAGTGCGTGGTTTCGGTAGGGTTGGTGCATTGTCGATTCGATCCCTTACTATGCGAGTTATACCAGATGGGGTTTCGGTATCGTCAGGACTGACTGGACAGGCGACGATCCTCTATTTGAGTGATGTGATTCTGTGAAGCACCAGATCGGGTTGTTGTATCCCCCATAGGATCCTGGTAGTGATCCCATATCTGTGAGATATTTGAATACCAGATACTGTTGCGGTATCCTTAGTGGATCTTGCGAGTGATCCCCAGTCTGTGAGATCATCAAATACGAGATTGGGTTGTGGTATCCCCCAGCGGATCCTGGGAGTGATCCCCTATCAATTAGATTATCGAATACAATTGTGGGTTTTGGAATCCCCAAGAAAACCCCAGGAGTGATCCCCTATCCGGGGAGTATGGTGTTTTTTCTATTTTAGCATCACGTTCTAAATGATGATATCTGATTAGCGTGATCTCTCAGATGAGCATCTAGGATATTTGTATGGGACCCGATAGCATGAATCATCCGGATGAGTGTCATCTGGATGACAATGCTCATGGAGTGTGTTCTACTATTTTTGAACCGTTTCTGGTGATGAGTTCGGTGCTTCTTCTGGCTTGGTGTGTGTATCAATTATATCTGGATTTTCATGGTATATTTTTGGACGTATATATGTGTGAATTATCCTAGTATATGTATTGGTATATACCAGATTTAATGTTCATGATATATGTATGGGAATATACCTAAGTGTATTTTCAAGGTGTGTGTATGGGAATACACTTGAATTGAGTTGACTTGTTGTGTTTTCTGAGTATGGTCTTGAGATGGAGTTTCACCCTCATATGGGTTCCCTCTGGCTAGGATGAGCCGACTGTTTCCTTTTTTTTATCTCTTATTTTGGGGGTTTTGGGGGGCTTAATGAGTATTTTTAAACTCACCCATGCACGGGCTTTGCCCGCACGTGGTTGTGTATTGTGCAGACCATAGGCCATTCGACGGTCCCCTCCATCTGAGTAGGTTCGATGATTTTGTAGTTGTCTTTTGGTGGGCCCTATTTTTTTCCATTTTGTACTTCTGTTGCACTTTGCTTTGGGATAGAATTATACATGCATTTATTTTCAGTTTTTTATATCTCTCCACTGTTTCATGGATGTTTATGTGGGTGTGTGTATAATGGTACCTTAGGATAATGCCTCCCAGGTGTGTGATATCCTAATCGGCACTAGTCACCATCCGCTGGCCAATTAGAGATGGACATGGGGAGTCACGGATCAAGCCCCGTTGGGTCATGTTGCGACAGAGTGGTATCAGAGGAGGTTCCATCTTTTGTATCTCTAGGCATAGTTGGTATAATTTTGATCTTGGATTGGGTTACATAGAGGTAGTGTTATGATGTTTCAAGTTCGGATTATTGTCCAAGGACTTCAGTGTTCGTGCGGCGGCCTACATATCAGTACACCAGGACTCTAATAACCTGCCTTTCAACTCGGGACATTAGTACACTAGTCATTAGAAATTAATGGTACATATATCATATAGGACTGGGTTTTGGGAATTTCCGTGTCTTTTTTTAGTCAACTCTCCAAATATACTCTTTGATCATTGTGAATCTTCATTGTATTTTAGGATGCCTCCATGATGACCCCCATTTGGAGTTCCGCAGAGTGGTTATGCTGACTATCCGCCCCAAGTAGAGACCATGGGGGAGGGTGTGGGTTCTGAGGCTGGACCTCCTGGTGGTCCACTTGAGGGGCCACCACCTGTCGAGCAGTTGGTTATGCCTGCAGGGCAGGATGAGATTATGCGTAGGTTGAGTGTGCTGCATGAGTTCCAGGGGCAGTGACCTCTTAGGTTCTGGGGTGATCCAGACCCCTAGGGAGCTGATGAATAGCTTGAGGTAGTCACTCGAGATTTCCTCATGGTGAGGACAGCTCTTGATCAGATAGTGGTCCTAGTGGAGAGCCTTATGCATGGTTCGGTGGAGTGATGGAGGAGCCTAGTGATGCAATCCCATGATGATGAGATTCTCATGTGGGAATAGTTTTAGTATCTCTTCACAGAAGAGTTCTATCCAGTGATGATGAGGTCACTGCAAATCCAGGAGCTTCTACAGCTTCAACAAGAGGTCATGACCGTGTTGGTGTACTCAACGATGTTTAAAGACCTGTCATGCTACTCCCTTGATATGGTTCAGGACCTGTTCTTTAGGTCTCGGACCATCGAGTAGAGATTACGCAGAGACATTAGAGCAGGTGTAGTTTCCTTGTGCCTACCCACCTATGCTATAGGACTGAAGCATGCCATTGTGGAGGAGAGATTTTTGGATGAGCAGATCTTGTCTGTTAGTGCTAGTCACGCAAGAGCTGAGACCTCATTAGCCATTTCCGTAGCTGGAAGCGGATGACAGTTTTAGGGGTCCAAACGTATGTCAAATTTCAGCAGGAAACCTCAGGATGGAGGATCTAAGGCTCAGGGATCTCAGGGCTCTTAGGTCGGTTTCGTTCAGCCGCAATAGAGGCGGTGTTATGCCTGCGATGGCCAAGGAAATATTTCTATGGAGTGTTCGACCTATCATGCAACTGATAGGGAGTCGGTTGAAAAATCATCTTGGCAGAGGCATCGTCTCGAGTATGGTGGTCTGTAGCACGACAAACGAGGAGAAAAATAGGGTACACCAGCAGGAGGTGGTAGGCAGTATCAAGTGTCACCACCACCACCCTTGGATGGTCCACGCTGAGCCCAAAGAGCTGGAGGGTGAGGGCGAGGATAGCTGCAGGCCTTATAGGTTGTTGACCTAGAGGCTCCGCGAATGGATGGAGGTATGCTCAGTGTCCTTTCAACTTTCTGCAGTTGCTTTGATAGATACTTTTAAGTTGTACTCTCTCCTTTTATTTTCTTCTTTGTGGTTTTTTCAGGGCATTGGTAAGACCTTATTAGGGTGTTGTTTGATGTTCTTCGAATTCATGAGGAAGGGGAATCCTTCCCCCACAGAGACGAGTTTTTGTGATGCGATTAAAACCATGTGGGTGAGTCACTACCACCCAAACCGGATAGTGTCGAGTTGTGGTGGATGGTTCCTTCTGACTTGTGTGTTCAGGCATGGTTGTGTGTTGGAAAACTCACTGGTGTGGGAGACCCAGTTTGAAGTTCAGTTGCTTTCCCTCGTACTTATGGCTTTTAGGGGATGAAAATTCCTAAGGTGGGGTGTATGTAGCAACTCCTATTTTTGGACCTGTTGGACTTTGGAAAATTCCTATGAATAATTCTTGAGCTAGGCATGATGACGGTGTGCGATTTTGTGGCCCGGTGTGCCCATATTTAATATTATAAAAATATTAAATATTTTTATACTATACACGTGGTAGGGGTGAATTTTCACTTAAACGGTAGCATAGAATAGGAATCTGAGGGCATTGTTGCATCCGTAGTGTGCTATTTACCCTAGACAGGGTGTAAAATTTCCTACAATGGGCCTGATGTGGAAAAAGCCACTAGGGGCATTTTCTTAAATAAATGGAAATGTTTATTTATGAGCTTCAGCTCGAGTAACATCTGAATTGAGTCTTGGATAGAATATATGAGCTTTTCATTGCCTTTACAACAGCGCGTTTACCCTAGGGGTGACCTAATCTCCTCTGCACTAGGAGGTCCGGTCCGGGGAGTTGTTTTGATCATTTAAATTAATTAAATAATCAAGGGGATCCAATCAAGCCCCCCTCTCTTCTCCCACCTCCTGTTACGCACGAAACCCTCCTCCCACCTCCGTTCTTCACAAATGATCCACCGAATCAAGCAAATGAAGCATCTTCGATCTCGAATCATGATGGAAGATGCTCTTGGGTCGTCCAACTACAGCAGCGGATCATGCGAAGCTTTGGAAGTCTGCCAAAAGTTAGGCGGTTTGAGTTTTTAAATCTCGGATCTTGGTTTTGTGTTGCTTGTATTCAAATTTTTGTAAGGGTTTTGTAGTTCGGGTCTCGAGCATTCTGAAAAATGTTTCAGATCAAAATTTGGGGGCACAGGAGTGCTCCTGGTGGCTCTCGAAATTTTTTGGTGGAAAACCCTGTTTTCCAGTGATTTTCGGTAGTGGCAGGGCAGAATTTGGCGACGGCGCGGTGGTTTCTGGCCGTGGCGTATTAGTTTCCGACAAGGCAGGCTGTGGTCCGACCAGGTTTTTCTGGGGTTTTTGAATCCTCATAGCTCACAAATCGAAATTCCAATTTGAGAGCTATTTGCGGTGATGCGAATCATACATCGAGGAGGACGTCTTGAAATTCTGTAGGGAATTTTATGAGTTGGGTTTTTGGCCCGGGGCCATGAAACGTCGAAATTAATAATAACAATTTAATTTTTTCATCTTCGATCGGCCATAAATCCTGCACGGAGTGTCCAATTGACATTCCATTAGTGGCGTAGAGACCTTGATGGTACGAAAAACCATTCAAGATAGTTTCCAGGTGTTGGGACCAAAAATAGGGTGTGGGCCCGATGAGGCCAGGTTCCGGTGTTTACGGAGAAACATGACTTTTTTGCTGGGTGTCCGTTTTGGAAAATCGAGTAGTCGAACCCGTGTGTTTTTCTTAGGGGATCACAATGGTGTGATCTGCTTTCTATGTTTCGGGATAGTGGTGTGGGCCCCACACTAGCTGTCTATGGTGAATAATACCATTTTCACCGAGTGTCCTTTTTCGACGATCGAGTAGTTGATCTCGTGGGTTTTTCTAAGGGGGTCACAATGGTGTGATTCTCTTGATGAGTTTTGGGATCGTGGTGTGGTCCCCACACAGGAAGGCTATGGTGAATAATAACTTGTTTACCGGTTGTCTATTTCGAGGGACTAAATAACATATCCTGCGTTTTTTTCTGCGTAGACCGTGATTATGGACTTAGTATCGGCCTAGGAGGAGCGCAGTGTGGCGATATTGTGGGTCGCTTGGGTTTGCAATGTTCGGACCAGCAATGGATGAGGGTACGCCCATGGTTCACTATTATGAGTGTTCGTGTGGCATCAAAACCATGGTATGGGTTTGTGATCCCCTCGATAGGACCTCTAATCTGTTAGAGTTGTGGCATCCCTGCAGTGGTCCCAGGGCGGGATCCTCTAGCTTCGCTGCCCTATATCAGGTTCTTGGTATCGTTGTGACTGCTTATCCATGGGCGGCGATCCCCTATCTAGCAGGTTAACCCTAATAGGGTTTTTGACATAATCGGGAATATAATCCCATACACATTGGGCCATGCTATGTAGGGTTGTGGAATTTCCAGGTATACGATCCGCTACTCGGAATATTGTCTATATTAGGGTTGTGGAATCATTGGTTATACAATCCCCTACTCAGTGTGTGGTTTCGGTAGGGTTGGTGTATCGTCGGATCGATCCCCTATTATGTGAGTTATACCAGATGTGGTTTTGATATCATCGTGACCACCTTGATGGGTGAAGATCCTTTATCCGAGTGATGTGATTTTGTGGTGCACCAGATCGAGTTGTGGTATCCCCCAGAAGATCCTCATATTGATCCCCTATCTGTGATATTTTAGAATACTAGATTGGGTTGTGGTATCCCCAGCAGATCTTGGGAGTGATCCTCTATCTGTGAGATCATCGAATACTAGATTGGGTTGTGGTGTCCCGCATCCGATCCTGGGAGTTATCCCCTATCTAGGAGATCATCTTTTACTGGTTTGGATTCTATAATCCCCTAGAGAACCTGAGGATTTTGGTGTTTTTGATGTTTCAGCGTGTCATTCTCAATGATTATTTTCGACGAGCGTGATCACTCGGGTGAACATCTGGGATGTGGGTGTGGGACCCGATGGAGTGTATATCTTTGATGAGTGTCATCTGGATGATAGTTCTAATGGAGTGTGTTCTCTTTGTTGTGAACCATTTCTGGTGACGAGGTTGTTACCTTATTTGTCTTGGTGTGTGTATCGAGTATATCTAAATGTTCATGCTTTATGTTTGGATGTATATATGTACAGATGCTTCTGGTATATGTATGGGCGTATAACTGAGTTAATGTTCATGATATATGTATGGTCGTATACCTATGGTGATGTTCACGGTGTATGTATGGGCATAAAATTGAATTGAGCTGACTAGTTGTGTTAGCAGATGATGGTCTCGAGATGGAGTTTCTCTCATGTATGGGTTCCCTGTGGCTGGGATGAGAAAAATGTTTCCTTTTAGTTACTCTCTTTTGTTTTGGGTTTTTGAGGTGCCTAGTGAGTATTTTTATACTCACCCCTACATGGGCTTTTCCTGCACATTTTTGTGTCTTGTGCAGACCATAGGCCTTTTGACAGAGTCCCAGGAGGACCTGGAGAAGGAAGTGCTCTATGAGCGAGACTGACAGGGGTGTTTACTAGAGCTATTTGAAGGAGATTATCGGTGGGTTCTTTTGACAGCGATCCACTCCTTCTGATCAGGTTGTATTCTTTTGTGGTTTTCTTTTTGTGGGGCCTGTTTTTTTCCTTTTTTACTTCTGTTGCACTCTGGTTTGGGATAGATGTATGCATGCATTTTCTTTTTAGTTTTAAATATCTTTGCACTATTGCATGGAGGTGTACATGGGTGCATTTGTAAAGGTACCTTAGGATATATCCTACCATGTGTTTGATATCCTACTCGGTGCTAGTCGCCAACCCCTAGCATATAGGAGGCGGGCTTGGGGAGTCACGTCTTGAGCCCTGTTGGGTCGGGTTGGGACAACCCTTTCCTCATTAGCTTGAAGAAACGGTGAGATGCTACATGGCCTTTGGAGACATTTCCAAGGAACCATTAGAAGTCAATAAATTTTGTGGTATTCAAGATCAATTATAGAATGATTTTACCATATAATAAAACCAAACAAAAAAACTAAATGATGCATTCCAATAAGTTAAACTATATTTACACATTACCAAGAGACAACTAAACAACCAAATATTTCATAATAATTTCCAAAAACCAATACAACTAAATTACAATAGTATCATTATTATAGTACCAAGTGGATGACTCAAAAACAATATCGAAAGGAATACATGACACACTCAATTATTTCATTCTGATGCCCATGCCCCAAGCACCACAATACAACCAAAGCATCATGATGAACCACTAGACAAATTAGATGCTTTACATTTTCCTGTGTCTCAAAAATGACAACTGAAAAATTACCAATGTTCTAGAGATGAGGGTGAGTAAAAAACCATAGTAGATTTTCCCCAAATGGCTTCCCTTCACACACCACTAGGATAAAACAATTAGAACATATATATATATATATAATAGTTTATATAAATCATTTTATAATACACCAATTTAAACATCCCAAACCCACCCTTCTAAAGACATTTTCACCAAAATAACTAAAAAAATATGGGAAGCTCAGAAACCATGACATAATCCATTAACCATCACATATGAGCACACTAGTTTCAATATTTCATAACAACACAAAATAAATCAGTACTATAGGCTTTCACAAATCCAAACCGGTAAACAATCATACTGGAACTTCCCAAACAAACCCATTACTAATTTCTAATCCTAGTGGTACATCATACCCACTTATCCTTGATGGTGGCTCTTTCAGGCACTATCCATCAATTATTAGAGTGGTACTCCCCACCCACATCTCATCAGCTAAACAGAACATCAAATTTTCAATCCAACAAACATGCATGTAGCACACGAAGGCCACAACATTATTCAAAAAAATATTTCATAATCAATAAATCCATTAGAAAATTATCCATTCCACATTACATTTAAATTATGAAACACCCTTTTTTGAAACCATTTTCATTTATCAACCACAAAAATCCATTTTTTAATAAATATTATAATATCTATTAAGAGAATACTTTTCCCTGCAATGACCCATTTTCACCAAAATCAATGCTTTATGACAAAATGATGTTCCAAAAACAATTTCACAAAAAAATCACTGTTAATTTCAAAAATAAATAATTGAAAATAAGGATTCACATTATATAGTAGTTTAGTTAAGAGATTATCCAACTACTATATGGTTTCAGTTATATTTACCCACCACACAACCACAAACCAAATCCAGGTAAAACATCGACAAAAATACCTTAGATACCATCAACAATCATCAATAAGCCTAAATGTCATAAAATTATGAAAAAAGAAAATATTTTGACACAAAACAGGTGTATATATTGAAAACATTGATGAAGGGAGAACTAGATCTATGGAAAACCAAGAAATAATAAAGAATTAAGACTTACAGGAAGAGAAAAACCTTATCCACACATTGAAAAGACATAGAATAACTTCTATAATTAGTGTAATAGCTCCTATAACCATTGAAAACCAAAAATATTGACTAAGGATCACGTGGAATGAATAATAGAGGGTTTAGGGAAAATATCATGTGTTGATGATTTTTTAAACCCACTCTTTATTATCATACATTTTTAGCTCGTACAGTTAAGAAAACCCTATGTTAACAGGGTGCATGGTTCTAACTCAAAAAATATATCACATAGCCCCCTATTGTTCTTATAAAAACCATGTCAAACTTGTTTTATTCACTACATATCATTTTGTATGGTGACTTGGGGTTTTTTCACGGTTTCCCCTAACAGTGCTCAAAATGTTCTGCCTCGGAAAAGCTTCCAAACATTCCCAAAACCATGCCAAACTAACCCAAAAATTACCCAGACACTTTAAACACATAAAAAATCATGAAAAGGGGTTACATATGTAAAACATGGGGTGCTACATTCTACCCACCATTGGGATTTCCATCCTGGGAAAGTAGAGATCCATCACTTTTTTGAAAGTGCCTAGGCCATTACGCAGTCATCTCTTTCTCCCGCTCACAAGTATCCTCCGGAATCTCACCTTGCTACAAAAAAAACCTGAACTAGATCGATTCTTTTTCCATGAAAAACATTATATTTCCTATCCACAATCCTGACATTCATTTTCACCATGGAGTCATCTGACTCTAGCTCAACATGATCCCATTGAACCATATATTACGAATTCAGCTGATACTTCATCAACTCAAAAAAATGGAACATATTTTGTAACAAATTAATTTTTAATGTAAAATCCAATAAATATGCCAACTCATGAACCCTCTAAAGTATATAAATTTTCAGAGTATAACTTGGAGAAATATTTCCATGTTTCCCAAACTAATGATGTCCTAACATTGGAGATATTCTCAAGAAAACATGATTAACCACATTGAATGACAATGATCATCTACGATGGTCTGCATATGATTTTTGATGAATCTGATCCATATCTATTCACTTCTAGATCAACATGGTATTCTCTGTATTCTATTGTACAATGCTTAGCCAAAGCGATGAAATCTCACCCATCTCCACCCAACAAAGTGTAGAATTACATAGACTCCCATACAATGCTTCTAAAGGATCTATATGTATCAAGACATTATTACTTTTTTGTAGTAGACCTCCACTAATGGAATGTGATCCTCCCATGAACCACCAAATTCCATCACACAAGCCTATAACATATCTTGCAAAATTTGTATCACCCTCTCAGATTTTCTATCTGTCTCAGGATGATACATTGTACTCATTTTCCACTATGTTTCTAGGGCTTCCTTTAAGTATTTGGAAAAAATAATATGTGAACCTAAGAACTCTATCTGATACAATCGATGTTAGCACACCATTACACTTTACCACAACATAGATATGTATTTTGGACATATCCTCCACCGTATGAGATTTACAAATAAGGATAAAATGGGATGGATTTGTGAGCTGATCCACTATCACCCACATGGAATCATGATTTCTAACCATTATTGGGAGACCTATAACAAAATCCATCACTATCTGCTCGCACTTCTTGATAAAGATAGTTAAATATTACTACATACCTAACAACTGTTCATTACCTTAACTTTCGGATAAGTCAAGTATCTCAAAACCATCTCTTCCACTTTATTTTTTATGCTAGCCCACCAAAATTGGGCATTCAATACCTTATACATTTTCAGAATTATATAATGGAAAAACCTTATATAATTATGATATTACTTGATAATTTCCTCCTCACATTCCAAATATATGGTGGCTATGACTGATGTTAGCTTCTAATGATCTGATGCATGTTACATCAACTGAGCATATGACTTCCTACTTAATGCATCTACCACCGAATTTCCCTAATAAAGTTTATATATCAAGTCAAAATCAAATATCTGGAGATAATCCATCAATATTTCATTCCTCAAGTTCAAATATCATTGTGATAAAATTTACTTTAAACTCTTATTATTTGTAAACACCATGAATTTCACACAGAAGAGATAATGATTCCACATTTTCAAATCATGAACCATTACCACTGACTACAAATCATGCATTGTGTAGTTCGTCTCAAGAACCCTCAACATCCACTATCCATGTGTCACCACATGATCCCATTTCATGAAAACACACACCAATCCAGATCCTGATGCATCTAAATACCAAACAGAACCTTTTCCTAGTTTTTGAAAAACCAATAGTGGTGCTAATGTAAGGAAACCCTTAAGCTCTTCCTAATATTTATTAAACTATTAATTCAATTGAAATGGAACATTATTCATTCCAAAAGATATCATTGGTAAGCCCCATAAGAGAAATCACAAACAAAAAATCGATAATAGCCGGATAGACCAATGAAAGTCTTTACATCAAAAACATTATTTGGATGTTTTCATGATATAACAACCTCTATTGTTTCTAGGTCAAATAAAACACCCATCAATAAAATCACATTTCAATGAAAGTGAACATCTTATATATATAAATCACACTTCATAAATTTTGTATAAAACCAATGATCTCTCAAAATATCTATGATTATACTTCAATTACTGCTCAGATTCCAACCTTGTCCTATAGTACATCAATATATCATCAAAAAATACCACAAAAAATAAATCCATATATCACTAAAATGTTGGATTCATCAATTCTATGAACACATGGTAGATTCTTCAGACCAAAGGGCATAACCACATAATTGTAATGACCATATCTACTCATGAAGGTTGTTTTCACAATATCCTCTTTTCACACCCTCAATTGATGATATCCTGATCAAAATTAAATCATGGAGAACCATTGATCTCTCATAAACTGATCATAAAAATCATTAATGAAATTATGTGGATATTAGTTAATTATTTTATTTTTTTAAGTATAATATAATCAACACACAGCTGAATAGTTCCATCTTCTTTTTTAACAACAAAACTGGTGCTTTCAAAGGAGACGTCCTAGGCCAGATGAAATATATTTTTTCTAACTCCTCAAACTTCACATTCAAATCATTAAATTATATTAGAACTATTCCATAATATTTAATTGATAAAGGAATGGTCCCTAGAAGGAGTTAAATAATAATATTCACTTCTATCACAGGTGGAAACCCAATGTATTATTTTGGAAATGCATCCAAGAATTAATCAAAAACCAATGGAAAAATTCAATGTTGAACTCCATTAATCGATGCCAATAAAAATTCCACTAACTAATAATAGATCAATCCAATATTTGTCACTATCAATATTATTACCCCCTTATATTCATCATTCTCCCCACTAAATATATGTTCAATGAAATTATGCATCATGAAGCTAACTTTTCATACATATCAATTGATGTGGGCCTTAAAAATTTCCATCATATACATTCCCAAGACTATATCATAGGCATCCCTCTCAAGAACATTGAAATCCCACATCAAATAAACCCTATCCAAAACAATAAAATATTTTCTACATAGGAATGCTCGACACTCTCTTTTACCTATAAGAGTTTGATGTTTTAAAACAGAAGGAATCATTTCCATAGTTAAACCCATCAAATAAAAGATACGAGAAAAAGTGAATGAATGGGAAGCACCCATATCAAAAAACATGTTCATCAGATAGAATTTAAAATAACTGTACCTCAAACCTTGGATGGTCCTGACCGATCATCCATCAAAACTTTCTCAGCTCTATGCAATTTCTTGATTTCTACACTCTACATTTTGTTTCCTTGTTGAGGATTCATGGTATTCCTTGAATCACCATGACTGACATTACTCTATGGGAATGTGGTATGTTGTTTTCACCACCCTGTTGAGGAATAGGATTCCTACGACCCCTGAGGAGTTTCATGCACACAAAGACTCGCAACATTACAGAAATACTATAGAAGATTCCCCATCAACAAATATTTATTACTTTCTCTATGTTGTGCCATACGATCCTTCTAAATTTGACCTGTAGTGCCAAACTAAAAACAGGTCGGCATACTCTGAGGCCTCATATGTTGATTCACCAATCTTGCCTTTGGTTTCTAATCCATACTCCCACCCTTGAAATAAGTATCCCATTTCCAATTGAACCCAACATTGGATTTCCCACTATTCCCCATGGGTACCAACTTTCTTCCCCCACCTATAGACCCAATGATATCCCATTTAGGTACTATTTATCCATTCACCATTTCTATGTATTAATGTATAAATAACACTTATATTTTAGATTGAATTTCCCTCATAAATATATATTGAAAAATATTTACCTTCAATGATGTACTAATCTCCATCATGGGTGAAAATATCACTATGTTCAGAAACATATATGTCTATCTTTTTACTGAGAGTTTCTCTTACATATGTCTAAATAAATCTATTTTATGCTGAATTATGAATGTATGAGGTTACAATTATTTATTTAAAAATTCATAAAAACTCTCCCAAAAAATTCCTTGGTCTGTTTTCATCTTGGACTTCTAACTCCCACAATGGAAGGGAAAGATCTTCCATCATGTGTGTGGTAATATTTACATTCAACTCTACTAGTGTTCCCAAAAATTCAATGATCCTATTTTTTCTGTTTAACAATTCATCTTCCCTTTCTAGCTCAAAAGAACCCATATAGGTGGGTGGGATATAATTTGAAAATTGAAACTCATTATCCACCTGCTTTGGCTCATCTATTTTATTTCCACTTTCCAAAGAATTGAAATCAGACACCATACATTGAACTTGCTACTGGTTTACTTGGGGCTATGATGCAACCACATTTTTAGCAGCCACCTCTGATTGGTTTATACAACAAATACTGAGTTCCATTTATATCAATAAAAGATAAACCATATGAATCACACCATTATAAAGAAAAATATTACAGTGTCAAATTCAATTATATTTCAACTATAACAAACATGGCTTTCCACAGTTTCACATATCCAATAATTCTCCGTTTTTGAAAAATCCCCCATTTTTTTGAAAATAATCATATTTTAAAAATACCTAGACTATCTATATTTCAAATCCCAGCATTTTAAAATAAATTCCATATCATTCACAAATAAAAATAATTATATCACAACATAAATCATTATACATAATGAAATATACATCCTAGTGGGACGTAATTCCTACAGTGCATGTCATGCTCATATCATTGGCTACACCGATGAAAATTATATTTGAAATTCTGATAAGAGTTTCAAAAAATATTATGTACCCAAATCCCTTGTAAGATGTGGTTCAATGTAAAAAAGTAAAACTACGTCCATTTATGCTATACATTTAATGTTTGGAAAATCATAGTCCTTTATACCTTCCAAAATCAAGGAATGTACCAAGATAAAATTTAAAATACATGATTGAAAATAGATTTCATGAATGAATAATATCAAATAAACTTAAATTTCAAGGGCCAAACAAGCTGATACCACTCATAGCATCCTGCCCCTACCTCATTGGATTGAGATGGTGGTGGGATGATACTTGGCCATAAGAAGCATTCCCACGGTGCCAAAGGCTTGAAATAAATTTCAAGGGATTCATGATCAATTGGGGAATGATTTTACCTTATTATAAAATAAAAAAACTAAAACAAAACGATTCATTTCAACAAGGTAAACCATAATAACCCATTACTATGACACAACTAAACGACCAATTCATCCATAAAAATTCCCAAAAACTAATAAATCTTAATCAAATTTGTCTCAATATCATAGTGCCATGAAGAAGACTCCACAACAATACCGAAAGGAAACCGTGAAACATTACACTACTTCTCACCTAGCGCTAGGATCCATGAAGAATAATACCACACAAGCATCATGATGAACTAATAGAAAAATGAGATGATTTACTTTTTCATGTGTCACAGAAAATGGAATCTTCAAAATAACCAAATGTGTTATAGCATATGATGAGTGAAAATACTCTATAAGGTTTCCCCAAATGGATTCCCCACACACGCCACTAGAATTAATCCCTTATCACATTTATATAAAATAGATTATATAAATCATTAAATATTAGAATAATTTCAACTAGAAAAACACACCCTTACCGAGCCATTTTTCCAAAAAATACCTACAACACAAGGGAATATCAACAACCATTCAATAATCCATTTACCATCAAATATGATCACAATATTTTCTATAATTCATAACAACACTACAACGATGAATAAATATTGGGTTTCAAATATCCAAACTGGTAAAAAATCATGGTGGGACATCCAATCAAGGTCTGTTACTACTTTCTAAACCCGGTGGTACTTCACAACCACTTATCCTTGATGGTGGCTATTCCATCCACTATAAATCCTCCTTTTATAGTATTACACCCAGACCAATTCTCATAATCCCAACACAACTTCCAATTTCCATGCCAATAAACAATCATATTGAACACTAAGGCCACTACATTATAAAAAAACTATTTCATAACCAAAATATCCCTTAAAAAATCATCCAAGACACAATACATTTTTATAAAGAAACCCCCTTTTTCGAAACCATTTTCAAAAACCCTTTTCATAAATGAACCCTATTAACCCATTTTAAAATCAACATTTAAAAATATAATAACAAATAAAATTTCACCAAAGTGACCCATTTTTACCTAAATCCGTGCTTTATCTCAAAATGAGTTCAAATAACCTTTTCAAAACATGATTGTAACTAATTTCAAACAAAACCAGTTAATTGGAATAAATAATCTAGTTCTATCAATATAGAGCTATGATAGAAGCCACCTAACTTAGGGTTTTGGTAAAATCAACCCACACCACACAAAATCCATGTAAAACATCCAAAAATTGCCTTATGTACCCTTACACATCATCAATATTCCCAAATTTCATCAATTTTGGTAATAATAACCCATGATCTTGACATGATGGGTGTGGATCTAGAAAACAGAAATAGTGGGAGAAATAAATATAAGGAAAACCATGAAAGATTCAAGAGTGGAGATTTACTGTAAGATAATTTACTTCAACTTATGTTGAAAACACATTGAATCACTTCCACAATGAGTGGAATTGCTCTTCTAAATCTTCAGAAATAAAAATCCTTATTGATCCTTCCATGGGAAGAAGGACATAGGGTTTAGTGAAAATCTCAAATGGTTCGGATTTTAAAAACACATTTCTTATTTCTGTGCATGTTTATCTCACACTGTTAGGAAAACTATGCTCTAAACTTGTGCATACCACAGCCTCTAAATATATATTTCATGAACTCCCCACATGGTTATACAAACCATGCGCAAATCATGTGAATCCCATTGTCCCATGTTTCTCGGTTACCTATGTTTTTTGCATGGTTTCCCTTAATTGTGATCCAAACATACAACACCATAAAAACTTCCAAACATTCCCTAAACCATTCAAAACTCTCCCAAAAATTACATAACATATTTAACTTCATAAAAAGGCTCAAAAAAGGGTTACATACCTCAACCTGAAAAGTATTATAATAATCATTTTTTGACTTTTTATATTAGATACATAAACAACGTATTAAACATTATTTCTTAAAATATCCCACACAAATCCCTAAAAACATCCTTCTATAAATAATATATATAGAAAATTGGAAACAAATATGTGAGTTATATTTCTCATAAATGGAAATACTATTCAATAAACCTTAAATAATTAAATAAAAAATGAAAATAATGAACATGAGGGATATATATAATAAAAATATGGAATTATAAGTGTTTTTAAATGTTATAAAATAAGGATATATGAAATCAGGATATCATAAAAAAATTCTTCACATATGAATGATGATATAGGAGGAAATAATGAGGATCCATGTGGCATAACATAGGCATTTGGATGAAGAGAAACTTTTTATGTGTTCAAATATATTAAATCATTTTAGAAATGTCTTAATCAGAAACTGGTTGACACAAATGGTTTTGAACATGAAATCAGGTTCATGTATTATAAGGTTGTTGAAATAGATAATGAAAAATTAATCCACAAATAATCTAATAATCATAATAATATTATGATATTTAAACCATTACCCAAGTCATTGTGGGCCTACAATGAACCCACATATAACTTAATGTTTACATATATTTATGTATTACATATGAACATACGATCAATCATCACTTCTTAGCATCTGAATTAACACGTGGAAATGAAAATTCTTTACAATATATTTCATTAAAGCATAATAATTTCAAAGTTATGATTTATTTTTAGGATTATTTTGGATAATTAATTATTTGAATATGTTGCAGTGAAAGGGAAATGTATAAATCACGCCTCTAAATGCATCTGTTAGAATAATGATATTAGGAAATATATTTTTTCACATGCATGGAGTTTGGGACAGGGAGTTCAAAAAATCTTTTCCTCTTATGGATGTCATAAAATCTAACATTCATTATATTTATGTTGAACATATTCATAATGAATGTTTCAATGTGGATATATCTAGGGACCTGGTCTCTCATGGGTGATTAATTTTCCCAATATCTTGATGTTGGGTAATCTGGGAGATATAAGGATATTTTTCTATCTAAAATCCTAAAATTTCATAGCCCTAGAACCAAAACTTCCAAGTATTTTGGTAGTGGATATTCCTATGATAATTTGGGGTCAATGATTGCCCCAATAGTGGAGTTCAGACTCATATACGACAGTTCTTAAGTAATGGAATTTATACATTGGGGTGGTAATATTTTAGATTATCAGGGTTCTGTCATCCTAATCATAAAAATCATTAATGTGGGCTACACTGTTCTTTGAGAAATTCATGTTTTATTAACATATACTTCACTATGATATAAACATAACATTAATCTCATAGTAATTGAAATCATTTAATCCTTAGTAACCAAGAAATTTTGGGGGTTCTCTGCCTTATATTATGTTGTTACATATACTATACAATATTATTTATGTATGAATCATCAAGATGATGAAATTTTTCATAACATGCATTAGGTGTGTAAATACCTGACTCTAGTAGCCTATATCTTATGCTTTACTATAATACATTGTTTGTAACATCATGTAATCACATCCTAATGGACCAAATATTTTAGTATAAATTTTAAACCAGATAAAAACATTAATTTTATAGTGTAACAGGAAATGTAATACAATATAGAAAAACGGTTTTAAAAATCTCGGTTCTTCAAGATTATCAATGCATGTGATTCATAATATACCTATTGTCATACAGGGGAAAAATAAGAAAGAGGCTAGATCAGATTCTCCATAAGGGTATGAATACAAAGGAATCTAGATTCAATAAGTATTAAAAAACGGTACAATTAATATATAAAAACACATAAATTAAAATATAATCATCAATATAATATGGGAGGAATGAAATATAATAAAATATTATAGTATAATAAATTTCATGAGATAAAAATCATAACCATGTTTATTATACTTTTTGTATAATCTTATATAAATCAACGAATAATATCATAGTGAGGTAGTTGATAATGTTTGATCAATAAACATGCCATCATGTCAATGTCTATGTATTCCACAGAAATTGGTAAGGCATCATCCACAACCTAGTCTAGTTTTTCACATGAGACCTATTGGTTCATCGAACGGTTATAGAAGGCCCTACCTGACAGTTAATAAGTCCAATATATTACTCATTTAAAATGGGTGAAACATAAGCAACATATAAATTATTATTGAAACTATGATACAATATTTAAATATTTTCCAAAAACCATTATATATTATCTTAATCTATTTAAAGTAATATGGGTAATTGTATCATGGTTGAACATCCCCAGAAAAAATAATTATAAACCATTCAATAATATTTGGTAGATGGTATCATAAGTGATCAGCCTTAATTATGAATAAGATTCAATATATGGTAATGACATAGATGACAGTAATCTACCTAAATCATTGAAAATTTATTGAAAGAAATTCCACTTTACATTGAAATAATTTATTTTTAATTATGTGTAATTATAAATGACAAAAAAGTTCCTTGAACCTAACCTTGTAAACATTTAATAGATTTTTCAAGACGTAATGGCATCATCAATTTCAGAAAATAATCTGATTAAAAAACAATTTTAACAAAAAAAATTAATTTTAAGATATAAAATATAAACTTTTAGAAGTGTATTTTTTATTGAATGTCTTATATAAATATCATATTATGGATGGGGACGTAATTCATATGAACTGATCAGCTGTAAATCCACATAAAAAAGTGTAAATAAATCATAAGATAATAAAGGGTCATTTCAAACATAATAAAATAATGAACTAATAAATTGAATATAGGTTTAACGCAAACAATGAAAATGTATTTAAAAATATTTAATATATTTCTTGAGGAAGCCAACCTTTGAGAATTCCAAAGTGTCCCATACAACTTTGAATAATTTGAATCGTAATCCCCATGAAGAGATAACAATTAAAAAAACATTAAATACATAATAATAAGGAAATTTAAAATATGATATATAAATTTGACTTATATATACACCATATAAATGAAACAAATTGTGAATAAGGTATATATCAAAGAATTAAAAGTGATATGAGAAAACCTTTACATTATGTCTGAAATCATTATGCACTTGTTCTTATTTTCGTAGATAGTAAAATTAAAGAAATTAATTTATTAATTTAAAACATATTATACAAGTATTTTATTTAGTATATTTTATTTGGTACATTTATTTACATTTTGATATGTTATAAGATTCATTTTTAAATTTAGGGAGAATTTGTTTTTTTTGTTTTTGATGATCGGTTAGCTTGTATACAAGAATGGAAGTTCTTGTAAAATGGAAATAATTTGAAATTTTGAAATTATATGTTATCTTAATTTAAATTATTTTATATATCACTTTTTATATGTGGTTAGAAAAATTCCTTAGAAAAAATGTTATTGTAAATGATTTTATTTATTTCAGCAATTTTACCGCCATCACAAAATTCTATCATTTTTCTAATATAATGTTTATTATTCATTCCATAATAATATTTAAAAAATAATTAGTATAATAAAATCGTCTTTTACCATAATAATTATTTTATGACTAGACTTGATGGCGGTAAGGGAAAACTAAAATGTGCCATCCACGATGGAAGTAAATCGACATATCAAAGATGGTGTTATCATTTTTAGAATAAAATATAGACGGGGAGGGGTTTTGTGATGGATATTAAATTAATATAATAAATATCTTGTATATTTATGATACTAGTTTTTTCCTGCACATTTTAATAGATGAGTATGGAGAGGATAAAAATGAAGAGAAATTAAAATAAAGATAACAGAAAAAGATTTTAACACTTGAATAACATCTCCTTGAGAACCACATTATGGAACATGAGATTGTTCTCACGGCAAAGAAAGAAAGACAACTAATTTGGGAAGATGTTTGGGATTGTAACCAGAAAGAATAAAATCATACTCCAAGGATTAGAATGTGTGAGTAGAAGGGGTCACGTGTGGTGGTATTTAATGTAGAGGAGTGTGATGTTTTTGGATTTTTTTATTCTTTAAATAATTATAGTTACCCCCACCTATCAATAGTGATTATTCTTGTTACTAAATACTGTAACTAGTGCATGAAAATTCAATCCAAATGGTTCTTACCTCATCCATACATAATTTATTACTCAATAATTAATGTATTTTTCAATTACAAAAAATTACAATAAAGATCTCGACCCTATTATCCTTGAGTCGATGCCATAAATTATTAAATTGGAACATAGAACAAGAGTTCACATCCAGAAGGGATTAATAATTTAGTAGCTTTGGAGAAAAAATATAGAAACATTTGTTACACATTAAAACAAGAATAGAATAACAACATCGAAACACCATTGAAAACATCCACAATCACCTACTTTATCCCTATAACACATTCATAATATACATCTACACATCCAGGGGGAAATAAAATATATGAAAGGTGTGAGATTAGATTATTTGTAAGGGTAAGAAATATAATTGAAGATAATATTAACACAAAATATAATTCAATGTTAATAACAAATTTTACATGCCATTAAAATAAAGTCATAGGCATATTATAGAAGTAAATAAAACTGAATAATTCCTTATAAATAATCCATTGAGAATAAAACACAACAATGGATATTCAACTAGTAAAATAATCACATGGATTGCCAATTATTAGTATCATCATAAGGAAACACATAATTATATCCACCATAAGAACATCATCAAGGCCTTGACTAGTAATCCAACGTAAATGCATATGGCCTCAACTAAAACCCATTCTAGTTTGTCTCATGAGAACTACTAATGCGTCAAGGGTCTATAACATGCCCCGCCCATCACAAACTATGTCCAATTCATTCATTGTATATTGAATAATGGATTTAAACATATATCTTTAAATAAATTTTTGTGGTGCCACCTTCAAATATTTGAATCATAATCATAGATGAAAATATTCTATTAAAATAATTGAAAATTATTGATAGCATTACTCTTTTACTTTGGAAAGAATGGTTCTTTTAGAAAATCATTTTTATTTTTCATAAAATTAAATTGTAAACATGAGTATCCAAAAAAATAAAATGAAAGGACAGTTAAATTATAATTGAGGTTTCAATGATGTCCAACTGAAGTGAAAACATGGAAAACATAGTTTTTTATAGACTTTATAAATGGGCCAATTCATTGTGATTTATGGGAAAATATAAAATAGTGATTAGTACATAAAAAGTTATAATATTTTATATAAAATCAGGAATGAAAAAAAAAATTATCATCTAATGATGAGTGAGTATATTAAATAATGGTTTCTTAAAATATATTATAGATGGGATATTAAAATGGGTGAAAATTTGGATGTTCCCCTTAATCATGCTTTCTTAATAGGTAGAATGGAAATCGGATCCTTATAAAACATTTATTTACCCAACATAGATATGTTAAATGATCTCGATAGTTTAATATGGAACATATATTCATAATGTATATGTATATAAAAGGAAATAATAATTAAATTTGGGTAAGTAGAGAGAAAGTTCAACCATGTTGAAAAATGGATTTTGAGGAATAAACACTTAACATTGTGAAAATTGTCAAACTATATTCCCCATAAATTAAATATTCATCATATGATTGGATAAAAGAACATTTATTTCTCAGAATAGAAGGTAAACATATATCATTTTTTCCAAAATATTTTTACTATATATGAAGTGGTCTTGTATTATTCCTGTTAAATTAGATGATTAATTTTCATGTCATAATCATAATTTTGTCATTTTTGTGACATTTTATATTTTCAATTAACCCTTCACACATAGAAATGAAAATAAGAAATTAATTTTTCATGCATTAAGTACATTTATGAACTATAAGATCCATACGTCATTTCATCATCAATTAAATGTTTCAAAAAAATCATTACCACATGTTATCAAATATGATAATTCATGAATTAATGATAATATGTAAAATCCATAATCCATAACATAAGTATTTTACATTAAGAGTCATCCAAAATATATTTTTCCAATTTCAAAGACCTATAAATTTTGAAATAGGGTCGCTAAATCTCCAAAATAATATTAGCATAATATTTCCCCAAATAATGTAACTATTATTGTCACATACTGAATATATGAATAACTCAATATTTTTTAATAATTATTGAAATATCCACGATTCCAATTCCATAATAAATTAGTACTATAGTATAGTTTATATATATTATTAATTTTATAAAAAATATTACTAATAGAATAACCAAATTACATAATTCATGACTCCAAACATAGGAAAATTAATAATTCCACATTTTTTGAGGTTGTATTGTAAGATTGAACATGATCCAATTACTTCTTGTAGGGTTTATTCCCTTGATGATTTGGAAATTCGTTTGTATAGTTCCATATATTAGAAATGTTAAAGAATAATATATTGAAAAATTCATTAATTCTCCTACAATTATTAGAATGGTGTCATTTTACAACCCACTTGAAGAAAAATGATTTTCCTATTAAGAATATACCAAGGTGATACCTTCTAAAATTACCGCATGTGATAAAATACTTATTTCTATTCTTATTATTTTCAAAATATTTCCCCCACCTTCTCTTCTTCGCTTTCTTCCTTCCATTTTCACTACAAATAAGAAACTATTTCTCATTCAGGTTAGGACATTATACTAACTACTCATATGATGATAATGTTTGAGACACTAGTTCTATTTGACAGACTGACATAAAAACATTGACGAAATTATCATTGATACTATTTTGATTATGTGAATTGATTAATTTTCCATTACTTCTGTTAGGCACCATTTATAAACCATGGAATAAACTACATTAGGACATCACATTCTATGGATAATCTATAATCCCAGAACTAGTGAAATACCTAACATAAAATGAAAATTTTATGTGTATCTAATCTCATAATCCTAAACATGATTTATTTGGGAACAAGATTTATTTTAAATCATTCATACTGGTTTGAAAAGAAAATATGAATTATTATAATAATATATATTTGGATTTTCAATACAGGTTCATTGTATGGTATGTTGTCATGAACCAGGTGTTTTAGTGTCTAGCCTGATGCAACTTGTTTAAATTGATACTGTAAGTACATTTGTGCCAGAACGATGTACATATATATTATCGAGACATGGTTGTATTTCTTGGTAGACCCCCAAAATTTCTAGCTTAAAAAATTATTGTTATGTTCATATATTATTATAATATATGTCTTTAAAACTATAATATATGTTTTTTAGGTTTCATGGTTTATAGGAAACATCATCTAATACCAACTGTAAATAATCTATCCCTAGTATTCCAGAGTTGGTTTCTAACTTTTTTACAATTGTATTAAGAAAAGGAATTCACATCCCAAGTGATTGAATAGATTATTGGCTTTGGAAAACCATATAAAAATGATTTACATTAAAACATGAATGACAACCAAATATAGAAACACCATCGAAAAAATCCAAAAATCCCTAAATTATCCATCCATCGCATTCATAACAAACATCTTCACATCTTGAGGAATTATATTACATAATAAATAGGTGATCTTAGATGTTTAGTAACGGTAATAAATAAAATAAAAGCTAATATAAAGATAAAAAATAAGTAAAGATGAATAACAAAATTCATATTCTATGAAATCATAATCTATAATATATTATATTAAGAATAAAAGCTGAATAATTCCATACAAATAATCATACTATAATAAAATGTAATTATTGATCTAATACTAATGGAATAATATCATTGATTTTCAATAACTAATATCATAAAGAGGTATTACAAAATACAAGACATTATAAACATACCTTAAATTCTATATCCAATAATTCTTTATAATTGTGTAAGTCCATACCAAAAACCTGGTCATGTTTGTCTCATTAAACATACCGATGCATCAAGGGGTTGAAGAGGTCCTCACCCATCACATACTATTTCCAACGCATTCCTTGTATGTTTCTTCTAATTTATTCCCTAACCCTGATAGTGACTATGTGATCCCAAAAAATATGGGCATGGTGGAAAATATAATCCTAAGGGTCCAATACCCTCCTGTCCATGGTGATAGTGTAAAATGAAATCCTCTCTTCCATCTCTCTATGATGAATGATATACAAGGGGGCAATAATGTTTCTTCTAATTTATTCCCTAACCCTGATAGTGAAGTATAATTCATTTTATTTATAGCTTCATCTAAAAATACATCCATAGAATTAGAATTTGAGGAAGATTAGCATAATATCATGAACACCCATTGTGAATTCTATGAAATAGTATCTACAACCATAGATGAGGTCAGAAAAATAAACATGGAAATATAAGAAGACCCATGACCTTCAATGAATAGTGATACCATGCCCCTCAAAGAGTAAGAAACATACATTGAATTTCTAAAGAAACATTGATATGTGTTCACTTATACTATATGGAAAATCCATAATTGAATCCATATGTGGCTATGCACCATATTAAACTAACTGATGAGAATAAGATTCTCAAACAGGCAGCCAAGAGGATCCTTCTCATTCATTCCACTGATGTAGATGTGGATGTTGACAAGATGATCAATTAAAAAGATGTACTATATGAATAATAACTAACATGTCATGTGAAAATATTCTCCATCAAGAATTGTATTGGGATGATTAGTGTATACGTTGACTTTATATAACTTAATCTTCAATGTACAAAGTATGATTTTCCATTACCGATCTTAAAAATATTGATCGATGTAACTGCTGGTTTCTTTGTCCTTTCCATCATGGACTGCTACTCATTGTAAAATTAGATCAATTTGGATCACAGAGTAGAATAATTAACTTCCTTTAGAGTTCCACTCGGGATTTTATACTATCATCTCATTTCATAGCGGTTATAAATGATGGTTCCACATATCAGCGTGCCATGAATCAAATATTTAGCCCATTCATAGGAGGGATAGTTGTGTGATATGTCAACATCCTTGTTCTTAAATTCTAATAATGATGTCATCACTTCCAAAATCTCTAGAAAAATCTTGAACAAGATTAGAAGTCATAGAATAAATATCAAAATTATAAAATGTTCTTTTGGGGTAATATCATGAACGTTCCTTTCCATTGTGGTACACCACCACATAATTGATATTGACACATAAAAGACTAGTTTTATTTTATCAATGTTTCCCCTTAAAATCACAATGAATCCAATGAAACCTCACCTACATTCGGTGATTCATAGCAAACAAGGCCAAAAAAATCTCCCTTACCAAGAATATATCCATGAGATGATGAATGTAAAAATTTCTTCAAAAGTATCAAGAAGTATGTACCACACCCACCAATTCTGATGACTCTAGTGGAAGGAAAGAAATTTACCTTATAGGTGGAGAACAGGGAATTATCGTTGGGCACGTTCCTCACATAGTAAAATGATGCAGGAAGTGAGAATATTCTATAAATCCTAAGATGGTTGAGGATTGGTACTGAGACTAGTTATAATAATGTTGAGAAGAACATCATTTCACTGATATTTATAGTGTAAAAGATGAGGCATTACATTCATCACCACGATGTCCCCTTGGTCGGTCGTACTGATCTGCTAAATTACATCCTTTGTCATCCTATATTGAGTGGGACCATGGAATTATTAATGGTCATTCTAAAGTAATATAAAATTCAATTTGTATTATAGAAATGAGTAAAAGGGAAAGAACTAGAGTATATCCTCATAGTGCATACAACCCTAGATTATACATTAGAAGAAATCATGATCCTAGATGAAGTGGTATTCTTTTCCAATGAAACTCCCTATACATGGGATTTTTACTTTGATAGAGAATCCCAGAGCCCTTTTGTTACTAGGATGGAAAACAAAAAGCTCCATCGATTTTTTATGGGTATTATATTCTTCCTCCAAAAAAATGATTTTTTCCTTACTATTTCTCACTATCTGAATGCTACATAAATAATGAGGTGGAATATCGGGACATCATCACTGGATTGGAAGTAAACCTATGCCTACAAATAGCCCACCTAATTAAAAAAATAGTCTAATAATTGTTGTTAATGTATATAAATGGAATATATTCCATTAAAACTAAGAAATTAACCCCTCTCACATGTGATGTGAGGGGGTTCATGGAAACCTTTCCTTCTAAGATGATATTGTATAATGTTACCTGATCAATTAATTCTTGCACTGATACACCAGTTAATGGCACCACCACCCTAGACCACACTTATTAGAAAGAAGCAATATTCTGTATCACACGTCAATGAATGTCCTTGTCGATCATCATATGTGATATGGAAAAAAACAATGAGGTTAGCAGCAACCTAGAGTGTGATGAGAAAATGACCACCCATGGAATGATGGAGCCCAAAATTAGATATCTCCAAAAATTGGATTCTCCCAATCGAATGAGCCAAAAGGGAACATATTTGGTGTTGTGGAGTGAATTTCACTATATATATTGGTCCAAATGAGAAAACACACATTTAAAAATAAGTATTTTTTCAATACTACAAATGGGAATAGTAGAAGGAGTGGTTTTCACCATTACTAAGGATGTCCATTCGGGCTCTTTTGACAACTACCAATCTGGAACATTGGTCTCCCATCAAATCTGGTGGTTGAGATATTAAAATAAAACCATGATACAACATTTCATGTAAGTCACCATGAAATCTCATTAATTCTAGTTCCAAGAAAACATCATCCATGACCACCCATAATTTCTACATAGATCTATATATAATTGTTCATTTTCTATTTTGGGGGTGGATGTGTTTGGAAAATATCACCCAACAATATCTAAGATGTTTAAGTACATCATTACTACCACTAACTTGGTTTCCAAATGGGTTGAGGAAAAACCCTTCAAGGTGGTTGGGAGGAAAAATATCAAAAACATCATAAAGTCTCATATCATCATTAGGTTTAGCGTCCATCACAAAATATTGAAATAAATGACCCCAACAAATATTCATCAAAATTTAAGAGACTATAGTAGGATTATAATATCGAGTCCAATCACTCATCTCACTATTATGCAATGGAAAATGGATAGATAAAGAACTTCAATTAATCATTGTTGATAAAATCTAGGTGAGAGTGAACAAGGATATGAATTCACGGTTGGAAAAGGTCCTATATGATTTATGAGCCTACCATACCCCCATGTGTACTACCCCATAGGAAACACGAGACTCATTTGTGTATGAGACTGAGGGAGTGTTTCTAATAGAGGATTAGATCCCTTCTCCCTAAATATACATTTTTTATTGATCTCAAATGGTGAAAAATTATAAACATTGTTGGATGAATTAGAATATCAAGATGAGAATATATTTCACACATGACACAACATTGAGGTCCATCTGAATTAGATTACTTGTTCCCTTAATAAAAAGGATTTCCATTATTCATTAATCCTAGGATAACTAGTTCTTGCACTCATAAACCCTATGATATAGTGATAGAATCCCTCTAAACATGATCCCAAGTGGGAAGGGACCTATGTCATACATAATGATTATAATAACTGAAACTATTCATTGGCCAACATGGATGGGGGGTTTGTCAAACAACCCTCTAATGAGAGATTTCTCTAGAAATACATTGTATCGCTATCATTAGATGGGACTCCACATTTGTGTATTCCTCTAAATTCATCCAAAATACATGAAATTAAAAATTAAAAATATATCCTCACAACATGATGATAGACTATATGAAGTTCAATATATATAAATGACATCACACTACAGGAATCCCTAAGAACTACATATGGCTTGATTCATGCTATTTAGGATAAATAGTGACATCCAAGCCTCTATTACAAGTCTCAAACATATCATTACATACCTTTCACATCAATAGATCCAATTAAATTACTACATGATATTAAAATACATGAAAAATGTCCTTAATACCTGACAAAAATCTGTATGGATCCACAACATCGATCTTCATTCAAATTGGGTTATCTACATCCATACTGCATGATGAAGAACATCATAGATCCAATATATCCACCATCATTTACATAAAACTCCCATCTCATACAACATTAAATTAAACTAAATGGGTTTCTTAGAACTATTTATGCATTTTTTCTAAATTACCATTAGATACACAGGGACAACTATATCTTATATAATGGTTCAACCCCCACATGATACAAAATTCCCCTGATATGCTCTTAAAAGCATCTTCGTGGTGAAATTAACCCATTATGTTACTTCTTTGTCGTGAAGATCATAGATCACATGGTATTATGAGTATCAGTAATGTATTCCTCACATAAAAATGGAATAAAATCATTTGACAGTCCCATCCTGGCCTGTGATACAATATCGTAAAATTTGTACCATCGACATTCGTTCATCATGACTTTAAACTGCACAATTAAATAAGAACTATTTTTTGTATCTTTTTCTATCATTATAGAATACATAATGATGCTTGGGTCTTCATTAATAGGCCAAGATACATCAATTAACATAAATAATGTGCCCCTATACATATTCACAAAACTAGAGTAGAGTATTTCTCACTCAATAACTACATGTGACTTGATTATTGTTTATATGGGATATGTTGAGATTTACGGATTTCTATTAGTAGGAACAACCACATTATATTAATATAAATATACCCACTATTCATTTATGGGTTATAACTACTTGGGGGAGTTCATTACGAAATACGTGTGGCATGATTTCCATCACCATGGGATATATAATGACACCCAAATTTCCATTCATTAGACCAGCCATGGTACAACCATTTCACATTGGGGGATCTATATCCTCACTGAATGACATTAATCTAAATGGAGTTTTTGAACTATGTGTTGTTTGATTCAAATTTTCATCAGATACATTATGATGCTCAGACTTCCACCCTTAGTCCCTACCTCATCATTTCCATCCACACACATTTCTTCCAATAACCTTACCTCATGATGGTAAATTTCATAGAATTATGTCCTTACTGTATGATGATAATTTGAATGGAAAATGACATTACATCATGAAATTAAATTTCATGAAAAATGTTCCCAATAATTTATGATAAACTCTGCAAACTATCACCAATTTTTCATTCCATATCGAAGGACCTCAATATCCTTAACTAAGATAGCTAGAGTCTAAGGTTATTATACCATCTTCTAAAATCACCCAAGTCCATGAACCATAGTTCATGAATTGAGTACCTTAGTATTTCTCAACCCTTTAAAATACATATCAATATAAAATTGATCTCTTGGTATGACTATTCTATTGACATAGTATGGTTTGAGACCCACCAATATTCAAAACCATGGTCCCATATAAATGGTATTACTAATTCCTATGATTTTGAAATAATTGATGAAGAACTCAATAGCATAGTGTGATATAAACCTCCCTTCTTATGACTCTACCATAACATTACTCAAATCCTAATAACCACAATATGTTATTTACAACATTTCCATCTCCCACTCGCAAGGATGATGGATTACTCATGACCATGGGTATCCTAACTAGGATCAAGTATAATATTTCTTATATTATGTCCTTGTGAGACAGGACTTTAAAATACATATTCTTCAGTCAATGATAGATGAACTTAAACTCTAGCCTATAATGGTTCAAATCAAAAAATCCGAAATAAATACAAAAAGAAACAAAAAAAATTTGTGTTGGTTGTCCTACAAAGGAAAACACAAGAAAGAGTCAAGTATTCACTCATTTGACTCTTCATCCCAAGAGTTTAGAAAAAAATTATGGAAAATTAAATAACGCATAATGCTCATATAGCCTACGCTATAGTCCAAGAAAATCATAGCTATACTCGTTGGACCCCCTTCTCAAGGAAAAAGTTAGAGAAATGATTCTTCAAATCTAATCACCATGATATTATGTTCTCCATGAGGTGACACAACGTTTAGGATTTTCAAAACCTTCTTTGATATTACAATTTTCACATATCAAACTTCATGATTTGGGTTGATTGGATCACTATAAACATTCCATGGCCCACATAAAAGATATATATCCTCAAGGGAACCTTTTCATGACTATGCAGGCATGTCTATGGCTCATTCATATATGCCTATGGTCGTCAACCAAATATGTCACTCATAAAAAAGGTTATTCCAATCTTTACGAGACATGAAATCATTGTGGAAACACTCAATACCTCAATGTGGATGAAAAGAATCCTGATATTATTGTCCCATATCATCCTCACGATCTGAGGGATATAGACCATGATTTACAATTCTGGTACAAAATGATTTGAATGGATTATACATCTTCAACATTATATCCCCATGTTTTGTACACTTAATCAAGGTTGGTATGTGACAATCC
Source organism: Viscum album (assembly GCA_963277665.1). Classification (NCBI taxonomy): domain Eukaryota; kingdom Viridiplantae; phylum Streptophyta; class Magnoliopsida; order Santalales; family Viscaceae; genus Viscum; species Viscum album. Next base: position 671,463,164 of record OY728157.1, on the reverse strand, counting down.
ATTATAGAATCTTCTATGGCCCACATCTCATGATTTATAACTAAATGGAATAGGTAATGTTCCCCATAATCAATAGATGAACTACCCTTAGTTTCCATAACCATTCCTTGACAACAATTTCCCCATACCAAACCTCATCATCCGGATGTTTGAGTAGTCATAAATCATTCATAGGCCACATAAGAAAAGATGAGATCATTTTTTCGTGGGGATGCTATCGACATATAAGGTCTTTCTCCCACTGAATAATGGAATTTCTGACATAATAGAAAGGATATATAATATTTTTTATCCCTTGAAACATCGTTGTAAAACATTGTATCTCAGAGTGTTATAGTTAATCCCTAACTTACCTGAACCATATCATATACATGTATTCAATGTTTTGGGTTATGATTTATATCACACATATTCCAACTATTCAGGAGCTCCATGTTTTCCTAGTAATGTTTCCTCAACCATTTATGAATCCTTTATGGCCTCTGGGAAAGACACCTGACTTAATGGAATATTTGATTGTCTATAAACACATGCATATGGATCATGCTAATGTACTTGTTGTCTTCAACCGAATTCATCACTCTTGAAAAAGGACATCCATCCATTGTGAGCCAAAAAATTGATGTCGAATCACTCAACAGGTGAATGGGTATAATCAAATCCTAGAATATATGCACCATATTCATGGATCATATCAATGTTAAAGCTAAAAGACCCAAAACTAAAACACATAATGACCTAATTAAAAAGAACCCAAACTAGAACACATAGATTTCTGAGTTAAAAGATCCTAAAACTAAGCAATATCTTTTCCGAGATAAAATTCCCAAATCTAAAACTTTATAAAGTCCAATCTAAAAGACCCTAAACATGAGAAATTTTATGTCTGAGCTAATTGAACCAAAACAAAAGAAATATCAAGTAATAGCTTAAAGTACCTAAACTATATAAGAACATCATGGTCTGAGAAAAAATACCATAAAACTAGAGATATATTATGTTCGAGAACAATGACCCTAAACTATATCACATCATGGTCTGAGCTAAAAACCCCTAATCTAAATAACATCATAGTTTGAGATAAAAGGCCAAATAACTAGAAAAATAAAATTTCCAAGCTAAAATACCCTTAACTAAAAAAATATTAGGACTAGGTTAAAAGACCCTAAAATAATGAAATATTAGGTCTGAACTAAAATAACCAAATATAAAGAAATAATTGGTCCGATATACAATACCATTAACTGAAGAAATATAATGCTTGTGATAAAAGACCCTAATGTAAAACACGTCAAGGCATGAGCTAAGGACACTAAAACCGGGGAAATAGAATGTCTGAGCTAAAAGACTGTAAATTAATGTAATATCATGTCTTAGATAAAATATCGTAAACTAAATCAATATCATGTTTGATATAAAATGGCCCAAAACTAATGAAATATCATTTTTGAGATGAAATCACATAAACTGTAGAAATAGAAGGTTTTAGATAAATGATTCTATACAACAACAGATCAAGGTATCAGAAAAAATACACTAAATATAGACCAATATTAGGTCTGAGATAAAAGAGTATAAACTAAACATATCATGGTCCTTGGTAAAATACCCTAAAAATAGTAAAATAATAGGTCCAATCTAAAATACCATAATCAAAACAAATATCACATATTAGATAAAAGTTCCAAAAATAAATCCATATTAGGTTCAAGATATTCACACTAATGTAAAGGAATAGCATGTCCAAGATAAAAAAAGAAGAATAAATCACATCTTGTTCCGATATAAAATACACTAAACTAAAACAAATCAATTTCAAATATAAGAGACCATACACAAAAATGTATTAGTGATATAGATTGTAAAAAATATTTAATGGGTTCCACATGACCTTAAAAGAATCAAGATACACTAACCAAGCCTATCTGATTCATATAAGGATATAAAAATCTCTCTCTATGATATATATCCTATCCAGATGATCCTTCAAAAAATATATTGATGTGTAGATAGAATAAATATATTATTAATAAAGGATCTTGTGTTGAGTGGAATTCACGAGAATCTCCCAAAAGGAATCTATAAGATTTCTAATATTCAATTTGAAGAATTTCTTTTCATTAAATATAAATGAAATGTAAGGGTATCATTAGTTAATATCATAATATATAAATAGAAAATTTACATTCATATCATGCTTTAAGGAATACTGGAAAACCCATATAATGTTTAGTATGTGTATTCAGTGACAACAATGCATGCATCAGGAGAAATCCCTAAATACTAGTCTCTCACTGATGAAGATACGAGATCATGAAAGATTGAAGATTATGATTCCATCATGAATATTATTATATGTGTCCTTAATCTGTATAAGTATAACCTTCATAGAAGACATCAATTCTATCATTGATGAGAAGGCTCAGTTTGTGCCATCAAATCTTATTCCAACCCCTATGCCTTGGAAATGGCTTCATGTCATGCCTTTTCATCCATGTCATGATTTCATTTTTCCTCCAATGCTACATTTTATTATATATGGAGTGGGTGTTGAGATTTTGAAAACACTTTTTGAAGAAGGATGATATTAGACAAAATATGATAGATATAAGACAAAAACTGGCCGATTTCAATCATCCCAACATTGAATATTCATCAATGTGTGGCTGGCTCTACTATATTTTTGGAGGATTCGGTCACTTCCTTGTCTTTTTATAGATTCAGAAATGTGTATTTCCCATTGTCTTCCACACATAATTTGAGTTCCCTATTCTATTCTCAGAGACTACTAATTTTATTCAAGCATGATAAATGGAATAATTGAAACCCTCATAACCAATGGCAGGAAAAATGAACTGATGGTGACTCAAATGATCATTCAAATCTTCCAAGGGGTCTCTAAAAATATGGTCTAGACCTCACTCCTTATGTGTCTTCTCATTGAATCATATAATGGTGAAGACCCCTAACCTTCTCCAAAACCCATTTTGGGAATGAATATGTATTACAAGAATAGTTCAATGAGGGAAAGAGTTGTAATAAAGTTCATTAATGATGATTTAAGTTGAAAAACCTCTTTGTTGTTAGATATAATCAGTGGACCGCACAAGAGAGGAAGAACAACCACCCCAAAACATCAGGGAAAATACACCAAAATAAAAAAAGTACAAGGTCTCATATGTTAAATGATGAATAAACTATTATCACATGATAATAGGAAATTACGATTGATGATAGAAATATATAATTAGCAGTCACATTGTGGGTGACATCTAATACTCTAATCTCTTCACTAAGAGAAGATAAAAATTCTTTTTCTAATGATAGGATTCATGGAACATTAGGTGATTTTGAGAAGAAATAATCTCTTCACTATCAATGTGGGCTATAGAAGATAAATAATAATTTCACAATATTTAACAAAAAACAATGTGTCCATTCATGAAAAGTTATTCTCCTTCATAAAAACTTATTCTTATTGAGGATAACATCATAGTAGAATATATATCTGTATCAGCATAATCTAGATGTGCTTCCACCCACACAAGATGATATGGTATGATCACTTAATTATTTTCATAAGGTAATGGACCCGATCGAGCAAACACCTCAGACACCTCCACTTCTTGAAAAGTCGGGCCTGATAGCAAAGTGTCTTCTAGAGAAAACAAAATGCTCATCCACATATTAAATAGTGGATGAATGATTTATATGTGAGTCTGATGAGCACATTATTGTTTCAAAAAATGTTAGAACGTGCATCTAAAATGATCTGAGATAAAAGGAGAGTGAAATTCCACACATTATTGATGTTTCATGAGGAGAAGGATCTGGAAATGCTTGTAGTTTCCTCCTGTTTGTATCCATCCCTTCCAATGGAGGACCTCTATAAAGTTTTAAAGATATAATTCTTCATTAGAATCCATGGTTAGCTCCCTCATCTTATCATTTCATCATATAAAACCTTCATCATCAGTTCCCTAGTTACCTCCAAATTCATCTCCGAAAAAATGTGCTAAGATATGTGTATTCGGTGTATTGAAATTCCTGGTGATATTCAACACCCTCCAACTACATCGAAAGATATATAGGATGTCAATACAGTTTAAAATACTCCATTACACCTTATAATCCACAGTAATCCTAGAAATATTTCCTCTTTAGTGATGGGATAACCATGTTCATACACAGTAGCCTGAAGCATTCTTGGGACAACCATTTGATGAACCTGTGGAGCATAAAACGTCTAACCCTTGATGGTCTATAAATCTGCATCAATGTCTATATGGAATACATTGATCTTCTCTAGATGTCCTATAAATGAAATACCATGAGTCCATGTGATGTAGTTTAAACCCTCCAAAACAACCTCTTATAAATTCAATATAACCCAGAGCATGTACTCTGACTGTTTCTCCTTCCATACCTTCCATTGAAAATATTAAATGGGAAATAATAACCCGGGTATGGTCTTTCCTTTTGGAATGTCACATTTTTTATCTCTTTCTATGGTTTCATTCACTAAAAATTGTAAAAATATAATATATTTGTGAGGTTCATCCCAGTTTGTTGGCCCACTAGAAACCAGTTGATTTCGAGGCCTGGAATTATGCTCCAAAGCTGGTGGTGTCCAATCATTGTTTACCAACCAGGGAAATTTGTCACTAGGATATGAGTGAATATAAATCTTCACATATCCATGACATAAAATAATCACGGCATCACATAGATGAAAGATTATCCTAGAATCAGTCTTCTACCTAGTAAAAATCATCAAAAATAAGTGAGGTACGATTGGATTCTCTTCAAACTAAAAGTGCATGGAGAATGAAAATCATGATTTAACACATTGGAAATGGTGGATAGGCTAAAAGGGTACATACCACTCAAAGATAAGTTCCTTGTCATGTGGGTGGAAATAAATCATTAATGAAGTGAAAACATATATAATAATATATATACATTGTCCTCAACTGTGTTAATAATGTTTCCTATCAGAATTGGCATGTATGTCCTAAAGAAAAAGTGATTATAGTGTCTTTTGAAATATCTAAAATATAGAACTTTTATTGGGAGTGGTCTTACCATATAGATAAACTACAAAAAATGTTATGAAGTGAGGTTTCGGAATACCCTGAATGAGAAGATATTCATAACCTCCTCGTTCAGCTCTTATACAACCATATAATGGATTGAAGGCACAAAAAACCCTATAAGTGTAATTTTACATATGAATGTGATGTATAAGGTGAATGTGTTTTCCTAATGTAAGATTGGATAGACCAATACACTCCTTTCATGCCCTGGTGGTCACCACTGGGAAATTGAAAACCCTAACCCCACATTTTTCATTCATGGGAAGTATGCAGCCACTCAAATGTATTTCCCAAATAACAAAGTAATTGAAGGTATTCATCAATATATGGGAAAACCTCACATCCCCATTATTTAGTTTTTTTCCTCAACATTGGGAGAATAAGTGCCTGGTTCACCACACAAAGCCATCTAATACATGATTTTGTTTTTTTTCTTGAATATAATCTATCATATTGAAAAATCATTCTTCCCTTTTTATGAACGGGATATCCTTTCTAGAAATTCACCCCATTGGATGGGCTTTCTTGACCAGCTTATTTAGCTCCCGACTTATGGGAATAGACCACATTGCATTCACACAATCTGATTTTGATGGAAAGAACACACAATACATACGAACTAGTTTTGGGGGACAACAGATATGCTCCACATCCTAATGACTAATTCTTACCTCACATTGTATACGGTGGAATGTGTTCATATCTGAGAACCAACATCTGAAAAAATCCATCAATAGAACCTTGATGAAATATTTTGGTGACTAGGAAATCCAAAAATCCACAAACATGACAATTTACTTCAAAAATATAGAAAATTATAATGGAAATGTACTAAACCCAAAAAGTCCATCTGTAGTCCACACTAAAGCTACCCCATGATCATAATTTCCCATTGGTATTCCACTTGAACTTCTGTTTAGAAGAATATTTCATCATTATTTAGAGATAAATATGGAAATCATCATCATGCATGTGATTAGTCCCATCTATGTCTATGGGAATAAGTGTTTATAAATAACAATCATCGTGGTCTTGTTGAAAGGTAAAGAGTCCCTTAGAGATATACTCACCCAAAAAGTGTTATGGGTTATCAAAATACTAGAAGAAGTTATAATTGTTGACTTCATATGAATAATGGAAGAATCTTTATTAAGAACAATCCTATTAAGGGGGAAACTATATGATAGGGGATAGATTGAGAACATTAATCCAAACAATTCTACTAGAATCATCTGTTTAGACCCAAAATAACTATAATAAGAAGGATATAGGCTCTACACCATAGCATCATAAAGATGTATCACTAATCTTTCCTCCTTTATCAATAACATTTGGAAAGATCAGTGACAACAAGAATCCATCTTGAAATATGTAAGTGGAATATGTCAAAAATATAGAAGAAAATCATGTCAAAAGAACAAAGACATAAAATCCCAATGTCATCATGCGTATCAAAAGAATTAGCTAATTCATTCGTGAATTCCATAATGAGTATAGAAATTTATTGAACACTGAAGGACTCACAAGTTCTATAACCCCTGAACTGCATCATGAAAGAGTATGAACCCTTTAGCAAATTATGATAACACTCCCTAGACATTATCACATGAATCTCGCAATGAAAAATTGATCATATGATCGAACCAACAGATCTCATGAACACCCTCAAGACAATCATAGTACCATGTCTTTGAAGTTAAAAATAATTACTGAAGTATGGGTCATATTCGGAAAAGACAAATGCATTATAAAAAGTGATCTTGTGAGATAGGACTTCAGATGAAGTCTCATGATAGGGGCTCATGATCAAGACTCATGAAATGTTCATGTGGTAGGAGTATATGATGGAGTAAAGGTGATAGATCTCTAGAGAAATGGTAGTTTTTAGATAAATTATCCCTTTATCAAACTTTATATATCAAATTTCATGGAATATTAAGCATCTCCACATATATGATACATCACCTAAGACACTGATTTATGAAACCTCCTAAAACACTAATGGGAATTTACATTCCTCATTTCCAAGACCATGTCCCCCAAGAAGTTGATATTGAGTGGGGGATTTGTTGAAGCCCACCAAATGAGCATCATAAAATTTATTTGGAAAAAATACAATAAATTAATTATTATTTTCCCAAAAAAAAATGGAAGAATAAATGGGATGATACCAGTTGAACATAAGAGCTGTTAATGGACTCGTGATTACGTGAACATTAAATGGTCATAAGAAAGGACAATGTGCAGTGCATATCCCATAGAGGATCCCATAGAATCTCCATTTAAAAACTTCTTCAACTATTTCTAGGGTACTGCTGCAAACTAGTTTCCATGTGGGGAAAGCTGAATAGGTTTCCCTAGGCCACACAGTTCGACATCGGCAAGTACCTCACAATCCAACCAAAAATCCGTTGAAAATAGAAGGAATGTGTCCCAATGTTGGAGGATTTTTATGGATGCAAGGATCATGCGATGCATTAATGATGGTATGCATAGTAGTAATTAACATAATTCAATTACATTATTTAGACCACAAATCCATTATGGAATAAAAAAGGAAATATCGGTGTGTAGGTGAGAACCTATCGTGGTCACTGAACATCATGTGATGCATCCCTAGAGATTCGTAAGATTCCACAAGACAACACCTACATGTCATCCAAATCATGTGAAATTCCTTAGATATGTACAATAATCATTTTTCTCCTCATTATACTACTCATAGATAAATAATCAGATTTTCCAGGAAATCCTCTCACACCTCCATATGATCTTTATTGGTCACGTGAATCATCCCCAAAAAATATAGAAAATGTCTTCAATGACATTTATGACACTTGTGTTAATATTTGACCATAAATAAATAAGTAAAATGGAATGAAATGGTGGTTGTGAGAGATAGCATAGTGTAAAACATTTACGATTATATAGGGATGTCCAAAATATGGTCCCACGTGACAATTGTAAATCCAACCATATCTCACAAAGACCTGATGAAAAACTACCATTGCCTTGATAAATATCATGTTTAAGGCATCTAGAATCACATGATGAGCATTGATTCAGCACATTGATCTATAAAAATACCTTGGATGTGTCAATATGAAAATATAGAGATAGTTTAGATCATATACATGAGTCATCTAGTACTTTTTAATTTCTAATAATCAAATAATAATTGTGTTGATGAGAGGGACTCATGATTACGGAAAATCATGTGACGTCATTAGAGAAATCCATGAAAAATTATCTTGAAGATGTGTAATAGCCAACCCCTTCACCTATTATACCCTAGATGCACATCAGATTATTCATGTAAATCAAATAACTATTGGGTTAGATATGCCTATAAATTCACCACCCCATCATTAAAAAAACAACCTATGGACTATCAGAGAATGGGTAGGATTTTTTTCATTCGGGAACATCATAACACCCAAGCATCATAGAAGATTTCTCAGAGGGGTGAATCTTATTACTAGAATGTCTTATGTTAGGTAATAGATTGGTGAATTGTCTGAGTGATGATGCACTATGAATAAATCACTTATCATGATCATTCATAGATCATGGCAATTCAATATAAGAATATTTTTGAATAATACACTAAAAATATTTCATATCAAATGAAACTCAAAATTAACTAGTAATGAATAAATCTAAGTAATTAATTATAAAAGGTCTAGAAAGAAGACTAATGGAAGACGAATTAAGAGAAAAATATGTTCAACGAACTCGGGCACTTCATGTTATCAATCCAAGACACAAAAAAACACCATGACATGTCATCTATATCTCATAATGATCCTTCAGCTTGTTATTTAGTTTGTGTGAAATCATCGCAAACGTGTTTGTGAATGTCACGTGGATCCCCCAATGTTATTCCACTTTTTTCTCTTGAGACCCGCAGTGGGTTGGTCACCCAATCCTTTCAAAATCTTTTAGATACATGTCCTAACACATTTAATGACACAAAATCATGTAATATGAGTCTCATGTAAGAATATGTGCATGTCAACTAAGCCTTCACTACACCCTCTGCGATATCGGGAGAGACTCATGGTACCCTATATACATGTCAGTCTGGTCTTGCAATGCAATCCATGGATGTTTTCCCATACATGTAACACCCTATGATCCATGTTGTGTTGAATCTTGTGAAACCCTACATATGATTGAAGCCCTATCCTATGCATAAAACAATGGTAAGTCAGTTGGATCATACAAAATTCTCTACACAAGTCTGTAGGGTAATGTAATGACTTCTCGGATTGACTACCTTGATCTTGTGATGTCATTTTTATGAGTCATCTTTGATCATGTGGCAAGCATCATACATGGTTCCTAGGTTATGTGATGTCCATTAAAAGACAAAATACATCATTTATTTGTCATTAGATATTCCCGAATGATAATATCCTACATATTAGGATAAGAGTATATTTATTTCCTATCTGGTAGGAAAGAAAGACTATAAAATCACCAGAGTTTAATCCCCAACAAGCAACATAACATGATATGTCCCAATAGTATAGGGAAACATCAGAGTGTAATCCCCACCAAAGGAACTACAAGGACTCTAGTTTTTTCCATATTCAGGATACATATGAATCCACTTTATGTTTTTAGTTCCATAGGTTTCATCAAGGTTGGTCCTAGTATATTTTCCCCATCACTACAAGAAATGATAATAATAATTTTCCAACCTTTTTTTAAAAATAATCATGGATTGCCTGGGATTATAGGGTTTGATTAGACAAATAATTCGAACTATATACCTTCAAGAATACTAGCGAATCCTTATAGCTGAAGCCTCGACCAATATAACTATGATGACTTTGATAACTTCCATTTTCAGGATATGTTGGACACCTCTTCAAGGTTAGAGTTCTATGAGGTTTTACCAATACATAAGTCCATCACTCTGCATTCAATTATATTGATCACATTCCATCCCTTGTTTCCCATATTGTGAATAGATCAAGTGAGCCTAGGGTGTTTCAATAATCATATGATTTTCATTGAGAGTATATAACAACTAGGGGAACAAATGTATGCAAATCCCCAACATGTTTCATGACACATTAGAATACACACATGGGAATATACCTTAGAGAAAATCCCAGTGGAATAATTAATTGTTTGGATCTCTGATTCATGAAATAACCATGATACATAAGATTCATTTCTATGGCCCGATGTGAAATAAACATCCATTCTGAAGAAAGATTTACATCAATATTGGTTCAACCATCAAGATCCAATCATTAACATGGGATGATCACTCTACATCATTAATCAATCAAATGAAAAATAAAATAAACATTAATGAATCTAATTCTGGTGATAACCAATATACTTATGACATATCCATGATTCCCAATTTCCATAATATAACAACTCTGAATTGTTCAAGTATAGAAGACCCAAATTATGGAAATAAAAAACAATAATTTCCACCCCTGGTTTCTCACACTGAACATGGCTCACCTAGACATAGTGAAATTCTATAATCATATTATCAGTACTGTGAGTAACTAAAATAAAAATGGTAACCTAAGGATATATTCCAAAAACAAATTAAATACAAAATATCTAATTCCATCCATATTTGTGATATGTAGGATATCACTTTGGTACCTGATCATGAAAAACTAGTGTCACAAGGAACCCATGTATGTCCTTTCCACGTGACAACTAAAATAAATAGGTCTAATGAAATATATGGGTTCGGATTCCATAAATAAAAAATATATATAGGATTTCTCATAATTTCTCAATCCCCTCCCTATAATATTAACCACCTCCTTAGGTGGAAGCACATTTCTAATCCCTTTGTTTTACATCGTTAGCACATAAGAAATCTCCCTTTATAGGAGAATGATTGAGAACCTCAAATACATAATGTTGGATTGAATAAAGAGCCCCACACTTTTGAAAAATATAAAAGAATTAACTAATAATAGTTTTTATGGTAACTAGTCCCATATATGGATATGGAAGAGATTCAAAAACAAATCTTAAATCTATAACTGAATACAAAAATAGGAAATAATTCCTCAAAAAAGTGTATATTGTGATTGAAATATCATCCTCTTGATAAACGTGATCCCCCAATATTCATTGGGCCTAAAACCTAAGTGATCTATTTCCTTTGGAAAATAGGTTTGTACCCAGTTATGAATGACGAAACCACTGTGAGCTTCTAATGAGAGCGATGGTTGTAACTCGATGTTCTTGATTTTTCAAAACAAAAACCCTCCATAATAATTAATTTTGGTGGATCCATCCACTCCTTTCATTTTATTACTAAAGAACCAGTAACTAGGGTTCACCTACCCCTTCATTACAAACATCATAACCCCATTCTAGAGAGATTTCATGGGAAAAACCTTGTAACCTATATCATTATCATGATATCATAGATAGATGGCATCATAGATCTATTATCAAATACATACTTCATTAATATGTCACTAAATGGTTTAAAAACAATCCACCATTATTGGGATAAGATCAATAACAAAGAAACTTCTTCTCTAAGACATCATTTCAAAAAGTCTAAGTTTCACATCCATACCCAAAATAGAGATTCATATATTGAAATATGGATATTATAGTAGAATCTATTATTATTTGAAAAAATGATTAGAGTAAGATATTTATCAAAAAATAGTTTTATGAAAATTGATGAAGAATATATCTAATTATCTAATGTATAAATGGTCCTATTAGCGAGTGAATATTTATAATGTTCATATTACAAGATAATATTTAGCTCTGTGTCATATTCTTGTTGTAGAATTCTCTATAATTTATATTTGAACCTTGGATTTTGACCAAAAAAAATTGAGGTTTTGTTTTTATGTTATCATTCCATATCCATTATATACAATTTTTAATGTTTATCGACTAAGAAAAATTAAAATATATAATTGAATTTCTATTTTTTTAGTTGATAGACCAATACACACATTTCTTTATACCATTTACAACTCTCTGAGAGATTAATGAGAAAACATATAGTGATATTCTCTAACATGCGTAATGTTATTTGAAAATTTTCCATCATCACATTATTTTTTTAAGGTTTATAAATTTACTATCGACATACATTTCATAGAGATATGAACACAATAATATATGTCTTCTTGTTGTCCCACAATATGAGTTTCTTAATATCAACATATATATTTGTATATATTTGATTAATAGTGAAGGATGAGTCATATGGTTAACACATACCTTCCACCATCTAATCCAATTATTTTGGGGAACATAAAAAGGTTCAAAACATTTTATGTTATTATTTATTATGGAGAACTATATAATGTTTTTGAAATTTTACAATAGCTTAAAATCACTATTATGGAATCCCATAATATTTAAAGGGATGTATAGTTGAGAAATAAATTGAAAATGGATTGATTTTATACCATATTTCATGACTAATATATCTATAATTCAAACAGTTATAAAAATTGGGTTGGGTTTTATACTCATCATGGATAGGGAAGCATGATAGATTTAACCTAGACGGTCATCCATCTTGTTTTCCTCCAATAGATGGTACTATTTTTATAAATCATGAATATTGATAAATTCAACCCATCTCCATTTAATCATGTTCCATTGGTTTTATATAAACATATACATTATTTTATTCACATTAACACATATATATATATCAATCTTCTCCCCCTATAGATTATGAGGAAAATATATATAATTAAATGATTAATTCCACCAGCTATAAATTTTTATTCATGTAATTTTTATCAATGTTCATTAATTCACATTATTTATAAGAAATTTCCATTTTATTTTCATTGGAAATCATACCAATCCCTTCTTTGACACATCACTATATATTACAGTCCCTTTGTAATTATAGGGTAATGTACGTACATGGTCAGTGGAAAAAACAATTATTATAAACCTTGATGAATTTTTCACATTCTTCTATAAAATGGAATTCTACTACATTCATCAATATCATAGTGAATTGATTTGGAAAATTTTGGAAATTTGTCACAAATCGTTGATAGTATATATCCAACCCATGAATCAAAATATATTTATTATAATGGTAAGACTGGTCTATTATTTAATAACATCCATCATCTATGGATCTATATTTCTGACAAAAATTTTGATTACATGATGCAATAACATATCATTAATGAAAAAAATTCACACTTCAATATTTGGAATGTAGATTCTACATTGTTATTCCCATCAACACAGTCCCCAAATGATCTGTATTCCCTTATTTTCTCATTTATTATTTGTGAATATTATTTGTAAATACTACATAAAATTTTTCATGGTATTATCTAAAGTCTATATTCACCATATATATGAATATTTTAGGGGAATATATGTGTCAAAATGTATCAATATGAATTTTTAGTTTCTATGGTATTTATATATTGTTGTACTGGTTATATATCCCATTTTAACACTTAAATAATGATATCATGATAAAAATAAAGTATTCGACAAGTATTTTCCCAATAAGGCCAATATAATATGTCACCAATATGATATATAAGATAATTTTTTTTTTAGTTTTTTATATTCGGGATAAAAAATTTATATATACATTGATTGGACGTTATTTATAAAAAAGAAGACTCATTTAACATACATTAATGAACTAAGGTGTATAACACCCCTTTCCATAGTCTTCACAACCTTATCTATAATTTTTTCAAATTATAAATATGTCATTAGATCATTACACATCCATATATTCATAGTTTTATAATGAATTTAATTGAAAAATCACCTAAAATATTTTGGGAAGACAAGATTATTTCTCTAAATATACATTTATATAGTTTTATATGATTTGAATATCTCCAATACTAAGATACCTGAAATCCATTTATGCCAAAAGACTCTCATTAATATATTTTATAATCCATATTTTATATTTAATTGTATATAGAGTCTATAATCATCCTTGGATGAATATTATATAGTGTAATGATTCGTGGTAAAAAAAGACAATTCAATATTAAAAAAATGATATGTTTTCTATTAAGGGATATATAATACATTCATATTATCATATAAAATTTTTCCAAGGTAATTATAAATATAATAGTGGGAAGAGACTTTAATAAAACATCAATTATAGAATATTTTTATACTATGGTTGCAATTAACACACAACAATGTGTTGTCACTAATAATTTTTTATCCAATGATGGTGATACCAAATCCATATTATTAGTAAAATTGAATCATACAAAAAATATTTCAAACCAAAATCATATAATACCATAAATTGTTTTGAATGGAGATAAATTATCCATCCCCTAGGTAATTATCAATATCCACTTTAGTTGTGGTGATTTTAGAGGATATTCCTTCCTTTCTTGGATTTGATGGTTGTTAAGGTCTATCATACATAATTACCCTTAAGATTTTTCAATTATATTCATAGTATTTACTTCATTTCATTTGATATTATTGATGTTTAAGAGGTATATTTTAAGAATCATTGTTTTCCACAGCTTAACTGACAAGATTTATCATTCCTCCATTAAAATCATGATTTTTATATCTATTTTCTATTAACAACTAAAAAATAGTTCCTTTGATACAATTCAATGCGGGGTCTTCGAACCATATTTTATCCATTTTAATGGATGATCAATATTTCCACCATGTGATTAATTATTCATGTTTCAATATAATTACATCTTTTATTTCTTTTTTCTATATCCTGATTATTTATTAGTTTCTATAGTTTCTATTTTTTCCCAAAAATTTATATATAATATTTCATTCACAACTAAATAGTTTCCTTTAAAACTATTTCTGTTAAAATAAATTATTATAATCTACTAAAAAAAGATTCTTATTTTTTTAGAGATAATAGTTAATCAGAGGAATAAATTAAGTGTCTAGAAAATATTTCTTCTTAGGTTCTAATTAATTTATAATCCTTTTGTTTTATCTCTTGGAATTATTACTTCATTTCAATGTAAAGAGTTCATTGAAAATGTTTTTTGAATAATTTAGTAGTGAAATCATCAAATTCCATATAATCAACTTATTTATATATTGTTGTATAATTATGGATGATATCCCATTGGTCAACCACACATTAAATGTTATAGAAGTAAAAAACCCTTACCATGGTCTGATAATCAGATGACAAAAAATATCATCTTTATCTTGTTAATTGATTGATTATATATTAGTCAGTTGGAAGACCCACTAATTTTAGTTAGTAGTTTCTACATGCTAAATTATAGAAAATGTTTCACATTGCTTATTGGTTTTTTAGCTAAATATTATTCTCATAATTGTTAATTGGATGGGATATTTATGTTTTACTTTCTAGTAGGTTGTGTAATCCATGTCCAATTGAATTTTGATTCTTAAGGGAATAATAACTAAGACATACTTATCACCCATGGTTCACTAATAATCTCTTATTCAATCCATTTACTAAAATAATATATGGTCGACATGGGTTATAAATATTAATATATTATGATTTTTATAGTGAAAATATATATAAATTTTAATATAATATCATATAAATATATTACTCTAAGACACCTTTCTCATAGACTATGAAACATTATTTTAACATTTGGTTCAATGTAGGTTTTATTATGTTCATCTCACTTATACATATTTACCTAATCCCTAAAAATCAATAAACCACACTCTAAAAAATAAATAAGATAATATATAGTCATATATATTACATCATATCAATAATTTAGACATTTAATCTTATAATATACAGACAATTCTAGAATAAAATGATTTTGGGAATTTTCAGATTGGCTATATAGATATCTAATTTCAAATTATTATAACTAAATATCCAATAAAAATCCGTATATTGAATTTTCTCTTAGAATTTTTATTCATATAATTTCCATTTATAATTGGAAACAAAAATATTATGAGATTTAATGCTTGGTATGGGAAAATAAGTCAATGAATCATAATTTTTTGAACATACGAATATGAAAGATCATGAACATGTGAGAACCTAAAAATAAAATAGTTCCAGTAATCAGATGAATTATCCAAAAAGAATAACATAAGTATAATGATAAATAAAGATCTTCAAAATTCAATAGCATAAGAATATAGATATATTATATAATAATAATGTCCCCATGAGTATAAAATTGGAATCCTAAAAAACATAGATATATGAAATATGCATAATATTATGCATTTCTAAAATAATAAAAATAGATTAATAAAAAATAAATTTGGAATAATGCTGTGAACATAAAATGATTTTATTTAATTTAACCATTATAGACATTTCTTGTCGTAGGTAGGTCCATGCATTACATAATTATGAATATATATTCATGATATATAATTATTTACAAATGAATTTGAGAAATATTATAGAATAAAACATCACATTATAGTAAATAATATTTTTGTCTTCCCTTAGATAATAAGAGAATTAATCATTACAACATAGTTTAAATGACATGGGTAAATGATATAGTGGCCAAAAAAATTAAGGATATTTTTACATGTTTTTTTAATAGAAAATCCATTATATAAACCTAATGATCCTAAGGCCTAATTTATTTGAAATACTACACTCCCAATACATCAATGTGATACTAAAATAACGATTCTTTATTATATTCTTCATAATGATCACCTAAATATTTTCAATCTCTTATAACAACATGGTGTAACCTAGTGAATACATAGAATAATGGGGTGATCTAGAAACCATAGAAATGGAATAAACATGATAATTTATAATTTCTCATGAGAAAAATATATAACAGTATATCTTAATAGGGTAGATTCATGAGTAATCCCATTGGGGAATTAATGAAAGAAAACGGTATTATTATATCACATAATCATTTGAAATTCTGTATAAAACTAAAACCAAACATAAACATGACTTAATAAAAACATCATAGAAAATATCACATGGTTGTAAATGTCCCATTATTGATTAGGTTTACTCCCTTAAACCATATATGACATCTGATTAAACTAAAATCATTACCCAATGCATTAGAGTCCTATATTTTTCAACACATCATAGAATTTTAAATATTGTGTTTGACATAAAAAATAAATCAATCATTTTGAATAAAAATAAGAATTACTTATTTATGTAAATTGAAATCATAATTTTATCTTAAATCATATTAAAAAGGATCAGGAAAATGAAGGCAATGGGGTAATAAAAATAAGCCATGTATTTACCCATCAATGCTAAATAGAATACACTAGGTATATATGTGAGAGACATATCTTCATAATTTAGAGTCAGTCTACATCGTCATATATTATCTTCAGTGATAAAATTCCATTAAAAGAGTGCATGGAATATTTCATGTGAATAATTCCTTTTTTACTACAAAATCATTTTTTTGGATATTAAAATTTCCAAAATATTATAGAAAACATTTTAATTAAAATATAACCATAGAAAAATATATATTATCTTCCAAAAAGTTCATTTTTTATGAAATAGTTAATTATATACATACTTTTTATATTAATTTAATCCTTCCTTTTATACTGTAGTAAATAGGTAAAAAATTCGGAATTCATAAAACAACATGAATATTTCTTTCAACCCATTATATAATAAAAAAATGGAAGAATATTAATTTAATAATTTATATAATAATGATAAAAATATTCATGAAAATATTTTCTGAAAACATTGATATGGAATAAAAAATATTTTTGATAGAATAAAGAAATAGAGTCATCTTTTATTTATTATAATTTGATACAATTTCTAATAATAAAATACATGAAAATTGTAATATTAATTCCAACATTAAATTATAAAAATAGTATAATTAAATTATGTTGTTCTAATAGATATTTATTAAATAATATACTACAATATAAATTCATGCCTAAATAATAAAAATTAGAATTAAAATTAAAATTAATAATAAACCCATACTACTTTTGTAAAATGTGAACTGTAACTCTCATAAGTGAAGTAAATAAATTATAAGGAAAAATATCATAAATTAAGACTTATTATTTATATAATGATTAATTTGGAAGTACAAACATAATTTAAATGAAATTAAGTTCATAAATGAATTTTTGTTTTAATGAAGGTAGTTTTGAGAAGAAACCCATACATTGACTGTAAGATTGGTCATGAATGTATTTTATTAGAAATATAATTTAATTATATCATATGTTTATTCTATTAAAATCATTTCATGGTATAATATCATATAATTTTAATATTTACATCATTTATTTTAAATATGTATTAATTTAAATAATCATTTATATCTTGGTTAGTTATTTGAAGGATGCATTGTTCATAATTTCAAATTATTATCAATCTGTTGAATGATTTCAATAGATTACTTGTTCCATATTCAAAATATTATTAATCATATAATACTAATTATTTGTACACATCAATTATTATTTTAAATAAACCCGTTATATACGGTTATGAAAAATTGTGTATGTTAACATCATAGAGACAGTTGGACGTATGTACGCATGAGTATCAATTTCTTTTTTCAATGATCCTGACGGAAAGAATTTATGTGTTAACATTTACATTTTATAATTATAATTATTTCATAAATAGAATATTATATGTCTATAAACCATACAAATACCATCCATCTAATTAGGTAATAAAAAATGAATAACATCACTTCGTGAGGTGGTAGGTTGTCATACACATGAATGATGTCATCATATTTCAATGGATGGATAGATAATATTTTGAATGAATTTTTATTTTTACAAGGTATTTATATGAAATTAATATAACATATATACATTAAATAATAAATATCGAGAAGATGGGAGGGGTAATTATGGGAAATGAATTACATTTGTTTTGAGGCAGTAATCCTCCATACAAATGAATGATGGGTTTCATCCCTATTTGATGGAAGAAGGTATAAGTAAAAATTATTCAATATATATAATAAAACATAATTACATATATGAGAAACAAGAGTTATTATTTTGGAATTTTTATGGCATTAATTTATGTCTGAAAATAATCAGTAAAAAATAATGGGCATATTGAGTAATGTAACCTTCACTTAGAAGAACCTTAATTCGGTGTCATCTTAAGGAGAATAAGGCTGGTGTTTGAGGAAAAAGAAACAATGTGAAGAATTACGTTTTAGAGATATTTTTCAATGTTTTGGTTGAAAACAATGGCATTATAGGTGTGACTAAGTGATGGGGTGGTTCTCTCTTCGAATTTGGGAGGAGTATAATTCCTTCAAATGTATAAAATAATTCCATAATTTGAAGTAACTCTGAATCCAGGTAAGTAAAAATTTGATAAATAATTTAGTGGATGATTTATATAGTCAATAAAAATATCCACCACTATAGAAGAAAAATTTCCTACATAATTTATTATATTTACCTCAATGGTTATTCACTGTTGTCATTTCAGTTTCACAATATGGTAACTAGTTATTTTACCCTTTTACAATTCATTATGAAAATCATTATATCAAATTTATTATAAATTATTAACAATAATGATTCCAAATATTTAATAAAATTTATAAAATTATAATAACATAAATATAAATTTTTAATTTAATATAAATATGAAATATTTTGTTGAAAAACTATTTTTCAACGAATATATTTTTGAAGAATAAAATGACCATACATTAGCTATATAACCCATATTAATAATTAAATATATTTAAATTTATAATTTAATGTATATAATTTATAAATTTCATATATATTATCTTTCATTATGGATTATTTTAATTGATTAAAATGGTGAAACAATGTTCACTTTTTAACAATTTTTATAAAAAATGCATTTTAATATATAAAATATAATTTCTATGAAATATAGAATAAATAATAATGAAATTTTATAATTTGTATACATATAAATAAATAATACATAAGTAAATTTGAAATATAATTTAATATAAAAAAATTAATTTAAAATTAAACATTTATAAAATTGAGGTTATAATTTTACTGAAATTGATAATTTTAACTATTCACTGAAAAATATATATCTCTCAAAAATCCCAAAATTGTACCCTAATTAAATTTTCATATGAAGATTTAAAGAACTATATAAATTATCGAAAATCATATTTCTCTATGATACCTTACTTAATTATAAATTTTCTCACAAAAATAAATAAAAAATTTACCAAAGAAAATATTTTTTTGTTGAATAAAATATATTTATTAAAAGTTGATTTATATTTAAGAATTTATCAGTTAATTAATTTATTATTTATATATATAATTAATTATTTGATAATATTGATACACACATATTTTATGGTAATATGAGTGGAATATCCTTAATATATTAATATGTTAATATTATATCATGATTTGTTTAAACTAAGTGTTGTGTGTAAAATACACCTTGAAAAATAATATTCTATTAGAATCTCTGGTTTGTACATTCACACCCCTTAAAAATGAAATCCTTGAATGTTCAACATGCTATTAGTTTTAATTTTTAAAATTCATTTTTTTCAAAATCCAATGTTTAAAAAGGGTTAATTAAAATCCTCTTAAAATAGGGAAAGGGAAATTCGAAGCTTGTCTAGCATAAAACATAACATGGTTTTAAGTATGTGAAAACTTTTAGGAGGTGAAGATATTTATATATAAGAAAATTATAAATAATTATGAATATTGATAGAGATCTGTGATCATAATAAATTGAATGATCAAGATAATGTTGCCGACCAAAAAATCATAAATATATTATTTGTTAATAGATTATAGATTCATCTGTTATGAATGTAATAAGATAAAATTTCAGTTGGAAAACTATTTTCTTATATTTGATATATCATTTTAAATAAATGATATAGAAAAACTAAAAACACACTTACCTGGTATCTTTTTATTTCCTAAACACAATTTCATTGATGGTTTCCTTTCAATCACATTTCACTCCACCACACACTCAGTGAAATGAATACCCGACAATAATTTTTTTATTCTTGTGAAATTAATATTAAATGTAAACTTATTATAAGATCCCTAAATGAGTAACAACATATTATTCTAATATTTATTTAAAACATTGGTTAAGAAAATAAAAAAATACATATAATAAATATGAAAATAAAAATACCCAAAATTACATAATAAAACCAAGTGTTAAGAATAATAATTCATTAATAAATAAATATATATCCAAAATAAAATCAATATCATCAAAAAAAAGTATCATTTTAATTATAACATTTTATATTATAGGATTAAAATAAATTATCCAAAACATTATAGAATTCTCCCCAAATAAACCTAAATGTCAAAAATATTGATTAATTATATCTCAACCCATTAAATATTTTTAATAAAATAACATTAGTCACCTCAAAATCCAAAAAATTTAAAAAGACTTCATCCTTCTATAAGTTTCCAAAAATAAAATCAATATTTATCCACAAAATCATTAAATTAAAAAAATCAAGATAACCAGTACATCACCTAGGCCAATGTGAAGAACTTCCCACTTATCACCCATCTATTGTGGTGTTATGCCTCATTGGCTTGCCAAATGTTATTGGTTTTCATACCAAAAATGTTATCATTTTTATAAATCAATATTTATATAATTCCTATAACATTTAAAAAAAAATATACATATCAGTAATCGTCAAATTAGTTTTTTACCACTTACATTATATATAAAACTATTTTTTTATCAAAATAATCAAATATTAATTGAATATAATTACCTCAACATAAATTACATCTCAAATATTATTATCTCTTAAATCATCCAATTTTGAATAAAATATAACCTTACCCTTAAATGAGCATTCTAGGTCATTAGGACCATTCAAAACATTCTTGTAAATACTTAATGGAAAACTAGAACAAAATGATCCATAAATGTTTTAGTGTTCATATAATGAAAATGACATTAATAAAAATATCAACAACATGATTCAAATGTTTCAAAACCTAAAAACATTAATCAGTACAATTAAATGATTTTAAAAACATATTCCATTTATAAGAAATTAATTTTTTTTTTAAATTTCTTGTATAATGATTGGTTTCCCAACATTTAATACATTTAAATGTTAGTGGTTACTTAGGAAAAATTTTATTTTCATATGCCTTGTAAACTTTAATCTTCATTTTTATAAGTAAATTTTATACATTTTAAAATCCATCACCACAAATAATTTATAATTCAATTACCTACAAGAATTTTATGTGCTTAATATTCCATTATTTCATGCATATATGAAATTAAATATATATTTATTTATCATAAATCACACTTGAACATCAATTGTACTCTTTCTTTATATTATGTTATTTGTTTAAAAATTCAAAAATATTCTAGTTATTAATCAGAATTTGAGATATATTCTTTATAATGATTACAAATTTTCTAATCCCTGCACTTATAAGGTAAGGAATCTATCTGAGTAAAACATTATGTTTTAAATAAAATTTCTTTTTGGCATGATTTCTCATACATCTTGTAATTAACTAAAAATAATATAAGAAAAAATTTGAAAACTAATTAACATAAAAACAGAGATACATATAAACCTAGAAATAAAATATTATGATTGATTAATATGTCATAACTATAGTGGATATATGTTTATATCAAGATTATTCATGGTAATATTTCTGATTAGGTTTTTTAAAATTACAATTTTATCAAGTCGTTCAAATTGGATCATAATGGATTTTTTTTATTTCCAAAACATACACGAGGGGAGTTTCAAACTAGTTGAGAATAAATGACCATTTTTACAAACAAATTTGTGACTTATTAGATCCCATTGTCCCCTTTTTGGGACATTAATCTCAGTTATAACTATTATAGAGCCACATCATCTTGTACTGTCTACATATTGATGAAGTTTATTGGAATGCAATTTCTCAATAGTTAAAAAAATGTTTTAATTTTTTTCTATTCATATACATATACTTATACATATCCCAAGGGTTCTTAATAATTTTTTTTCAAGATAACAAAAAAACTAGATCTTTTTCTTACACCAACTATTGTGGATAGCATCATCACACCATTTATTACATGATAATTAATACAGAATTCCATTAATTATGACCTAATTATCTTGAGTCGTAATGTATTTCTTTGAATAGGTTCATAATACATCACGAAGGGACATAAATAAAAATACTATATTTTACTATCCATAATTTAAAATGCTGAGATTTTTTGTATTCATTGATAATAAATATAATCATTTTCATATTTTTTATTTAAAACAAAACTAAATATTATTTATATATATGAAATCACTAAATTTGAATTTTGTTCCCTACATGAAACACATATATTAGATTTTGGATCATGAAACACTATTTTTGGCTTTTGTTACACACAATTCCCTATTTTGTTGAGAGGTTGTGTGACACGCAAGGCAGTGTGTTTACCAAAAAACAATATAGTATTATTCCATGAATACTTATAAACTTATGAAATATTATTCATTGAGACATACTTTCCATCTATAAATACTAACTTTGTGAAAGTTGATATTTCAATAAGATTCCTAGAAAACATAAAGAACATAAAAAGAACAGTAAAGGTATTTGGGGCCATCACTTGCTTATATTTTAACCATCATAGCTACCTTATGATTTATAACCCTCGCGACTACACTACAATGTAACCCACATGACTACCTTATGATATAACCATCGGAGTTATACTTTGAGTAACTATAAGGATGACCTAAAACATACACATAACCATGGAATTAGAGGGAGATATAGATACCAAATTTCATCATAAATAATACCCAATAACTATAAAAAATAATAAAACATGAAAATATATTAAAAACATTACTTTGGAATTTGGTTAAATAGAATTTTGAAATAGGGTTTTAAAATAAAATCCCCTTACAAATATCATATAATTGATGTGGGTCTTAAGAGAGGGTGTGGAATATGTATATAAAATGTAAATAAAAATAATTAAACATAATATAAATAAAATTAATCACACAAAAAAAATTTAACACTACAATATTAATGAAGTTGTAAGTTAACAGAAAGAATGGAGATTGGGTTAGAAATTCCTTTACCTCGGTTTTGTCTTACTTAAAACATATTTAAACTTATTGTATAGTAGATAAAAGAGTGTTATTAAAATTTTATAGAAACATATTCATTTTTAAAACACCATATATGTTCACTTGATACAATTGTTTCACCCTTAAATTATTTCTATATTGTAACTTCCATTGTTTCAGGTGGGTTTTTTACAAGATTTCCATTACCGGTTTGTATTTGATTTTATTTTTATATAGAAATGAAATTATAGAAGTTGAATTAAATGGTATTCAATTTTTTAAATAAAATTATACAATTCCATAAATCATTTTGGTTATATGGTATGAGGATGAATCATTATTTAAATCTACAGTGAAATTTTTTTAGATCATTTTGGTGGTTCTTTGATAATCACAAACTAGTTTTATTATAAAACATAAAATTATATGTCTGTGTGTGTGTTAACTCCAAAACATGAATTAGGATATATAATAAACATTAAAATTTATTTTTACCAGTATAATGGCTTCATATCCAATTTTTATATAATGGAAATTGAAGACACACTATCCATGATTTCATTAAATCTACACATCATAGACGATTTTTAATTTTTAGAATAAGAGGAAGAAAAGATGCAGAATTATGAAATTTTTTAAAAACATTATAAATATCTAGAATATATATAATATTATATCTTTCATGCATCTTTGATAAAGGAAAGATAAGAGAGTACAATAAAATAATATAATTGAGAACAAAACATAAGAAAATGAAATTGGATCTTTACCTATAGATCTCTTATACCAGATATCCTCCTTAAGGCCCTCGATTTTGGCTTTTTGGTGAGACCAGAATGTCATGGATTTGGGGGAGGGTCATGGGAAGAGTATTTCGAAGATCTTAGACAAGGCCCCATACTTGAGTGTTTCGATTGGAATAAGGGGTGTGGGAGGTATTTATAGTTGAGTAGAGGAGAATTTTTACATTATTATAACAATTAGTTTAATATTTTTGCTAAAGACTGTGAATTTTATTGCTACATGTGACCAAAAAGTGTAATATCTGCATGTGAGTTCAAACCAGTGGATATTTACATCATCCATAACTCATGAATGATGTTTAAATTCATTTATATACAATTTTTTTTAATTACCATATTTCACTAATCACCAAAAATTCAAGTATTTCAAAAAAATCCCAAATATTAACCCTAACCATTTATTGACATTTATAATTAAAAAAGGAAATCCATTTCTTGTTTTTTTCTAAATATGATTAATTTAATTTTTAAATAATTCAAAATTTATTCGATAATTAATAGTTTAAAAACTATATATGATTATATATCACCTTGAAAAAATAATCAATATTCCCTTATCTTATAAAATTAAAAAAATAATATTAATAAAACCTACTATTAATAAGTTCCATATAAATATTAATAAGGGTATGTTACTGGTATCTAGAAAACATGATGGTTCTAACAAACTCCAAATAACATACTGATCACAAATGTAGATGTCTATTTTCCAAAATTCAAATCATAGAAGCATAAAAATTTTGTTTAACCGCTAGTTTATTACTATCTCATTCAAACGATGTTCCATTTTGAAGAGACATAATGATTCATTCATTTCAATAAATTTATTTGTAAACACATGGGGTTTTACATTCTCATCTCCTTCTAGATATTTCATCCTTGAAATTTTTTAATTACTTATTAAAAATGTGAGGGTACCTTTCCCTAATATAATTTACAGTTTCCCATGTTTCTTCTTCCACCATGTGGTTTCTACACAAAACCTTTACCTAGTAGATAACCTTATTCTGAAATATTTTCTCTCAATGGTCAATTCCCTAATTTGATTTCTCATCATAAAAAATGTTCTCTACCAGCTAAAATACTTTTGGGCTAAGGGCATGAGATGAATCTATCAAATACATTCTCTACATCAATACATGAAACACATTGTGTACCTGAGATAAAATCGTAGGTAATACTATTTAGTAGGAAATCGGTCAATCATTATCCCAGATTCAATATGGGCTAATGAATCATAGTCATAACATTCCTTTCTTACTAAAACACATATCTCTTTTCCCTTGTTATTTTTTATGAAAACCATGATCACCTACCTTGAAGGAATATTCTTTCTACTAATTATATGTGTAACCTTTGTACCTACTTTGAGCTATCCTCTTGTGTTTTTGGATCATAATCACATTCTCAACCACTTCCTCTATTAATTCGTTCCCCATCAACTTCGTTTCCCCGACTTCATCCCACAAATCTATAGATCAACACCGCTTCCCATAAAATGCCTCAAAAGGTAACATCAGCATACTTGAATAAAATTATTATTATATAAATACTCAACTAAAAAAATATTATGATCCCAAAATCCATATTAGTCTATTTAATAAGCTTGATTCATATCCTCCAAAGCATTAATCATTTGTTCTTATTACCCATCTGATTGTGGATGAAAGGATGTACTGAAATTTAATATTGTTCCTAATGACTTCTAAAGGCCCTTCCAAAAAAAATTAAGTGATCTTAAGATCCCTATCAGATACAATTGAAATAGACACTCCATGTAACATGAAAATCACATTGAGGAACAATTGAGATCACTGATCCAATTATATTGTATCCCAAATTGGAACATAATGTGAAAATTTTGTGTGCTAGTCAACAATCAACATAATCGCATGGTTACCTATAATTGCCTTTGGTAGTCCAACCATGAAGTCCATGAATACATTTCCTATTTCCAATTTGTCACAAGGATGGGACGAAGCATCCCCTTGTGTAACTTCTAGTCTTATTTAACTTATTGAAATGTAAAATATTTCATGGTAAAATATGACATATATCTTTTTATTCTATACTAAGAATAATACTCTTGAAGGACTCTATAAATCATAGTAATGTTATGATGAACTGAAAATGGAGAACTATTATCTTTACAGAATAAATCATTCTT
Organism: Viscum album; assembly: GCA_963277665.1. Classification (NCBI taxonomy): domain Eukaryota; kingdom Viridiplantae; phylum Streptophyta; class Magnoliopsida; order Santalales; family Viscaceae; genus Viscum; species Viscum album. The sequence goes on along the minus strand of OY728157.1, from coordinate 671,436,025 downwards.
CAACTTGAAATCACAAGGCCCCCACAATCTTTTTCCAAATCATTAAAAAAATCTTCATGAAGGTTAAATTCTAGAATGTTATTCATTTTAACCAATTATACCTTTTTATATAACTCACCATCCACCTTTTCAACTTTCTTAATTCTTTCTGAAAAATATGATTTCACTTTAACCTATATCAAATTAGAGGTATTTTCTACCAAACAACATCAAATGCAAAATTCATCAAATCATTAATCCAGGGATCATGTTTCAAATGTAACATTGTTAATGATGCATGATGTTTTCTAATCAAGGAATATTCCACTTTTTTTATTTTCTAGGATGGTAATTGATAATGTTATTATAATGCTTTATCATTTCAATGAATCTTCTCTACCTCATGTTTAATTCCTTCAGTGTGAATATATAATTCAGACTTTTATGATCAGTATATATTTTGAATTTTGATCTGTATAAATGATTCCTCTAAATTATCATAATAAATAAAAAAAATATTATTCCAAATCTTTTGTTGGATAATTTGACTCATGGAGTTTTAGTTATTTTGAAGCATAATAAATTTCTTGATCATTCTGCATCCGAATATAACCAATTCCCTTTAATTAATCATCACCGTAGTTGAAAAAATAATCATTTCATGAAGTCATAGATAAAACATGTTAATTCAATAATCTATTCTTCATTTCTTAGAGACAAACATCACATTCATCTATAAAAATAAATTTATCACCTTTTCATGTTGACATATTTAGTATGACAGATAACCATGACATATTTTTAATAAGCAGTCTGTAATAACCTTCTAATCCAAGAAAACTACACATTTCTGTAATATTTGAAGGGATTTTCTATTCATCAACAAATTTTGTTTTGGAAGGATAAACAATTATTCCATCCTTATTTACAATTTGAAATTGAATAAATATATATTGGAACCAAAAACCACACATTCTTAATTTTCCATATAGTTTCCTTTCTGTTAAGGTTTGAAAAACATTCCTTATATGTTTTTCATACTTCTCTTTACTTTAATAAAATACCCAAATTTCATCAATAAAATCAACTAAAAATATATCCAAGAACACATGAAATATTATATTCATAAGATACCCGTATACAAAAATTTCATTAGTTAATCCAAATGGCATAACAAAAAATTCATAATGCTCGTATCTAGTACATAATGTTGTATTTAGGATGTATGATTACTCTAAGTTAAAATAATAGTTCCCTGAAATCAGGATAACCATAGAAAATACTATTCTCCCTCAATCTGGTCAAATAATTCATTGATAAGTAGAAAAGGATGAGTTTTTTAATAGTGATGTTATTCAAGGAACTGTAATCAATGCAAAGTCTCAGGGAAACATCTTTCATTTTAACAAACAAAATAGGTTTACCCCATGGTGAAGCTCTAGGAGGAATGAGGCATTTTTAAAAGAAAATTCCTTTAACTGAATTTTCAATTCAATAATTTCTATTTGATCCATTTGATAAGGGTGTTTTAAATTGGATTAGCATCAGTAACTAAGTCATTAATCAGAATAGTTTTCTTTTTTCAATAATATGATCAAGATAACTTTTATATGCATCTTTCAATAGTTTCCCATCTTCTTGATATGTTATAAATTGTATGCATTCATTCTTGTGTACAAATAGAAAAACATTCTAAAAAACAACTTCATTAGCTCTACAATCAATCATAACATGTTAAACAGAAAACCAATCAATACCTAGAATGGCATCAATCTCTACTAAGGAAACAAACAACAATGTTTTTTGGTATTTTTTTTGACATACCACAATAGAAATATTTTCATAATACTTATTTATTGTAATATTCACCCCTGGTGTTTTAACAATAAATATTGCAATTAATTTTTGAGGTGGTATTTCCAATTTAATGGAAACTTTCTAAATAATAAAGGAATGTGTTGACACCGTATCAAACAAAACATTAGATTAATCATTGTAATTAGTCAATGTGCATAGTATTATATCATTGGATGTCATGAAATCTATTGATGTGGTTTCAAAGGATCTCATTACACCTTTCTTCTTATAGTATTTCTTCCTTACATCATTCAGATCTCTTTTTAGGTAGGAATTTTCATAATAACCCATCTCACCACATTTAAAACACATTACAGTTTTTTTATTAAGATTTTTAATATGAAAATCTTCACTAAAATCTCAATACATATGTCCAAACATACCATATTTATAACACTTCTTTATTTTGTTACTGAAATCACCAGGGTCATTTTTTCAACAATTCTCACAAACTAGAAACTAGATATTCTTACCATCAGATTTCATTGATTGATTCTTACCCATCACATTCCATCAGAATAATTTAATATCACTGATTTCAATGTGCACATGATCATCAAAAAAGTCAATTTCTACCCTATCATAACATCAGATAAGTTTTTCATAACTTTTGGACTCACAGGATGCCAATTTCATTCAATCTATCGGCTTCAATCCTAAGAAAAACTGGTTGATTTTTCTATAAATATAATTAATAATATTTGTAGAATACCTCACTATTCAAGTGATGTTTCATTCATAAACTACCACTTGATTTTCCTCCTATCTCTTTATTTAAATGAATTTATATTTCTTCCTATTTCGACAAACCAAAAGAAAATATATTTCCAGGAAAATACTTTTAAATTCCTCCCACTGGACGGATTAAATCTCTTATATATCCATGATATTCTTCACCATTTACCACCAATGGTGAGATTCACCTTTAAAATGATAAATGGAATGACTATCCTTTTTATTATTTTAACATATCATAACATCAAATATATTTTCAAAAGATTTAATCCATTTTTCACCCGCTACTAGACCAGAAGATTCACCGAATGTAGGAGGGTGTTTCCTTATAAAATGTTCCCATATCATTATGTTAAATTGTGATAATTATAGTTATTATATTTCATGGATTACTCCAACATTTATTTCTTGAGTTAAAAAATCCATTAAAATAAAAAAATTCTTGGTTCCAGTCCCTACTATTCTAGGATTGATATTTTTGAGGATATCATTCTTTTGGTGAATTTTCAGTTCATCTTCGTTGTTTCTTCTATGAAAACCCATTTTGAACAAAAAAATCATATTTAAAGAAAAATGGTAATATTCCAATGCTATAAAATTTCAAAATAAATATAGATTTAAAATATTTTAATGTAGTATTTTAGCATCATAATAACCTCTAATGTTATCTAAACAATCCACTTACACCAACTATAAGGACCCAACATTATAAAATTACATTATCTAGAATTATAAGCAAGAAATCACTTTCATTAACATTAAAAATGTTATAAATATTATCATTTTTGATAATTGGTATATAATATATATAGAAAATTCCAAATTTATAAAGATAAGATACCAAAAAAACATTATCCATTTCATCCAAAATGTAAAACTATTCCAATAAATCATTTTTTCAATGACAAAACATCCTTACAATTAACTTGGCATCCTTCTTGATATTACACATCCTAATAACATATGAAAATAATTTAAATTCATGGGATAAGAACATAAATATCTATAAGGTATATAAAAATAATTAAAGAGAATAGTATTCCATGAATACTGGTAAATGTATGAAATCATTTTCAAAAATACATAATTGTTACCCAAATATTATTACTTTGTGACACATGGGAATTCCATGATATTGAAAAAAAAGCACGTAATCAAAACTATAAAGGTATCTTGGGTCATAACATACTTAAATTGTGACCCTCATGGTTACCTTAAGATTTGTATCCCTCGCTGCTACCTTACAATGTAACCCACACAACAACATTATGGTGTTACAATCATAGTTACACATTGAGTAAACATATGGATGTCCTCAAACATTAAAATACCAAATTCATTGGAGAGAGATATATTTCCCACCATTCTTCATTTAAAATTCACAATATCCATAACATAATCATACAACATGAATAACATAATAAAATATTTTTTTATATTTTGTAAGTCATATTTCTAAAAGATGATTTTAAAATAAATGCCACATTAAAATAACATATAACAGAAGTGACACAAAATAGAGTGGATGGAATATTTTTATACACAATAAATTAACATAATTAAGAATTATATTTACAAAATTAATCACAAAAATAATTTTAACAAAACATAATTAATGAAGTTGAAGGTTAACCCAAATAATTGAAATTGGATTAAGAATTGCATTACCTCAGGTTCATCTTACATCAACTATGTTTAAACATTGTTTATAAAGAATAAAATAGTGTTATTAATATCTTAAATAAAAATATTCATTATTATGTCAAATTTTATAATAATTTAATAACATAATTTCACTCTTTCATTATTAGTATTTTGTTCCTTCCATTGTTACAGGTTCGTACTTTACATGATTTCATGGTCGGTATGTATTTGATTTTATTTTTGAATGGAAATGAAATATAGAATTGAAATGAAATAGTATTCATGGGTTTATAAAATGTTAAATGCTTCCATAAATTATTTTGTTATGTTGTATGAGTATGAATAGTTAGATAATTTTTCAGTGATATCCATTTAGATCTTTTTGGAAGTTCCTTGATAATCACAAAATAGTTTCATAATATAACATAATATTATGTTTATATGTTATCTCTATATAATGAAAGAGTATATATCATAAACTTTATATTATTTTTCAACCATTAAATTGGTTATATAACTAGTTAAAATAGAATTAATGGAAATTTAAGACACACCATCCACGCTGTTGATAAATCGACACATCACATATGATGTTTTTATTTTTAGAATAAGAGGAAGAGAGGAGGAATAATGATGGTGAATAATTTCATAAACATGATAAAAATCAATGATATATATATTACAATTGTTTTAATTCCTATTAGATAAGGGTATGATATAAGTGTATAAGAAAATAATATAATTGAAAAGAAAAAATATGAAAATGAAAGTGGATCCTTACCTCTCGATCACTTCTCCGTGAGATCCTCTATAAGGCACTTGTTTTCGGTTTTCCGGTGAGCCTAAAAGGTCTAGGATGTATGGTAGGTTCTTGGGAATATTCTTTGTAGGAACTTAGGAAAGGCTCAAGGATTTACTGTAGAAATAAGAAGAGGAGGGGGTAGTATGTGTACTAGAGTGGAAGAGTAGTTTTACATTATTTTAATCATTTGATTCATATTTTTTCAAGATACAATTTAAAGACTTGATTCATGGGACCTAAAACTATAATAATGGCATGTGAGTTCAAACCAATGGCAATTTAAATCTTCCATGACTCAATAGTGATTCATAAATATTTTTATTTATTATATTTTGCTAATGACTGTATTTTATTGTACACCACAAATTCAAATATTTCATAAAAATACAAAAATTTCCACTATAACCAATTATCAGCATGTATAATTAATCAATGATCTTAATTTCTGGAAAATAACTTTCTTAATTGGAATAATATAATTTTTAAATAAAGTCATAATATATTCAAAAAATACCAAATTTAATATTGTAACTGATTTTATATTTCCTTGGTATATTTATCAAGATATCTTTATCTTCTAACATTAAGACAATAATAATAATATTAATAATAATTATAATTATAACTATAATATTTACTATTACTAAGGTCATATTACTATTCATATTATTATATATTAGGGTATTTTACTATTCACCAAACAATTTGGTTTTATTAGACTCCAAATAATTTACTTATCACAACCATAGATATCAGTATTTGGAAATTCAAATCATATAAGGGAAATAATATGTTTTACATATTATTCAAAACTATCTCCTTGAAAAATGTTCCATTATAAATAGGCTCAATGATTCATGCATTTCAGTAAAAATATATTTGTAAAATCATGGGGTGTTATGGTATTAATATGATAACATCATTTGTGGAACTATGGATTACCATCACCTCAATGTAATGCAACTCATTAACGGTATACATGGAACATATCAAGGATTATCTTAATAAACCTATGTAACATATATAATATTTATATTATTATTTAATTATAATATAAATTAGTATTCTTTTAATAATACATAGAGATGATGGTAGCATTCATTTATATGATTGACCTATCGTATCCATGAATGATGAATTTCATTTATTATCTCCAAATATTATAGATTATAAAAAATAAAAATGTACATATTAAATATGATAATTATGTCATGGTTTAGATTTTGGATATGATTAAATCATGATATATGTAATAAGAGAAGAAAATAACAATTCCTAATATACATGAGAGAACAAGTCAATTAACACCTGAAATCATGAAAATAATGAATAATTGTTAATAAATGGGTAACAATATGTTATAAGAAGATGATATATAAATGTATAGAAATTTTTATGGTTATTTTTTTAATATATTAACATATTATAAACCGTAATACAAAATGATAAATAACACATAGCTAAAGTAATTTTATGGTTAGGGATTTCATCTAAATTTACATTCCATTAAGAGTTATTTGTAATTATGGAAAAATTAACTTCCATTGGGTTCATTTACTAACGTATAACATGTTATACCATTAATCATATTATTATGATTGCATTATCTATTTCATTTAATGTTATTATTAAAACAATTATGATTTAAATGCTTCACGGGGATATGGGAGACATTGGGATGTTTGAAATGTCATTTCACACAATTTTTTTATAATAATTAAATTATATATCCATCCATTAATATCAAAAATCCTTTGTTTTATTTTTCCTCCATTATGGAACTATTCATAAAATCATACCCTTTATTCAATATAGATATTTTCATAAGGGGTATTATTTATAAGTGTGATGAATGTTGTAAATTGGAACGATATGGGTTGGGCCTAATTCTTGATACTACCTCAATGAATCTATAGTCTCATGAGAATATTAATTTGTACAAATCATATTGTTTTTTACCCAATACATTGTAAAAAATCTAGTGAGAGGTCTTTCCGTTAAAGGTACCACATATAAATTAAACATGGAAATCAATAATTAATAATTTAGCTCAATTATATACAGTTAAAATTATCAATGATATTTTGTGTCAATATATCTGTGGATACGTTATATTATATGTTTATCGACTAGATGGACTAAGTTTCTATTTCTTACATTACCATATAGTTATTTCCATATCTTTTTATTTTAATGGCATGTGTTATCAGTTATTTACCATTCTGTGTTAATTTATTCTCATTGATTCATAATTGATTCCACTTAATTAACATTAATGTGCATTTGATCTCACACTTATTATTTTTTCATTCCCTGGGATATGGGGAAGAAATATTTTAATTATCATTAAAGGATGCATTTTACTAGATTTATTACGTATCATGATTGTATTTTATATTTACCAATGTATTATTGGAATCAATTATTTAATAGGGATTTTCATTTATGCTAAACTAATCTTCCCTTTAGTATTTAATTCCATGTAATAATGCCAATATAATAAAATAATGCACCATATTCCGGCTTCTAGGGTCATGGAATTACATTTTCCATCTATGTTGACTTATTTTGGAGTTTCTAATTCATTTCTTCGAAGATGACTCAATGGTTCCATTCATATTTTTTTGAGTGGGTTACGATTTTTGGAAATATTTTTATAAAAATCATCTCTTTTTCATGAGTTATATGTTTATGAATCTAGCTTATTTTTATGGGTAATTATTTTGATGAAATGATTATGGAACCAACAACATTTTAATATGTTATGATATGATTTCATGTTTATGAAACTCATTTCATTTTATAGTATAAGATAATATTATTTCTGATCTTGATGAACATGTATATGTGATTAAATTATGAGATGGGTTGAACCTATATCTCTCTCTAATTCATTAGGTATTGAAATATGGTATACAAACTCCAAGGGTACTTGGGTTTTAGACCATGCCTGAGTACAAGAAGGTATATTGGTTATAGACCAAGCCTAAAAATAAGCAGGTGTGAGGGTTGTGACCCAATCATGGATGTAAGAGGTTACACCTATTGTTTCCCGTTGTTGAAAATTCGAGGTTAAGTGGGTTTTTATCCATATCCCAAAGTAGGTCCAAGTGTGATTAGCCATAGCATACCATGTTATTATAGTCTTTGTACGTATCCAGATGTTAATATATTCTTTGAATATGTGAATGCATCAAATTCCTTGTTGACTCCTATGTTATAATTTTATTGAATATTCTTATGATCACTTTATTATTAAGGTCTTATGATCTTTAAATTTTTATTCCATGATTCAAGTTTATGATCATTGATATGCAGCATATGATTTAATAATGTTATAATCACAATATCCTTTCCCTATAGTCATGTATATTCTTACATATATCCCATGTTTTCTCTTAGTAAGATTCTAAGATCTTTCCTTTTTTGTTTCCTTTTCCAATATATGAAGATATTTTTTATGTATGAAATGAAAAAGAGGGGTGATAGTCTTGGAGATCATAATGGTAGATAATTTATCTCATTTATGTTTCAACATTTATGTATCAATGTTTCCAAATGGCCCTAAAATTATATGATTATTTGGAGTATGTTTTTGAAATTTATCATATATTCCACCGAAGTGGTGTAATTTTAATATATGAAAATCAAGGGTCTATATAGTTATTTTTAAATAAATTATTAGTCAGAATTTGGAAACTAGGATGATAAAACATTATTGAAATCCCTAAAAAATATTTTTATATGTCTTGGGATGTCATTAAGGATATATTTAAGGATGAAGAATGTTATATGAATATATCCTAGAATTTTTGTAATTATTAGGGCAAGTGGTTTCCCAGTGTTACATCAATATCTGGATAATATAAGTGGATGTGGCTCTAGAACATATGTTCCTAGAGGTAAAAATTCCAAAAAATGCCTTATGGGCCTAACTCTAACCCAACTAGGTACACAACAAAAGGCCTTGCTCTACAACTAGTTTGACACTCTCGGAGAATATGAATTTGGATTTACAAATTATTAATGAAACATCATGAAGGATTTAAAATTATGTTTGTTATGAATAACCTATGACACCTCAATAATTTCATAGATTAAGGACAGTTTTATAATTTAGAAATCATGTATGTGGTCTTTCAATGATTATATGGTTTAATACTATGGAATCTATTTCTTACCCTGTGTTTTTTAGATTTATTCAATGGGTGGAACCCGAAGGAACCACGTTAATAGTGATTGTGATAGAAATTAAAAAATTATTCTCCTATGTGTTTGTCAACTATGGGATCTATAATGAAAAACCTCATTGATATGCTCACATGTATTTCTCAATCTATGAATTGTGTTGAGATTCCAAAAGAAAAAATGAGGGAACCACATTCTATAGAGTCATTCATGAGGAAACACTCACCTTATAGTAGAAGGTCATCTGATCCAAATGTTTCTGATCATAGTATCAATACCACTAAGGTTAAATTCCCCATTATCAAGTCTGTAAAACATGATATAGTTTTTCTAGTTATATATTAGTAGGAAGGTAAAGCAAATAAGTGGTGGACTCCAATTAAGAATAATGTGATTGAAGATTAAATTGAATAAATGGATTGGGAAGATTCCAATAAATTATTATTTTGTAATTATATTCCTCAAGTTCTTCATATGAATATGGAAAAAGAGTTCTATTAGTTGAATCAAAAGGATAAAGAATATTTCAGTCCCTACATGGATAATTTCACAAGAATAAAAAGGTGCGCTTCTGGAATTATCATCCTACCAAAATATATGGTTGATAGTTTCTTCAGTGGATTAAATCCAAGTTACATAAGGGTGGTTTTCATAAGTAAACTTACTATCTTTAAATAGATAGTGTTTTTTTTGAAATAATAGTTGAAATGATGGTTGTATATACGTATCAATCTCATTATTTTAACAAGAATAGTACTTAATAGTTTAAAGTATAGTGTATAAACAATCGAGATAAGAGGGTGATAATTATTTAATTCTCTATGAGTGGAATGAAGTTTGAAGGGAAGTAACTTAATGTGACTAGTAAATTTATTATGTGTGGAAAGGAAGTAAATCAAGCGGTTGAATTCCCATGTGATTGTAAAAAGTAATATAAGGGTGTGAAACATGAGAAACATCCATAAAATTAACCTCTCAAACAACATGATTCCATTTGATAGGAGCATAGGAATACCTCAAAAAATTTACCAAATCAATTGGTTAATAATGGTGATCTAAACCAAAAAACTTTGAAGATACTGGAAAATATGAATGAATATATAATCAAAATGGATGAAATAAACCATGATAATTGGGGAGCACTAGTGTGGGGAATTTCCAATGGTATTTTAAAAAATTAAGACCAATGAAAATATTTTTTTTCATCCTTTATTGGAAAAAGATATGATCAAAAAATATTTATATCTATAAAAATTAATTTTGGATATATTAAATAAACTTTTATTCCTATATTTACAAGGATGAATGAATAATTCCAATATAAATGGTTTTATAAGGTATGTTTTTATTTAGGGAATAGCGGAAAAATTATCATTTAAAAGCGTGTATATTTCGAATATGGATTAATGGTAATTTAGGTCATTACCATGTGTCAATAGAATACTAGATGAAGGTATTCACATGTTTTTTATGTGAAATATATGTGCTACTATATGATATTTAGGGGATAAATGTTGAGCTGGTTTTGAGAAATTTAGTGACATTATTTTTGGAGTTTTGGAGTTTCAACATCTGGAAGGGTTATAAAGTCAACCATTAATGGAATGGTTTATTTAAAAAAATTATAAATTTTAATATATTAAAGTATTATCTCACCATATGGGGATTTCTTCATATCTAATAACTTATGTTATAATTTTATTGTGATCAAATATGATCTAATGACTTTTCATTCTATCGATGGATCCCATGATCTCTTAATGAATCATGAATGAAAAATTACCCTTTATTTCATGGAATTAGAGATGAATTAATTTTTGATAAAGGCACAAAAGGGTATGTTTATTGTTAAATCGTGTAAGGATATCTTTTCATGAATATTATTCATCTTTAAAAAACAAACTAAAAATAAAATGTTGTCCTAATACCTTAATTTTTATTAAACAAATGGTGTTTTTTATCATCAATGGGTTATGTCTTTGCAAACCCCAAAATTCTATTGATCGATACTTTTTTATGGATGTACTCAATCACACCATACCAATATTTAATCATTTCTTTCAAGTATATTTTATTATACACATATGTTCTCTATGTGGAAACCTAGTTTAGAGTTTCTTTGGGTATCTTTTATGTTTCCAAAATCCCCAATTAAATGTATGTATTTGTTTTCCTTTTTTACAATGTGTTTTTTAAGAAAATAACTATTAATAATTAAAACATTGATTACACAAAAAATATTATTTGGTGAAATTATTTTAATGGATTTTAGAATGTAACTTCTTATGATTTTGTTGGATTTTTTCATATAATTTAATCTATTTGATATTTTATATTTCACAAGAAAATGAATATAGATTTAATATATTAAGAACTATGTTTTCCTTACATTAACTACAGGAAAAACTAATATTGGAATATAAAAAATGTATAACTATGTTTGTCTTCTATAACACATAATTATGAGTTCCTCCAATATCATTCATAACATGAAAGGACAAGGTTTTATCAAACAAAAATATAGTACTAATATGTTTGTTAAGATATTTTCACATCTTCCACCTAGACATTGGAATGAAACTGAGGAATACTATTAAATAAATTTTGAAATATACGTTTTTCACAAGTATATAAAATTAAACATTTGGCTATAAATTATAACAAGTTATTGTGTGAACTATTTGTAAATAAAGAACTTATTTTTTAGAGGAAACAATTTTTTTGATGTACAAACACCATTTTAACTCCATATATTACACAAAACTATTTTTATTATTGATTTCATTTTAATTTATATATTATATATTAAAAAAAATTACTCATCCAATATCATTTATTGATATGAGATAAGAATAAAACAAATTTTATGAATAAAAAGATGCATTCTTACAAAATGTATTTTTCACCATTTAATGGTGACCCCCTATTGAATCTGACTTTTGAAAATTTGGAAATTTTTTTATGAAAAAATAAACATCATTATTTAAAAAAATTGATGAAAATTAATTTAGGTTAATTAATTTTTTTTCTAATGTTTCCTTTTTTAGTTCAATATTTAGTAATACAAAAATTTAGTTCAAAACAAAATCTTAATCTAATTTAATTATAAGGATAAATTATGTTATTTTTTTTATTTTATTGATAAAAAAGAGAAACTATACATTAATTAATCCAAATTATATCATTGGCAAAAAATTCTTAATGAAACAGGATATAAAAACAAAAAAAAAATTTAACATTTTCACTTTAATGCCTCATTTGTTGTTCTATATTAGGGATTAAATTTAAATTAGTTTTTTCCACTTCATTGATAGAAATTAGGAAAAACTAATTCCATAACTGGAAACAGAATAATTTATAATGTATATTATTTCAACATAGTTATTGAACAAAAATAGTAGTGATGGTAATTAATATTAATTATATTGATTATGGGAAAATTTTTCTTAATAAAAGACTATACCTTAAATAACATACCCATAATGACCTAGAATCTTGACTAAAATCCATTTGATGGACATATTGAGTCCCTATCCTCCATTTTATATAATTTTGATTATTATTTTGGCCACATGGAATAGGAAAATCATGAGTGGAATTCCCATTTAAAAAATTTACAATAGTGTCACTCCTCCTCGACAAAATGTCACTCATCCCTCCCACTTATTCACACCTCTCAAGACCCTTGTTTCTGAAAAACACAATACCTAAATACCATACCAATATCCCTCCCTTTATCTTTAAATCCTAAATTATATCATAAAGTCTTCAAAGGATTCTATGAGGTGGAAATGAAGAGGAGTTACCCAAATAAGAGGTAGAATCATTTCTCAAGGTTGTTTATTTTATTGTTGTTATCCATCACCTCAAATATTATTATTCAATAATTATATTAAAGCATTTTTAACCTCAATATAAAGGGTTGCCTTTATTATGGGGTTTAAACCAACATATACATTTACTACCATCTAATAGGGTATGAACTTACGATTTTCTTTTTTGGTGAACTATTGCCTCACAATACGATTTTGTTCATTTTTTACTTTAACAGAACTCATGATTGATAAATATTATGTAAACTATATTTTTATATAATATTTATGATATTGAGGATTTATTTATAATTATTTAGTTATTATAAAATTATTACCTTCAATATTACTATTATTTATAATGATAATAACATCGTATGTGGAAGTGTGGACTACCACCTCCTCAAGGAAATGTGATTCATATACATACATACTCCTCATCATAACAATATTTTCCTTGATACTCTATTATAATCTTATAACATTATTATGTTACATATCAAATGTTTTTTTTCAATTTTTTGGAAATTTATTTATTTTAATTTTTTTATCAAAGGAAATGGGTTTTTTTAAAAATGTTTTTTAAAAAAGTGTTTTTAATTATTTTTAATGCATAATTTATATGATTTGAAAATGTTGTTTTCAAATAAAATATTTTAAACTATTTAAATGATTATGTTGTGAGAAAAAATATATTTTTAATTAAATTATTTTTAGATGATTTTAATATTTTATTATATGTTTTCAAAGTGTTTCCAAAGAAAAAAATTTCAAAACATTATAAAACATTATTTAAATTTTTTCAATGGGTTTTCAAAGAAATAGTTTTCAAAACATTTTGATACGTTTATATATGATCTAGAGTAGTTTTCAAATAAATTTTTTTCCAGTAATATTCAATATTTTTTTATAAGTTTTCTAATTTTTTTAAAAGAAATGTTTTTCAAAACAATTTCAAGCGTAATTTATATGTTATAAATTTATTTACAAAGAAAATGGTTTTGGAAACATTTTTCTTTGTTAAACGGAATTTATCAAATAAGAAAGGATATTTTTATCTTGCATTATTTTTTTAAAAAAATCAAAATTATTTTCCATGTAAAAATACATCTATTGGTGTTAATCATGCATTTCTGGGGAAATTCTCCAAAGGTTTTATTAATATTACTTTTTTCATTAGTTTATGGTTTCATGTCATCATGTTAACGAATGATGTCTATTTTTCAAGAATTACATGATTATAAATAACTCTTGTTTTATTGGGATATGAATTTCATAAAATTATTATGATTCCTTTCACTTTTCTTTAGGTAATGATATGATTCCTAATTTATAACACCCATTTCATTTCATGAGTAATGATGTGACTATTTTATATATTTTGTTACATGTATGTAAAACTACATTATGAGATTAGTGGTACCTATATGTCTCTCCAATGCATTGGATACTGAAAAATTGTATATGAGATAAAAGGGTATATGGGTTGTATCCAATGTCTGAATGAAATAAGGCACCTGGGTTTTATCCCAAGCCTATAAATAAGAAGGTATGTCTGTTGTTGTCCAATCCTAATTGTAAGAGGATAAATAAGTTATAACCTAAGCCCAAAAATAAGAGGTTCATGAGTTGTTATCCCATGCCCGAAAATGTTCAACTAGGGAATTTAATAAGAATGACATGTTATGAAGTTATTGGTAGGTGTCCAGACATAATATTTTCTTTTCTTATTGTATTCCATAAATTCTATTTATTAATCCTATGTTATAATTTCATGGATTATCCTACAGATCCCCTTATGATTCATGTTTTCTGAACATCCGATCTCTATTTCAGAATTAATTTTAGGATCTTTGATTTTTAGGGTATGGTCTTATAATGTTATGATCACGTTCTTATATCCATATTCTCAATTTTATGCATGCATATATCCCTTTTGTACCCCTGGTGAGCATTCGAGATCACACATTTTTATGTTTTCTTTCCTATGAAATTAAGATATATTTTATTTATGATGTTAATAGGTATGGTTTTATACTTTTAGGGTAAAGTGGGGGATAATGTACGTCATTCATGTAACAGTCCACACACATCCAGGTTTCCAAAGGCACTAATCATATATATTATATGTGTGTATATTTGATTAATGTTTTTAGTATTCATAAAAATGTGATTTAATCTATATTTATGAAAATATATGTTAGATATATATAATTATATACTAAAAATTTTTGAACTCCTGAAAATACATGAGATAATGAAGTGAATTCACATATAAAATTGGTGAACTAAAATCTGTGTATGGAAATAAACCTGATAGGGAAGAATAACATTTGACTCAAAAGTATAACATGATATCATAAAATAGAAGTCTCATGAGTGATCATAGGGGAGAATAAAATAAATCATATTGTATCATGAAATCATAGAATCATAGGAAATTTGGAAGAAATATCTAACATGAGATTTGAATGAGTCATGTATAACTTCCTACACAATATCACATTGTGTAAAAAGTCTCATAATTGATTAGGTTAACTCTCCAATCCCACACATGGTGTATCGTGATAATACAAACATTAACCAATGAATTGTATAAATATATGGGCTAGTAGATAATAAATTATTTATGGTTACAGTTTGTGCAAAAGGGAATCAATACTAAGGCATACAAACATGATATTTCCATATAAAATAAATGGTTTAATAATCTTATCTTTTATCATATTCAAAAAAAATCATAATGAAGGAATTTGAGAGATGAAAATAAGATCTGTATTGAACTATCACTGTATGGAAGAATAATATTGGTATATATGTGAGAGAAATATAAACATAATTTATAATAAATACTTTCAAAAAATGATTGTCATCAATTTTGATGATATCATTAAAATATTAAAGGAATGATCTATTGAGAATAATACCCCTTTCAAATTGAAATGACATATTAAAAAACTGTCAATTTTTAAAGTATTAATAAAAAATCACTAAAATTTTACCATGGAAATATATAAAGTAGGCTTAAAATATTATAGTAGTAATAAAAGTTGGTAATTTGTCATATGTAGTATAAGTCAAAAGAAACATTCATTTTCCTCCATTTTAAAAATGATAAAATCTTCATAATTTGGGAAATGAAATGAAGATTCCTTTTTGACCAGTTTTTCAAAATTTAACAGTGGTTTAAAATGATTTTAAACATCATTTCATGAATTCCAAATAAATTCAGTATCTTTTATCTATCATATGGATATGGAAGAAGATTTATTTTCCATATAAGAGACAAATTAAGTCAACATATTATCATAATTACATAAGAATAATTAAAAAAAGGTTATAAAATGGACCTTTTACTTAAAAATATAATCTATTGAAAGAGGTGAATAAATTTAGAGGTCTTTTTAATCCAATTATCAAATTATTTTCTACAAAATAAATTATGGCATAAAAAACCTCATTAAAATGAAATTGAAACACAAACCCCTATAGATTTGGTAAATTTCATAACAAAAATAATTTGAATGAAGTAAATAGGTTTTTAAAAAATATCATGATTTTTTAGTATTCATGATATAAATTATAAAGGGAAAATTTATAAACCATTAAAATAATATACGTTCATAAAATAACATGTTTCTCATAGAATGGAGTTTTGAGACGAAACCCTTACCTTGAGTCTAGAATTTTTCTAGTATTTATTTCATATCATGAGAAATAAATTTAATTAATTGATTAACTAAAGTTAAATTCTATTATTAATAACTTATAAATAAAAAAATACATAATTTATTTCATTTATGTGTTTAATTACATAATCAGTTATGTCCACATCCATTGTTTTTGGGACGCTCAGATTAAAATTTCCAAACAAGATCAGTATGTTGACCACGGTAAAAATTAAAACATTTATCATCACAATAGTATTAATCATGATATAATTTTAATTTATTAACGTCAACAATTTTAAAACCAACCATGAAATATGGTTATGAAAAATGAAGTGTATAATAATATTATAGATGATTTGTTTTACATACACATGAGTAATGTTTCCTTTTTTTGATGATCATAATGGAAGTAAATTAAGTTTTATTTATCTATATATAATTATAATTATATCCTATATATCATTTTATGTATTTAAATACACTTATATATATGATCCACGTGACGAAATAATAAAAAATGAATTACTTTGCATCTTGAGGTGGTAGTCTGCTGTACTCAAAAATGTTGATATCATTTTACAATTGTATGGTAAGGGAAAAACGTATATGATATATTAATTTTAAAAAATTAATCATATTTACTGAATAAAATATGTAATCAGTAAATCCATCATCATTAATAGATATTATAGGGGATGGTGGAAATCAAATTACATTGGTTCGAGAGGATGTAGTCTTATTTACACAAAAATGTTTGTTCCATTTCCCATTAGATTTATGTAATGATAGATAAATAGTATAAAATAAATACAAAAACATATAATTATATAGAATATAGTTGTTTTATTTTATTGGAGTTTTGTGAAATACATTAATATGAAAATACAATATGGAAGAAAAATGAGGTATGTGAAGATGATTATATTCACCTAAAAGAACCTCCTTTGGATCTTTTAATAAGGACTATAAGGATAGTAATTTGGTTAAAATATATGATTTATAATAATTATTGGGATATTGGGGATATATTTTATTTTGGTTTTGTTGAACTAATTTTCTTGGGAGGTGTGAATTTTTGAGTGGAGGGGATTCCATTTATAATGGGGTAGGAGTGGCATTTTTGAAAATACCCAAAACTATTAAATCATGGGAAGTCACTTACAAAACATGTTCCACCAAAAAAATTAATTAATTGAGTCGAGTGGTGATATGGTAGAGCCAAAAATCCACAATTTAAAACCCACATGGTTTAAAAATTTATTTCAATTTACCTCTATGTTTACTCACTTTTACTATCACGAACTGGTCTATGATTCAATCTATCCAAACCATTGATTTGGTATGTGGCCTAACATGAATATAATTCCATATCTATAAAGACTATAAACTAGTGATGGGTGAAAAAATTTCACTTTTTCATAATGATTTCACTAATTGAAAAAATTATAAAAAATTCACATGAATCAAACATCACATAATGAACCATAACCATAGCTAAAATGAATACTTATAACACTAGTTAAACATTTTAAAAAATTAAACAAAATAATAATAATAACTGAATAGTAAGGGTATCCCACTAAAAAACACAAACTCTATCCAATAATTGGGCCATCGAAACCCTTCCATCACCATAAACATTTACTGGATAAGAACAATTACAAATGAATCCAGCATCACCACCATGAAGCATCACAACATTCCTATATCGAAAAAATCACTACATACACCCGAAGATGTATGTTTGTTCTCATCCAAAGAAAGGTATGATTATTACCAAAATAAATATTCCAAACCATTAAGTTATAAGATAAAGTAACATGAATGTTTTGAGAATGAAATTTGAAACATTATTAGTAAAAAAACACATAGAAAACATTTTCAATAGAATATTGAATTTAAATAAACATGAAATAAAAGTCCACCATATTATTATGGTAATGGAAATATACTAGGATAATCATGGGAAATCACTAAATTCCCTAGAACAAGTGGGACTATAGAAGCATCATAGTTCATTGAAACATGGTACCAAAACCAAGATCCACATCATCCCTATTCATGAGCCACTGGAGGGGAATACATCCCAATTTATGGTCGTTTCCAATTATAAATGTTTAGTATATTTTAATGCATCATTCCAACTACATGAGACCCAAATTATCCCCTCTGATCCAACTATAATTCCAGTCTTTTTCTACCCACCTGGATACCTAGGATTCTTTTTATGATCATCTTTATTTATTTGTTCACAAAAAACAATTCCTTTACATGCACATATATCCCCCCAAAAAACATAAGGAAACCATGATTTATCATTATAAAAAAACATTCAAATCCATATGTACACTAAATCCATTTAATAACATTTTTTCACCATTTAATAAATTTATTGAATGAATTGTGAGAGAACAATAAGGATTTACATATGGAACAAAAGAAATTTCTAGTGGAAATCCATCACTTAAGCCATAAACACAACAATTCATTAAAAACACATATCTAAACACTGAAATAATATATGGAACATATTAAAGAATAACATCAAGAACACTAAAATACTAAAACAATGTAAAATAAATTAAATCATTTACCCTAGCCTGAGAAACATCTATAATCCAGTGGAAATCCAATACTAAACCACAAGAGGACCGTATAAAAGCGAGATCAAACCATAAACACCGTGAATAAACTCAATAAAGTATGGTTCAACCCATTTTCTAAATACTAATCCAATAGATTAGGAAGATCCCTTAAAAAATTAAAACCCCAAGAAAAAGTATGAATCCAAGAAATAAGGGGATTACAAGATTATTTATAAAATAATCCATAGAAAATATACTAAAGGAAGGATGTGAAAGGTAACCAAGAGGGAGAGGAGGATGCACTTAGGGGAGGAAATAACGAGTGGAGAATAAAATACATGTGTTAACTACGAAACACCTATGTACTTAAATAAAAGAGTAATAATGGTTTTATAGTGGGAAATTCATGCCTATATGGTAGACTATGCCCCATAGAAATAATCTCTTGTCTGGTAACATGGATAGATACTTTCTTGTGTAGCCTGCAAAGTGCCTCTCTCCGGAGGGTACTATCTCTCCTTTGTTAGAACACAGTTTCAACTAACTGTATGCCAACCATACACCAACAGTTATAAAGTCAAAATTATCATATTTTGTATAAATAGCTCTAGATAAATCCATTTAAAAATGATAAGAACTAAATAATCTATAAAAATAACTAAAAATGAAATCATTCTTGTGAAAATTCTCCCCACCATGAAAACAGTCCTCCCTCAAAATTTCGTATTGAATTCTAATCAAAGAACAAATATGGTTACTCCAACTCAAGACAACAATTCTACTAACAAATATCATTCCCATAATTACCATATATCCCATGTAATCTGACCAATGGTATAGAATTCCCATGGAGCACATTCTATTGGGAATCCATAATTTGTATTGGCTGCTCATTCAGAAAAAAATCGCAATCCAATACCAATTACTCTAGATTTAGAATATGAGACAAGTCTTTATTATACATTTTCATCAGTGATATGTGGTACATGTCTTGAATTTATGTCAAATGAGATAATAAATCTTACTGGTATGACACCATAGAAACATGATCGATTATATTGAAAGGTCCAACAAACAATTGTTTAGATTCATTTTTTTATTAAGTTTTTTATGCAACAAATGAAGAGCCACCTTCAAAACACATGATCACCCAAAGATAATTCACGGTCTTGATGCTACTAATTGAAATATGATTATTGGTGACTCTACACTATTAACAATGACTATATGATCAAACATAGTTTATAAGACAACTCCTTAACAAGACATAGTCCCAATGAAGTGGTCTCGCCCACCTCTTACCAAAACCATGGTGACTGACATGACTAGCAATAAATTACCTCGAAAAGATTCATTATCATTGAGGATAGGTAACTATATTTATTTGGAAATTAATGAAATCCCATATTTTTATTACATAAGCCACTAAATTCAAACACACATTTCGAGATCATGTCTTCCAAAATCATATTTTCCCACTCTATCTATCCGTCCATTTGAGAATGGTATGACATACTCAATATTAAATTTGACCATGTTTTACTACGAAGGAATTCCAAAAAATTGCAATGTAAGATAGGGTTCCCTATCTGAAATTATAACTGAAAACTCACCATGAAGACTCATTATATCTTGAACATAAAACCGACCCAATTCTTCCATATTGGTTTAATATTTTATTAGAAAGAACTGTGAAAATTTGGATAGATGATCATACACAACCAAAATCATATTCCTTCCCCTTGGTTTATTCTATAAGATTAAGATGAAATCCATGGATAAATTATAAAAATTATAGGTAGAAATTTGTAAGGGGTCATTCCAACATAACGGCATCTGGTTCTCTTCTCTAACCAACTAACATGTATAAAACTATGATACAGAATATTATATATCTCATCCCATAACTCTCCACCAAAACTGATGATGCACGTAATAAATCATCTTGGTGGTTACGAGATTATTGGCACACTGAGATAGGTGTTATCTTGCATCACTTTGTTTCACAACATCAATGGTACCAACACGTGGCCATTAAAGAAAAAAACCACATCTAATGAAAAATACCATGCACCGGGAACCTCCCCACAAAAAAGTTGCATAGGTATCATGCACCACTCATCACTCGAATTATAGAGAAATAAACTCCAAGAGGGAGGTTTTATGATTAATTATATCTGAAAAATAGTCATCCACTATACTCCTTGGTCTCAAATTAATTTTGGGAAAAAATACCCATCACATTCCAATCATAACTAAACTCCTTCTAAGCTTTCACTAGTAACTTCATACTAAAAGAGTTTTCTACCACATTACCTCTCCATGAGGTGTTGAAAATATCATAATCAATCCCCTGAACGTTCTCCATCCAACTGAACTATCTCATATTATGATCCTTCTACGATGAAATGTAGACCAAACATTAAAGATTGGATTAAACCACAAATTTATCCCCGATGAGGTAGTGACACCATGTATTCAATTAATGAATCAGTACCAATAATTCAAGGTCATTGGATGGGTAATTATTCCCGTTTGGTCAGAGTTAGAGAGAACTATATGCCACCACTTTCTCATTTGGCATCAACACCCAGCCAACACCAAATCCAAAGGAATCATAATAGGCCTAATGTTACTTTCTATATTTTATAAAAAATAAAATTGGGTTCATGAACAATAAAAACTTAATATCCTCAAAATAATCATGGAACTCTAAACACCATTTTAACTTCACCGCTTTTTCAGTAAGCACTATCATGAGAAAATATAGTTGATAGAAATATGTAATGAACCATCTGTAATACACAAATAGTCCCAAATTATATTGACCTCAAAATTATTTTTCTAAAGCTCCCAATACATGTAAGGACATCGACCTCTCCGGCCCATTCCTTTGTCAAAAAGAGGGTCTTGATGTGTTCTGGAGGGTAAAATGGACTTTTCCCACACTTTTCAGAATTTTGAAACTACACGCTGTGTAGTGTGAGTACAGGCCGTGTACCCCCTCTCCGTGTATACCCCGTGTTGAAGGTTTTTTCCTTACTATGTGAAATAATTGGGTACACACCATGTACCCCAAACTACATGCTGTGTAGTCCCTCTCAGCATACACGTTACCCTCAAACCGTGTTTTGACTAGTCAACAGCCGTGTGCCTTGTGGGAGATGTGTCCTTACCTTGTGAAATAAATTAGTACACTCCGTGTAGCTAATAATACACGCCGTGTAGTCCCTCCCCACGTACGCGTTACCCTCAAACTGTGAGTTGACCAGTCAACAGCCGCATACCGCGTTGAAGGTCGTGTTGGAAGTCGTGTGGTGGTCGCGGGAAATGGACAAGTACACGCTGTTTACCATAAGGTACACGCTGTGTAATTTGTTTTCACGCCTATAAAAGGAGTGGTCCCATCCTCCTTTTCAACACACCCCTATCCTCCCCTTTATTCTGATAAAATCTCTCCTAAGAGACTCGAATGCTCCTTTTTCTTCCATAACTTCTTCGTCCGAGATCCGATTTACAATCCGTTAGTGGCCACGGGATAGTAATGATGATGTGAAAATTCCGATCTTCGATATGTTTTCCTTCCTTTGGACTTTCCTTTCCAACTTCCACCCGAAGAGGTTTTTTTGGGATTTGACGGAAGTGAAAGACGCTGACAGACGTCTTCTAAATTTGATACGGGGCAGTGTTGTGATTAGAACATGTTGAGGTAGAGATCTTACCTTCGTCTCTATAAATTGTGCATCATGTGGGGTGGGTATCCTCTTGTTTTCACGAGAAACGATTGATCCTTTAAATGAAGATAATAACTAGTTAAATAATGGGGATGAGAAGTTGTGAATGCAGTTACCTTATTTATATCTTATGATAATATGTTGTGAATTGAATCAGATTCTGCCTAGTGAAAATCACAGTCGTTGGGGACCTTTGCTTGGGAAATTAAATGTTTACCTATCTTTCTAGACAATTTTTTGAATGGAACTTTGTTGAATATGGAATTTGGATAATCACGTAAAGTTGGCTGATTGAAAATCTGGAACCCTTGTGTGATCACCTCGATTGAAAAAAATGGAATAATGAACATGTGGGTGTTGTCTTGGATACGTGGCATGTGATGGGGGTGTTTTGTGGGTTGTTGTGGATTGGGTGAGCAGTAGGGCTGCAGTTTTCTTGGTTGTGGGTTTGTGTGAATGATATGTGGGTAACGGGCAGTGGGGATGCGTTAAATGGAATAAAAGAGATAATGGTGTACGGGTTTTGGTGTGGTTGTGGTTATGGTGGTTGGTAGCGGGGCTTCAGGGATGGGTTTGAATGTGAGAGAACTATGGGTTGTAAATAATAAATAATAAGTGGAAGAGTTAATGAATGATGGGTCATGGTAAGGGAACGGGATTAATAATCAATGGGTTGGTTGGTTAATAAGAAGGGACTTGTTTGTGTTGTTTGTGTTATCCTAACTTGATTTGGGGATGGCAGGGATATGTTTTATGAATGATTGATACGGTTGGTTGCGGTTGATTTCCCAGTAGTTAAGGAACAAATAAACCAATTCTGCTGAAACATGAAAACCTAAATGGGGTTGGGGTTGTTTGTGGTTTGCATGCTTCGTAGTAGCAGTGTCGAGGCACGTGCTCAGTTCTCTATTTAGATACCCTAGGTTGGGCTGAGTGTTTGGTATATATATATATATATATATATATATATATATATATATCTTTGTGTTTTATCACACCCCACCCATGTTGATCACTTAGTGCCTAACTCTCCCATTTCATGGGAGATGGTGTTTCCCCTTAGTTACTAGCTCATTCCAGCTCCTTCTTCCCTAGGATGTGATGGCTTGAGGTGACCATACACCCAAGACTCTTCGGATAGGTTTCAATTGGGGTGGTTTAGCCCATGACTCTTTGGGTAGGTATTACTATTTTTTCCCAAGAACCTTCGGGATGAGGCCCATATGTGTGCGGGCGGGATACATGGTTATGAGGCATGGGTGTGTGCGGGAGGGATATGTGGTTGTGAGGCCCCGGTGTGTGTGGGAGGGATACGTGGTTGTGAGGCCCAAGTGTGTGCGCATGGGATATGCGGTTATGAGGCCCAGGTGTGTGCAGGCGGGATACGTGGTTGGGAGGCCCAGGTGTGTGCGCGCGGGATACGTTGTTCTGAGGCCCAGTTGTGTGTGGGCGGGAAGAGTGTGGTAATGTCAGGACGTTCTCCGTTAGGAAGAGCAGCTAGATTGTGGGGGATAATGGTTCGGGGTACCCAATACTCTTGTTCTTATAAACTACTAGATGTTGTGATTGTGTTTTGGTGAGTGTTGCTGGTGAGGTTGGGTGGATAGAATTTATTGTTAGGTTTCTTCTGTTATTCTCACGTGGCATTAGGATGTCTCCCTACTAGTGCATGAGAGCTTTAGGTTTCCCTACTGATTATATTGAATGCTCACCCTACATTTACTTTTAGGTTTCCAGGAGAACTACTGGGGCCGTGCGGGACCCTACTAGTCGTGACAATTGGAGTTGCTGCAGTTTGATGTACTTGTTTCTTTTGGTATTGTACTTTTGAGCTTTCTTATACTTTTACCTTGTTTTAGAACTATTTAAACATGCATGTGGGATTGGTTTGGGTTATTTCTATACACTTATTCTTTTTCTTTTTTGTGGTTGACTTGTCCTATTTCCTGATCTTAAATAATAAAAAGGGTAATGCCTCCCATATTTGTGAAAACTCATACCCTTCCTGCTAGTCGCCACCCCGAGGCCTACTGGAGGCGGGACACAGGGGGTCATTATCTCTCTTTCACCATTGCCAGCTTAGGAGGGGCATCTTTGGTGGGAGGGGGTCATGACAGAATGGTATCAGAGGTGATGGTTGAGAGATAGGATGGAGTCTAAAGTTATGCATAGTGAGGATTTCATGGGATGGTAGGGAAATAGTGTTGGTTAATCTTGGTGTGTGACATGGGCCAGGGAAGACCGGCTAGGACACATGATTTTAGGGCCCCCCGTGATCCGATGTAAGGACTCTGAGCCTACCGAATAACCATGTGAGACTACATTTATTGTAGGGTAGAGATCCTAGGGAAGGTACATGCATCATAATGATTGTGTTTTACTTGATTTGGGTGTTCTGGGAAAGAAATTTAATAAAATGATAAAATCAAACCCTGTAAAATTTCTTTACTACTTGGGCTTAGGCGATATTTGTTTACCATACAGCTATGGCACCTGGATTTCGTCCACATGTGACTTAGACAGCTGAGGCCCAGTAGATCCAGGCAGTCGATCAGTTGAGGATTGACCTAGAGGAGGAAGATAGCCAGTGGAAGAAGACTCTCTGTTCTTTCCAGCAGCAGAACCTCAAGAAGTACGAGGGTAACACTTCGGATATGGAGACGGAGGGGTGGATTGAGGAGCTAGGGATTTCCTTTACCTTGATCCGTGCTCCGAGGGAGTAGTGGGTTCCCTTAGCAGTCATTCAGTTGAGAGGTGCTGCATGATAGTGGTGGACACTCTACCTCAGAGAGAGGATAAAGGCATAGGATTCGTAGGCTGACTTTGAGAAGGAATTCTGAGAGGAATTCCTTTCTTCCATGATCAAGGCGGAGAAGCAGCAGGAGTTACTCTCCCTCCAACAGGGGAGTATATCAGTATGAGAGTTGGGGATCAAGTTCAAGGATCTCCTACGCTTTTCTCTGGATCTCTTTCTGGATAAGGAGTCTCGAGCAAGACATTTGGATGAGGTGCTTCATCTTTCTCTCCAGTATGTTGTCACCCTCTTCACCCTTCTGACGTACATGGCAGTACAGAAGAAGGCAGAGTTTGTAGAGAGTATGCACTCACTGGGAGGTGAACCATGTGAGGGGTTTCATCCAGGTTCATCGAACAGGAAGGAAGTCAGCAGTAGTTCTCCTATGACGGGACCTTCCAGGTTCAGGCTAGTGGGGAACATGCCCCTGCAGTTCAAGTTCAGATCTTCAGGTCCTCGTCCCTTTTCAATGATCCTAGGATTGAAGTGTTTTTCTTATAGAGGTTTCGGGAACATTCAAAGTCGATGCCCGACCCGAGCTTAGTTCGGTAGAGGTGGGTAGGTTTAGCACCCACCTCAGCAGCACCAGTTGCCAGCGAGGCCCTTCCAACAGCAGCAGGACCATGCTCCTCTGAGGGAAGACTTTGCGGGAGGAGGCCGACCTCAGGGTGCTCCTCAGGGACCTCAACTAGGGCATGGTCAGGGAGGTGGAAAACATCAGAGAGGGAGAGGAGCTGCGTGTGGACAGTTGTATATAGTAGAGTTGGCATCTTTAGCAGGACCATATGTGGTACGAGGTACGATTTGTTTGTTCATAACTCTTGTTTCTGCTTTTTTCAATTATGGAGCTTCACACTCCTTTTTTTGCACCTGGTCCAGCCCATGATTTAGGACTAGACATAGAGAGACTTTCCATACAACTAGTGCTGAGTACACTAGTTGGAAGCCAGACCAGCATATCTTGTGTTTGCTGGGGATATGGGCTAATGTTGGGACCACATCGATCTAGTGGGGATCTTCTATTGCTACAGATGCAGCCATACGATGTCATCCTAGGCATCGACTGGTTGTTTTCTGTTAGTGCCGTTATTGACTGATTCCGGAGAAGATTTGTGTTCTCTGACGTGGATGGGCAGCGTGTATCTTTTGTTGGTGATAAGAGCTATCATGTGGGAAGCCAGCGTGTGGAGCCTCTCCTTTCTTTGTTAGGTTGGTTATCAGTGGTTCCAGCTAATACAGAGATTCCAGATGTCCCAAAGGTTGTTGGGGAGTTCCTCGATGTTTTTCTCGAGGAGGTTGTGACTCTACCCCCCCCCCCCCCCCCACCCGACGTGATGTTGTGTTCGGGATATACTTAAAGCCTAGTGCCCATCCGATTTAAATAGCCCCTTATCGGATGGCACCTTCGGAGTTGCGGGAGTTGCAGATTCAGATTGACGATCTGATGGAGAAGGGTTTTGTTCGACCCAGCATGTCGCTATGGGGTGCTCTAGTTTTGTTCGTGAAGAAGGCAGATGGTGGTCTCAGGTTATTCATAGACTACCAAAGGTTGAACCAAGTAACGGTCAAGAACTGTTACCCCCTTCCAAGGATAGATGATCTCTTCGACTAGCTGAGGGGAGAAGGTTGGTTTTCTATGATTGATCTACGATCGGGGTATCATCAGCTGAGGGTGAAGGACGGTGTCATCTCGAAGACGGCATTCAGGTGCAGGTATGGGCACTTCAAGTTTTTAGTGATGCGTTTTGGAGTTACGAAGGCACCAGCTGTGTTCATGGGAATTATGAACATTGTCTTCCGAGAGTTTCTGGACCGGTTCGTCATTGTGTTTATAGATGACATCCTAATCTACTCAATATCAGAGGGGGAGCATGTTGAGCATCTCAGGGCAGTCTCATAAGTCCTTTGACACCACCAGCTCTATGGGAAATAGTCGAAGTGTAAGTTTTTGACAAAAGAAGTTAACTTCCTTTGGTATGTAGTGTCTCAGCATGGAGTGTCAGTGGACCCGTCGAAGGTGGAGGCAGTTGTTACATGGGCGGCACCCAAGAGCGTGGTGGAAGTTCGTAGTTTCCTGGGATTGGTAGGTTACTATCGAAGGTTCGTTTAGGACTTCTCCCCAGTTGCTGCTCCATTTACAGATTTGACTAGGAAGAACCAGGTCTTCCTATGGAGCGAGAAGTGTCAGAAATCTTTCGACTACCTGAAGGAGAGGTTGGTCAGTGCTCCAGTTCTCAGGTTCCCAGAGGAAGGGTTGTTGTATGAGGTGTTTTGTGATCCTTATGGCTTTGGTCTAGGGTGCGTGCTAATGTATAAGAAGTGAGTGATCTGTAATGGGTCTAGGAAGTTGCGCCCCCACGAGCGTAACTATGCCACCCATGACCTGGAGCTTGTAGCAGTAGTGTTCGTACTAAAGTTTTGGCGACATTACCTCTTTGGGGAGTGCTTTGTGGTCTTCTCAGATCACAAGAGCCTGTGTTATATCTTCTCTCAGCGTGACCTAAACATGAGGTAGTGGAGATTGGTTGAGTCTCTCAAATACTATGACATCGAGATCTCATACACTAAAGGTAAGGGCAATGTTGTGGCTGATTACCTGAGTAGGAAGTCTCATAAGGAAGTGGTTCAGGAATACGCTGATGTTGGGAAAGCGATTGGAGAGTTGGCTGCCTTGCACTTGGATGCAGTGGTAGAGGGTGTTAGTGGCTATTTGTTTCAGATGACGGTGATGTCCTCCTTGTTGTAGCAGGTGGAAGAGTCTCAGTGGGGGTACACTAAGGCGGAATTAATGTGGGATCGTTTCGATCAGGGAAACACTCCAGAGGGATGGTCAGAGGACAGCCGACATCAGATGCTTTTCTATGGAAGGTTGTTTGTTCCGGAGGCGATGCATGATGGATTTCTCCGTGACTTCCATAGCTAAGCCTTAGCGGTACTTTCAGGAGTTTCAAAAATGTACTAAGGACTGAGGGAACCATTTTTGTGGCCCGTGGTGAAACGGGAAGTGGCAGAGTTTGTGGCTAGATGCCTAGTGTGTCAGCAAGTGAAGGATGAGCACCGTGTTCCCAGGGGTTTGTTGCATCCTTTAGATGTCCCCAAGTGGAAGTGGGATAACATATCTATGTACTTTGTCATAGGACTACCCAGAGCTCATGGTGGTCATGATGTTATCTGGGTGGTGGTGTATCGTCTGACGAAATCAGCTCACCTCATAGAAATTAAGGAGTTGGGTACAGTGAGTACCTTAGCACATAAGTAACTAGATGAGGTGGTGTGTTTGAAATGAGTTCTGAAGACTATCATCTCAGACTGGGAAACTAGGTTTACCTCACGAGTCTGGAGGGGGTTACAACATTCTTTTGGAACCCAGCTACACCTTAGCACTGCTTTTCACCCCGAGACCGACGGGTTGATAGAGCGGACTATCCAGATGTTGGAGGACATGCTGCAAGCATGCATTCTGGATTTCGGAGGATCATGGGTACGACACTTGCCTTTTGTAATGTTTTCCTAAAACAACAGTTTCCACTATACTATTGGCATGGCACAATTTGAGGCCTTGTATGGAAGACCATGTCGTTCACCGATTTTCTAGGCAGAGGTTGGTGAGACAGGTGCTCTTGGGCTAGAGGTAGTGCAGAGACCCACAGAGAAAGTCCACCATGTATGTGAGAGGATGAAAGTGGCTCAAGACCGATAGAAGTCTTATGTTGATTGTCGGATGAGTCCCTTGGAGTTCGAGGTTGGAAATCATGTGTTCTTGAAGGTTTTTCCCTTGATGGTGGAAGCAGAGGTTTGGGAAAGGGACCATGCTCCCACCTAGGTTCATCGTACCTTTTGAGGTGCGGAGGAGAGTTGGAGAGGTGGCATATCAGATAGCCCTGCCTCCTCAGTTGGAGAAGGTTGATGACGTATTCCACGTCTCCCAGCTTCTTCTGTACTTACACGACGACTCTCATGTTATCGACTGGGGAGAGTTAGATATGGGAGACGATGGGACCTTTGAGGAATGACCAGTCGGAATTGAGGATTGTAAAAAGAATGTGCTTTGTGGATGAACCATTCCGTTGGTTCGTGTGTTGTGGAGGAATGGAGGCCTTGACGGGATCACATGGGAGCGGGAGGCCCAGATGCACGCTCAGTACCCAGAGTTGTTCTGGCTTGTGATTTATTTGTTTTTCTGAGCTTTGTTTTGATGTTTTAATTTTTACATTTGATATATGGAATGCTTGGCTTGTCGTTTATGATACCTTTTGTTTCTTTGTTCTCTGGGAGTGTGTAACATGTTCGGGCATGTGGGGAATGGAAAAACATGATCCTTAATCGAGACACATTAATGCGGACGCGATTGAACCCGTGCAGGTGAGTCATTACCGCCTAAAGCGGATAATATCTCGACATAGGAAAAGGAATTTTCCCCAAACCATGTGTTAGGGCAGTTTGTGGGTTGTGCGGTGTTGGGGGCAGTGTGATTTGGAAAATCCTAATGTATGGAAGTGGGAAGACCAGATTTCTAATTGAGACACATTAATGAGGATGTTATTAAACCCATGTAGGCGAGTCAGTGCCGCCTAAAGCAGATAATATCTCGACATAGGGGATGGAATTCCGAACACCTATAATTATGGTTGATGGTTGGGTTCCTGTTATAACAAGAGCCCTAAGAGGCATCTTTTTGGGTTCTTCTGGGATGGTTTTGAATTCTCGGGGATGAGAATGTTTTAATAGGTATCTGATGTAATGGCCCAGACCTCTCTGTCCCATTCCTTTGTCAAAAAGAGGTTCTTGAAGTGTTATAGAGGGTAAAATGGACTTTTCCCACACTTTTCAGAATTTTGAAACTACGCGCCGTGTAGTGTGAGTAAACACCGTGTACCCCCTCACCGAGTATACCCCGTGTTTAAGGTCGTGTCATTAACATGTGAAATAATTGGGTACACGCAGTGTACCTCAAACTACACACCATGTAGTCCCTCCCTGCGTATGCATTACCCTCCAACCATGTGTTGACCAGTCAACGGCCATGTGACGTGTGGGAGCCATGTCCTTACCGTGTGAAATAAATGAGTACACGCAGTGTATCCAATTCTACATGTTGTGTAGTCCATCCCCGCGTACGTGTTACCCTTAAACCGTGTGTTGACCAGTCAACGGCCACGTACCGCGTTGAAGGCCGGGTTGGAAGTTGCGTGGTGGCCGTGTGAAATGGCCAATTACACGCCATATACCATAAAGTACATGCCATGTACATTTGTTTTTCATGCCTATAAAAGGAGGTGTCCCCTCCTACTTTTTCAACACACCCCTCTCCTCCCCTTTCCTCTGAGCAGAGCTCTCCCAAGAGACTCAAAGGCTCCTTTTTCTTCCATAACTTCTTCATTCAAGCTCTGATTTACGATCCGTCAGCGGCCACAGGATCGTAACGGCGAGTCGGAACTTCTAAGCTTGGATACGTTGCCTTTACTTAGCACTTTCCTTTCCAACTTCCACCTGATGAGGTTTTTCTAGGATTTGACATAAGTGACGGACACCGACAGACGTCTTCTAAATTTTATATGGGGGAGTGTTGTGATCAGAACCTGTTGAGGTAGGGATCTTACCTTCATCTCTCAAAATTGTGCATCGCACGGGGTGGGTATCCTCTTGTTTTCACGAGAAATGGTTGAACCATTAAACGAAGATAATAACTGGTTAAATAACGGGGATGGGAGTTGTGAATGCTGTTTCCTTATTTATATCCTATGATTATATGGTTTGGATTGAATCATATTCTTCCTACTAAAAATCACGGTCGTTGGGGGGCTTTGCTTACGAAATTAAAAGTTTTCCTATCATTATGGATCATTTTTTGAATGGAACTTTGTTTAATGTGGAATTTGGATAATCACGTAAACATGGCTGATATAAAATTTGGAACCCTTGTGTGATCACCCTGGTTGAACAAAATGGAATAATGAACATGTGGGTATTGGCTTGGATACGTGGCATGTGATGGGGGTGTTTTGTGGGTTGTTGTGGATCAAGTGAGCAGTGGGGTTGTGGTTTGCTTGGTTGTGGGTTAGTGTGAATGATATGTGGGTAACTGGAATTGGGGATGCGTTAAATGGTATTAGAGGGATAATGGTGTATGGGTTTTAGTGTGGTTTGTGGTTATGGTGGTTGGCAGTGGGGCTGCACGGATGGGTTTGAATGTGAGCGAACTATGGGTTGTAAATAATAAATAAGAATTATAATAGTTAATGAATGATGGGTCACGGTAATGGAATGAGATTAATAGTCAATGGGTTGGTTGGTTAATAAGAAGGGACTTGTTTTTGTATATTGTGTTTTCCTAACTTGATTTGTGGATGCCGGGGATATGTTTTACGAACGATTGGTATGGTTGGTTGCAGTTGTTTGCCCAGTAGTTAAGAAACTAATAAAATGATTCTGTTGAAACATGAAAACCTAAATGGGGTTGGGGTTGTTTGTGGTATGCATGCTTTATAGTAGCAGTGTCGAGGCACGTTCTCAGTTCTCTGTTTAGAAGCCATAGGTTGGGATAATTGTTTGATATATATATATATATATATCTTTATCTTTGTGTTTTCTCACACCCCACCCATGTTGAGCACTTAGTGACGAACACTCCCATTTAATGGGAGAGGGTGTTTTCCCCTTAGTTACTAGCCCCTTCCTGCTCCTTCTTCCCTAGGCCGTGATGGCTTGAGGTGACCATACACCCAAGACTCTACAGGTAGGTTTCGATTGGGGTGGTATAGCCCAAGACTCTTCGGGAAGGTTTTACTATTTTTTCGCAAGAACCTTTGGGATGAGGCCAAGGTGTGTGCGGGAAGGATACGTGGTTGTGAGGCCCAGGTGTGTGTGGGATAGATACGTGGTTGTGAGGCCCAGGTGTGTGCTGGTGGGATACGTGGTTGCGAGGCCCAGGTGTGTGCGGGCGGGATACATGGTTGTGAGAATCAGGTGTGTGCGGGTGGGATACGTGGTTGTGAGGCCCTGGTGTGTGCGGGCAAGAAGAGTGTGGCAGCTTCAGGATGTTCTCCGTTAGGAAGAGCAGCTAGATAGAGTGGGAAAATGGTGTGGGGTACCCAATACTCTTTTTCTTATATACTACTACCTGTTGTGATAGTGTTTTGTTGAGTGTGGCTGGTGAGGTTGGGTGGATAGAATTCCTTGCTAGGGTTCTTCTGTTATTCTCACGGGACATTAGAATGTCTCCCCACTTGTGCATGAGATCTGTAGGTTTCCCTATTGAGAATACATGTATTCCCACCCAATGTTTACTTTCATGTTTCCAGGAGGACTACCAGGGTCGTGCGGGACCCTACTAGTCGGGATAGTTGGAGTTGTTGCAGTTTGCTGTACTTGTATCTTTTGGTATTGTACTTTTGAGCTTTCTTGT
Source organism: Viscum album (assembly GCA_963277665.1). NCBI lineage: Eukaryota > Viridiplantae > Streptophyta > Magnoliopsida > Santalales > Viscaceae > Viscum > Viscum album. Next base: position 671,402,819 of record OY728157.1, on the reverse strand, counting down.
ACTTGTACACTGTTTCAGAACTATTTAAACATGCATGTGGGATTGGTTTGGGTTATTTCTATACACTTTTTCTTTTCTTTTTTTGTGTTTGACTTTTCCTATTTCCTGATCTTATAAAATAAAAAGGGTAATGCCTCCCATATTTGTGAAAACTCATACCCTTGGTGCTAGTCGCCACCCCGGGGCCTATTGGAGGGGGGACGCGGGGGTCATTATCTCATTTTCACCATTTCCAGATCAGGAGGGGAATCTTTGGTTGGAGGGGTCGTGACAATACATCACATCAATAATCTTCTCTGGGTTCAACAAAACCCCTCATTCTGAGATCACATTACCTATAAAATTAGCCTCTCAAATATAGAATACGATATTTGAAAATCTAACATATAAGAAATAGTCTCTAAGTGCATCCAAAATGATCCTATAGTGCCCCTAATTGTGTTCCTTGGTTTCTTACTAGACTATGATTTAGTCTAATAATACCTCATAAAATCTGTCAAGGTACTGGTAGAACACCCTGTTCATCAATACCATAAAGGCTGTGGTAGAATTTGTTAACTCAAAATGCATGAAAAAATACTATAAGTGGGATTTCCTAATTTTAATGGATTTTTTCATAACATCCTCTTCTATAACACATTATTAGTTATACCCACAACACAAATCAACCTTATATAATGACATTTCCCCCTGTAGCTGATTAGAGTGGTTGAAAATGTGGGGAATTTGGTATTTTTTTCGTAATTATCACCTTATCTAGATTCATTTAATCAACACATAATCGGGTAGATCCGTCATTATTCACTGAAATAAATAATACTGTATTTTATTGTTAGAATCATTTGATAATGAATCCTAATAATGACAAATCATCCAACTATATCATTAATTTCTTCAACATTGTGGGGTCCATATGGTTGGAGGGAATTATAACAACCCAAAATTAACATACTTGAATACAAAATCATTTTATATGAATATACATCACATTTAAAATGTTCATACCTAAGGAACATAAAAGTATTGTGTCTTTTGAAACATAGAACAAGTTATTCCAACATGGTGAAATATCTTAAATTATTGCCACAATGATCTTTCCCTTTAGTAAATCAAGTTAAATCCATTCATCATTACTTGGAGAAAGGAAACATAGTAATGGGGTGTGATAAGATGCACAATAAGGGTAAACAAGAGTGAAATATAGGAATAAACATGATAATAAAGGTTTTATAATGTGTTATAACATTAGAGGAACATACCCTGCATGTCAAATCATATAAACCTGAATCATTCTAAAAATATAGTTAGTTCGTTATACATGAATCGTAAGTGAATCAATAGAAAAATCCATGAGAGCTTCATATAGGAATAAGACATTCTCTTTTGGAGTACACATAATAAAATTAAATCCTATATCATGTATACCTAATAATATCTTCATAACATGTTACGCTTGGAATAATAACTCATGCACTAGTTTCGGGTATAGGTCGCCCCCCCCCCCCCCCGTGCCCTCCTGTTCTAGTCTTAGGATAATCTCTTGTATACCCACTTGTCATAGTATTAGGATTCCTTACCATGTACGATATTGATTTGGTATTTGGATTCCCTACCATGTACCCTCTTGTGTTGGTCTTGGGTTTCCCTCCCATGTACCCTATTTATGGGATACCGATTCCATATTTTGACCCTTTGTTTGATGCTTCTAATTCACTTATCGGCATCATCTGAATTTAGGCATGGGATTTCCTCCTATGTACCAACTTTTTTTTGGGGATGGGATTCCCCCATGTGTACCCCCTTAATTAAAGCATGGGATTCTCTCTTGTGTACCCTCTTGTTTCAAGATTTTAGATTCCCTATCGTGTGCCCTCTTGTTTCATGCATGGGATTTCATCTCGTGTACTCTATTTTTTGGGGGTTGGAATTCTATCATGTGGACCCTCTTTTTTTGATTATAATTTTCTTTATTATTTCATTCTAGGAAATCCTTCGCACGTACCCTTCGATCTCCTAAAACATTTATTGTTACCCAATACATCGGAGGGATATCTAGGTACCACCATTCATATAATGATATCATATATGAATGTCCCAAAATATAAAAAACATTCATCATATCATAACCCCTAAAATGTAATGGGTATCATTAACATTTCATCGCATGATAACATATAGAAACAATATTGGGCTAATAATCATTTCATTGAAACATAACCCATGTAAAGATTCAGGTTTGAAAAGCATATAACTAGTGGAAGAGAAATTGGTAGCCTAAATATCATTCCATAAATAGATAAAGCACTTATAAAAAATTATGAATGGTATTATATGACCATATCCCCAGTAATGAATAAATTATAAAAAAGTATGAAATATAATATGGAGAACAATTTGAAGGATCATATGTAACATTTCTATGAAAAATATCCTTTCTTTGAATTTCCATTTCATTAAATAATTTTAAAAAACCATTTTATATAAAGAAGGATAGGTAATTTCATTTAAATCATTTCTTGAGGAAAATATCTGTTCCATTGTGATAAAATTTATGTTCAAAAAATAAATCATTTTGGAACCATTCTTATTGAAAATCTCATTGTAGAATAATAGTGTAATAATAAAAACAATTAAAATTCATTTTTCTTTGGAAATGTTTTAAAAACAGCTAAAGAAATATCAAAAAAAATTATAATATTCTTCATTCAATATTTAATTTGAAAAGATATCAAATAATATTTAAAAAAAATAAAAATATTAAAATATTTTTCCTTGAAAATGAACCTAATATTTGTTTTATAAAATTGAAAACATTTTTTTTTAATTCTAAATAAAACATATTTTTGATCGAAAGGAAAAGTGATGTCAGATTTTATTAATTTAATTCTAAATTATCTTAAGTAAAAATGAGTGAAAAAATTGTAATAATACATATATAAATCATGACCAACAATAATTCAAAAAATATTATTAGTGTTCTTGAATGATAGATCACAATGTTTCATCAATTGAATAATAATCAGAAAAAATCTCGATAAATGATGATATTATTGAAATGAACTCTTTCCACATAGTAACATTGATTTATACTACTCATGGAAAAAAGTAAAATTAAATTAAATTTAAAATATAATGTAAATAAAAAAATATATGTGATAATATTTCTGCGGTTAGTTCATACCCCACTTCTAAAAATATAATTTCACAATATGGATTGTGTCTTAAGGAAGGAAAATTGAGACAAAATTAATTTATTGATTTGCTAAATTTATAAACAAAAACCAAAAAAATATAGATAATAAAATTGATAATTAAATACACAAAAATTTATGGATATGGATTGTATATTTCATTAAGAGGAATTATATACATCACACAAAATGTGAGTGGTGAATAAGGTATAGGTCTCGTAGAAGAAAAGGGATACTAGAAATATGCTTAAAATTGAGTAACATTTGAATCATGATAAAAATGAAACAATAAAATAAATTGAATCTTATAATATAAAAAAATTAAAATAATGATGTAACATGTAATTTGGTGGTATACACACAACACAACTAAAATAAGTGATGAACATATAATATATCTGACAGAAATAAATGTGAGATGAGAAAAAACACACCTTAGGTGTTGACTTTAATAATACATGTTGAAATGCCATGTATAATGTATATAGAATTATTATATACACACCACAGAACCCTATTGTTATATATAATAGCATATATGATTTTTTATGACATTAAATTATCATTTTTATAAAAACTCAATGTTAATGTTTTGTTTCTGGTAATATCCTCTTTGTATTTTGTATATGTTTTGGCTTTTTATTCAAAATACCTTTACATAGATCACAGTTTTCATATTTATATAATTTAAAACAAAATATTTATATCATATATATTCAATATATTTATTTTTTATAATTATCTATAAAATATTGAAAAATGGAATGGAAAACACTATTCATGGAGACAGTAGGCCGTACGTATGCCTCAACACTGTTTCTACTTTATTATTATATTGAAATAAAAAATTAAATTATATATATATATAATATTATTATATTAATATTATTATTTCATATATACTATATAATTTCCTTAACCACCAACCATAATAAACTCTATATAATGTATGAACAAATCACATCAATTTATAGAGGTGGTAGTTTACACGTCCACAAACGATGTTATCATATTTATAAAAAATAGAAAAAATGTATGATCATATAATACATAAAAAATATAGAATAAATCATAAATTTAACATCTAATATATTAAAATATATTTTCCATCATTATTTCCATCGATGATGGGTTGTAAAATAAAGACGAACAATATCTTTTTAAGAGGAATTTATCTACTGTACAATCTAACAGAAAGTTAATTATCCATTATATGGGAATTTGTGTGAGTGTTGGTCAAACCCTAAAATTAAAAACATATTATTATAAAAATGATACATAATTTAATATATAATCATGTAATTAGAATAGTTTATGGGGTGGAGAATTAAAATAAAACACAAAATCTTATGGAAGGATGTTACCTCTTCTTTGGGTAACTCCTCTTGGTTTTCACAAAAGGTATTACTTTGATGGATTTATGACAAAATTGAGGATTATTGGACAAAGGTAGATATATTTAAAGGATATATGGTAAGGTTTTTTTATTTCCAATGTTTCCTGAGAGCTGTGAGGAAGTCATGGTGTGGGGGTGAGTTCCATTTTATAGTGGATGGGGTTTCATTTTTATAAATATAAAAAGGTAGGAACTATTGAGAGGTCTCCCATACATCAAGTGTATCCAATAATTTTTATGTTTTATAAACAAGGGGATGTTGTCTAAAAATGTATTGAATATGGATTTTGATAACTCTATAGATCATTTACCCCTTTATGTTAATTTTTCATCACTAAAAAACATGTTTTACCTAAATCACAATTATAAATTTTAATTACATTGACTAATAATTGTAGTAAAAAAATTTTTTTACCATATTATAAATTATAATTTATTATTATTAAAAATATTTAAGCCATTTTATCAAATACTAACCACAATATTTTTCTAAATTAACTTAAAATTAATCCCAAAGTCAGGATGATATGACACATTCTTGAAGTAAAGTGGCCAAAAAGATTGGAATTTATTTATATTCGCATTCAATGTGGAATTGGTTCCAATGAAAAATATTGAATTAATTTATATATATTAAATATATTATAAATTATATTCAAATTAAAATATAATTTAACTATTTTACTAAATTAAGAGAATATGCAGTATTTTATAAAGATTCAGTGTTTTTTTTACAATTGATTAATAAATGAAACTTCTCTGAAAAAAAATCATAAAATATAAGTTTTTATTTTCTTAATTTAAAATTATAATTTATTTTTTCCCAAATATATGATAAATGTTTCAAAAATATATTTCAAATTGGTTCTCTATTATAAGTGGTAAAATTTCATTTTATAAAAATACTTCTTTTTATTCATAAAATTAGATTTATTCTTATTTTATACATATCAAATATATTTTATGAGTATCAAAAATTTGATTGAATTTATTAAATTTAATTTTATTATAAAAAACTATTTAATGTTGTTTTTTTAATTTATTATGATAAAATTGTGTGTGTACATAAAAAATGGTTTTCTTAGAAATGAAATTCTTTAATTCATAATTATTATTACATTATTTTATAATGAATGGTTATCCAATGGTATTATTTTATATACATTCGTAAACCATAACATTGAAATTTAGATAACCATATTTGTAACATCCCTTATAATGGATTGGTGATAATTGTAAAAATACATTAATAATAATATTAATAGTAAATTATATTTTTTTAAAAATTGGTCGTGTGTGTACTTATATATATTGAAGTGGCACAATGTTTTGCATAACACAATCCAAACATACTATCTAATATACCAAAAAACTCTATTCATTTCATGTAGTGTGGAATCTACTTGGTTTTATGTATAATTCATGATAAATTTTGTTCATTTATATAACAAAAGATATATTGGATGTTTTGTGAAATGAAAAATATCAGATAGATTACATTAATTCCCAAAAAAATGAAAACATTTGTGTATAACATTATAAACCAATAAAAATTTAAATTTTCCTCAGAATTTTATTGTGTTAATAGAGTATAAATTCATGAAAGTACCTTTTATAGAAACACATATCATAAAAAATAATACATAAACATCCCTTGAAATGAAAAGTTTAATCCATACTTGTTAACCAATGTAACTCATAACTACGTCCCCAAGAAAGAGAACATAGGTTGGGAGTGAATATTAGACTCGAATGAAAAACATAAATATCAATGGAGAGGGAAAATTCATTTATCATCAGGAACTGAATGATCAATGGAATGTTATGTACATGAAAGCCATAGATTTATTTTGATTTCGGATATCATCGGTTCAAGATAAATTAATGTTTTATGAAGAATATTTTCCAAAATTCATATCATAAAGTCATGAAATTATTTAGATGATTATTTGAAAAATTAAATATTCTAACATGGTTTTATTAATTTTCATATTCACATTATCACCCTTTGATTATGTATTTCTCAATTTCAACTACAATTCTAACTCCAAGAAATCATGATGAATATTCATTCTTGAAGAATTATCAAATCATTAGATCCCTAAATAGATTGATACGACATTCTATATCTCATTATCAAAACAAAAATGTTGGAACAAGTTATCTAATATGAATAAATCCTCATATGGTGATATAAAACATTATCCTCTCAAGCCTCATTTGAAATTTAACATAAACAATTATATAAATGATTATCCTTACAAACCATCTATAATATGGTATTAAAAAAATTAGGAATAAAATTAATTAATTTCTCAAAAACAATAGAGAATCGATCCACCATATATCATAACGTATCCCTTCATTTACGGATATAAAAACTGTGAAATCATTCCCCATTTGTTCCCTTGAAACATGGAAATAACCAAAATTTCATTAAATACTTATTGTAAATATGCATGTCTCCTTATTCTAATGTCAGTTGTATATATTCCATAAATCCAAACATGTTATAAACCTAATCAATGATAGAAAAAATCACAAATAATAAATACCTTCATTGTTTCCTAGGTAATTATTACCATCCGATTTAGTTATTCATATCCTACATATATCTATCCAAACATTGTTTCTTAACAGTGGGAACATAATAAGGGTTATAATTCCCTTAATTATATGTTTACCATGTATATCACATTACTATTAGATAAATTTTATAGTCTATCTGAATCATTTAATGAATTCATTCATATCATCAGTGATAATCATAAACTAAACTATCCTTATATGTTTCTCAATTCATAATTATTGAATATAAATAAATAAAAAAATTGTTATTATACTTCATCAATAATCCATTTACAAGGATACCTCATCCTATTACACAATACCCCCTTCCATTTATATTTCACCTGTAGTCTTCTCATCATAAGAAATATAACCATTACTCAAAACACATTTATGATTCACATCATGATCTCTCCACTTGGGACATATATTTTCTTAAAGGTTATTCACTACAAACTCAATGTATTGAACATTTGATGTTTTCTTATGGAGTCCAATATTCTCATCGGTTGCATTAACTGAACCATTAATTGTTCCTTTGTAGTTATAGGTTTTATTCCCCTTCTTTTCCAAAATAAAAACAACTTTTCATTCCTCTACGAAGTTCACTTGTCATATTATTTCCACATTCTTAACACAAAAGACATTGAATTTCCATTTCTTCTATAGTCTCCTTTTCTCAAAATCTCAGAAAACTCATTATTTATCTTATTTGGTGTGTCTGAGTGTTTCTAAAGTACATTTTGTTTATTCTGTTTGGCGAAAATTTGACTAGACATGATAAAAACATCATGTACTCCATTGACCATACTATTTGACTTCTCATCGTAAAATTATTTTTCATGCTCAATGTTAAACTATTTTTCGTAGTTATCTCCATTGACTAAATCCATAAATCATATTATCTGAATGGCCCAAAAGAAAACTTTTTTATTTTATTATGGATAATGCCCCTTTTAATGGTTGAAGGGGAACCCATACATGACCCGTAGGCCCAAGGCACAAGACCCGACATGACACAAAATACATGACCCGAAGGCCCAGAGGCATACCATACCCATTACATGACCTGTAGGCCCAACCCACTAAAACTTCTCCTCCCCAAAATCTGCATCATTGATCACCCAGCTCCCCACCTTGCATTGCTGATTGGCTATAATTTCCTCACACGAAACATAATATTAAATCTTCGTGAAAGATCTACAATGATTCCCACAAAGATCATTACCTTTAGTAAGTCTACATAAAACAATTCTTCATAACCCAGGGATTGTAATCCAAATAACGAGATGAGATCATATTCTTAGTAAGGGTAAAAAAGGTAGATTTGTAGGTATAAGCCTAAGAATAAGGTCATAAAAATGTTATATAACATTAAAAGATCATATATTGTATATCGAAGATCTTTAACATAAAACCTGGAATAAAAATTATAGTTCATAAGTAATGAATCGTGAAAGAAACTAGAGATTAATTCATGAGATAATAACAAAGGAATAATACATGGTACCGGGGAATACAAAAAAGCATTGAAAATCATATATTAAGGCTACATACTAAGGCCTTCATAATGTAACAACCCAAAATTTTATCAATGATATTTTCCACTATTGTAATCATTCCATTGAGTATAAATCACATTAATTTCATTGAAAATCTATTAAAATAATTGATTTCACAAATAAATATTTATAAGTTTTTCAGAAAACAAACTAATAAGAATGAAAAATATTATAGTGGGATATTAAATAGAAAATAAGATTACAAGAATGAGAAAATTGAATATTCATGACCCACAAAAATTAATGCACTCACCAACAAATCCATAGAAATAAAACCTAATGTTATTAATAAAATATTGATTTTGGGACAACATATATGTTATTGATTAATGGAATATGGGGTATTTATAGGAAGTAGTAAATCCTTATGATAGTTTGGCATCACACTATAAATATAGTAACCTGATTGTTTTAATAAGAATATAACAATTAATAATAGTAACTTAAGTCAATGAAATAGTTACCCCACCATTGAGAGTATAAATGTAATTTATCAATCTTATAAATGAAAAATATGATATATTTTTATCTTTTTATAGGTAAACAATTTTTAAAAAATTATTAATTTAATGGTTGATATTTTTGGGCAATGTAAATGTTTATTTAAAATATTATAATTAATATAATTAGTTAAAATACACATTATTTATTAAAATATATTCATAAAATATTATTTTATATCTTATAATTGTATTATAATTTTATGAGATATTAATTTATTTTTCAATCTATCATAAAATCATTTATAATTTTCAAATTTGTATCTTTCAAATAAATAATTATTTAAATTTAAAATTTAATGTCCCATATTCGGAAAATAAAATCAAATAATATAGTGCATTTTTAAATTCTACATGTAAAATAATAGTATGGGGAGTGTTTGGGATTTTTACAGAATAATAGACTTTTTTGGGTGAATAGTAAAATACTATAATTTACAATACCACCTAAATACATAAATGATTGAGTAATAAATGATATATAGATGATGTAAGAACCATTGGTTAGAACTCACACGAAATAGATACTATATTTAGTCACATAAATAATTATTATTCATAATATTAATACAAAATAATAAACAAATGAATATAATCATAAAAAACACTCCTCCCCTCCACTATGAATAACTCCCCTCATCACCCCTTCTCCTCAGACCTCCAACACCATAATATTTTTTCAAATTATTCCCAATCCTCTACCAATACCATCAAAAACATTTAGGTACATTTTTTTCAAAAAAATACCAATCAATGTTTTCTTAAGGTGTTTCTCATGGAGGAAAAGTTTTAGAGGTAGAATCCTCTTTTGTTTTCTTTTTATTCAATTTCAATATCTTTTATTTTTTTTATTATATCCTCGGTTCCATATACCAAAGCGTAATTATAACTATAGTATATTTATATAATACAATGTTTTTTTATTAATATATCAACTATTAATTTCTTTCAATTACCTTTTTAATAAAAAAATGAAAACATCGTCTATGATGTGTTGATTTATCACCTCCATGGTAGATGAGTTTTAATTTTACATTACCGCCATCAAATCTGGTCAATAAAATAATATTATGGTTCAAAAATACTGTAAATGTTATTTTTTATAGTATTTTATGTTCTTGAACTAAACATATATACGTAATATTATATAATATAACCGAACTCGTTCATGGGGATTTAAAACCCACAAAAATAATTTAAATGGTTATCATTAATATTTTATCTAATAAATAATCCTCAAATATAGAAACAAAAATAATATAAAATACCATTTCATAATTTTTATTTTTATTAATATCATATAATTTAACTTCAATATAGTTATTGTAAATTTACATTATCTTCCCTACACCTATACATGTGAATTGATCTTGAAACTCGAGGAAATGAACACACCCAAACAATGAAATTATATCATATGACTCATCATAAAATCAATAAATGATCTTAATAAAATTATAAAAAAACTAATTTTTTAGATGGTTATCAGTAATTTAATTAATTTATTTAATTTTATTATCCTATACATTATGAACAGGTGAAGAATACATTCAGATAAAAGATAATGGATTTTTTCCAAACATCCATTTTTTCCATTGGGTTGCATTTTCACTCTCTTTACACCACTATAATTCTTAGTTATTGTAATATAACACTCAAAAATTATGAATGTATGTTCCAAAATTATATACCTATTTCAATTCATCTTTCTTTTATGGTGAAATACTTATTTTATTAGGTTTCCTTCTCAATTCATCATGATAAGCAAGCCCGATTAAAGGGAACTGCCTAATTTCATACCTATTTTTAAGAGCACTGTAAAATCAATTTATATACTCAAATTTTTTTGAAAATTTAATTTTTTTTTCATCATAATATATATTATAAAATTTCTGGTTTATTGTAAATATTGTTCCTATTTCATCTTAAAATATGCGTTAAAATTTTCGTTAAACTGCACTAATATGTGTCATTTCAAAAAGTATCCTAAAAACACATTATAGGTGTTTTCAATTAATTTGACATAATATATTATTTTCCATTATTATATTATATTATTAAAGTACATGAATTTATTTTATTCATTCATTCATATAAACCCTTTAGAGACACACATTATTGATTCCCTAAGACATGATTCTTATACTGATTTTTTCCAGGGATAACCCTTATGTTTAAGTTGTATTATTCATGTTGCACATATATGAATAAAGATGTTATGATGGGTGTACTCAGATATCACTCCAATTTATTTGGAAATGTTTAGTCTCATGGGACATCAGGTTGGAACATGAATTTATCCTAATTCCTTTATTGGACTTTGTCCACCATGTGCAATAGTCATAGTACTTATCCTTGACTAATGCTTATGTCATGTTTTTTGTTATTTCAACATTCATTTTTTCCATGATTAAATAATAATATTTTCTAGATTATATAATTGCGGATTTTTATTCAGGTTCCACTCCATTTAATATCATCATGTAACTCCTTCTAACACATGTGTTATTCTTTATTACTATGTTGATTCCATTACTCGGTTATTAGCTTACATTATTATTCATGTTTTCCATATGTTATTATATTTAGATCTAAGATATCAAAGGAATCTTGGAGATAATTATGGGGTTTAGTCAAGATATCTTTTCTTTTTATTTCACTATTTCTAATCAAGTAATTAATCATCCAAATACACTTGACTTTATGATCATTGATTTATATTTAATAGTTATTTATGATTAAAATATTTTAAAAATATGTGTATATATAAATGGATGAAATAGTTGTTAACGGAGAATGTAATACATATTCTTGGATATTATGACTATAAAACTGTAGTAATAACTAATGGATAATTCTATTAGTAATAATAACCAAGATTAAAACATAGAGAATCAAATGTTAGTATATACTTTTCATTTATATGTTTATTTATTTTCTATCAAAGATTACATATTATATTTATATTAGGTAAGTATTAAAGCATGTTATTTTTTATATTCTATATTTATTGTTGGAAATAAGATAATTACACTCAAATTTTTTTATCTTTTTTTGTAAAATGAAATTTTGAAGGTGAATTTTCATATGGGTTGAAAAATGTGATTACCTAAAATATTTTCGGTGAAATTTTTCATTATAAAAATAATTTCATGTATTTTAAAGAAGATGAATCATATAGAGAACCCAAAAATAATATTATAAAAAAATTATTAATTAAACTTTTTTCAAAAAACAATCCAAACAAAATGTAAAATATTATAGGGGGACTTAATGTAATGACCCAAAGTTTCATTAATGGAAATCCCTCTTGATCTAATTAAATGTCTCTTTATGTTTATATAAAATGTCAACATCTTTGGTTTTCTGTTAAGAATTTTTACCATTGGTAATATAGCTATTGAACAGTGGTCACATGATTAGTATAAATATAGGACTTTAACAAATCCAATTTACTTAGACAAAGGAAGTGATGGCCTCATCCAGTAGAATTGCCCCATACGAAGCCCATTTGCCCGAGCTCGAAAAATAGGTGGCGTATTTGGGCTTCGCCCTTGACCAATCCCAATCTGAGCTTCATCATGTCAATCTCAAATGTGACTGTCTACAGGAAAAGTGGAATTTGATTGAAATTACCACTCGAGCAATGTTATCTGAGCCACCCAGAGAGTCTGTCACCATCGCACACCTTACCCTAATGTCTTATGCAGATGTTTTAAGGGGTTATCTAACAAATAAGTAGTACTATATTCGTGTACATTATTTTTTTATATAATAATGCATATAATTTATAGTCATTTTTGAAACATTGTTAATAGTTTTTATAAAGTACAAATGCTGTTTTTAGTTATTATTTCATTAAGAAATATATTTTATTAAATTAAGGGATTTTTGAATTAAATAATATTTTAATAAAATAATAATAATATTGTTAAATTATTTTCTATTAAATATAAATGATCTTATAATTTTATGAATGCAATTAAAATTTTTATTAGGGTTTGAAAACCATTTCTGCCAAAACCCATGAATTTTAGATAAATGACGGTTTTTATTTTAAAAGATAAAATTAACATATTTATAAAATTATTTAGTTAAAATAAATGTCATTTCTGGAATCAGGACGTTGAAATTATCCAACGGTGAATTTTTCATAATTTTCTAAGACAGTCAAATTTTTGGGTAAAAATTAAATACTGTTTAAATATATAATGTGTTTTATGACATCATAATGACCCAATAGTGATGTAACAAAATACTATAATCTTTATGTTCGGCCAATATATGTTTTACCATTAAAATAATGTGATTTTCGGTTTGTTTGACTTACTTTTCAAAGCATTAATGGACCCCTCAAGACATATTCAACAATTTGCCTTTTTAAATTAATTTCCATGGGAGTGTGACCCACCTTCACATAATCAACCTTATTATTATAATAATTTCTGACATTGTCCTTATGAAATATTGTTTTCCTCTTCATTTTTCCAAAACCCAAGGGCAAAAACCATGGGATAGTTTGTGGTTTGGATTAATTTAATATAAGGGGTCCGAAACCTAAATAATAAAGAAATCCCTCACCTTTCCTATATAAACCCACCCAAGATCCCAATTCCTCCTCACTAAAAGCCCTTGGAGTTCATCAAACTTCTTCCCTACCCTCTCTATAATCCTCACAAGGTGCCCCAAGCTCCCAAGAATCCTCTAACAAGCCTCTCTCTAGCATTTGGAAGCACACTTCCAAGTAAGGGTTTTTCTTCCTTTCTCGTTTTTTGTCCAATTTTCTTTAAGATGTTTTGCCTTTTAATTTCTATTATTAATGTTTGGTTGTGGTTTCACACCTACCTCATACTACCCTATTTATGTTTGAATTATGGGATACCCCTTTCTCTCTCATTAAATTCCTCTCATGTACACCCGTTACTATGCCGAAATTCCGAAAGGAACTTCTCTCTTCTCAATTACATTCAAGCAATACTTTTGTATCATGAATCTAAATTCCATTAAAATTGTTGGTAAATGTATCTATATGAACTCCTTACTGTACATTACACGTAAATATGATGAGGAACCCCTTTCTCTCTCATCACCCTTTTTTTATTAATTCATACGTCACATCGTTATGCTAAAGAAATTGCACCGATTTACTAAGCCAATGCCATTATGTAGTGAATATCATGCCCATTTATCCATCAAGGGTATTCACCTTTATGCACATTAAATTATTGATTATAAAGTTTCATGTATGAATTCCACATTCATTTATCGTGGAATAAATGATTACGTTTAATGAATCCATGTTTTGTGATCCTTGTGGCACACTTATGCGTGAAATGAAATGTTTAAGAAGGGTGTGCCCTTATAGCGCTCCAATACATTGGGTAAAGTATAGTATCATGATACATCATGTGTAATGAGTGTTGACTCATGCTAATTCAAGTGCAATGAGGGTTTACTCGTGCTTTATGTGCAATGAGGATTTACTCATGCTCTATGTGCAATGAGCATTGGCTCTTGCTAATTCCATGTTAAGTGTTGTTGCCACATTTCCATGTTATGATTATCATGCTTTATCATGCCTTTATGTTCATGTTTCTTTTATGCTCTATTGATATTCCTATTGTATAAAATGTATTGTACTCCTCATGTTATTCCATGTGTACTCCATCACTGGGCTTTATAGCTCACCCTTTTCTTATGCATGTCCTCAGGTTATCCCATGCAATGCTAAGTACAAGGGAATGTAGTGGTCATGTAAATGAAGTTTCCGATAAAGATGTTGTATTTCATGTTTCAAGATTTTATGTAATGATACTATGCCCCAAAGACACTAAAACTCTTGATCTTCTTGTTGTATCAAGTGAAGTTATATGTAATAAATCATGTTTAAGTTTGTAATAAAAGCAGGGTTGTCATAGTTGGTATTAGAGGGTGGTTTAGTTATTTTTGGGACTAGGAAACCCTAGTAAATCCTTATATACATGACTAAGTATAATAAAAATATCCCTATGTTTTGGTAAGTACTAAGTAAGTGGTTTATCAAACAAATACATCCCTGTCTAGATACGAGCAGGTAGAGGCGGTTGTGGCACAGATGTATCCAAGGGGTAAAACCTGAAAACACCACTATGAGCTAGACTCGAACGGGAACTGGTGCACGGAAACTGGCCTTACTGCACTCTTGGTTACGACACTCCCGGGGGATATATTTTGATAAATTAAAAATCTTAGTATGAACCCTTATTAAGGGAACTAAAAAAATTCCCATACGAATATATGTTAGAAATTAGATGATGAAATGCCTAGATTGAAGCCTATAAACTCTTGAGTAAGGAAATATAAGTTTATTTATAAGTCATCAACTTTTGTCCTTGGATTACCCTTTATGTGTTACCCCTAACATTCTTTTTATTCCATCCAATGTACGGTAATATGAGGACTCGGTCTAACAACCGTTGTGAAGATCAGTGTGATGACTGTAATAATGAGATGCCAAATCCAATGGGAGTGGGAAGCACGAACTTTGTCATGCTTCTCTCTTAGCTAAACCAAGTTTCGAATAGAAACACAGGTCAATAGGAACGTTCAAACACCCCTAATAAAGAACAAGTTTCTATCAAGAGATTCATGAGACAAAGGCCTCCTACTTTTAGTGTATCATCTGTTCCCATGATTGCAGAACAATGGATCAACTCCATTGAAAAGATATTATCCATCCTCCAATGTTCTGAACAAGAGAAGGTTCTCCTGGAGGCTTATCGTATGGAGGGTGAAGCTAATAAATGGTGGACGTTGATAAAAAATACAAAGCCTGAGGATGAGATCGAGGCGTTGGAATGGAAGGATTTCCAGAATATGTTTTTTGATAAATATTTTTCGCGCACCCTCCAGCTTAAGATGGAAAGGAACATATTTACCTCAAGCAAAAAGATGAAAAATATGTTGGAGCATACGAGGAAAACATTACAAGGATTACACGATACGCTTCCGGCTTTGTCGTTTCCCCCAAATGCAAGTTTTAATACTTCTTTGGTGGGCTGAAGCCTAGCTTGCAGAAATCATTAGTGATCTGTGACTTTGAAAGCTATGAAGAAATTGTCCAATGTGCCCTCAAGGTCGAAATGTGGATCGGGGAATCACAAGGGTAGCATGGGGACAAGAAGCGTAAGGTGGACTACATTGTTGGTGTTCTGATGGATAAATCTGAGGGTACTAAGAAGATCCAGCACCCCACTTACCAAAAGTACAAAAAGAAGCACCCTAGAAATTGCCTTAAGGGGGCGATAAAATGCTTTAGGTGTGGAAGAGAAGGTCACCTAGATGTTAACTGTCAGCAAGAAAGACCCACAGATATGACCGAGGAGAGGAACGCTCCATTCAAACCTCAACGCGGTGTTCAATGCTACTAATTCAAATAACCAGGACATTTTGAAAATATGTGCCCTAATCCATGGGTTTTTGGAGACAACCAACAACCTCCAAGGCAGCAAGGAAGAGCTTTTTCCATCACTTCTGCCGAAGTGAACTTCAAAAACAAAGTGGTGATAGGTATTCTAGTAATTTATTCAAGAATAGAGAATGTACTTTTTGATTTAGGTTCTATGCATTCTTTTATATCTCGATAGTTTAGTAGAACATTACCAGCACCACCACAAATCATGGAAGTAAAGATGTCTGTGAGTATGGAAAATGGGTCAATCATTGCATTCCATGAATATAAGTCATCCCCTGTTATAGTCTGTGGATTGAATTTCTTGTTGAAACTTGTAATACTCCCTCTGGTGGAATTTGATGCAATTGTTGGCATGGATTGGCTTTTCTTATATAGAGCCAACATAAATTTTCGGGAGAGGGAAGTTACACTTCATATGGAGAATCGAACCCCTATTATTTACAAGTGTCAGGAGGAAGATAAATCTCCTTTAGCTCCATCATCCCTAGCATAGATATTACTGCCTTATGATCATGTGTATCTGGCTCAAATGATTTAGTCCAAGGAGGAAACCATCCTTTAAGAAATGCCTATTGTGAGGGAATTCACTGAAGTGTTTCCAGAGGAACTGCATGGTCTTCCTCCAAGAAGTGATGTTGAGTTCTCAATTGAACTTATACCTGGGCACTAAAAATATCCAATACTCCATATAGAATGGCTATTTTAGAGCTTGAAGAGCTTAAGAAAAAACTATAGTAGAATCTGGATAAAGGGTTTATACGCCCAAGTGCTTCACCATGGGGTGCACCAGTCTTCTTCGTCAAGATGAAGGATGGGTAAATACAGCTTTGCATTGATTATCATGAATTTAACAAAATCACGATAAAGAACAAGTATCCTCTCCCAAGAATCGATAACTTTTTTGATCAGCTGCGTGGAGCACATTACTTCTCCAAGGTGGATTTGCGGTCAGGATATTATCAAGTAATGGTGAAGAAGGAAGATGTCCCTAGGACTGCTTTTCGTACTAGGTACGCGCACTATGAATTCATAGTAATGCATCTTGGACTCACCAATTCTCCAGAAATATTCATGGACTTGATGAATAGAGTCTTTATAGATTACATTGAAAAATTTGTGGTATTCTTTATAGATGATATTTTAATATACACCAAAACCAACGAGGATTATGAGGAGCATTTAAAAACTATACTAGAGGCTTTGCGCAAGGGGAAGCTCTATGCAAAGTACATAAAGTGTGTGTTCTGGTTGAAGGAGGTCTAATTCATGGGCCATATCATCACAAGCAATGGGATATCTGTGGACCCCTCCAAAACTGATGCAATTGAGGGATGGCCGAGGCCAACATTGGCAACAGATATCCGTATCTTCTTAGGGTTAGCTAGATATTATCGATGATTTGTGAGAAAATTCTTAGGATTGTCCAACCCTCTTAACAAGCTATCTCGAAAGGGAGTAAATTTTTCTTGGAGTGATGAATGCGAAAAAGCTTCAAGAAGTTGAAAAGGAGGCCTTTCACTGCGCACGTGCTCACTTTACCCACAGGTGGGGAACTTTTTGTTGTTTTCAGTGATGCTTCAAAGAAGGGCATAGTATGTCTGATGATGAAGAATGATAAATTTATATCCTATACCTCAAGGAAGTTGAAAATCCATGAGTGAAACTATCCAACACATGATCTGGAGTTGGCGGAGGTGATCTTTGCCTTGAAAATCTGGCGGCACTATCTCTATGGAGAGAAATGTGAGATATATACTGACCACAATAGTCTTAAATATATATTCTCACAAAAAGAGATTAATATGCGCCAGATAATTTGGATAGAGCTCAACAAGGATTATGACTATTCAATACATTACCACCCTAGGAAAGCAAACAAGGTGGCAGATGCCCTAAGTAGAAAGGACCCAGCAATTCTATCAATGATGAGAATTGAGAAGGATCTAATATTCTTATACTTTATAAAGATAGACATGGGAATCATAAAGAAGGGAACATCATCCATCCTTTCACAAATTATTTCTCAACCATATCTTTTGGAAAGGTTAAAGGATGCTCAAAAGGATGATGTGGGAATTTAAGAAAAAGTTGAAGCTATCAAAGAAGGTAAATCCTCAGAGTTTAATGTTATTGAAGAAGGAATTGTGCGGTTTAGGAAAAGACTATGCGTTCCATCAAGTCTGGAGCTGAAGAAGGATCTTTTGGATGATGCACATAGTTCAAATTTCTCTATTCACCCAGGGAGCACAAAGATTTATCGAGATCTCCATGAAAACTTTTGGTGGGATAATATGAAGAAGGAGATCGCTGAATAAACATCAATGTGCCTAGTGTGTCCGCAAGTGAAGGTAGAGAGGCAGAAGTCTAAGGGGATGATGCAACCATTGCCCATACCAGAATAGAAATGGGAGAACTTCATTATGGACTTTGTCAATGGACTTCCAAGGACATCCAAAGGCAACAATGCAATCTGGGTTGTTGTGGATCGTCTTACAAAGACTGCACACTTCATTGCTATTCGGGAGGATTTCTCATTGATCAACTGGCCAGATATATATCAGGGAAGTGGTAAGGGTGCATGGAGTACCACTATCTATTGTGTCTGACGGAGATCCAAGATTCACCTCTATGTTTTTGAAGAGTCTCCAGCATGCTCTGAATACTGAACTGAACCTCAGTACGACCTATCATCCTCAAACTCATGGCCAATCCGAGAAGACTATGCAAACACTTGAGGATATATTGAGAGCGTTCTCAATAGACTTTAAAGGGGGATGGGATCAACATCTTCCTCTGGTTTATTTCTTTTATAATAACAGTTTCCACTCGAGCATCCAAATGGCACCATATGAAGCCCTGTATGGGAAAAGGTGCAGAACACCGGCATGTTGGGATGAGGTCGGTGAACGTAAGCTGGTTGGACCGGAAATGTTCGAAGAAATGGTGGAGAAGGTGAAAACCATTCAACACAATATCAAGGAAGCCCAGAGTCAACAGAAGAGTTATGCAGATAATAATCGACGAGACCTTGAGTTTAAAGTTCGAGACATGGTGTTTCAATACATATCACTATGGAAAAAGGTCATGAGGTTAGTAAAGAAAGGAATGTTAAGTCCAATGTACATCGGCCCCTTCAAGATTCTTGATCAAGTTGGGGATATGGCTTATCGACTAGCACTTCCACCTAACATGTCCAAAGTGCATGACGTCTTTCATGTGTCTCTCTTAAGGAAGTACATACAAGACCCTTCACATGTACTCTCTTCTAAGGTGATACAATTGGAAGATGATCTTTCTTATGAGGAGAAACCAGTGGAGATCGTAGATCATAGAGAAAAAGTTCTATGAATTAATACAATGCCCCTCGTCAAGGTGTTGTGGAAAAACCACAAGTTTGAAGAAGAGACTTGGGAATCGAAGGAAATGATGAAGCTGAGTTACCCACATCTGTTTTAGTGTGGGAAACGGAAAATTTCGAGGGAAAATTTCTTAAGGGGGGAATATTGTAATGATCGAAAGTTTCATTAATGGAAATCCCATTTGATATAATTAAATGTCTCTTTATGTTTATATAAAATGTCAACTTCTTTGGTTTTATGTTAAGAATTTTGACCGTTGTTAATATAGCCGTTGAACAGTGATCACATCATTAATATAAATATAGGACTTTAACAAATCCAATTTACTCAGACAAAGGAAGCGATGGCCTCATCCAGTAGAATTGCCCCATACGAAGCCCATTTGTCGGAGATCCGAAAATAGGTGGCGTCTTTGGGATTTTCCCTTCACCAAGCCCAAGCTGAGCTTCATCATGTTAAGCTCAAACATGACCGTCTATGGGAAAAGTGGAAGTTGATTGAAATTACCACTCGAGCGATGTTATCCGAGACACCCTAAGAGTCTGTCATCATCGCACACCTTACCCTTAGGTCTTATGTGGCTATTTTAAGGGGTTATGTAACAAACAAGTAGTACTATCTTCATGTACATTATTTTTGTATATAATAATGAATATAATTTCTAGTCATTTTTGATACATTGTAAATAGTATTTAAAGTACAAATGGTGGTTTTAGTTATTATTTAATTAAGAAATATATATTATTAAATTAAGGGATTTTTGAATTAAATAATATTTTAATAAAATAATATTGTTATTATTAAATAATTTTTTATTAAATATAAATGATCTTATAATTTTATGAATGTAATTAAAACTTTTATTAAGGTTTGAAATCCAATTCTGTCAAAACCCGTGAATTTTCAATAAATGTGGGTTTTTTTAAAGTGAAAATTAACATATTTAGAAATGTATTTAGATAAAATAAATCTTATTTCGAGAATTAGGACGTCAAAATTATCCAACGGTGAATTTTTCATAATTTTCTGAGACAGTCAAATTTTTGGGTAAAAATTAAATACCGTTTAAATATATAATGTGTTTTATGACATCATAATGACCCAATAGTGATGTAACAAAATTCTATAATCTTTATGTTCACACAATATATGTTTTACCATTAAAATAATGTGATTTTTGGTTTGTTTGACTTACTTTTCAAAGCATTAATGGACCTCTCAAGACATATTCAACACTTTTCCTTTTTAAATTAATTTCCATGGGAGTGTGACTCACCTCTACATAAGAAATCATATTATTTTAAGATGATCAGACTTTGGCCATATAAAATTTTATTTTCCTCTTTCCTTTTCCAAAAACCATTTACAAAACCATGGGGTTGTTTGTGGTTTGGATTAAATTAATATAAGGGGTCCCAAACCTAAATAATAAAGAATTCCCTCACCTTTCCTATATAAACCCAACCAAGCTCCCACTTCCTCCTCACTCAGAGCACTTGGAGTTCGTCCAACCTCTGCCCTACTCTCTCTAGAATCCTCCCAAGGTGTCCCAAGCTCCCAATAATCCTCTCACAAGCCTCTCCCTAGCCTTTAGAATCACACATCCAAGTAAGGGTTTTTCTTCCTTTCTCATTTGTTGTCCAATTTTCTTTAAGTTGTTTTTCCTTTTAATTTCAATTATGAATGTTGGGTTATGGTTTCGCACCTCCCTCATAATTCCCTATTTATGTTTTAATTATGGGATACCCCTTTCTCTCTCATTAAATGCCTCCCATGTACACTCTTTACTATGCCGAAATTCCAAAAGGAATGTCTCTCTCCTCATTTACATTCAAGCAATACTTTTGTATCATTAATCTAAATTCCATTACAATTGATGGGAAATGTATATATATGAAATCCTTACTGTCCATTACATGTAAATATGATAAGGAACCCCTTTATCTCTCATCAACCTTTTTTATGAATTCTTACGTCACGTCGTTACGCTGCCGAAATCGCACCGATTTTCTAAGAAAATGCCATTGTGTAGTGAATACCATGCCCATTTATCCATCAAGGGTATTCACCTTTATGAACATTTACTTATTTATTATAATGTTTCATGTATGAATTCAACAGTCCGTTATTGTGGAATAAATTATGAGTGTTGACTCATGCTAATTCATGTGCAACGAGGGTTTACTCGTGCTTTATGTGAAATGTGGATTTACTCATGCTCTATGTTCAATGTGCCTTGGCTCATGCTAATTCCATGTTAAGTGTTGTTGCCACATTTCCATGTTATGATTATCATGTTTTATCATGCGTTTATGTTCATGTTTCTTTTATTCCCTATTGATATGCCTATTCTCTAACATGTATTATACTCCTCATGTTATTCCATGTGTACTCCCTTACTGGGCTTTATATCTCACCCTTTTCTTATGCATGCCCTCATGTTATCCCATGCAATGCAAAGTATGAGAGAATGTAGTGGTCATGTAATGGATGTTTTCAATAAAGATGTTATATTTCATGTTTCAAGTTTTTATGTAATGATCCTAAGCCCCAAAGACACAAAACCTCTCTATCTTCTTGTTGTATCAAGTGAAGATTTATGTAATAAATCATGTTTATGTTTGTAATAAAAATAGGGTTTTCATAGTTAAATGGAAAATTATGGAATAAAAATGGAAAAATTTGGATCAGTTTAGTACACTAAATTTAATAACTCATAAATAAAGCTGAAAAAACGAAACATAATATTAATAATAAAATATTTCTTAAGGATAAAATGTATGTGATTGATTAATGGACTAAGGGTTATTTATTGGAGGTAGTAAACCCTTATGACTATTAGAAATCCGACTAATAGAATAGTAACCTAATAGTTAGAATAGTAATATATCAATAAAAAATTATAACTAATGACAATATAATAGTAACATATCCTTTCAGAGTTTAAAATAATATTGGAATCTTAAAAATAAAAAATGATATATTTATCTCTTGGAATAAATAAATAGAAGTTTTAAAAATCATAAATTGTGTTTTGGTATTTTTATGAAACCTAAATACTTATTTATATTTGTAAAATTGATATATTTAACTAAAAGAAAAATATATTTTCATAAAATAGACTTATAAATTAATATTTTTTTATATTATGATTATAAGATAATTTTATTTGATATTAATTAATTTTTCCAGGATTTATAAAATCTTTTTTAAATTTAACATTTTTTTTTCTAATAAATGACAATTTTAATTAAATATTAAATTTCTCATGAATAAAAAATGTTTATTTTTAAAATGGATTCCATTTTTACATTCTACCGTTTCAAACAATTTTTGGGTGATTTTACGGATTTATAAATAGATGAATTTCATTTTGAATGGTGGAATATGGTAACTTATGCTCTATGCTAAATACATGAACTGTTGTGTCATGGATGATGTATTACTGATGTAAGAATAATTGGTTCGAAGTCACAAGCACTAGTTACAGTATTTAGTCACAATAATAAACACTATTCATAGTCGTGTGTTAATATAATAAACAAATGACATGATAAATCAAAAACACTCCTATCCTCCAATATTAATACCCTCTCAAATCCCCTGATCCCCAAACATCCAATTATTTTAATCACTTCCAAATTATTACCAATCCTCTCCCTAGCCTCTCCTTCAAGTATATTATTGATTTTTCTCAACCCAATACCAACTCGAATTTCTCGAAAAAACATTCTCAAGTTGAATAAGTTCAAGTAGTAAAATCCTCTTTCATTATATTTTAATTATTTTTCAATTTTTTTAATTTAATATTCACTTTTAACCTCTGGATCCCAAAGTTTAATTATAACTATTTTATCTTTTATATACATTAATATTATTATATTATTTTTATATACACCATCAATTTTATTGTCTTCCCAAATTGTTCTAAAAATGAAAACTGTGTTCTTGATGTGTTAATTTATTTCCTTCATGGATTATAAGTTTTCATTTTCAATTACTACCTTAAAGGATGATCATATAAAAATTTTAATTGTTGCAAAAAAATTTAAAATTTATCTCATAAAATAGTTTTTGTTCTATAACTAACATATGTACATAATATTAAACAATAGAACATAACTGGATTGTGATGATCAAAAAACCACCAAAATAATCTAACCCATTATTATTAGCATCTTATCTAGTGAATCATCATAAAATTGAGAAATATAATCATATATAAGGCCATTTATTATTCTGAAATTTCATTTATATAATATAATTTCAATTAAAGATAATTATTCTAATTTTACATGATCTACCATACATATATACTGGTGAACCGATCATGAAATCCAAGGGAATGAACACTATTGAACGATGAAATTGTATCTTATAACTTATAAAAGTTGCCATAAATTATCATAATAAAATTATACGAAATTAAAAACTTTTATAAAATCTTATTAATTAATTATTTAATAGATTTAATTTTATTATCTAGGACTAACATTATAAGTGAAAAGTATATTTCGACATAACCTATGGGATTATTTCTAAACATCCATTTTTTATTTAGTTTACACATTCTCTATCTTTTACCTAAATATATTAGAAATTATTATTATCTAATACTATATAATTATGATTGTCTGTTCCAACGGTATTTACCTAGATCATTTATTCTTTCCTTGAAGGTGATATACATTTTTATAAGGTTCCTTTCTCAATTCCTTCAGATAAGAAAGCCAGATTAAAGGGAACTCCCCAATTTATTCCATATTTTCAAGCACACTCCATAATATATTTTCATCCAAAAATTTTGTTATAATATAAATCATTTGAAAATGAAAAACTATCCTTGTTTATATCAGGTTTTATTCAAAAAAAATCATTTTCTTTTTTAAGGACACTTTAATATTTTCCTGGAACTACCCTAAAATGTATCATTTCCCAATGTTTCCAAAAAAATTTATAAATATTTTCAAATTATTTGGGAATAATTTGTGAGGATTTGGGATTTTTTACCACTTTAATTTTAATTGATTATTTTATTTCCTTATTTTAGTAAATCATTTATGATACACACATTAGTTATAACTTACAACAAGATTTTGATTCCAATTTAATTCTATAAGTATTCCTTATGATTATGTATCATTATTCAAGTGGAACACATACAAATAAACTGTACATGATGGATGAACTTATATATCTCTCCAATACATTGGTTAAGTTTTATTCTCATGAGATTTTATTCTGGGATAGCTAATAAACTTAATTCCTTTATTGGTCTTTCTTATCTTGGTAAAATAGTCTTGGAAGTTACCCTGGAATCATGATTATGTATTGTTTTATGTTGATTAATAAATAAATTTATTCCAAGATTACCTAATCCTATGTTCTACATGTTATGATTCCTTTTGTTTATTTATATTGCATTCCTTTTTAGGTCATCAAGTAATTCATTATTTTTAATGTTCAATGATTTATTCCATGATTCATTTTCATAATGGGACATTTAGGTCATCCATTTGTTCCTTAATTCCCCATGTTATCCTATGATGATGTATGATATAAAACATATATAAGAGCCCATTGTAGATATTAAATAAAAGATGTTTTTATTTTGTTTCCATTCATTCTAATAATGTACATATTCTTCCAAATAACCTAGTATTTACGTTCCATTGTTTGTATTTGATGTCTAGTCATTAATAAATTAAGTTAATAATATGTGTAAAAGGATAGAGTCTCTATATATAACATTTTTATCTTGGTATAAAAACTAATGCACCAGCATTAGGCGTTAGATTACCTCATGTATATACACCTATTTTTTCCTTTTGATTTCATTCCATCAACCATCTTTTTTATATCTTGGTATTCCCTACCTTGTACCATATTTTTGGGATTGAAATGGCCTCCCATGTACCCTCTGATTTCTTTCAGGGGATTATCTCCCATGTAACCTATTGTTTTAGCCTTTGTTTAAACTACCATGTACCCTATTGTTACTGGATTAGGATGTGGTGCAGTGTACCCTCTAATTTTTGGATTTGGATTCCCTCTCAGGTACCTTCTCATCTAGCTCTTGGGATTTCCTCCCGTTTACTATATTGTTTTGTGAATGTGATTAGCTCCAATTAACCCTGTTATTTTGGTCATGGGAGTCCCTCTCGTGTACCCTCTTTTTTCTATCGTTGGATTCCATCTAGTATACCCTTTTGTTTTATGATTGGGATTATCTTTCATTTTGTCTCATGTTTCAGGCTTTGAATTCCCTTTTTTGGGAAATGGATCCCCTCTATTATACCATTTAATCTCATTAAATATTTATCTTTACAAATCTAATTTGTGGGAGATATAATTCCAACCAATGATATTATGAAATCATATATTATTTTGACAAAAGATAACAAAAAATTAATCATATCACTACCCATGATATGAAATTGGAATAATTAACATTTCATTAAATAATAATATATTAATGATATATTGGTTTAATAATAATTTCATCAAAACATTAATCGTGAAAAGAAGTGGGCTTCAAAAGGAAATAGCCCATTGAAGTAAAATAGATACCATAAACATCATTCCATCATCAATATAATCATTTCAATAAACAATGTTTCTATTATTCTGGTAACATATCCCTAGTAAATAATAAACTATAAAAAATAATTTAATATTATATATAAAATGATTTTAACGGATCCTAAGGAACATTGACTTGAAAATATCATTCATAAAACCATTTCAAAAATCATTTTCTTATAAAAATGATTATAAAATTAATATAAAATATTCCATTAGGAAAATATCATTTCCAACATGAAAAAATGATCTTTAAAACTAAATGATATTTTAAAATTTTTTCTTTGAAAACAGGTTAGAAAACATATAAAAGAAACTTTAAAAATTATAGAATACCTTTTATATTGAATATGCTTTCAAAACATATATATAATGCATGAAAATTTTCTGAAAACCTTTTATTTTGAAAATATCGTTGAAAACATATTAAATAATCATTGAAACCCATAAAAAATTTAAAACTATTTTACCTTGAAAATTAGAAAAATGATCATTTAAAAATATTAAAAATATATGGAAACATGTTTCCTTTAAAACAAATAAATTTCCATCTGAAATGAAAAATGATGTATTGTTTTCATAAAATCATCTTTTTAATTTTCGTATTGACCACTGAGTGTAAAAAAATATACTAATCAATGGAGACACCAAGAATAAGGATATGAAAATAAAATTTAGGTGTTTTCTTGAAAGATAGATCACAAGGTTTCATCAATGAAATACTATTCATAAACAATACCACATAACCATGAGATTATTGCAATAAACTCTTATAATGTCATGACCTAACCTAGATGGGCTAGTTCCATTACTCCCCATGCCCATATCCAACAGGCTAGGTGATAGCGAGTAAGAGCGAGTTGGCATATCACTGGCATGGGAAAAATTTACTATTCACATGTATGCATGCACACAATTCCAAGCCCATAAAAATACTAAAATGTAAAAACAACTGAAAATACAATGCATGCAGGAATCTATATCCCACAACTCTAGTACAACAGTTTGTAAATGAATGTAAACAATCCCAAATACAATCCCATCATAATGATGTCAGTAACACAAGGTGGACCTGTAATTAAATGTACTAAGACTATTGTCTAAACATTGTAGGAACACAACTTGGTCTTTCTTGTATCACTAAGTTCCATCATTTCCGGATCCAACTAGGACTATTTCAAATGGATGGTTGTCTACACAAGGAACGACACATGATTGAAAGTCACGTGTTGGGATGAGTATATCAATTCTCAATAGGACTCCCCAAACCAAAACACAATACATTGAAGGTAAGTAAAGTCTTCTCTACTAAGGTATATGTCTCTAGCACATATATAAAAAATATATATATAGACACAATAGAAAAAAATAGACTATATGTGAGACACTAATTTAGTATACCATCCTTAGGATTTCATTTCTAATATTCCATAAAGCTGTAGTCTGTGAAAACACACTCATGATTATGATATCATTAATAATGTCCATATGAGAGGTGTTTCTCATTGAGTTTCTTCAAGAGAAATACATGTTGACACTTCAAAGAGAATATAATAAATTGATTAAGATCATAGCCAATTTCATGTGGTGATACGAATTACTAAATCTAGAATAAGCCACTTTGTAGAGGATTATCACAAGAATATTGTTGGCCATGTCAATACCAAGAACTCAACCCAGTCTACAATGATGAGTATAGGATCCCACACAAGGACTCTCGTGGGGATTCCAAAAACACTATCTTAGTATTCCTTCTAAATATATTTTAGTCCTAGGAGTACGAATATAATTCTCACCAACATTCAGGAAATTGATAAAGGGAATGAACCATAGTGAAAATTGTCCAAGATACGGAGGTCATCAAATTCAAGCCATGTATAAAACGGTACATCGATTGTAGTAGGGGAACACACTGTAACACCCCAAGATTTTATGAAAAATATTATTTTAATTTCATTAACGTCTTCTGTTGTATTCTACACCAAGATTACCTTGCACTATACGCAACACCGTATTAGCTTGCAGTATATGCAACACTATTCTTGGACCGTGTTACACACAATTTTGATAATAGTTATTCTACGCAACATTGAGTATATATATATATATATATATATTAAATGTATAAATGAAATATGGTTGGATTCTGTTATACGAAACAATTAAGGATTCTTTCACAACACGCAACCCTGACTTGGCTTGCATTACACGCAATCGCGACCTTCCTCGATAGCGTGTGTTGTACACAATACCGGGTTTTAATAAACAATGTTATATTATTATAATATTGTCATGAACTAGCCGTTATGAATAGTATTAACTAAATTTTGAATTTTATAACATTATTATTCATCTTACACATTTCTAGAACATGGTATAAGAACAAAATAAATTTTTCGGGTAAAATAAGTATTTTTCAAAAAAATGCAGTTTTGCCGCCTTTTGATGGCGCACCCACTTTAAATCTATTTTTTGACATGTTTATAAGTTCAATTTGACAAAATAAAATTCTTCTTTGGAATCAAGAAATAAAAATTTACTTTGGATAAATTTTTCATATTATTCTGGTAACTTTCACATTTTAATGAATAGTAAAAACACGCTATATTTTAATTAAAAACAATTTTTTTCATCGTAAAATCTTATGTGGTTAAATTATAATATTGAATGGTTTTAAAGTATAAATAGAATATATTTTTACCATTTAATATAATGTATGTCATTAGCATTGATTTTACCTTGAATTCGTAGGTTAAATCAATTCAATCTTTTGCAATGTTTTAAACAAAAACCCGTTTTATTCGACAACGAGATTAATTTTAATTTAATTTCTGAAACTTCTGTGTATGGAATTTTAAAAAATGGATTCCATATTTGGAATCAGTGGGTCCAAATTATGTTAATAAGATACTTTTTATTTTTGGGAATTATGAATAGTAACTATGGTAAATTTTATTTACCATAGTTAAAGGTAAATCGGGTAATTAAGGGTAAATATAATATTTTAAAATTACCCTAACAAATGTCAAAATCCTATTGGATGACTAAAAGTCGACCCATATCACCTAAGGGTCAGATTAGAATCATTTAATGAACATTTGTCCATGAAAATAACTTAATTATTATTAAAACCAAAGAAAGTGACAACATGTCACTCTCTTAAATTTTATAAGTATATTAATTTTAATTTAGTGATAAACTTCATGAAACTTCGAACATGAATAGTATACAGAAAGATAATGAAATTATATACATCATATAAATTTATTTATAATTTTTAGGGATTAAATAATTATCATTAATTATGACACAATAGTGATGCAGAAATTGTTTATCTAGTGAAAAATCAAGAATAATGTTTTTTTAAAACTAATAGTGACCATAAAATGCACAAATACCTAACCAAAACTTATTGGACATGTAAATGTAAACCATAAGAATCCAATGGTCGAATATTTGACCATTTGGAGCCTTATAAAAGCGATTATGACACTTATATTATTTTATTTTAAATGATGCCAAAGTTGTCACCTTCATAATTTAATAAATATAACAATTTAAATATTGTGATTTTAAGATGATAAATTCGAGTAAAAGTATTATTGTGAAAGGTAATATATTTATCTTCATCATAGAATTTTATTTTAAATTTTATACAACAAATAAGTATATTAAATAATTATACAAAAATGATGTAGTAATTATTTTATTAATAGATAAACCAAATAAATGGTTCTAAAAATAATAAAATAAATATTATATGAACTACTTAATGTGATACACTATTTTTATAGATACATATGACCTTTTATTAATATATTAATGCTTTTATTTCGAACATATCTTCTGTATATATTTTATTTATATTCAAATAAATGAATAGTGTCAAAATTAACACTATTGTTATTTTACAAAAATAACATATTATAAAATTGTTTAAAAATCACAAAAATATTTAAAAATTATAAATTTATATTTATATGGTCTATAATGTTATAAAGTAAACAATTATGGAAAATTGACAACAAATAAGTAATTATTTGTTATAATTTAAAATTTAGAATTTTATTACCACAAATAAACTTAAATAGATTAAATAAGGATAAATCAAAATGATAAGGTTTAAAATAAGATCCAAACATGTATAAATTTGATTGGTTGATTATATTACAACCCTATCTCATCTAATCTTCGAATATGAGTCATTTTTGGAGGTTTTTATGTGGGGTTAGATTTATTATAAATTAGTATTTTTAAGAATTCCTAAGGTGCCCCTCTCCTCCCTTATAAAAGGGCTCCTCCGACTCCCCCTCCTCACACCAAATTGAGCACTCAAGCTCGGCCAAACCCTGCAAAAATCCCTTCTCCACTTCCCTAGAATCGTCCTAGATGTCCTGGTCTTCTTCAAAGACCAATCTTAGTTCCCTAAGTGAAGGATTCAAAGAAGCGTTCCAAAGAAGAGGTAATATCCATTACCGATCTTTTCAATTTCTTTGTTCTTCAACTTCTTCTTCTTTAGTTGTTTCATGATAAAGTAATAACATCAGTATTACTTACATACTGATATGTTATTATAAATATGAAACAACCCTAATTCACCTTCTATCCAACCTACGGAAAAATGAAATCACCGCGCGTGCGTACGTACGGAATACCGTCTCCACGCCGTGGTGTAATCTATTTTCCACCATCACTTTAAAAGGATGGGTATAATGGTGTAATGAGTAACTATTTATGATTATTATAAAGTTATATTGATACTGAAATAATATATATATACTCTAATACAGTTCCATGATCATAGGAACGATATCATCACTCGTGCGTACGTACAGAATACCGTCTCCACGATGTGATGCGACTTGTTCTACATGATCATCATTACATAGTAATTATATAAATTGAATGAATAAATATGATATATGTTACACTAATACCATTCTGTATATAAGGTATCTATAACCTTAAAAGAAGAATAAGAATGTATTCGGAAAAACACGCATAAGAACAAAAGGCAATAAAGACCCGAGTAACAAGTAACAATGAAATATTACTATCAAGAAGCTAAGAATATGACCATATATGATATCATATCAATATGTATGATTCTGTAATAAGTCAATAACATTATTTAAACCATTATACAGGAGCTTCGGACACGTACAAAGCAAATTGGACCTAAGGTAAGGGAAATATCACAATCTCATTTTTATCCGAGATTGTTTATACTTTAGTATTTACTGGGGTGTATTTTATCATCCACATCTATGTTTCCTCAATATGTAATGTTATTTACATCCACCTACAATTGTTTAAATCCAATACTACCCTTTGGTGAGTTTTTAGTAAAATATATGAAAGGAATCTTTTGTCGTTTTTCGTACGAGGTACATTTTGACTTTTTCGACAAAAGTACAAAGAATGTTTTTTTTAACTTATACGGCACGAAAAGATTACTACTGTTTTATAAAGCCTTATTTTCATGAAGCTTCCTATAAAATATTTCATGACTATTTTCAATAAAATATCTTTCTTTTAAAATTTCATGATGTTTTGTGAAAAGAAATTGATTTTGAAGAAGAAAGGATATTTTCCTCAAGAATTGAATTCAAGTGTTTTATCAAAATTATTTTCCATCTAAGATAATAAAGGGTTCTATTTCTATCCATATTTTTACATTGATTTGACTATGTTGTGATGGAATTATGTTTATGAATTCCTTTATCTTATATGAATGGTTTTATGATGTCATGTTGTTTAAGAATCCCATTTTTATTACACGGGTTATGCAATGATGTATGATTTATGATTTTGTGGCACACATAAGAATGGTATCATTATGAGATGGGTGGGACCTATATCTCCCTCAAATTCATTGGGTAAAGATTTTATATCTCATGAGATAGACATGGCTGGAATGGTAGGTTATACCGGTTCAGTGAAACAGGACTGAAACGAGGGTTACTCGATTCAGAAAGGGACTTTGTCCACTAAGATAGTCTTGGCAATGAGTCATGACTAACAAGAAATGATTCTCTATGATTATGTGTGTATGCCAAAAAGTTCCATGTTTTATGTTATGATTATTGTGATTACATTTCACTGCGATAATTTATCCCATGTTATGAAATTATGCTCTCTTTTGCAGGTTATGATTTCCAAAATGTTATGTTCTTATGAATATGATGTGATTGATATTTCTTTTGTTTACCCTTACTGAGCATTTGAGCTCACCCTTTTATGTTTTCTTTTCCCCAGGATATAAAGAAAGGTTTTAGGTAAAAAAAAAGGGAAGATCTTTATGGGAGATGTTGAAGATCTTTCACCACGATTAGAAGATTATAGTCCGAGTTTCCAAAGACACTAAACTATTACGGTCCTTATGTGTGTGTTTTTGTAATGTACTAAGTATTCCGCAAAAGTAATGTAAAGTCCATGTACGTCAAGCTTCGGGTCTCTACACACACTATGTCCCTTGACCTTGGGTGATGCCCATGTAAAATGGAATGTGTCATTAAGCCGGTATCATATAGAAGATTACAAGGAATTCAAATGTTTGACTTGTCGTTTACTTATATCTAGGGTCCCTTAATGTACTTTATTCATGTGCTAGTACATGACTTCAGCCATTGAATCAATTCCTGTGTATATGTGCCTCAATAATAGTAGACCGGGTAGCCCATGTACATGGTATTACCCATACAATGTGGGTCACTACATGTTTTGTAGTCAACTTGTGTACTCTACCCCTTGTTCATGTACTACTTTAGGTACATACCGAGTCATTCGAATGGGGATACCTATTGTGTAGTCAAGGAATATATACTGTGTGTATTGGGGTTTTCTAGAACCCATTTTATTCATCCCACTTGAGTAGTTTGATCATCCAGATTCTATTCTGGTGGTTGGATTTCTATGAAACTAAAAATGCATGGTCGTTTGATCATACCATCACCGAATTGATATGATTCAAGTGATTAATTGGCTTCAAAAACTAGTTATTTTTATTAACCATTACACAATGTAGAAAATTGAATCTACAACAACTATCATTCAATCTACTAATGAAACCACTATCACACCCCCATTTAGCCTTATTAATTATAGATATACGATTTCGTATCATTGTTCTATGAATTGAATGTGCAATGATAGATCATTCAATAAAAGTCCCATGGTGGGGAAGAAAAATAAATACCACAAAGAAAGATTAATCAGGGGAGAAAAAAACCAAATTAAGAGGGATGAACCTCAATTTATATTAATTAAAATCTTGGATTGTCATCATTAGGATGATAAATCATTCCAATAAATATCAAGATCAAACTCCCAATAAACTATGAAAGAAACCTATCATGCATAATAATTTGTTTGGATGCCAAAATAATCATTGATTGGTCAACATTAATTGTATAAATCAGTGAAGGGTAAAAGAGATTCAAAATAACACACCTTAACTTGATTCAAATTGGTTGCTAATGAAAAAAGATCACTGTGTTGTCATTGTTGGCAGGATCCATCAAATCAATTGTGTGTTGATCATTGATCCGCAATCATTAGTCATTTTTCAAGATAATTCTTTAGTTGTCCCCTCGTTCCGATCTCTAGAGATTCCAATGTTATTTGTCTAACCAAATATATAAAAACAAAATCCATTTTATGGATTTATAGTCACATCTTCAATGAGGGTAATAATAAAATTATTATTTTATTTTATCCTTTTTACACCCGTGATAATGTTTTCTTAAATACCCCCACACTGAGAAATGTTAGGTAAAGCCTAGGGTTAATCCACCATTCTAAAATCAGTGGTGCACTCATATTTCTAATCTAGGAACCCATTTAGATTTTATTCCACTATTTTAGGAAAATTGCACCGACATGCTAATTAAAATTTTTAATTTGTTTCAAACAATCATTCAGGATGCACCGGGAATCAAAATTTCACGCCATATTAGCACATATCTTAGAAATTATTCCATATAATATTTAAAAATAATAAACAGAATATTAGACATTATATTCTGCCAACATTGTATCTTTACATCCCATAAAATACAAAACAAAGGCAACTCCAGAATATGTGCTTACTGAGCATGGATCTAAACCTCCTGCTACCAAGTGCACTCATAGAAATTCATTTTATTCTATGAGACACACACCAAATGAGTTGAATGAACTTATAGGATCCTTTCATGCTGATACATGATCTCTAATAGTTACTCAAAAAAGTCTCCGCATCCTCGATGTCCAGCTCATTCAATTTGATACTGTGGGATGGGTCATTCACATAAATCATCATTTGTGACATGTGAAAGACATCTTATTCCCTATCTAACTATATAGGTATAGCTAAGCATTACACAGCCTCTTCATATCTATTTAGTATTATGAAAGACAAAAATGAACCTTAGAGATAGATTGCTACCTCAGAAAAATGAACGAATCCCTATTGAGGTGAAACCAATAAGAACACATGGTCTCATTCCTCGAACTCCAAAGGCATTAGTCACATATCTTCAAAATACATAAAGTGGATTTTTATAGTTTTAATACATTTTTAGATGATCTAAATAGTCATTTTTTTATCTCATATCTACATCAATCCCATGAGTACCGACTCTCAGGGGTTATTCTTTTAAAGTGGGGGCCTATAGGGTCACCCAAACAAAGCCTGGAATGGTGACATAATGATAGTGGAATGGTTTTGATTTATGAAATCTACACCTATGTTAGGTGACCCTCCCAAATTATGGTCATAGTTCAACATGATATATTATATAATGAATTCCAAAACATTAATGGTACATTCAGTCTGGCCATCAGTTTGGAGGTTAAATGTGGTGCTCAAGTGTAGGTGGGTTTCAAATTCCATTTGTAATCCATTCCACAACATGGATGTAAATACATCATCCTGATCTGAAAAAATATTTTATGGAACTCCATGGATTTGAGCAACCTTGTAATCATAATGGAATCCCAGGAACTCTGTTGAACACTGATCCTAGATAACTGGGATGTGGGACAAATTCGTGAACATGTCTACGATAACCCAGATAGAATCATGTCCCCTAGACATATATGGAATGCCTATCATGATGTCCATAGATATTTGATCCCTCATATTTTCTATATCCTTAAAGTGTTGAGTTAAACCTGCTAGAACTTGGTGTTCATCCTTGCTAAAAAGTAAGTCATCGAGATTAAAAGTCTACAACTCCTTTGTTCTACCATGGCCACTCAAACCGAAGCTAGATGTCCTAGTACATCTTTTCCATACCATGACATACTACCAAATAGTACATACGAACCTCTTTTAGAATCTCCTCTTGAAACATCACTAGTATCTTGATGTGTCCTATCAAAATAAAGACATGCTCCAAAGCTTTAGATTGTTCATCGAGAATATAGCCTATGGATTTCAAAGCATGTAGGATCTCACAGTTAGTATCCACAAGATGTGACTCACATACTCATTGTAAGAGAGGTGTGTGACAATAATAGACTAAAAGTAATATGCTCCATATCTAAAAACAAAGGATAGCTGCAATGAGGAAAACTCATCAGACCCCTTGATCAGAAAAGGATAACTAGATATCATTTTAAGAGAATTATCTACCACATTACCCTTCCAAGGACTATAGAAAATCATGATTTCATAATCTTGAAGTAAATGTAGTCTGTACATATGCTATAAGTTAAGATCTTTCTGAGAGAAGATATATATTAGACTCTTTTGATCGTAGTGGATGATAAAATTCTCTCCCATCTGGTAGTATAGCCACATAGTCAAAATGAATACTACTAGTGATAACTAAAGATGTTGGTTCACATAATTCATATAATTTGGTCTCAACTGGAATGAAAAATAGGCAATCACCACTCTCCTCTGCATCACAACAAAGACATGCCTAGTTCCTAATGCATCGCATAACCCTACCTACTTGACACCTTCCTCTAGAAATCTCATGATCAAAGAACTCATCTAATATTTCCTCAACTGCTGTAAATCATGAATGAACCTTTCTATTTACATGAAAAGAAACCCATTTTGAGTTTAAAATATCATCTTTGTGGATATCCTATAGAAATCAGGTATGAATACTTGGTAATATATTTCGAACTCAAGGAAGCTCCACACCTCCATCACACTCATAGGGGGATCTCGATCTAACACTCCCTTGAACATGGGCGTGTCAAATACCACTCCATATGTTGAGATAATATGTCCCAAAAAGTGTACTACCAAAATCTAGAACAAAAACTTCAATAACATTCTGTAAATAAATTACTCCCAGAGTGCGTCCTGAACCATCCTTAAGTTTCTCATGTGATCCTCCTAAGACTCTGGGTACCAACGGATATCATTGGTTAAGACCAACATGAGATGGTCTAAAAAAGAAAAATTGATTCAATTCATAATCCCCATGAACATTGTTGGGGAGGTCCTAATGCCATTGGGAATCACAAATAACTCAACGTGACTGTAGGGACATCAGAATGTAGTCTTTAGTATATCCTCTTCCCATATTGGCAACTAGTAATAGGATTATTTTAGGTGAAACATCGAGAAAAATTATTCCCTTATAAACTAATCTATAATTTTATTGATCATTGGTTTTGGATACATGTTCCACATATTCACCAGGTTCAATCATTGGTTGTCCCCACCCAACCTCAATCTCTCATTTTACTTCATGGAAAAATTGGGGTTGCCCGGGGAGAAACATTAGGTCACACGATCACCTTTGTTAGCAAGTAATCCAAATTCACCCTAAGTATGAAAATTTCTGCAAGAACCATCTGATATGTTGGAAGAGATATCAGTGTCATGTCAGGGTGTAGATCAGCACCTAT
Organism: Viscum album; assembly: GCA_963277665.1. Lineage (NCBI taxonomy): Eukaryota > Viridiplantae > Streptophyta > Magnoliopsida > Santalales > Viscaceae > Viscum > Viscum album. The sequence continues at coordinate 671,365,351 of OY728157.1, read as the reverse complement.
GTCTATCTCTCTCTTGGGATGTTAAACTGAAACATCATCACGAAAGATGTCTTTGTACTTTGTCACCAATGTAGGAAAATTGGGACTCAAAACATCCACTACACCATGGTCAAGCTATCCAAATGGTGAGTAATATGTTGTACCCTCTTATGCATGAGTCTATCCTTCAATTCTTGGGAATTATTTTCTCCAACAAAATAAATCCTGGATTTTTCACTACAGACATAGTTCTCCCTTCACCTAAAATAGTCAATTTGGTCATGGACTTTAGATAACCAATCCATACCAATAATGACATCATAAGGCCTCAAGGGTACAATGTAGAGATTTCAATAGAAACTCTCACCACCAAGAGTCAGTTAACACCATTAGAACAAGTAATTGATCTCTGAGTCTTCACCAGTAAGAGTATACATGTGTAACTGTCGATTAAATAGTTAAATCACAATCTCTATGTATCATACAAGATATGTGGCAATAAAATAATTGTTAGCACATGTGTCTATTTTTACTCCCACTAACATAGAAAATAAACAGATAGTACCTCAAAACATTCTTAGAGACCTTGGGTCATAATCTTCGACCACATGTAGTTGTATCCTCCCCTTTCCTCCAGCTCCATGAACCTGGCATCAGCCACATGGGGTTGGTAGTGGTAATAAGTAAATATTTCAACAACCACATGTTTATATCCCAAATCATCGTCCATTTATACCATCTAGTTGAAATGCTTGCTCCTATCATTGTCTCTGGCTCAGTGGTGCATCTATATTCTCTCAATCAGCAGTATGGGGGATGGAAACTCTCGACTGTTATGACCCTACCAACACATAAAGAGAATTTCATATCTCTAGGATAACTAGATCCACCCTATGAACATTGAACCATATATCCTATATACTGAGACACCCTCTTGAATAATATCCCATGTAGAGTTCCCTAAGACTGATGTCAGCTCCCTTCTGAAACGGTCTCTACTGTCACATTACAATACTGATTATCTCTAGTTGTATATACATACCCTCGAACCTTTTATCCACCATATCTCAATATACCTCCACCATAATCAGTATTAATGCATATAGTTATAACAATGGATCAAATTTCTCTACACATACCTCACTCAAAATTGCATGCCCTAAACTACTTATCTAGAATAATATAAATCTAGTACTTATAATGGTTGGTAAACCTCAATAAATAATCATCCATAAACATGATGTAATTCTATTGCTGAAGATGAATCTGAATATGTACACCCCTTAGCGTAGATAGTGAATAATCCACTCTGAAGAAGATATTGAACATTTTCCATGAAAGGCTGACGTCATCCAATGTTTCGATAACAAAAATCCCCCATCATCCTACTGAGCCGTGAAGAATGATCACTACCAAGACAACCATCTAATCAGCTAGTTTCATGACTAGATAGAAAACTCTTGTCATATACTCAAGCCATCCCTCAACCACCTATGGGTCACCCTCACCCAATAACCTGAGGGGTCACTACCCCTAAAAATTTTGATTCCTGCATAGCCTACGCACCTCATCCACTGGAATTATCAGTACCATGTTCTTCTCTATAGGTGGAATGGATAGTGCACCCCTTAAATGTAACATATTGGGGACTGGTCCTCGTGTTGAAGCCTTGTCACTGAGGGGGTAATATTTACGATCATGCTGCTAAATCCTAGTTGGTATATTTATTTAAGGCATCTTAAAAATAAAAAAGATGTATAACATTCAGTGATTATATCTAGAATGATGAATCATTAAGGTCTTGGAAACCACAAATCATTCCTATAAGATGAATGCACCATTTTTCCCCTAAAACTAATTTTCTCATGTACTATGTCAATAATTAGGTTATCAGATAAATCGTGTACAGATATGTTTGCCATCACACCTACACAGGAGTCCCAAAACTAAAATATGAACTCTAAAGCCATAAATTTTTTCCCAAAACCAATATCACATACACCAGGTCCTGAAGTACAACTGAACATTTCTGATACCACTACATCCTGACCTATCCTAGTGAAGGGTGTGCTTCAACTCCCCATGACCACCTCCAATGGAATAGGGGCTATTTACTAGCACCAAGTAAGAAAATCACAAGCATTTGAGGCATTTACTTTTTACATGAACACACACACACACATCTCAAAACACAAAAACATTCTAAAATTTAAAAATAAGTGAAAACCCAATGATTGAATATATTTAAATCCCACAACCAGAATTCAAACAAAAGTAAATTAACATAAAAAAGCCAAATAATATGCCACAAAATAGAAGCATGTAACAAAAGTCTGACCAAAAAGTATATGTACTGGGACTACTATCTGAAAGTCATAGGAACACACATTAGTCAGTCTAGTCTCACTAAGAACCATATGGTCCCTGTCTTCCATGGAATCTTTCAAATGGTCGAATGTCTACACAATAAATTAAATTTTCTAGAAAAGACTATATAGATGTGAGTATAACAATACTCAGTATGACATATTTAAACCACAAACCAGTACAAAAAAATAATTTCATTCATCTATACAAAAGTATATATCTAAAAAATATATAATAATAATAACTAGATATAAAAAATCTATGAAAAAAATTTAAAGGTAATCCACAACCATAGATTACCATCCTTATGATTTCAGTTTTATGATTTCACGATGCACTCATCTGGGAGAACACACTCCTGAGTCTAATAGAACATATGATGCTTGTCTGATAGGTTCTTCTCGCAGGGTCTTTCCATGAGAAAGAATCACAGATACTCTATAGAGAATAAGATATATAGATGAGGATCATAGATGGAGGCCTAGGGTGATTCCAACATCTCAATATAGATTAAACCACTAAATAGAGGATCGTCTCCCACATGGTGTTGGTCACGTCATTACCAGTAACTCCACATAGGGAATGGAGATGAATCAAGGATACCACTCTTGGCCTCTCAGGGGGGATTACAACAACTCTATACGTGATGTTCTATTGAATGGAACATAGTTCATGGAGTAAGAAAATGATTCAAAAAACCTTCAGGGAAACAATAAAGGAAAACAACACTATTTAATCTTTTTCAAGATACATAGGAAAATAGATTCAAGGCATGTAAAAAGGGGTACACAGCGTGTAGTAGGGTAATACGTTGTGTCCCATGGATTCTGTACTATCCTTGTATAGAAGCATGTGTCATTTAAAAATTTCATGTAGAATAGTGAACGAAATTTGAAGGACTGACACCTTGTGTCCCTATATCCATAGTCCACCCGTGTAATCTTGCTGTGTTTTAGTACACAGCGCCAGCCCATGTATATGTGCCCATGGACTAGTATACGAGGTAGCCTATGTACATGGCCCATTCCATATAGTGTGGGGGAGTACATGTTGTGTAGGAAACCTGTGTACTAAACCTCTTATCGGTGTGCTCCTACAGGTACATACTATGTCATTTTATCTGGGTTATATGTTGTGTTATCAGGGACTACATTAAATGTGTATCTGGTTTTTCAAGAATCTGTTTTCTTCCCCTCGCTCATACTATTCGATCTCTGGACTTCCATTTTATTGGACATATTTCCATGAATATCCAGATATAAGGGTTTTAGGTCATAAAGTCACCAAATTAGTAAGATTGATGCCTTAAAATGGCTCGAATAATAAATATTATTCATTCATCATGATGGGATGAAGAACACAGAATCGACACCAATCATCATTCAATCCACTACCGCAACCCCCATCACACCTCCATTGAGTCGTATCGATTCATGAAATATGATTTCTAATCATTTCACCAAGAATCAAATGCACAATGATCGTTCATTCAAGAAATGTATGACCGCGGGGATGAAAGATAAATACTATAGAGAATGGTGAATCTGGAGATAAAATCCTAAATCAAATCAAAGGGGATAAACCTATTCTTTTATATCATATCATATCACCATTATAATGATAGATGAATATAATAAATATCATGTTTAAACTCTTAATAAATACGGCAAAATAACCCATCCCAGATAATGATTGATCCACTGGCCAATATTTTCATAGATTGGTCATCATTCATCATTGAAATCAATAACAAGAAATTTAAATCAAACTAACAAGACCTAACTTCATTGGGATTAGCTGCTGATGTAGAACAATAATTGTGTCATTATCGTTAGATAGATCGATTAAATTTTTTAAAATATTATATTCGATCCAAGATCAGTCACTATTTATTTGTTAGATTTTTTTAGATTTTCTCCCCCACAGCTCTCCATAGATTGCAGTGTTTTTTGGAAGACCCTGTATCTCTTCATAATTATTCTTGTAAGGATTTTTGGTTTATGGATCAATTAGTGGAGCAAGAAAATATTAAATAATTTCATCCATTTTTATTCCATCTAAATTTTTTCCAAAAAACTCTGGGCGAAGTCCTATGATAGGCTACACCTAGTGAAAATCAATAACTCTGAACTCAATAGTGTGCTCATATTTCTAATACAGGAAACTATTTAGAATTTTTTTTAATTTTTTAGACAACATCATGTCATGATATTTAATATTTTAAATATTTATAAAACATTTACTCCATACACATTGGGTTTAATAATCACACATCACCTCATTGTCTAATCTCAAAATCAACCATTATAATATTTAAAATTGATACATGAAAAATATGAGACATCACATACCACTTGGTAAGATTGAATCATAATCCTCATGTAAGAAAATGACATTGCATGATGAATAAAATATCATGGAATAGGTTATTCATGAATTTTTATTTTACAGGGTAGTTTATACTCATTGTATTAGAATATAGGATCACAACGTGGCATGTCCTTCAATGATAAAAATTGACACAAAATTACATTAATGAATTGGTAACAGTTACAACATAAACACCATGAAATTGAATTAATAAAATCAATATATAAATGACCATTAATATAATTATAAGGATTATATATTAAATTAAATGGTGTTATATACACCACAAAATATAATATATTGGTTAATAAGCCATAATACTCGTAGAAGTAAAGTGGCACTAGAAATCGCATTACTACAAGAGTAACTATTGAATCGTGATCCACGTGAAATAATAATTGAAATTAAAAAATTTAATATCATAAAATAATGTGTCTTCAGTAAATAGCATTTCATAGGTAATTATTTACCCCACACAATAATAATAATTGGTGAATATAGTATATATCTCACAAAAATAAAGTTGAGATGGGAAAACCATTACCTTAAGCCTGGAATTTAATTATACATGTTAAAAACTATTGTATAACATATATATGTTTATAATAATTCTACCATTGAACAATATTATTTTATATAATAAAATATATTATTTTTTAATAACATTATGTTACCTTTTTATTAATAACTCCATGTTGATGTTATTTTTCGGGTAATATCTGATTTGTTTTTCGTATATGTTTGGGCTTAAATTCTTGGTCCTTTTAGATAGATCAGGATTTATACATTTCTAAAATGTAAATCATGATATAAATATCATATATATTCTGTATTTATTAATTGATAATAATCTATACAATATATCAATATGAAATGAAATACATCATTCATGGAGACTATAAGTCGTATGTATGGATGAACATTGTTTATATTTTATTGTTGTACTGAAAGAATGTTAGTAAATGAAAATTATGTATATATATATATATAATATCACTATATTAGATTTATTATGTCATAAATTACTTATAATTTTATTATCCCATCTATAATACATTCAACATAATGTGTGAAAGAATCACATCATTTTGTGGATACGATAGTTCAGATATCCACAAAAAAGTTATCATATTTACACTAAATTGAAGTAATGTAGTTATATATTATATAAAAAATAAATAAGAATAAATTAATAATAAATAATATAAATATCATATTAAAAATAGTTTGTTACATAACTTTCACCTATTATAGGTGGTAAATGAAAAGTAAAAAATATTATTCAGAGAGGTGGTATTCCTCCGTACACATGGATTGTACGTTCTTTTACCATTTAATGGAAGTGTAAGTGAGTGTATGTCAAACCATTAAAATTTAAACATATAAGAATATTTTAAGAAAAATTTTTATTATACAAGAATGTAATAATAATAAATTATCGGTGGAGAATTAAAATAAAATATCAGAGCTTGTGGAGAGATGTTACATCTTCGTTGGGTAACTCCTCTTGGTTTTTACCAAAGGGCTTACTTGGATATCATTGTTCCTAAAAGAATACTTATATAATTAATTTAATAATGTTTAGTAGATATTTTGGTGGGGTTTGCAAGATCTAACGTTTATTGAGAGGTGTGAGGATGTTAGGGGAGAGGGAAAGTTACATTTTATAGTAAAGAGTGAGTGGCATTCTTAAACACATAAAAAGATAAACACTGTTAACAGGTGTCCCTTAAATATTTTGTCTCAAATAATTGTCATTTTTAAACCCATGATGTTACCATTTTTAATTATGTCCATCCATTTTCTATTTCACAATTTTTTAGGTAATATTTCTGTTTTAGATAATGTTATATCAATAAGTAAACATTTTTTGACCCTAATCACTTTAATTAATTATAATTACATTGACTAATATTTTTTCTAAAAAATAATGTTGACCTTATTAGATGTGAAAAAATATTCTCATTCTCAATATTGAATCGATTTTTTCGAATATCTAATCACATATGTGGCTGAAATTAATTAAATATTAATCCCATAAAGGGATGAGACGACTAGTTTTAAAAGTGAAATGGTATTAAGGTTTGAACTTTTTTGGTATCCAATGTCAGCGTGAAATTGGTTACAATGACCAAAATTGGATTAATTGAGGTTTATTTTATTTAATTATAAATTAAAACCATCTTGAATATATATCTTAACTGATGAAATAAAATAAAAAATAGTTTTCAATTTTAAACCATTCTGTCTTAAAATTTATCACAAAATGAAACTTCTCTGAAGGATCAAAACATATCCCAATATAAATTATTATGTCATGATTCTAAAAATAAACATTATTTTTTCAAATAAATATTATATATTTGTTATATATTATATTTATAACTAATTAACCATTAAATGGTTGGATAATAACAATTTAAAAACATAAAAAAATTATTAAAAATTGGATTTATTATAATCTTATACCAATAACATCTATTTAATGAGTTTCAAAAAATATTTATTAAATATATTATATATAAATTTTATTTCAAACATTAATAAAAAGTTAATTATTTAATTTATTGGGGTAAATTGGGTTTGTAACTATAAAATTAGTTTTACTTAGATAAGTAATTTCCCTACTTTCAAATAGTTCCTACATTAATTACTACCTAATTGATACCAACATATTTAATTTATATACATTTGTAAATGATATTTTTTAAATATAGTTAATCATATTCATAACATCCATTCCAAGGGATAGTTTATAAAAATAATAATATTTTAATAATATTATTAATAGCGTATTTCTTTTCATGAAAACAGGGTCTTGTGTGTAATGCAACTTATTGATGGGACTAGGTATTGTCTGCAACACTAGACTAATATTGTATTGTGTGTACCACAAGATACTCAATGTGTTTCATGTAGTTCTGTTAAGACATGATGTTTTGTAAAATTTAATCCAAACATATTTCTTTCATGTAAAAAACTATATTCAATGTTGTGTGAAAAAACAAAAATATCAAAGATATGAAATTAATTCCAAAAAAATTAAGGGTGCTATAGGGGAAAAAATTTTGTGTTCATGATGCCAAATAAATGGTAAATTACATGTCCCTCATTAGATTATATCCGGAAAAAAACTATATAAAATTTTTGGGAACTCAACCACCACTTGAGGTAATGCACACTATGGAACACTAACATTGTCCCCCAACATGGGAAAAGAGGTATGAAATGTTATATTTCTTAATTTTAAATGTGGATGACAAAAACTAATAGGTTTTAGTAAAGGAAAAAGGTCTCTAGGGAATAAATATAATTGAATATGAAGATGAATCCCGTCTGAACCAACTACACATACTTTGTGGCTTGAACTATGGAATATCCACACCTCCAGATGAGACCTTACAATTGGAATAAAGCACGCTACATCATGACTACCTCAAAAGATCCTCAAGAACCAACATTATTCATTCTAAGATAACACTAATCCTAAATAAGAATAAGAGTGGAATGAAACAATATATATTATGTTTAACATTTCATTAAAAAATGTTATTCAAAGGCATTCCCAATCCCAAAATTTTGGTAACTAGTTCTTGGGTATCAACATTTCCCTTTTTGCGAACAACTCCTCCCATGTGAGAAACCATAAACAATTCAAATGAATGAAACATCACAAATTAAACCATTACCTTATCCAAAAGCAATACAACTAAATAAAGATAAAACATTCAATACATTAATAGAAAATAAAAATACAAATTTGGGGAGAGGAAACCACTACACATCCCAATATCCTTGTAAAAATATGGCATTCACCACCATGACAACTCCACCAACACCTATATGAGAGGGACATAAGTAAACAGATCCTCCATCTGCACCATATAACATCGTTCCTATACCTAGTAAAAACACAAAAAGGTTTACATACAATGTAGTGTGTATGTAGGTTTTGATCCAAATCCATGTTGTATTCCACTAGGAGAAAGATTTCATTCCAAAAAATTATAAGATAAATTAATATGTAGGTTTTTAAAAAAAATTATAAACAATTTTAGTAACTAAATTTAACGGAAAATTTTTCAAGAAAACCCATATTTGAAATAATCATGGAATAATGGTCCAACGTATGTCTATGGTTTGTAGAACATCCCAAAAAACATGGTAAATTACAAAAATATCTTACACAAGTGGGACACTAGGAACCTCATACCATGGTGAGACATGGTAGACAAATCATAACCCACAACATCCTCATGAATGATCCACTACAGTGGAATTTATCCCAGTTTCTAATTTCATCCAACCATCCCACGTTTAGTTTTTGTTGTACCATAAATCCTTTTAGAACAATCCATGCATCATCCCCACAGATCCAACTAGTGTACTAGTCCTAGTCAATACATATCGATATATAAAATTCCCATTTTTCTCAACATCATTTCTCAGGGCACATAATCCACATCCTTTACAAACTCATATATCCAACAATCCAACACATGAGAAAAACATCATTTGAATATGAATGAACACTTTCAAATTCATTTTCACAATAATCCCATTTAGAAATATGCTTTACACCATTCACACGATTAATAGAACATATTTTGATGGAAAGATAAGGGCGAACAAATCAAACAGAACAATATTCTGGTGAAAACCATCTTTTAACCCATTATAACCATAGAGCCTTTCTAAAACACATTTCTCACCCATATCACAATCTATAAAACACTTTCAAGAAGAAACTAAAGAATTCTAAAATGAACCAATAATGTAATTGAATGAGATCATATACAAGTTTCTTTTGAAACTCCAGGAATTTAGTGAAACCCACAACAGAACCACAAGGGGGCCCTATAAAGGTAATATATAACCATAAACACCATGATAAAACCCATGTAACATTTTATTGACCCATTTTTTGGCTGCTTACCCACAATAGAAGGAAGAACCAAATAGAGAAGATAGAAAATTTTATTAATATGGAAAAATACATGAAATAAGGGGCATAATTTATCATTTAATGAGGAATCCACAAAAAATCCACCAATGTGATGAGGTCCGTGTGAAAAAATAGGGACACAAGGAGGCCACATGGGTAGTAAATATTGAATGAGGAAAATGGGTGTTGAATATGGTTAAAATAAGGGTATGGTATAATGGTTAAATTAAAATTATGAATTCTCTAGACATGTTACATAGTTAAGATGCATGGTTTAACAAACCATGTGGTAATCATTTTGAACCTATATCCTTATTTAATAAATGCATCACAATTTAATTTGGAAACACACATGATTGTGCGGTAGATAATGTAACACTAACAAAATCTCTGGCCTGGGTGCATGGTCTCTCATGTGTTGGAACACAGTTTCTACTCACTGTGTTCAAATCATGATCTACCTAAATTAAATTCCGAATGTTTAAATTTCCACAAAATATCATAGTAAATCCACAGAATAAAGGTATTATAAAATTAGAACATACAAATACCTCATAAACAAATAATGGATGTGATAATTACTATTTTATATTTTCACCATGGTAACTATTTTTTATAGTTTTGATGTTCATTATATCCAAAATTAAGTTATTCATGATATTTAATATTCAATTTTATGATTCCAAATGTGGAAAAAATAATAAAAAATTCAAATCACATATATGGAACATTTTCATTGAAAATTAAACCAATAAACTGTGTCAATTCGGTTTTTAAAGAAATGTGTTTTTGAAGCATAAGATTATCATTCATTTAATATTTGAAGAGTAATAATCATTATAAGTATTTGTCTTCAAAAATGTATATTTATAATTGATAAAATAATGTTATATCATTTCTTATTCGGGTTTTACATTATTTATTTATAATTGATAAACATTATTAACATTTAACAATTTCTCAGAAAAATATATTTTTATTCCTAAGAATAACATTATACTAAAACCCGGTATAAAGATAGATCAAATGTAATTAATTGTTTTATAGATCACTCAAAAATACTTATTCCATGTTATAGTTAAACAAATATATTAATTGGAATTTATTTTTATCAATTTATTAAATATAAATGAAATTTTCAATAAAATAATTATTTTTCAATATTCACTGAAAAATAAAATTTTTTAGAAAAATAAAAAAAACACTATAATTAAATTATGACATAAAGGTTTAAATAAATTATGTACATTTTATAACATAATTTTTTTATTTTAGAGAAAGTAATATAAATATTTTTTTGGAAAAAATAATTAAATATCATTTTTGAATGAAAATTATTTTTTCTAGAATAATATATCTTTATTTAAAGTTTTATAAATATTTAGAATTTACAAATATCATTATACGTTATATTTATATATATTTCACAAAGATGTTAATACTACTCATATATTAATTTTTAATGGATTTTTTATAAATTTAAGATATATATAATTATATTTTAGTATTTTATTCCAGTTCATTAAACCAAAATTTGATTTTCAAATATCAAACAAAGAAGTCATTTAAAATATTCAGGTGTTATAAATGTAATGGGTTTCAATACAATTAAATTAAAACATAATAAGAGTATATCAAAATAAATAAATTATATTGTACAATTAGATAATATTATTGGATAATCATATCAATCCATAGTTTATTTTGTCATGGATGAAAATATTATTACAATATTATTATAAATATTCCTTAAAAATATATAGATGCATATATTTTTTAGGAATATTTTAAAAAATAAAAAATTCAATAAAAATGGAAATGTGATTTATATTGAAGAAATATTGAGTCATGGAAATTTAGCATAACAGCTAATAATGTATATAACATATGCATAATATGATCATGTGGTAAATTTTTAAATGAAATATTCTTTATACACTTTTAAAAAGATAGTAAAAATGAATTGTGAGGAAATAATTTAAAGGATTACTTTTAAAAACATTATTTTGAATAAATAATAAAAAATCACCTTTAAGGGATCATAAATAATCTCTAATTGATGATAAATAGGGCTTACGTATGTTTTGTATTATGAAAGATAAAAATATATGATCATGAAAGTAACTACATTTATTGGTATTAGATAGTTTTAAATAAAACCCACAACAAAGACAGAGTTTATTACCACATTTTTTATGTGAGATAAAGATAAATATAAACAATGATGAAAATAAAAAATATTTTTATTTAATAAAAAAACTTTGTTCAGAATGAAATAATTTTGAAATATATGAGATCAGTTATTATTCATAAAAAATGGGAACTATTATTGACATTAACAAGTTTTAATTGATAATTAAATCAATGAAAGAAGAATATTTATATATAATGATGTAATTTCATATGAATTAAAAGGAAAACACTAAATAGGACATAAAAATGGTTGATTAAAAGAAACCTAGAAGTTAATAGTCGAAAAATATTGTTTAGAACCCAATAAAAGAAAATTTTGTCATTAAAATCCTTAAAATTAATTCATTCTTGGTCATCTATGCTCTTAACATTTGTATTTTAATTATATAATGATTAAATTTCTATTTCATAATATTTTTCATATTGATCAGATTTTATATTAATATTATACATTTATTTATTATATAGCTATTAAATACACTATATTAATAATGACTATCCAAATAGTTAAGGTACATTTATAAAAGTCGCATAATGATTTATGATGGTCCCGATATATTCTATGAGGGTTTCAAGTACATCCTTCGAGATAAAATACATAACATTCATATTGTATAATTTTTTAAAGAATAAAATATAATATTTTAATAATTGATTAGTTTAATATTGAATCTAAAAATAAAAATAAAAGTATAATTTATTTATTAATATCAAATGATACCGTTAATTATGTTTCCATATTTTTTCATAATATAAATTTTAATTATCATTCATGTAGATTGTTAAATCAACCCAAATAAGAACATTCTATAGAACGGGATGAGTATGATAATGAAGTGAGTTTTTATAAGAAAATTACTATAAGAGAATAATAATGAAATTTAAATGTTATTAAAGAGGTATATATGAGTTAATGTGAGTTATATGAAGATGGAAAAAGGGAAATATCTATAATAAATCAATACATACCAAGAAAAAATTCTTCACTCCTCCAGAAAACATTCTTATTTTCTTGGGGTTTTTGTTACCTAAATGGTAGATAATCTAAACAAATTAAATATTCATTTTCGGGATGAAAAAATAGTATCTTATAGTAGATAGCACTGTTAATTTTTTTTTTATTTTAAGGTGTGGTGGAGGAATCCTTTTATTATTTGGAAGAGTAGTATTATTTTTAAATAAAATATTATGTTAAAATAAAAATGGAATCAATTAAAAAGGAATGTCTTAAAACAATTATCCACATTTTGGGATGATATTATATAGGATGTCTATATTATTATCAAATATTCAATTAGTGTTTATGTTCCATTATATATGGTTGATTATATCTTATTTTAACCCATTGAAATACATTTATTCCTTTTTCCATAATGACTATATTTTATCTTAAAAAAAATTATTTAGGATTAAAAATAAAATACACTATAGTAAATAATATGAATATTTTGATTGAAAATATGAAAACCATATTTCTTGATTGAATTGATATATGTATTAAATTATGATTTCAATATAATTATAATTAATATAATAGAAAATTTATATAAAAATTCCATTTGTATGCATAAAAAGAAATTTACAGCAATTTCATTTATAATATTTTTTAACATGAGAATTGTTGGATTGAAAATAAAAAAATATTTTGGTTAATTTTTTTCCTAGTTATAAAATAATTGATAATTTTTAATGATAATTAAATGAAAAGGATCCTAATATTTTTTAAGTTACAATAAAATTTAACAGAGGTTCATAAAACTAAATAATTGGCCTTTAAATTATTCTTATTATTTTCAAATTCATTATATTACTGATTAAATGAGGTTTTCATAGAAATTTTTGTATTATATTATTTAGTTATGATTATATATTAATGACTTAATCAAATATAATGTATTTATAAAACATTATTTTTTCTATTCAAATGACAATCATCTTTTTTTTTTAAAAAATAAAAAATTCATCATAAGATCAATCTTAATGATAAATCCAAAAATGATTCTAATTTTTTCAAATAAATATTCAAAAATTAAAAAGAAATTAATATTAATACATGACCACCCAATAAATGATTTCTTTTAAAAATTTCTATAACAAAGTATAAAATGAATCATTATTTTTAATTTTTAAAATAATATATTATTATATGAATAATTACTTTTATAGATAATCCTAAATTCTAATTAAAAACTCTTAATGAAAAATATATACGATCAATTTGTAGGAAATTAATTTCTGGTATTAATGAGTATTGTTTCGACTATATTTTATATCAATGTGATTTCTAAGATCTTGAAATTTTCAATCTTGTGATTTTAGTTAAGAAATACTTCTCAGTGTTAAGATTTTGATTGTACTGTTGGAAACCCCAGGGTAATAACCTCATATTGATGTTTCAAAATATGATCCTCATAAATTATAATTCTCATTCTTCCTGATTCTATTGATATATATTTCATAATAAACTTTATTTGATAATTATAAAATTTATGTGGGTTTTTTAGTTCAGTGTTACATGTAAAAAAACAATCAATCAACACATAATTAATGTGAAATGAATATATAAATATAGGGGTGTTACAGATGCAAAGGGAAGTGATATAATAATACCATTCAATATACTCTAGTCATAAAATATAGAATAACATATTATATATATATGAGATATTTATAGAATAATTTCTTTATTTATGATTCTGAATTCTTATAAACTTAGGACACACACAAATGATATACCATCTTGGTCACAGTCACTAGCCTAATTCATACAGATGGTGGACATGGGGTGGCCCACTCAGCTCATTGTTAACCCTAGTGGGGACCTAATTCATTGATTCATTTAAGTTCCCAATTGTGATGATACCAAAAAAAACTGTTATAGCATAATGATCACACCACAAGTGGTATTTTGTGATTTTTAGGGTCAAGACATTTTTATAGGAAATGAACAAGAACTGGGTAGGTGGAGATTATAACATGTATAAATTATTAAACAAAAAATTAAAATTGTATATAGTTATTTAATGTAATTATGTTTTCATTATAAAATGAAAAATTATTATGGTCGAAAAATTGTGAAATGAATAAAAAGATCACACTTAAATTCAGATGATAATGTAAATTTTGTATTCCTTAGGATTGGAAGATTTTTAAGGCCAAAAAATAATGTTTAGTTCAATTCATTACTTCACCTATATATATAGATTTTTGAATTACCATTATTGTAAATTTTATGGTTTTCTAACAGACACCTCATTTTGTTTATATTTATGTAAAAAATGTAGTTGCAAGATTTTTGAAGATATGACTTGCTGTGAAAAATTTAGGCCAACCAAACAAAAACCTATATATCTCTAAAACACAGAAATGTTTAAAAACATTTCTAATTTCATGCATTGGTTCAAAATGAATTGTATAATTTAAAAAATAATTCTTTTATTTAATTTAAAATTTTTTATATTAAATTCAGTGAAAATAAAAATGATATGTTTTTTTCTATTAATAATTTTAGACTAAAACCACATAGAATAAATGGGGATATATAGCATATGGTATAATTCCAATAGATAATGGATACCCACTAATTTTCACATGATATTTATGTGGATTCATCTAATAGTGATGATCAAAGGATTTATACATATAGGTGGTGTATTGTGTTTATTTTTATAGTGAGTTTTTGTTTTCATGTTCTTCTTTTTTCAAAGTCAATAAATATTTATACCTTTATATATATCATTTTAAAACTAAATAATAAAATGGTTTGTTTCTATTAAGATCTTGATTTCTAGTTTCTTGAGTATTAGTGATTAAACTGAAGTTGAAATTTTTGATCTATATTGAAAGTGAATTCATATATTCTTATAAGGTATGTAAAATCAGTTATATTCATTCTTTAAATAATTTTATTGATGTGTTTAGTATGAAATCATTCATTACAGGGTATATATTCACCGTATGTATACAAAATAATAAATACCTTTTGTTTTAAGTCTATTTTATAAATAAAATTTATTATATACTAATGGTTGATTCCATGTAAATGAATGGATGTAACAATTAAAATTGATTAGTAATTCTTATAATTAATTTTTCATTTTTTGGATGTATTAATGTATAGATAAAACCATGAAGTAATATGATTGGCATAAAATTTGAGATAAAAAAAAGATAAAAAATAGTTCACAGTGGTTTTTTATAATCCAAAATTTTTCTAATGGTTTATTAATAGAAAAATTGTTAAAATATTTTCATTCATTAGTTCATTCTCTCACCTCCCTAATAATGAATATTTGATATGGGATGATGATAAATGGGTTATTGTTGATAGATACATAACAAAAATCCATTATATATTCTGAATTTATGTGTGGTATTTAATTCATGATATAACTATGTTATTTGAGGTGATATAGGGTCGATAAAAACATATCATATTGTATAATACTATGATAATATGTTAATATAATCCTAAGACAATAATAGTGTATGATTTGGATTTATAATACGATAGTTTTTTTAGAAAATTATTTGGTTAAAGTCATATAGTAACCAACTAATATAAAATGGGTTTTAAACAATAAGATTTATTTTTTAATATCATTTACCTTAACTATTGATTATACTAATATCGTATAAGAGGATTCATTGAGGATAATTCCGGTTGGCTGATTTTTATGAGTGTTTTTAAAAAAGATATTTACTCATGCAATATTTAATTACTAAATGTATTATCCCTATGCTTGGTAACATTTTTATGCTAATTTAATTAGTTTGATGTGTTATGATGGAATTGATCTTTCATATGATCCATATATGAGCTCACTCTATTGATTTTATATGTTAAATTTACTTTTTCTTACATCTGTTTCCATCCATGGTACTGACATGTCATGGATAAAGGTTGGGTTATATCCAATCTATTGGATGAATAAAAATATAAAACAACGATTGGAAGATGTTGGTTTCTACCAAGTAATATTCATCAACCAGTGTAAATAGATAACAATATTATGACCCAAAATAACTCATTGAAAAATGTTGAACTACTTATTTAAAATAAACATATTTTTCGATTCGATGGATGGAGATTTTCATTATTTAGATTCTAATGTCTTTATATTCCCAAATAAATGTTCCTAAATTAAGGTAAACCTATAAGTGTTTTCAGAGAAAGACCAAACAACATGATTCAAAAAACAATATTCAATAATGATAAATTTTTTACATTTTATTGAATTT
This sequence comes from Viscum album, assembly GCA_963277665.1. Taxonomy (NCBI): domain Eukaryota; kingdom Viridiplantae; phylum Streptophyta; class Magnoliopsida; order Santalales; family Viscaceae; genus Viscum; species Viscum album. The sequence goes on along the minus strand of OY728157.1, from coordinate 671,348,256 downwards.
TTTTTATATGTCATTATAAATTTTACAGAGTTTTTATTATTGTTAGATATATATGATTCGATAATATAATTACTGATATGGTCATGCAAAAATATATAGGATATGAATTTAGAAAATAGTTTAATCATTTCATTTTTTGGTGTATCATAGAATATGATTGGTTAAAATGTATAAGATGAATTCCCCAATCCATGAATTGAAAATAGGGCATTGTATCACTTATTAAATGTCGATATGAATCATAGAAAATGATATCTAGGCACTATGGTGTAATCATTCACACATTATCCAGTGTTGAGTGAATTTTATATAGGCGATGACATATTATATGACATGATAAATGGGGATAAACAGTTATATCACAAATTAGATGTACAAATTATCAAGTACGACTGCTAATAAAGTGTGTCACAACTTATCATACACTGAATATTATTAAATACATTATGTGTTTAAAATTTTGAATTTTCTAAATTCCCATTCATAATTGAATATATATATATATATATAGTTTTGTAAATTTATATAAATTATGGGAAAAGTTATTTTTTTATATTTATATATCTTATAAAATATCAATTAATTTATTAATAAAATGGTGATTATTATTAATTTTAATTTTATTCAAAAAATTAACAAATAAATAATCGTAAATATTAAATTCTAATATTCAAAAAATTAATTAGTTTTATTAAAATTCATATATTTTTTATTTAAATCGTTTATATATAATTTGTAAGTTTACTATATAATGAACTTATAAATTAAAAATTATGGGTAAAATATAAAGTAGATAATATTTATTAATATGAATTGGGGTTAATCATTAGTTTCAAAATTTCATATTGAAAACTTAATATTTATGGAATTATTTCTAACCTGTAAGGAGTTTTTCATAATTGATTGAATCAATAATTAAATAAAATTAAATATGTGACATTCATATTTTACAAATTTTTTCATAATATTTTGAAAATGTAAAATTATTATATTTCATAAAATATAATATATTTCAATTGAATGTTGAATAAAAGTAAAATATATATGTTTTCATGTTAGAAATAAATGCATGTCTTTTATATTTATTTAGTTGTGAAATTTCCATTATTCATGGATAGTTTATAAAGCCATTATAAATATCATATTTGGTGCTTTATGTTTCAATTGCATTAAAAACCCACACACACCGCACACACACAAGCCCGGAAGGTAGTTCATAGCCCCCACCAAAGGATGACACACGAAATAAACTACTTTGTTACATAATATTGTTGGCCCGAAAGCCTACTGGACATGAAGCACATAAGATTCTTATATAGTGGCCCATTATGTGAATATTAACCTGACTACTATAATACCCACTACAATACTTGCTATTTTACCCAATGTTGATACAGTCTCACCTACCACTGTTACTGTACAACTACATTACTTGTCGTAACTCCAATTCCCATTATAGTGCCCACTGCCGCTACAGTGCCGTTGGTGAATAGTTTTGTCACTGCTACAATTTGCTACATTCCCGCTACAGTACCTTCTCCCAATAGGTTTTCAACCCCAATATTTTGATGTATTATTAGGGTTTCATACCACTAAGCCAAGCCCCAACTATAAAACATGTGTAAGGGTAACACCCCTGGGCCATTTGGGGGTTCCGCCAAGCCAACACACATCACACGTTCCCCAACTAAGCAACAACATTAAATATATAATAAGGAAAAATGTTGAAGTGTTTATATTTATTTAATAATTATTTATTAATATAAATTTAAAATGTTTATATTATGGAAATTTTCTGAAATATTAATTTTACCATTCCAAAAGGTAATTTTAGAGGTTTTGATCAGTGATTTCAAAAAAAAACTATGTATTTAATTTATAAAAACAATTTACATAAAAACATTAATCATTTACTATTAATTAAAAAAATTCATAAAATATACAGTAATCATAACATGAAATGATTCATATTAAAATAATTTTAAAATATATATATAAGGTTCATATTGGATAAAATTTAATTTTTTATGTTTATCCATTCCTAAATTATAATTTTTTTTTATAATTTAATAATTTTTGAATTATTCATAAATATATTTATGAGGATGAATTATATTATTTATTCATTTCTTTAGTTTATTCTCATCATTATTTTGTAAATATAATTTCAATATAATGAATTCTTTTTTTATTTTCATTAGATTATTTTAAATTTATTTATTTAAATCTCTTTCATGCATGTAAGTTGTCCATGAATGGTATGATAATTAAATTATTTTTCGTTTTCTCAATTATGTTTGATTTTACTATGTCATTTTCTTGAAGAATTATGTTAAATATAGTTTTTAGATATCATATGTAAGGGTTGTTCTGAAATTTTTTATATTTATTGAGTATTATATCAATAGGTATGGTGAGTATTGGGATTGATTTCTCACTATCCTACTAGATTATGCCTTAACTATAAATATGGTGTATGAATATATATCAAACCAATATTAATCTTGTACAGATTTCTTATTTCACATGATTCTAAGCCTGTAAATGATATATTTTTATATCTTATATTCTATAGTTTCAATATGACATGTATAATTATAGTAATGTTTTAATCTTCACAAGCGATATAAGAAATGCAATGTGTAAGGAGTTGCATATAAATATATACTAATCATGTTGATTTTTTTAGAATTTATAGGATTCCAAATTAAATAAATAGAATTATTAATACATGTAACAAGAATATATTGGATAGTATTGTGAGATTATATCCCCTTGAAATTCAATGTTCCAAAGTCCTTCTAAATTAATCGCTTATAAAAACCATTATCATCCATTCGGGTATGTCATGATAAATGTGGGAAATCTTTAATAATAATGTTAATGTAAATAAATTAATAGGTCACCTTAAATGGATGAGGATCCCATTTTGGATTTTTCTATTGGAAGGAAATATCTAGGAGACCCTATTTTTTTAGGTTTATATACAAATAATTTTCAATATATTTATATAACATATTATAAATACTATTTATCGTATCCATATTATAATATTTTTATTTATTATTATTGGAATGATGGCCTAGGGAAATTTCTACTTGATGTGGAAAACTAAAATGAGACCCAAATAATAGAAAAATAACAATCATTCCCCACTAATGTGTTTGATTAATTTAATGGGGGGAATCATTTTACAGGGAGTATATTAAAATAATTCCTTTTTGTAATGAATAAAAAATTAGAAACTCATCTAGTAAAAATATTATATTATAGAAAAGTCACATCATTATCCTTAAACATTACATCAGGATCATTAATATATTTAGGATAAAACTTTTATGTTTTAAAGTAATATCTTTGAAAATAACTCTATAATAATTTTTATCAAAATGTGAATCTATATACATGTCAAAATCCTAAAAAAATTATTATTTCAATGGAATTATATGAAATTCGAAAAAAAGGAAATATATTTTTGACTCATATTCTCTATGTAATTATCTGTGCTATTGACTTTGTGAGATTATAAATATTCATTCAGGCCTGATCTAGAGGTAGAATTATTTCTATAATAAAATTATTTAAAAAATTTAACATTTTTAATGAGTTTAAGAAATTTTCACACTATTTTACCAATATGTTAATGGTTTATTAAACAGGGAATTGATTTCCATGTTTTAGTGATATTTAGATATTATATTTATTTGAATGATTAATATAGAATTAGAATGATATATTTTAATGACTAATAATGTTTCTTATACAAGACACTAAATATCATTGATTCATAAATGTAATGTTGTAATGAAAAGGAAATGTTACATGTATAATGGGAATGTCTGAGATGCATAACTATCATTGGAAAACTCTAGGAAAAATTTAATATCATATACTAGTTCTTTAAGAAAAAAATTATTAAATTTTTAATGGTATATGGTAATAGATGTATACTTGATAAATATTATATGCTTATTAGATTTATATATCCTCATAATAATGGATATAGACTACATTTTTCACTTAAATGTTTATTAAAAGGGTTATTGGATCATGTTGTTTAACAAAAAGGATTATATTTCAATCTTATAATGATCTATATAAATTTTTTCTATAGTTTTCTTCTTTCTCTAATATGATATGAGATTTTTTTTGAATACAATGAATTTTTATAATCAATATGAGATAATGAATTTCCTATACATGCTTATTGAATTATTAAAAAAAATAACATAAAAATCTAATATACTAATAGAATTATTTTTTCATATATAAATTCTCTTATCGAAATGTTTTTCAATATACAAGGGATCAGATCCAACTAAACCTTAGTGAATTATTTCTATAAGAATGTATTCCATTACATATAATACTCCTAACACATAAAAAATCATATATGGTATTGGTAAATATATTATTATTTTGAAAAATCATACAAGGGGTAAAGAATAATTATTCTCTAATATAAGGTAGACTATTAATACTATAATGATATTCAAAAGATAATATTTTTTATAAGTCACTAATTGGGTTATATTTTGAATAATTGTTTATGTGTGCTTAATAAATAAATCATTATTCTAGAAAAAAAACAAATTTAATATAAATTACAACCTTATACATGTATTTCATATGTTTTTAATTGAACCCATGATATAAATATTATAAAATAACGAGGTTACAAAAGTCTAAAATATAAAATCAAGTTACAATCCTTATCATTTAGAGATAGAAGATTAGAGGGTAGATCATTTATCCCATTAATGTCTTGATTTACTCCCTTATTATCATGGCCATGTTTAACCATATTCACTTCATGATATGCGTGAGTGATTATGCAATTGATGTTGAGAAGCAAGCGGATGCAATCCATCCAATGGGTAGTAATCGGCCACAATATATGAATCACACCATTAATAATCACTTTCATAATATTAGTAGAATCACTTTAAATCCAGAGATTGTTCCAACCAGAGAGAATGGAGAATGCAACAACATTTATCATACTCATCATTTTAGCCTCTATAGAAGAGTCAATTTCATACCTACTAAGAAATAATCCAAGGATTTGTCCAACCTGTTTTATGGATAAGTAAGTATTTGTTTAAAATAATAGAATTTCTATCAAAGTAGATCCCATGATGGATCTCAACTAAAATAGTAATAAAAGGGTCCATAATTTGCTGATAACTTTCCATTTTCACACATCTCTATAGATGAGAGTTGACAGAGTCAAGAATCAACTATATACAGTCAAATATGTCAAAAATATCATTCTAAAGGGAAGAAGAAATGGAAAAAGAAATAAATATATGATTACCATCTTCTTTATTTATTATTTGTATAGTCTAGTTAGAGAAAAATTAAATTTCAAATGATTGAATGCAGTTGTCTCTGGGATTTCTATTGTGACGAAGGTTCCAAATAAGTGTGAATCTTAGGGCATTATCCATGGTTTGTAAAAATATTTTAACCATCCAAAATCACATTTATAATTTCAAAAATAATTATTACAAAAAATTTAGTTAAAAATACAATTATGAGCAGGCTCCCAAATTAAAAATTCATCTGTTTTTTTAGAAAGGTTACATGTTAATGGCATTCATAATGCTTTTAGGGAGATGAAAATTTTGAGATTTCAGAATATCTCTAATTAAATAGTTGGTATTTTTAGGGGTTTTATTTGGAGTAATAAATTAAATTAAGGTTGTGATAGTCTAATTATCCAACATTAAATTCATGGAAGAAAGCCTGGAAACCATCCATCTGGAATTATTCATAACACTAGAAAAAGACTTATTAATGGATGACCAGATAGAAGAGTTGAAGAAATTCAAATTGCATTCTTTATGTTTTCTAAGAAATATATTTTTTAAGAAAATAAATATAATCATATTTATATAAATAAGGTTCTAATTGAGTCTATATTGAAGGGCCTCATTAATGTAATTATGATTTTTTATGAAAATACCACAATTTTCAATTGGTTTGCAACAAGTCAACCGTGGGACAGTCACATGTTTTCTTTCCAGAGTGCTACCTATCCTAATTAATTTTCTAATTGAGATATTATTATTATTTTGATAAAAATAGTAAGACATTTATTGACCATCAAGGTGTAAACCATCTTAGAAACAATAATAGATTTGGCTAGGCATATTCTTCCTATAATAGAGAGATATTAACCTATGAAATATGATAACTGATTAAGAACTTTGTCATCTATTGTAGAAAAGTATTAGGTCTTGGTTCTTCCCCAAAAAATGGGAACCACAATATATGTCAAAGGACAATATACTTTTTTAGAACTATTTCTCTTATAATGTTACATTTCTTACTAGCAGTAATGTTTTTTTTACAATAGATATACATGATTTGATCCAACTAAAGGTTTGACCAGAAACCTATTCATAGTGAGAGAGAAGATTATTGAGGTTTCAAATATTTATTTTATCATCTTGTAAGAAAAGGATGATATCATGAGCATATAATAGGGGAGTCGGATAATTTATACTCCTTGAAACATAGATGGACATATGTTTGGTCTTTTCCACAAGACGAGTGAGCAGGAAACTAAGATAATATTCTGCAATAGAAAAAATAATGGTTGAGAGGGGGTCACATTCCTAATACCTTAGGTGCATTTGAAATATAACATGGGAGATCTGTTGGATAGAATGGAAATAGAGGCCGGGTTGGGTAGGGTTATGATTGTAGTGATAAAGGAGTAATTAAATCCAAACCCTTGAAGAACCATAAAGATAAATATAACAATCCTCTTCTTTATTTCACAATTAAAAATACATTATTATATAAAATCTTCACTTGTTACAATATATAATATCGAGAGGTATAGTGTCTTTTGGGATTAGGAACATTACATAACAACTTAAAACATGAAATACACATCTTAATTGAAAACTACATTTACATGACCATACACATTCCTTTGTACTTATCATTGCATGGGATAACCTAATGACATGCATAAGAAAAGTGTCATATATAAAGACCATTAAGGGAGTAAACATGTAATAACATGAAGAATATAGTACATTTTAGGTTATAGTCAAATCAATGGATCATAAGAGAAACATGAACATGATGACATGATATAGAATGATTATCATAACATGGTATATGGAAACAACATTTAACAATATATTAACAAGAGCCAAGGCTCATTTCACATGGAGCATGAGTAAATGATAATTTCACATTAATTATAATTATTAAACTCTTATTTCACTGGATGTTTCATGATACTAATCTTTACCTAATTCATTAGAGTGCTATCAGGGTGCACATTTCTTAATCATATCATTTCATGAATAAGGGTGACACATGGATCATATAAAACAGATTCATCAAAAATCAACATTTATTACATGATAAAGGAAGTTGGAACTCATATATGAAACTATAAAATCAATAAGAAAATGAGATTAATGGTTAAGACACTTGAAAGAGAAACGGGCATGGTATTCACTAAAAATGACTTTGGCGTGGAAAATCGCGGTGCCATTTTGGCCGCATAACGGCGTGACATAAGAACTCATAAAAATGGTTGATAAGAGAGAAATGGGTGTATCATAATATGTACCTGAAATGGACTGTAATGATTCATATAGATACATTACCCAACATATGTAATGGAATTTATATTCATAATACATAAATAATTTCTTGAATGTAGATGATTAGAGAAGAATTACATAAAAAGTTTCGTCACGGTAGCAGATGTACATTAGAGGAATTAGTGAGAGATAAATAGGTATACCATCATTCCGAAATTAGTCGGTAATTATGGTGGATGATCTAAATAATACCACTAAATTTTTATTTGAATATAAAATGGTATAACAACATAATGAAATTTGGACAAAAATGAGAAAGGAAGAAATCCCTACTTTGAAGCATGATCCCAAAGGCATGGTAGAGGCTTGAGAGAGAATTATTGGAAGCTTAGGGAGCCTTGGGAGGATTGTAGATAAATTAGGGAAGATATTTCATGATCTCCAAAAGGCTTTGAGTTAATAGGGTGTGGGAGAGTGGTGGGTTTTATATAGGAAAAGAGAGGAATTTCTTTATTATTCAGGTTTTGGACATTACACATTAAACTTATCAAAACCACAAACCAAACCATGGTTATTTCCCATGGTTTTTACAAAGGGGGATTTAAAACATTATGTTATAATTATAATTTACTAAATTACTATAATTTTAGTATTGCTTTTGTGGAGGAGTGTTACACTCTCAAGGAAATCACTATAAAATGATAAAATGTTTTATAAGTCTTGGAGGGTCCACTAAGGCACCCTATAATTAATCAAAAAAAATCTAAAATCACATTATATTAAATTTAAAACATATGTTGGACGAAAATATAATTTATATTATTTTATTACATCACTTTTGGGTGATTATTATGTTATACAACATAATATATTTTTAAATGGTATTTAATTTTTACTAAAAAAATTGAATGTCTCAAAAAATAATGAAAAATTCACCGTTACTTAATTTCGACATCCTGAATCCAAAAATTATATTATTTTTATCTAGATAATTTTATTAATATTTTAATTTTTACTTTTAACATCGAAACCGACATTTATCAAAAATTCATGGGTTTTGATAAAAATATCTTTTAAACCTTAATAAAAATTACAATTGTATTCATAAAAATTATATGTTCATTTATATTTAATAAAAAGTAATTTACTAATAATATTTAAGTAAAATATTATTTCATTCAAACATAAATTAATTCATCAAAATAGATTTGTTTATTGAATATTAACTAATAATATAATTTTTTCTTTAAAAACTATTTACTATTTAACAATAATAAAATGAATGTATATTTGTTATTCTATACCAAAAAATAATGAAAATAATTATAGTTCTAGGTTCTTGTTACATAACCCCTTATAATTACTTAATTTGACCCAAAGGTAAGGTGTGTGATGATGACATACTCTTGGGGTGGCTCAGATAATATCTCTCAGGTGGTAATCTCTATCAGCATCCACTTCTCCTGTAGGTGGTTCGGTTCAATCATAATGTGTTGAAGCTCGACTTGGTCTTGGTCAAGATCAAATCCCAATGATGGTACCTCTATTCCATGATCTGAAAACTGGGATTTGTATGGAGAAATTCTAATGTATGAGTCCATCACTTCTTTTGTCTGAGTATATTGTATTTGTTAAAGCCCTATATTTATTCTAATAATGTGATCACTATTCAATGGCTATATTAGCAATAATAATAATTCATAGTGATATTTTAAAATACAAAAACATAAAACCAAATAAGTACATATGTTATATAACGATTTTATATAATAAGACATTTAATTATATTAAGAAGAATTTTCATCGATAAAATCTTGGTTCATTACAATCATCCCCACTTAAAAAATTTTACCCTCAAATTTTCATTTACCCACACTAAAACATGTGAGTGTAACTCAGCTTCATTACTTCATCTAAATCCCATGTTACATCTTCAAACTTGTGGTTTCTCCAGAATAACATGATGAGGGGAATTATCTTATTTTGTAGAACTTTTTCCCAATGATCTAATATATTCACATGATTCTTTTCATAGGAGAGGTCATTATCCAATGGTACCACCTCTAGATTGAGTACATGTGATGGGTCAGGTATGTAATTCTATAATAGTGATACATGGAATACACAGTGTACTTGAGATAAGTTCGGTGGAATTGCTAGTCGAAAGGTCACTACTCCAATGTGATCAAGGATCTCAAAAGTGTCGATATACCTTTGACTATGATTTCCCTTCATCCAAAACCTCATAAGTTTATTTAGCAGTGATATGTGGAGGAATACCATGTCTCCAACATCAAACTCAAAGTCTCTTTGATAATTATAAGCATATATATCGTAGGTTCTGACAGGGTGGAAAGAGACTCTTGGATGGTTCTTATTTTGATGTGTGTTTCTTTTTGGTGTTTGGTTCCATGTAAGGCCTTGTTCCCTTTGTTTTTTTTTGTTCTCATATGGTTCTTGTAATGGCTTCCTCTTTTTCACAGTATTCAAAAGGAGTCCTTCTTTGTTTAATAAAACGGGTTTTCCCCTCAATTTCGTAAAAAAAGTGATGTTGGATGGTCTTAACATTCTCCACTATTTCATGAACCATTCCTGTACCTAGGATATTTTTCTCCTCAACATCATCCCAACATGCCAGTGTTCTACACATCTTTCCATGCACGACTTAATAAGGAACCATTATGATTCCTGAGTGAAAACTATTGTTGTATGAGAACTCAACTAGAGAAATATGTCGATTCCATCCTACTTTGAAGCCCATTGAGCATTTCCTAAACATTTCATCATGTTTTTTGATATTCTTCTTAGATTGGACATCAGTTTGAGGATGATAAGTTGTACGAAAGATAAGCTTAGTATTCAGATCAAGATAAAGACTCTTTGAAAACAAAGAGGTGAATCTTGGATCTTGATTGAATACAATCGATAGTGGTACTCCATGATGCCTTGCCACATCTCTGATGTATATATGTGCCAATTGATCCAATGATAAATCATCAAAAATTGAAATGAAGAGTGTAGTCTTTGTAAGACGATCCCTAATAACCTAGATGGCATTGTTTCCTTTGGATGTATTTGGAAGTATGGTGAAAAAGTCCATAGAGATTTTATCTGAATTTCATGTTGTTATGGGTATTGGTTGCATCATCCCATTAGACCTATACCTCTCATCCTTCACTTGCTGACATACTAGTTGTAACAGCCCGAGATTTTATGAAAAATATTATTTTTAATTTTATTAATGTCTTGTGTTTTACGCTACATCAAAAGGAGCTTTCACAACACACATCCTTGACTTGCCTTGCATTACACGCAATCACGACCTTCCTCCATAGCGTGTGTAGTACGCAATAACGAGTTTCATTAAACAACAATATGCTATTAAAATATTATTAAAACTAGCCGTTATGAATAGTAATAACCACTTTTTGAAATTTTGTATATTTTATTTTTCAAAATGGAATTAATTTCTGGATTCGTAATATCGAAATTAGCTTAGGGTGAAACTTTGGTACTTTTCGGATAACATTCATATTCTGATGAATAGTGAAAATTACTAGATTATAATTAAAAACAACTTTTTTAATCGAAATAATTAATAGAGATAAATAATTAAATTGAGTGGTTTTAAATTATATTTAGAATATATTTTTACAATTTAATACGATATTGGTCATTGGATGTAATTTCACATTTAAACCAGACATAATCAAGTGTCAATCTTTTGGTAGATATTGTTTCTTAAAAACACGCTATTTGTTTTAACAGCGGGATTTAATTATAAAATTAATTAATGCAACTTCTATGTTATGAATTTGGTAAAATAGACTTCATTTTTGAATTCGGAATATGAAATATAGCTTAGGATGAAATTTTGGTATTTTTCTGAAAACTTTCAATTTTTGATGAATAGTGAAACCACTAAGTGGTAGGTTAAAAACTGAATTTTGCATAAAACATTATTTTACCGCTTCTGTGAATGGAATTTCAAAAATCCAACAGACACAGTTAATATCAAGGACTAAAATTTGGTTCAATGAGATGAAAATAATTTTTGGTGAATAGTAACTTTTTACTTTTTTTACCACGGTTAATAGTAAATAGGGTAACTAAGGGTAAATATGATATTACTATTACCCTAACACATGTCCTAATTCTATTGGATAAGTGTAATTCGACCAAAAACAACCTTATGAATATAATATGACCATTTAGGTCCACTTGGATTAGATTATGACATTTAATATTATTTTATTTAATGAATAGTTAATATAGTTAAAATCAAAGTTTAATAACTAAAACATTTTTAATATGGGGTTATACATATGATAAATTCGACTATAAATATTCATTAGATAGATAAAAAGATTTCCTACATAATTATATTTTATTTATAATTTTTAGACTTTAAATAAATTAATTTATTTATGATACAACGATGATGCAGTAATTACCCTTTTAAGGAAATATTAACATAATTGATGTTATAAATGCTCAAATGAATGTAATTTGAGCCTTTTTATGAATTCCACTAATTTTCTAGGTTACTATGATATATTAGTGTTGATATAATCAACTTGGTTCGAACATATAATTCTGTTATAACTTTCAAAAAAATCATATATCAAATAGTGTCAAAATTGACACAAAATAGTTTTTAAATCAAATATTATATTATGAATTGTTATTTTATTCCTAAAAATATAAGGTTCGGCCAAATGACTTAGATAAGGATATATGTATTAATAATAAACAATTTTGGGTTTCGTTTGGCATGTTATAGTATGTTTATTAACCATATAGTGAAAGAAAACAAAAAGACACGGTAAAAGTTAAATTATTAAACTTAGAGTTAAATCTAATTGATAAGGTTACAATAATACCCTAAACTTGTCTAAATCTTATTGATTGATAGGATTTCTACCCATCCCCACCTTAGCTTCGAAATAAGTCCCTTTGGAACCATTATAAACCGATTTTGACATTAATATAAAATAATATTTTGAGGTATTCCTAAGGTGCCCCTCTCCTCCCTTATAAAAGGACACCTCCTCCCCCTCCTCCTCACACCAATTTGAGCACTCAAGCTCGGCCAACCCCTGCCAAAATCTCTTCTCCACTTCCCTAGAAACATCTTATAGGTTCTGGTATTCCTCAAAGACCAATTTTAGTTCCCTAAGAGGAGGTATCAAAGAGGCGCTTCAAAGAAGAGGTAATTACCGTTACCAATTCTTTCATCTTTATTTCTTCTTCCACTTCTTCTTCTTAGGTTGTTTCATTATGAAGTAATAACATCAGTATCACTAATATACTGATATTTTATTTTAAGTATGAAACAACCCTATTTCACCATCTATCCATCCTACGGAAAAAGAAATCACCGCGCGTGCGTACGTACGGAATACCATCTCCACGCCGTGGTGTAATCTATTTTCCACCACCACCTTACATGGATGGGTATAATGGTGTAAAGAATAACTATACATAGTTATTACAACATCATATTGATTCTGATATATTGTATAATCCACTCCAATTCAATTCAATAATTATGGAAATGATATCATCGCTCGTGCGTACGTACGGACTACCGTCTCCACGACGCGATGAGATTCATTCTTAATGATTAACCATTCATGATTGATTATAAAGTATATATAATAAGTACTAATGAAATATATGACATAATAATGATACTGGATTTATGTATATATATATATATATATATATATATTTATGTCATCTACTTACTTCCATTCAAGACAATAAGGAAAGAAAAACAGCGTTCATGCGTACGTACGGACTGCCGTCTCCATGAACGGTGTTTTTCATTTCATTTATCTATCTATTATATATATATATACTGAATATATATGATATATAAATCATATTTTATATTCTGGAAGTAAGTAAATCATGATATAAGTAATAATAATGTCAAGAACAACAAGTCAAAACACCTACGATAAATGAAACGATTTTACCCAAAACGCTTCTTTAACATAGAATTTACAAAAGAACGGGTAATATAATGTCATAAGTGAACCATATATGATATCATAACAATGAATATGATTCTGTAATAAGTCAATGACATTATTTAGATCATTATACAGGAGGTTCGGACACATACGAAGCAAATCGGACCTAAGGTAAGGGAAAATATCACAATTTCATTTTTATCCGAGATTGTTTTTACTTTGGCATTTATTGGGGTGTATTTTATCATCCACATCCATGTTCCATCAATATGTAATATTCTTTCCATCCAATTACAATAGTTTAAATCCAATTTTACCCTTCGGTGAGTTTTTAGTAAAAGATATGAAAGGAATCTTTTGTCTTTTTTCATACGAGGTACTTTTTGACTTTTCCGACAAAAGTACGAAGAATGTTTTTTTTAACTTATACGGCATGAATGGATTGCTAAAAAATTATTTCCAAGGAGCTTCCTTTACAAGTATTCAAGTTTATTTTTAATCAAATTCTTTTAGTTTAAAATTGTATGACATGTTAAGAAAGGAAAAGTGTTTTTGAAGTAGAAAGGATATTTTCCTCAAGAATGAAGTTCAAGTATTTTATAAAAATTATTTTCCATCTAATATAATAAAAGGGTTCTGTTTTTATCCCTATTATTACATGTATTTGATTATGTTGTGATGGAAACATTTTTATGAATTCCTTTATCTTATATGAATTGTTTTATGATGCCATGTTGTTTAAGAATCCCATTTTTATTACATGGGTTATGCGATGATTTATGATTATGTGGCACACATAAGAAAGGATTAATTATAAGATGGGTGGGACCTATATCTCCCTCCAATGCATTGGGTAAAGATTTTATATCTCATGAGATAGACAGGGCTGGAACGGTAGGTTATACCGGTTCAGTGGAACAGGACTGAAACGAGGGTTACTCGATTCAGAAAGGGACTTTGTCCACTAAGATAGTCTTGGCAATGAGTCTTGACTAACAAGAAATGATTCTCTATGATTATGTGTGAATGCCACAAAGTTTCATGTTTTAAGTTATGATTATTGTGATTACATTTCACTGCCATGATTTATTCCATGTTATGAAATTATGCTCTCTTTTTCAGGTTAAGATTTCCAAAATGTTATGTTCTTATGAATACGATGTGATTGATATTTCTTTTGTTTACCCTTACTGAGCATTTGAGCTCACCCTTTTATGTTTTCTTTTCCCCAGGATATAAAGAAAGATTTTAGGGAAAAAAAGGGAAGATATTTATAGGAGATGTTGAAGATCTTTCACCACGATTAGAAGATTACGTTCCGAGTTTCCAAAGACACTAAACTATTACGATCCTTGTGTGTATGTACTAAGTATTCCGCAAATGTAATGTAATGTCAATGTACGTCAAGTTTCGGGTCTCTACAGTTGGTATCAGAGAAATGGTTTTGTCAACCTTTGGAAACTAGGATGCGAAAACGTTAGTGAGATCCCTAGAGATATTTCTACGGTATGTCTAGGGATCTCCCTAAGGGTAAGTATACGTATAGATTATAGTACTATAACTACGCTAACGATCATAGAATTAAACCTAAGATGTTAGATATTGAAGGTACTTCTCCTTTATTATGTTGTTTTCCCTAGCATGATTTTTTCCTCTCACACTATTCTTTTTGGGTTTTAGACGATGGCTGGAACCTGAAAGGACCATGTTGATCAATGCAATGGACAATGCAATGATTGTCCTCCTGAACAAACAAATGTTATGGGAGATGGAGTGAAAAATCTTATTGTTATACTTACACAAGCTATGAATCATTCTGGACTTCCAAATGAGCAGAGAAGGGAACAATATTCTATTGAGTCCTTCATGAGGCAACGTCCACCTTCTTTCAGTGGGTCTTCTGATCCACTTGTTGCTGAAAAATGGATCAGTACCACTGAAAAGATATTTTCAGTTCCTCAATGTTCTGAACATGATAAAGTCATCTTAGCAGTATATCGTTTGGATGGTGAAGCTGATCAATGGTGGAATCTTATCAAGAATACAAGGCAAAGAGATGAAATTGAGTCCATGGAATGGGACGAGTTCAAGAACTTATTTTTCAATAAGTACTTCCCTCGTATTCTTCGAACAAAGATGGAGAAGGAGTTTCTTGAACTAAAGAAAAAAGATGATGAATCTGTTGGTATATACGAAGCGAATTTTACAAGACTTGCAAGGTATGTATCTGGCATTATCATCCAACCTGAAAGTAAAGTTGATCGATTTTTCAGTGGCTTAAAACCATGTCTTCGAAGGGAATTAGCTATAAGAGACTTCAGTATCTATGAAGAAATTGTGCGTTGTGCTATCAAGGTAGAAATGGAAGTTGGTGTTACATATCCATCTCATGGTTTTGACAAGAAACGAAAGATGGAGTTCAAGGAGAAATCTCAGAATAATGGTGAAAAGAAGATGAATGTTTCCTTATGCACAAAGTGTGGAAAGAAGCATGGTGGATATTGTCTTAAAGGGACTAGAAAATGTTTTAAGTGTGGAAAAGAAGGTCATCTAGCAGCTGAGTGTTGAAGTAATGGAAAAAGGGTTTCTAATGATGTGAATAAAGCAAACACTGCAGAGAACGCACCACCAACACTTCAATGCTTCAAGTGCAAGGAAATGGGGCATTATGCTAATAAATTCCCTAATCCAAGGGTCAGTGATGATCAACATGAGCAACCACTGAAGTAAAAGGAAAAAGGGAAGTCACATGCGATCACTATTGGAAATGTTGAATATGACAACGATGTGGTGGAATGATTAAGTGTTTATGTAATGGGATTCCAAAATAATGTTGTATCATTGAGTATTGAAATATTTATTGATGGGGTATTCAAAGTGATTGAGATATTTTTTGGAAAAAAGATGATATGCGCATAATGAAGGGAAAACGAGAAAATGAAATGTTTAATAGTATTCATGAGCTCATGATTGATATAAGGACTAAGTGATATCATGGTTTGAGTATATAGAATTTTGAGGATTTTGGTATGTGGAAAGTGTTAACTTTAAACTGCATTCATGTTTTCACTAAGGTATTCAAGAGAATACATGATTAAGGACTTTGAATGTTTAGAATGTGACCAACAAGGCATATCTTATGGGGATCAACGATGGTATTAAATCTCTGGTAATTGTTTTCACTATATTATGAGAGTGGACTACATTATTATGGGTAAGCCTAAAGATTGGAATGGATTATGTTGGAATAAGTTAGTATTTTTTAAGGATAGAAGTTTATTTCGATATTATTGATGGGATGTTATAGTAATATAGTTTTAGAAAAAGGACAACCTACAGGACGGGTGACAGCCCATCGCATCGGACAAGGCTGTGGGAATCGAACCCACAACCGAAGTGCGACTGGCCTTTATCGCCTACCACTGGCCTATAGAAAGTCCCTATTTAGAAGAAACTAGTTTTATTATATTAATTTGTATGACATATGATGTATAAGTCCATTTTAGGAACCATATATGATTAATCTTACTATAGATCGACTTATGTATATAATTTTTTTTTCTTGCTAACCTTTTGTTTGAGATAGATGGAATGACCCGTCATTATATCACATGATCTGCAAACACTTCACGAATAACAAATTCAACTTCATTTATTTAAGAGATGAAGTGGAAATTGTTAAAGGCATGAACAACAGTGAGATTGTACCAAAATAAAGTAAGTATTTATTCTAATTCAAATTCTTTAACATTAGGGAAACGATCTTGAAAACCAAAAATGTTGTCCTAGTGATCTTATATCTGATGAATCAGATGGTACCTTAGATCGCCACAAATTTATGGCTTTGTGATTGCTGGCTTTTCCATAGCCATGTTTTCTACCACTCTCCATCAGAACATGATGGTTAGATTTCTCTTCCATATCCATATTTTCACCTATGTGGAAACCCAGTGACTAGTTTATTTGGGTAACCGTTACGTTTCATACTTTTGTTTTTAAAGATTGGTTTTGATATTCCTTTTTACGATGTGGGTTTCTAATAAAGAAACTTTCAAATAATAAACTATTTATAACCCCGACGAATTTCTAGGGAGAAATTCATTTTAAGGGGGTAGAATGTAACAGCCTGAGATTTTATGAAAAATATTCTTTTTAATTTTATTAATGTCTTGTGTTTTACGCTACATCAAAAGGAGCTTGCACAACACACATCCTTGGCTTGCCTTGCATTACACGCAATCATGACCTTCCTCGATAGCGTGTGTAGTACGCAATAACGAGTTTCATTAAACAACAATATGCTATTAAAATATTATTAAAACTAGCCGTTATGAATAGTAATAACCACTTTTTGAAATTTTGTATATTTTATTTTTCAAAATGGAATTAATTTCTGGATTCGTAATATCGAAATTAGCTTAGGGTGAAATTTTGGTACTTTTCGGATAACTTTCATATTCTGATGAATAGTGAAAATTACTAGATTATAATTAAAAACAACTTTTTTAATCGAAAAAATTAACAGAGATAAATCATTAAATTGAGTGGTTTTAAAGTATATTTAGAATATATTTTTACAATTTAATACGATATTGGTCATTGGATGTAATTTCACATTTAAACCAGACATAATCAAGTGTCAATCTTTTGGTAGATATTGTTTCTTAAAAACACGCTATTTGTTTTAACAGCGGGATTTAATTATAAAATTAATTAATGCAACTTATATGTTATGAATTTGGTAAAATAGGCTTCATTTTTGAATTCGGAATATGAAATATAGCTTAGGATGAAATTTTGGTATTTTTCTGAAAACTTTCAATTTTTGATGAATAGTGAAACCACTAAGTGGTAGGTTAAAAATTGAATTTTCCATAAAACATAATTTTACCGCTTCTGTGAATGGAATTTCAAAAATCCGACAGACACAGTTAATGTCAAGGACTAAAATGTGGTTCAATGAGCTGAAAATAATTTTTGGTGAATAGTAACTTTTTACTTTTTTTTACCACGGTTAATAGTAAATAGGGTAACTAAGGGTAAATATGATATTACTATTACCCTAACACATGTCCTAATTCTATTGGATAAGTGTAATTCGACCAAAAACAACCTTATGAATATAATATGACCATTTAGATCCACTTGGATTAGATTATGACATTTAATATTATTTTATTTAATGAATAGTTAAAATAGTTAAAATCAATGTTTAATAACTAAAACATTTTTAATATGGGGTTATACATATGATAAATTCGACTATAAATATTCATTAGATAGCTAAAAATATTTCCTACATAATGATAGTTTATTTATAATTTTTAGACTTTAAATAAAATAATTTATTTATGATACAACGATGATGCAGTAATTACCCTTTTAAGGAAATATTAACATAATTGATGTTATAAATGCTCAAATGAATGTAATTTGAGACTTTTTATGAATTCCACTAATTTTATAGGTTACTATGATATATTAGTGTTGATTTAATCAACTTGGTTCGAACATATAATTCTGTTATGACTTTCAAAAAAATCATATATCAAATAGTTTCAAAATTGACACAAAATAGTTTTTAAATCAAATATTATATTATTAATTGTTATTTTATTCCTAAAAATCTAATGTTCGGCCAAATGACTTAGATAAGAATATATGTATTAATAATAAACAATTTGGGGTTCGTTTGGCATGTTATAGTAAGTGTATTAACCATATAGTGAAAGAAAACAAAAAGACACGGTAAAAGTTAAATTATTAAACTTAGAGTTAAATCTAATTGATAAGGTTACAATAATACCCTAAACTTGTCTAAATCTTATTGGTTGATAGGATTTCGACCCATCCCCACTTTATCTTAGAAATAAGACCCTTTGGAACCATTATAAACCGATTTTGACATTAATATAAAATAATATTTTGAGGTATTCCTAAGGTGCCCCTCTCCTCCCTTATAAAAGGACACCTCCTCCCCCTCCTCCTCACACCAATTTGAGCACTCAAGATCGGCCAAACCCTTCCAAAATCTCTTCTCCAATTCCCTAGAAACATCCTAGAGGTTCTGGTCTTCCTCAAAGACCAATTTTAGTGCCCTAAGAGGAGGTCTCAAAGAGGCGCTTCAAAGAAGAGGTAATTACCGTTACCAATTCTTTCATCTTTATTTCTTCTTCCACTTCTTCTTCTTAGGTTGTTTCATTATGAAGTAATAACATCAGTATCACTAATATACTGATATGTTATTTTAAGTACGAAACAACCCTATTTCACCATCTATCCATCCTACGGAAAAAGAAATCACCGCGCGTGCGTACGTACGGAATACCGTCTTCACGCCGTGGTGTAATCTATTTTCCACCACCACCTTACATGGATGGGTATAATGGTGTAAATAATAACTATACATAGTTATTAAAACATCATATTGATTCTGATATATTGTATAATCCACTCCAATTCAATTCAATAATTATGGAAATGATATCATCGCTCGTGCGTACGGACGGACTACCGTCTCCACGACGCGATGAGATTCATTCTTAATGATTAACCATTCATGATTGATTATAAAGTATATATAATAAGTAATAATGAAATATATGACATAATAATGATACTGGATTTATGTATATATATATGTATGTATGTCATCTACTTACTTCTATTCAAGACAATAAGGAAAGAAAAACAGCGTTCATGCGTACGTACGGACTACCGTCTCCATGAACGGTGTTTTTCATTTCATTTATCTATGTATTATATATATATATATACTGAATATATATTATATATAAATCATATTTTATATTCTGGAAGTAAGTAAATCATGATATAAGTAATAATAATGTCAAGAACAACAAGTCAAAACACCTACGATAAATGAAACGATTTTACCCAAAACGCTTCTTTAACATAGAATTTACAAAAGAACGGGTAATATATTGTCATAAGTGAACCATATATGATATCATAACAATGACTATGATTCTTTAATAAGTCAATGACTTTATTTAGATCATTATACAGGAGGTTCGGACACATACGAAGCAAATCGGACCTAAGGTAAGGGAAAATATCACAATCTCATTTTTATCCGAGATTGTTTTTACATAGGCATTTATTGGGGTGTATTTTATCATCCACATCCATGTTCCATCAATATGTAATATTTTTTCCATCCAATTACAATAGTTTAAATCCAATTTCACCCTTCGGTGAGTTTTTAGTAAAAGATATGAAAGGAATCTTTTGTCATTTTTCATACGAGGTACTTTTTTACTTTTCCGACAAAAGTACGAAGAATGTTTTTTTTAACTTATACGGCATGAATGGATTTCTAAAAAATTATTTCCAAGAATCTTCCTTTACAAGTATTCATGTTTATTTTTAATCAACTTCTTTTAGTTTAAAATTGTATGACATGTTAAGAAAGGAAAAGTGTTTTTGAAGTAGAAAGGATATTTTCCTCAAGAATGAAGTTCAAGTATTTTATAAAAATTATTTTCCATCTAATATAATAAAAGGGTTCTGTTTTTATCCCAATTATTACATGGATTTGATTATGTTGTGATGGAAACATTTTTATGAATTCCTTTATCTTATATGAATTGTTTTATGATGTCATGCTGTTTAAGAATCCCATTTTTATTACATGGGTTATGCGATGATTTATGATTATGTGGCACACATAAGAAAGGATTCATTATAAGATGGGTGGGACCTATATCTCCCTCCAATGCATTGGGTAAAGATTTTACATCTCATGAGATAGACAGGGCTGGAACGGTAGGTTATACCGGTTCAGTGGAACAGGACTGAAACGGGGGTTACTCGATTCAGAAAGGGACTTTGTCCACTAAGATAGTCTTGGCAATGAGTCTTGACTAACAAGAAATGATTCTCTATGATTATGTGTGAATTACACAAAGTTTCCTGTTTTAAGTTATGATTATTGTGATTACATTTCACTGCCATGATTTATCCCATGTTATGAAATTATGCTCTCTTTTTCAGGTTAAGATTTCCAAAATGTTATGTTCTTATGAATATGATGTGATTGATATTTATTTTGTTTACCCTTACTGAGCATTTGAGCTCACCCTTTTATGTTTTCTTTTCCCCAGGATATAAAGAAAGATTTTAGGTAAAAAAAGGGGAAGATCTTTATAGGAGATGTTGAAGATCTTTCACCACGATTATAAGATTACGTTCCGAGTTTCCAAAGACACTAAACTATTACGATCCTTGTGTGTATGTACTAAGTATTCTGCAAATGTAATGTAATGTCAATGTACGTCAAGTTTCTGTCTCTACACTAGTCACTTTGATGAATAATCAACGATATCCTTCTTCATTTTATCTCACCAATAAAGCTCTTGGAGATCTCTATATCTATTTTTTTGGGTGAATGGATATATTAGAACTATGGGCATCATTAAAAGTTTTTTACTTAACTCTGTATTTGATGGAACACAAATTATTGACTAAAATCCCAAAATTTGTTCTTCATAAACATTTAACTCAAAGGATTTCCCCTTTTTAATAGTTTCCACTTCCTTCTGAATTCTCACATCATCCTTTTGAGCATCTTTTAACCATTACAAAAGAGACCGTTGGGAAATAATTTGTGAAAGTATTGACAACATTCCATTCATTATGATTCTCATTCCCGTCTTCATCATATCTAAGAAGATTGGATCCTTCTCAATTCTCATCAATGATAGAATCACTTGGTCCTTTCTACATAGAGCATATTCCACCTTGTTCACTTTCCCAGAGTAGTAATGGATTTAGAATTCATAGTCTTTGATCATCTCAAACTATCTTCATTACTGCATATTCAACTCTTTTTACATGAATATATAATTAAGGTTTTTTGATCTGTGTATATTTCACACTTCTCCCCAAAGAGGTAGTGTTGAAAAATTTTTATAGTGAAGATTACTGCAACCAAATCCAGATCATGAGTTGGATAGTTTTTCTAATGATATTTCAATTTCCTTGAAGCATATGCATTGAATTTATCATCTATCATCAACACACATCCTAGGCCCTTCTTCGAAGAATCATTAAATACGACAATAAGTTCCCCACTTGTTGGTACTCTGAGAGCGTGTGAGGTGATAAGCCTCCATTTGAACTATTGTAATCTCTACTCGCATTCATCAATCAAAGAATAATTTACTCCCTTCAAACTTCTCTTTGTAAGAGGGTTTGAAAATCGTGAGAAATTTCTCACAAATCAATGATAATATCCACCTAAGCTTAGGAAGCTACGGATATCTGTTACTAATTTTATCCTCATCCATCCCACAATTGTTGCTATCTTAGAGGGATCCATAGACATCCCATTTCTTGTGATGATATGACCCATGAATTAGACCTCCTACAACTAGAAATCACACTTGTTGAACTTTTCATAGAGCTTGTCCTTTGTCAAGGTCTCTATTACAGTGCATAGATACTCCTCAAGCTCCTCCTTAATTTTGGAGTATATTAGAATATATTCTATAAATACTGCCATAAATTTCTTGAGGTAATCTATAAAGACAATATTCATTTAGTCCATGAATATTATTGGAGAATTAGTGATTCCTAAAGCAATTAAAATGAATTAGTAGTCTCATATTGTAACACCCCAGGTAAATAAAGAATATGACATTTTCATATTTATCCATATTTATGAATAAAATATTAATATGTCTTTAAATGGGATGTTATGCTCGATGGCGTACCCAACACACAACAACGAGTTTCTTGGGAATCTTACATTGCACTCTAATAATAAAATAATATTATTTTAAATGGTAGTTAACATGTAGCCGTTGTATTGGAGGAAATGGATAGAAATAACTAAAATATGATTATATATGTTTTTAAATGTTTTTACATTTATCCAATAAAAGATAAAGGCATAAAATACAGAAAGAATTCAATTTTAGACGTATATGCCCTAGTTTTCACTAAAGTTTCACTTATCGCCTTTTGATGGCGAACCGTCGTTAAATATAGTTTTGTTCAATCTTATACATTCTTTTGGACCAAATAAAACTCTTCTTAAGAATCGGGACATCAAAATTTACTTTGTGTAAATTTTTGGTATCTTTCCGATAAAGTTCATTTTTTAATGAATAGTTTAAAATGTTGTATTTTAATTCAAAACCTCTTTTTAATCTAATTTATTTATATGATTATATTATCGTTTGAATTGGTTTTAAAGTGAAATTAGACTATATTTTTACCATTAAATCCAATAGTGGTCGTTGTAATTAATTTCACTTTGAAATCAGACTTAAACTAATGTCAATCTTTTGATACATATTGTTTCATAAAAACACGTTATTTGCTCTGACAGCGGGAATTAAATATTAAATTAATTAATGTGACTTATATGATTTTAATTTTGTAAAATAGACTTCATTTTTTGAATTCAGAATATCAAATATAGCTTAGGGTGATGTTTTGGGATTTTTCTGAAAACCTTCAATTTTTGATGAATAGTGAAACCACTAAGTGGTACTTATAAAAACTGATTTTTCCGTTTAGAAGAAATTTTTTCATCTTTGTGTTTTGAATTTCAAAAATCCTACATACATGGTTGTCATTAATAAGTAAAATGTGGTTCAATGGGATACAAATAATTTTTTGGTGAATAGTAACTTATTATGTTTTTAATCACGATTAGAGGTAATTAGTGTAGTTTATGGTAAGAATAATGTTTTAAAAAATGAAATGACCTAGAAACATGTCCTAACCTCATTGGATGTGTCATTTCCGACCAAGAAAATCCATGGGTCAACTTGGGGACCCCATGGAGCCACTTTGGTTGGAAAATGACATAAATATCTTTTTATTTAATGTTAAAGTAAAAATTAGACAAACATGAAATGTTTTACTCAAACAATTTTTACATGGGGTTATAAAAATCATATTTTGTACTATAAATATTCATTAGAAAGCTAAAACGATTTTCTACATCACAGTATTTGTTTTATAATTTTTAGACATTAAATAAATTAAATTATATATGACATTATGTTGATGCAGTGATGACCTCATTATTTAACGATTAAAATAAAATGGAATGATACTGTAATATATAAGACCTACACATGTCCAAAACCTATTGGATGAGTGGATATAGAACCCTTATCACCTTATACTCGAAAAACATCATTGTGGGACCTCTTAAATCAGAATACCATTTTAAAATAAAGTGTCTTTTCTTTACCTTCCAAGAGTGCCCCTCCCCTCCTCTTATAAAAGGCCCCACCTCTACCTCCTTACCCACACTCCCAAAGCCATTGACTCGGCCAACCTCTGCCCATTTTATCTATCCACTTCACTCCCTTACTTCTTGAAGCCTCTCTTTGGGCAGAAGTCTTCCCAAGGAAGCCTTTGAGCTCAAACCAAAGGGAGTTACCCGATTTTAAGGTAATGTCTTCACTTGTGTCCTTTTGTTTTATTTTTCTTCTCCAACCCCCTAAAATCTTTTTATTAATTTATTTTGTAACAAATACAGTATATTAAATATACTGGTATATTGTTATAATAAGGATTATATCTACACTTACACACACCTACATCTAATGGTTAAAGAACATATTGTTTCCGTGGATGGCGAATTTCTGCCTCCCGAAACGATGATTGTTCAACATTCTTCTAAAACCTTCAAAGGTGGCCATTAATATGACACTATATTTATATATGATATCTAATATGTTTATGTTTTAATTAATATTCTGTATTTTTTATTTTGGGCATACCATTATGGTTTCCATTATGGGTAAACGCGATAACTTCATTTAAGGAAGTGCGGACTACCGCCCCTTCAAAGTGATTTGATTCGTTAATACCATATGTGGTACATATAAAGGATATATTTAATGATGATACCATACTGGAAATAAAATAATATTATGTATCATTATGTTTTAATTCCATTAAATATGAAATAGAAATGGAAATAGCGTTCATGCGTACGTACGACTTACCGTCTCCATGAACGGTACATTTCATTTCTTATCTCAAAATGTTATGTAAAACTATAAGTACATATATATATTGGATATATATGTAAAATATTACATCAAAATTATAGATATAATTCTGGAATTATAATATATATATCTCTATAATTTTGTTTTAATTCCATTAATATGACAAAAAATGAAAGTAGCGTTCATGCCTACGTACGGCCTACCGTCTCCATGAACGATGCTTTTCGTTTTTTATCTCTAAATGATATGGAAAAGAATTAAATGAATATTTACTGGATATATATGATATTTTAATCATTAATACTATTCTGGAAATTATTTACTTATAACTACATGAGCAATATTTTTTCAAACAAGTTCATTTTTGACTCATGTACCAAACATCGGCAAAAACGTCTGATATGAACTAACATTATTAAAAAAATTATAACATTATAATATGTGATATGAACTGAATAATAATATCTAAAGGTGTTAATTAGTAAATTATTAATTGACCAAAGTTTATTATTCAGGAATATAAAGAAACGAACAAGACAAGTAGGACTTGAGGTAAGGGATCGTACTCCTCTCTTTCTTTTTAAGTACACTCTTTTATGTCATTCCTTCTAAGCTCATCTTTCTTGTTATTGGGATGTTCTTTTATATTAATATTACTGGAATTTTTTTGTTCATATGATGAGAGACCATATTCTCTCTCATCAATCCATTTTGGATGTTTCGAGTGGCGCCGTTAGGCTGCTGAAATTTCGTAAGAGATATAACCTCTCTCTTTCTCTTTAAGTACTCCCCTTTATGTCACTTATTTTAAGCTCATATTTGTTATGATGGGGGATGTTCTTTCATATTCCAATTGATGTACATTTTTTTGTAATGTGATGATATACCGTATTTGATATCATCAATCCATTTTTGGAAGTTTTAAGTGGCGTCGTTAGGCTGCTGAGTTTTCATAAGTGATTTTTCATCTCACTCTTATTCCCGTGAGATTTATGCTACATTTGCCACAATTTCCTTTGAGTGGTG
The DNA here is from genome assembly GCA_963277665.1 of Viscum album. Classification (NCBI taxonomy): domain Eukaryota; kingdom Viridiplantae; phylum Streptophyta; class Magnoliopsida; order Santalales; family Viscaceae; genus Viscum; species Viscum album. Next base: position 671,321,673 of record OY728157.1, on the reverse strand, counting down.
TATGTACTGACCATTATTTTACTCATTTTGTAATATTCTTTCATTTCTGAGTATTTACATCAATGATGTATTGTCTTTCCTTCACGGGGCGTATGTTTCGAAAGATACCCATGTCGGTAAGGGAACCTTTCGCCCTCCTCTTTTTAAAAGACTTATTTTGTTATGTCTTTTAATTCACATACTATTATTTTGGGATATGTTCCTCTATATCTTTATTGATGTAAATTTTATGTCCAAGTGATGAGATACCCTTTTTATCTCTTATCAACTCTTTTTCTGAATTTTGAAGTGACGCCGTTAGGCTGTCTAATTATTGCAAGGGAACTTCTTAACCCAATTTCGATTCTTTGGGATAAGCTTGTACTCCTTGAATATGTCGTTCTATGAATATGTGTGAATAACCTTTGATTGTTTTACAATTAATATGCACTTATATTTGGTGTATTAGTTTGTCACACATAATTATGTAATTGATTTATCCTTAATCCAAGGATACCATCTTTGTATGGGACTTCGTCTCAATCTCCTTTCATTGAGGCATATTTTATTTTATACACAACATTCTTTTATACGGTGTATAAACCCCTTTTACATTTATGTTTATTCAAACGGAATTTTTTTTATACGAAGCGTTTACTAAACGACAAAAAGGAATGTTTTTGTCGTACGTATGCGGCGACAAAGACATCTCCGCCGTCGTGACCGTTATTTGAGTTTCGGCTTCCTCTACAAGCCATAACATTTTTTAAAGAAAAATAAATACCATGTTTTAATTTTCTTTTATTTTGGTATTGAAAATGGTTTTCATAATGTCTTTATATCAATGTGTTGTATTGATATCTTGTGATTGAATGTTGGAAATGTTATGTTTCCTTTATGCATGTTTTATATGATAACATTATGTTGAGGTTCTTGGGCATTATTATGAAGATGGGTGGTTCCGTGATAAACTAAGGGTGGGTGAGCCCGATATAGCTCTCCAATGCATTGGGTAACGCGAAGGAGTGAAACGTTAAGGTTTCTCCAAAAATATTTAGGGAATATACTGTGATGGGTACTCCAAATGTAACCAAGAGGGTTACTCCCTACGTAAGAAAGTTATGAATGCCTCAAGTAACCTTTTATGTCTTATGATTTCTATGTTTTATTCATGATTTGATGAGGTATGTTAAAGTGGCTATGTTTTATGGGTCAAGTATGATTTCATTCTTATGTATATATGAACTCATGTTTCCTTTCCATATTTTGATAACCCTTACTGAGCTTTTTATTCTCATCCCAAGTTTTTGAAATGTTTTTCACAGGTCAAGGGAAAGGTACATGACGTGATGATAGTGTCAATGATGTGTCAAGAAAGAATCCGTGTTTTATTTTAAATATGTTTCCATTGATGGGAAGAATGAATACTGTATTTTATGTAACCACTTTGTTTAAATGTGGAATGTAATGGAAGTTTCATGATCTAATTCTCTAAAACTCTAATCCTGAAAATATCCTCAATGTTTAATCTTGTAATAACTCAAGATTAAGTAAGGTTTTAGGCTGGGGCCTTATAGTTGGTATCAAAGGTCGTTTTAGATAACTTTAGAGGTTAGGGTATTCTTTAAGCATAAGTGACATTACCATAATGGTTAGGATTTCCGAAAGAGTCCTAGTTTTAGATAAAGTGAATGATTAAGTATATCTTAGTGTTTATCTTACTCAGTATTACATGATGGTTTTGTTGATATACTCACACTGACCTTTTTGGTTTTAGTAAATGGATGGATCTAGCAGGCACCAAAGTGACAATTGGTTTGAGGGAAACTGTGGTGGTTCTTTGATTAAGAGACTGGATGAAATGGGGTATTCAATGTGGAAACTCGTGGTTGTTCTAAACCAACTATCAAGGAGTAATGATCAACCACTTGAACCATGATATGTTCTGTAATGAATCATGTACGAGATGACCAATCGATGTGTAAGTTCAGGTAATAATTATAAAGGTAACAATTAGAGTTTATATGATCCATACTTTTGAGGTAATTATGGGTTATTATATGATATGCTGGAAAATGAAAGGCATGAGATAAACATGAGGTTAAAATATGTTATGATCATTTTTGATGATTTTATCTCTTTTTGGGGAATTATTTAAGAATTATATAGTTTTGGAAAAAGGAAAACACGCAGACCGTGCGACAACCCGTCGCGTCGGACAAAGCTGCGGGAATCGAACCCACAACCAAAGTGCGACTGGTATATATCGCCTTCCACAGGACTAAGTGAAGTCCCTGGTCAGTTTGACTGATTCTTTTTAGTTAGATGGTTTTATTAATTAAGAGTAAGTTTATTTTGGGTTATCTATGGATATTTATTAAAATATCATGGAGGATATGTGATTAGGTTAATTACTTTTCAATACGAGACATTAAGAGCAACTGATGTTGTTTGTTGATAAATGTTAAGATTTAACTTGGAAGACTATGTGACTAAATACTTCAAATATTTGGGTTTCAATCTTACATAGGTTTACATTGAAGAATTTTATGGACAAATTGGTTATCGAATGGTCCTCGTTGAACTTTGGGTTTTGTTGGACAAATTTTTAGATTAAGAATAGATTTTCTTTTTATAAAGGGTTATCTTTTTTTGGATTATCTGACCTTGTACTAACCTTTATGGTTTTGGTTTTGGTTAAATCCTAATGATAGGGGATGTATATAGATCTCTTTTGTGAATTAGGTGATTCTCTAGAAGTTGATTATAGTACTCTTAATGCGAACAAGTCTCCCAAAATACTCAACTTTTGGAAAAAATATGAGTTTGATTAAGGAATCTAGTAAAAGTTGGAAGTCAACATGACAAGTAAGTATGTTTCCTTATGTTTTATTTAAGCTCAAAAATAAATTCCTCAATAAAAAGTAACTTAAAACAAAAATTTTGTCTATTAACTTTTCCTACTGGGGAATCGAATACCGTTTAACCCATAACAAGTTTGTGATTTTCTTATGGTTAACTTTCTCCTAGACATGTTTACTATCACTCTACCTCAAGAACATGACCATTTGCTTTTTCTTCCATGTCCATGTTTTTATACATATGGGTTAACTCGGGTGACCTCTGTACTTATCTTCCTTTATTTTAAAGTGATTGTTTTACCGACTCTTGTTCCGATGTGGGACTTTCAAGGATGTTTCCAAGCTCAATTTTAAAAATTGCGAGGACGCAATTCCCAAAAGGGGGAAAGGATGTAACACCCCAGTTAAATAAAGAATATGAAAATTTTATATTTATCCATATTTGTGAATAAAATATTAATATGACTTTAAAGGGGACTCTATGCTCGATGGCGTACCCAACACGCAACAACGAGTTTCTTGGGAATCTTACGATGCACTCTAATAATAAAATAATATTATTTTAAATGGTAGTTAACATGTAGCCATTTTATTGGCGGGAATGGATAGAAATAACTAAAATATAATTATATATGTTTTTAAATGTTTTTACATTTATCCAATAAAAGATAAAGGCATAAAATACGTAAGGAATTCAATTTTAGGCGTATATTCCCTAGTTTTCACTAAAGTTTCACTTATCGCCTTTTGATGGAGAACCGTCATTAAATATAGTTTTGTTCACTCTTATAAAATCTTTTGGACCAAATAAAACTCTTCTTAAGAATCGGGGTATCATAATTTACTTTGTGTAAATTTTTGGTATCTTTCCGATAAAGTTCATTTTTTAATGAATAGTGTAAAATGTTGTATTTTAATTCAAACCCTCTTTTTAATCTAATTTATTTATATGATTAGATTATCTTTTTAATTGTTTTTAAAGTTAAATTAGAATATATTTTTACCATTAAATCCAATAGTGGTTGTTTCAATTAATTTAACTTTGAAATCAGACTTAAACTAGTGTCAATCTTTTGATACATATTGTTTCATAAAAACATGCTATTTGCTCTAACCGCGGGAATTAATTATTAAATTAATTAATGTGACTTATATTATTTGAGTTTTGTAAAATAGACTTCATTTTTGAATTCGGAATATCAAATATAGCTTAGGGTGAATTTTTTGGATTTTTCTGAAAAACTTCAATTTTTGATGAATAGTGAAACCACTAAGTGGTACTTATAAAAACTGATTTTTCCGTTTAAATGAAATTTTGCCATCTTTGTGTTTTTAATTTCAAAAATCTGACATACATGGTTGTCATTAAGATTTAAAATGTGGTTCAATAGGATAAAAATAATTTTTTGGTGAATAGTAACTTATTAAGTTTTTAATCGCGATTAGAGGTAATTAGTGTAGTTTATGGTAAGAATAATGTTTTAATAAAATTAAATGACCTAGAAACATGTCCTACCCTCATTGGATTTGTCATGGCCGACCAAGAAAATTCATGGGTCAACTTGGCGACCCCATGGAGCCACTTCGGTTGGAAAATAACATAAATATCTTTTTATTTAATGTTAAAGTAAAAATTAGACTAACATGAAATGTTTTACTAAAACAATTTTTACATGGGGTTATACAAATCATATTTTGGACTATAAATATTAATTGGAAATATAAAACGATTTCCTACATCATAGTATTTGTTTTATAATTTTTATACTTTAAATAAATTAAATTATTTATGACATCATGATGATGCAGCGATGACCTCATTATTTAATGATTAAAATAAAATGGAAAGATAATGTAATATCTAAGACCTACACATGTCCAAAACCTATTGGATGAGTGGATTTAGAACCCTTATCACCTTATCCTTGAAACACATCAATGTGGGACCTCTTAAATCCGAATACCATTTTAAAATAAAGTGACTTTTCTTTACCTTCCAAGAGTGCCCCTCCTCTCCTCTTATAAAAGGCCCCCACCACTACCACCTTACCCACACTCCCAAAGCCATTGGATTGGCAAAGATCTGCCCATTTTGTCTCTCCACTTCACTCTCTTACTCTTTCAAGCCTCACATTGGGCAGACGTCTTCCCAAGGAATCCTTTGAGCTCAAACCAAAGGGAGTTACCCGATTTTAAGGTAATGTCTTCACTTGTGTCCTTTTGTTTTATTTTTCTTCTCCAACCCCATAAACTCTTTTTATTAATTTATTTTGTAACAAATCCAGTATCTTCAATATACTAGGATGATTTTATAATAAGTATTCGAGCTACACATACACACACCTACATCTAATGGTTAAAGAACATACTGTTTCCGTGGATGACGAATTTCTGCCTCCCGAAACGATGATTGTTCAACATTCTTCTAACACCTTCAAAGGTGGTCGTTAAGATGACACTATATTTATATATGATATATAATATTTTTATGTTTTACTTAATCTTCTGTATTTTTCATTTTGGGCACACCTTTATGGTTTCCATTATGGGTAAACGTGATATCTTTATTTAAGGAAGTGTGGACTACCGCCCCCTCAAAGTGATTTGATTCGTTAATACCATATGTGGTATGTATAAAAGATATATTTAATGATGATACCATACTGTAATTAAAATACTATTATGTATCATTATGTTTTAATTCCATTAAATATGAAATACAAATGGAAGTAGCGTTCATGCATACATACGGCTTACTGTCTCCATGAACGGTACATTTCATTTCTTATCTCAAAATGTTATGTAATACTATAATTACATATATATAATGGATATATATGTAAAATATTACATCAAAATTATGGATATCAATCTGGAATTATAATATATTTATATCTCTCATTTTGTTTTAATTCCATTAATATGACAAAAAATGAAAGTAGCGTTCATGCGTACGTACGACCTACCGTCTCCATGAACGGTGCTTTTCATTTTTTATCTCCAAATGATATGGAATAGTATGAAATGAATATTTACTGGATATATATGATATTTTAATCATTAATACTATTTTGTAAATTATTTACTTATAACTACATGAGCAATCATTTTTCAAACAAGTTCATCTTTTTACTCATGTACCAAACATCGGCAAAAACGTCTGATATGAACTAACATTATTAAACAATTATTATAACATTATAATATGTGATATGAACTGAATAATAATCTATAAAGGAGTTACTTAGGCAATTATTAACTGACCAAAGTCTATTATTCAGGAATATAAAGAAACGAACAAGACAAGTTGGACATGAGGTAAGGGATCCTACTCCTCTCTTTCTTTTTAAGTAAACTCTTCTATGTCATTCCTTCTAAGCCCATCTTTCTTGTTATTGGGATGTTCTTTTATATTACTCTTACTGTAATAATTATGTTCATATGATGAGAGGCCCTATTCTCTCTCATCAATCCATTTTGGAAGTTTCGAGTGGCGCCGTTAGGCTTTCCAATTTTCGTAAGAGATCTAACCTCTCTCTTTCTCTTCAAGTACTCCCCTTTATGTCACTTCTTTTAAGCTCCTATTTGTTATGATGGGGGATGTTCTTTCATATTCCTCTTGCTGTACATTTTTTTTAATGTGATGAGATACCCTATTTGATCTCATCAATCCATTTTTGGATGTTTTAAGTGGTGCCATTAGGCTGCCGAGTTTTCGTAAGTGATTTTTCATCTCACTTTTATTCCCGTGAGATTTATGCTAAATTTGCAACAATTTCGTTTGAGTGGTGTACGTACTGACCATTATTTTACTCATTGTGTAATATTCTTTCATTTATGAGTATTTACATCAATGATGAATTATCCTTCTTTCACGGGGCGTATGTTTCGAAAGATACCCATGTCGGTAAGGGAACCTTTCACCCTCCTCTTTTTAAAAGGCTTATTTTGTTATGTCTTTTAATTCAAATAATAATATTTTTGGATATGTTCCTATATATCCTTATTGATGTAAATTTTATGTCCAAGTGATTAGATACCCTTTTTATCTCTTATCAACTCTTTTTCTGAATTTTGAAGTGACGTCGTTAGGCTGTCTAATTATTGCAATGGAACTTCTTACCCCAATTTCGATTCTTTGAGATAAGCTTGTACTCCTAGAATATGTCGTTCTATGAATATGTGTGAATAACCTCTGATTGTTTTACACTTAATATCCACATATATTTTTTGTATTAGTTTTTCACACATAATTATGTAATTGATTTATCCTTAATCCAAGGATACCATCTTTGTATGGGACATCGTCTCAATCTCCTTTCATTGAGATATATTTTATATTATACACAACTTTCTTTTATACGGTGTGTAAACCCCTTTGACTTTTATGTTTATTCAAAAGGAATCTTTTTTAAATGAAGCGTTTACTAAACGAAAAAAGGGAATGTTTTTGTCGTACGTATGCGGTGACAACGACTTCTCCACCGTCGTGACCGTTATTTGAGTTTCGGCTTCCTCTACAAGCCATACCTTTTTTTTAAAGAAAAATAAATACCATGTTTTAATTTTCTTTTATTTTTGTATTGAAAATGGTTTTCATAATGTCTTTATATCAACATGTTGTATTGATATCTTGTGATTGAAAGGTGGAAATGTTATGTTTCCTTTCTGCATGTTTTATGTGATACGATTATGTTGAGGTTCTTGGGCATTATTATGAAGACTGGTGGTTCTGTGATAAACTTAGGGTGGGTGAGCCCGATATAGCTCTCCAATGCATTGGGTAACGTGAAGGAGTGAAACTTTAAGGTTTCTCAGAAGAGATTTAGGGAATATACTGTGATGTGTATTCCAAACGTAACCAAGAGGGTTACTCCCTACGTAAGAAAGTTATGAATTCCTCAAGTAACCTTTTATGTCTTATGATTTCTATGATTTATTCATGATTTTATGAGGTATGTTAAGGTGGCTATGTTTTATGGGTAATGTATGATTTCATTCTTATGTATATATGAACTCATGTTCGCTTTCTATATTTTGATAACCCTTACTGAGATTTTTATGCTCATCCCAAGTTTTTGAAATGCTTTTCACAGATCAAGGGAAAGGTACATGACGTGATGATAGTGTCAAGGATGTGTCAAGAAAGAATCCGTGTTTTATTTTAAATATGTTTTCGTTGATGGGAAGAATGAATACTGTCCTTTATGTAACCACTTTGTTTAAATGTGGAATGTAATTCAAGTTTCATGATCTAATTCTCTAAAACTCTAAACCTGAAAAGATCCTCAATGTGTAATATTGTAATAACTCAACATTATGTAAGGTTTAAGGCTGGGGCCTTATACATATCTTGAACAAAAAGAAGTATAGGGCATATCCTCATTATATACCCTTACATGGTAGTATCACAACTGAAAATCCACCTTAGAGATGTATTGTGCTCTATGTAGATGATCGAACAAGTCATCAATTAGTGGTAGATGATACTTGTTATTTATCGTGACTTGGTTGATCTCATGATAATCAATGCAATGGTACATTGACCCATACTTATTCTTGACAAATAGGAATGGTGCACCCCATGGTGAATCAGTTGGGAATATAAACCTTTTATCTAGAATATTCTGTATTTGTTCCTTCATCAGCTCATACTCCACAACATCCATTCTATATGGAATCTTGGATATTGTAAATGAACAAGGTATAAGATCAATTGAGAATTGAATATCTCTTCTAGTTAGAAGACCTAGAAATACCTTTGGAAAACACTTCTGAGAATTCCCTCACAACAGGCATGTCTTCAACGATGGTTGCTTCCATGGACTCAATTATATAAGAAAGATACATGTACTCATAGGGAATTAATATTCACACTTCAGATCATGGTGATAAATAAAATTCATCCTATTCCTCGAAATTTTATAGAATTAGCTGTCGATTCTCCTAATGATGAGTGATTTCCCTCTCACCGAAATTTATGTTGGATCTATATAGGGAAACCCAATACATGCTAATAATTGTATAAAATTATACCATAGGAAGTATGAATTGGTTCTCTGAGATTTTCAATCCACAAATTATGACTGGGGGGAGTTATATTCTTGGTTTGCAATGATTTACCCATTTTTCATTCTCACTGACATCATTACATCCATGATTTGTGGTGGTGTTTGGATTGTTCTAATAATCTTTTAGGATATAATAGAATTTGTAGAACTAGAATCAAAATTGTGTTACCTAACCCTGAATGAATAACTAGTGTACCTATCACCACTTCATTGTCGTGGTTAACTTTAGTGGTAGTGATGGAAAAAATCACACCCTTGATACCTTAGAGGTTGTTGGTCACCTCTGAAAACCCTTGGCTTACAGAACTGGTTTCCAAAGATCCCATGTTCTTTATAGTTTATTGAATGAACAACAAGTTGAGGTTCAAATAGAGCATTTCTTTCCTCTGTCGTAACCGTTGGTTTTTCTTGTCAGCAGTTAATAGACAAGTTGCCTAATCATCCACACCTAAAACATTTTATTGTCCCCTTTAGGAAAATTTTGTGGTTCTTCATTCAATGCCTTTGGAAAGTGGGGTGATGGTTTTTCATATCACTATTACAATTATCCATCAGACCACCAGAATTACAGCCCACCTTATGCTTTTTATCCCCATTATACCCCTCAAATTCTCTGATATCTATTTCATCCTCGATGGAACATCGAACAATTTCCTCATATCTCTCGAAGTCACAAAATGATAGGGATTTCCATAGGCTAGGATTCATCCCACCAAAGAAGCATCCAACCTTGCATTTGGGGGTAATGACAATGCATAAGGAATATCATGAAAGCATTGTGAAGTTTTCCATGTATGCTCTGATGGATTCGTCATCTTTTTCCTTGAGGACCAGGAAGTTCCTTTCCATCTTAATTCAAAGGGTGTGAGAAAAATATTTATCAAATAACATTTCATGGAAAACCTTCCATTCTGATTCCTTGATATCCTCTTCATGCTTCATATTATTTATCAGTTTCCACCATGAATCAACTTCACCCTCCATATGATAAGCAACCATAAGAACCTTCTCTTGTTCAAAAAAATGAAGTATGGGGAAGATCTATTCAATGTAGTTTATCCATTTTTTGGAAATTGAGAGATCACATGATCCATTACAAGTAAGAAGCCATTTTCTCATGAAGCTCTCAATTGAGACATGTTCTTTCTTCATAGAGGTTGAAAATTCCTATTAACCCATTCTTCTATTCAAAACATGATTTTACTAATATAGTATTGTGAGAATGTTTTCAATTCCTGCTCCCATTTGATGGGCAATATCCATAGAATAGTCATCTAATTGATCTTTGTATCAGTTGTTATCCCAAGTCCTCATAGTACTGGCCATTGGCTGGAATAAAAGGAAAGTTAGGGGTAACACATAAAGTGTTATCCAAATAAAAAAATGAAATACTTATTAATTATATTAATTTATTTAACTAATTAATTTAATGACATAAATATATGTTATCCCTGATTAACTTCCAAACATATATTCATAGGGGAATTTTCCCCCTTTATAATTGTTTATAATAAGCTCATTAATTTACCAAATCATATCCCCCTGAATTTTAATAACCAAGAGTGTAGCAAGCCTAGTTTTCATAAACCAGTTCTCACTCGAGTCTAGCTCAATGCGTTGTTTTCATGTTTTACCCCTAGATACAACTGTGCCAGAGCCACCCCTACCAACTTATATCTAGATAGGGATGTATTTTATTGATAATAAACTTACTCAAAACTCACCATAATTTAGAAATGTTAGTATTATACTTGGACTTATTGTTAAGGCTTTCACAAGGGTTTTCTAATCCAAACCCAAAAAATAACAAAACCTATAAACTAATACCAATTATAACAACCCTTATCTTTATTTTAAAATAAATCCTAATTTATTACATAAAATATTTACTTGTTACAAAATATTAGATCAGGAGTTCTATTTTCATTGCGGATTAGGAACATTACAGAAAAATAATAAACATGAAATACACATCTTTATTTAAAACTTCTTTTACAAGAACTCACAAATTCCTTAGTACTTAGCATGGGATTGGATAACATGAGGAAATGAATAGAAAAGTGGGAGCTATGAAGCCCACTATGGATATAAACAAGTCATAACATGAGATCACAAGAGAAACATTATCATAATGGCATGACATAGCATGATTATCAAAATATTTAAGTCTATCAAACAACGTTTAACATTATATTAGAATGATCCAAGGCTCATTGAACATAGGGAATGAGTAAACTCTCATTTCAATTGAATTAGTATAATTAAACCCTAATTTCACTATATTTATCATGATAATAATCTTTACCCAATGCATTAGATTGCTCTGAGGGAACACATTTCTTAATCATTTCATTTCATGCAAATGTGTGCCACATGGATCATATAACATGGATTCATTGAACATAATAATTTATTCCACAATAAATTAATGGTGAATTCATACATGGAACTCTATAATCAATAAGTAAATTTTAATAAAGTTGACTAAACTTGCTAGAGAAATGGGCATTGTATTTACTACACAATGAATTTGTCTTGGAGAATCGCGGTGCAATTTCATCAGTAAAACGGTGTGACATAAGAATACATCAAAATGATGGATGAGAGATAAAGGGGTGTATAATAATATATACATGAAATATAATGTAATGGGGTCATATAGATACATGTACCATCATATTTAATGGAATTTAGATTCAATATACAAAATAATTTCTTGAATGTAAATATGAAGAGAGAAATTATTTACGTAATTTCATCATCGTAACAGGGGTACATGGTAAGAATTAATAAAATAGAAATAGGTATATAATCATTGAAACAGATGTAGAGATGTATGGGGGAGGTAAAAATCATACCACAAAATTTTTAATTAAAAATAAACTAGTAAATAACATAATGAAATTTGGACAAAATGAGAAAGGAATAAATCCCTTACTTGGAAGTATGATCCCAAAGGCATGGGAGAGGCTTGAGAGAGGATTCATGGGAGCATTAGGCACATTGGGATGATATTAGAAATATAATTAAGAATAATTTAGAACTGAAATGGATTTTAGTTAATAGGAAGTGAGAGATTGGGTGGGATTATATAGGGAAAGAGATGAAATTCTTTTTTATTTATGTTTTGGACATTGCACATAAAAATAATCAAAACCACAAAACATACAATAGTTTTTCACATGGTCATTGAAAAAGGAGAGTGGAAAACATTATTTTATAAGTCCAATAATAGATCTTAATAAAATATTAGTATTGATTATGTGGAGGTGTGTCACACTCTCAAGGAAATCATTTTAAAATGATAAAATGTTTTATAAAACATTGAGGGTCCACTAAGGCACCATAAAATTAATAACACATATCTAAAATCAGATTATTTTAAATAAAAAACATATATTGGATGAAAACATAATTTATAATATATTATTACATCACTATTAGGTCATTATGATGTCAAAAAAAATATTATATATTTAAACGGTATTTAATTTTTAGCCAAAAAATCGACTGTCTCATAAAATTGTGAAAAATTACTTGTTAGATAATTTAGACATACTTAATCAAAAAATGATATTAATTTTATCTAAATAATTTAATTAATATGTTAATTATTACTTTTAAATAGAAAACATAAATTTATCAAAAACTCAAGGGTTTAGATTCAAACCATTTTCAAACCTTAATAAAAATTACAATTGTATCCATTAACATTATACGATCATTTATATTTACTAAAAAGTAATTTAGTAATTATATTTTATTAAAATATTATTTGGTTAGAAAATTATTTAATTAATCAAAATATATTTCTTAATTGAATATTAATTAAAAATACTATTTCTACTTTAAAAACTAATTAAAAATTGACAATAAGAAAATGAATTTGTATTCATTGTTCTATAAATAATAATGCACATAATCGTAGTGCCAGGTTCTTGTTACATAACCCCTTATTACACGTGTATATGACCTAAGGGTATGGTGTGTGCTGGTAATTGACTCTTCGGGTGGCTCAGATAACATCGCTCTTGTGGTAATCTCTATCAACATCGACATCTCTCATAGGTGGTTTTGTTCAAGCATATAGTATTAATTCTCTGTTTTGTTTTTTGTCAAGAATGAAGCACCATGATTCTATATACATTCCATGCTCCGAAAATTGGGATTCATATGGAGTAATTATACTATATAAGGACATCACTTCCTTTTTTTGAGTAAATTAAATTTGATACAGTCCTATATTTATACTAATCATGTAATCATTGTTCAATAACTATATTAGCCATGGTAACAATTATTAATAGTATTCAAAAATTCAAAAACACAAAACCAATGAATTTTATATAATATATAACCATTTTACATAATAATACATTTAATTATATCATATGAAACTTTCATTACTAAAATTTTTGGTTGTTACAATAATGCTCTAATCGATGGTATCAAATGATTTTTTTAATTTCATGTCTAATAGAAATATTACCTCCTATATTAGTTTTGATTAATGTGTTGATGCACTCAAATACAAGAAAAATGAAGTATTATATAGATCTACCTTTAATAAACACAAATTGGATCTAGGAGAAAATTTTTCCCGTGATGGTTTATAGTATATTAGCAATGATTTCTATGATGATTTTGTATACATTGTTTACAAGAGAAATGGGCCTAAACAAATGGATCTCAGAAGCATTGTCAACTTTTGGATCAAGGATAGAAATTGAGATTTAATAGAATGAGGAAGTATACCATTGGAGATGAAATATGTACCCAGCTTTCAAACATAAAATTTAGTAACATCCCAAAAATTTTGAAAGAAACCATTGTTAAAACCTTATAGTCTTGTAGCACTATCAATATTCAACCAAAAGACAATTTCATTAATTTCATGATCAAGAGGAATGTTTAAAAGGAAAGTGTTATCCTTGTTATTGAAACTATCGGTATAACCTCATGTAAGATGTGTTTGTTGTTTTTATGACCATTAATGATCAATTCAATGTTGGAGACAATAAGATTACAAATATCATCTTCATTGTGTAAATGATTGTCCCTATCTTGTAAAAAAATTAGCAGTCTGCAAGCCTCCTGACTCTTTGAAGAGAGTCATAGAATGTATTATTTTGGTCACCATCTGATAATCATTTAAATTTATATGTTTTTATTTCCCCATGTTCTCTCTAAATGTGAGAAAAGATTTTATTTTAAAAAAAATTATTTCCTGCGTTGGATCAATGTTGAAACTAGAACTTGTATTATTGTTTTGAATTCTATTGAGGTCATTCTCTAGAAGAAAGATGTCATTGTTTATTTTTTTGGTTATATAACTACACTATCCTTTGAGAGTCTGTTTGAGTAGTTTTAACTCGACAGTAGAAGCAATGGAATCAATTAAGTGAGACATATAAGGTTAGAGATTTTTTATGGTAGTTTTGCAATCATCATCAGAAAACCACACATTTTAAAACATGAAATGTGGTGAGGGTTTTTTAATTTTTATAGAGACATTGATCATAACATTATGTTGGTCATAGTTCATATTGTAAAGGATGGTGAGGGAGATACTGTCCCATTTTTCTAAAGTAGTTACATTCTTGAATACCTTATCCAGCTTGGAGGTGACAACCCTATGTAATTTCTTCTATACCAAGTAAATTTCTTACTAGTATGATTAATTTCAACAAGGTCATTGTCTTAAATAGAGGTTTGAAATTCTCCCATGAATATCATACCATGAGATAGACCAATATTCTCACTAGAGTTAATAATAACATTAAAGTACCCAATTACATACTAAGGAGTATTGATATTAGTACCTAAATGGGTGAGGCCATTCCAAAGAGTTCTCTAAACTTGGTTTCTATTATTTTCATAATCAAAATAGAAGAATAACAGTGTTCCGTCATTTTTAATTTCGCATGTAAATACTTTTTTAGAAACATGAAAAATATTATAATTCTATAAAGATCACTATGGAAAAAAATCCCAAGTGATTAAACATAGGAGGTGTTTTTGGTTGCACCTATAAAAGAATAACCGTGTTTGCAAAAATGAGAGTACATAGAGGAAAAATTAAATTTCAACTCAAAAAATGAAAAAAACATTGGATGATGAGTATTAACCTTTATTTTTATAATAATAAATGTGTCAGAGCTGGAAATACCCTCACAATTTCAAAAAATAATCTTCATATAAACCTAATTTTGGAGTTTGAACTCCCTTTTTTTGGCCCCTGATCCATTTTTCCTAGAATATCTTATATCATTTTGATCCTTTCTAGGTCTTGTATTCTATTCTTTCATACATTTAGATGTAGTAGAGTGGATTTTTGAAAAACATGGCTTATAATTATCCTTCTGAGAGTCATTCACAGAGGCATCCATAGGTGAATCTATAGAATTCTTGTTATTAACAATAGTGTGATCAATATTTTCAGCGATAAATATATTTTTAGAGTTCAAAAAACAAACTTTGTTATAAATTACTTGTGAACCATATGTATAATGACTAAATGAAATAGAAAAATATGTACATGAGTCCTTTATAGTTGTATTAAACTAATGTTAGATATTTCACATAATTGAACTGATTGGACCAATGGTCAGCTCGAAAGAGGTTGTGTGATGATTTGGAATACCTTTCAAACCAATTTGATCCTACATATACGTAGAAGGATTTAATTACTTCTTGAAAACATCCAAAACCAGCGTTGTAGTGGTAGATTCACCCACAACTTTTCTAATGAGGATCACATGGATATAGTCCTTTCAACTAGATTCACTGTAGGTGTTGATAATAGGGCATGACACTTGATTAGAGGGATTCACTACATCCTCCACGCTTGATATAACAGGGGCATTCAAACTGGAGTTTCTCTATATCTGGATAGTGTCGAGTACCGATGGTGTGCACTCATCTACATATTTTCCATTGGAGGATCATATGACATACGACATTTCAACCAGATTCATTTCATTTGTTGATAAATTAATATAAAACCAGCTCAACAAGGTTCATAGTGTTATTGTAAGTACCAGATTCGTTAATCTCAATGTATTTATTGGAATAATTAACAGTATCTGTGAAAATATTTTCAATTTCTTCAAATAGGTGGTATTTCATAGTGATATTATCTTCGTATTCAACTAAACGTTATGAGGGTGTGCCTGAATTGGCCCCTAAGTGGGTAAAATTATTTGTTTTTAACCCACATTTCATTCTTCTTTCTATTGGTACTTGGAATCACTAACATGGGGGCCTTTTCATTCATATTTCTTCTCACATCATTGTATTAATTTTTAGTTTTTTGATTAACTTCTTTCTTAACCACCATACAATTAGTGATTGAGTTCCCAATAAATATAAAAACCTCATAGGAGGGGGGTTTTTTCTCTTATACCCAATTGTGATTTCAATTTCATAATCACTAACATTGAATCTAATTGTATTGGTCGGATTTGAATCCAAATTAACATCCACCATCAATCCATCAAATAGACCCAAATCATCCTTTAATGTTATTTGGAAAATTTTATGTGGGGATCCAATTCAAAAGACTTTGTCATTAAATATTTTGGGGTTACTTATATACCAATTGAGACTATGTTATTAAACCCATATTTTTTATATGGTGTTCCTGTATATATATTGGTTAATGACATTGTTCCAATCAGATAATCTATGGAATCCTAGATTTAAATTAATGTTTCTTGTCTTCCACATTTTGTCAAGATCATCTTGTGAATTTAGTAGTTTATGATAATATCATATACCTATTGGTATCAATTTCTAATCCAAGATAATCTAATAGTCTGTTATATGAGGTTTTAATTCCAGAGGAATCCATGGTTAGTCACCTTTTAGAAAAGAAATTTATCCCATGATAGATAATTTTCACATTTGTGCACCTGGTTGTAGTGTGTCGGGATCTGCCTCCACCAAGAATATTCCATAATCATGTTTATTGATGTGGGGGGGGGGGGGGGGTTCATAGTTATTTTGGTAACATTTATTCCATTAAGAGCTTCATGGAATGAAATACCTCTATATTTATCCATAGGAACACAATTTTGGTTCCCCTATGCGATTTTTTCCTCCCATTGAACTTTAGGTTCCCTTGGTGGAAAATATCATTCCCTCTATGTATCAAATGATTCCATAATCACAAGGATATTATCAAGAAGAAACAATGAGCATGCATGGTCTCCGTGATTAGAGATCTTTGGATGCACGTTCAGTGTTGTGCCCGAAGAGTTGCTCCCCATCCTCGATAGTTTCTCCTAGTATGATGTCATTACTGGTCAGATGAACCCTCATTTTTCATATGTTAGTAAAGAGAATTGTTAAAATTTATATTTAATTAATAAAAAAATTAAATACCACTATAAATGCTAAATTAGGTAAATAAATATTGGTAATGAAAAAATAAATGTTTTACATATTTTAATAAAGATTATTTCATATAAAACAATGATTAAATGGTTCTAAGAATGAAGATGATGATAAACATAGAGAGTTATAATTAAATTATGTAACTTATTCATGATGTTGTGTATTATAGGAGTGAAAATACTATATTTAATTATTTAAAAATTATGAAAATGATTCTTATGTATCACCATTATTTGAACTCGACATGTTCTCATATGGTATTCACCAAAGATTTTTTGTGAACGGATTTTATCAAATGGTCACATGGATGTGTGTGAAATAGTACATAGATATGTAATGAGTTTTCTAGTACCCAAAAGTTAAAATGAAGAGAAGGTTGATATGATGTTCTATAATATGAGATATAAATTAGTATTTTCTAGTTTTTTATTTTTTAAAATATTAAAAAAATAGGTTATGAATATTGAACGTATCATCATATTAAAAAAGGTAGTATCCATGATATTTTTTTCATATTGGATGAATTTAATCAGGAATTGAAATGACGAATTTCCTCTCAAACTCTGACATTGAGTTACCTCAGACTAATTTTTTAACAACTCAATATGTTTAAAAATATTATTACATGCTTTTTTGAATAATTAACCATAAAATAAAGCCACAGATCTTAAATTCACGCTTCATTGAAATATTAGGTACATAAAATAGGAAATATGGAACCAAAATAAAAACATATTTTATTTTATCTTCACAATTCCCTCATAACATCCTTTGAGCCCTTATATCAATATTGGATAACCTCATGAATATATAAAAAAAGGGATGAGACAAAAATCCACATAAGGTAATAATCATATAAATATAGAATAGCACACGTGATAGAAGTTATAACACGGTGAAATAAAAATTCATTAAAACTAAATAATCATATTGTAAAATAATATATAGTAAATGATATATTGTAATAATGTAATCATAGAAATGTTGCAACAATATAAAACATGGTAGAACCATGAATGAATGATAATCACTAAGACCATTGCACACGGAGGAGCATGATCTAAGGATAACCATCAAGACTGTTTAACATGGAGGATCATGAGTTAAGGATAACCACTAAGACAATTTATTATGATAGATAATGAGTTGAGGATAACAACCAAGACCCTTTCATATATAGTAGCATGACTCAAGGTTGTACACCATAAAAAATCCACAAGACATCTCAAGTGTAAAAAAATTACCCAAAACATTGTAGTGCTATTTGGGAGTACACATCATAAAATGTTCATCCATGTTTGATCCGCGTGAAGAATCAAAGAAAAAAATAAGTTTTACCCATGGAATGGAATGGGTATCATAATCTTGTAAAGAATAGTATGAAATGGTTGTATCAAAAAAGTTTCCATGAAATAATGGATTTAAATAACAAATCAAAATTCATAAGGTAAAATAAGAAGACATCATGATAAATTATGTCTAATTAAGGTGAGAACATGTAAAAACAGTTTTTTAGAATCTTTTAGAAAAAATTTTATTATGGGTAATGGAAAATATTAATGAATATTTAAAATGAAAAAGGAATAATTGTTTTTATAATAAGATAAATGAACCAAGATATTTTTTCATGATAAAATGAATTATTTTAAGAATATAATATTTCCTTGAAACAGATATGGAGTTTACATGAAAACGGATAAGAAATTGGTAAGTTCCATGTATTCAATATTTCTTATTTAGGAGAATTGAGAAGGGATCAATTTTAAGATTTGTATTTCCCGAATAAAGAAGGATAAAATAATCTAGATAAATAATTTTGGAACATATATAATTAATTAAGAAAAAGTACAAAAAAATAAATAAGAATTACATTGTGTTAAAGAGATATAAAGAATAACCTGATGGAAAAAATGGACATAAGGAAAGAATTAATTATTGTATGTTCAAAAGTGTTCATCATATGATCATAATGTCCTAGATAATAAAATTATATTCATTAATAATATAATTAAAAACCTTTATGAATGTTTTTAAGTTTATTTTATTTTATTAAATTTTCTCATGGCCTTTTTTATGAGTTATAATATTCAATTTCAGTGTTCCCATGTCTTTGTTTCATTGGTTTTCAGGATTACTTCACTTGTATACATCTATGAATGATCATGTAAAATGGGAATATCTTTTTAATTGAAATTATATGCTATTTATAAACATATCGAATATTAAATTTTCATATGCCTTGTTTTATTCTATATATGAATATTATTCATTAGATAAAATGTTAACCAAAGATGTTAAGATAATTTTGGCACTTTTTCTATCATGACAAACTAGTTTTGTTTTATAAATAAAATTATGTATATATACTAGTTCCATGAAATTAAATAAGTTTTAAAAGATAAATATAATCATTTTTAACGTAAAAATTGTTTTATTAATGTCATTGAAGGTGGGTATGGTAATTTAAAAATCATCATCCTTGAATGGGATAAATCAACACATCCAATATGATATTTTCGTTTTAAGAAAAAAAAAGAGTGTATGATAAATGATGATTGGCCATTCTATTAAAAAAATAACATTACAAATTAAGATATATACTAGAGCTATCATTTCTGGTGGATAAGGTGAAGTGATAAGAGTAAAATTAAAGGATAGATATTGAAATGAAATTACAAGAAAATGAATGTGGGTTTTTACCTCTTGAATTCTTATCCTTTATAACCTCATTGAAGCACGTGAGTTTGGTATATTATTTAGACTAATGTATTACAAAATTTTTGGAGATACTTGGAAGTAGTATTGGGAATATGTTTTGCATGTTTCATGGCTCTTGATGTCTGAGGAGAAAAGATGGTGATGGGTTCTATTTATAGTTGAGAGGAGTGCTGTTTTTTATTATTTTATTATTTGGATAATTATTTTGGATCAAAAATATAAATAGTTTTGATTATTATGAAAAAATATATTAACCACTTCATGTGATATCAATAAAAATGTTCCTACAAAAACTATAAATCATATATCACTCAATTAATCATTTATATTTTATATATTGTAAATTACAATATTTCACTTTTCACAAAAAATTGAACATTTTTAGAAAAATCCAGAAAATTCACCACAATCATTTTTGAAGAATCAAATTCAAAAATTAATTCCAATTTATAAAAATATTTTTTCTAAATGTGAGAAAATAAGTTTTTCATTAAATCACCTTTTTTATAATTTATAAAAGTATAACTATTTTTTGAACACTTTGAAAAATTAATTAAGGTCTCATTAAATTATCCTAGGACAATAAGATAAGAAAAAATTAATTTAGTAATCTATGTTATGAAAAAAATCATTTAGTTCATTATATTAATTATAAAATTGTAAATAAGAATTTTTTTAACAAATATACCAATACATAATTTATCATTTTAAAACATTTAGTTACTTATTCCACGATTTATATTATATTATACTTTCATTTACATGATATTGAAATTTTATTTATACATTCATACATGTGGCTATTATTCGATAGGCCTTATTAGTATTCCTCATGGTCATATCACTATTCCAATGTTTATGTTACTATCCATTTGGTTTGTGTTCATTTACATCTGAAAAATCATTTTATTTATATCATTATTCATTAATAATGTGTGTATCGTGTTCTCTTAGTGATATTATGTGATTTATACTAAATGAAATAATTATAAGAATTGATGATTTCATTGATATAATTATGAGTTTTTACATTCTTCCCCTCGTATTAAATTTCATGCATGACATTTCCTTTTAAAAACTACGGGGAAAATATTTGAGCATACTTCACAATCATTTATTCCTCTAGATTCAATGTAGCATCTTTATACTTATGGTTCCTCTATAGTACATTGACCTGGTGATTATTCTTGTTGAATAAAACATTACCTATATGACCTAATATTTTCACTTGTATCTCTTTATAAGATATATAATTTTTCAACTATACCACCTATTGATTCTGTACATGTGAGGGATCTAGAATGTACTTATATAAGTGGGATACATGGAATACATCATGTACTTGAGACATGGATGGATCAACTACTAGTCCATATAACATAGCTCCA
This sequence comes from Viscum album, assembly GCA_963277665.1. Taxonomy (NCBI): domain Eukaryota; kingdom Viridiplantae; phylum Streptophyta; class Magnoliopsida; order Santalales; family Viscaceae; genus Viscum; species Viscum album. Next base: position 671,300,259 of record OY728157.1, on the reverse strand, counting down.
AAATGATCAAGAATCTCTATGTGGCTGACGTACAAAGTAATCATAAATCATTTCTTCCCAAATCTCATGATCATATTCCATATTGATATACGAAGTAATACCATGTCTCAGATCATAAATATTAAGTATTTTCAATGTTTTTCTACATTACTCTTCTGTTTACATTGTGATACCATGATGTGATACTGAATATGTTTCACCTTTTCAGCCATTTCATTGGTTGTTTGCAGTCTTACTATCTTACATTCAAGGACTTCATCCCATTAGGTTAGTATTATACATCATTTCCTGTCAAGTGATTCATAAGGATCCATTATGGTGTTTCAGTGGAAAATTATTATGTAAGAAAACTGAACCAGAGGTATATATTGGTATCATCCTAAATTAAAGACTATTTAATACATTTTCATCATCTATTATAGCATATTTATAGTGTTATTATACTGGAAATTATATTTAATATGATAGGATGTACTGAAGATCATCTCAGTGTTTAGAGCATAGTGGATACTTTTCCACAACATAGAGGTAAATTTAGGATCTCTATTTGAAACAATCGATATTTGTAGTCTATTAAGCATCACCACTACATAGATGTATTTATTTGAATATTGATCTATAGATAAGTCCTCTAAAATTGTGATAAAGTTAGTTTTCTTTGTGTGATGATCAATAACAACCCTTATAATGTTGTTTTCTATGTATGTATTCAAAAGTCTGATGTCAATTTCAGGGTGGTCTTTTAAAATTTCGAAGTCGGTATGGGTACTTTTTACATCATCCCCATATAATTTTTCCTTTATTCATTAAAATATAGAGATAAAAGACACTTATATGTATATTTAGTGATCACCATCATCATATTGTCACACCAGTAGTTCTCTCATTGATCTTGATGAACCATTTTTTTCATTATGCTAATAGAGAAGGTTGAGCTATGTGCATCATTCAAAAGGTCTCACATTAACTCCAAGTTTTGTTGTAAAAATTTTCATGAACAAAATCTTAAGACTCCCTCATCAATATTTACCGTTCAGGATTTCCCTTTTTTAATAGGATCAACTTTTTTATGAATATACTCATAATTTCATTGATCATTCATTATTTTCACTATAAGTTATGGGTGAGAAATAACATGAGGATGTATTTGTGATGTTTCTCCCATAATGATTTCATTGTCTATCCGTTGTTGGTATAAAAGGATTGGATCCATTTTTATTCTAATTATTGATAATTAAGCAAGATACTTTATTCTTGGGGAATCCTTCCCATTATTTTATTTACCAAGATTGTAGTGGATTGATAGGTCTTAATCCATGATGATCTATACCACTCAACGCTAGCCCATATTATCTTATTATATGTGAACGTATATTTGAAGCTCTTATAAAAAATATATATCTCACACTACACACTATATAGATAATAACACCATATTTTTAATGAAAAGATCATAGCCACTAACTCCAAATAATTTGTGATTTAGTTTTTATCATTATTTTTCATACTTCCTGTGGAATAATATATCACATTTTCATTTTGTATAATCCCACAACCTAATACTTTCATTAAAACATTTTTGTACACCCGAATTATATCCCCCACTTGTTGAATGTGTGAGTAGTGTTGTAGTGATAAGACACTTTTTCTAACACTTTATTTTGTTATTCACATTCAGTGGTCCAGATAGACATTTCCCCTTCTATATATTTTTGGATAGTGGGTTTAAAACCCATGTGATGTTCATCAAAAATAGTCTATAATACCCAGCTACAACAATGAAACTATGGAGATTTTTTACATATGTTGGAATTGGAAATATACAAATTCATTTTTCCTGGATTGGTCCACATATATTTCTTTTCTTGTGATATCATTCCCCCATGAATGATTAATCCTCAATCCAAAACACTCATTTATGATACATTTTATAATGTTTATCCTGTAAAAAGTCAATAAAACCTTATCCAAATTCTATTTGTGCTCCTCCACACACTTGGAGAATCATAAAATATCATCAATAAATAATTCCACAATTTATGGAGGTAATGTCTAAAAATTAAATTAATAATTTCCATGAAAACTACTAGAGTATTAACGATTTTTATGGGAATCATTATGAAATAATTGGTTCAATAATCATTTGAAAGGCAGTTATGGGATTATCTTCTTTTGTCACCATTAACTAGTGATATCTAGGCCAATTTTCCACCATACTTAAATACATAGCCCCATTTATTTAATCGAACAAGTAATTATTCTATGGTAGGATATACATAATCTTTATCATTATTTTTTCGAGTACATGATAATAAATGAAGAGTAGAATTTATCCTTCTACCTTCATGTCAAAAAGAACTAGTTCGCCCCACAGTGAAGAACATGGGCATCTAAATCCCATTCTTATATTCTCTTGTAACTGCATTATTAGTTCCCCCAAATCAATCGTGTCAATTCTATATGTTTTATTTGATTTATGAAGATATTTTGATTAAAGATCAATGGAGTAATCAACCTCTCTATTAGGTGGAAGACAAGTCAATTCCATAGGTAACACATCAGTGTAGTCCCCCACAATGGGTATCTCTTAAAAAAAATATTCTCTCATTGTTATAAATTATTTGATATATATATTATTTATCCTAATTCAATAGTATCCTGAATTAATACGATGATTCTGATAGAGACTAATTCTCCTCTTAACACTTATACAGAATTGGAGGATGCCTCATGATGGGAAGAGTGATCTACCTTTCCTAACGATCGATGTTGGAATTGTATGTTGATACATAATCTATGCCTAATATAACCTGAAACTCATCCCAATTAAGTAAGTCAATATTTTATATGAGGTTCAATTCAAAAACAATAATTGGGGAGGAGTTTTATAAATCTCATTCCATTATTTCTCCATTGGTTTTTTTCATTTAAAAATGATCCTCTATATTTTGATTTGGTGCCTGAATATTTCCCCTAATATTAAAATATGTGGTATAATTTGTATAACTGAAATCAATATATGCATTCACTATTCTTGAATTAATAACTAGGTTACCTATCAACACATCATTTTTGGGCTCCACCTCAGTAGTAGTAATAGCATATTCCCTTAATTTTTTAGAGGTTATTATTATTGATTTCCTCCAACAAACCTTGATTAGGGAAATGGATAACATAAATTCCATGTTCCATGCTATTGTAGCATTTCACTCCATACCGAGGGTTTATCTAAACATTACTTTATCATTGAAAAATATTTTGATTATTCATATCCCATCAGAAGTTTTTTCCCAAATTCCATAATCTTCAATATTTGAAGCATTCTCCAGTTCCCTTTATACTATTCTCTGGATGCTTCATCCAAAAAACTTGATATGTGGGAGGTTGGTTTTTTTCTATCATGGGATTTTTTTATTGATGCTACCATATTAAACATTATTTTATAATTTCTATCTCTGATCCTATGAGACCACTAAAAGTTTCTAATCTAAATTTTTTCCATAAGGGAACAATGAAAAATATCTTCATAGATATAAAATTCCCAATTAACCAATGTTTTTAAAGACTCAGAATTAGACTAAAAAAGATATGATAAACCATTCATTTTAGGTTCATGATAATGTTGGTGGTGTATCTTGATATCATTGTATTTTTTTCCTCGTATTACCTGATAGACTCATTTTCCTTCTATGTTAGTCCAAGGAACTATCATTCAATATTTAGACAGAGGGTTTAGGAAAAAAATTTATTGAAAAATATTTTAATTAACTCCTTCTTATTTATGAAACAACATTCAACCTTGGACAAGGTGTTATTATTAACTATCCACCACTAATCAGCTTCCCTATCCAAATGATAGAATTCCAGTACAACATTCTATTCTTCTGAGTATTAGGGATAGAGAATATCTTTAAAATAGAGTGAATCCATTATTCTGTGAGGAGGGTATTAAAAGATCAACTAATCACGGAGGCATTTTTTCACATATTTTTTACAAATTCAAATTTCTATTTCTTAATAGAATTATTGATTTCCATGTGATTCTGGTTATTATTAATAACATGATAATGTTGAGATAGTATGGCCATAATGTTTGGAGATCCCATTACCAATAGATTTGGAATTTAATTAAGTAAATTATCACATTAACTATCATATTAATTTTTGTAACGGGTTCTCCAATTTCAATCCATTAACTATAAAAATTAAACTACAATTATGGGGATTTAATACTTATCTAATAAGGATATATACATAATAATTTAAAAATAGAGGAATAACATTTTAAATGAAAAGTATATCCTAAAATGTGATTCATTTTTATTAAATATATGTAATTCATGGTGATAAAATTATCCCTTAGGTTCATACTAATGATTTTTAGTTCAAATCTCCAAAATAACTATATTTTCCTCAAAAACTAAAAATTAAAACCTTTTCCTTTTACACATATTATTCGATGATTTTAAGATTAAATTAAATTAAAATTAAACCAAGTATTGTAAAGTATATTTTACATGGATGATTATTTATATAAATCTAAAAACCTGGTTCCAAAATAAAATCAACTCATATTTAATATTCATAACAAACTCTTCACTTCCTTTTCACCCTAATATGTGCATAGGATAAATTGGGGGTTATAGGAACAAATGGATGAACTAAAATTACAAGTAATGGAATAAGAACATAAACAATGAATAGAATGTGGGATTGAATTAATAAAACAATGAAATAAAAAAACCATGAAAAATAAATTTACACAAGGAAGCATAATATATATAATATTTGAAAATGTCATATTGGAATCATATAAATGTGAAACAACATTAAAAATGACATAAAAATTAGTCAAGGATAACCACCAAGAACATTTCACATGGAATTGAATGAGTCAAGTGTAACCACAAAAAAAGTTGTATATGGAGAATCATGAGTCAAGACTAACCACCAAGACTATTTCAAATGAAGGGTCAATAGTTAAGGCTAACCACCAAGACCATTACACTTGGAGCAACATGAGTCAAGGCTGACCACCATGACATTTTCCCATGATGTATCATGATACAATACTTTCACCAATTCATTTTAGTGCTATCTAGGTGAACCCATAATAACATGTTCAAGAATATGTGTGTCACATGATAAATCTATCATAAACATAAGGGTTACCCAAGGAATGGAATGGGTATCAAAATCATGTCAAAGAGAATAATAAATGGGGTTATCATAAAAGTGTCAATGGAAGAATCGATATAAATCATACATTAAAATTTATAAGGTAAAATAGGAATAGATCATGACTAATTATTTCTGATTGAATTGGAAACAAGTTAATATTGTGTTTATAAAACATTAGAAATAAAACATTTTAGTGCAGTTTTAGGAAAATATTAAATATTCATTAAAATAAAAAAGACTAATTTTCTTTATAAAATGGTAAATTTTCCCAGATAGTTTTTCATTATAAACAAGGTTATTTTTTAAGATATTGGTTCCATTAAATAGATTATATAGTGGAATTGAAAATGTATTATAATTTTTGATGTTACGTTGAATTTGGCTTGCTTATCGGGATTAATTTATAAGGGAACCTTTTTAAAAAATTATTCCCGATAAAAGACAATTTAAAAGTTCTTAATACATGATTTGGGAACATATGCATGTAGTTTTTATTAATTGAATAAAAAAATAATAATTAAATTGGAGTAAATATATAGAATGAAAAATCCAAAAGAAAAATTGAGTTTCATAAAGAATCCCAAATATTATGTCCGAAAGAGTTTTTCTCTTGATCTTAATTTCTTATATAATCAAATTAGATTAATTAATAATTTAATTCTGAACCAAATAAGAAGTTATTTTATTTATTTTAATTTTATTGTGTTCAATTTTTTTAAGGAGTTATAATATTCAATTATTTAATATGGGAGTGTTCGTTTCCTCAGTTTTTACTATTTTTTCACTTGTATACACATAAGAATGATCATGTAAAATAATAATAGTTTTCCATAATTGAAATTATATATTTTTAAATGGAAATAAATATTATATAATCGTCTTATATCTCACTTATTTTCCTTATATGAGTATGATTCATTACAATAAAAATGATAATGATAAATGGTTAGATTTTTTTGGTGTTTTTTATCATCACAAAGTAGATTGGTTTTATTAATAATTAATATGTATATATATTGGTTTTATAACAATAAAAAGCTATAATACATATATTATAATCATGTCAACCATGAAAATGATTTTATGACTATCCCTGAATGCAGAAATGGAAATTGAATAATTGTTGTGCTTGAATGTGAAAAAATCCACACATCACGCGTGATATTTTCATTTTTAGAAGGAAAATAAGAGGGGGATGGAAATGATGAAGGGTTGTTCCATTAACATATTAAAATTAAAATATAAAAATGATAATGGTGTTATCATGTCATCTGGATATGGATAGTTTAGTTAAGATAAAATAAAATAAATTACATTGAAAATAAATTACATGATAAAGAATGAAGTTTTTACTTCTTGAATTATTCTCGTTGAGAACCACCTTGGGGAAATTGAGTTTTTTCATTTATTTAAAATATAGGCTTATAGAAATTGGAAAGAGTATTGAGAATAGTATTAGGTATAATTAATACAAAACCCATGGCTTTTGAGGTATGGGGAGTGTGGGGGGTGAGGGTGGTATTAATAGGGGAAGTGGGGGTGTTATTTTATTATTTTATTCATTTGTTAAATATTTTTTTTCAAGAATATGATTATTAAATATTCATGGGACATAAAATATTAAATAGTGAATATTAATTGGAATAAATGGTTCTTAGATCAATAATATATCATCTATGACTTAATGAATCATTTATTTCTATATACTATAAATTACAGAATTTCATAATTTGAAAAAAATCATTATTTTTAGAAAAACATAAACAATTCACCCTAACCATCTATTGATCTGTAGAATTCAAAAATGTACTCAATTTTTTGAATATTTTTTTCTAAATGTGAAAATTTTTATTTCTAATTAAATTATTTATTTATACACTTTTTAATTATAGAACTAATTTTATTATACATTAAATTTTAAATTAAGGTCCCATAAAATTATCTTCTAATCATAAGAAAATAAAAATTTAATTTATGAATATAATTTATTGAAATAATTTTTTTTAAGTTATTATATTCAAAATAAAATATTAAATAACTATTTTTGTTTTAAAAAATACAAATACTAAATTTATCATTTTATAAACATTTATTTACTTATTCAATGACCTAAATATATCATATTTTCATTTATTAGATAACTAAATTATATTTATACATTTATATGTTAGGGTACTATTCTATTGGACATATTTCAATTCCTACGGGTTGTATCACTATTAGAACGGTCAAGTTAATATTCAATTTTTTTAGGTTACTCGATTTCTAAAAAGTCACCTTATGTCATTTATTCTTCATTTATATAGTTTTTATTGTGTTCTCTATGTTATTTTATGTAAATTGTACTATATGAAATGAATATAAAAAGTGAAAATTCCTTTTATAAATTTATGGATCATTAGAAATTTATTGTATAAATTAAAATAATATTTAAAAACATTTAAGGTTATCATAATAAATATTTTATATGGAGATATGAAAAATTAAAATAAGGTAAAAATGGAGATTTATGTGTTGGTTGATCTCCATGTTTAACTCATACTATTGCAGTATGGATCAAAATATTCCATTATCATAGTATTTTTTGGAATTTTTTTGATCATGTAACACCCCAAAATTTAATAGTACTTTATTTCGTCAAAGTAATTCAATAACTGGCACTACACATCACACCGAGTGCAGACGCACCACGACATACCCAACTAGCCTTTGAAAAGTGGTTATGAATATTATTCACTAAATTTTGAAATATATATAATACTTATAATATTAGAATCTATATTATGAGTATTTTAGACATAACGTAGGAACTGATTCATTTTTTCAGATAAAAATATTATTTTTCCAAAAATGCACTTTTATTGCCTTTTAATGGTGAATCCTTTTTAAATACAATATTTTAAGATTTTATGTATTAAATATGACAAAATAAACTTCTTATTTACAATAGAGACATTAAAATTTAATTTCAATAAATTTTTGGTGTTTTTCTGATAACCTTCATATTTGGGTGAATAGTGAAAAATACTATATTCTAACTGAAAACAAAATTTTTAATCAAAATAATTTATTGTGATAAATTATAAATTTTAATGGATTGGATTTATAAATAGATTATATTTTTACAATTTAATCCAATATTGGTCATTGTAAGTAATTTCACTTTGAGATTGGACATAAACAAGTGTCAATCTTTTAATAATTATTGTTTCTTAAAAATACACCTTTTGGTTTCGACAATGGGAATTAATTTTAAATTAATAAATTCAACATATATGTTTTTAATTTTGTAAAATAGATTTCATTTTTGAATTTGGAATATCAAAATTATCTTAGGGTGAATTTTTGGTATTTTTCTGAAAACTTTCAATTTTTGATGAATAGTGAAAACACTGACTTATTGCTTAAAACTGACTTTTTATTTAAATAATTATTTATTTTATTTAGATTTATTTTAGGTCAAAATAGATACATAATACCTATATATGTTCAATGTAATTTATTGGAGTAATTTTGTAATAATATTAGATATATAAAATTTTATTGAACTTTTCACTGTCTTTTACTCACCTTCTATGAGTATTTTCAAATTCGTATAAAACTTATTTTTACCCCTTCTGTGACTGGAATGTCAAAAAAATGAGATACATGGTTGATATCAGCTAAAAATTTGGTTCAATAAGATAGAAATAATTTTTTATGAATAGTAACTTTTTACTTTTATTTACCAAAGTTAAAAGTAAGTTGGGTAATTAAGGGTAAAAATGATATAATTATTACCCAAACACATGTCATAATTCTATTGGATTAGTGTAATTCGACCTAAAACAATATTATTAATAAAATATTATCCTTTAGGTCCACATGGATTCGATTAGAACGTTTATTATTATTTAATTCAAAGTAGAGTTAAAAGAGTTAAAATCAATGTTTAATAACTAAATAATTTTTAATTTAGGGTTATACATAAGATAAATTAGACGATAAATATTCATTATAAAGATAAAAATATTTTATAAATAATGGTATTTTATTTTTAATTTTGAGACATTATATAATTAAATTTATGTATGACATAATGATGATGCAGTAATTACCGTATTAATGAAGGATTAAAATAATTGACATTATAAACATCAAATAAATGTAATTTGAGACTTTTTATAAATTACACTAATTTTATAGGTTATTATGGTATTTTAGGGTCATTTAGATCAATTTTATTTTTATGTAATCATGCATTTATGATTTTAACCAAAAAATACCAAATAGTGTCAAAATTGATATTAAACTGTTTTTAAAACAATTATTAAATTATTAATTGATATAATAGTCATAAAAATATATGGTTCATCCAAAAAATAATATAATAATATATATGACCTTAATGAACCATGTGGGGTTCTATTGTCATTTTATAGTATGTTTATTAACCATATAATAAAAAAATACAAAGAGACATGGTAAATGTCAAACTATTTAACTAAGAGTTAAATCTAAAAGATAAGGTTAATATGGTGGACTAAACCTATCTAAAACATATTTTTTGAGTCGGTTTTACCCATCCTCACCTAATCCTTTAAATAATTCGTTTTGGATCCATTAGAAACTGAAAAATAAATTTATTATAAAATAATATTTTATGTTTTTCCTAAAGTGCCCCTCACCCCTCTTATAAAAGAGCACTTCCCCTTCTCTCAAATTCAAACTGTCAAAGCCATTTGGCTCTACCAACCCCATCCCCAATATACACCCAACTATCCCACATTCATCCTACATCCCTTACTTTGGTCATAAATCCAACCTATGGAGCCCTTTTAATCAAATGAAAAGGAAGAACCCGAAGAAGAGGTAATGATTTCACCACCCTCTTTCAAGTTCTCAAATTATTCCACATACTATTTTTTCCATTATAAAATAATAACTACAGTATCTTCTAAATAATGTGACATTATTATAAATATGGCACAACTATATTCATTATTCTATCCATCTTATGAATGATAATATCACCATGTGTGCGTACGTACGACTTATCGTCTCCACATCATGGTGTAATTTGTTATTCAACACTATGTTATTTGGATGGATATAGTGATGATTAATATGTATATAAATAATGAAAATAACATGATAATTTCTCTTTAAAATTAGTATACCATCCAGTTCCACACATTTAAGTAAATTATATTGTCGCTCGTGCGTACGTACGGATTACCATCTCCACGACGTGATGAGATTCATTTCCACTTTCACCATTCTTCGTCGATTATAAAAATATATATTACTAATAAGAATGTAATATATGAAATAATAATGCTACTGGAGAGATATATATATGTTTTTGAACTCTCATATATCTTATTTACTTAGTTCTGTTCAATACGATATGAAAACGGAAACATCGTTTATGTGTACGTACGGACTACCGCCTCCATAAATGGTGTTCTTCATTTCATATATATATCTATTATACATATTTATATTCTAAATATATATGATATATAAATCATGTTTAATATTCTTGAATTATTTAAATGATGATTTAAGTGATATAATCAAGAGTAACAAGTTAAAACATATAAAATAAAGAAAGTGATTATTACCTAAAATGTTAATTTAACATGGAAATTATTATTAAATGGGTAGTAAAAAGTCATAAATGAATAATTTATGATATCATAAATATTAATATGTTACTGGTATATTTTAATAACATACAAATATCTTCATAAAAGTGGCCAAATGTACCATCGACCAAAGGAAAGTGCAAGGTAAAGGTTAATTCCACAATCTCATTATTAACCGAGATTGTTTATGTGTAAGTATTTACTTGGAAATTTTTATCATCCATGTCCATATTTCAGAAAAATGATTTCAAAATGAATATTTTAAGGATTTGTGAAAGGAATTCTTTATCAAGATCAGAATTTTAAATGTTTTAATGATTTATCTTTCTAAATATTTTTAATTAATGTACATGTTGTTAAAATGATTTTATGGATTTATTTATATAGACATGAATGTTTTGAAATGGTAATTATTTTAAAAAATTTCAAAGTGGTATGGGACACTTTGATTCAAAAATTCATTTTAAATGACTACCTTTATAAATTTTGATAATTTTAAATGATTTCATGAAAAGGGGTGTTTCTCTCAAAGCATTTTAGTGATCATTTCCATCTATGTAAACATCATTTAATGAATTTTAAACTTGTTTGAAGTTGATTTAATATAATACAATATTCTATATTGTATTAAATGAGTTATGATATGTTTGACTATGGATGTTCTATTTTTATACCATTCATTGTTTATGGTTAATGTATTGACATTTCGTATGTTAGTTTTAATACGAATGTTTATGTTATGTTTCAACCTTTTCATATGAAAATTACATTGGACTTAGTAAGTGATGGGTGGAGCCCGCTGTAGCTCCTCGGGGCATCGGTAGGACTCATAAGTCAAACTACTGTCTTGGCACAAGGCCTTGACAAGAATTTTATTTTTAGTCTTGCACAAGTCCTTGACTAAGTGGTAGTGATGCCTGGTGTTAGGCATTCCCTCATTATGAAATTAATTAATACATGTGATTATTCGACTAGTAAAATATACATGTGCATGTTTATATGGAAATGTTTGATTTATTTTTTTCATTTTATGTTCAATTTTATGTTTAAAAAGGATTTGTTTATCACACACCTTGCCCTAAAAGTTTACAGCTTCTGTTAAATTATTTACCCCTACTGGGAATCTGAACTCACCCCTTTCATATGTTTTATTTTCCCAGGATTCTAAGAAATGTATTATGATTGATATGAACGGTTAAGATAAATGGAATAATGTAATTCTCAATTAACTATCTATGATGTGTTTTATGTTTGAAATTGTAATGTAAATTTAATGTATGTAATCTATTTTCCAAAACTACTAAACTGATTTGTCCTTCGGGACATGAATCCATGTAATCATGCGAATGTATTAAAATAATAAATTGAATTTGGGTAACTATGTTCGGGGCGTTACAGTTGGTATCAAAGGATGTTTAGAAAGAACCTTGGAATGTATATTTAGATAAACTCTGATTAAAGAACATTACCCTAAGATGGACTTTGAGTATTAGTATAGAAGAAATTCCTAAAATTTTGGTAATGTAGATAGTTTGTGAATTTTCCAAGAAAATACATCCCTGTCTGGATATGAGCTGGTAGGGGAGGCTCTAACACAGAAGTACCTGGGGGTAAAACCCAAAAACACCACTTTGAGCTAGACTAGAATGGGAACTTGTGCATGAAAATAGGCCTCACTGCACTCTTGGTTACAACACTCCTAGGGGATATGCTTAGGATAATTCTCATTTTCATTAAAAATAATTATGATGGATTTAAGAGTATATACATCCTCAATGAAAATATTTTTATGGATTATATCCATAAACTATTCAATTTATGTTAGTTATTTTACATGTTTGGAATTATACATTTCAATTTAGAAACAGACCTAGTGTATTCCATTGTATAGAAATGGATCCCATTAGGAGGAATGTGAACTCCAGTAATATGTAAGATCCAAAGAGTAAGTAGGATCATATCTTTTACGGTATTAAACCAATATTTATATGGGAAATAGTCTCCCATGTATTCTCAACATATGAATAAATAGTATCATGTGTTAATAAGATAAGTAATTAATTCTCCGAGACCTATGTCTTTCAAGGGAATGAGAGTTTTTTATTAGTGTGGAGAAAAGAGACACCAAGTACGTGATTGAAAGGTTAAGAAAAAAGTTTCAAATGTAAAATGATTTATCTGCAAGGAGTTGAGACACTACTCGAATCAATGTCCAAATCATCAGAGTATACCCCAAAGGTTTTTATTGGATAAGAATAACATTATGATACTTTTGAATATGAATAGTAATGATTAAGAGTTTTATGTTGTTATTAAATTATTGTGTCATTTGAGAGATGTATCAACATTTTACTGGTTATATGAATTATAGAAATAAATAAGGATTTTACTAAAATACTATTTCATTGGGAATTTGAGATTATATGGTCTTGATACTAATGTAGTAATTTTGGAATAAGAGATGGTTAATCTGGATAAATTTTATTGGATATTGTGACTATCTTAGAAATGATTAATGGTTTTTCTATTTCATTATTTTTGGAATATTCAAAATTATTGGATATAAGGAATATATCCAGTATTATATAAAGGATAAGGGATCATGAATGTAATCAATAAGGTTTTATGGTAATTTAGGGTGTTACCATATTTTAAAATAATACATGATGAAGGTGTTCACATGTTATTACATGGAAAATGGATCTTCATTGTGTTTAACTTCCTTATAAATTTTTTACTGTGAGTTTGGATTGAAGTATTTTGGATATGTCTAAAGGCTGGAATATATTATGTTTGAAATTAGATATTATTGTTAAGGTAATTTTTGGATTGTTATAAAAAGGGAAACATGCAGACCGTGTGACAATCTGTCATTTCAAACAAAGAAGTGGGAATAGAACCCACACCATAGTGTGATTGGGAATTATCACCAACAACTGTAATATATGAAGTCACTGGATGGTATAATATAGTTTTTTTAAAGGGTCTGATGGGTGAATAATAAATTCATTATTTTTGGAACCCAATATGATTAGAATAAAAAGAATATTTTTTTTGAAATCTTTTGAGGGGAAAGATGAGCTCGTGGTAGGAATTAGTTAAAGGATGTAACTCTAATTTTCAAGTATATATATATATATATATATATTCCCTCTTATTAAGACCAAATTTTTTTAACCCAATTTCTGATATGAGTTATCCAGAAAGGTATTTTCTATTTTCAACCTTTTATTTTCGATGAACAATTTCAAATTGTGAGGACTCAATTTAATTAAGGAGAGAAAATGTAACAGCCCAAGAGTTCATAGTATGATATTTCTTCAATGTAATTCAATAACATTCACTACACGCAACACTGAGTTCAAGTGCACCACAACTTACCAAACTAGCCGTTCAAAAGCAGTTATGAATAGTATTAACTGAATTTTGAACTATATATAATCCTTATAATTTTAGAATCCATATTATGAGTTTCTTAGACATAATTTAAGAACTAATTCATTTATTTCAAATAAAAGAATTATTTTTCAAAAAAATGCACTTTTATTGGCTTTTAATGGTGAACCCTTTTTAAATCCAATATTTGAAACTTTAATATATTCAATTTGAAAAAATAAAATTCTTCATTAGAATCGAAAAATAATAATTTAGTTTCAATAAATTTTAGGTGTTTTTATGATAAATTTCATATTTGGGTGAATAGTGAATATTACTATATTTTACCAGAAATAAACTTTTCTAATAAAAATATTTTATAGTGTAAATTATAAATTTTAATGCTTTTGAAGTATAAATAGATTTTATTTTTAACTTTTAATCAAATGTTGGCCATTGTAAGTAATTTCACGTTGATATTGGACATAAACACGTGCCAATCTTTTAAGAGTTATTATTTCTTAAAAATACGCATTTTGGTTTTGTGAATGGGAATTAATATTAAATTAATAAATGAAACTTATATGTTTTGAATGTTTTAAAATAGACTTTATTTTTGAATTCGGAATATCATAATAAATTTAGGGTGAATTTTTGGTATTTTTCTGAAAACAATCAATTTTTGATGAATAGTGAAAAACATTGAGTTATTGTTTAAAATCCTCTTTTTATTTTAATATTTATTTATTTTATTTAAATTTATTTTAGGCAAAAATAGATATATAATACTTATATCTATTCAATTTAATTCATTCGATTCATTTAGTAATAATATTAGATATATAATATTTTATGGAACTTTAACCGTCTTTTACCCACCTCCTAGGAGAATTTGAAAATTCGCATAAAATATAATTTTACTGCTTATGTGAGTGGAATTTCAAATATCAAAGTGAAATGGTTGATATCAGTAAGAAATTTTTTTTTTAATAAGATAAAAATATTTTTTTGGTGAATAGTAACTTTTTACTTTTATTACCACGGTTAAAAGTAAATAGGGTAATTAATGGAAAAATTGATATTATTCTTACACTAACACATATCATAATTATATTGGATAAGTTTAACACGACAAATAACTACCTTATTAATAAAATATAATACTTTAGGTCCACTTGGATTCGATTACGACATTTATTATTATTTAATTCAAGGAAGAGTTAAAAGAGTTAAAATCAATGTTTAATAACTAAGATATTTTTTATTTGGGGTTATACATAAGATAAATTAAACTATAAATATGAATTAAAAATATAAAAATATTTCCAAAATAATGGTATTTTATTTATAATTTTTAGAAATTATATAATTACATTTATGTATGACATAATGATAATGCTTTCATTAATGTATTAATGAAAGATTAAAATAATTGACATTATAAACATCCAAATAAATGTAATTCGAGACTTTTTATATATTAAACTATTTTTATAGGTTATTTTGACATGTTATGGTTGGATAGATCAATTTATTTTTTATTTAATCATTTTGTTATAATTTTAACAAAACAGATACCAAATAGTGTCAAAATTGACATAAAATAGTTTTTAAAACAGATATTATATTATTAATTGATATATTGGTCTTAAAAATATAAGGTTGGGAAAAATGACTTATTTAATAATATATATGACATTAATGAATCAATTGGGGTTTGATTGGCATTTTGCAGTAATTTTATTAACCATATAATATTAAAATACAAAGAGACATGGTAAATGTCAAACTATTTTACTAAGAGTTAAATGTAAAAGTTATGGATAATATAATGACCTAAACCCGTCTAAAACCTATGGGTTGAGTGGTTTTACTCTCATACCCAAATTATCCTTTAGATAATTTTTTTGGAGCCATTAGAAACTGAAAATGAATTTATTATAAACTAATATTTTATGTTTTTTCTATGGTGCCCCTCACCCATCTTATAAATTGGCACTTCCCCTTCTCTCAAAGTCACACCCCCAAAGCCATTTTTCTCAGCCAAACCCTTTCCAAATATCCTCCCAACTATCATACCTTCATCATAGAGGCCTTCATTTTTTCATAACGCCAATCTAAGGATCCCTTTTGATCAAATCAAAAGGAAGAACCTGAAGAAGAGGTAATGATTTCACCACCCTCTTTCAAGTTCTCTTATTCTTCCACTTACACTTTATTTGTTTTTTCCATTAAAAAATTATAACTATAGTATATTCTATATACTATGTTGTTATTATAAATATGGCACAACTATATTAATTATTCTATCCATCTTATGAATGATAATTTCACCATGTGTGTGTGTGTACGACTTACCGTCTCCACGTCATGCTGTAATTTTTTATTCAAAAATATGTTATTTGGATGAATATAATGATGAGTAATATTTATATAAATAATTTAAATAACATCCCAATGTCTCTATAAAATTAATATACTATCCAATTCCACACCTTCAAGGAAATGATATTGTTTCTCATGCGTACGTACGGATTACCGTCTCCACAATGCAATGAAATTCATTTCCACGTTCACCATTCACCGACAATTATAAAAATAAATATTACTAATAAGTATGTAATATATGACATAATAATGATACTGGAGATATATGTGTGTGTGTGTGTTTGTGTGTGTGTGTACTTATATATTTCTTGTTCACTTGGTTTCGTTCAATATGATATGAAAACGGAAACATCGTTTATGCACACATACGGACTACCATCTCCAATAATGGTGTTTTTAATTTCATATATATGTATATTATAAATATATATGATATATAAATAATGTTTTATATTCTGGATGTATTTAAATATTGATCTATGTGATATAATGAAGAGTAATAAGTTAAAACACGTACGATAAAGAAAGCGATTGTTACCCGAAATGTTAATTTAACATACAAATTATTTTTAAATGGGTAGTATAAATTCATAAGTGAATCATGTATCATATAATAAATATTAATATGGTTATTGTATAATTTAATAACATACTACGATCTTCATACAGAAGGTTAAATGTACCCTTGACTAATGGAAAGTGCTAGGTTAGGGTTAATTCCTCAATCTCATTATTCTATGAGATTGTTTATGTGTAAGTATTTACTGGGACATTTTTATCATCCATGGAAATTTTTCAAAAACATGATTTCAAAATTAATATGTTAAGTATTTCTGAAAGGCACTCTTTATCAAGATCAGAAATTTAAATGTATTAATTATTTATCTTTCTAAATCTTTTTAATTAATTTCCATGTTTTAAATAAGATTTTAAGGATTTATTTATATAGAATAGAATTTTTTAAAATGGTAAATCTTTTAAAAAGTTTCAAATTGGTATCATATACTTTGATTCAAAAATACATTTTAAATGACTACATTTATAAATTGCGATAATTTTAAAGGATTTCATGATAAGGTGGTATTTCTCTCAAAGCTTTTTACTGATCATTTTCATCTATGTCAACATCCTTTAATGGATTTTAATCTTGTTTGAAGTTGATTTATTATAATAAAATATTCTATATTATATTTATTGAGGTATGATATTTTTTACTATCGATGTTATATTTTTATACAATTCATGGTTTATGGTTAATCTATTGACATTTCGTATTCTAGTTTTAATATGAATATTTCTATTATGTTTCAACTTTCTCATTTGAGGAATGCAATGGACTTAGTAAGTGATGGGTGGAGCTTGTTATAGCTCCTTGATGCATCGGTAGGTCTCATGAGAAAAACTAGTGTCTTGCCACAAATCCTTGAAAAAACTTTTATTTGTAGTCTTCTCACAAGGTCTTGACTAAGTGGTAATGATGTCCGACGTTAAGCATTCCCTCATTATGAAATTAGTTAATACATGTGATTATTCGACTAGTATAATATCCATGTTCATGTTTATATGGTAATGCTTGATTTATTTTTTTCCATATTATGTTTAGGTTTATGCTTAAAAAGGGTGTTGTTTTTATCACACATCTTTCCTTACAAGTTTACATCTTATGCAAAAAATTTATAATTACTCTGCATCTGAGCTCATGCCTTTCTTATGTTTTATTTTCCCAAGATTCCAAGAAGTGTATTATGATTGATATGACGGATTAAGATAAAGGGAATAATTTAGTTCTCCAATAACTATCTATTTTGTGTATTATTTTTGAAATTGGAATATAAATTTAATGTATGTAATATATTTTCCAAGACTGCTAAACTAATCGGTCATCTGGGACTAGATTCCTTGTAATCATGCCAATGTATTTAAATAATGCACCGACTCTATGTAACTGGGGTTGGGGCATTACAGATCATGTCCCTAGTTGTGGAATAACAATGAGCTAATTAGTCCTGTTTGATAATGCGTATGATATTTAGGTCCTCCATTTAGATAAAATAAATACTTTTATATTTGTAAAAAAAATACAAGTAATGTTATTATATATTTGGATGAGGGGTATATAATGATATCATCCATAAGATGAATGGAACATTATATTTTAATTAATTGGGCCAGTCTGTAATCAATTAATTGTGATATTATGAGTAGCTATATAACGTGGGCATAGTCTGTGTCATATGGTTACTATTTATCTTGGAAAATGGATTATATGAAAATATATTCTATTATATATAGAAACATATTCACATAGATATATAGATATATTTAATTTATGGATATTATTCTACATACCTTTATATATTTATTGATATCTATTATTTTATAGGGGAAAATAATTTCATACATTCATGAATTTAATCATTAATATTTTTTAAAATGTAACAATTGATATATGGGTCAAAATATGTGGTTGAAAAAATGTGATTTATTGTTTAGAAAACTCAGATAGATAATATAAATGTGTTTTAGAAATTATAAAAACGGTGTTTGGATAGATATTTAAAATTAATTTGTCATGATTTGATACTTTTAAAATATGAATATAGCTAACCTATATTGTTTTAGAAATATATTAAAATCCTTCTGAATGAGGTTTCATAAATTATTGGACATAAATTAATATAAGGTCAATTTTTAAAAATCCCATGAATTATTAATGAATGTTGTACATCAATGGGAATATTCCTTGAATCCTTTATGTATAATGTATTTATGGGTATATAATTTTTTTGATATAAATTTGTAGTAATATATATAAGAATCAAGAAAAACTAATTTCAGTTTACATGATATAGTGATTTCATATTATGTCATGTCTAATCCTAAAACAGTTTTTTATTTTCCTATATTATTAATTATAGTTTTATGGATAATAAAATTTCATTATTATTATAAAAATCTATAATTAAGAAATCAATGTCCATTGTTAAATGTTAATGTCAATATCTCTTCTACATTAACTATGATCAGCACTATTGATTCATATAATAATAATTTGGGGATAATTTTTCTTTTTCAATACTTATAATAGTTCTAAACTAACATTTTTACTTATATATTACATAATTTATTGTTAAAATCAACCTATGGTTGGGAAAAATCAATGTTTCCAATCTAAATAGGAATGGAGTTGAGGTGGAAGTGTTTATTTTTATGATCCAAGGCCAAGATCCCTTTGATAGTCATCTATAATAGAATTAATTCCTTATCCTTATATTTATAATCAATATAAAAATCATCATATAAAAAAATGGGATACTTATTTATTTCAACGTGGATGATTTGGGATAGATTAATTAACAACAACCCATAGATATTAGAATTATAAATGAAGTTTGATAGTATAAAATTAGGACTCTGATCATTATTGGATGATGTTTGGTCATTTATAATATATAGGAACCAGAATTATGTGAATAACTCATTAAAAGGTTATGGGTGTGGAATAACCATTCTATTCTACACTATTATTGTTTTGTAGTATGTGTGATCATGTATGAATTAATTTGGAGAACATTGAAGTATATTGCTGAAGCATGAAACCCAAACTATAATGGGTAACATCAAATCATGAATGTTTAATTATAAAGTGAATTATGTGGTTAATTTATATGTGGATACATATCTATATAATGTATCATGTAGTTTCTATGTTGGTTAATTCTTATACAAAAAATAACATAAGATCCTATGTTGATGAGTGATTATTTTCATAATTAAAACATGACATTAATGTAATGTTTATGCCCCCCACCATCCATTATAGAATTTATAGGGAATAGGGGGTCATCAAAATTATATAATTAGAGTAATTTTGATGGAAGTATCATGTGGTAATACTTTCCACTTCTCAATACTGTATATGAAATAATCATGAGGGACTTTTATGAAACTCAGTTCAACGGTAGTGTTCACAAACAATGTTATTTTTCTAAGACAGCATTCTATTTGAAATTACCTGTCCCCAAAATTAGAATCAAATAATATATTTACAAAAAGAAATTCTAACAACACACATGGGATTGGAAAAATAATCACATCGATAGATTAAATGTGTCCACAATAAAAATCTATCCCATTATCCCAAAATTCACCTTATTGTATGAATTTTAGCCTTACACCATTGAACCCCACCACATAGATGTAAATGAAATCCACACTGAATTCGTGGACTCAATGTATAATCGAATCCACAAATTTCATATCAATTTATATTGTCCCATGAGGATACTGTAAATCTATAAGGGATGATCATTTCACTACTACAAAGTATTATTATGAAGTATGGTTGCATATTTTTTTACTAGATTTTCATTTAAATTAATGTGTAGTATTCCCATCTTTATTAGGAAATGTATTTTTAAAATTAACCTTCATCATTTTCTGAAATAAATATTTTTTTCATTATTAGGATTCCTAAAAACATTATTTTAATTATATATCATCATATCAAATATGAATTTTGTTATCAAATCACGGTCAATGGTATCTAGTTTATTACAATATTCATGTGATTCTCAAATCAATGGTACACATAACCCGTATAAGTATACCATGGGGTATATACACCTTACATTTATATGATGTGGGAATTCATGGATGCTTATCTTAACTGAATGTATACTTATTTTATTGTATGTTAATGTTTTTACCAATATTGAATGTATTCGAACCTTAATATTCCAAGATAACCATATAAATATTATTTCCATATTCCTCTCCCAATAATAATTTATGCACAATCACCCTAAGAACATTTATTTTGGAATTTCCCCCACCTCATTATTTATATTTGAATATTAACGCATTGTAAAAATTTAATGAAATCATCAATCTAATTCAATTATTTAATATATCACAGTCTTGAAATATAAAAAATACATCTTTAGTAGAAGTGGATCATGAATAGGTTTACTAAGATACTATTCAAGGTACATAGTGATGAAAAAGCATCACATCTAATCAATATCATCTTATCCATAAAACATCATATTCCCCCAAACCTAATGTGAGTGTACCTTTAAAGTTACCTAGAATAGTAGAGGGTGCATCATTATCTGGCTAATCAGATTAGTGGAATAACTATCCTTGATCTTTAGTCAGCATAGAACCGGCCAACACACTAGTTTAGACATGATTATGAGTGAGTTCATTTTACAAATTCCCCTACTGTTGGTATTTAAAAGAGGTGTATTTTCTATATTGTTATGTTCATGGGTACCCCCTAATAATGAAAAAATTAATAATTATATAATCCATATAAAGGGTTACATAAAAACATCTAATTACTATTTTGTGTCAGGACTGATCAATGATCAGGGTGGAATAGTAGATGAAATCTTCAAATTGGTGGAATATTTTGGATGGAATGAGAATGGCTCAGTTATGGGTGTTGATGTTGTATCTAATTTTCAAAGGAAATATTGTCATTAATTATATATGAATTTTCCTAGGTATTGAGATAATTTTTCCACTCAAACTAATATTTTATTTTCATATCTAAAAATTATATGGATCTTATTTAAAATCATTTTCCATTATATGCATGGATTTGTTAAAATAACACTTTTTTTTTGAAAAAATGATTACTAGTTCTTGAATTAAATGATATATGCATGCTGATTTCATCCCTATAACATATATAAATGATATTTCTGAAATGAAACATATGCCCATAAAGTGATTTAATTATTCTAACATTAATAATCTTCAAATATTACCATTGAACTCAATTTTATGTTATCTTTGATAAATATAAAAGAAATTTAATCATTTAAAAATATTATGACCCTTTCGAATGATATAACTAATTCTATACAACTAAAAGTCTTGTAGAATTATGAGAAACTATTTAATAGTAATATATTATTGATGATATAATTTTTCAGGTTAGGGGATCTACATTAAGTTGAAGCCACTTCTCTTCATAAAAGAAACTATGGCCATGTTTATGAGTCGGTATCCCCTCCTATATCATTGGTCATATAATTTGGAAAGGTTAAAAATATATCTAAGAAATCCTCATCTTGAGAGGGTCAAATGAATCAATAAACTGCAGTTGATGTGTTTAATGTTTTGTGCTCATTTTTTTGTACATTATTATGTTATATCCCCATTTAGACTTATTAGACCCATGTATTATAAGGACTCAGCCATAATCATTACTTAATCAGGAGTTAAATAAATAGTTCACAAAGAGGATATTTTTAGGATTATATTTTTAGAGAATTATGCCATAACTATTACATACCAACAAGAATATTACATGTACACACTACTACTCAGTACCCATTTTTTCATAAAACAAAAACACTTAGAAATAAATATGTCTACTTTCAAGATTTAGACAGCATGACTTTTTATTGATCCCATCCTTGACCCTTTTTCATCGTTAAGTCCTTTGGAAAACATTTCATAAACATGGTATTAGTATAAAAATCTCAGTAAGGGTTATAAAATAATGAATGATAACATTATCCCATCAATAAATACAAATTAATGAAACCATACTTTTCAATCATAAAAACCTAATTAAATAATAAGATTTATGTATAACACAAAGAAATCATAAATCATAAAGGTAAATTATAGAATACATAACACACTTACATTTTAACTTTCACAGCTATATAGGGAGTTACATTTGGAATACCCATCACAATATATTCCTTAAATCACTTTGAAGAAACATTAACATTTACCTCAATCATGTTGCCCAAAGAATTGGAGAGCTATCTCAGGATCACCCGCTCGAGGTTTATCACAGAACCACCTATATACGTAAATAATGCCCAAGAACCATTACATGTTCATGAAACATAAAACATGAATGAATTAAATATAACATTTCCACATTTCAATCACAATATATTATTTCAAGATATTGATATAATCAATGATTTTTCAATACATTTTCAAACCCATTTAAAACTTTTAATAAAGATACTATTGAATCAAGGTGTCACATACCACCTTGAATATTTAAGAGGAATTAACATTTTAAAACATTAATGACCCTATAAATTTCTAATTAAAACCATTTTTCAAACATGGAAATTATTGGGAAATATTTATAAGATTAAATCATTAAAACGAAATTTTAGTTAAAGAGTTTATAACCAAATGAGAGATGCTTGAATACAAATAATTGAGGAATAAAATTTAATCAAAACATTATAATGTCATGAGAATAAATTTATTCATGATATAATATTCCAAAGGACAGTATATACATAATATAAAAGTGAATTGGAGAAAAACTACAATGATGTCTCAATGGAATGTAAATTGGGACAAAATCCCTTATAAAGATGGTACTATTAGATTAAGGATAAATCAATTACATAATTATGTGTGAAAAATATAAATACGCTAAATATGATTAGATATTAAGTGTAAAACAATCAGATATCATTCACACAAATTCATATCATGACGTAATCAACAATTAGATGTTTAACCCAAAGAACGGAAGTTGGGTTAGGAAGATCCCTTAATGAAATTCAGTAGCCTAACAGCATCACTTAAACATTCAGAAAATGAGTTGATGAGAGAGAAAAGGGTCTCTCATAACATGGAAATAAAATTTACTGCATTAAGGATATAAAATAACAAATCTCAAAATAAGAAAAATTAAATTAAAGGGCATCACATAAAAGAAGTCTTTGACTAAAGGAGTTTGGTCAACGGTTCCCATACAGATTTGGTAACATATAAAACATTCACCATATAAAAGAAGGAGATTAAAATAAAGATGTAAATACCCATAAATTATATTATATTATACAAATAACACAATAATAGGATGTACATACACAACACAAAATAAAAAATAGTCAAATATAGCATGATTCTCATGGGAAAAAAATGAAATGAAAACCCCATACCACGTTGTAATCAATCGAGTCATAAGACCAAATGTTAATAACAACAAAATTAATAATATAATACGATGAATATAAATGTAATCATGATAATATATATAAAATGGTAGTACACAATACACCACATGCAATAAATAAGTGGAAAACAATAGAAATCTCACAGAATTAAAAGTGAGATAAGAAACCACTTACCATGTGTCCAACATGACTCTTTTGATCCTTGTTCTTCCTGAATAATAAAAATATGTTACATTATACTATATTAATAAACTTTTTTATTTTTATTATTTCTTTTATATCACTTATTACTTTCTATAACAATTAATGTATTATTTGAGTTCAAATCGGACATTTTGTCGATGTTCGAGACTTGAGTAAAAAAATTAATTCTTTTATCTAAAAGTGGTCCATGTGGTCAAACATCCATCATCTCCATAATGATATTAATAATTTATATATCATTTATATCATATATATCTAGTTTATATATGTATTTATAATACTATATAACACTTGGAGATAAGAAATGAAATGCACCATTCATGGAGACGGTAAGTCGTACGTACGCATGAACGCTATATTCATTTCTATTTCATATTTAATGGAATGAAAAATTATTGATAAATAGGTATATTATGATTCTAGTATAATATCATATATAATTTAATTATCTATATCCTTTATATGTTCCATGTATGGCATGAACGAGTCATATCACTATGTGGGGGCGGTAGTCTGCACTTCCTCAAATGAAATTATCACTTTTACCCATTATGGAAACCACAATGGTATGTTATAGATGGAAAATAAAGAATAATTGAAACAATATTAATATAATATATATCACATATAAATATTTTCCATCATAATGGTGACCATGAGAGGCGGTCGGAGATATATGAACAATCATCGTTTCGTGAGGTAGTTGTTCGTCGTCCACAAAAAGAGTTGTTCATTACCCGTTAGACGAAGGTGTTTGTAAGTTTAGTTATAATCCTTCTGATAAAAACAACATATTATATTTAGTATAGTTTTTTGTTATAAAATAAAGTAATAAAAAGATTTTAGGGGAATGGAGAAGTAAAATAAAAGTAATTAACATAAGAGAACATGTTAACTTTAAATTTGTTATCTCTCTTTGGTTTGAATCAAATGGTTTAAATGATGTTCCTTATGACAAAGGTAAGTATTCTAGGAGGAATAGAGGGATGTATGGATCTTAATTGGGTAGAGGTTTTATGATCCAAGGGTTTTTAGAGGTATTATTAATTGGTTTGATGTGAGGGATTTTTATAATGGGGAGGGGAGTTTTAGAGAAGTTTGGAAATATTAGTTTATTATATACATATCTTCAGTTATAAGAGGTCAAAACTCATTAAATTATATGATAATATGACTCATGTTTGAAATAAAATCATCCAATAATAATTGGATAGGCTTTGGATATTTTTTTCAATTTTTATAATCTTATTTATTTAAACCATTAAATAAGGAGGTAAACACTTAATCATCATTGTGTCATAAATAATTTTAATTATATGATGTCTAAAAATTAGAAATAAAATTCCATGATGTAGTAAATCTTTTAATATTTCTAATTAATATTTATTTTCATAGAGATAATTTGTATGACACTTTGTAAAAAAATTACTAAAAATATTTGTTTAAGTAATTTTTTCCTTTACTTAAAATTAATTAATATAATGTGTTATTATCACTCCCATGTGGCACCATGTGGTCCTATAATCGACCCAAGGATGACCATGGTCGGACACTTATCAAAAAAATAGGATTAAGACACGAGTTAGAGTAATTTAATATTATTATAATATTATTTTTTACCCTTATTTACCATATTTTCATGTTAACCATGGTAAATTAAATATTTACTGAAATAAATATTCATAATGTATAAAAAAAATTACGAATTTACAAAATTTATACCTCCTAATTTTAAATATGGAATCCATTTTTCCAAACTCAAAACAAAGAAGTGGAAAAATTACTTTAAAATTAATTCTAGTTGTCAAAACAAAAAGAGTGTTTTTAAGAAATAATTACTATCAAAATGTTGACACTTGTTTTTGTCCAATTTGAAAGTGAAATTACTTCTTATGACCAACATTGGATTAAATTGTAAAAATATAATCTAATTACACTTTAAACACATTTAAAAATATAATCTATCCATATAAATATATTATATTAAATCACATTTATGTATTAAAATACATCATTTTTCATTTTTCATTAAAAAAATAAACATAATGGGGAAAATACCAAAAATTTACCCAATGTAAATTTTGATGTCCCAATTCTAAAGAATAATTTTATTTTGTGAAGTAGAACATATAAAATTGAAAAAAAACTAGATTTAAAAAGGGTTCTCCCTTTAAAGGTGGTAAAATGACCTTTTAAAGAATATTGGAGTATTTCATTCTTAAAATAGGATTCATTATTATTTTAAGACTCTAAAATTTATTGCATAATTTTAAAGTCATTTAATAAAAATATCTAATAAATTTTTAGTTATTTATGTTCATTCCTTTTAATACAATGGCTAAGAATTAACTGACATTTTAAATAATAATAATATATTATTATTTTTCGTTATAACTTAATGTTGTGTGCAAAATAAGATTTCAAAGAAACCCATTGCTGCGAGTTGAGTACACTATACAACATAGCATCACCTTTAAAATAAAATCAATATTTAATGCACAAATATTAATATATATATATATAAATGTCATATTCTTTATTTACTAGGGATATTACATCCTTCCCCTCTTTTGGGAATTGTGTCCTCACAATTTTAAAATTGTTTTTAGAAACATTATTTTAATTACCCACATCGAAAAAGAGTCAATAAATCTGTCATTTTATAAGGAATAATGAAATTAAAAATGGTCAGAGGAGACAAAATATACTATAATTCCATGAAAACACAGATATTTAGCGGAAAAAATACCATCATGTTATGATGGAGAGTGATAGAAAACATTATTAGGAGAAAGGTAACCACCCGAAAAGAACAAGCTTTTGATGGGTTAAACAGTCCTTGATTCCTCAGTAAGAAAGTAAACGGAAAATGTTTTTGTTTTAAGTTCCTTATCATAATGTTGAGGGATTTATTTTACATCTTGAATAATAACATAAGGAATCATAATTACATTTCATGTAGACATTCATGCTTTACTATATTTCTACAAAAAACTCTTATTTTCTCCAAATGATGTGTATTACAGATAAATTATTCATATTAAATGTGATGTTATAAACCTATATAGAATCACATGATCCAAAACATATGAACTATATATTTCCACAATCATTAGACATTATCTAAAACCAAAATGGTTGGTACAAGATCATATTATCCGCAAAAAATGATAATACTATATAAAAAAATACTACTCTTAATCCCCAAAATTCAACAAACAATACCCAAAGTTCAACAAAGACCATTCAATAGACAATTTTCCCTGAAGTTCTTCAAAATAAACCAAACTAATATTGAAACCCAAAATTTAGAAATATTTGATCACATAGTCTTCCACAAAATTATTAACATTTTTCTACAAATAACATCATTTACTCTTAATGTCGCATACTGAAAGGTAATTATCCTAATCACTAATTCTCTATGAAATGTTAATCATTTCCATAGATAACCCAAATTTATATATGTCAAAAATAAAAACATAGATTCTTTCAAAATAAAATTTCATCCATTACTCCACAATTGAGATCCCATGGTATTCTATTTACCTTAAGAATATAATGATTCCCAAAAGAGAGATCATCTTCCAAAATAAGAATTATCACTTAATCACCAAAACTTTTTCCTATATTAAGGATATCCATTAAAACATAAGTTCCCAAAATAAACTTATTCCTGATCAATTAAATAATTTTAGTAAAAGGAATAAGTCATACCAACTAGGGACTTCATGTAGTCTAGTTGTAGGTAATAAATCCCAATCACACTTTTGATGTGGGTTCAATTCCCATAAATATGTTCCATGCGACGGGTTATCATGCGGTCTACGTGTTGTCCATTTTATAAAACTCAAAAATATTCTTCACATGTTTTAACCTCAAAGTTTTCTTATACCCTTCTTTATCATCCCAATACATTAACACCTAAAAATATTATTTATATTTTGATATTTTTCACCTCCATATGTTAAAATTAAACTATTACCAATAGAAAGAACCTAATAGCTTGATCATGGTGTTCATATGGTTTCATTATCATCTTGTTCAAGTAGGTATATTGTCTGTTAATTGCAAAAAAGATTTAGATATCTTCCAAAATCATTTGCTTCCTTCATCCAAATACACCATGTTCAACTTGTGTAATATGGGTGTTTAGAAAAAAATAGTTTCATAAAGTAATAATTTATGACATATAATTTGAAAACACTGGATAAAACATGATTTTTATAAAACATTCGAACAGATTTTGAGTTGAAACATTCAATCATTGTTCTTTTAAAAATACCATAAGTATGTTTTGATAGAATACATTTTAAAATATAACATAAATAGGTTGTTCAAGGGTTTCATTATTCAACCCCTTTTTCAAAATCATAATATGCTTTAAAATCCTATGATAAAGTAAAATATTCAAAAATGCCATGATAATATTTACCTTTCTTTAAAATATGATAATATTACGAAAATAGGATTTGATTAAATACAACCCATGATCCGAGATGATATCGAGGTATAATGGAGGTGTTTGATATCTCAAACAACTGCTTCCATGTGAGATGTATGCTATAAAAAGTTTCCCAATCATCTGAACATGACTTTGCAATAATTATTGAAATTATTTCATCAAGAAGATATTGAAATATTGTTTGAGATACTCCTCCTTCTATTTTTAACCAAATTTCCTTGATCTTAAAATGTTATAATACTAGGATTTAACTGAAAAAATAGACATAAGGACTAATATTGTGTTAAAAAAACTCATAATCCTAAAAGTTTCCTAAACCGACCTCTGATACCAAATTTAAGGATCCAGGCATAAACATTGCATAATCTTGAGTTAAATCAATAATTCACATCGAGATACTTTTTAGGTTTATATTTTTAGATATTTAGGCTATAACTATTACAAACCAACTTGAATATTATATGTAGACACTACTACTATGTACCCATTTTTTCATAAAATAAAAACTCTTAAAAAGATACATGTCTAGTTCCATGTTTTAAACAACATGAAATTTTCTTGATCCCATACTTAACAATTTATCATCTTTATATCATGTGGAAAACAATTCAAAAACATGGGATGAGCATAAAAATCATTGTAAGGGTTATTAAATAAATAATGAAAACATTAGACCATCAATAAATATAAAACAATGAAACCATACTTTTCAATCATAAGATACCTTATGAAATCCTAATATTTATGAATAACACACAGAAATCATAAATCATATAGTTAACTTAGGGAATAAATAACATACATACATTGTAGCTTTCATATCTTCCAAGGGAGTTAAATTTGTAATACTCATCATAGTATATTCCAAAAATCTATTAGGAGAAACATTAACATTTACCTCTGTCATGTTACCCTATGTATTGGGGAGCTATCTCGTGATCATCCACCTTAGGTTTATCACAATACCACCCTTATACGTAAACAATTTCAAAGAAACATAGCATATTCATAACACAGAAAACAAGAATAAATAAAATATAACATTTCCACATTGGAATCACAATATATTATTTCAAGATATGGATATAATCAATGCTTTATCATACCATTTTCAAAACCATTTAAAACATTTAATAAAAATATTTTTTAATCAATGTGTCTTATACACATTAAATCATTTAAAGGAATTAAAATTTTAAAACATTAATGTGCATATAAATTAATCTTTAAAACCATTTTGAAATCATGGACATTAATGAGAATGATTTAGAAGATTAAATCATTAAAATAAAATTTTAGTTAAATAATTCCTTACCAAACAAGAGATTCTTGAGTAAAAATAATTGAGGAATAACATATAATAAGAAAAATATAATATATTTAGAATAAAGGTATTCATGATATAATATTCTGAATGACAGTATATACACCATATAAAAGAGAATTTGTGCATAACAACAATGAATATTCAATAGAATGTAAATTGAGACGAACCCCCTTATAAAGACGGTATCCTTAGATTAAGGATAAATCAATTACATAATTATGTGTTAAAAATATTAATACACTCAATATGATTGTGTATTCAGTATAAAACAATAATATGTCATTCACACAAATTCATAGCATTACATAATAAAAAGTATAAGTTTTTTCCAAAGAATTGAAATTGGGTTAAGAAGATCCATTATAGAAATTCGAGAGTCTAACCGTGTCGCTTTAAAATTTAGAAAATGAGTTGAGGAAAGATGAAAAGGTCTCTCATCACATGGACATAAAATTTAAAGTAATAAGGATATATAAAACCATATCCCAACATAAGAAAAATAAAATTTAAATAAATGATGTAAAAGAATTCTTTGACTAGATGAGTGCGGTGAAAGGTTCCCCTATAGATTTGGTAACTTATGAAACATTCACCACATAAAATAAGGTTCATAAAGTGAATATGTAAATACCCCTATATTAAATTACATTATATAAATAATAAAATCATGCCCAGTACATACACCAAACAAATGAAAAACGGAAAATATAGCGTGAATCTCCCAAGAATAAAAAGTGATATGAAAAATCCTTACCAGGTTATAGTCAATCGAGTCGTAAGAGCAAAAGTTATTAACCACCAAATTAATCACATAATACTATCAATATAAATAGAATCATGATAATATATATCAAATTCAGCACACAATACACAATATGAAATAAATAAGTAGTGAACAATGGTAATCTAACAGAATTAAAACTGAGATAAGAAACCCCTTACCACGTGTCTAACATGACTCGTTTGTTCATTTTTCTTCATGAATAATATACTTAAATTTATTTATACTTGATTAATAACTTTTCCTATTTATTATTAGTTTAATATCACTTATTATCATGCTATAATAATTAGTTAATTATTTGAGTTCATATCAGACATTTTTTTGATGTTCGGAACATGAGTCAAAAATGAACTTCTTTTAATTAAAAGTTGTCCCTGTGGTAAAAATTACATTATATCCAGAATTATATTCATGATTTATTTATCATATATAACATTAATATCCTGTATATATTTGTATTTATAACACAACATAACACTTGGAGATAATAAATGAAATGCACCGTTCATGGAGACGGTAAGTCGTGCGTACGCATGAATGCTACATTTATTTATATTTCATATTTAATGGAATGGAAAAGTTTTAATAAATAGGTATATTATAATTCTAGTATAATATAATATATATTTTAATTGTCTAAATCCTTTATATGTTCCATCTATGGCATGAATGGGTCGTATTACCTTGATGGGGTGGTAGTTCGCACTTCCCCAAATTAAATTATCGTGTTTACCCAGTATAGGATGAATAAAGTTATGTTATAAATGGAAAATAGCGAAGAATATACACAATATAAATATAATCTATATCACATATAAATACTATTCCATCATAATTTCCTCTATTAGAAGCTGTCTGAGATATTTGAACAATAATCATTTCGTGAGGCAGTAGTTCACCATTCACAGAAACAGTATGTTCTATACCCATTAGACAGAGGTATTTGTAAGTGTACATTGAATAAATCTCATAAAAACAACAAAGTATATTTATTATATTGGTTTAGTTATAAAATAAATGAATAAAAACAATTTAGGGGGAGGAGAATAAAAATAAATGAAAATAACTTAAGAGATGACATTACCTATAAATTGGGTGTCTCCCTTTGGTTTGAACCAAAAGGATTAACCGAAGTGCCTTATGCCTAAGGTAAGTATTATAGGTAGAATATTGGGATGTAGGAAGATTAATTAAGTAGATTTTGGATGATCCAAGGGGATTTAGTTATGTGAATAATAGGTTATTAGTGGGGGACATTTAAAAGGGGGAGGAGGGGGACTTTAAAGATGTCTGAAAATACTATTTTATTATAAACATTTCTTCAATTTAAAAAGATCCAAATCTCATTAAAGTATAAGATAAGATGACTCGTGTTCTAAATAAAATCATCCAATAATAATTTTATGGGGTTTGGATATTGTTTTAATTTTTTTAATCTTATTTATTTAAATCATTCATTAATGAAGTAAACACTACTTCATCATTATGTCATAAATAATTTTATATATTAGAGGTCTAAAAAAATACCATGACATAGGAAATTTTTTATATTTATAATTAATATTTATAGTCTAAGTGATAACTTATATAACCCAAGGTAAAAAGTTTTTTACTAAAAGATATGTTTTATGTCATTTTTTCATTACATTATATTAATTAATATAAAGTGTAATTATCACAACCAAGTGTCTCCATGGGGTACTAAAATCAAACCAAGCATTCCCATAGCCGGATATCTACCAAAAAATAGGCTTAGGGTATGTGTTAGGGTAATTTAATATTATTATAATATTATTTCATTAACTTTATTTACCAGATTTACCTTTTTACCATGGAAAATAAAATATTTATTGAAGTAAATATTCATAATTACGAAAAATAAAAGTTACCTATCATCACAATTTGGACATCATGATTCCAAATATTGAGTCCATTTTTCCAAATTCAAAACACATAAGTGTAAGAAATTAATTCGAAATTAATTCCTATTGTCCGAACAAAAAGTGTGTTTTTAAAAATAATAGCAAACAAAAGATTGACAGTTGTTTATGTCCAATTTCAAAGTGACATTACATCCAATGACCCACATTGGATTAAATGGTATAAATATAATCTAATTAATCTTTACAAAAATATAAAAAGAAAATCTAACCATATAAATAAATATATTAAATGGCAGTTATGAATTAAAATACAGTATTTTCACTATTCATTAAAAAATTGAACTTTATCGGAAAAATAGCAAAAATTTACCCAAAGTAAATTTTGATGTCCCAATTATAAATTATAATTTTATTTCGTCAAGTATGAAATATGAAAGTGAAAAAAAGATATTTAATAAGGGTTTCCATCAAAAGGCGATAAAATGTCCTTTTAACGAATATTAGAGTATTTCATGTTTAAAATATGAATCATTTTTATTTTAAGCCACTAATATTTTTTGGATAAATGTAATGTAATTTAAAAAGGATTTAAAATCATCTTTTTGTTATTTATGTTTATTCATGCCAATAAAATAGCTAGGAATTAACTACTATTTTACATAATAATATTATAACATTATTTTTCGGTATAACTCAACGTTGTGTGCAACATAATGTTTCAAAGAAACATGTTTCTGCGAGTTGAGTACACAATTAGAAATAGTATCCCCTTTAAAGTAAAATTAATATTTAATTCACAAATACTATTAAACATGAAAATGTCATATTCTTTATTTACCAGGGATGTTACATCCTTCCCCCCTTTTTGGAATTGCATCCTTGCAATTTTAAAATTGGTCTCGGAAACTTCTTTTAAAGCCCCACATCAAAAAAGTGTCAATAAAACTATAATTTTAAAAGAAATTAAGAAAATAAAAAGGGTAAAATGATACAATAAATACAGGGATTCCATGAAAACATAGATATGGAGGAGAAAAAAAACCATCATGTTCTGATGGAGAGTGATAAAAAACATGAACAAGATAAAGTTAACCACTAGAAAATCACAAACTTGTGATGGTTAAACATTATTTGATTCCATAGTAAAGAAAGTAAATGGAAAATTTTTTTCTTTTAAGCACATTTTCATAAATTTGAGGAATATATTTTAGATCTTGAATAAGAACATATGGAAACATTTTTACTTTTCATTTAGACATTCTTCCTTTATGATATTTCTACCACAAACTCTTCTTTTCTCCAAAAGATGAGTATTCAAGATGACTTTTCACTTTAAAAATGTTGTAATCAACTTATAAAGAATCACATAATCCATAATAGATGAACTATATAGTTATCATATCTTTAGACATTATCCAAAACCAAAACAGTTAGTATAAGATTAGATAATCCCTGAAAAAGGATACTACATTATAAAAATTACTACTACTCTTAATCCCCAAAATTAGACAAACAATACCCAATGTTTGACGAAGACCATTCAAATAAAAAATTTCCCTTAAAATTCTTCAAAATAAACCAAAATATTATTTAAACCCAAAATTTAGAAGGTTTGTATCACATAGTCTTCCACAAATATCATAAAATTTATCTCCAAATAACATCAACTACCCTTAAAGTCTCATACCAAAAGCTAATTAACCTAATCACATATTTTTTATGAAGGATTAGTAATTTATTCAAAATACCAAAATTTCTATATGTCCAAAATTAAAACATATATTCATTCAAAATAAAATTTCTACCATTACCCCACAAATGAGGTATTGTAGTATTATACTTTTATTAAGAATTTAATATTCCCTTAAAGAGATAACATCTTCCAAAATAAAGTTTATATCTTAATCACCAAATCATTGTTCTATATTAAGGATATCCATTAAAACATAAGTTCATAAAATCTAATTATTTTTTATCAATAATATCATTTAACTAAAAAAATATGTCGTAATAACCAAGGACATCACGTAGTCCAGTGGTATGTGATAAATCCCTATTGCACTTTGGTTGTGGGTTCGATTCCTGCAGTAATGTTCTATGTGATGAGTTGTCATGCGGTCTATGTGTTTTCCTTTTTATAAAACTCAAAAATATCCTCAACATGTTTTAACCTCAATGGTTTTCTTATACTCTTAATGTTCATCCAAATACATTAAGACCTCTAAATATTATATATATTTTCATTTTTTTCTCCTTCATATGATAAAATAAAAATATTCCCAATTGAAATAACATCATAAAATTATCATGGTATCTATATGGTTTCATTATTATCTTGTTCAAGTAGGTAGAAGGTCCATGCATTTCAACAGTGATTTGGAGATCGTTCAAAATCATTTACTTCCTTCATCAAAATTCACCTTGTACAACATGGTTCACATGGGTATTTTTAGAAAAATGGATTTATAAAATAATAATGTATGACATATAATTTCAAAACATCTGATAAAATAAGATTTTTATAATTTTTCCAGACTGAGTTTGAGATGAAACTCTTTATAAAATGCCATAATTATGTTCTGAGAGACTAAATCATAAAAGAAAATATAAATAGGTAGTGAAAGGGTCTCCTTCTTCAACACCTTTTTCAAAATCATAATAGTATTCAAAATCTTTTGATAAGTTAAAATATATGAAAATTCCTTGATAATATTTACATTTGTTTAAAATATGATAACATTGTGAAAATAGGATTTGATTATATACAACCCATGACCCGCGATGATATCAAGGTATTTTAGAGGTGTTTGATATCACAAACAACTGCTTTCAAGTGATTTTTGTTCTATAAAAAGTTTCACAATCATCTAAATAGGAATTTTCAATAATTATTGCAATTATTTCATCAGGAGTAGATAAAAATGTTGTTCGAGATCCTCCTCCTTCAATTTGTAATCCAATTTATTGATCTAAAAATGTCATAAAACAAGGATTTAACAGAAATAATAGACATAGGGACTAACCATGTGTTTAAAGAAAACACATAATCCCTAATGTTTTCTAAACTAACCTCTGATACCAACTATAAGGAACTCACCTTATACATTACTTAATCTTGAGTAAAATCAAGAATTCACTTCGAGGATCATTTCAGGATTAGATTTTGAGAGAGTTATTCCATAACTATTACATACAATCATGAATATTACATGTCGACACTACTACTCAGTACCAATTGTTTTCATAAATTAATAAATCTTAAAAAGAAACATGTCTAGTCCTATGTTTTAGACAATATGATAGTTCCTTGATCCAATCCTTGACACTTATTCATTTTTATCTCCTGTGTAAAACATTTAAAAAAACTTTGGATGAGCCTAAAAAGTTCAATAAGGGTTTTAAAATAAGTAATGAAAACATTATACCATCAATAAATACAAAACAATGAATCCATAGTTTTCAATCATAACATACCTTATGAAATCATAAGATTTATGAATAACACAATGAAATCAAAAATAATAAATATATATTATGTCATACATAACATACATACGTTATAGTTTTCACATATATGTAGGGAGTTACATTTGGAATACCCACCATAGTATATTCCATAAATATCTTTAGAGAAACATTATCATTTACC
This sequence comes from Viscum album, assembly GCA_963277665.1. Classification (NCBI taxonomy): domain Eukaryota; kingdom Viridiplantae; phylum Streptophyta; class Magnoliopsida; order Santalales; family Viscaceae; genus Viscum; species Viscum album. The sequence continues at coordinate 671,263,415 of OY728157.1, read as the reverse complement.
ACTGTCATGTTACCCAATGCATTGGAGATCTATCTCGGGCTCACACACCATTGGTTTATCATGGAACCACCCGTATGAGTAAAATATTCCCAAGAACCATAATATATTCATAACACATAAAACAATCATAAAAGAAATATATCATTTCCACATTGCAATCATGATATATCATTTCAAGATATTGACATAATCAATACTTTATCAAACCATTTTCAAAACCATTTAAAACATTTAATAAAGATATTTTTGAATCAAACTGTCCCATACCAATTTGATGCTTTTAAAGGAATTAATGTTTTAAAACAATAATGTCCGTATAAATAAATCACTAAAACCATTTTGAAAATATTTACATTAATGATAAAGAATTAGAAGATTAAATCATTAATATGATATTTTAGGTGAGGACATCCTAACGAAATGAGAGATTCTTGAATACAAATAAGCGAGGAATAACATTTAATAAAAACATTATAATATTATGAGAATAAATGTATTCATGATATAATATGACAAAGGACAATATATACATCATATAAAAGTGAATTGGAACATAACTACAATGAAGTCTCAATGGAATGTAAATTGAGACGAAATTCCTTATAAACATGGTATCCTTAGACTAAAGATAAATCAATTAAATAATTATGTGTGAAAAATATAAATACAGTCAATATTATTGGATATTTAGTGTAAAACAATCAAAGTTCTTTCACACATATTATTCTAACAAAATAATAAAAAAGTAGAAGATTAACCCAAATAATAGAAATTCGGTAAAGAAGATCCTTACATAAATTCGATAGCTTAAAGGCACCGCATTAAATTTCTAAAAATGAGTTGATGAGAGTGAAAAGGGTCTCTCATAACATGGAAATAAAATTTACAAAAAATAATTATATATAATAATATATCCCATCATAGGAAAATAAAATTAAAGGACATTTTATAAAAGAAGTGTTTGACTAAAAGAGTACGGCGAAAGGATCCCATTCAGATTTGGAAACTTATGATAAATTCACCACACAAAAGAAGGATTTTAAAATGAATATGTAAATACTCATAAATTAAATTATATTATAAAAATAATACAATCAATGTCAGTACATACACCACACAAATGGAACATGTGGCAAATATAGCATGAATCTCACGGGGATAGAAAGTGAGATGAAAACCCCTTGCCATGTTGTAATCAATCGAGTCAAAAGTCCAAAAGTTAATAAACACCAAATGAATCACAAAATACCATGAATATAAAGATACTAATGATAATATATATCATATTTCAGTACAAAATACACCACATGCTATAAATAAGTGGCAAACAATGGAAATCCCATAGAACTAAAAGTTAGATAAGAAACCCCTTACCATGTGTCTGACATGACTCATTTGTTCCTCATTATTCATGAATAATAAAAATAAGTTAATTTATACTTTCTTAATAACCTTTATCAATTATATTATTCTTTCATACCACTTATTACCTTGCTGTAACAATTAGTTAATTATTTTCGGTCATATCGGACATTTTGTCGATGATTGGAACTTCAGTCCAAAATGAAGTTCTTATAATTAAAATTTGTTCATGTGGTCAAAATTCCATTATCTCCAGAATTATATTCATGATTTATATATCATATATATCATATATATCCTATATATATAAATATTTATAATATTTTATAACACTTGGAGATAAGAAATGTATTGCACCGTTCATGGAGACGGGAAGTCGTACGTAAGCATTAACGCTACATTCATTTATACTTCATATTTAATGGAATGAAAATTTAATGATAAATATGTATATAATACTTCTAGTATAATATCTTATATAATTTAATTATATAAACACTTTATACCTTCCAAATATGGCCTGAACGAGTCATATAACTTTGAGGGGGTGGTAGTCCGTATATCCTCAAATGAAATTATCTTGATTACCCAATCTAGGAACCATAAAAGTATGCTCTAAAGAGAAAATAAATAAGGATATAAACAATATAAATATAATATATATCACATATGAATACATTTCCATCATTATGGACACAATAAGAGGTAGTTGAATATATTTAAACAATCATCGTTTCGTGAGGCATTTGTTCGTCATCCATAGAAATAGTATGTTCTTAACCCATTAGATGGAGGTGTGTGTAAGTGTAGTTCGAAAAATTCACATAAAAACAAACTATTATATTGATTATATAGGTGTTTTTATAAAATAAATTAATAAAAATAGTTTAGGGGGTTGGAGACGTAAAATAAAAGAAAAAAACTTAAGAGAAGATGTTACCATTAAATTGGATATCTCTATTTGTTTTGAACCAAATAGTTTACTTGAAGTGATTTATGCCTATGGTAAGACTTATAATATTAATATAGGTATGTATTTAGATTAATTTTGTTGTGTTTGGATGAGAAAATGGTCTTGATTGGTTTGAGTAATGGGTTAGAGGTTACGGCTTTTTATAACGGGGAGGAGGGGCTCTTTAGGGAAGTTTGAAAATATTATTTTATTATAAAATTATCATCGGTTTCAAAATATCCAAAACATATTAATGTAAAATATGAGATGAATCCTATTAGAAATAAAATCATCCAAAAATAAATAGATGTGTTTATGATATTGTTTCAGTTTTTTAAATCATATTTATTTAAATCATTCATTAATGAGGTAAATAATGCATCATCATTATGTAAAGATAAATTTAATTATTTGTGTCTAAAAATTATAAAAAAAATTCAATGATTTAGGAAATAATGTTATCATTATAATGAGTATTTATAGTTGAAATGAAAAAATATATAACCCCATGTAAAATGTTTTTTACTAAAACATATTTTTTATGTTCTTTTTGCCTTTAATTTAATTTAATTAATAGAAAGTGTAATTTTCACTCCCATGTGGCTCCATGGGGTCCTAAAATCGACCCATGGATTCCCATGGTTGGAAAGTTATAAAATAATATTACTAGGACACGTGTTATAGTAATTTAATATTATTATTATATTATTTTCACCCATATTTACCATAGTTATATTTCAACCATGGTAAATTAAATATTTACTAATGTAAACATTCAAAATGTATAAAAATAAAACATACCTATTTACCCAGTTAGGTCCTCCTTATTCCAGATATGGAATCCTTTTTTCCAAATTCAAAACAAATAATTGGAGGAAATTAATTTAAAATTAATTCCTGTTGTTAAAACAAAAAACGTGTTTTTAAGAAATAATAACAATCAAAAGATTGGTACTTTATTGTGTCCAATTTCAATGTAAAATTATTTCAAATGAATAAAATTGGATAAAATGGTAAAAATATAATCTAATTAAACATTAAAATAATTTAAAATAATAACATAACCATATCAATAAATTAAAATAAAAGGCATTTGTGAATTAAAATACTGTGTTTTTCACTTTTCATTATAAAAATGATCTTTAGCAGAAAAATACAAAAAAAAATGTCCAAAGTAAATTTTGATGGCCTGATTCTAAAGAAGAATTTTATTTTGTCAAATAGAACATATAAAAGTGAAAAAAAAACTATATTTAAAAACGTTTTTCCATCAAAAGGTTGTAAAATGACATTTTAAAGAATGTTAGAGTATTTCATGCTTAAAATAGGATTAATTTTTATTTTATGCCACTGAAAATTATCAAATAAATGTAAAGTTATTTAAAAAAACTCTTAATCATATTTTAGTTAGTTCTATTTATTTATTTCAATACAATGGCTAGATTTTTACTACCATTTACAAAAAAATAGTATTATATTATTTTTCGGTATAACTCAACGTTGTTTACAGCAAAAGATTTCAAAGAAACCTTTTTTTGTGAATTGATTACGCTGTCAGACATAGAATCTCCATTAAAGTAAAATTAATATTTAATTAAAAATATTAATAAATATGAAAATTTCGTATACTTTATATACCTTGGATGTTACATGTATATTCCCTAGGTTTGGATTTCTTCTCAAATAATAGTTTAAGAAATTATAAATGACAATGAAATTATATAAACCATTTTGAAGTGATATCTTTATAGAATTGTGTGGGTAAATATACTACCACATAGTGACCATAGTATAGAAAATTTGGATAGATTCTACAATTTATTAATATTCACATTTTATCTAACCATGACTGTAATGATTATTGATAATGTGATTGACCCCAATGAACTACTTCCCTAACTTATTTCACAGTTAGTGGAAATACTAGTTGAAAAAATATATGTAGAAAACATCTATAATGTGTATGCATCACACATGATTTGTTAATAGTTCTTCTATTTTAAAAAAATCATTCACAAACATTGAGTGTTATATTTCAATAATAATCACATAGTCACATGTTGATTCCCACTAACACACATACATAATGATATATACAGAAAAGTCACATTCCAACAAAAAAATTATTATAGGACTTTCAATCAAAATACCAAAAACATTGATATATTAATTCGTGACTATATGGATTGATGATTTAGTTATTTAAATAAATGTTATTCTAAATATAAAATCGAAAAAGAAACATAATGGCTAATAGTAGATACCAAGGAAGTGGATACATAACTTGGGCCCCAATTCTTCTATCTATATAATAAAAACCCATATTTTATTACATATTATTTCATGATTCATCACATAAGTAAAAGGTTTATATAAACCTAGATGATCATGAGGAATACGTTTCCTTGGAAATTGGGAACATAGAACAATACTATGAAACATAGGTATAACATCATTATTTAAAAAATCTTAAACATGAAATTATATTTTTTGGATCTTAAAAAACTACATAGGATAACCAGGGGATGTATACAAGAAAGGGGTGGTCCATAAATCGCATCAATTAAATTAATGAAGCATAGAATATGGTAAATTAGTACATGTGTTTGAAGAGGGATTTCAAGGTGACATAATATGGGTGAGAATCATAATCCTGAACTATGAAGAACGATATAGCATGTTAACATAATGAAAACTTGGAAATATATAAACAACACAAAACATGAAATAAAAAACACTATTAATGGATATCCATAATGAAAAATTAACATTGTTTTCTTATGATAACTTATCTCGCACCATTCATGAATTCAAATGATGTAAATAAATAGGTGATTCATTAGGGGGAAATATAATTTCGGTCCCACCTATCACATTCATGATATGTATATGCACTGGTTTTCCTCATTGATAATACACGATAAGGGTGGAATTCATCAATTTTTACCCCATTATTGAGGGGTGTGGGTAAAATATATGTAAATTCAAAAAAAATTAAGGTTAGGGTAAACTACATGAATATAACTGGTTAGAAATATGAATAAATATTGACTGCATAAATGATTGGTATGAAAAATCATAGGATAAGTTCAGTAGCATATATGGTGTAAATAATGGTTTATATAATGGTTGAATGAGAGAAAAATGGGCCTCTCATTGATTTTTTTTCATAAGGATAGTAAGATGCTTTTTTAAAAACATTTCTCAACATGAAAAAATGAAAAAACAAATCTAAGATTTAAAGATTGTTTTTAAATGGAGAGGTGAAGGAGACCATCCCTTACCTTGAGAGGGTGCTTCTTAAGATCCATTTGTCACATTGGGAGGGCACTATAGAGGGAAGGTAAGTGTAAAATCATACCCCAATATATTTGACCATATAATAAAGGGGGTTTGGTGGGATTATATATTATAATAGAGGGTAATTCTATATTAATTTCAAGACATAATTTTTGGACCTTATATTATAATGTAATCCCAACCACAAATATTCCCATGATTTTTACTAGTAGTTTATTCCGAAGTGGATTAGTTTTAATTATTTCATAAGGATAAGGTAATAAATAATTAATATAATTTATCTGGTGATGTTGAAGAGGTCATTTTTATAAACAATTGATATTAAAACAATAACAAATAATATTTATTTTTGAGGAATCAACAAGGCTTTATAAATTTTAAATTTTTTTAAAAAAATACATTATATTAAAATAAAAATAATTTCTCACGAATACTCATTATATTATTTATGAAATCACGTTAAAGATTTTATTATGTCCTAATAAAACCTATAAAATTAAACAATATTTAATTTTTACTAAAAAATGACTTCATTATGGAATTATGTAAAATTAACTAATGGATAATTTCAACAGGATAATATCCAAGATAATGTTTATTTATCAAAATAATCTTATAAATTAAAGAATTTTCAATTTTAAAAAACAATATTATATATTAAAAGAATGGGTTTTAGACAATAATAGTTTTATGTCCACTTTAAAAATAACATTTGACTTCATAAAATTATATAATATTTTATTTTTAAAAAATATTATTTAATACTCTTATTTAATTAAAATATAATTTTTTCCAAAATATCATCCATTCATAAAAAATAATGTCTTGATTGAAACTATATATTTCTAAAAATGCATTTTTTGGTTTATCGAATACAACAAAAATTCTATAAAACTGATAATTTAATAATTATTTGGTAAAAAAGATAAATATAATTTTTATTTTACTAAATCAAAATATATAAAATTCATAATTTTAGGTTCAATATATATAGCCCTTTATTACACCAATTATTTCCGTAAGATTAAATTTTTCTATGGTGATATTTTCTTAGGTGTATTGGTAAATATGATTTTGGACATCATCTCATGGATCTGGAATTTAAGATGTACATGGTATCTCTCATTTTATAATTTTTTAATTTTTGGATGGGATTGGTAAATGGAAAATCCCAGTGAAGCTATCTTCTTCCAAAGCACTGATAAATGGGTTTCATAGGGTAAAATATTATTAGTTTAGGCTACTACTTCCATTTTTTGTTTTAATTGTACTTTTTCATAGCCATTAGTATACCAATATTAATGGTCACATTAAAATGACTAAATTATAAAAAAAATATTGTGTTTAATATTATTTTTATGTTTACAGACAATAAAATGATCCAAAATAACCGTACCAATTCATGTATTTAATAAAAAAATAATTTATTAATAAGGAATATGATCATATTAAAAAAATTAATTTAATTTCTAATTATTTTTTTCCTTAAAAATAGTGTTCCATGTTTTCCTCTACCAAAAAAATTACTAGTTACAATAATATTTCTATGATGTAGACTTTTGTAGGGCTATTTTATCCATTTTAGAATCTATAATTTCATACTGTTTATAAAATATCTCCCTATAGTATTGGTCAGACCATTGAATTATCAAACATATCTTATGACCACTAGCCTAATGAAGTGTTATACAATGTTATTAATTTCTGGGCAATAGTACATGCATTCCAGGTACCCACCATTTATTCGGGTTGGGGGCCCGTTGGATAGGGATTGATTCTAATGGTGTTATTCACCATGACTATTTAGATGACGATAATAATGATAAAGCTGAATCAATTGAGGTAATAGATTCTATCGAAGAGGGAGAGACTATACTAACCCATGCCTTTTACACATATTATTCCCTGATTATAAATGTATAAATCCATTCATTTCAAATTAATGATCATTAGGCTGAGTTTGCATGGTAGAAAAGGTACAAAAAATATCAAAATAAACATAAAAATGACATCTTATTTTTCAACCTCTCCATAGTGAGTTCCAAAATATCTATGTGATCAAAAACTGTATATGATAATATGGGTAATACAAAAAAGAAATAGGGTGATATAAAATCTTAGTAAGGTAATTATTTTATATAGAAATGTAACACGTGAGTTAAATTTAATAAATTATATATTAAAAGTGAAATATCTTGACTGAATCCAATGGGATCATATCATAAATAAAACATCATCCTAAGATCATGGTATCAAATGAAATGTTGTTTAAATATATTACATGAAATAGACATGAATCAAGGTTAAATAACAAGATAATACCATGTGGTGGGTAAAGACTCATAATCAATTAGATTTAATACCTAATCCCATACATGAATTATAATGACACTAAACATTTACCCAATTAATTGGAGGGCTATGTAACACCCTAATATTTTTTAAATTATTTGTTTTCAAATTAATTTATCATTTTTGATATTTTTCATTTCACAAAACATATAAGATATTTGATTTTATATTTAAGATCAATGTATGGTCTTTGTTATATGAAAAACCATGTTAATCAAAAAGTACACACATAAAGAAATTTATCTTTATCGACATGGAAAATTAAGGATGGATTGTGTTACATGCAATAATGACATTGAAAGACTATGTTTTACCTAACAATAATATATTATTAAATTGTTATTATAATAAGATATATTCTAGTCATTAAATTAATTTTTATGAATAGTAATTAAAAATATATGAAAATATAGGGTTGATATAAATATAAGATTAATTTTTAGGTTACCAATTAATTATAAATGAATATAAAAACGAATTGAATATAAAAGAAAATATTACTATATTTAATGTCACAAAGATATATTTATAAATGTAATTGTTTCACATTTTAATAGAGAACAAATTTTAAATATAAATTTTGGCACATTTAAAGATTTAATATGTCAAAAATTACATTTTATTATAATGTGAAACATAAAAAATATGTTATGATAAATTTATAATATTTTTGTTATCGTTTCATATTTTATGATTAGTTAAAAATATTGAATTTTAATTCAAAAATTATTTTTCATCCTATTCATTTATAAGGATAAATTTTAATTTAAAATAGTATAAAGTTTAATTGTATAATAATTGTCTCAATTGATCCAATTTATGTCATTAGAACCAATTTCACAATGAAAAGGGATATAAATACATAAGGAATAGAGATCATTTTTACTTTAAAACCCAGCAGTATGATTCTATCAGTGGGATTAATTTTAATTAATTTCTGCCACTTCTATGGTTTGAATTTTTCAATAATGGATTCCATATTTGTAATCAGAGTAATTTAAAATCTCTAATATTTGAAAATTATTTTTTTACCAAAAATATTATTGAATTTAATAAATTTTAATTGAATTGATCAACTTATAATTCAGTTAAACTGAAGACTAAACCTTAAATTTATGACCTAATACCCCCTATAAACATGTCCAAGATACACTGGATAGCCATATTTCGATAAATTTTTCCTATGGAACTAAATGGGTCCTTATTTTTTTACATGACATGTGAAAAATGTGTATGTAATTTCGTTTTCAAAATATTACACGCGTTCCACTCCTCCACTATAAAAGGCCTTATTTCTTTCAATTTTTTCACACCACTAAAAACACCAAGGATCAATCATTATCTTCTCCAATATCCTCTCAAAAACTCACCCTTACTATTTTATGATTACATTTGTCCATAAATCCTTCCCAAGAATCCATTTAGAGCAAGAAAAAGGAGTTACCAGATTAAGAGGTAACACCCTCCCTCAAACTTTATTCTATTATTTTCTTTCATCAACACCTCAATTAATCTTATTTAATGGTTATAAAAATATACCAGTATAATAAATTTATTGATATTTGTTTATGTTAACAGTTAACCTAAACTTATCCACACATCCATCTAATGGTTAATGAACACACTCATTAAGTGTAATGTGAACTACTGCCTCACTAAATAATGATTGTTTATAATTCATTACTACCACTCGTGGTGGAAATTTTTATAAACACGCTATTATTTATGTTATATATTAAATTTATTATTACTTTATTCTTCTTCTAACCCATTACCACGCAAATATTTATGGTTTCCCTATGTTGTAAATATGATAATTTCATTTGAGGAAGTGTGAACCACAACCCCCTCAGAGCAATGTGATTCTTTAACACACTACATGGAATGTATTAAGAACGGTATTATTGAAATTATTTCATATAAATGATATAATATTTTTACCTTAATAATTATATATATATACATATTTTTCATTTACATTTTTTTTAATACGTCAATAAAACAGAAGCAATTTTCAGGTATATGCACGGCCAACAGTCTACATGAATGGTGTGTTCCATTTTTATACAATTATATTATATATATTATTATACTAAAAATAGAGAATATAAATGGTTTTTTATTAATTTTTTAAATTTTGGGAATCTTGATAAATGTATAAGGACTAATGATATAACAAATTAAGACACATGCAAAGAACAAAGTGAATATTACACAAAGTGAAAACTTAACATATGATTATTAAAAAGAAGGTAATATAAAGTCATAATAAATCCATATATTGTATTAGATATAATAATATTATTATGTTAAAATTTTCAAATAAACTTTCATATATTATATATGAATCTGGTATGATAATGAAGAGAGTCAAGACACAGTGTAAGGTAATTTCATCTCACATTTTATTTCTGTGGGATACATGCTTTATTCACAACCCATTATTTTTGTGTGTATAATGACTACATATGTATTCTTTGAATATTTAAAATAAAATTATGGGTATTTACATATACATTTTATGATATTTATGTCATGGTTTTTATGTTTCAAAAGTTACAAAATTGGAAATTTAAATAAAATTTTCTCGATTATTCTTCTATGATGAACATGCCATATTATGAACATATATTTATCCATGAGACATATATAATTACTTTGAAATTTTATATCATAAATATAAATAATTTAATTATATTTTAAGATTCATTTAATTTCATTTTCATTCATGGTTTTTATGGATAAATGTTATCAAGTGTTAAGAGTTTATTGAAACAATCTCATTACTTTTCGACATTGTTTATGTTTATGCTTCCATTGAGGAAATATTATGATACCTATACTAGTAACACTCATGAATTTACATATCCTATTTTTATAAATGATATATATATATATATATATATTGATTCCATTTTCCACTCTTTAGTACATAAAATAGTTAATACAATGTTTTTAAAAAAGTCTAAATTTACCTCCATCTTTGGTCAAAAATCTATCTTTCATCAAAACCATGGTTTCTAAAAAGTATTTTAAATAATATTACACTATTAAACTATACTATTTTAAATATATTTCTATATTCTTTTCCCTTTTACAAGTTTTTTAAAAGGAATCTTCTTATCTCTTTCAAAATAATTTAGTTTTAATACCTTTTTAACAAGCATATGGAGTGTTCTTTTTACCTCATAAGGTATGTATGGATTTACCCTCCATTTCTATGAAATTTGTTTCGATGATTAAAAATGTTAATTTTTTATATGTTTTTAAAAATTAATTTCCTAGGAAATTGTTTTTCAAGTATCTTTTATATGTTTTCTAATATAAATATTTTCAAAACATTTTGAAGGATTCTTTATAACATTATATAGTTATTTTAAAAAAAATGGTTTTAAAATATATATCTATATATAATTATATGTATTCAATTTAATTTCAATGAAATGGTTTTAAAAAAATCCTAATTTCATTTAGTGTGTTCAAAGGGTTTTTAAATTGAAATGATTTAAAAAAATTGATTCTTATTCTATAAATATCTAGGGAAAAAGTTTCTCAAAATTATTGTAATTATTTATTATAATTTTTCAAGGTATTTAATAAAAAAAATTATTTTAAAATGGTATAATTCATTAAAAATCATTTTTCAAAGAAGAAATGATATTTTCATCATAAATTTTTTTGAAAGTTATTTAAAAATTATTTTCCATTTAATATGATATCAATTGAGGTTTCCCATTCCTTTATAGGAAATTATCTTAAATATACATTCATGTTATTTATTTGAAAGGGTAAAGATTAATTTATTTGTTTTTATGAAATAGGTTTCTCATTCACATGTATTATTTTTATGAAACCCATTTCCATTTAATGGGTTATATGATTAAGAAATCTATTTTCATTCCATAGGATATATATTTTATAAAGACATTACACTTTCATGTGATATTAATTTGATGAAAAGATTATGAAACTTGTCTCTTTTTATATAGGTTAAGATATAATTAACGGTTTATGATACAAATTTAATTTCATAGGGAATTATATGATTGTTTATGATTTTGTGGTACGAGTATGTCTGATTAAATTATGAGATGGGTGGGACCTATATCTCTTTTCATTTATTTGGGTTATGTTTTATATCTCTAGAGATAGACCATGAAAAATGAGAAATAAACTCGGTTATGTATTATAGGGCTAGCATAAGTAGTAAACTCTATTATTTAAAACATTGCTAGAAGGGTGTGTGAACCCAATTCAACAATGAACTTTGTCCTCTAAGATGGCCTTAGAAGTCATGCCTTGACTGCAATGGAAATCAGGTATGTGGTTATGTGCCTGCCATAATTCTATTTATTATTCCAATGTTATTCTTTCAAGTAATATGTTATTTTTTTCCTTTTGATTCATGTCTTATGAAATTATATGCTTTATGCAATGATTCTGGAATATGATCTTTGATATGCATGGTATGATCTTTTATTTTCAGGATCATGTTCTCCTACCCCTATACTCAAGTTTATTCTTACATGAATCTGCTGTTTACCCTTACTAATCATTTGAACTCACCCCCATTTTATATTTCCTTACCCCTGATTGGAATAAATATTTCAAGGATGATATTTCAATGAGGGGTCATTTTCATGGAGAACCTTTTTGGATATAATGTAGGTTTCTCATGTACCAGTGTTTACACTTCTATGTTTCAAAATTAACTAAACTAATATGGTCTATGAAATTTTTTTAATACTGTCTTAAGTATTTAAAAAAATTGATGTATGATTAATGTATGAAAAATGAGGGTTTTATTAGTTAGTGTCAGATAAAATGTTTAGTTAGGATGATAAAACATTATAATGTTCCCTATCAAAATTTAAATGGATAAGTCTATGGTTATAACTAAGGATATTTATAAGGATGGTTTAAAATTTAAAAAAACATCCGACAATTTTGTTAAATGATATAGTGAATGTTTTCTAAGAAATAAATCCTTGTATTGATGCTATAAGTGGATGTCTTTCTAGAATAGTTATACCTAGGATTAATATCTCTAAAAGGATGTTCTAGGCTAGACTCAGTCAAATCTGGTATATGACAATGGGCCTGGGTGCACACCTGGTTTGACACTCCAAGGGGATTTTATTTAGGAATTCACAAATAATTTCATTCACAATCATGAAAGATTTAAATATAACTTGTCAATGAATTATCTATAATGACCATATGTAGATGTAGATTAAAGAATTTTTTATTATTTATAAATCCTATAAGCAATTAATTTCTTGGTTATATGGTTTTCATCTATGTTATGTATTTCTCCCACTATGATTATGGATTTAGACAATAGAGGGAACTAGAAGTAAATACATTAATATTGAATGTAATGGATGATTACCCAATGATAATTCAAGTAAAATGATAATTGTATTGAAATATGTTGTGAACATGACTAATCTGTTTTCATGGAACATGAATACCAACGTGCACCTTAACTAACTCTTGGACCCACCAAGGAAAAGAAAGAAGGTTTTTTCTGAGATATTGGGTAATGTAGAATAATGGAAATAAGATTCTCCTTATATTATTTCAATAATGTTGAAATAATCACATATGTGAATGTAATATAGGCACAAGAAAATATTTTGACTATTAAGAAGTACACAAAGAGAGTGACTTCAACGGGAAAATGGAGTGTTCAATTTAGTCAATAGACTACAATATTTGCCTTCCTAATAAATCATCAAAGGTCATGTTTTTTATTTTTGGAATAAATGGTCATTATGAAACTAAATTTTCTACTATTAAAAATCCTAACAACAAAATAAAATTTGGTGTTATTTGTGAATGTGATTATTTTGTTTGTTTACATGGGGGATTGTTTTTATATGTGCATGTTTTCTTTTGTTAGATTAAATGATATTTTTGTTTCCAAATAATTATATATTTTGATGATTATTTAAACTGTAGTGTATATCATTATATGATTCTTATCACAATTGAATTATAATAGATTTATTTATATTTAATTAATTTATAAGGAAGTCTAAAAATGTATTTTTATTACTCTATAAATTCAATTATTTTTCTATTGTAGTTTTAGAAACTCTATTGTTTTCAATTTAGAAAAATGTATTTATTTAAATGAAACATCTATATATATAGAATTTTCATGAACCATTATTTTATTGAAATACAAAATTTTAACCTTGATTTCATTAGTATATATAGATGTATAAAAAAATTTTTTTGGTAGTGATTAAATTTCTCGACATTCTGCTTAGATTTTTCAGAACACCAGTATTCTAGAATGTTATTGGTTATGTTTTTTATCATATTTTGAACAGTAAGTGTTGTATTTTTTTATTCTTAATTTTTTGGAAATCAAATAATTTTTCATACAAATTATCAGTTTTGACCAAAGTCTGAATCTACAGTTTAGATCCCATAAAAATTCTTTTAATTTTGTAAAAATATGTAGTCTAGGTTCTTCACAATGTATGGGAACCCTACATTCGCAATATTAAAAAGAATGGTTCATCAGCCCTATGTTATAGTTCATCAGCCTTAAGCTACGTTAGAATACATGAATAGTGAAATGTGTGGTTCATCAACCTCACATTGTTGTTCATGAATTGTAAAAATAATGGTTTATTACCCCTATATACTATTCACGAATAGTGAAAAGTATGGATCATAACCTATATTACTATTCATTCCACATAGAATGGTTAAAACCCAACGTTGATGTTCATTCTGAAAAATATCATTCATACACTAAGATACTAGTAATGAATAGTGAAATGTATTTTTCATTAACCATATGTTACTGTCCATTTAGAAGGTAATTTTCATTTTGTGCATTTGTCTTAAATTTATTTTTTTGTATCTATATGCATTATTTTTAAATGTTTTCATGCGGAAATTTTTTTCATTAAATATATAAATTATATTCAATGATTTTTTATAGTTTTAATGGAATATTTAAAGAGTAAAATTAATAATTTATCAAATACATCATCCAATAAATTTAGACGTTTGAAAATTATTGAAATTCAAAAAAATTAAATCACTTACGAATTTTGCTGCTAGTTTTCTAGAATTGTTTTTTCTAAATTTAACAATGATTGAATGGATTTATATAATTGTTTTAATTCATTAAATTTTGATATATTGTTTTTTGATTTTTTTGGAAGACTTATTCAAATTATTTTGAATTCATTTATTTGAGATTTATTCTACTTGAATAAATAGGGAATTTGACTGAAATTTTTATAGAGATATTTATGAACACTCAGGAATAAATATATTTTGAATATACTAAGGAATTAGAGATGATTTTACTACTTATTATCAAATATATATATATATATAATTAACTCTAGTAGGAAATAATATAGAATATAATGATTCGAAATTACCATACACACCATAACATTTTTGAAACAATATTTTTTTCAAAGAGAAACTGTTGTGACCATTGAACCTACTGTCTAATATTTAAAATCATAGGAAACTCTATTTTATCATCTATATGGTCTCTCATGGTATAAATTAATTATTATTCAACTATATTTTCCTATCAAGGCTATCAAAACTAATCCTCAACAATCAGTACTATTTATTTTTTATTTTACCTTCTCATTCATTTGTTGTGAGTCATTAACACTATTCTATATCTCTCACATGCACTCTATTTTTTCATTTATTATTTTACTCTAATAATCATTATTTTTTATTCTTTTTATGATTTTGTGACTCTCAAATTCTAAATTCATTATCTATGTCTTGTAACTCCCTATATCTAAAGTCAAGATTATTCTGGCTGTGACTCCCAGTGTCCACATTTAGGTTTTATGGGTTGTGACGCCCCAGAAAAAACATAGTGTCATGGTTATCCCTCAATAAGAAATGGATTTTCTAATTGGGTTGTGATTCCCCCTTAAAAACAATTTTTTGTGGACACATAAATCTTTCCGATTAGAGAGTTACAAGAATAGAAGTAGGCCCACATTAGACCCAACTAATATAAAAACATCTTTGTGTTACTTACATTTTCTGCTGCTAATTAATCTTTATTATTAACTATGATAATTAACTTAATTAATCAATTTCTTGGTTATTAACTTTTTTAATATTGTCTATTTACCCGCTCTTGGACATCTTCCATTAGCTTCTCTGAAATAAAAATTGGTATAATAGGGAAATACTATTTAGAACTTACTAGCTATATTATTTACTTTGTAATCCCCATCAATCTGTATCAAGATTTTATTCCTTTTGGAATTAGCATATCCCACTCTATAGACTAATTTTATTTTATTTGTGCTATAAATTTCTTAGAAATCATAGTGTAATGAAATATCTTATTATATGGCAGTATTTAACCATAGTTATGGATGGATACCCCAAAATACACCTAGCTTTGATTACAATTATTATGGTTAATGGATATCCCAAAGTGCGGTTTACCTGAAATAGTTGAGAATGGAGCACTAGACTATAATGTCAAAACACTATACACTACCTGAATTTGACCCAGATAATCTTATAAACAATTATTATAATATATATTTTTTATATTAAAAAGTTATTAATATTTTATATTATTCTATTAATAAAATAGTCTTTATTTATATGTATTCTGGTAATACATCTCTTGAAATATGGAATATTCAAAAAGTTAATCAAATTTTCTTTAACAAACTAATCCTTACCAAACATGGAATGTTTCTTGCTGAGTACCATGACTTATAGTGGGGAAAAGATTAAATAGTAAATCAAATGTTTAATTGATTCAAAATAATTATGAATTGAATGAGTTCACATGAAGAACCTATAGAAAACCTAGTACCTACTGAATGATTTCATGGAGCCTTAACAAAGAAGGGGCATGCTAAGAAGGTTTCCATTGGTGATAGCAATAATTTCATAGAGTACACACGGGTCAAATTGATTGGATTACTCCTTCCATATTAATTGGAACTGGACAATATAGCTGTCGAGGAGACAACTAAATTAAATGTTGTAGATTTTAAATCTATGATTGTTATTTCTACTAACTCTTCTAATTCTGATCTATAAGATAGTGAAAAACAAGATATGGCTCAGATTGTAATTAGAGTTTACCAAAGAATGAAAAATAAAATATTCAAGATTTGGTTGATAAGAATCCCAAAAAAATAAAAATATAATGGAGATAAGAAAGGTGTTATGAATTATAATACTTCACATCTATCTTGTTATGGGTGTAGGAAGAAAGGGCATATCAAATCTGGTTGTACCAAAATAATGTATTAAGAATAATACAAAAAGAAGGAAATAATAGCTTTTACCACTCTTTGAACATGTACCAAAGAATATAATTCATGTAAAAAATATAAAAATAAAAAATAAAGTGATATCATATTCTTCAAGGAATAACCGGATAAGGTTAATAATTAACGTTTCTATTCTGAATATTCTGATTCGGAATGTAATTCTAAAAAACCCAATGTTTTTTAATTAAATAATTAAATTTTAATATTAAGAAAAGATATTTTCAAATTTTTTGATTTATATAATATGATTATGGAAAACAATCAGAAACATGTTTCTAAAAAAAATAATTTTGCAGCAGAATGGATAACTATGTAACACTACTTCTTCTTTTTATCATTCACATGTTTATGAAAATTTTAAATCTTCTCAAGATTTGAATGAAAATTTGAAAAAGAAAGTTGAATGTATTAAAAAAATATTATCTAATTTTAATCAAGGTCATGAAAAATATCATGAGATGATAGCTTTGAAAAAAACTAATAAAAATAAATATGGTTTTGATTATGATAGATGATTACCTAAAATTTTTAAAACCCATTTTGAAAAAAGTAAAAATTGTTATACTTCAATTGTTACTTGTTATAAATGTGGCATGAAAGGTCACTATAAAAATGATTGTTCTCTTATTTTCATACAATCTTTTGGATTTATAAAATCAATTATTTTTACATGTTTATTTTCTATAAGACCTTATAATACATGTTTAAATTTGGTTTGGGTACCCAAAAATTGTATAACTAATCCCATTGTCCACAAAGTAGCTTGGGTACCAAAATTTCCATGTAATTTATTTTTGTAGGGAAAATGTATTGGATGTATCCAGAATGATATATGGTATATGGACAGTAGGTGCTCTAAGAATATGACCTGAAACCCATCAATGATTACTACTTACAACGCATGTGATTGAGTCATCGTTAAATATGGAGAAAATTCCAAAGGAAATGTAAACGTTATTGGTATAGTTGTTGTTTCAAATTATATTTTTATTTCAAATGTTTTATATGTTGATGGTAAAACATAACATAATTAGTATATCCCAATTATGTGATGATATAATGTAAGTAATATTTCAAAATGATAAATGATTAGTTTCTAAAGATGATTAATTTTTATTTTATGCTAATCAAAAATATAATATTTATACAATTTATTTTTTTGAATGAACCATTGAATAATTAATGTTTTTACATTCTATACATAATGACCGCATCATTTGGAATCAATTCATAGGTCATGTTAATTTCATATTGTTGCATAAGCTCTCAAAACATGAAAATGTACTATAACTCCCTTCCTTAAAGAAAGAATGTTCTCTAATTTGTGATGCTTGTATGAAAGGGAAGAATCACAAAATTTTTTAGACTCATTAATCAGATAAGTAATAATAGACCTTTGATGTTTGACCATCTTGATTTTTTGGCCCACCTAAAAATTAAAACCTTGGGGGAATTAAATATACCTTATTTATTTTGGATGATTATAGTATACTTAAATTAGTATTATAGAAACCCTAGCGGTTTACACATATAATGACATGATTGTAAGCTTAATCAATAATCATATTACAAAACAAGGATAGTAATGTCTAATGTTGTGAAAGGATAGGTACATAAAAAATAAAACATGTGACTAAATATAACATTTATTTATTTAATATTAATAAATAGATCCTAAATTACTTTGTGCTCATATGTATTCATAGGATAAAATGGGGATAACGTAAACAAATGGATGAGCTAAAATCCAAATAACGGAATAAGCTTAAAAATATATAATTTGCACATGGGATATAAGGTAGTGAATAATTATAAAAAAAGCAAAGAATATGTGAAATAATAACATATAAACATGATATAATATAAAAATTGATTCATTTTAATTTTAAGAAACATAAAACATGAATCTAGCATAAGGTAAGGCCCACTTCACATAGAGGATCACAAGTCAAAGTAAACCACCAACACTATTTCCCATGGTACCACAATTCAAGGATAACTACCAAGAATGTTGTACAAAATGTCTCATGAAAATAAACATTACACAATAAATTAGAGTATTATGTGTGTCCACCCATCATAAAATGATCATGAATATTATTTCCACATATAGAATCTTACATATTCAATAATACATTAACATAAGGGTACCCATGGAAAGAAATGTGTATCGTAATCCTATCATAAATCATCATAGTAGATGTATCAAACAAGTGTTTATGAAAGAAATTAATTAAAAAATATATATGCATTAATAATTTAAAATAGTTATATATTATTGTATGTGATTTCAAACATACGTGACAACATTTAAGAATAGTATTTGGGAAATTTTAGCATTAAAACATTTTTTTTAGGTTTTAAGGAAAATACTAAAGAGATTTTATAATAGAAAGAGGAATAATATTTTATATAATACCAGGATTGAACCAATAAGTTTTTAATAATTAAAAGTATTATTTTATTAAAAAAATGGTGGATTAAAATAGTTGATAGAGTGTACTTGATATTAGGTAAGAATTTAGGAAGTTCCCTTAAAACGGGTTTTCTTATCATGAGGAATTGAGGATGGAGCCACTTAAAAATATCTATATCACAGAAATAGAATAATGAATAGATCATGATACATGAGTTTTGAGAATTTAAAAATAATTTAGAATATATACATAAAAGTAACATATAACATAATTTGGGTAAGCCGAAAGATAAAGCACCCCAACGGAATAATGGAGGTTCGTGTACAATCCCTTACCTTACGTCTGATGGTGTCCATCACATGATATTAATGTCTTGGATTACCAAATTAAATTAATTAATTAGTATATTAAAAATCGTTTTTTCATTTAATTTATTTATTATATAAGTATTAAGTACATCATGGCCTTTTTGGGTTAAGAGGTTCAATTTCATTGTATGGGAGCATTTGTTTCCTTGGTTTTCATGATTGGATTACTTATATATATGTAAGGATACACATGTAAGACGAGATTTTTGTCCAAAATTTAATTTGAATGCTATTTGTGAACATCCATTAGATTACATGGTCATAAAATTCATTTGGTTATTTGGAGTGAAGGTGAATCATTATATAAAACATTAATGACAACCCTTTTGGTTAAATGGTGGGTTTCAATAACATCTAAGACATTTTACGTTATATATTAAAACCATGTTTGAAAAAGATTCTAGAACCATACATAAGACTTTATATAGATATCATATTCTGGTTCTACCATAAAAATGTTTTCATGACAAAAATTGGAGATGTTAATAGAAATAGAAGACTTGTTAAACTTGAAGATCAAACATTGACACATTTTGGATAGTATTTTCATTTCTAGTATGAAAAGAGGGGAAAGGAGAGATGATGATGAATTTTTATATTATCATAAAAAATTACTTTAAATGTTTGGTACTAGAGTTATCATAACATTAGGATGAAATTTTGTGAGGAAGGAAAAAGAAATAAAATAACTTTAATGAAAATAATAGAAATGAAAATTCATGGTTACCTCTTGAATATAACTTCGTTGGGATCATTTTTAGGGGGGAGGATTTGGTCTTTCAAAGATACCAAGGGAATATGAATGTTTGATGGGGGATGTGGGATATATTTTAGTATAATTAATACAAGGTATAAGGATTGAGTGGTGTTAATATAAGAGGTAAAGAGGGGTGGTATTTATAATGGAGGAGAGGAGTTACCCATTATTCTAATCATTAGTTTATTATTTTTTATCAAGACTAAAAATATTATTTATTTTGTGACCAAAAAAAGTAATAAGTGCATTTGAGTTCGAACAAATGGATATTTACAACTTCCAAAACTCATGCATGACGTAGAAATTTAGGTTTTATCATTTATCATAAATTATTCTATTTTACTATTCATAAAAAATTCAAGTATTTGAGAATAATCCAAAAAATTAACCGTAACCATTTTTCAATGTGTATAATAAAAAATTGAACTAAATTTTATGAATATAATTTTATAAAAATGGGGAATTTAATTTTTAAATAAAATCATCATTTACATTAAACAAAAAAAATTTATAATTATAAATGATTTCATAATACTTTAAAAAATTAATCATTATCTCATAAAATTATCCTATAATTTTAAGACATCAATAGAATTATTTAGGAATATATTTTAAGAAAATGAATTTTCTATTTTTTAAATTCTAAAATTATTCAAATAATTTTAATTAATCATTTATGACATATAAAAATACCAATATTTTCATATTTTCATTTATAAGATGGATAAATATTATTTATACTTTCATCGATAAGGTTACTATTTACTTGGATAATTTAATATTCATAAGGGTCATATTACTATTCGTAAGGTTAGCATTACTATTCATAAGGGCCAATTACTATTCACTAAAAATTAAAATTTTATTATCAGACTCCAGACATCTTACTAATCACAACCGTGTATTACATATTTTCAAAATACAAATAAAAACGTAACAATATTTTGCTTAAAGGTTACATATTACATAGTATTTAATTATGTTGTAATTTCGGGTTATTATATGTCATAAATATAAAAAGATAATTTCAAATGATTATACATTGGGTCGTTACATTATTCCCCCCTTATGAAATTTTACCCTTGAAATTTTATTTTACATTTTATGTTGTAAACTTGTGTGGGTACTTTTCCATCATTGCCAACTCTAGTTCCCATGTTTTTTCTTCACCCTAATGATTCTAAAATAGTACTTTGACCAGGTGAGTAGTCTTGTTATGTAGAATATTATCGCTATGATCTATGACCTTCACTAGATTCTCCTTGTAAGAATTTTCATTCTCCAACTCTACCACCCCTGAAAAGAGTACATGTGATGGATATGGTATGTACTTTTTTAAGAGGGATACATGGAAGATGTTGTGTACTTTAGAAATGGTAGGTAGATGTTTTAGTCTATAGGCCATAGCTTTAACATGATCAATAATATTGAAGTGGATGATGTACCTTAGTCCTAGATTTACTTTATTTTCAATCCCCGTGATCTTCTTCCATGGAGATATGTAGAGGAATATAATGTCAACAACTATGAACCTAAGGTCCCATCAATGATTTTCTGCATAACACTTTTTTCTTCATTGGGTTTCCTTTATGTGAAACCCAGTGGTTTTCACCTTCTTCACCATTTATTCGACCATTTCATTTCCTAGTAGATTATTCTCATCTACTTCAACCCAACATGTCGGTGTTCTACACCTTTTCCCATAAATGGATTTATATGGGGTCATTCAGATTCTGGATTAGGAATTATTGTTGTATGAGAATTAAACCAGTCTAAGATTTTGGTCTCACCCTTCATTTATGTAAATATAATACACTATCAATACGTCTTCTAGTGTCTGAATAGTTCGATCAAATTGGCCACCAGTTTGAGGATGATAGGTCGTGCGGAAGCTTATCTCAGTGCATAGAGAATTCTATAAACATTTCTAGAACATCAAGGTGAATCTCATATTTCTATCAGATATAATAGATATTGGTACCCCATGCAACCTTTCAGCTTCATTTATATTTATCCATGAATTTTTATCCTTTGATAAGTCCTCTCAAGTTTTGATAAAGGGATATTTATTTGTAAGATAATCCACAATGACCCATATTGCATTGTTTCCTCTCGATTTCCATGTAAGTCTAGTGACAAATTCCACGATAATGTTCTCTTACTTACATGTTGGAATTGGTAGTGGTTACATCATCCTCAAATACTTCTTTCATTCAGCCTTCACTTATAGAAATAAAAGGCACTTTTATGTATATTTAGTCATCTCTTTCTTCGTATTATCCCCCTACAGTTCAATTGGGGATCTCGATATATATTTGGGTTCCCTAGGTGAATAAAGAAGGTTGAGCTTTGTGAATAATTAAAAATACCCTTCTTTATATCTTCATCACATGGTACAAATAATTGTGACTGAATATTACAAATCCATTCTCATCAATCATGAAAACAATGTATTTCCCTTTTCTAAAAGCTTACTCTCTTTTCTAAATCTCAACATATTTTTTTGAACATCCTTTATTTTATCTAGGAGGGATGGCTTAGAAAACTTTTGATAATGGATTTATGTTGTTCCCCCCTTAATGATTCCCATGTTTGTCCTATACAAATCTAAGAATATTTTTTCCCTTTATATTTTTTCCAATGATAAAGATGCATGACCCTTTCAACTTAGAGCATATGCCACCTTATTTTCCTTACCAGGATTATAGTGGATTGAGAATTCATAATACTTAATGAGATCTACCCATATTAGCTAGAAGGTATTAAGCTCTTTTTGTGTGAATATATATTTGAGACTCTTGTGATCAATATATACCTCACACTTCTCCCCATAGAGATAATATCTCTATGTTTTCAATGTAATGATCACAACAACCAACTCTAGATCATAAATGGGATAGTTTTTCTCATTGTGTTTTAACATGCATGAGACATAGACTATCACTTTATCATCTTTCATCCGTAAAGATCCTAATAACTTATTTTAAGCATCATTTCACACCACATAGAGTTCTACACTTGTTGGGAGTGTGTGTACTGATGCAGCGATAAGCATATTTTTGAGCTCCTAAAAACATTCCCTACATTCTTGAGTCTAGAAAAACATCCTTCCCTTCCTTTTCATCTTGGTAATTGGGTTTCACAATCATGAGAATTTCTTCCCAAATCCTCAATAATGCCCTAACAGAGCCAAAAATATTGGGATCTTAGTTACATATTTTTCCATAGCCAACTCTTCAAATCACTTTGTCTAGGAATGGTCTAATAATATCCCTTTACTGGTGATTATATTCTCCCATAATGATACTTCCTCTATCTATAACTCAAATTTACTAAACTTTTAATTATTTTTCTCAAATCACAACATCATAAACAGAGTATTGAAATACTCTTCATGTTTCTCCATGCTCTTGGAGTAAATCTTAATATCATCGATAAATACTACCACAAAACTTTTGAGTTAATATCTAAAAACACTATTCAATAAATACATGAATATTGATTGATTATTTGTGAGTCTGAATGGAATCACTATGAACTCATAGTGCCTACACCTCATTCAAAAGATAGTTTTTTGTAATATCTTCTTTCCTCAACTTTATTTTGTGATATCCCAACCGAAGGTCCACCATAAAGATATATTTGGCCCTATGAAGATGATTGAACAAGTCATCTATACAAGGAATCAGATACTTGTTCTTTATCATGATATTATTGAGCTCATGATAGTCAATGCATATGTCCATTGATCCATTGTTCTTATTTATGAAGAGGACTGGTAAACCCCTTGGTGAAACACTCAGGCTTATACAACCCTTCTCTAGATTCCCCATTAACTACATATTTGAATCATCCAACTATATGGTGTCCATTATATATATTTACTTTGATATAGTTTGTTATCTTGGAATAAGTTCAAATATGAACCCAACCTCTTGATAAATAAGAATACTAGAAGATTCATTAGACAACACATCAATGTAATCCCTCACAATGGGAATGAGTTCAAGCCTGATTCTCTCCTTTTTATCTATCCTTTGAGATTGATATTATTGTTTATGGTAGTAATATCCAACCTATAGACAATTATTATAAATGATTTTCATCTTCTTCCTTATACTTTTAAAGAATTAAAGGATGATTCTGGATGTGATGAGTGATATCGCATTCCCAAAAGATGATGTTCTCATTATATAATGAAAGCTAATCCATGCCCAAAACTGCATCAAATTACACCATAGGATGTATAAAAATATTTTCTCAAAGGTTCGGTCCACAAAACATTTACCATGGAGGAGTTATAAACCTTGGATGCATCAATTTCCCCATTCAATGTTCTCATTGACAATATGTCCTCAAATTTTGAGGTGGTTTTTTAATAGATCTACTAAACATGCATGATATGAAAGAAATCATAGAGCACGAATCAAAAAGTGCATTCATTATTCATGAAGGGATAAATTGTGTACATGTCACCACTTCATAATCTGTCTCGACCTCTGTGCTAGTTATGTCTTAAGCCCTGGATTGATTCCTTGGAGGTTGTTGTTGATTTCCTCTGATAACCCATGACATTGGAAATTGTTTTCATAATAACTATACGCCTTGTAGTTGTAACACTACAGTATAAGATGAATGATGATATAAACCTTATTTTCTTCTAACACATTTGTAGAATTATTCATATCCATTAGGCAATTCATTTCTGGATGTCTCATCTTCACACATTTGAAGAAAATTCTAGTTCCCTTTAGACAATTCCCAAGATGCTTCTTCCCAAAATTTTGACACGTGGGATGTTCGATCTTATTTTAATTAGGGGACTTATTTTCCTAAACACCCATATTAGATATCTTCTTTCAATTTTTCTCATTAGAACCACATGACCACTGGTATACTTCAATCTTCATTTCATCCTTTTAGGATCACCTAATAATCCCCTAATAGTTGTCAAAGTTCGGAATCAACGATGCTTTTTGTAGACTCGACTTTATTTTGATAAAGAAGAAATCCGCCTTGTATTCGGTGTTCATAAAAAATATAGAGTAATATTTTGAAAGACTTTTGATGATTTATTCATATGATCTAATGGGAAAACTTGTTTTCTACTTTAATATGAGGAACTCTCTTTCCATCTTGAGGTGGGGGTCTAGGGAAAAAATATTGAAAAATATTTTCTTGAATTCCTCCCAATCCTTGGTATCAATTTCCCTTGAGAAATTGTAATTTTTTTTATCAATGTACATCACTGATCAGCTTTCCCAACAAAATGATATACTACCAGTATGACCATATCTTCATCAAAGAAATTGAAGATAGATAATATTATTTCAATTGAGTTAATCCACTATTCTGAGAGGAGGGGTTAGAAGATAAACTAAACATGGGAGGCCTTTTCCGCCTGGAGGATTCAATGGAAAATTTCACTTTCCAAAGAGGAGGAGGTTGTTCCTCATGATTAAAGTTGTAGTTCATAACCTAATCCAGCTAACAAAGTACTTTCATGATGATTTGAGCACTCGGTCCCATAATATTTGGCATATCATTATGGAGATATTTACATTCCCTATCACATTGATTGTTGGAACATATTTTCCATTTCCTACCATTAACTAAGAAAAATAATGTACAATTATGGGCATTTAATACTTTTCTAATAATTATAAAAATGGAATCATTAAACATATAATGATAAACTCTTAAAGGACATTTATATCCAATGTTTTGATTCCCTAGATTTCAATCTAGATTATTTATGATTTGTTTCTTATCATATGTTCTTATGTTATTTTTCATTAATAATGGTTCATAATGTGATTATAATTTTACCAATGCATATCCCCCAGGAGTTTCAAACTAGGAGTGCAGAAAAGGCCTATTGTCATGAACCAATTCTCCTTCGAGTCTAGATCAAAGTGTATTATTTGGGTTTTACCCCTAGATACATTTGTGCTAGAGCCATATACACTTGTTCATATCTAGACAGGGATGTATTTTCTTGATATATCACATACTCTAGATTTTCCAAAATTTATGGATGTTTTCCTGTACTTAGTATCATACTTAAGGTTCATACTATTATTCTGTATTCCAAATCACCAAAAATAAAGCAACCATCCTCTGATAAAAACTATAGAAACCCTGTCCTTTTACACATATCATTACATGATTTCAAGAATAATAAACCATCATATTAAAAGCTAAGTATTATAGTTTATTATTTCTTAGAAGACTAGGTACATTAACCATGAAACATGGGACTAAATAAAACAATCTGTTATTTATTCTTAATAAAGATCTCCAATTTTTTATTTTACTCAAACATAATCATAGGATAACCTAGGGAAAACATAAAAAGGGGATGAGCTAATGGCCTTGTATAGAAATAATCATAATAATAAATATTTTTCACATGGGTTAGAAGACATGACATAATGATATAAAAAGGCATGGAGCATGTGAAGTCATAAAATATAAACATGGGATCATATAAACCCGGAGTCATAATATTTTATCAAAAGCATAAAACTTTACATTATCACGAGTCAAGTAATGTTTCCCATATAGGAGATCAAGTCAAGGATTACCACTGATACTGTTTCACTTTGAAGCATGAGTCAATGAAAACTACCAAGACGGTTTCACATAACATCTCATGAGACTAAACATTACCCAAAGAATTGGAGAACTATCTAGGTGCACCCATCATAACATGTTCATGAATATAAATTCATCATATATAATCATACATAATAAATCATACATAATCATAAGTGTACCCATGAAAAAATGGGCATCGTAATCA
Source organism: Viscum album (assembly GCA_963277665.1). Lineage (NCBI taxonomy): Eukaryota > Viridiplantae > Streptophyta > Magnoliopsida > Santalales > Viscaceae > Viscum > Viscum album. Next base: position 671,235,788 of record OY728157.1, on the reverse strand, counting down.
TATCATAAAGAATACTTAATGGGAAATTTATTAAAATTAGCATAAATGTATGGAATTAAAAAATGTATGTAAATTCATAAGGAAAAACAGTAATATATCATGGAAATTAATTTCAAACATAAGTGATAACATGTTATAAGAGTATCTAAACTGTTTTAAAATTAAAACATTTAGGTTCACTTTTAATAAAAACACTAAAGAGCCTTTAGAATAGAAAAGAGCATAGTACTTTATATGAAACCATAATTATCGAAGAATTTTTTCATAATTAAATTTATGATTTTATAAAAACAATGGTGTCTTAAAATATTTTATAGAGTGTACATTAAATAGGGTAAGAATATAATAAGTTCCCATATAACGGTTTTGCTTATCGGGAAGTAAAGAGGAGGGAACCCCTAAAAAAATGTATATCCCCATGAGAAAATAATGATTGGATATCGATACATGATTTTGGATCATGTAAAATTAATTTAAAATATTTACATAAAAATAAAGGATTACAAAATTGGAGAAAAATAAAGATAGACAACCCTAAGGAATAATGGATGTTCGGGTAGAATCCCTTACCTTAAGAATGAGGGTATACATAACGTGATATTAATGTCTTGGATAACCAAATTAAATTAATTAAGTATTATATACAGAACCTATTAATAATTTAATTGATTTATTATAGCCCTATTAAGTTCATTCATAACCTTTTGGATGGCTTAAGAGGTTTAATTTCATTGTTTGGGAGCATTGCTTTCTTGGTTTCCATGATTGGTTTTCTAGTATACATGTAATAATAAACATAAAAGATTAGAATGGTTGTAAAGAATTTATTTGGATGGTTATTAGTTAATATACAGATGATTATATGGCATAATATTCATTTGGTTTTTAGGATTGATAATGAATATTTAAATAAAACATTAATGATAACCCTTTAGCTTAAATGGTGGTGTTTGATCACATCTTTTCACTATAAATTAATCTAATGTAAACAAAATATTCCAAAAACATACATTAAACATAATAAAAATATCGTATACTTATTATACCATAATTTTATTTTCATGGCCAGAATATAATATGTTAATATAAATTCAAAACTCATCGTCATTGAATTTGATAAATTAACACATCTCAAATGGTGTTTTCATTTATAGTATAAATGGAGAGGAAAAGAGAGATGATGATGAATTATTCCATTATCATAACAAAATAATATTATATTTATGGTTCTAGTGTTATCATAACATTTGGATGAAAGTAATTGAGGAATGAAAAAGAAATAAAAAACATGAATGAAAATAAAAGACAAGAAAATAGGAGTTTACCTCTTGAATATAACTTCCTTGGGAACATATTTAAGGGTGAGGATTTGGTATTTTGAAATGATAAAGGGCTATTGGATGAGGATTAGGGGATCATGGAGTGATTTTATCCGAATTTAGTCCAGTCATATGTATTTAGAGTAGTAATGATAAGTGGAAAAGAGGGTTTGTATTTATATTGGGGGAGAGGAGGGGTCTCCCATTATTTTATCGATTAGTTTAATATTTAGGCAGATGAATATGAATAGTCTTGATTATTATATCCACAAATAGTAATAAGTGCATGTTTGTTCATACCAGTGGTCATTTTCATCATCCATGACTCAATCATGATGTAGAAATTCAGGTTTTATCATTTATAATGAATTATCAAATGTTACTAATCATAAAATTTTCAAGTATTTTAGAGAAATCCAAAAAATTCATTGTAACCAGTTTTCAATGTGAAGAACCAAACAATTATTACCATTTAATAAAAATAATTTTCTATATATGTGATCCTAAATATTTAAATTAAATCCTCATTTACTTAAAAATTACATATTTTAAAATTATAAATTATTTTATAATACTTTGAAAAATTAACTAAGGTCTCAGAAAATTATCCCATAATCCTACGAAATCAACAAAATAATTAGTGAATAAATTTTATGAATTTAAATTTTTATTTTTTTAATTTTTAATGAATTCATTAATTTTTATTTAAATATTTATCACTTATAAGTTTACAAACACTATCATATTGTCACTTACAAGATTTATTAATTCTATTTGTACATTCATTAGTAAGGATACTATTTAATTTTCTGATTTATTATTAATAAAGATAATATTATTATTCAAAAGGGTAACATTATTATTCACAAGTGTTAGATATTATTCACCAAAAATATGTTTTTCTTATCACACTCCAAACATCTTTCTGATCGTAACCGTGTTTGATAGATTTTCAAAATTCAAATCATATAAGTTATAATATTATTTCTATAGATCACATAGTGCATATTAATTAAATTTATTATGATATCATGTGATTATATGACATAATAATTATAATTTAATTTCTATAGATTAAACATTGGGTTGTTATAGGTATACTTTCTTACTTATAAAAATTATTCATTTTCTATATTTATTGATTTTTTTTAAAATTATTTTAAAGGTAAAAATGGTGTATGATTGATTATATTAATTGTGTTAAAGGGGGTGAATTTTATAATTTATATTTTGAAAAAAAAAATTAAATGAAGTTTTATTTTCTTATTTTTTTGGTCCTATAACACCACAAGAAAAATTGTGTTGTATAATTCAAAAAAAGAACTCTAATTGAAATGGCTCGAACTATGTTAAATGTATTAAATCATCCAAGATATTTTTGTGTTGAGGATATTTTCGATTCATGTTATATTTAAAATATAATTTGTATTAGATTTTTTTAAAGAAAACTCATTATGAATTTTTTAAAAATAAATAACCTAATGTCGGTTAGTTTAGAGTTTTTGGCTTTAAAGATTTTAATTTAAATTCAGAGTGATGAATATATTTTTCATTGTTATTCTAGTAATATTAAATCATATATAGTATATAATTAAAGAACTATGATTTTTGAAGAATATGTTCATGTCATGTTTGATGAAGATAATGTTAACATAAATTCTGATTCAAACGCTATTGATGAAGAATTTAGAGAATTTAATTTTTGAGAATAATTACCTCAAGATAAGAATGAATAAATTTAGGGGGAGAATAATCCTTCTCAAATTGATCAGAAATCATGGAACATTCAAAAATATGATCATGTTGAAAATGTAATTGGAAATGTTCAATTTGGTGTTAAAACCAGAAATTTTATTTTAAATCATTTTGGTCAATTCAGCTTTGATTTCAGATTCTGTTCCTTTTAATGTTAGGGATACATTGAATCTTGTAAACTGAATTATTTCTATGCAAGATTAATTAAATATGATTTTCAGAAATAATGATAGGACTTTAGTAGTACTGCCTTAGGATAAACAGGTGTTTAGAACTATGTAGATATTTAGAAACAAGATGGATGAATCTTTATAGAATATCAAAAATAACTCTAGGAATGTTTCTTAAGGATGCTCTATATAAGAAGATATAGACTATGAGTATTATTCCTCTCCTATTTCAATCTTATAGGTAATTAAAATGTTATTGGTTTTTCCATATTTTCTAGGTTTTAATTGATATTAAAATTATGTAAAAGGTTCTTTCTTAAATTGTTTTATAATTTAAGAAGTTTATGTCTCTCAACCTCATATATTTTGAAGTGAATATATTCACAACCATGTTTTGAAGCTATCTAAATCTTTGTTTGGTCTCCAAAATGAACCTCGTGCTAAGTACAAAAGAATTTTATTGTTTCAATTAAATAATTATTTTACCAAAGGAAATGTTGGATCCAACTATTTTTATTAAAGGATCTCCTTATTATAATTTAGTTATTCAATTTTATGTTGATGATTTATTTTTTTGTTCCACTAGTGAAATTATTTGAAATAATTTTTCTTCTATAATGTATTTTGAATTTGACATTTATTTAATGGGAGAATTGAAATTATTTCTTAGAATTCAAATTTTTCTTTGAATAGGTGGAATTTTTCTTAACTAATATAAGTATGTTAAAGAGTTTTTTAGTTGTTTTGGTATTGACTCAGCAAAATATATGAAAACTACAATTGGTATTAATTTTCATTTATAAGTTGATGTTCTAGTAAATATTTTGATTTTAATGTTTGTAGATGCATGATAGGTATCGTGATTTTATTTAACTTCATCTAGAACCGATATCATTTTCAGTGTTTTTTTGTTCCATATTTCAAGATGATCCTAAATTATTCCATATAATAGTTGTAAAAATAATAAATAGATATTTTAAAGGAACTATTGATTGTAGTTTATTTTATCCTAAATATAACTATTTTGATTAAACATCTTATTCTGATTCGGATTTTGGAGGATGTTTAATTGATTGGAAAATCACATCAGTTCTTTGTCATTTTCAAGTAAAACTTTTAACATCATAGTGTTATAAGAAATAACTATTGGTTTCTTTATCTACTATAGAAGAAGAGTTAATGTCTATTTCATATAGTCATTCTCCCAGTTTATGGATTAAGAAAACAATACATTATTATTTTGTTTATCTTGATAAAATATCTATTTATTGTGATAATACTTCTAAAATTTAAATTACCACGAAACCCATATAGAATTATTAAACAAATCATATTGATCATCTATTTCATTTTACTATAAATCATGTTAAAAAGTGTGATATTTTTTTAGAATTTATACCTTTATAAAATAAGGTAGAAGATATTTTTAAAAATCCTTTAGACACTTCTTAGTACATGAAAATTAAATTTGAACATGGTATGTTGAAATTATAATTTTTTCACTAAATTTTTTTAGGGGTACATTTTTTAACTTTTTTTTGAAAAAATTGAGAGAAATAACTTGGTTTCAATTGTTTTAGAACATTGTTTTTTGAAGATGTATTTTGAAAGAAAATGGGGATCAATAAATAGGGAGAAATAAATTTTTATTAGATGTTTTTAAAAATGGTTTTAATTAGAAAAAAAGTTTTTGTTTTGTAATTAACAAAAAAGAAGATATTTTTTTGTTCCTGTGCATTCTTTGGTTTGATTACTCTCATTGATTTCTTTTTCATGTCTATGTTTCTTTTTGTTTGATTACATGTGATTTTTAGTTTAAACACATTCTATATTTTGATTATTAAATAAAACACTCTTTATGGATTTCTGTGATATTTATCACATTGGATAGATATGTGATTTATCTTCATTTCATCATTTAATGAGAAATTTTGAAAATGAATTTTTATTAATCTAAAAATTCAATTAACTTTCACTTGTAGTTTTAATAAATTTATAATTTTTAGTTTTACAAAAAATTATGTACGTATTTAATTTAAAATTTTACATATATAGAATTTTCATTAATCATTATTTTCTAGAAATCCAACATAATTATATTAATTTAATTAGTTTACATTGAAGTCTAAATAATTTATTAGGATGGTGATAAAATTTCTTAAATTCTTCATTGATTTTTTAAAATTTTGGTTTTCCCGAATGTTATTTGTTCAATTTTTTAAGGATATTTCGAATAGTAGATGTTAGAGTTATTTTATTCTCTATTTTTTGTAATGATAATTAGAATTACATCAAATAAGTATTTTTGAACCAAGTCTGAATCTGTTGTTTAGTGCCCTCAAAATTTTGTTATCAATTTTTAAAGTATATTGTCCAATTTTCCACAGAGTATTGGAACCCCAACTTTCGTAATAGTTCAATGTATGGTTAATAAACCCAATTTTATTGTTCATTATCCATACTCTACATTACTCTTTATGAATAGTTGAATGCATGGTTCATCAAACCTAAGTTATTGTACATCATCCATATATTATGTATTGTTCTTGAATAGTGGAATGTATTGTTCATCATACCTATGTTATTATTCATCATACTTATGCTATGTTACTTTTAATGAATAGTGGAATGTATGGTTCATCAACCATAGGTTATTTTTCATCATCCATGCTACATTACTATTCATTTATAGTGAATTTTATGGTTCATCAACCATATAATATTGCCCACGAATAATGAAAAATATAGTTCATCAACCATATGTTATTGTTCATAATCCATATGCTACATTAAAATTAATTAATAGTTAAATGTATAGTTAATCAACCATATAATATTGTTCATGAATTGTGAAAAATATGGTTCATCAACCATATGTTATTGTTCATGTATAGGGAAAAATATGGTATATACCCAACATTACAATTCATTCTTCAAAGTATGTTTCAAACCCTACATTATGGTTTATTTGGAAAATAATGGCTCATACCCTATAGTATAGTCCAAGAATAGTTAAAATTATTGCTCATCAACCATAAATTACTATTAATTTAAAATTTAATGTTCATTCCTTGCATTTTTTTAAATTTTTTTCACCATATAAATGGATTATTTGTAAAAGTTTATCTAGTGGAAAAATTATCATTAAATATTAGGATTATAATTGAATATTTTATAATATTTTTTGTCTAATATCAATAGAATAATATTAATAAATTTTTAACATATTTTTCCCATCTGTTTGGAGCATTCAAAATTTTATAAATTCAAATTCGTGAATTTACATTCAAATTGTGCTACTTGTTTTTAAGACCATTTTTGCCTTAATGGAATGAAGTTTGAATGGATTTAGTTTTATGTTTTAAATAATTCAAAACATCTATATTTATATAGATATTTTTGGTAAAAATTATTCAAATTATTGTGAAAATATTTCTTATAAATTTATTCTACATGAATAAATAGGCAACGGTACTGTGATTTTTATATATATATTTGTGAACACTCTTGGCCCAATTTCTTATGAATTTATTAAAGAAGATGGGATGTTGTAACTAATGAATATCTAATCTATATATATCAATCACTCTTGTAAGAAATATTATAGAATAGAAAGATAAAAATTTACCGTACATGAATTATGATATTTGGTAAACTATTTTATTCAAAGAAATAGAACTGTGAACTTTGAACGTACGGTGAAATCTGAAAAGTTCTATGACACTCTATTTCATCACCTTCATGATCTTTCAATGGTTGAATTATTTCTTCATAGAACATATTTTCCTTCACAAGAAGATACAATATAATCTTCAAAAACGAGTGCCATTGCTTTAATATTTTATCATTTCATTCATTTGGTTGTGATTTGGTAACACTATTTCACATCTCTCACATGCACTCTATTTTTCAGTTATGATTTTAGTCACAAAACAATTATTTTTATTATTTTTCTTGGGTTTTGACTCCCAGAATCTAAATTCAGGATCTAAGTGTTATGTCTCCATAAATCTAAAGACAAGACTATTTGGGTTGTGAATCTCCATGTCTAAAGTCAGGTTGTAAGGGTGGTGACTTACAACACAAAAGTATTTCTCATGGTTATCCCTCCACTAAAAAATAATTTTTTAATTGAGTTATGATTCCCACTTTAAAATATTTTTTTGTGCACATGTATCTCTCACCGAGTTGAGAGGTATAAGAGTAGAAGTATTCCAACATCGAACTGAACTACTATAAAAAATCATTGTGTTATTTACTTTTTCCTCTACTAATTAACCATTATTTTCAAAAATTGATAATTAATGTTATTGATTAATTTAAGTGATTAATTTTTTTTAATCTAGTCTATTCACCCCCTCTATACCATCTTCAATTACCCATTTTGAACTAACATGTATGAGTAATGGTGGCATTACTGATGATGAAGATACTATAGATGAATTGTAAAACAAATGTGGTATTGTGTAATAGGATGTCGTAGAATTGATAATTCCATAACTATTAAGGGGAATAAACTATCTTTTTGTGTATTTAGATTCATGAATTTTATTATATGAATGGTGAAATATATATGTATTGTTCATTTTATCATTTTCTATATGTATTTTTAAGAACAAATTGAATGGATCTGATGTAATAGAAAATTTATTTAATGGAAAGGTGATGTCCATGGAAAACACATAATTAAGAGAAAGATAACCCTTAATGTTTTCCTTGTTTTATGAAAATGTTTTTTGGATAATGATATGTGTAATGTGAATAAGTAAATAAGAAGTTACTCACTACCATCGAACAAATTAAGGACTTGCTGGCTGGTGGTTTATGATATCATTGAAGAAGTATACTACCTTTTTGGACTTAAGTAATAGATCATATAAAACCTTTAATATGGAAACATCGTTGATCTCAATATGTATTAATGGTATTTTAGTTCATTAGCGTTTATTATGAATATTCATGATGAAGGTATTCACATGTTTGGAATGTAACAACCTAGAGACACTTTTTTATATTCTGGGAATCAAAGTGTAGTTGATTTCAGGAAATTATTTCGAAATAGTTGGATTTTAATATTTTATCATTGTTATAAGGTTATCCATAAATGAAATTAATAAGTTAAGCATTTGATGAATTATTTTTTTATTAGGTGAAATCATTAGTTAAATGTCTATATAGTGATTAAAGTTATTTCAAATATGTTAATCCTATTTATTAGGAAAATTATATTAGTTTAGTTTTAGAAAAGTTCATCATGTATATCAGGTGGTAACCAATCATGTACATTTAACTCGCAAGTTCTGAACCCCTGACTAAAGGCCAATAGGTGTTGTATACCTACCACGTGACTATGTGATATCCAAGTTATTGAATAATTATTTTTTATGAAAAAACTTTATTAATTAACCAGTAGAGTTAATTATTCTGTTTAGAGATTAGTGTATTAACTAAATTGAATTTTAAGAATAGTTACAAACAAATATTTATGTTTTTTATTCTTTTATGACCCTTATTATTTTCTTAATGTGAATTTTAGTACATTAAGAATCAATGCTTATTTCCAGACTTAGATTTCATGAAGTTATAGATGAATTAAAAGTAGATTAAAGAAAAACTAAATAATGAATGTTTGTTTATATAAATATATCATTTAATTATATTTTCTTATATGTTGGGTCAATAAAATAATTAATCAACATTAAAATACTGATTAAATTTCTTTTTTCCTAATACCATTATTTTTGATGAATTGATGGCCTTCTAAATCATTATAGATTTATGAAATTCAAGCCCTTATATTTTCATTGATAAATCACTTTTTTTTATTGATGACCTTGATCACTCCTTATAAATAATTATATTTTACTTCCATGACAGGTATTCACTCCTAACTAAAGATCACCTATGTGGAAATCTAGTTATATGTTTCTCTGAGTAACCGTTACTGTTCAAACTTTACATTTTCATGGAAAGATTTTGTGTTAATGTTTACGATGTGGGTTTCTATGAATGAAAATATTCAGTTATTAAAACAGTGATAACCCAGATGAATTTAAAGGAAGAAATTAATATTAATAGCGGTAGAATGTAACAACCATAGATTTAGTGAATTATTATTTTTTAATTAATTTATCCTATTTGATATTTTATATTCCACCCAACACTGATAATAGTTGATTTTATACTAATGAACCATGTTTTGGTAGAATTATATAAAAAACCAAACTAATAATAAATAATTTATAAAATAAATCCAATATTTCTCTACATAGAACACCAAGGTTAGCTTTTGTTTCACAAAACAATGACATTCCTCAATGGATTCTATAATATGTAAGGATGAGTTTTACCAAACAAAAATATATTCTTAAAATGTTATTATAATGAGATATAAAATATCCATTAAATTACAGGTTATGAATAGTATTAACTAATTTATGAAAATATATGTTTTACATATATATATATATGATGAATTCATAGGTTACCAATAAACTAGAAAATAAAATGAAAACCAATTGAATACAAAAAAAATTATTATTTTTATGGTCAGAAGTTTATTTTAGGTAATATATTAATTTAAATAAAATTAATGTGTGATATTAATGTTATATATTTCTTACATATTCAATAAATTATTTTTTATATTCATTCAATAGAGAATACATATATAAGACCTAAACAAACCCGATTTTTTTTAAACCTCTATATTTTTAAAAAGGTTGTTTTAACTCATTTTAATAGAGAACACATTTTAAATTAAAATATAGGAAATTTTATATATTTAATATGTCAAAATGATCATAATAATTGAAATAGAAACATAATAATTAGGTTAGGATAAATTTATGGTCTTTTCTGAATGTTACATTTTCTTAATGAATAGATATGTATACCGAGTTTTAATTCAAAATGTTCTTTCATATAATTAATTTATAAGAATAAATTATATATTAAATTGATTTCAATTTTTAATTAGATAATATTTTAATAAATTAATCCAATTTATATCATTGTATAAAAATTCACAGTAACATAGGATATAAAAACTTAGCAAATTTTGATATTTTTTATTTTAAAAACCTGGAGTTTTGTCCTGTCAACATGATTAATTATAAATTATTTTCAGCCACTTATTTTGATGGAATTTGAAAAAATGGATTCCATATTTGGAATATGAATAATATATAATTTCTAATATGTTCAACATAGTTTTTGACCAAAATATTTGCGAATGTAGTTAGAATTAATTACATCAATAAAGATAAAATTAAGCATAACAAATGACTGAACCTTATATTTATAACCCTAAAAATCGTATAAATTTTAATAAGATTATTTATCTGGTAATATATATACCCTATCTTAATGTTTTTCTTATTTGGACCATTATTGGGTTCAATTGACATATGATAACAATGTATGGAATTCCTTCGCCAAAATTTTACAAGAGTGCCACTTGTCCTACCCTATAAAAATGTCTCCTCTCCTCCCACTTCATCACACCTCTAAAAACACTTAGGTTTGACCAATATAATCTAAAATATCCTATTATCAACTATAAATTCCACCTTTAATCCTCCCATTTATAAAAAATAATTCCAAATAATCCCATTGGTGACATCCAAAAGGATTTACCCGATTAAGAGGTAACTCTCTCCCTCAATCTCCCTTCTATTATTTTCTTTCTCCACCAACTAGATTCATATTATTACTTGATTATAAAAATCATGTATTCTCAAAAAAAATTATTGTAAGGATACAACCTACACATACACACACATATATATAATTGGTAATTAATATACTATTTCTATGTGTCGTGAACTACCGCCTCACTAAATAATGATTCTTCATTTTTCCATACTAGATATGATCGAGAAAATTATGATAGAAAATCTATATATATATATATATATATATAAGTGTTTCATATATTATGTTAATTACTTATTTATGATTATGTGTTCTTTTATCACACATATCTTTATACCTTCCATTTGATTTAAATACGATAATTTCGTTTGAGGAAGTGTGAACTATCTCCCCCACAAAGAGATGAGATCTATTCACACGCTACATAGAATATATAAAGGATGTGTTTAGTGAAATTATATGATATAAGTGATATAATAATTCTATTTTAATAATGATTTATATATATATATAAGCATAAATTCTATGTAATTAAATTATTTCAATACGTAAAAAAATTGAAGTACTGTTCATATGTATGTATATCCTACCATATCCACAAATAGTGCATTCCCTTTTCATACTACAATAATGCATATATTGTTAAAATACACATAAAATTAAAAAAAATTGTTTTTATATCATGGTTTTAAGTCTATAAATAATGAAGTAAGTATAATGAGAAAATATATAGTAAATTGAGACACAAGCAAAGAACAAAGTGAGTATTACCCTAAGTGAATACTTAACATATGATTGATAGCAAGAGGGTAATATAAGGTTATAATAAAACCATATATGGTATTGTAGATAATAATATTCTTATTTATATGATTTATAATAAATGTAAATTTATTAATGAGAAATCATGTTCAATTGTGAATAGATTCAAGACACAAGGTAAGGTAATTCTATCGCACTTTTTATTTCGGTGATACACATGCTTTATTCCACAACCATTATTTTTGTGTATAGAATACCCCTGAATTTATTATATGATACTTATAATTAAAAAATTTTGTATTTACATATCCATTTCAGGATATTTATTTAATGGGATTTATTATTCGAATTTTATCCAATCTATAAAGTAATTTTGTCTCATGTTTTGTTCATCGAGAGACATTCCATGTTATGGACCTATATTTTTCAATGAGATATATATACTGACTTTGAAATATTATATGAAGATTATAATTATTTTCATGACATTTTTTTCTCCATGTAATTTAGAATTCTTATATGGGGATTATGGTTAAGAGTTACAAAGTGGTAATAGTTTATTGAAACAATCTGATCTCTTTTTATGATTATTTATGTTAATGATTCCATTGATGAAATATTATGATACATATCTCAAGGAAACTCATTAATTTTCTTAATCACTGGTTATTTAGGATATCTTCATTTATTGGTACCATTTTTATACTCTATAGTACATAATATTATTACAAAAGTGTTTTTAAGAAAGTTTGAATTTAGCACTCTCTTTGATTGAGAATCTGTGTTCTTCAATACGAAGTCTTCTAAAAATGGTTTCCATGAATATTCCACTATACTCCTGTAATCATAAAAATAAAATTTAACCCTTTTTTTATTTTACCAATCTTTTGAATGAATTATTCTTATCTCTTTCAAAATATGGAATTTTTTACCTTTTTACCATGAAAAAGGAATATTTCTTTTTACCTCGTATGACATGTGCCAATTTACCTAGTGAAATTTCAATAATATTCAATTCCATGTCTGAAATAGTTAATATTAGGAACATGTTTTGTAATTAATTATTATAAAAATTTGTTTTCAAAAATATTTCAAAAATATTTCATAAATGTTTCATGTAAAATGGTTTTCAAACCATTTTCATGCATTCATTATAATTTTTCAAATATATTTTCCAAAAAGACTTTTTGAATCATTTTCCAAGATTTTTTTATAAATTTTATATATATATTCAATGTAATGGTTTTTGAACTTTTTTCATTATTTATTGTAATGTTTTTAATTTTATTCAAAGGCAAATGTATTGAATTTTTTTTAAGATTATTTTATATGCTTTCAAGGGAAAAGGTTTTCAGAATGATTTTAATTCATATTTATAATATTTTAAGGTATTTTATATGTAAATGATTTTAAAATGGGTTTTTTCACTAAAAACCATTAATAAAGAAGGGATATTTTTTTCAAGATAGGTTTTTGAAATATATTTTGAAATTATTTTACATAAATAATGAAATTAGTTGATGTTACTCATGCTTTTCTTTGAAATGATGGAAAGGTTATGTTAATATTATTTATATAAATTGGTTATTCATAATGTAATTGTATTTATCAAACATGTTTTTCTTTCATGGGTAATATATGTGTAAAACATGTTTCCCTTTCACCGGATATATTTTTATGACCTCCATTCATATTTTGTGGGTTATATGTTTATGAAATTAATTTAACTTTCATTGGTCATGATTTTAATGAAATGATTATTAAACATGTATCTCTTTTCCACAAGTTATGATATAAAGACTTGTTTATGATACCAATTTCATTTCATGGGTTATGATATTATTATTTTTATTATTTGTTGGAAAATTTATATATGATTTCATTATAATATGTGTGGGACTTATATCTCCCTCTAACGAATTAGGTGAATATTTATATCTTATGAGATAGACATGGAAGAAAGGAGAAATGAACTCGGTTTAGTATTACATTGAATGAATTAGGACTGAACTCAGTTCAATAATATTGTACTCGAATGGGTTGTGAACTGTGGTTTATAAAGGAAGAAAACCACTATGATTGACTTTCCAATGATGCCTTTAATAATATAGAAATACCTATATATGCTTATATTTCTTCCAAAAATAAATTTATTACTCCAATGATATGATTTTATGTCTTATGATCATTTTTTACTAATTATTTATCTCTTATAAACATCAACGCTTTATGACATGATTCATGTATATGATCCTTGGTATGCAGGGTCCGAACTTCTACATTCATGATCATGTCATCATACCAAAATTCTCACGTTTATGATTAAATGTCACCCTTGTATATCAATACAGAGAATCTGATCTCACCCCATTATTTTTGTTTCCTTCCCTGTGTTATGAAGATATATTTCATATATGATTTTTCTAAGTGGGGTTCCAGCATAAGAGATCCTAGGCGGAGATAATACAAATTTCTCATGTACTGTTTTTTACATTTCCATATTTCTAATGGTAATAAACTATTATAATATTTCAGAATTTGTTTGTATTGTATATTAAGAATTCCAAAAAAATTACAGACAGTTAATGAATAAAATCAATGTTCATAATAGTTGGTATCAGAGAAAAGGTTTAGTTCACCATTAGAAACATGGATGAAGAGACTTTAAAAAGGTATATATGTTTACTTCTATCAAATTTTATTGGGATTTCTCAAAGGAAATTTTTAAGGATTAGTTAATTTTTAGGAAAACCTCTTTGAATTTTGGTAAAAGATAAAGTGATTGGTTTCATTGAAATAAATCCACGTCTAAATATTACAAGTGTATATTTCTCTAACAAAAATTCGGCTAGAGGTAACAAATAAAGAAAGATTTTTCTGGTCTAACTCGAGGTAATCTGGTGCATAACAATGAACCTTATTTCATATCTAGTTTGACAGTCCCTTGAGATACGCATTAGGAATTTCCAAATATATTCATGAACCTTCATGGGAAATTTAAATATATGTTTTCTCTGAATAACCTAGGATGAACCTATATATTAAAAAACTAATGGATGTGTGTGGATGTATACATCCTATAAGTTATTCATTACATGAATATGTTGTATTCATATATGTTACGTAATTCTCACACTGTGATTCTGGTTTTAGACAGTGGAAGTATCCAAAAGGAACTAGATTAATGTTGAATATGATGGTAGATTTTATTTTGAGTAGTTACTTCAGATGAATGTTATGGTGAAATTTGTTGTGATCATGCCTAATTAGTTTTTAGGGAACATGATTAACATGGTCTACATTAAAAACGCTCAGAATCTCCAAGAAATTTAAATAAGGATTTCACTATGAGTATTTGTAATTAATACCATGGGGGAAAGACGATTCAGTTTCCATTATTTCAATAATGTGGAAAGAATCACCTATGTGATTGTATTAGAGAAATAGGAAGATGTTTTTATAGTGTAATATGAGGACACAAAGCAAGTTACATCATGGGAAAAATGAGGAGTCTAATTCAGGAAATGGATGTGAATATTTTCCTCTCTATCACATCATTGATGGTTATGTGTTTTTTTCAAAGAATAAATAGTAATTATTCAACTCAAAGTCCAAATTTTAATCCTCGTAAATAGAATCTAACAGGTGGTGTGAGTAATGGTGACCCAATTGATGAATATGTGGCTATAGATGCAATGTAAAATGAATGTGGTATTATGTAATAGGATTAGGTATCCATGTTGATGGCTTAATGATGATGTTGAATAATTGATGCTTTTTTGTATTTGTATTAAAGAATTACATTATATTAATGGTGATATATATAAGTAGTTTTTAGTTTATATTTTTTTATATGGGTTTACTAGAACACGTTTAATGTTTCCGATTTTATATAAAAGTAGTTAAATGGAAATATTATTTCCATGGGAAATACATTATTAAGAAAAATATATCCCATAATATATACCTTGTTTTATGATAATGTTGTTTGGATAAAAAAATGTTGTAAATGAATAATTAAATTGGAAGGAACTAATTACCTAAGAACTAATTAAGGAAATATTGATAGGTGTTTTATTATATCATTAATGATGTTTACAACTCTTTTGGATTTGAAGAATATATCTACTAAAATTGGAATAGGGAAACATGTATGTTTTCAACAAGGTTTTATGGTAATTAAGGTCATTACCCTATTTCAAGAGAATACTTGATAAAGGTATTCATAGATTTAGAGTGGGACAACCTAGAGCGAGTTTCTGATATTTTTGGAATCAATGTTATACTAATTTCATGAATTTATTTATATTTTTTTATTTTCATCATTCATAAAGGTTATACGGATATCCATTCAAGAAAACATTATGTTAAACATCATAGGTAATATATATATATATATTGAGTTTATATTGAATACCTTGGTTGAGTGGATATTTTGTGACTACCCTTAATTCAAGGATATCCATCTGATTTATTTTATAAATTATTTTTGTGTGGTTTTAGAAAAGGAAATCAGGTACATTATCTGGCTACAAATCATGTTTGCAAGGGTACATGTCTTGAACCCATGATCAAAGGATGATAAGGGTCCAATGCAAACCAAAATCCTATATGATGTCTTAGTTAATGTAAAATAATTTCTGATTAATAAATATTCAGGACGAATATGTGTATTTTACTTTTATATTTGGGGAATAATGTATTAACTATAATTATTTTATTTAGTAGTTTGAGAAAATCGTAATTTTTTCATTATTTTAGGAGCCTTAATATTTACTAAAAGCTAATTTCAGTACATTAATCATGAATATTAGTTTCTCGACATCTATTTCATAAATTAATGGTAAAATCATAGATAGAATAAAGAACAGCTAGAGAATTTTATTTTTTAACAAAAATAAATCACATAATTACATTTCATTGTATTCTTGGTTAAAAAATAATTACTCAATGTTAGGATGATTATCCAAAAGAATTTGTATCCTAATACCTATTTTTTTGAACTAATAGCCTTTTAAATCATCACATATTTATGGAATTTAGGACTTAAATATTTCTTTGATCATTCCATTGTTTTTTATTGATGAACTCAATAAATAAAAATAAATATTTATGTTTTCCCACTATGCCCAATCTTCACTCCCTACCTATGTTCTCTTATGTGGAAACCTAGTAAGATGATACAATGGTTAACCATTATGGTTCCTAATTTCCCATTTGATGGATGTTTTAGTATGCATTTTTATGATGTGGGTATCTATGAATAAAACATTCAAGTATTAAACCTTTGATGACCCAAAAAAATTTCAAGGGGGAAATTAATTTTAAGGGGCATATAATTTAACACCCATAAATTTTATGGATTATTTTCATTTGAATTAATTTAACATTTTTGGAATTTTCTAATTCATGAAACAATGAAAATATTTTCTTTTATATTAAAGCAAAAATTTTGTCTTGTATGATAGGAAACACCAAGTTAATCATGCAATACATGAAAAATATATTTTATCATTCTCTACTTGGAACACCGATGTTATATTTAATTACATGTAATAATGACATTCCTCGATGGCTTGTATAACACTCAAGACCATGTTTTACCAAATAATAATATATTAATAAAATTTTATTATATTAAGATATTACATAGCCATTATAATAGTGTTTATGAATAATATTAACTTATCTGAGAGAAAATATGTTTAGAAAATATATAATATAAATTTAGAGGTTATAGATTCATTGGAAATTGATATTAAAACTGATTTAATTTAAAAGGAAATCTCATTATTTTTATGATCACAAAGATATTTTACCAAAATAAATTAAATTAACTACAATTATTAAGGGATATTAATGTAATATCTCTTCTATATATGAATAAAATAACTTTTATATTAATTCAAAATATCTGATACACACAATATAAGATGATGCAAAATTTAATGTTTAAAAACCTATATTTTAATAATGGTTCTTTTACCATTTTTTAATGGAGAACCAATTTTAAACCCAGATTTTGGAACGATTATTAGTATAATATTTCCAAAATTATTTCTAATTTCTAATATAATTGTAACAATTAGGTAATGATAAATTTTTGGTATTTTTCTGTAATGTATCTTTTTTTAATGTTTTGTTTAAAATTATGAATTTTAATTAAAAAATGATTTTTCATATAACACATTTATAATGTTAAATTTATTTTAAATTGTTTTAAATGTTTAAATATATAATATTTCAAAAAAAAATTAATTTCATTATTACCAATTTCACCTAAAAATTGGATACATAAACATAGTAAACTTTAAAGGATATTTTAATTTAAAAACTTATAGTGTCATCCCATCAACAAGATTAATTGTTAATTAGTTTTAGAAACTTTTTTAGTTAATATCCATAAAAATTTATTCCATATTTGAAATAATCATAATTTATTATTTCTAATAAGGTAAACATAGTTTCTACCAAAAAAAATAGTGAATGCATTTTAAAATAATTACAATTTTTAAGGTAAGATTAAGATTAACTAAAGAGTAAATATTATATTTAAAACCGAAAATGACCTAGAAAATTTTACAAGGGATATTGGATGGAAATATTCTAACCTTATATTCCATTTTCAATAATTTTTTCATTATTGGTTCCACATGACATGTGGAAAATATGTATGGAATTACATTTTCAAAATATTACAAGAGTGTCACTCCACCTTCACTACAAAAAGACAACCCCTCCTACCACTTCTTCACACATCTCTATCCACATAGGTTAATACATGATATGATAAAGTATCCTAAAAAAATTACTACCTTTCTCTTGGAAGCCTTTATTTGTTCATAAATAATTCCAAGTAATAACATAGGTGCCAACCAAAAGGAGTTACCTGATTAAGAGGCAACACCCTCCCTCTTGATCCTTTCATTTATATACTTTCTCAACCACCTAAATTCATATTATTATATGAGTATAAAACAACTCATTTATCCTAAAAATTATTACATATTGTTTTGTTACATTTTCATTTTACACATACATACATATCCATGTAATGGGTAATGAACACACCTTTCATATGTACAGTGAACTTTAACCTTACTAAATGATGATTATTCATTTTTCCATAGCACATTTCATGGAGGAAATTATGATGGAAAATATGTTTATATTTTTTATATATTTTGTTTATTATTTATTTGAGATTTTTATATTATTTTACAACACATATATTAATACATTCCATTTTTTGTAAATACGATAATTTTGTTCGAGGATGTGTAGACTACCTCCCCCTCAAAGTGGTCTGATGTATTCATCAACTACATAGAATTTATTAAGGATGGGTTTTGTCAAATTATATGATATATATGAAATAATAATTATACTAAAATAATGAAATATCTATTTATAGATATATCATTTACTTTTTTCTTTCATTATGTCAATAAAACGGAAGTAGTGTTCATGTGTTTGTATGCCCTACCATATCCATGAATGGTGTATTCCATTTACATACTTCTATATTTTATAGTTTATTGTAATAAATATATAATAAATATAAATGGTATTTATATAAATTTTTAAATTATAGAAATTATTATATAATTATAATTTCCATATATGTATAAAATTATGACATATGCAAAGAACAAAAAGAATATTATTCATAGTGGAACATTAATATAGGATTTTTATCAACCAGGTAATATAAGGTCATAATCAAAAAATATATGGTATTATATATAAGAATATGATTTTTTTTAATATTTATAAAAAATAATGTTATTATACTTGAATCTTATATGATTTGGAAGAGATTCATTACATAAGGAAAGAGAATTTCATCACACTTTTTATTTTTGTGAGATAATAGTTTTATTCACCACCCCTTCCTTTTGAGTGTATACTTTCCATGGATGTACTCTATGATAATTAAAAAAAATTATGGTTATATTCAAATCCATTTTATGATATTTATTTCATTGGATTTGTGTTTCAAATTTCACCAAATAGGTAATGTATTTTTATCAATTTTCATTATTTGAGACACATGCCATGTTCTGCACTAATATTTTACAATGAGGACAACACACAAACTTTGAAATATTATTTCATGAATTTACTTATTTTCATGAAATTTTAAGCTTCACTTGATTTTATTTTATTACATTGAGATTATTGTTAAATGTATCTTATGTTAGTAGTTTGTTGAAACGATCTCATCTCTTTTGAAGTTGTTTATGTTTATGCTTCCATTGATGAGATATTATGATAAATCTCTCAAGAACACTAATGAATTTTCTTATCCACTAGATATTAAATATATTTTCACTTATTCATACCATTCTTCCACACATTGGTACACAATATAGTTAAGAATATTTATTTAATAAAGTACAAATTTTCCTCTCTCTTTGGTTGGAAATATATATTCCATCAAAACCGTTATTTCTAAAAAGAATTTACAAGTATTTTACATCATTATTCTATAATAATTAAAATACATGATATCCTTTTTTTCATTTTCCAATTTTTTCAATGGAATATTTTAGTATTTTTTAAGAAGAAGTATTTCTATCATTTTTACCACGAAAGGATTATTCTTTTTACCTCGTATGACATGTATGGATTTACCTATCAACATTTCTTTGAAATTACATTCCATTATTATAATGGTTAATTATAAAGAAAATATTTCTAATTTTAATTTTCATGAATGTATTTTTCCACATTATTATCAAGATTCATTCATCAATTTTTAATTATAAATTTTTTCAAAAAATTTTTAATCTATCATTATATGTTTTCAATGTTATTTTCAAGGAAATGGTTTTAAAAAAATTAATGTTTATTTAATGTTTTTAATATTTATTCAAATAATTTTTTTCAAATTTTTTTTAAGCATACTCTATATGATTTGAAGGAAAAATATTTTTGAAATGATTTGATGTATTCTTTATTATTATTCATGTTATTTTCTAGTAAAATTATTTTTAAATGTTTTCATCATTAAAAAGCGTTTTCAAATAATAAAGGATATTTTCATTAGGAAAATTTATTATATGATATTTAAAAATTATTTTCCATCAAATTTGACATCTGTTGAGGTTACTCATGGATTACTTATAAATTATCTAATGGTTACCTTAATATTTTTCTTCTGAATGGGTTATACATATTATAATTGTCTTTATGAAACCCATTTCACTTTCACAGGATATATGTTTATGACACCTATTTCAATTTAACATGTCATATGTTTATGAGATACGTTTCTCTTTCACTGGTTATATGTTTATGAATTATGTTTCTATTTCACATGTTATGATTTTAATGAAATGATAATTAAACATTTATATTTTTCATAGGCTATGAAATAATTTCATTTTTATGACACCAATTTCATTTCATAGGTTATGATATGTGTTTTAATGATTTTGTGGAACATGTATGTATGATTTAATTATGAGATGGTGGGACCTATGTATCACTTCAATGATTTGGGTAATGCATTATATCACATTATATAGACATTTTTGGAATGATAAATGATCATGGTTTTCTATACATGGATGGAAGTAGTAGTTAACATGATTTAGTAATACAAGGATATAATGGTGTGTGAACCCAGTTCAGTATCATACATTTTACACTAAGATTAAATTGGGAGATATGCATTGAATATTGGGGAATTAATTATATAATATTATGTTTCTTCCAAAATTCCATGTATTATTCATATGTTATGCTTTCATAGATTAAGTTCTTTATTTCCTTATATTTCATGTCTAATGAACTACCACTCTTTATTCCATGATTCATGTCTATGATATTTGATAAATTTTATATGATATTCTATTTTCGTGATCATGTTCTCATAACCTAATGATCATGATTATGCTTACATGTCTCCTGTGTTTAACCTTACTCAGAATATACAGTCACCCCCTTTTATATTTCCTTCCCCATGTTATGAATATATATTTCATATATGATATTTCTAAGAGGGGTTCCATCCTAATAGAACATAGTGGGATATAATTTATCTCCCTCATGTACCAGTGTTTATAATAAATTTATTCCAAAGGAACTAAAATAATATGGTCTTTAGGCATTTATTTTTATAATTTATTAATTATTTTACAAAAGTAGGAAATTATTAAAATAGATTAGTTTTATAGAATATTTGAGTGCACCCATCATAAAATTTTCATAATTTATTTCATACCTAAAAATTAAAAAAAAAATGCGGTATAAATATTAGAATTTCCCTTTAAATAAAATGGGTTTCTCAATCATTACTCATATCTGAATAAGAGGAAATTTTATAAATGATGAATTTGAGAGATAATCATAATACATTTCTTAGAATGATAAATGAAAGGTATAATTAGCTATATATATATTCATGAGATATATTTATATAATTTTTAATAATTATATAATATTAAATTGATAAATAGAGAGAGATAGTTTATAGTGATAATGAGAAAAACATTAGTAAAAGGGGGTTTAGAGAGACCCTTTACCTCGTGTGTTGAGATTTTTATCTAAGTATCTTATATCATGTATAATAAAATTATATAAGTAAAATTTTTCATAAGAAAATTTTATAGGATTATACAATTATACATAAAAAATTACATTATTTAGTTAAATTGATGATTTCATTTCATATTCAGTTATTTCCTTGTTGGGTGTTTGGATGATATTTAGTTAAAAATTTGAAAATTGAATAAGTGAGTTGACCATGGTAATATTGGTCACTATTCCATTATCTCCAGAATAATAATCATCAAATAATTTACATTTTTTTAAATACTTTAGACAATTAATTATTGTTATAGAAACATAACAGTGTCGTAATCAAGGATATAGTTTATTTTAAATATACATGTGTATCATCTACATTTATTAAGAATCCTATTAGAAGAGAGGTAAATATAATTTAATTACAAAAATAAAGATCATTAACATATAAATATTATATTATTTCATTCAATTCACTTATATATATCATCCATGAAATGGTTTTGTAACAAATAAATCAAATCGTTCTGTGAGGTGGTAGTCCTCCATACACAAAAAAATTGTTGTCATTTCACAATGAATTGTAATGTAATAAACTATTTGGTATATTAAATTTAAATAATAATAAATAATTCTGGAATTAAATATATAAATAATAAATCCATCATCATCAATATCCATTATAGGTGATTATGGAAAATTAATTACACTCATTCGTGAGGTTATAGTATGTCATACTCATGCATGATTTTTTTGTTCCCCATTTGATAGATGTGGAGATAGAAATAGTTAGTCATTATAATAATAATAAATTAAAATATTTTGTATATTTATATTATTATATCATCATGATTGAGTAGTATTTTAATGATGTTCAAGAATAAATAAAACAATGATTTATGGTTAGGGATGATAGCTTTTCTATGTAATCCTCTTTTGGATAATACCAAAAGTATCCCTAGATTATATTTTTTTATAAAACCAAGAAATAAAGTACATGGTGATGGAAGAAATTATTTTATTTAATCAATTATTGGACAAAAAATTAGCCTATTGAATATTGGAATGGATACGATAAAATTATACCATTTATAAATGAGAACGAGTGGTAGTTTTTTGTAATTACCCAATAATATTCAATCATAGAAAGTGAATCTCAATATAAGTGCAACAATAATGATAAATAATAGAGTAGAAGTGTAATATGGTCAATTAACAGCGAAAAAAATCAAAAAATATATTTTTTATCATGTTATTCCATATCCCTCTAAGGCTATAGGCTTCTACCATTTTAGTTTCCAAGAAGATAATTAGTTTTTTTTTGCTATTTTTACTATTAATTATGACCAAAAATAAGTTTTCTTTATTAACAAATATTTAATATGATAAATAAAAATATTTAACCAATTTTATCACTTAATAAAAAAATAATTGATAATTTTAATTTAAAATTAAACTCAAAAAATGGGTTAAAACATATTTTTTTTTTATGAATGATGTTATTTAATCAATAGTAATAAATATACTATGAATAAAAATTCTCCTTATATTAATTTATTTTAATATAAAAAGCTGTAATACCTTTGAATTTATTTTAATTATTTCCTTAATATGGGTTATTTTTATTAATTAAAATGGAAAAACATAATTAATATTGAAACATTTTATATTAAATCACTTTTTTAAGATAAAAAACTTATACAAATATCCTGAAAATGGATGATTACAAAGAAATTATTTAAATTATATA
The DNA here is from genome assembly GCA_963277665.1 of Viscum album. Classification (NCBI taxonomy): domain Eukaryota; kingdom Viridiplantae; phylum Streptophyta; class Magnoliopsida; order Santalales; family Viscaceae; genus Viscum; species Viscum album. Next base: position 671,211,843 of record OY728157.1, on the reverse strand, counting down.
ACAAAATACGTTTTATATTTTCATTTTATACCAAATCCAACATATAATGAGTCCCATAAATAACTATATTTGATAAAAAATAATTGAAATTATTTTAAAAATCAGCAAATTTAAATGATTTCATTAAAAATAAATCATTTCTAAGAAAATTCAAAAAAATTATGTCTAATGTAATTTTAATAAGTAGATTTTAAAAATTATTTTATTTTTATAAAATACATTTTTATAATTATTTATAAATTTTCAATAATATTTGTTTGCAATATATAATTCTTCAGGGAAGTATATATTTTTCGAATAGAATGTCTTTATTATAATTTAGTGATAATATCTTAATAATTTTTCAACAAAATTATTTTCCTTAGGAAGATTATATAAATTTCATTAATATATTTATCATATTAATTCCACCAGATTTAGTGGATATGTTGTAATAGAATGGTTTTGATAATAATATTTTTATTGTATATTGTGTTTCGTTTAATCTATGTATTGTGTGTTGTAATCATTTTCCGAAATAGTTTTCACTTAAATTCTTATTATGATGCGTTATACCACCAATATATAAATTTTAAACAAAAAATTTAAAAATTTATTAGTGATAAAGGGTTTCACATTAAAAACAATTTTATGGGAAACTCACATCATAAAAATGGTTTGCAAAACAACCTCCTAAAAAGTGGTAAAGTCAAGAATGTAAGTTTTATAAAATAAAAAATTCACTATTTATGACAATTTACATTTATTGGGGGTAGTGAAAAAACAGACATCATATAAGATCTATTTAGGAGATAAAAATATACTATTAATTTTGATAGAAGGGATTATGGATTTATCAAAAATGAATAACATTTCTATTTAAATATCTGTTTCCTAATGTTGTGGGTCCTTTTACCATCATCAATAGGAAATTTTGAAAATATAGTTACATTATATATATATTTAATAACATAATATTTTTCCACAACAATATAGTCTATTTTTCTAAATGATGATCATTCAAAATGGATTATTTATTCATGAAGCATTAAAAATAAAATTTAATGAATCAATGACTCTTAATAATGAAAACAGTATATTCCTCATGTGTTTATAAATTAAAAAAACAAAAAATTATTAGAAAAAGATATGATAATTCCCAAAATTAATATACCTTCATATTAAAATGAAATTTAAATGTTCAACTAATAACATTAAATAATTATATAACCCTATATACCAACTAGTCTTTAGATTCAAGAAATTAAATTTATTCTTACCCAATAATAATTCTTTTCAAATAATAGTTTTTAAATAAGGGTTTCATATAACTATATCTAATTAAAAACTTCATTTAATATCATTAATTAACTAAAAATCATTAAGGAAATTCTTCCTAAAACATATTTCCTAAAATAAAATTTATATCCATAATTTAAATTGTTCATGTAAAAAAAATCTTATTCACTAGTACATCACATATTTTAGTGGTATGAATTTCACCCCTATTTCTCTTAGGTTTTATATTTAAGAAAAATGGACAATATGGATGTGATAGATTGTCACCCCTCTCAGATGCTAGTTTTATTATAAAAATATACTGAAATGTGATAATAATATTCATTATTCACCATTATCCTATAACATTCTCAATAATATCATTGCAAATATAAGAAATTTCATTAAAGATTATATAAAACATTTTTCAACCATTTTTTTATTTATTTCTGACAAATTATTATCACCAAAAGCGTTCAATTTTAATTAGTTATAAGTATCTCGAATTTATTTATGTATTAAAGATAATATTTGTTTTAATCATGTGTTTTTTCATAAAATATCATTTTACCATTAAATCAAATTTCTATTTTATTAAGAAGATTCAAAATATTCATCTAAATACTTAAAGAAAAAACTACTATAGAACAATCCTTATATGTTTTCGAATACTTATGAGAATAATACTATTGATAAAAATACATGAACAAAATTATTATCATGTTCCAATACATAAAAACATCAATAATACCACTTCAATGATTTTCCTAACATATGTACTTCATAATTAAAAACATTATTATTTCATTAAAAAGGATAATGAAAAAGTTCCCCACATATATAACATTGAACTAGATCATTATGATGATCTTTATCTCCCTTGGTATTTTTTTACTAGAATCTTTATTTATCATCATCAATTAACTTATTTTAAAAAAAAACTATCATCTAGATACCTTTAGATATCTTACATGGTGAATCCTCCCAATTTTTTAACACATAGAAAATTGAATCCTTACCTCTTTATAAAATTTAAAACATGTAATTCCATAAAACATCATCCTTTTCTTCATTTATTTTTTTTGGAAATTCATAAGAAAATTATTTTTTTATCATTATTAAGGATAGATAATTTTTAATAACCACATGATTCAAATCATCCATTAATATTACATTGGGAATATTATTATGGGAATAATCTCATTTCCCCCCAAATTTATTATTGAGATCATTTCTCTTATTTCCCACAATTAACTAAAAATAATAAAAGAATCATTAGGATAATACATTAACATACCAAATGATTAAATTTTAAACATAGAAGTAGAAATTATAAATGATAAGTATATGCTAAATTATGATCCTCTAGGATACCATATAGGTAATCCATGATACAATTTCTTATTAGGTTTTATGATATAATTTTTTTTTCAATTCATCTGTATTTATCGGTAAAGTGTTTCTAAATCACTAAAAAATATCCACTCAGAGTTGGAACATGATGTGTATATAAAGACCCTTACCCCGGTAGACTTGGTATAGTGGTTGGTTTATTACTTTAGTAAAAAATAAAAGAAACCACATAAATAAATATATATCATATTTTTATTGTGGGTAAACTAAACAATAACTTGATATTCACATTAAAATTGAAAACATAAAATAATCAATGTGTTTTTATTGAGAACACAATTATTCCTCATAGTGTATCCCTTCATATCAATTAAAAATAACTTCTTGGTATCCTGGTCAAGATAAATCATTTGATAGGTTTATCTAAAATTTTAAGTAATAGTATACATATATTGTAACAACGTTAGATTTTTTTTAATTAACCATTTTCTATTAATCAAAACATATCGATGATTTTTGTTTCATGTAACACTAAAAATAGATTCTATAATATGAAATTTATATGGTTATATTTTTTTACAAACAACATTAAGTTAAGTTTTCATGACATTAAAATATTATATGAGCGTGTGTTAGATGCAATATTATGATTGGATGGCATTACACCCAATGTTTAGTTCCATAAATGGCTTGTGTTACACGAAATTCCAACTTTTACTGAACTATAATTTTCTATTAATATTTTTATTAAAATATTTTTTTTGTTACCTCTTATCCTTTGGGATGGAAGTTCTGATGAAAATTATCAAAATTTTAAAAATATTATTTACACATTTATATAAAATGAGTCATTTTTATTATCAATTAGTTATAAATAATGTATGAACAATTATAAATCAAATAAATTATTTTTCTATGAAAATTATTTATCTATGTAGAATCACCATTTTATCTTAAAAATTAAAAACCCCCACTTTTCATTAATTTTTGTAAAAAAATTTATATATTTCCTAAAAAATAATTATTTTTTACACTCATCCAATAAATTTTACTATCCTAAGTTAAGTATAAGTCAAATTTTATGACTAAAAATAAGTATTCTTTAAAATGGTAATTTTACCTCCATTTATTTGAGTTCCCATTTAAAATATAATTGATAAAAAAGTTATATTTTTTATATAACAAAATAAAATTATTTTTTTATCAATTAATATAAAAATTTAGTTTTGGTAAATATTTATATTTTTCTGATAATTTTCATGTTTTTATGAATACAGAATATTATTAAATTTTAATTGAAAATTTTTTCCATCTAATTAATATATACATTAAAATTATATTTCCATTTTTTAAATTTTATTTACATATTTTATAAATATATTAATATTATTTGTGTCATTTTAATCAATTTCCCATTTAATTTTTTTAAAAAATTCTATCTTTTGAAAATTTTCACTTTAAAAACAATCCCCTCAACCCATATACTGGATTAAGTTTTAATTAATTTATGCCAATTATATGATTATAATTTGGAAAATTAATTCAGAATTTGTAATTAGATTAAATTATAGTGTTCAATAAATTAAAATTCATTTTCTACCAAAAATATTTTTTAATGTAACAAAAAATAATTTCTGTTATTAAGATAAAAAGAACTTAATTAATTTATAAACATAAAATTTAAGGATTAAAAATAAAAAAAATATAAAAATATTTTTTTTTATATTCACACAATTAAAATTATAAACACGATAATATTTTATGTCTAACCAGTTTTGGACATGTTAAATAGGCAGATAACTCAAATCCTGTCAGGAATACCCAATGTGTTATCTTTCCCAATTATAAAAGGCCTCCACTCCTCTTCTCTTCTTCACACCTATCAAGACCATTGGAAATTCAATAAAATGAAAACTTAATCAACCAAATTACCTAATATCATTCTATTTGACTCACTTTTGGAAAAATGAAAACAAATTTATTCCCTCGGTACAAACCAAAAGAAATTTCCCATAGAAGAGGTAACATCCTTCAACATTAACTTCATTTTAATTTCATTCTTCACCCCCAAAATTATTATTATTCCATGGTTATGTATTAACATATATATAATAAATATTATATATTTTAGGGGTATTAAGTGCACTCAAACACACCTCCATAAAATATGTTACACAATATTCAATTATGTGTACACCATACTACCATCTTACGAACATATGTTCTTCCTTCTACCATTACCACCTATGAAGGATGGTAATAATGATATAATTTTTATATTTAAATTTTTTATATTTTATCAATTATTTTAATAATATTTATTAATTATTATATAACACATACATTCATTCATTCAATTTTTTTCATATATGATAACTTCGTTTGTGGTCGTTTGGACTACCATCTCCTCAAAGTGATGAGATTCATTCAAAATTTACATGGAATGTATTAATAATTAGTTTAGTGAAAATATATGATACATATGAAATAATAAGGATACTGGAATTATATTATATATATAAGAATATATAAAATTTACATACTTTCTTTCAATATGATAGGAAAACAGGAAAAAACATTCATGTGTGCGTCCGACCAATAGGCTTCCGGAATAATGAATTCCATTTCATATTTCAATCTGATATAAGTTATTATATTTATTTATATAATGAATTTATGTGATATATAAATAATGTTTTACAATATATAATTAATTAAATCAATATATATTTAATAGGATCATGAATAACATGTCAAAACATATTCAAAAAATAGAGTGGCTAATACCAAAAACATAACATTAAAATAGAATTTTTAATAACCTGTTAATTAAAATTTCTAATAAAATAATATATCGAATTATGTATATGTATATGTTTCTTTTTTACACTTATAATAAAATTATATTTAATATATAAGAGTTATTAATGTGTATGAAAAAACTGATGACATAAGGTAATGGTTTTCTAATCTCAGTTTTATTTCTATGAGATATATGCTTCATTCACAACATATTATTTTTTGTGGTGTGTACACTTCCCTATAAAGATTTATATACTTTTTTTCATTTATTTCATGATATCTAAATTTCCAATTTATATTATTATTTCACATATCTCATTACTCAAATGTTACTAAAGTAGTTAGGGGATTTCTAGTCTCACTTTTATTTCTCCAAGACATATTCTTTATTCACCATTTGTTTTTTCAGAGGTATGCATACTACCTATGAATGTATTATAGTATTATTGTACTTAATTTTATGAGTATTTACATATACATTTTATTATCTATCATCCTTGGGTTTTATGGTTAAAAAAATGAAAAATCTATAAGATAATATTTTATCAATTTTCATTCTTTGAGATACATTATATGATCTGAATTTATATTTTTTTCAAGGAGTATATAATACCCTTTTAAATTTTTATTAAATAAACTTCTTATATTCTTGATATTTTAGCCTTTACATAATTCTATTATTTCATGGGGATTATTATTCAATTTTATCACTACAGTAATAGTCGATTGCTACACTCTCATTGTTTATCGGGATTGGTTAAGATTATGATTCCATTGATGAAATATTATGATCTATCACTAAAAAATTATAGGTATTTTAAATACCCTATTTATTAATGAAATATGAATTTATTGGTACTATTTTACCATTCATTGGTACTAAATATATTTAAAAAAAATTTATATAATCTTGCATTATATGTCTCTTCAGTCGAAAATCTTTTTTCTCCCAAGACCATGATGTATATTTTAAAAAAAAACTATCCTCATAGTATCCAATGGTATTTAATATAAAATTTTACCCATGCTTAATTTTTTTTAAAATTTATTCCATATGTAATCTTATGGTTGTTTTCTAATCATGATAATCTTCTAAAATTATTACTATACAAAAGGAATGTCTGGCATGTATGGATTTACCAACTGTGAGGGGAACCATTACCCTGAAGATTTATTTGGAATATTTCATGGTTATTTTTAAAGAAATTTTTTGCCTAATATTATATACATTCATCATTTCAATATGAATTTAAAATAAATTAATTTCAATTTGTTTATTTGTTAAACTGTGTTTAAAATCATTTTCAAAACTTTTTTTTATGTTTTCAAATGTATTTTCATGTGAAAATGTTTTTGAAATAATTTTATTCTCCATTTATAATTTTTCAAAGAAAAATGAATTGAAATTTTTTAATATAATACATTATATGTTTTCATGATTATTTTCAAAGAAATCAGTTCTCAAAAAATTATTATGTTTTAAAAACAAATTCTCAAAAGAGAAAGGATATTTTTCTCAAAAATAATTTTTAAAATATATTTCAATATTATTCTTTATATAATATAACATCATTTGATATAGTTTATGCTTTACTGGTGGTATTATACAAGTATATCATTCATATTATTTTCATGAATTTTTTATCTTTTTAATGGAGTAATGTATATGGAACCTGTTTCTTTTCCATGGGTAAAACACGTTTCAATGTGATTGTTGTGACAACCATTTATTTTCCACAATAAAACAACATTTCAAGGATATTGACATGAAACCCAATAAATTTAATAAGTTTAATCATGTTATGAAAGAATAATATTTTTAAGGAGTTTTTATAATGATATTAAATATCTTTATTCGTTATTTCTATTGAGGTTCATGGGAATGGATTAAAAAATATGGTGTCCCAAATAGAGAAGGGTATGTCCATTAACAATTATTTTAAGGGGTGGACTCGATAGCCCTTCGTAAACCCATTATGGCTTATATGATGGGATGACAAATACATAATTGGGTTAACTGATTAGGATAGATATGATGGGGCGGCCAAGGTAACACCAAGAAATCCCCTTACAAATTAATTGATGTGGTTTCCTTGATAATGTTTGTTCTACCCAATATATATTATATAATGGGGTTTCCCAAAAGCTAGAGAGTGGTCCAATTATATATTATATTAAAGGTGGGACATATATCTCTATAAATTTCCTTAGGTAATATTTTATATCTCATGGGATGCTAATGGGAAATAATTTTATGGTCTTGGTTTAATATAGGAAGAAGAGGAAAATAGAGTCACCATGGGGAGAATTGGAAACCTAATTCCATAAAGGATTGATACTCGAGATGGTATTGTGTCCCACCATGTAGGTACAGCCCCCATGAAGTGACCATATATTCCCTTGGAAATTATATTAGAATTAATGGGAATGATTTTATGTTCTTATGTGTCTCCCATAAGTTTCTTATCTTCCTCATATTTTATTCTTTTATGGAATATTCTCTGGATTGACTTATAATTCATGTATTATGAAATACCAATATTTATGCCATGACTCTAGATTATGACATTTTATATGTAGTGAATGATCCTAAAATTGTATGTTCATATTATCATACCCTTATTTCTAAGTAATAAAAACCTATTACCATAATTTGTATACTTAATAAGAATCTAAGATCACATCTTATTATGATTCCTTTAAAAAAGTTATGAATAATGGTATTTAGTATGTATACTATTGGGGAATATCATTAAACAAGATATTGAATAAATTTCACGAAATTAGAATATTTTATTCCAGTCTCTAAATACTCTTAACTATTACAGTCATAAGGAATATACTTTTGTAAGGTGCCTAATATTCATTGAAAATGATGTAATGTCTAAATATGTTAAGACTGTTTTTCTAGGTTGTGAATTGAATGAAATTTTTAGTAAGAATTTGGAAACTAGAAAGAGAAAATGTTAATGAAATCACTTGGGATATTTCAAAGGATATGTATAGGTATTTATCTTTGGATAAGTCTATAGATGATTTAAATTATAGAGAAATGTCCTGGAGTTTTGTTAAAAGATTCAGATAGTGGTTTATGAGAAATTAAATCCCTCTCTATATACTACAAGTTGATGTGTCTCTATAATATATGTACATTAGGGTAACAACCATGAATAAATTTTCTTAACCTCGACACATTCAGAAACTGGTATATGGAAACGATCATTATTGTACACCTAGTTTCACACTCTTAGGGAATATGCATTTAGAATTCACAAACACTTTATAAACCATAATTAAACATATAAATATATTATTTCTATGAATATACTAGGAAAAACATAATGTTTCATATAATAATGAAGTTGGTTTAATTATTTTTGTATCCTACAAGTAATTTTTCATGATTATGTGGTTTTTTCCAGGATAATTGTTGCTCGCAATATTTTTCTAAGTCTAAGAAAATAGTAGGAATTAGAAAAAACTATTTTAGCATTTAATTTTTTAATATATGGGAATAATAAAAATTTAATTTATTATATGGAAATCTCATGAAGAGAATATTGGAAATTGTACAAGTATTGGTTATACTAAAAAAGATAAGTATTCCATGAATGTCATGTGTTTGGGATGTTTAATATTATTGTTCACATTAAATGTAAGAATCATGATTAAATTTATTTTGATGAGCCTTAATACATGATTCATAATTATATTATAGGAATGAGGTATTAATAAATAATATGATTAATCATAAGATTTCCAATATGAATAATGTTTGATAATGGAAGTGTATATGTATTGTACATAAATAATAATGTTATTTGAATAAAGAAGTATATGTTTTCCATTAAGTATTTAGAAAAAAATATTTAATGGTGATAATGGTCTGAAAATGAGATTTAATGGAAAAATAATATTCTGTTTGAGGATGGGTAACCCTTAATGTGTTCCTGGTGTTGAGAAAATTGTGTTTTGATTAGATAATGATAAAATTTGTCTGTATAAATTAAACTATATGGTAATAATTTCCATTTAATAGATTAATAATTTTTTGAAAAAATGGTTTATGCTATCATGGATGGCTTTTATATCATCATGGGATTTACAGAATATATCCAATGATCTTTGGAACATGGAATCATCCATGTTTTCATTAAGGATTTATGGTAATTTTCATGCTTCAAGTGAATAAATTATAATTTTATTCACATGTTTGGAATGGGAAAACCATGAGATGCTTTATGATATATGGGTGATCAATGTTAATATTATTTGGAGAAATTTATAAACCTTCTTTCTAATGTTTTTGATTTTCATCTTTCTATTGGGTTAAAGGGTCAGAAATTTATCGAATGGTTTATGTTAAACATTAGAGGATGTTTTAGAGAATATAGTAATATCAACCCATAGAAGGATTTATGTATATTGGATATTCATTTCTATCTTTTTCTACTATGATTATAACTATATAAATTTGAATTTACATATTATTATACTTATAGACCTTGTAATCCATTAGTGCCTACAGAATAATAAAATAACCATCATTTCATGAAGTAAGAGATGGCGTGGAAATAGAGAAAGGCATAAAAAAGGATGAGATTATGCATATGTAATGAAATGAAATCCTCTAAGTATATTTCTTTATATTTATAGATATTAAATGATTCACTCAATTCTAGGAAAATTGTGTTTAAAAATATTTATACTAATACTGTCATTTATGTTAAAGTGATGGTCTTAAAAATCATCATAGATGTATGTTATTTAAGACATTTACATTCAACCTATAATCACATTATTTTGATCAATGAAAACAATCATGATCTGTATTTAGTTTTTTTCCCTTCTATGTCTAATATTCTTTATCCACCTATGTTCTCCTTTGTGGAAACCATGTTATGAGTTACTTTAGGTGACTTTTATGTTCCAGACATTCCTTTTGAAAAAATATTTTTTAGTATTCATTTCTATGATGTTGGATTATATGAAAGGAACATTCAAGAATTGAACCTTTGATTACCTCATTGAATTTAATGTAATAAATTAATTTTCTTGTTTTATATAAAGTATCACCCATATATTTTATGAGTTTTTTCCTTTTTAATTTAATTTTTAGATATTGTTCATTTCATGTAACACTGAATATAACCAGTTTTATATAAAATATCAATTTTTGGATTATGTTACAAGGGACAAAAGGTTAATATTTAACTACACAAAACACTTATATTAGTTAGTGGTAGAAAAACTAATATTATTGTCCAGTGTTACACAAAACTCTAATTTCGTTTGATAGTTTGTGTCACATGTAGTCCGAATTTTACTGAACTAAAATATACTATTGATATTGTAATTAAATTATTATTATTATTAAAAATTATCCATTGTAACAGAATGTATGAATAAGATTAAATAATGTGTGAAAAATATTATTTAAACATATTTACAAAATTAGTCCTCTAAATTATAAATTTGCAATAAATGATTGTAATAACTATTTAAAAATAAATAAATTCTTTTTATAAGAAAATTATTTCTCTACGTAAAAACTCCATTTTATCTCAATAAATTTGACAACCCATTTTGATGAATTTTTTAAATAAAACATACATATTACATATTCAAAAAAATTGTTAATCATCCAATATATTTTATAGGAATAATATAAAAATTAATCTAAATTTAAAGTAAAAAAATATGTAAGCTTATTTTACGATATTTTAATGGTAAAGACATTTTATATCTAATAATTTTCACTTTTATATTTTTTATATGAAAAAATAAACATCATTTTATAAAATTGATTCAAAATTTATTATCATCATAGTTTATAATCACTAATAACTTCAACATAGTTTTTTACCAAAAAAATACTGGATGTAATTAAAATTAATTATATCGATTAACGTAAAAATAAACATAATTGTTAACTAATAATAAAATAAAAGTTTTAAAAATGAATCTATAGTTTTCAAAAAAAATATAACTATATTTCTACCGTGAATCAAAAAAATATCTATAATGCATTATTTTAAACCATTGGGGGACAAGTAAAACATGGGGAGTAGTCAAATATTTTCAAGAATACCTAATGGGTCCTTTTACACAATTATTAAATTACTCGTCTCCTCCAAAACATTTAAACCTCATAATCCCTTTATATCACATTTGTGATTTTATTTTTAGGTATTTTTATGGTTTATTTTGGCATCATCATTGTTCCTTAGATTTCCTAGAAGATTGGATGAAATATTGATATTTTAGACATGTCATAAAGTAGAACATGGATAAGGAAATGGTGTTCCAACCCAAAAGAGACCATACTCCATGTATAGGGTCACTTTCAAAGCTTTACAACTTAATGCATAGATATCCCACCATTGGAAAACTATGTGGCTGGTTCTCTCTTGGACAGAGTAGACTAAACTGTTCATGTGTGGTTTGGAAAAAAATTGGCATAATTGTGTGACCTATACTTATGATATGAAATTTGTATTTTACCTTTAGAAATCCCTTATGTTTAACCCAAATCCGCAATCTTTCATTCCATTTGTAATTTTCAACCCTAAATGGATCCACCCCTCCAATTGGCTCTCATGAGCCCTCAAATCATTGGTGGTTTTCGTGTGGGATCTTTATGAAAATCAAGTAAGTCCCTCCATTCATGATTTATCTCTTTATTTTGGGTTATTTATTCTAATTTTTTAGTTCATTACTTCTATAATGGTTAGTTTGCCTAAAATAAGATGAAATATGGTTCCATGGTTTTATTATAGGTTTTTCAATGTTTAGCCATTCTTTTATAGGGTCATCTTGTAGTTTTCAAATGGATACCAAAAATATTCCATGCTTATGGTATGTGATTTCAATCTTTATCACTATTATATTTTTTTTTATTCATTATTTTATTCTTAAATGTGTTATATGGATTATATTTGCGGTAAAAATGTGTTTTCAAATGTTTTTGAGGTTCATATGTGTTTAAAGTTGATTTTTCTAACAAAATTGGTTGTCTTTCAGGTTTTATATCTTCTAATTCTTACTAAATTTGTTATATGAATTGAGAATGTTTTAAAATGTGTGTTTCCAAATGTATTTTTTTAATATGGGTTTTTAATGAGGTATTTCTTATGTAAAGTGGGTTTTAAATTATTTTGGATTTTTTGATGTATTTGTATGTGAAAGAAGTGTCTTATGTGATATGAAATGAGGAATTGAGCACAAAAATAGATTCCTAGCTATCTAGTTGGTAAGACACAAACTAGTATACTTATTTTGTTGATGGGGCTGAAGCATGGATTCTTCTTACAAGATTGAAACTACAAAACCAACTAAACTATGATGATGATTGTATACCAGTAGAACCATGGATTGATTCCTCACTAGTAGTGTGTGCATGAGGATGTTTTGTACAATGGTTAATATACCATTTTAACTGAAAAGTGATGTTTCTTGTGTCCTAATATTTCTGTTACCAATAAGGATTTCCTATGGTGATCTTGTTTTGTGGCTCTTATAGTTAGAATATGATAGAACATATATTATTGTTTATTTTAAATCATTCTACTCTTAAAAATAATTTCCTTAAAATGTTTTACAAAAAATGATTTCAATTTCATTCATAAAATAGCCATGTTAATTTGTCTTATAATGTTAAAGAATGGAATCTTTCATTGGGTGGAATCTTATTGGGAATTTTTTGAAACCCTAATTACAACCTCATGTGTTCATATATATTTATGTCATTGACCCATGTAATGGAACAATGTATCACAATGGGGATAGTCAATCATGTTATTAGTTACTTCTCTCCATGTAGGAGTCAGTGTAGGTGTCTTAACTATGTCAGACATCTGGTTTCTTGGTGTTTTAGTTTTTTAGTTTGTTCCACTCCATGTCTAGATGTTTGGTGTTTTTGGATAAATTTTTAAAATGTTTACTTATGTTAGTTGTATCACTTTGATCGAGGTCATATCTCTTGTTATGAAGTTATATTTTATTGGATGTTTATGGTTGTTTATCATTGGTGAAATCATTCAAAAAAATTGTATTTTTAATACCTTGGCACTAGTTTCTGTCCTATGAGGATCTTGATTGGCTTCCAGACCACACCATAGGCTAGTTTTGGTGCTGGTTTGGATTGAATATCAGTTTTTATTTTTATAAAATTGTATCAAATGAAATGTTCTCAATTTATTTATGACATGTTACTTGGGAAATTCATGGTAGAAGACATGTAGTATTTTTGGGGATTGGGATTTTTGTTGTGAGTGGGGAATCTGGTCAACATACATCACAATGAGCCTTGAGTGTCTACTAGACATTGGGATTTGGTTTTACTTATCTTCCATCATAAATATACAAGATGTAGACTATTCATGTACATTAGGTAGGGTTGAATTGTTTTGTAATATTATTATAATGAATATGGATTTTTTTATATATGTAATTGTTTTGAAATTTATGGTGTTTCTAGAAATTTTCATAATGATGTATTAATGGTTTTTTCATGTAGTTTTTTCTTGATGTTAAAATATTCATCCTCAGAGACGTCCTATATAACTTTGGGAATTGGATGTATAGAGTTATTTGACACTAATTGATTAGAGACTAGTATAATTTGTGGATTAGGCTATCCAAGATTTGGTTTACGGAGAAGACTCATGTCATTTTCATGTTGGATAAGCTAAAATAAGTCTAGGAATAGGAAAATCTCAATATTTTACCAAGAATAAACCTTCCAACTTTTAGGGAATCAGGGATCTCCATGAAGAAAACGAATGGCTTGAGAAGATCAAGAGGATATTTGGGGTTCGGGAAAATCCTAAGGTAGTGAAGATAAAATTATCATCATTATTATTGGATGTTATTTTTTGGAGTTGGTGGAACATAGTGGATCAGGATAGAAAGCAAATGCAGTTGGGTTGGAAGGATTTATTGTTCATATTCAACAAGTGATATTTTCATGAGACTATGGCCTTTCGTATGACCTAAGTGTTTCTTAATTTCCATCAATGGGATTTGATCATGTTAGTGTTTGAAAACCATTTGGTTGAGTGGGTCTAATACTAAGGTTGTTTTACATGCATTTATGGTAGATATCAACCCTGTTGAAAATTTTTATTTCTATGGAGTAGTATCAAAAGAGGCCCAGAGTAGTGGTAATTCAATTTGAGAAGAATAAGATGCAGGAAGATTAGGAGAATAAGGAAGGTGATAGTTCCGGCCATCATTCATTACTATCTTCATTAGTGAATTTAGAAAATATATTTGTTCTCTTCTCTGAGTGTGAGAAAGTGGTGCATATGAAGCTTGTGTGATCATCTAAACTGATACCTTTTAATCTATGTTTATATATGGGGTTCATGTAGTGGTTTTTGATAGCCACATATCTTTACTGGGGTTTTGAAGCTTCCTCATCATTCGTAAAAATGTCATCTCAGTCAGATCTATCCAATATGGGGAGTTCTCTATTTTGTGGTCATGGAAACAGGGCTAGATATTATTCTTTTCAATGTCTTCTGAATGTAGATTTATAGGCCAGTGGTCATTCATTGGTTCATGTTGGTAGGAGGCATATTCATGTTTTGTACCATGAATTAGTGTAATTGGAGGCAGGGATTAAGGTTGTTTGAGGTATGATTCATATTGCATCATCCATGGATTCTATTATATTTTATTTGTGTGCTTATGTTTTTTTATTTCTACCCATGTTTTCAATTTTTAAAATTTTACATCTGATCTCTTCTAATATGTGATGGAGTTGGTGATTCTTCTCAGCAAGAAGTGGGAGAAAGGATTCAGGTGTCTATCTTGTGAATTCAACATATAAGGGGTTTAATTGGAATTTAATTTTATGGTTTTATTGATAGACCTCTTTTATGTGATCATTCTTAATAATTGGATGGTTTTTTCCATGGGGATATCAATTTTTATTGTTAAAGAGTTATTTTCTGCACATGATGGGAGTACCTATGTTTTCTTGGGTGAATTACATCCTCAGTAAAGATGTAATGGTCCTATAATTCTAGAGTTGGGTAGTATTTCTATTCAGATCTCATCCCTCATTTTTATCACTACTAGAAAAACAGGTATTTGTGACGGGTCATTTGCGACGGGATCCCGTCGCAAATGGCTTTTTGCGACGGGGTCCCATCGCAAATGGTCCGTTGTTGAAAACGGTGTTGCAACAATACTTATTTGCGACGGGCCCGTTGCTAAAGCCGTTTTTTGCGACGGGTATTCTTCCCGTCACAAATAGTACTCCATATATTTGTAAAAAACTTTTAAAATAGTTTTTGCGATGGGTCCCGTCGCAAATACCTGTTGCGATGGGTCCCGTCGCAAATACCTGTTGCGACGGGCCCGTCGCAAAAACTATTTTTAAAAACAAATAAAAAACTATTAATAAATTATTTTAATGCATACAATAAAAATACTATTTGCGACGGGCCCGTCACAAATACCTTTTGCGATGGGCCCGTCGCAAAAACTATTTTTTTTTTTTAAAATAAAAAACTATTAATAAATTATTTTAATGTATATAATAATAATACTATTTGCGATGGGCATAGTATCCCGTCGCAAATACAATAAAAAAATAACAAAAAATTATTAATAAATTATTTTAATTAATATAATAATAATCCAATTATAATTCAAAAATAAAAAATAATAAAATATTAATAAATGATTTTAATTAATATAATAATATAATTATAATTCACAAATAAAAATAATAAATTATGTTAATTAATATAATAATAATAGAATTATAATTCAAAAATAAAAAATAATAGAATATTAATAAATGATTTAATTTATATAATAATATTAGAATTATAATTCATAAATAAAAAAAATATTAATAAGTTATTTTAATTAATATAAAATAATAGAATTATTTTACATTCAAATATTAAAATAATTCAAGTGTTATAAAAAAATATAATTAAATTATAATATTATAAAATTTTAATAAATATATAAATTTTAATATTATAAAATATAAATAGTATTATTATTCATATTAATATTGTTATTTAAAAATATAATATTATTAATATTTTATAATGAGACAGAAACTACGAATAGAAAAAAATCATATTTTGATTACACAAATTTTATAACATAAATACAAACCCTAATCTGAAGGAGGGGGAGGTGGGGGATCTGCAGATGGTGGTGGAGGAAACTCCATCCCTAAAGCATGAGTGAGTCAGTGCATGTACTCCATCTGCTCCTGATGATGCTGCTGCCACCGACTTGTCTGCTCCTCGTATAGCTGCTGATGGCGTTGACGCTCCTCCTCATGCTGCTGACGCATCTTCTCCTGCTCCTGTCGGAGACACTCTATCAGTGCAGTCTGAGATCGCAACTGATCCTAATACTGTGTAGTTGAAGAAGATGCACGAGCTCCTCTCGAGCTGGACGCCGACATCGCAGCACTGCCATAATAATCTCCGAGAGTCAGTCGAGAGCCGATACCAACTACCCGGCCCTTCTCGAAGGAATACTAGGTGGCCTGCATCCATGCCGCCTCATCAAACTGACGGCCAGTGGTCTGATCTGATGACTCGGCCTGACTCTCAGGCCGGGCCTGTGACGCTGCGGCCTCATATGACTCATGTAGTTGCAATTTAAAATTAAAATTGTGAATATATTATATGCAGTTAATTTTTAAACTTGAAAACAAATAATACTGACCACGATGTGATGCTGGCGATCACCTCTAAGCTCCCCAGTAGCAGGATCACTATACATCCTCTGATATACGTCGTACTCCGTAATATCGGGGTGCTCGACAGCCTATAAGAATAAAAAATAAATTGTTAATATTTATAGTTATATAAAATATTTATAAATAATGTACGTACCAGATGCTGTCTATGAGTACTGAAAGAACGACTCCCAGCTCGATGAGTCACCTCCTGTCTCCCCCGATTCTTCCTCCCCACCGATGATCTCCTCTGAAAGGTACCACTCAACCAGTGCGCACATAATCCATCCCATACATGGGATGAAATGTACTCGGGTCGGTGTGCTCTACATGACTCATCAAAGTCTGACACTCCTGCTTTCTTCATGGTAGCTTTTCTTAAATTGTGCAAAACCTGACGAAGGCGATCACGCATGGCCACCTCCCATGCCTCGTGGATGGCGTCACGCATGGTATCCTCGATCGGATACCATAAACCCTACAAATAAATCAAAATATCAAGTTAGAAATGAAATAATTTTAAAAATAAAAATTATTTATTTACGTACGTACCAACCAATGGCTGAACATGGCCTGCTGCACATCAATGGGAATCTGCTCCCATGTGGTCCACGGCTGAGAGAAATAGTTTCGCAAAATAGTGCTGCCCTGTCCGACTGCTATATGCTAAAAACTGTAAAAATAATAAAAATTTATTATGTGAATAGATTAATGAAATCTTAGACAAATCCAGAGGTTATCACACAGGTTATCACACCTCTGTGTGCATGGATCAAACCCAAGACGTGGACGTCGCTCGGGGACGGGGTCAGGAATCATCAATCGTGCAAGACCGCGCCCCCTTCGCGTACTCCCTGGAGCGCCTGTAGGCTGAGGGTCATCTTCCAGCAACTCATCCGCATCGAAAGGCAGGTCAGCATCCTCCAACTCACGAAATGTGGCGTCGTCCATCTGAAACAGAAAATGTTAATGTTAGCAAATAATTGATAATTACTATTATATATACATATATACATATTATGATTGTATATAAAGACCATGGAATTCTATCAGTGTTCATCTTCATCATCATCTTTATATATGTCAATGTAATCTTCATATTCCTCCTCAACATCATCGATATCCATTCGAGTTACAGTTGATTCATCTCTTACCATATCAAATTCATATGTGACATTATTAACATCATCGTCATCACCGAATCTTAAATGTGGGGTGTCGTCATCGATACTCATGTCTCTTTGTAAAAAAGATTGATTTTGAGTACTCTCTTGAAAAACATCAATTCTTTGCACATCAGTGAAAGAACATTCACATTTACTAAACTGATTGTCTCGAATTTTGATTTTTATTACACTCCACCAATCAGTCAAGTCTCTTGATGTAGCACAGTACTTTGCGTAATAAACATGATATGCCTATTGAGCCAATAAGAATGGTTCATTTACTGCGAGAACACTTTTACATTTAATATCGATGATTCCATGAGTTGGATGAACACGCACGCCTCTCTCTGTATCCAACCACCGACATTTAAACATGGTTATATAATGTTGTCCAAGATAACAGAGTTCAATGATTTCATCAAGTATGCCATAAAAGTCAACTTTATTTTCTCGATGATGAGATCCTCTCAAGCTAACTCCACTGTTCATTGTTTTTTTCTATTCCCCATATGCATGTGTGTGGAATCGAAATCCATTCACCACATATGCATTATAAGTTTTAAAAAGTTTGGAAGGTGGGTTACTCAATACACACAGCCGTTTGTCAATTTTATCAGCATGTCGAGACACCTGAAAATTTGTGAAATAATTATCAATATAGTAAACTATACATTGAATGAGTTGCTAAAAGATAATGAATTTATGTTACCAGTTTTTGAAACCACTGAGAGAAATTTTTCAGTCGACGTTCTTCGAGAGCAGCTGTTGTAATTTGTGAAATTTGTTTCTTGATATGATTATCATACAACCTATAAAATCCAAAGTTATTTAATGTAACATAAATGATAGAATAAGTGATATAAACACTTACAGTAAAACTGATGTCATCTCCTCACAGTTGAGCAGAACATACGTATAAGCTCTATGATGTTCATCATCTGAAAGCTACCGTTCATAAACTCCACCAAAACCAAGATCTGACTGGTTGAAAATAGATAATTGATTGTCGATTTCATCAATATTCCTCTCGTTCCATCCCATTCGGTTGTGTTTTGAAGGATACTCAGATTCAATATAATGGGAGCAAAAAAAAGATATTTCCTCTTGCAAATAAGCTTCTACTAAAAGATCCTTCAACAGATGCATTGTTACGTACTTTTCTTTTCAATTTTTGCATGCATCTTTCAAATGGGTACATCCATCGAAACTGTACTGGACCTCCACATTTGGCTTCATATGGAAAATGTAACATCAAATGTTCCATTGAGTCGAAGAAAGATGGCAGAAATATTTTTTCCAGTTTACATATAATTACAACAACATATTTTTCAAGTTTTCCTAGAGCATCATAATCTGTCGTAGCCACACAAATTTCCCGAAAAAATGAGACATGTCTGTTATGGAATCCCAAATCACAGAATTCAACAGACCTCTTAATCCAATGGGTAGAAGTCTCTCCATTATAACATGACAATCATGACTTTTTAATCCAGTAATATTACCATTCATTACACATCTACCCAAATTGGAAGCACAGCCATCTGGAAGTCTCAAATCTTCAATCCACTGACAAAATAATAAACGGTTTTCTTTAGACAGTGTATAAGCTGCTTTTGGTTTCAGTAACCTTCTTGTTCTGACATTCTCAAATAGTTCCAATTCTGGACACCTGCAAATTTGGGCAAGATCTAAACGTGCATTTACATTGTCTTTGATCTTTCCCGGCGTATCCAAATCTGTATGAAACAAATTATCAAAACAGTTCTTCTCAATATGCATGACATCTATCAAGTGTAGAACCAACAAATCAGACCAATATGGAAAATCCCAAAATATGCTACGTTTAATCCAATTGTGTTCTTTCCCAAAACCAGAAATTTTCTGTTGGTTTATTGTGGGACCAAAAGTGATGGGAGGTAATGAAAATACAATTGATTTTAACTCCGAACCTGATAGAATTTTTGGAGGTTCATCCCTTTCAACTGTTCCTTTTCTGAAATGAGATCGGTTTCTGCGAAAAGGATGATCAGCTAGAAGAAATCTGCGATGATAGTAAAAATAACAAGGTTTCATTCCATGAATGAGCATAAATGCTTTGTTCTCTCCCACACAGTAAGGACATGATTTCTGACCATGTGTACTCTAGCCAGATAACATCCCATAAGCCGGGAAGTCACTTATTGTCCACATCAATGCTGCTCTCAGTATAAAATTATGTTTCGTTGCAACATCATATGTACTGGCACCAGTACTCCACAATAAATTTAATTCATCAATCAATGGTTTCAAATAAACATCAATATTTTTCTTCGGATGTCCTGGAATTAGTAAAGTCAAAAAGATATATGGCTCCTTCATCAACATCCATGGAGGTAAATTGTACAGAGTTAAAAAAACAAGCCAACATGAATATTGACTACCATAAGATCCAAACGGACAGAAACCATTAGTGGAAAGGCCCAGTCGAACATTTCTAGCTTCTAAAGAAAAGGATGGATGCACTCTATCAAAATGTTTCCATGAATCACCATCGGCTGGATGATTCAAGCTTTTATCGGTTGAAATATTCTCTTTATTCCATGACATCATTGTCATTGTATTCTTAGACATGAATAAATGCTGAAGTCTGGATGTAAGTGGAAAATATCTCAACTATTTTACAGGAATCAAACCAGATTTCCCGTGTTGTCCTTCTTTATATCTCAGTTGCCCACATGTGGGACAACTATCCAACGACTCATTTTCCCCAGAATATAAAATGCAGTGATTTGAACATCCATGAATCTTCTGAAAAGTAAGTCCCAAATTTCGAACCATCCTCTTACTCTCATAGTAATTTGTAGGTAAAACATTTCCTTCGGGTAACAGTGTTTTAAGAAAAGAAATTATCTGGTCAAAACAGGTGTTTTACATTCCGTTATCTGATTTGATAGCCAAAAATTTTGCAACTGCTTCTGATTTGCTCATCTTGCAGCCAGGATATAATGCATCCTCAGCAGACTTCAACAACTCATAAAATTCTGACGGTGCCAACTCAGGATTTGAAGCTATATCAGTCGGAGTTTTTGTATGTTGAACAGATGAACCTGTAACATCATGTACTAAATCTTGAAACCGGGATGGATCCAGAATCAAGTTGGTATCACCTGCTCTGGAACTACGTTCACCGTGTTGATACCAATAAACATAATTTGGTTGAAAACCAAAACGCAAGAGATGTTCTCCCACTTTGTCAAACGTGTCAAACGTTCTCAATGCACATTTTCTGCAAGGGCATTTTATTTTGCCTTCTGAAACAAATTCTGGATTTGATGCCACAAATGATAAAAAAGTCTCCACACCCTCTACATATACTGGATTTAAACTAGAACCGTTTGGATTTCTACGTTGATTTATCCATATACGGTCACCTAATAATGATTATTGACGACCTCTTTGTTCCATATTTCTCTATAAAATATAAAAGCATTACTGGTTTTGAATAATTTGTTAGAAAAAACACTTAAGCTAGGATAATTATAGAGTTTAGATCATACACGATTGACGCAAACTTTTTATTGAGATAGACCTAAAAATTGACCCTTTAAGAATTAAATATGTTGAGAATAAAGCAAAACATGTTACAAATATTGATAATTTTAATATTATATAAATTTTTTATTATTTTCATAGTACTAATATTATTGGTAATTAATACTAATTATTGGTAATTATTACTAATTATTGGTAATTATTGGTAATTATTGGTAATTATTGGTAATTATTACTAATTATTGGTAATTATTACTAATTATTGGTAATTATTACTAATTATTGTTAATACTAATTATTGGTAATTATTACTAATTATTGGTAATTATTACTAATTATTGTTAATTAATACTAATTATTGGTAATTATTACTAATTATTGGTAATTATTAATAATTAATACTAATTATTGGTAATTATTGGTAATTATTGGTAATTATTGGTAATTATTGGTAAGTATTGGTAATTATTACTAATTATTGGTAATTATTACTAATTACTCATAATTATTACAAATTATTGTTAATTATTACTAATTATTGTTAATTATTACGAATTATTGGTAATTATTGGTAACTCTAACTAATTATTACTAATTATTACTAATTATTGGTAATTATTACTAATTATTCGTAATTATTATTAATTATTACTAATTATTCCTAATTATTGTTAATTATTACTAATTATTGGTAATTAGTACTAATTATTACTGATTATTACTAATTATTACTAATTATTGGTAATTATTACTAATTATTTGTAATTATTGGTAATTGTTGGTAATTATTGGTACTTATTACTAATTAATACTAATTATTGGTAATTATTGATAATTATTACTAATTATTGATAATTATTACTAATTATTGGTAATTATTATTAATTATTACTAATTATTACAAATTATTACTAATTATTACTAATTATTACTAATTATTGGTAATTATTACTAATTATTACTAATTATTACTAATTATTACTAATTATTACTAATTATTACTAAGTATTACTAATTATTACTAATTATTGGTAATTATTACTAATTATTACCAATTATTGGTAATTATTGGCAAGTAATACTATTTATTGGTAATTATTACTAATTATTTGTAATTGTTGGTAATTATTACTAATTATTACTAATTATTACTAATTATTGGTAATTATTACTAATTATTCATAATTATTATTAATTATTACTAATTATTCCTAATTATTGTTAATTATTACTAATTATTACTAATTATTGGTAATTAGTACTAATTATTACTAATTATTACTAATTATTACAAATTATTGGTAATTATTACTAATTATTACTAATTATTACTAATTATTGGTAATTATTGGTAATTATTGGTAATTATTGGTAATTATTACTAATTAATACTAATTATTGGTAATTATTGGTAATTATTACTAATTAATGATAATTATTACTAATTATTGGTAATTATTATTAATTATTACTAATTATTACTAATTATTACTAATTATTACTAATTATTGGTAATTTTTACTAATTATTACTAATTATTACTAATTATTGGTAATTATTACGAATTATTACCAATTATTGGTAATTATTGGTAATTAATACTAATTATTGGTAATTATTACTAATTATTGGTAATTATTGGTAATTATTGGTAATTATTACTAAGTATTGGTAATTATTACTAATTATTGGTAATTATTACTAATTATTGTTAATTATTACTAATTATTGTTAATTGTTTCGGATTATTGGTAATTATTACTAAGTATTACTAATTATTACTAATTATTACTAATCATTACTTATTATTACTAATTATTGGTAATTATTACTAATTATTGGTAATTATTACTAATTATTGGTAATTATTACTAATTATTGGTAACTATTACTAATTATTACTAATTATTGGTAATTAGTACTAATTATTGGTAATTATTAGTAATTAGTACTAATTAATGGTAATTATTACTAATTATTGGTAGTTATTACTAATTATTGGTTGTTATTACTAATTATTTGTAATTATTACTAATTATTGGTAATCATTACTAATTATTCCTAATTATTACTAATTATTAATAATTATTACTAATTATTACTAATTATTACTAATTATTGGTAATTATTACTAATTATGGGTAATTATTACTAATTATTACCAATTATTACTAATTATTACCAATTATTACTAATTATAACCAATTATTGGTAATTATTGGTAATTAATACTAATTATTGGTAATTATTACTAATTATTAGTAATTATTGATAATTATTGGTAATTATTGGTAATTATTGGTAATTATTGGTAATTATTGGTAATTATTACTAATTATTGGTAATTATTACTAATTATTGTTAATTATTACTAATTATTGTTAATTATTACTAATTATTACGAATTATTACTAATTATTACGAATTATTACTAATTATTGGTAATTATTACTAATTATTGGTAATTATTATTAATTATTGGTAATTATTACTAATTATTGGTAATTATTACTAATTATTGGTAATTATTACGAATTATTGGTAATTATTCCTAATTATTGTTAATTATTACTAATTATTGGTAATTAGTACGAATTATTATTAATTATTACTAATTATTACTAATTATTGATAATTATTACTAATTATTATTAATTATTACTAATTATTGGTAATTATTACTAATTATTACTAATTATTACTAATTATTACTAATTATTACTAATTATTGGTAATTATTACTAATTATTACTAATTATTGGTAATTATTGGTAATTATTGATAATTATTGGTAATTATTACTAATTATTCCTAATTATTCCTAATAATTCCTAATTATTCCTAATTATTACTAATTATTACTAATTATTACTAATTATTACTAATTATTACTAATTATTGGTAATTATTGGTAATTATTGGTAATTATTGGTAATTATTCCTAATTATTACTAATTAGTGGTAATTATTAGTAATTATTTCTAATTATTGATAATTATTAATAATTATTACTAATTATTGATAATTATTAATAATTATTACTTATTATTGGTAATTATTACTAATTATTGGTAAGTATTACTAATTATTGGTAATTATTACAAATTATTGGTAATTATTACTAATTATTGGTAATTATTACTAATTATTGGTAATTATTACTACTTATTGGTAATTATTACTAATTATTGGTAATTATTACTAATTATTGGTAATTATTACTAATTATTGGTAATTATTCCTAATTATTGATAATTATTGGTAATTATTCTAATTATTAGTAATTAAATAAATAATTACCAATAATTAGTAATAATTACCAATAATTACGAATAATAACATTATTAATATATTTTATTATTAATATTAAAATAATATAATTTTTTAATTTATATACAATTCTCCTTTCATCTGTGTGTTTTCTATCTCCACATAAAAATAATACATGTGGAGACAGCAAACACACAGATGAAAAGAGAATTGTATATATATAAAAAATTATATTATTTTAATATTAATAATAAAATATACTAATAATATAATAATGTTATTATTCCTAATTATTAATATTTATTACTAATTATTAATATTTATTCTTAATTATTAAAAATTATTACTAATTATTCCTAATTACTATTAACTATGAACAATACTAATAATTTAAATTTATTAAGTAACAAAACAATGTAAACATAATTAAATTACAACTAATTAAGAATAATTAAAACTAATAAAAAATTAAAAATAAATATTAAATTAAAATGAACATAAATACCTTGAAAATTGATCTGCTCTGATCGTTCTTCAAAACTTTAATATCAACTCCGAAAGAAAAAATTAAACTTGAGAAAAACTGAACTTTAAAAATAAAACTTTGAGAGAAAAAGAAGATGGAGTTTGAGAATGATTTGAAAAAAACGGATGGGGGTATTTATAGGTTAGATTATTTGCGACGGGTCCATTTGCGACGGGATTCCCGTCGCAAATAGTATTATTTGCGACGGTACCCGTCGCAAATACCTTAGCCATCATTTAATACGGTCAACAGTTAAATAGTTATTTGCGACGGGTCCCGTCACAAATAACCACCTGCCGACATACTATTTGCGACGGGGAAGTATTCCCGTCGCAAATACCTTTTACCGCCGCCGGTTATTTGCGACGGGAATATTCCCCCGTCGCAAATATGTTTCCCGCGATTTGGCGCGCAACGCGCGCCAATTCTTTTGCGACGGGTAAAGCAATCCCGTCGCAAAAGGCTACTTATTTGCGACGGGCAAATACCCCCGTCGCAAATAAGTTTTTAACGGGGCTATTTGCGACAGGATTTATTCCCGTCGCAAATAACCCGTCGCACATACCCATTTTTTCCGTAGTGTATTGATGATGGTTGTGTTCCTGAGGGTGGATTACCTCATATAGTGGATGAGTTCCCAAAGGTATTTCTAGATGAATTTTTAGGTTGTTCCTTGGAGAAGTATTAAGAATTGACCATTTATTTATCCTCGTGGATACATCTAATATCTCTTCCATTATACTATATAGCCCCCACCGATTTGAGGTAATTCAATATAGATTTGGACGATATGAAATCCAAAGGATTCATTTTACCTAGTGTCTCATCTTGGGCCTTCGTAGTTTTATTTGTGAATAAGGACAATGGATTTATCTAGTTCTGTATTGATTAATGGTATATATATATATAAGGTGATGATTAAGAATTAATTACCTTTTTCTCAAATTTTTTAACTTTTAAATCAGATCAAGGGGTTGAGGTGGTTCACTTAGATCGAATTGTGTTTTGTGTATCATGAGGACAGATTAAGAGTGGAAGATTTTCCTAAGATGGCTTTCCAAATCAATTATGAATATTTTGAGTATCTTTTCATTCCATTATGTTAATGAAATTTCAAATAGACATTATGGAACTTATGAACTAGGTGGTCCATCAGTATCATAAAACAAATTTGATGGTTTTGTGAACAAAATAATAGTATACTCAGGAACCAAGGTATATAATGATCAACACTTGAGTATTATGATGAAAACACTTTTAGACCATCTCTTCTTCAACATGTTTTCGAGGTGCACCTTATGGATCTCGGAGGTGTTGTTTTTGGGTCATGTGATCACGGAAGGAGGTGTTTTCGTGGACCCTGAGAAGATCTGTACCGTGATTTCTTGGGAGCAGACAAAGATTGTTTTCAAGATCAGAATATTTGTGGGCCTACCTAGGTATTACATCTGGCTCATTAAATATATATCTTGGATTTATTCTACCATGAAAATTCATACCTGAATAGTCATCAAGTATGAATGGATTTCAGATTACAAAGACACTTTTAAATAGCTTGGGCACCTATTCACCAAGACCCTTGTTTTGATCATTCCAGAATATTTAGAGGGATATAGGATCTATTGGTATGCCATAGGTATGTGTCTTGGGTGTGTGATGATGCATGAAGAGAATGTTCTATCATATTGTTCTAACCAAATCTGACCACATGAATATGTTACCCATCCAACAACCAAGAATTTGAGGTAGTAATTCATTCATTATAGAGGTAGAATCATTATCTTTTTAGGGATAATTTTATAATCGCTCTGATCAAAAGAGAATGTCTTATGTATTCTCCCATAATAATTTGAATCTAAGTTTGTTCCATTCGGTTGAATGCCTTTTAGAGATCGATTATAAAACCATTTTCACCCCCATAAGGTGTTATTTCATAGTATATTATTTTAGTAATATGATTCCAGTGTAAGAATTAAAGGGGACCAGTAATGGGTGTAACATTATAGGGTTTTCCCCAATTGTACCTGGTGGTCATGGAGCATACTGGAGGTGCATTAATGGGAACTTTTCAGCTAACACCTTATCTTATGGAGTTGATTCAACAAGACAAACTATGTGATGATTTTTTCCAGAATTCTATGATGTTAATAAATTATGGGTAGGTACCTTGGGAATAGTCATTATCTCTTGAGAAATTTCTTTTCTATGTGATTTTTTTAGACATTGTCACTATAGACAGTGGTGATGTTGGATATCGACCAGTCTCATTGGATCATTCATCCTAGTACCACCATGATTTTGTAGGACATGCTTCATTAGTTCTTATGTCCGAGTATGATATGGTATACAACTCATTTTTTATCTCAGTTCCATGCATGTAAACATGTTAAAGGATAGCACAAAAGACCCTTTAATTTTCTATATCGATTAGACATTACTACATGGAAGTGGGATTAGGTCACCATAGATTTTATTATTGTGTTACCTTATACATCTTGGGTATAGAACATGATTTTGGTGGTGATTGAAATTCTGAAAAAATGGCCCATGTAATTCTGATAAAGCATTTATCCAAAGATGAGGAATTAGTTTGGTTTTATGTTTATGAGGTTAGTGAGGCTTCATGGAGTTCAGTTGGATATCGTTTCAAATTGGAACCCCTCATTTCACTATACGGTTTTAGGAAGGCCTTCAAAAGGTAGTGGGTTCATATGTCAACTTATGTATGATATAAAATCCTCAAGATGATGGTAAAAGAGTACAGGTTAATTATATTTTGGAAGTCATGATCCAGGCATGTGTGTTGGATTTTGGAGGCTCACAGGATATCCCTTTGGGGTTGCTCAATATTTCCTATAATAACTGCTAGAAATAATAGATAAGAATGCATCCCATTGAGAAACATTGTGGTAAATAATGATGGTTTCCTCTTTGTTGGGTAGAAGTTGATGAGAACTCAATATTGGTACCATGTCTCTTTTAGGAGACGTCTGATAATGGTCATTTGATCAGGAACTAATTGATGATTTTACAATGTTACCCCATTTTTTATGTCGATCAGCGGTGCCGAGCATATGAATTATCAGTGGGTGATAATGTGTTTTTTAATGTTTCCTAATTTTAGTCACTATTATCTTGGTATACAAGGGAATATAAATCCATGTTATTTTGGATCATTAAATACTACTGAGTGATTTGGTAATGTGGCATTCCTATAGTGACCTAGGATTAATATATATATGGATATTATTTTATATTAGTGGAATATTTAGCACATTACATAAATAAATTTCCAAGGACTGTAACATATTTAGGTCTTTGGAAACATGGAAACATAATCTTCTATCATATAGAATGATCATTAATATATCCCTTAAAGATATTTCACTTTATTACTCCAACAAAAAACTATTCTTCATAACATGGGTAAATAAAACATAAGAAAGCGTGACCTCAGATTATTAATAAGGGTAAGTAAATGAGATATGCAATAATACAATGAGTATAATCATATGATAACAAAAAAATAACATTTAAATATCATAACCAACATATGAAATATCATAATCATGAGTCGTGGAAAAAATATCAAATATGCACAAGACTTGAATCATAAGGGAATCGGGAAACAAATCTATGAGGGAATAACATAAAATTATACATGGAGTTTTTTTGGACATATAAACCTATAAAATGATTTCAATAGTATTCATGGATTACTAACAAGGGCCTATTAGTGAAAAGGTGAATTACCATACCATTTTCACTCCTCGTTCCATCCCTGATGTTTTTTTGAACTGGGTCCACTCCCTATTCCAACCCTGAATTACTGAAATGAGTTCTCTCCTTGTTTTATACATATCAAACTGAAATGAGTTCACACCTCATTTCATCCCTATCATACTAAATTGAGTTTAGTACTCATTTCATCCCTATCATATAGAACCAAGTTCACTCATCATTCGAGCCATATTATACTGAACTATTTTTACTCCTCATTCTAGTCATGTCATAATTAACATAGTTCACCCATTATTCTATTCTTGACATATTGTACCATGTTTACTCATCGTTTGAGACTAATAATATTGAACCTTGTTCACTCCTCATTCCAACCCTTTTGTAAGAATAGGATACAAATAATTACCCAATTTCATGGAATTATACATAGTCCCCACCAATCAAATAATAAAATAATTTCCCCATACCAACAATGTAATAAAAAGTTCATCAAATCATGACCCGTTAAAACTAATGTGTTCCATAAATATCATATCATAACTCATAAAATAAAATTAATATTATAAACCCTTCATACTATCATAACTTTTGGATAATAGACATACTTCAAAATAATTTACCCATATAATAACCCATGAAGATATTTGTGTTTTAAAATAATTTTATCATTGTATAACTCATGGAAAAGAAATCGGTCTCATAAAAAAATTCATTGAATGAAGAAACTTGGGAAATTTTAGTAATTATACCAATAGATCATAACATGATTAAATCATAAAATATGTCAAAGGATTTTATCCAAGGTGTAAAATAAATTTTAATAATACAGAAAAACATTTTTTGAGAATATAATCTATAAAAATTTCAATTTTTCTCAAACCAATTTGAAACATTAGAATAATAATTCTCATGAAATAATAATATTAATGAATCATTTAATATCACAAAAAGAATTTTAATCATGATATAACAAGTCAAAGTGTATTATATAAACCTCATAAAAGACTATAGGGGCATAACATAACTTATGTCTTAAATAATGAAAATTGGGATGAAATTAAATTACATATTCGACAATATTTGAACTGTAACACCCATAAAAGATAGATCATAAAATTGAAATGTAAATACCACTAAATATAAGAATAATAATAATATAATACATTCATGGTAAGTATATATATTTCAAAAAATTAATAAGTGGTGAATAATTCATTAGTCTTGCGGAAATAAAAGTGAGACTAGAAATACCTATACTATATTATTAAATTTTAAATTTTGATCCCCATGATAGAAAAAAATCAATTTAAACATATAATATCATGAAATTAAGGAAATTAATTGTATAACATGTCATAGGTCAGTATCTGCACCAGAAAACAAGAATAAGTATTGAATATTGCATATATATCAATGAAATAAAAGTGAGATGATAAATCACGTACCCTAAGTCTTTCATTTCATGGTACATGTTCAATACTAATGTATAAAAATTATAAGTTTATTATCAATAAACCTAATTAACTTATTTATATATTTCACACCATACATGATTTTTTATTGACCTTATATTTCAATTTATTAACAATTTCATATTAATGTTACGTTTTGGGTATTAATCACTTTGTTTTTCATGTACGTTTTGAAATGTTATACTTGGTCCTCTAACTTATTTCATGATTGACATATTTCAATAATTTTAAAAATGATAATAATATTATATATATTCAGTATATAATTTTTTTAATAATATATAAATGGTACAAATATGAAATGGAATACAACATTGATTGAGACGATAGCTCATATGTCTGCATGAACATTATTTCTATTTTCTTGTCGCATATAAAGAATGAATGAAAGTTACATATATGTATATATACTTTATATAATTATAGTATAATAATTATTTAATATATATCATATATGTTCTCTAAACCCGTCTTTAATTCATTCCATGTAATGGGTGAAGGGATCTCATCGCTTTGAGAAGGCGGTAGTCCACACATCCACAGACAAAGCTGTCATATTTACAAAAAATGGAAAGCTTGAATTTATGTGATATATATTAATTTAACAAGTATATATATGTCATAAATATCATATATATAATATAAAATATATTTTTTATAATAATTCATAACCATGAGAAGAGGTGAGGGAAAAATTAATGACCTCGTTTCGTATAGCGGTAGACAATTGTACACACAAACAGTAAATTCATTATACATTTTATGAATGTATTCATAGGTTTAGTTCAAGAAAATTGAATAAAAACATATCATTATAATGAGGATACAAATTTTATTATATAATAATTTATTGAGAGTAATTGAATGGGTGGATAAAGAAATAAACCTCAATACACATTAAATAACGTAAACTCTTTGTTCTTTTACTTCTTTACAATTACACCAAAAGAAATATTTGGTTGGATTTTAACCCAACCTGATGATTATAGGATGATATTATGGAATTTTGGAGATTATTTGGGCAGATTTGGATATTCAATAGTTTCATTACACGTGTCAATAAGGGGAAAGTGAGTGCCCTTTTGTAGAGGATGGGGAGTGGAATTTTTGTAAATAACAAAAGGTAAAAACTATTGGAAGGATTTAATTTACTCATGTTCTTCTAAAATGGTTTTTTGGAATAAATGTTAAATAATTTATACATAATCTTCCACCACAAAAAAATAAGTTCATTTTAAAAAAAAAATTCTTAACATATATGTTTCCCCAATTTTGTCATTTTAGTTTTTATTAAAGTAACTAGTTTTCCAACATAATTGATTTAACCATTAAGAAAATATTAAAGTGATATTTAGTATAAAATATAAATAAAAATAATTGAAATTATTATATCTATTTTAATAAAACATCCCACGTGTGTTGGAAATTATTTTTAAAATGTGTTTCAGTTACCCGCAAAAAAAGTACTTTATACCGAACTCTGCTAATAATTTTTTACTATTTAATGTTCAATATGTTTGTTATAAATTATAAATTAGATCATAATTAAAAACAATTTTATATTTACTATTATTTAAAAATATTTTTTATGAATTTTTTTTATGAATATTTTTTTTAGTAATTCATAATCCTTTTTCTAATATATTATTTATTTTTGTTAACTATTAATTAAATAATTGCCATATTTGGCATTCCGTAATCAGAGAATCTTACTAATTTGTCTCCAAAAGTGAAATATAGAGTATTATGATGAAAAAAAATTACTTCACCTTTACAAATAATGTGTACAACCGATCAAATGGGGGTTTTTCTCCATATCTCAATGTTTTATAAATGAAAAAGGTAATAAAGGTTCCTTTTTTGTCATTTTTTACTAACATAACAGACTATATTTTTAAATTTCATGGAATAATATCTTAAAGTCAAATAAAAATTGATCCTAAGATGGATAAGGTCGAAATATTTACATCCATTTGGTATTGTAGAAGTGTTGGGTCATTTATACTCCTTATATTCTACGTTTAATTGTTGAATAATCTTGTTTATACCATAATCATTTTTATTAATTTTGACTGTTTTAACTAATCATTTCACAAAAAAATTAAGGTCATCTTATTATAACAATATTTTCATAATAAATCCAAATATGAATAAACTTTTTTTCAAAATATATACTATGAAGTGGCTAACATTAATTTAAAATTTATCACGTAGATGTTACGAGACACTAAGTTCTGAAGGATAAATTTTTAAAAGATAGATATTATTTAAAATATGGTTGCACTGTGAAATCATTTCAAATTAACTAAATTGGATTTATTGATGTCAAATTTACCTAAATGTAAAGATAAAAATAAAATATCATTTATATATATAAATAAATTAAATAAAAAATTAATTTTAAATTAAAATTCATTATTTTCACTATTCATTCAAATATAAAAAATTTCTGAAAAATCTCAAAACCTCACAGTAGGATAATTTTTACATTATTAATACAATAATTATTTCAATTTTATGTAATTTAATTTCTAAATTTATCTTAAATAATTTTTTTTATTATAAGCGAAGAACATAAAAAGTAGGTCAGTTGAGAAAATATTATTTATTTTTCAAAAACATATGTAGCTGACTGAAAATTATATGTTTGTTTATAAATTTTTTTTTATCTATATGAAACCATTAAAATTAATATTTAAATAATATGTATTTATATTCATCTTTATATTTTTAGCATGTATGTTATAACCACCTTGTATAAAATAATCCAATGTACTTTTGTAGAATGTGTGTTGTGTATAACACAAGTTAAGTCGATGATGTGTGTAGTGAATTCTTTACTTTTTTTAGAATATAATGAATGTTTATTTTTTTAGAATATAATAAAAGAAATTATATATATTTAACTTATACAAAAAATAATAATTCATAAAAATTTGGGGTGTTGCGTTCTACCCCCTTAAAAAAAATTTCTCATAATTGGTTTAGATTATCAAAGGATTAATACAGTGAATATTCATTACGTATAAAACCAAATCATGAAAATGAACACTATTAATTCCTCAAAAAATTAAACTTTCATGCATAAAACATACCCAATGTGAATCATAACTATGTTTCCAAATATGAAATCAATTATTGGAAATTGAAAACATGTACATGGAAGATAAACATAAATATCATGTTCTGATAGAGAGTGATAGATAACGTATTCCAAATAAATTTAATGTTAAATAATCCACAAAATGATTTGGATTGAAATTGTTCTTTGATG
This sequence comes from Viscum album, assembly GCA_963277665.1. Classification (NCBI taxonomy): domain Eukaryota; kingdom Viridiplantae; phylum Streptophyta; class Magnoliopsida; order Santalales; family Viscaceae; genus Viscum; species Viscum album. The sequence continues at coordinate 671,177,729 of OY728157.1, read as the reverse complement.
TCATCAAAAATAAGATTATTATTAATACGTTTTATTTCATGTCCATTTTCCAAAGTTGACTAATTTTCACAAGAAGATATACTAACATGATTTCATTCAATTTTATTTTCAGAATATTAGCATTTCATTCAGTCATGACCAATTTTCTCTTTACATCTCACAGTAATAATAAAGGTGATTAGTTCTTTCTAGGAGAATTATCAAATAATGAGATCCAAAAATAGAATGATACGACATTCCATCTATATTTTTCATAACAAAATTTTCATAATAGATAATATAATTAGCAAAAATCATTAAATAGTTAGATAATAAAATAAATCTCTAAAGACTCTTCTGATGTTTAACATTAAATTTCTAGAAATGGTTACCATTATAACCATTCCTAAATATTAATGTTTATAAATATTGAATTAAGGTCACTAAAATTATTTTATCATTGATCCCCTATATATCATTAACTTGAACTTGGTTTTAATATTGAAAAAAATGTTAATATCTTTTCATGTATTCTAATGAAACGTGGTAATAACCTGAATTAACCTAAACCCTTATCATAAACATGGATGATCCCCTATTTTATAGATTTTTATTTCTATTACAAAAATTCATAAAAATTGGTAAAATTCATCCATGATAACATAGATCACTCTCTCAAAAAATCATGTATCGAACATGAGGTCATAAATACTATCCAATTTACATTATCCATCCCATAATATAATTTCCCATATAAAATATTATTTTATCATCCATGGGAACATGTTAAGGTATTCCTTCCCTTAATTTAACATTTCCATTAAATCAATTTTCTAATCCATCAGTATCATCTAACACATTCATTAAAATATTTAACAGAAATCATCGGTAAAAAATCTATTTATTCTTCCTGATTTATATAAAATAATATTTGAATTCCAAAAAATATACACGTTAATCGTCTAAATTTATTCCTAAATCATTAATCATGGCTCATTATCTTATAAATTAATACCCCTTTCATAGAATATGAAATATGAATATGGGATTAAGGTTCCTTAACCCAAATAGAATCATTCTTCTTATGTTAAATGTTTAAAATATTATTATAATATCCCATAACATTCACATTTAATTTTCAACCTCTTTATATTCAGTAGTATAACCAATACTCATACCACATTCATGATTCTCTTCCTAAAATTTCTAGGCATGCCATCTATTTGTATGATACCAATACATGACACATCTAAAACATTGAATGTTAACCTATATCCTTCTTTCTCTTGTTGTTGAATAAGACAAGAAATCATGGTATGAGAAACACATATCATAATGGAAAACCATATTATAATATAATTTCACTTATAGTATGTATAAATAATTAAACATACTTCATTAATATATGAAATAGTCGATTTAACATAAGTTATTCAAAACCATCCTTCATGATGGTTCATAGAGTGTTTTTTAATTCCCAAATCATATCTCTTGGGAGTTTCAAACAAGGTGTGCAACAAGGACCACTATCATGCACCATTTCCAAGTCGAGTCCAGCTCAATATAGTGTTTTCAGGGATGTTAACACTATATAAATATATTATAAAGCCACATCCATTTGTAGTGTCTAGAAAAGGATATATTTCTTTGAAACAACATTCTCAATCATTTAACCGAATTGTTGACCAATTTCATAAAAATTAACTAATATAAGAGATATCCTTAGATCTAACCGCATATTTATCATTATAAATATCCATTGGGATACAAAAAAAATTTTCCTCCAAGTATCCAATGATTAGATAAAAAATTACATTGATACCAACTGCATTGAACTAGTATTAACATAAATGGATATTACATCATTTTAGTTTAATATACATTAAATTACATAAATATATTCCAAATGACCATAATAGTTTAATTTTTTTTGAAATATGGAAAAATAATGTTCTATATTGGTGAAATATCATCAACATATCCTTTAAAGAATATCCCATTTATTACACCTACTTTAAACCATTCTGCATAACCTTTGGTAGAATACATAAGGAAGGTTGATGGGAGAAATCCTTTAAAGAAACCTCCATGTTTTTTGGGTGTGTTTGTGTTTTTGAAAACTCTATATGATTAAGAATAAGTATTTTTGTTGTTTTCTGAAGTAGGTATTTAATGTGGCATAGTTTCCCTGTGTTTTCCAATTTTTTGGTACTCAAAATCAAGAGTATGGTTTTTGGAAATGAGTAATTCTGTAAAGGATTGTTTGCTGACCACGTAAGAGGTATGTTGAATGGTGGTGGAAAATCATCAAAGGAAGTGTTATACATAGAAATTCTATGCAGACCACAAAGCGTGGTACGTGTACCATATAGGGAAACAGGTTTCTGGGTGGCAAGTAGTTCATGGAAGGATTATCATATGCAGTATGGTTCACCATTTTAAAAAATAATGGATTGATTTGATTTTTGGTGAAGCGTTTCATTCTAAAAATAGATAATCCACTGAAATATTAAGATAGGCGTTATGTGTACTGTGGAGGGAAAATTGATTAACCAGAGAATTAGTCTAGTGTGAAGGCTGTAAATCATCAGAATTTAGTGAATCTTAGATTAATGGATTTTTTTGAATTATCTTACTCTATATAGACATCTAATACCCCCATTACCATAAGTTTAATTTTCATTAGAGAATATATTTTTTCTAGGATAAAATTAGACTATGTCAAATTGAGTTTGTGAGAGATTCCATGAAAAAAATCATCATGATGAGGATTATGTGAAAGTAAAACTGGTCTGCGATGTCCGTTCACAGAAGTGTTTTTTGGGTACTATAGAACAAAAACGAATAAGGATCTTTATAGAAGAGGTGGTCTATAGGAAATCAAAAGGTCTATAGAGGAGAGTTATTCTATAGAAGATGAACTCATCCACAAAGTAAGAATATTTTGTGGGTGAAGGGTTGGTCCTCATAGGAAGAAGTCATCTATGAAGGAGATACAGTATGAGGAAGCATTTGTAGTCAGAAGAAGAGAGGTGGTCTGAAATTCATACACACTACGTGGTGCATCATATTTCATAGAGAACATAAGTTCTCCATGAAGTTACTTAAATAGTTTGTGAAATAAATTTCTATTAACAAACAGTACACATAAACATGGATTTCATCTATGGGAGAAAAAGGACTTCAACAGAGAATCAATCCATAATTGACATGCATGATTTCATTAAAAATTATGGGACTATTAGAGATTATATTTTCAATATATTTTACATAAATTTTATTTATTTAATCCTAACCAGCATTTCATTACATGCGAAATTGTATCATTTGTGAAATTTTGTTGTATTTTGAGATAAATTGTAAAAATGCCCTAATTCTGTATTTTTAAAAAAAATTCTCTAGTTGGATGATTTGGGTATATCATTTAAAATATAGATCCAATTCAAATTATTCTTTTTTTAGTAACCCCTGGAATATGTACCAAACATTTGTCAGCAGGATAAAGTTCTAAATCTTCCATCTAATGGCACAAATAAACCATTATTTGGGAAAACTTTGTATGGTTGACTGTATGGATGCCACCTAAATCAAGGAAGTATAACTATGGATACAGGTGTCCAAAGTCTTTAATTCTCATTTGTAATGCAATAGGACTACAAGGTTTAAGTGAATGCTGAGTTTCAATGATAAAGTGGAACATTATGGAACATGTTGAGAAAGTCAAACACATGGAGGATGAGGAGTCCCCTCGAGCAGAACAAGATCCATTGATTAATTAATTCAAAACATTTTCTAAAAGTGTCAAAATATTTTGAAATTTCATAGGGAGATATAGGACACGTTTTAAAACAATAGTTATGAAGACACCTCAGCTTGATTATATAGGGAGGGGGTCCAAATTAGGGGGATAATTCTGAGTTCACATTCTGGACAACACCCTGGCCATACCCTACTCTTATATATTTTTAACTGCTGTTTCATGTTAAGGGGTTTAGGAATAAGGGAGTGACATTTTCTAGAGGCGATATTCTGTAGAATATGAGTTCAATTGAATATAATCAAGACATGAAGGGATAATCTCCATGCGGTGGTGGGAAGTGTAGATTTGAAGATACTTCCCCTTTGAGTTTTGTACTTCAATGTAATCTTATTATATTTTTCTATAAATGGTTTTCTTGAACAATATAGGTCTCTTTTATTTCATTAATTCATATTATTCTATTTTTTTAGTCTATTTATCAATTTATGAATGAAAATAATTTCTATGTTATTTAAACTTCATTGGGTGAGGCATCCCAATTGAGCACAAGTTTAATTAGTATTGATTTCTTGAAGTTCTTTGGGTAATAGAATCACTTTCATAAAAGGATAAACAAAAATATCTGAGGTATTTATATGTTGTCAAAGAAATATGGAAGTTCACTTGGAGTTATTTTAGTGATCATTGAGAAATATAATTTGATAATTCAATTAAACAAGAATGGAGGGAGTATCTGAGGATCGATGTCTTTCCACCACTACCTTATTTTATTGGTTTTCATCAGTCTTATTTGCTAATAATTTCAAATAACTAACATATATTTATAGATGAAATCATATTTTATATCATTTAACATTGCTTATCTTATTTAAAATCACCATTTATAATTCTGAATTTAACAAAAACAAATTCAAAAAGTGATAGTTTGATAACATATCATGCATCCTCATTGTGAGAAAACTATGTGGTCACCACTATGATACATTTTTAGGGGAAATTATTGACTATATTTTCATGAAAAAATCCCAACGTCAATTTGGCGCCATTTCCAGGGAGATTTCCTGTGTTGTTTTTAATTTTATTTCTCAGTATTTTTAACCACTAATGAAGAGTTTTTAAAAAAATAAAAAAATAGATTTTCACAGTGACTACTCTTATGTTAGTCCTGACTATAATGAATATGAGGATCCCTGTCATGATGAATTTTTAAAATTTCAACAAAATAATATTAAAATGAGCCCAAATAATTTACTGATTTAACAAAATATTCACGAAGTAATCAAGCAAATATTAATTCATTCCAATGAATTAAAAGAATTGAAAGAACTGAATGCTAAAAAATATTTTAAAGAACTGGAAAATAACATCCCATCAATTTTTTATGTCGATGAACCTTGAATGGATGTTTTGAAAACTGATTTGGAACCATATTTTTTCGAATTTAATGATGAAATTTTTAGTGATTCACCAACAGATGTGTCTTTTGGAAATCAAATCTCTTTTGAAAAAAATTGGGATGAATTTGTTGAAAGTCAAATTTCATTTGAAGAAACTATTTTTTAAATCGATAATTTATAAACATTACATGAATATTTGGATAAATAGGAAGAGAAACATGATTTGTTAATTTTTGAAGAGGATATTGAAGAACCATAGTTGCTTCCCACATTCATTGTCACTGTTTTTTGACTCGTAGAAAGAGTTGGAACCTGAGAATCCACAAGGAGTTGTCTAAAGTATTGATCCATATTTTCCTAATTATATTGATAATAATTTTCTAAGTGATTATCCCTATGTATATTTACATCATGTTTCTTTTGAGTGGATTTATTTTTTAGATGATGAGGGGTTCAGGCCAGAAATTGAGGAAATGATAGTGTGCATGTTTCAACCACTAGTGGAGGCCTTTTGTGAGGATAATATCATAGGAAGTTTATTTTACATTTTGTTCCCACTTCCACTATATTATAAAAACGTAAAATTCATGTAGGGAAAGCAGAAGAAATTTTTTTTTGGGAGCTTCTATAAGATGTGTGAGCTGAAGAAGATTGGAGAGATTCCATTTTGGTGATTCATGAGGAAAAACTTTCTCCCACCTTCAGATTGGGGTTGACCAGCTAGAACAGCCCAAATATGGGCCGTGAAATCCTATAATCTACTTAAGGTGTTCATAGCAGGGCTCTTTTCCCTTCACTTTATTTATTTTATTTTTCTTTACTTTCATTGCATAAAAATGATACTCTGTTTTTTTTTATTTTTCATTTAGGTTTCCCTGCTGTAGGTTTTAGAAGGCTAGATCAATGCTATTAGTATTAAATAAAAAACATGTCAAGACTTTCCTCCCCACTTGTTTTCATCATGTCTTATATTTTTTATTTTCATTTCTTAAATAATCCATGCACAATGTAAACATTGTACAAAATAACTGTGGGGGTAGTATCATCCTTAGTAGAATATGATTTTTTCTGTGTTTTTAAATTTTGTTTGTTTTATTTAAAATTTTGAAAAACAACTTGTGAGATTACATGATGATCATTGTAATTTTTGAAAACCCTTTCAATGAGTGAACCAATTAATCCCTTCAATCTGGTTATAAATGAATGCTGAAAAGACATAGTTTCAAGTTCAAAAATTTGTAATATTTAATGAAATGATTGTTGAATTTTAAATTCCATGCCATGAATGTTGTTGAATATTAAAAATCAATTACCTATGAGGATTCTGAACCAATTTTTTATCTTCTTTACATTCACCTATTTTCTTAAGTGAACCAATACATGTTTGTTTAATCCAGAACTTGATCTATTTCTATCAAAATGTTATGGATGAGTTGAGTGTTATTGAAATGATTTAGGAAATATTTTTGTGATTGAATTCCCCTTATTCGTTATTATACTTTTTAGTTTGTCCCACCTTGACCATTTTATCTTTATTGATCCCTTATTGTCCCTATATTGCCTTCTACATAGCCACATTACAAGCCATTCTCCTTTTCTAACCTACTTTGGATATATTAATTCATGATCTAGTTGAACATAAGTGTAGGGAAGATAAATGGGGTTGTGCTACCATGTTGCTTTGGGTGGTGACTCAAACCCAGTAGGGATTTTTTTGCTGTTGAATTTCTTTTTCTCTAGAAGATGTGTCTATTTGGATCATTCAATGGAAGATTGTTGTGCCAATCTGGAGCTCTCAATGAAAAAACAATTTGTTCCCAATATGAAGCATTTGAGAAAAAAAGAATAAAAAGGGAAATGTCACTTTTGCTGCTAAAATATTGATTGAATGTGGTCGAAAATATATTCTTAGAGTTTCTCAAATCCTATTTCTTTTTGACGATAGTAAATAGGATACCACAGGTGATTGGAGAATAGATTCATGAGATTTTTTTCTTAAAAATTGAGCCAAAATTTCCTTCTTCGGCCTCCTAATTTTTGACATTTAAAACCCAACAATCTTTGGCCACCTAAATACCATGAAAATCCCTCATGATGGTCACATTTTCTTGTCTCAAATTGGGTGGAGGTATAGATTTTTTCAAGCCTATGATGATTCTTGCATGTGTTTTGTTGAGAGAATCTTTGTTGAAAATAAATATTTGTGTTGAGAGAATATTTTTGTGAGGTAAGTGTGTTTTGTGAATGAGAGGAGAATAGAATTAGAAATGGATTGAAAGAACTAAATTGACATATTTAGTCATTTTTTATATGGTATGATATCATTTTATTCTTGCTGGTTGATTGGTTATCCTCTTTGGTTTGTGTCTTGAATATGCATTGATTTGGTTTTCATGGTCACTTGTTGAGGAGACCAAGTTCTAAGTGTGGGGGAATTTATAGATATATTATTTTCATATATATTTTATTGACATTTCAATGATTTAATCCTCACCAATGTGTCATTATATACTAAATTGTATCATTTATGGATTTTTTTGTATTTTGAGATAAATTGTGAAAATGCCTTAATTATGGATTTTTAACAGTTTTTCACCAGTTTTATGTTTTGGGAATATCATTTTCAATAGCTATCCAATTAAAATTATTCTATTTTTAGACACCCCCAGAATATGTGCTTCGCATTTTTCAATTGGATCAAGTTCTAAATAATCTATCTAAGGGATCAAATAAACCATCCTTTGGGAAAACATTTTATGGTCGGTTGTGTGGTTCCCACCTAAATCAAGGAAGTATAACACCAGCTACATGTTCCCAAAGTCATTAATTCCAATTGGTAATGAAAGAGGAGTCCAAGGCTTACATTAATTCTGAGTTTCATAGATATAATGGAGCATTATGGCATACATTGAGCAAGTCAAACAAGTTGATGATGAAGAATCAGCTCGGGCAGAATAAGATCTTTTGAGTAATTAATTCATTACTTTTTCTACAAGTGTCAAAATATTTTCTAAATTTTAGAGTGATAGACGACACATTTCTGAACAACATTTACGAAAACACATTAGGTTTATTATGTTGGGAGGAGGTCCAAAATAGAGAAAATGTTCTGGGTTCACATTCTAGAGAGCACCCTCTCCATCCCCTACTCCTATATATTTTCTACTTCTCTTTCATTTCAAGGGGGGTTGGACCTAGGGAGTGAGCTTATATAGAGGATATATGTTGTATTAGAGGAGTTCAATTGATTATATTCTAGAAAGGAAAGGTTAATCACCATGTGGTGTTGGGTAGTAGAGATCTCTAGATTCTTCCCTTTTGAGTTTTTCACTTCATTGTATTCTTATTATATTTTTATAAAAATGGTTTTCATGAATGAGAGAGGTCTCTTTTATTTTATGAATTCACAGTCTTCTATTTTTTTCTAGACTATTTATCAACTTATTAATGTAAAATAATTTCCTTTTTTTAAAACTTCTTTGGGTGAGGTCTCCCCATTGATCACAACAAGTTTAATTAGATTTGATTACTCCAAGGACTTTAGGTCATCTAATCACTGTCATAAGAGGATAAAAACTAGTATTTGAGCTCTCAATATGGTGTCTTGGAAATATGGGTGTTCACATGGAGTTATTTGATTGGTAATTGAGAAAAATAATTTGATAATTCAATTACACAAGTATGGAGGGTGTATCCGAGGTTCAATTTTTGTCCACCAATGCTTCTTTTGTTTGTTTTATTTAGTCTATTTTTCTTTTGATTTCTTATCACTAACGTATATTTATAGTTTAATTAAAAAGTTTCATCAATTAAAATTTTTTATCTCATTTCAAATCCCCATTTATAATTCTAACACTAATAAAAGAAAATTAACAATGTGACAGTTTGTTAAATGATCCTAAAACCTCCTCGTGAGACAGCCTCGTGGTCACCAATGTGCTACATTTTAAGGAAAAATTGTTGACTGGAGTTTCCTGAAAAAACCAGCAGCGTCAATTTGGTGTCGTTTCTAGGGATGTTTCATATGTTTTTTCTGATTTTTTTGGGTATTTTTAACCAAGAATTAAGAGTTTTCAAAAAAACAAAAAAATGGATTTTTTTAGTGACTATTCCTATGTTTGGTTGGACTATAAACAATATGAGGATCCTTATCATGATGAATTTTTGAAATTTCATAAAAATAATCTTGAAAGGAAAAAAATAATTAGGTGATTCAACAAGATATTAAAGAATTAATCAGAAAAATCGGAATTTATTCCAGTTAATTAAAATAATTTAAAGAACTAAATGCTCAAAAAGATCCTCAGGAACAGGAAAATCACATCCCACCAATTTTTGATGTCGATGAACATTGAATGGATGTTTTAAAAACTTATTTGGAACCATATTTTTTCAATTCTAAGGATAAAATTTTTAGTGATTCACCAACATATGTGTCTTTTGGAAATCCAAGCTCTTTTGAAAATAATTTGAATGAATTTGTTGAAAGTCAAATTTTATTTGAAGCCACTATTTTTGAAATTGATAATTTAGATACATTGTATGAATCTTAGGATAAAGAGTAATAGAAACAATATTCATTTATTTTTGTGGAGTATATAGAAGAACCAGTGTTTCTTCCCACATTCAATGTCACGGTTTTTGACTCGTAGAAAGAGATGGATATTAAGAATCCATAGGAAGATTTCATAAATTGGGATCCATATTATCCTGATTATTTTGAAAATAATTTTCTATGTGATTCTCCCAATGAATATTTAGTTCATGTTTGTTCAAAGTAGATTTATTTTTCAGATTATGGGGATGTCAAAGCTCAAATTGGGGAAAGGATGTGTGCCTGTTTCAACAACCAGTGGAGGCCTTCTGTGAGTATAATGTCTTGGGAGGTTTGTCTTACATTTTTTCCCACTTCATCTGTATCATCAAAACATAAAATTTATTCGTGGGATGGTGAATAAATATATTTTTGGGATCTTTTACAAGATTTTTTGGCTTAAGAAGATTGGAGAGATTTCATTTTGGTGGTTCATGAGGAAAAAACATCACCCGCCTTCAGATAGGGGTTCACTTACTAGAACTTCCTGACTAGGGGAAGTGAAACTTGAGTACCTACTTGGGGGTTCATACTAGGGATATTTTCCCTAATCTTTATTAATTTTATTCTTCATTACATTCATTACAAAAAAAGGAAGCTTTGTTTTTTTCTATTTTTCATGTAGGTTTCCCTGCTACAATTTTTAGAAGGCTAGCTCAATGCTGTACAATTAAATAAAAACCAGGTGATGTCTTTCCTTCCCACTTGTTTTTGTCATGTATTTTTTTATTTTCATTTCTCATATAATCTACGCACAATGCAAGCATTGTACAAAATAAGTATGGGGGGAACATGATCCTTCCTAGAATAAGTTTTTTTCTGCGTTTTCAAATTTTTCTTGTTTTATTTAATATTTTGAAAAAAAACATGTGAACATACATAATTATCTTTTTAATATTTGAAAACCATATCAATTAGTGAACCAATTAATCCCTGGAGTCTCTTAATAAATGAATGTTGAGTATACACTATTTCAAGTTCAAAAATATTGAAAATTTAATGAAATGGCCGTTTCATTTTGACATCAATTCCATGAATGCTATCTAATATTCAAAATCACTTCCTTGTGAGGATTCTGAACCAATTCTTCATCTTCTTCACATTCACCAATTTTTGTGAGTGAACCAATCAATGTTTTTCTGAACCAAAAATTGATATATTTTTGTCAAAACATGATGGATGAGTTGACTCTAATTGAAATGATTGAGGAAATTTGTTTGTGATTAAAATCCCCCTTTACATGATTATCCTTTTTATTCTGGCCCACCATGACCATTTTATCCATAATGATCCCTTATTATCCATTTTATTCCTACTAGATAGCCAAATTACATGCCACTTTCCCATTCCAACCTACTCTGGAAGTATAAATGCATGATCTAGTTGAACATAAATGTGTGATAGATGACTGGTGGTGTGATACTCAGTAGCCTTGGGTGGTGATTTAAACATTGATGAGATGATTTTTCTGCTGAAAAATGTATTATTTGGAGCTTTGCCTATCTGGAGCTCTCAATGAAAGAGATTTCTTCTTTTCTAGAGCTCTCAATAAAAAAACAAGTTATGGCCAATTTGATGATTTTGAGAAGAAAAAAAAGATAAGAAAACCAGAAATGTCACTTTTACTGCTGAAATATTGATGGAATGAGGTGGAAAAGTTATTCTCAAAGATTCTAAAATTTTAATTCATTTTGAGGAGAGTAACTAAGATACCACATGTGAGTGGAGATTATATGCATGCTGTTTTGCTTAAAAAATGAGCCAAATTCTACGTATTCGGCCTCAGAATTATTGAAATTTAAAACCCACTATCCTTTCACCACAGAAAATCCTTGAAAATCCCTCATAATGGACACATTTTATTGGCTCTTATTAGGTGGAAATATTGGAATTTTTTAAGCTTATAATGCTTATTGCATGTGTTTGGATGAGTGAATCTTTGATGAAAATCAATATTTGTGTTGAGAGAAAATTTTGTCAGTTAAGTGTGTTGTGTGAATGGGCGGAGAATAGAAGTGAAATTAGATTGAATGAACTAAATTGATAATTTTAGTCATTTTTTATATGATTCATGATATCATTTGATTCTTGGTGTTTTATTGGTTAACATCATTGGATTGTGTTTTGAAAATGCAATGATTTGTGTTTGATGATCACTTGTCCAAGAGACCAAGTTCTAAGTGTGGGGGAATTGATAGAGATTATATTTTCATTATAATTTTTTCTACATTTAAATTATTTAATCCTCACTAATCTGTCATTATAAGTGAAATTCTATAGTTTTGGAATTTTATTGTATTTTGAGCTATATTGTGAAAATTCCCTACTTCTGGATTTTTAACAATTATCCCTAGTTTGATGTTTTGGGATTATCATTTTAAATATTAATCTAATTCAAATGATTATTTTTTGTATTAACCCCTAGAATATGTTATTCACATTTCTTAACTAGGCCAAGTTCTAAATGATACATCTAGGGGATCCAATAAACCATTCATTGGGAAACAAAATTTGGTAAGCTATGTGGAGCCCACCTAAATCAAGGAAGTATAAATCCGGTTAAATGTGTCCAAAGTCATTAATTCTAATTGGTAATGCAAGATGGTTTCAAGGTTCACATGCATACTGAGTTTTAAGGATAATTTGGAACATTATTGCACATGTTTAGCGAGTCAAACAAATGGAAGATGAAGATTCACCTCGAGCAGAACAAGATCTATTGAGAAATTAATTTATAACATTTTCTACAAGAATCAAAATATTTTTTTTTAAATTTAGGGAGATAGAAGAAACGATTCCAAACAACATTTATGAAGACACATCACCTTGATTATTTGTATAGGAGGTCCTAATTAGAAGAACATTCTGGGTTCGCATTCTGGACAGCACCCTGGCCATCCCCTACTCCTATATATTTTCTACTTATCTTTCATTACAAGGGGTTGGACCAAGGGACTGAGATATTCTTGAGGAGTTATGCTGGAGAATAGGATTTCAATGGATTATAATCAATACATGAAGGTATAATCTCCAAGTGGTGGTGGGAAGCGGAGATCTGAATATTCTTATCTTTTCAATTTGGTACTTCAATGTATTCTTATTATATTTTTCTAGAAATGGTTTTCATGAACGATAGAGGTCTATTTTATTTCATGAATTCTCATTTATCTATTTTTTCAAGATTTTTTATCAACTTATGAATGTAAAATAATTTTCTTGTTGTTTAAACTTCAATGGGCGAGGTCTCCCCAATGAGCACACCATGTTTATTTAGTTTTGATTGCTCAAAGGTCTTTAGGTAATGGAATCACTTTTATAAGAGTATAAAAACCAATATTTGAGGTCTTTATATGGTGTCTTGGATATATGGGTGTTCACATAGAGTTATTTGAGTTATCATTGATAAATATTAATTGATAATTAAAATAAACAATATTGGAGGGTGTATGTGAGGACCAATGTTTGTCCACCCCTTCCTTATTTTGTTGGTTTTCATCAGTCTTGTTTGCTTCTGATCACTAATGTATATTTATAGTTGAATTATGATTTTATATCATTGAAAATTTTTTATCTGATTAAAAATCCCCATTTATAATTCTGACATAAACAAAAAAAAATTAACAAAGTGACAGTTTTATAACTTAACCTACAACCTCCTTATGAGACAACCCCATGTCACCACTGTACAACATTTTAAGGGGAAATTATTGACTGGAGATTCATGACACGAACCCCGACATTAGGGACTAAAAATCCTTAAATTATGATTGGATACCTTCCAAGAGCAGTGAGAAAGTAAATAGGATGATATTGATCTTTTCCACTTTTACTAAACCAGGGAAAGAGACATAGGGTGTGACCCTTGGGAATGCAGTAAGAAAACCCTAAATCATGTTAATATAATGGGCCTTGGAATAGAAGTGGTCAATCCTAAACCATGTAAATTGGTTATGATCCTTATTGGGTTTGGTACAATCAACACATTGTCATTATATGCTCCATGTATATAGCTTATTGATAGTGAACCAAATAAAATCATTGTGTCTTATGCATGATTTAATTTCTATTCATATATTTCTATGGGAAAAGATATAAGTGTTTCCTTAACGACAAAACAAGATCTTAATGGGAAGTTTTTTTAATCTTCCATACCCTAATTCACCCATATCATATGGTATTTATCAAAATTGGGATAAGAATAGGTATTAGAGGGAATGGATGAATGTTAGTGGTTCTCTTTCTGTAGAAGAAACTGTGCTTTTCAATCTCAAATGGATTATGATCATTGATGGATATAAAAATTCAATTATGGAAGAATTGGTTGAAGCACTACTTCTAATCATTATAAATGGTTGTCTTTACAAAAAAATATACATGGAATATTATATAGTATCAATTGGTGTGCTTTATTAGAAGCTGATATAAGGAAATTAGATGATGATACTAAACAAATTAATGCTTTGGGTGGCCCTATAAAATGAAATTTTTTTAAGGTTATTTCATGTAAAACATCACATTATATGTGGAAAAATATGTTGAACATTTATGATGGTTACCCACAATTCATAGAAGAACAGTTTCATATTTTAAGGAAAAAATATGAGGATCTCATAATGCACCCTAACGAGTCTGTTGATAAATTCTTGTCTCAGGTAAATGTTGTCTTGGAATACATGTGTGGCCTTATAGAAATTATTTACGATATAATGATTGTTAAGTGAATCTTGGGAAAACAACCACCTCGGTTTAATCCAATGGTCTTTGTAATAGAAGATAAAGATCTGAATGAGCTGAAATTGGATAACTCACAAAATACTCATGTTGAATATTAAATGAGAAATGGTGATAATGATATTGTGGGAAAGAGAATGTAATAATTGGATGCATTCATGTCAATAAATAAACTCTCTATTAAATATAGTTATGTGGTATACAATTTGGATGATGTCATGTTATTTGTCACTTAAAATCTGTAAAGATGAAGAGGAATGTCAAAATTTAATATTTCACATAGATTATTTTGATGTGGAATGATTGGTTATTTTGAATAAATGTTTCCTAAGAATTATGAATATGATGATGATTACAATGATAAAATTCCTTTGAAGAAGTTTTCAGCCAATGAAAACGGTATGAGAAGTGTTATGTGAAATTTCATCCAAAAGTAGAATATACATTAAAAATAAGTTGAATCTCCAAGATAAAATTATTAAGTAGATTTAGAGGGCTATAAAGATCATGAAAAAGATTCTATGGTGGTAGTGATGGTAAATTACAAAATAAAAAGAATAAATTTGTAGTGATATAGTAGAAGTAGTAGGAAGGATTGAACTTCATGTTGAATAAGAAGATTCTCTTGAATATATATATATTTTGAGATAAAAAGAAAAGAATTCCAATAAAGTGGTTAGTGATGCCAAACTTTATATGAAGAAGTAGGAAGAGTAAATCTCAAAAATAGTGGTTGAGTACAAACTCAAAATTAATAAATAGAAAAGGGAGATCAATAGTTTCACCAATACTAGAAAAGATCAAATAAATATTATTGAACAACATGAAGTGGATGTTTTAGGTATGGGAATAAATGTGAATGATCATGAGAAAGTCTTGATTCTAGAGAAGAAACAAAGTAATGTCAGGAACGGAAAATGATATATTAGAATGAAATAGTAGTTATGGGGATTGATCACAAAAATATATTTGTAATGGTTGATGTTATACCAAATGATTCCTCTTAGTGGTTGAATATTGACTTGGGTATGAATCGGAATTAGAAGACTCAAATATCCCAAGGGAGAACAAGTATTGCCTTATTTCCACACAAGAATGCACCTCGCATTAGATAATATTGTTGGGTAAACATGGGACACTGACAAAATGTTTATTCTATATAAAATAGATATAAAATGGAAAATGAACAACAGAGAAAAAAATATTCGGATCAATATTCAATGACATCATTGATGGCCATTGTTTCAGGTTTAGAGGATTTGGGCCCTTGGAATGATATTTCTCATTGACAATGAAAATATAATGTGATAAAGAAAAATGAATATATTCTTAATAAGTAGGTAAATGTATCATCAAATGAGTTGGAAATAAAAAAAAATATTTGAAGAACTACAGGATGAGGCTGCTCCATCATAGTTTAAGGAAGATCAATATTATCAATCTATTTTGGGTAGGAAGTCAAAAACATTGATGAAAAAAAAAATATTTTAACAAGTAGTGGATGCAGATTTTTCTTTTAAAGCATCAGATCACTCGCAAATATGGATTATTAATAAGGGATCCACTTCTCATATTAGATTTATTAATGATCTAATGACCAATATCATGTAAAATAGGAAATTTATCGTATTATTTTATAATTATGAGGGTCAAATGATTGTTGGATCAGGAAAATCCATGTTTGTGGAAAAATACACTATACATGCTAAAGTCTTAATTTTTGAATGTCACAGTCACAAATGTATCATTATCAGTCAACTCTATGACTCATGAAATTCTATAATATTTTCAATGGAATTTTTTTCCAAAAAGGAAAAAGACATTGTAGCTATTTTACAAAAAAAATAGTAATAAATGAAATTTTTATCTTATGTGTGTAGAAGTGGATATGTTATTTCTACCCAAGGAAGAGAAAAACTAGTTATGACATATTCTTCTTGGACAATTAATAAAACATTCCATGGATGATCAGTTGAAATATGATGCCACTCATGACCTCCCTAGTTTATCACATGATTGTACTCATATATGGGACACTTGTAAAAAATGGAATTTCATTAAAAAACATAAAATGAAAAATAGAAAAGGTCATGAAGAGTTATTAAGATGGTTCATATTAATTTTTGTAGACCAATTTTCCCCAAGAGATAATTATGAGGGGAGATACTATGTTATCATTATTTATGATTTTATTATAATGGTGTGGGTTTCAATTATCCCCCACATGTTTGAGGTGTTCAGTTACATTTCAATATATTGTTGGGAATTTGAAAATTTTTCTTTGTCATAAAATGTAAACTATTTTAAAAGAAAATGGTACATTTTTCAGAAATATCCAAGTATAGGGTTTCATGGATAAAAATGGTATAAGTTACCAAGTATAAAGAGTTAGACAACCACAATTAAATGGACTAGTTTAGGGAAGAAATTTAATTATAAAAAATATTTCTATAATAGATCTCATTGATAATGACCTTCCAAATATGTATTTGAAAGAAGAAGTAATGAAATTATTCTACACATAAAATAGAGTGTTGTTATGTCAAAAATATGGGAAGACTCCATATGAGATATGTTCTGGAAAGAATCCATCATTGATGTAATTTTGTGTCTTTAGAAGTAAGTTTTCCACTCTCAATAAGACGAAACATAGGACGTTTTAATCAGGTGGAGATGATGGGATATTTATTAGATACTTAAAGAAAATTAAATGAAAAAATTCTTCAATAAGTAGTAGGGAAAGTTAATTTAATTCCATTATGTAACTATATTGCAGAATGAGAAGAATCGTTTGCAAATACATGATCAGTCTCCATAGGATATTGATAAAGAGATAAGTATATCAGGGGATTATCCAATTCTAGGCGATGATTTAGAAGAATATTTAGATAGTGAAAAGGATAATCACAATTTCATATCTAGGAAAAGATATAATTGAATAATCAAAATTGAAAAACAGAACATAATTGGTGATCTGACAGCTCTAGTATAAACAAAAAGGATGAAGACCCCACAACAAGAATTTTACCTATCACTGGTAGAGCATATATGTTTTGATGAAGCATCTAGAGGTGATAATTGGCTCCAAGATATGAATTAAGATCGTTATCAATTAATGAAGAATCCTACATGGTATATTGCTTCAAGTCTAATAGATATGAATTTCATTTAGACTAAATGGGGCTATTTCAAAAAAATAAATGATGATTGAGAGTTAATTAGAAACAAAGCATGACTGGTGTGAAAATGGATTGAAAAAATCTAGGGAATCTATGTTTAGGAAACATTTTAACCAATTCCAAGTCTAGATAAATTCATTTTATTCTTTTCTATATTAGTGAAAAAATGTTCATTGTTTTCAAGATGGTTGTTAAGTCATGTATTTCTAAATGGGGTTCCAGAAGAAGACGTTTACATTTAGAGTCTAGGTGGCGTTCTCATTTACGAATAGGAGAATAGTGTTTTTTGGATGAATAAGGATCAATATGGGTATAAGAACAAACTAAGAACATGGTATTAAAGACTACATCACTTTATGAAAAATCACAGTTTCCTGTGTGGTGGAGTTAATTACAATTTATATGTCAACCATGATAGTATTCAATGGATGAAATTGATGGTATATGTCGATGGAATAATCTCTGGTGGATCAGATGATGATAAATGCAAGATATTCATTGAATTCCTAAAAACAAAATATGAAATATTGATGATTGATGAGTTTATTTTCTTCACTAGTTACAGGTGACACCTAGAAATAATGTCATGTTCCTTTCTCAATCCGCAAATGATAAGGAGGTTCTAGAAACATTTCAATTAATAATTCTTTGATGATAAAGCCTTTGGTAGCTACCAAGATGAAACGTTCATGGAATGAAAAATGCAATACAGTCAATATCCTATAAAATTATCAAATCATTTCTAGTCTACAGTAATTGACAGTGAAAATAATTGATTTTATTTTAGACACATTATAGTAATAAGGCTATCAAATAAATTACAAGGAAACTCAATTTCTTATAGTGAAAATAATACATCGGTATGTCATGGTAATGATGGATTTTAGTGTGATGTATTCTTAAAAATATAAACAAGAGTTATCAGGATATATATATGCAGATTGGGATTATTTAAAAGATGATAGAAAATTGAAATCACATGGTGTATTCTATATTGGTGGATTTCTTGGTTATTTGTTAAGAAATAAATAATATTTAATTTCATTCAGAATTGCAGAATATGAATATATTGAGGCAACTCAAGCATAGAGGTAGTTATTGGGGGTAGAGCATTATATTTTTGATATTTTTGTAAAAGTGATATCTCTATTAGGAACCCATTAATATAACTAAATTGTTATAAATCATCGCAATAATACTTTCATTCAATCAAGGACAAAGCACATATAAATAAAGTTTATTTTTATCAAAGAGAAAGTAGAGCAATGGCTTGTGGCATTGAAGTATATTCCTTTCGAACAACAAGTTTTCGAAATTCTGATAAAGGCCTTACCCAAAGAAGCCTTTGAAAAATTCAACTAACTCTTGGAGTCCAGTTGACTTCCCGCACATTAAAAAGTTGGGATGTGAAACCCCCTCTCCATAATGTAATTTCTGTTTTCCCTAAATTGATTATCTTTGTTCTTTAACCAATTAAAGTCCATGATAATGTGACCTTCATGTTCATTGACAAAGGTTGCGATGTTGTGGTTATTAAATGGAAGAAAATTTCATAATCAATACACTAAGAGAAGTAGATTGGTGGAGTAGCGAAATAGGGGGTGTTAAATCTATTGGGGGGAGGGAGAATTGACTTAGGGTGTATTAAATCTGATGATGACTGTAACACCCTTGGTAAATACAGAATATTACATCTTTATGTTTATCCCTATTTGTGAATAAAATTTTAATGTTAATTTAAAGGGAACGTTATGCTTGATGGCTTACCCAATACGCAACAAGGAGTTCCTTTGAAATCTTATGTTGCACTATAACAATAAAATAATATTATTTTAAATGGTAGTTAATGCCTAGCCGTTGTAATGGCGGGAATGAACAGAAATAACTACCAAAAGATTATATATTTTTGTCAAATATTTTTACTTTTTACAATTAATGTTAGAGGATTAAAAATGTGAATGAATCCAATTTTAAGCGTAAACATTCTAATATTCTTTAAAAGGTCGATTAACCACCTTTTGATGGAGAACCTCTTTTAAATCCACTTTTTAACAATTTTATGTGTTATATTTGACAAAATAAAATTCTTCTATAGAATCGGGACATCAAAATTTACATTGTGTAAATTTTTGGTATTTTTCCGAAAAAGTTCAATTTTTAATGAATAGTGAAAAATGTTGTATTTTAATTCAAAACCTCTTTTTAATATAATTTATTTAAATTGTTAGATTCTCTTTTGAATTGGTTTTAAAGTGAAATTAGAATATATTTTTAACATTTAATCCAATAGTGGTCGATGGAATTAATTTCACTTTGAAATCGGACTTAAACTAGTGTCAATCTTTTGATACATTTTGTTTCATAAAAACACGCTGTTTGTTTTAACAGCGGGAATTAATTATTAAATTAATTAATGAAAATTATATTTTTTTAATTTTTTAAAATAGACATCATTTTTGAATTCGGAATATCAAATATAGCTTAGGGTGAATTTTTGGTAATTTTCTGAAAAACTTCAATTTTTGATGAATAGTGAAACCACTAAGTGGTACTTATAAAAACTGATTTTCCATTTAAATGAAATTTTGCCACCTTTGTGTTTTTAATTTCAAAAATCCGACATACATGGTTGTCATTAAGACGTAAAATGTGGTTCAATAGGATTAAAATAATTTTTTGTTGAATAGTAACTTATTAAGTTTTTAATCGCGATTAGAGGTAATTATTGTAGTTTAAGGTAAGAATAATGTTTTAATAAAATTAAATGACCTATACACATGTCCTACCCTCATTGTATGTGTCATGGACGACCAAGAAAATCCATGGGTCATCTTGGGGACCCCATGGAGCCACTTTGGTTGGAAAATAACATAAATACCTTTTTATTTAATGATAAAGAAAAAATGACACAAACATGAGATGTTTTACTAAAACAATTTTTACAAGGGGTTATACAAGTCAGATGTTTGACTATAAATAGTCATTGGACAGCTAAAAAGATTTCTTAAATCATAGTAGTTTTATTATAATTATTAGACATTAAATAAATAAATTATTTATGACATCATGATGATGCAGTGATGACCTCATTATTTAACGATTTAAATAAAATGGAAAGATTATGTAATATCTAAGACCTACACATATCCAAAACCTATTGTATGGGTGTATTTCGAACCATTATCACCTTATCCAGGAATTATATCAATGTGGGACCTTTTAAATCCGAAACTCATTTTCAAATAAAGTAACATTTGCTTACATTCCAAGTGTGCCCCTCCTCTCCTTTTATAAAAGTCCCCAACCTCTACCTCCTTACCGACACTTACAAAGCCTTTGGCTCAGCCAAACCCTGCCCATTTTGTCTCTCCAAATCCCTCTCTAACTCCATGAAGCCTCACTTTGGGCAGAATTCTTTCCAAGGAATCCTTTGAGCTCCAATCAAAGGAAGTTCCCCGATTTTAAGGTAATGTCTTCGCTTGAGTCCTTTTGTTTTATTTTGCTTCTCCAACCCCCTAAACTCTATTAATTGAATTATTTTGTAACAAATAAAGTATATTAAATATACTATGATGTTGTTATAATAAGTATTCGAGATACACTTACACACACCTACATCTAATGGTTAAAGAACATACTGTTTCCGTGGATGGGGAATTTCTGCCTCCCGAAATGATGATTGTTCAACATTCTTCTAACACCTTCAATGGTGGCCATTAAGATGACACTATATTTATATATGATATATAATATGTTTATGTTTTACTTAAGATTATGTATTTTTCATTTGTGTCTTACCTTTATGGCTTCCATTATGGGTATACGCGATATCTTCATTTTAGGAAGTGCGGACTACCACCCCCTCAAAGTGATGTGATTCATTAATGCCATGCGTGGGACGTATAAAGGATGGATTTAATGTTATTATATATTATTTTATACTGAAATTATTATATACCTCTATATAATTATTACTTATTTCCATTAAAGTATGAGATAGAAATGAAAGTAGCGTTCATGCGTACGTACGGCTTACCGTCTCCATGAACGTTGCATTTCATTTCTTATCCCCAAGTGTAATGTACTATTATAAGTACATGTATATAATGGATATATATGATGAATGATACATATAAATGATGAATATAATTCTATAATTAAAATATACATAACTCTCTTTTAGTTTTAATTCCATTAATATGACAAAGAAATGAAAGTAGCGTTCATGCATACATACGGCTTACCATCTCCATGAACGGTGCATTTCATTTCTTACCTCTAAATGATTATGTGATATTATAAATACATGTATATTATAGATATATATGATATATATGATATCCAAATCATGAATGTCATTCTGGATATAAAGAACCTTTTACCACACGAATAACATGTAATTGTAAGAAGTCCACTTTCGACTTAAGAACCAAATATCGACAAAACCAACATTATTAACTTAAATGATTACATAATGTTTATAACATGCAAATAAGTGATATAAAAGGAAAAATGAACTTGAAAATGGTTCTTAAGAAAATAGAAATTAACTCAAGTTTATTATTCAGGACGTTAAAGAACGATCGAGTCAAGTCAGACCCGCGATAAGGGATCCTACTCCCCTCTTTCTTTTTAAGTACACTCTTTTATGTCATTCCTTTTTAATCTCATATTTCTTGTGACTGGGATGTTATTTTATATTACACATACTTTAAGATTTATGTTCATATGATGATAGACCCTATTTTCTTTTATCAATCCATTTTGGAAGTTTTAAGTGGTGCTGTTAGGCTGCCGAGTTTTCGTAATGGATTTTTCATCTCACTTTTATTCCCGTGAGACTTATGCTACATTTTCCACAATTTCCTTTGAGTGGTTTATGTAATTCTCATTATCATACACTTTGGGTAGTATAATTTTATTTTTGGGTATTCGCATCTTCATTGTATGACCCTTCTTCCATGGGGTGTACATTTTGAAAGTTACCCAACTCGGTAAGGGGACCATTCACCCTCCTCTTTTTAAAAAAAGACTTCTTTTTTTATTTTCATCTTATTATGTTGGGATATGTTCCTAAATATCCTTATTGATGTAAATTTTATGTCCAAGTGATTAGATATCCTTTTATCCATCATCATATCATTTTCTGAATTTGGAAGTGACGCCGTTAGGCTGTCGAATTTTCCCAAGGGAACTTCTTAACCCAATTTCGATTTCTTTGGGTTCAACATGTAGTTATTGAATATGTCATCCTTTGAATATATGTGAATAACATTTGATTGTTTTACACTTAATATCCACTTATATTGGGTGTATTTGTATTTGTCACATATAATTATGAGATTTATTTATCCTTAAATTAAGGATACCTTCTTTATAATGGATTTCATATCATTTTACATTTCTTTTGAGACTTCATTGTTGTTATGCACCAATTCACTCTTATATGGTGTGTATACTGTCCTTTGACATATTATACCATGAATCCATTTATTCTCATGATATTATAAAGTTCATATTAAATGTTATTCTGCTATTATTTGTATTCAAGAGTCTCTCATTTTGTTAAAAACTATTTAACAAAAATATCATTTTAAATGTTTTAAAGATTTATTATTCTAAATCTTTATCTTTAATTTCCATGTTTTAAAAATGGTTTTCAGTATTTATTTATATGGACATTAATGTTTTAAAATTATAATTCCATTAAAAGATTCAAAGTGGTATGGGACATTTTGATTCTAAAATATCTTTTAAATGTTTTTTGAAAATGGATTGATTAATTCAATATCTTGGAATTACTTATTTTGATTGAAAATGAAATGTTGTTATTGAATGGTTTATATTTGAAATATTTTATGTGTAATAATGGTACTTGGAAATTTTACGGGTGGTTACGTGATAAACCATATGACGGGTGGTGCCGTGAATACCAGGACGGGTGGTTACGTTATAACCTCCAATGCATTGGGTATGGAAGTCGGTAGTATGGCTATTCCATTAAGTATGTATGGAAGTTGGCCGAATGGCTATTCCATTAAGTTATTTGTGTGGAAGTCAACCTTATGGTTATTCCACTTAAGTATGTTTATGTCCCAAGTTACCTATATATGTTATGTGATCTTGATATGGGTTTTATGGAAATCTTTTGGTTACAGAAGGGTAAGTAATGAACTTTTTTTCAGTGAAGAGTTTTTACTACTTCGCAAAGGTGAAAAGTATTACTTTGTTAAAGTATACATGGTTTACTTGTTGTTTTGAAAAACTAACATTTTTCATTCTTTGTGTATCCCTTACTGAGCTTTTTATGCTCATCCCAATTTTTTGAAATATTTTTCACAGGACTTAACATGGAATAGGGTCAAGGATGGGATCAAGGGAAAGTAATGCTACCTAAAACATGGAACTAGACATTTTCTTTTTAAGAGTTTTTATTTTATGGAAACTTCGTAGAAGTTTCTACTTTGTAATCTTTTGAGATGTAATAGTCATGTCCTAATTCTCTAAAACTCTAAACCTAAAAAGATCCTCAATGTGTAATCTTGTAATAACTCAAGATTAAGTAAGGTTTAAGGCTGGGGCCTTATAATGAAAAGATTGATCTATCAATGATTATATATCACAATAGCTGAGGTCCAAAATGAAAGTAGATGATTACTTTTAATCAAAAATTAATTTGTTCATTAATGAACTGTTCATTATACTCATGTTTCTTACACTGATCATGTCTTCTGTTATCTTATATTATGTGTCGTTTAAATCAATTATATCTATCTTCATTGCAAGATCATAATGAGGGTAGAAAATAAGTGAATCTTTAACGATGTATTATAATAATAAGAGTTGAAAAAAAAAACCAAAGGGGGAGATTCAGTGGAAATATACTTCAAGGTTACCACTAGGTGTTTTTGGGTGTGTTAATGTTTGAAAAAAAATAAAGTTGACTATGAATAAATATGTTTGGAATTTTCTGAAGAATTTGTTTAAGGTGGCATAGTTTCAAATTGTTTTCCAAATTTTTGGGCATCAAAGTCATGATTTTTGTTTTTTGAAATAGAGGATTTCTGTGAAGGATAGTCTGCATACCACATTAGAGGGACATGGAATGACAATAGAAAATCGACAAAGTAAGAATTCTTCTAAGAAGAACCATGTGGACAGCGAAGCACGGTACACAGACCATATAGGAAAAAAGGTTCAGTGGTGGAATGTAGTTCATAGAAGGCATGGGGTACGTGGCATGGCTTTTCGTTTGAGAAAACTTGGAATTGATTTGATTATTGATGATGGGTTTAGTTTGCAGAATAGATTATCTACCAAGAAAGAAGAGAGGCAGTATGTGGATAGTTGAGGGAAAATGGTTCATGGGAGAAGCTATCTGTAGTGATACCGATACTTGATTGAAATTCCAGGGATCTATGATTAGCATATTTTTCAGGTCTATTTTCCTATATAATTACTGCTAATACCATTGTTACTAGAAGTGTAATTATAATTACATATCATATTTTCCCTGGGAAGAAATTAATCTATGTTTGAAAGAGTTCACAGGAAATTTTGTGAATGAGAATAGGTTTTTTTGGAGGATTCGGAGAAAGGAAAAGTGGTATGTGAGGTCAGTTCATGAAAGCAGTTTTGTGGGAATTGTAGACCATAAAGAAAGAAGGATCCTCATAGAAGAGGTGGTCCAAGAGACATCAAAAGGTCTATGAAGGATATTTATTATGTGAAATAAGAACTCATCAACACAGCTGGGAAAATTCCTGAAAGTATGGTTGGTTCTTGGAGGAAGAAGAAGACCGCGAAGGAGCTACAACCATCGAAAGTGGAGGTATTACATGGAGGATAGGTGGTCCAAGAAGCATACATTCTATGTTGTAGATCGAAGTTCATAGAGGAAGAAGGTAGATTGGGAAGCGAATTAAATATCTCACAAATGCAATTTTAGATAACTTACTATATATTGAAATGTGGATTTTTTCTATCGGTGAAAAATGGGCATCAATTGAAAAATTATATATATTTGAGGATGTGTGATTTCATGAAAGCAATGGTTCATATAATTAAAAAACAATTAGTGGATCACTTCCAATAATAATTATTAAAGGAAGATGAAGATGGTGACACTTTCCACCACCAGTGAATCAAAGAAAGAGACAAATGGCGTAACTCCTGGGAATTCAATGATCCATCCTTAAATAATGTAAAGGTAGTGCGCTTAGGTATATAAGTGATTTATCCCAACCCATGTAATAATAGCCATGTGTCGTTCATGATTTAATTTTATATCATATATTTCAATGTGAAGAAAAGATAATAGTGTTTTGTTTTATTCAAAAACATGATCTAAAGGGGTAATTGTTATAATTTTTCATACACCAATTCACCCCGCCCCTCCAAGGATAATTAACCTAATTTGTCCTATAATGTTTGTGATCATATTCTCATTAACAGTAACAAAAAGTGATGCCTAATCATAAAATGAACATAAGGGCATGATAACTAAATATTCATACATGTAGATCGTACATGAAATATCAAAGATAATAATCATGATTAGGGTCATAAATATTAGTAGTTTATAATATGTGAATCATATGGGAATTAAGTGAATAGGCCATGTGATCATAAAAAAATAATAAGATCAAGAATTATAAATTATGCACAAACATATAAAATAAATTCCATAGTTGTAAAGGCTTACTACCAAGGCCACCATATTAGAAAACATACTTTATATTACTGAGTTAACTCATCATTCTATCCCAGTATTACAAAACTAGGTTCACCTCACATT
This sequence comes from Viscum album, assembly GCA_963277665.1. Taxonomy (NCBI): domain Eukaryota; kingdom Viridiplantae; phylum Streptophyta; class Magnoliopsida; order Santalales; family Viscaceae; genus Viscum; species Viscum album. The sequence goes on along the minus strand of OY728157.1, from coordinate 671,151,292 downwards.
CCAGACCTATATTACGAAACAGATTTCACTCCTCATTCCAATCCTTTCATACTAAACTGAGTTAACTCTATTTTCAAGTCCTATAATAATGAACTAAGTTCACTCCTCATTCCATTCCTATAATATATAACTAAGTTTACTCCTCATTCAATTCCATTCACATTGAACAATATTTACTATTGGTTCCATCCCTATCAAACTGAACTGAGTTCACTCCTTATTAGACCCATGTCATAATGAACTTTGTGCACTCCTAGTTTCAGACCAATCATACTAATAGATGTTGTATGTTCATTACATGCCTTTCATAATCATGGGACATACATCTTTACCCAATTTTTTAGAGGGGGAATATTTCCCCGATTGGTCACATATTATAATCATACATCCATATGCAACAAAATAAAAAAACCTTTATCATACCATAACCCATAAAAATGAGATGGGTTCCATAAATATGATTTCATAACCCATTAAATGAAATTTATATTATAAAAACTACATCATCTTATTACATGTGGAAAAGAGACAGTCCCCACAATAATTTCTTCATATAATTACACATTAAATGAATTGGGCCTCATAAACATTTTATCAATGTATAACCCATGGAAGAGAATCAAGTCCCATAAACAACATTTCATTAAATGAATAAACCAAAGAAATAATATCAATTATACTATTATATCATAAACTAAATAAATCATAATCTAAATGAATGGATGTAATCTAATATGGAAAATAATTTTGAACAATCATTTAAATCTTTTCTTGAATAAAATAATATTTAAACATTTCAAAGCACCCAATAACACATTGAAACATTTGAATCCTAATAACCATGATATAATAACATTAATTGAAATTTATAATATTGTGAAAATTATTATATTCATGATAAGACATTTATAATGGAATTATATACCCCTCTTAAAATTCTATTGGTGAAATACATAACATTTTCCACAAGGAAAAATGAGAATAAAAACTTCTTATTTGTTAACTAATGAATTGTAAACCCCATAAATGATAGGTCATGAAATGGATATGTAAATAAAAAAAATTAATAATTTGAGTCATAGAATAAAATCATGGGTATTATATATAAATCAAAAACCAAATGAGTGGATAATAAGGAATAAGTCTCACAGAAATAAAAATGAGACTATAAATCCCCAAACTACTTGAGTGTTTTTTGAATTGGGATCCCCAAGAGAGACTTACATAACATGAAACTTTTAATAGTATAAAATTATGTATATTCATGATATTAAATTTCATTGGTAAGTATATACACCTTACAGTAATAATAAATATTGAATATAGCATATATTTCACACAAATAAATGTGATACAATAAAACGCATATGTTAAGTCGTTAATTTTATTGTAAACATTAAATAGTATGATATAATAATCATATTTTCCGTATAAATATAAAAAATAACTCTATAATTATTTATATTACCATATATTTTATGGTAATGACATAATATTAACCATTTATAAACAATTTCATGTTAAAGATATTTTTCGGGTAATAATTGATTTGTTTTCTATACTTGTTTTCAGATCTTATTCTTGACCCTATTACTTATATCATGATGTTTCTATTTATAGAATTTAAAACATGATATAGATATCAGATATATTCACTAAATATGAATTTAAAATAATCTATAAAAAATAAAAATATGAAATGGAATACACCGTTTATGGAGATGGTAGGCTCTAGGTACCAATGAACGTTGTTTTTTGTTTCCTTATCCTATTGGAAGAAAGAACAAAAAATGAAATATTTGAACATAAATATTTATACTATCCTTACAGTATAATATTTATGTCTTATATATCATAAAATTTTACGACACCCTACTTTTATACATTTTATGTAAAGTGTGAACCAATCACATCATTTTGAGGAGGTGGTAGTTCACCCATCCCGGACAAAGTTATTGTTTAAAAAAAATATTTTGAAAAAATATTTTATATAGTAATTATATAAGGATAAATAGAGCATAAATATCAAATATATAACATATAAAAAATATTTTTATAATAATTTCCAACCATGAGAGGTGGTTAAGGAAAATGAAATACATCATTTTTCTAGGTTGTTGTTCGTGGTACACACAAAACTTAAGTTGGTTACTAATTTCATGGAAGTTTCTATTGTAAAGCATAGAAAACAAAGTATAAAAACATATTAGTATATATATTATATTGATTTTTTTATATAATAATGGAATGAGATGAACTGAATTGGTGGAGAAAGAAATAAAACATCAATGCATGTTGAAGAGCATTACCTTTTTTCGGGAAACACCCTTTTCTTTTCCATAAGGGGATTCTTTGGTTGGATTTCTGTCAAAAGTGAGGATTCAAGGATGATAGGTGGTATATTGGGAGATTACTTGTATATATTTTGGTCATTCCAAAAGGTTATGAGAGTTGTGATGATGGGTAAGAGTAAAATCCTTTTTATAGAGGAGCAGAGGCATTCCTGTAAATATAAAAGGGGAAACATTATTGGGAAGTCCACCACAGAAAATTAAGTTCATTTCTACAATTTTTCCTTTAACATCTAATTTTTCACACTTTTATAATTTCAGTTTTTATTGAAGAAACTGAATTCTATCATTAGTAATTTATCCATTTGAAAAAAATTAATGTTACATTTTTTAGAAAGTAATATTCCAATGAATTTTATATATTATATCTAATTTACACAATAAAACCCATGTGTGATGGAATGTAATTATAATTCTAGTGCGTATAACACGCAAAAACACTACATTAACCTAAACCGTGCTAAAAATGTTTTTACCATTTAATGGAAAATATATCCACTATAAGTGATCATTAGGAACATAAATATTCCATAATTTTTAGTTATTAAAATTTACAAAAATTTCTAATAAAGTATTTCTATAAAATTTCAAATCTTTATATAAAATATCATTTATATTAGTTGATTAATATTTAAACAGTTAATAACTTTGGAATTTCATATACAGTTAATATAACTAATTCATATCTAAAATTTAAATATAAGTTCTTGAGAATAAAAAACTCCTTAACCTTCAGGAATAATGTTTACAACCTATAAAATTTAGTTTTTCACTATATCTCAAGTCATTATAAATGTAAATGATAGGGAAAGTTCCTCTTTCCCATACTTGACTTATAATATATGTCACTCTCAAGGAATAATATTCCCATAACTCTTAAAAATAAATAATATGTTTTTTTGGATAAAAAAATGTTCATCCAATGGGTTTTTGGAAATTTTTGTTTCATTCATGCACCTTATGTTCTATGTTCAATCATTTTATTATCTTTTTCTTACATTAATCATTGTAATTAATTTTAACTGATTTTACAAATAACTTTTGTCAAAAATTAACTTGATATTATTAAAAAATTATACTAATTCCAAATACATGTATCTATATTTCCAAATATAATACATATATGTGGGTATAATTAATTAAAAATTAATCTTATAAACAATACAATGAAAATAGGATTTTAAGTAGAATTTTCAATAATTAAAATTTTTTTATATCAAATTTCGATATAAAATTGATTCCAATTACATAAATTAGACAAGATTATGTAAAAATTGTTTAATTACACTTGAAAATAAAATTAAATTGTGATATTAATATTAAAAAAACTAGATGAAAAAAATCAATTTTCAATTAAAATTCAGTATTTTTCAATATTCATCCAAAAATGAAATAATTCAAAAAGCTTCCAATAACTCACCCAAATATAAATTTTAAATCATTAATTACAAAATAATTTTTATTTTATCTATCTCAATTTAAAAAAACCTCTAAATTTAATTTTACAATTCTTAAAAAAAGGGCATATAATGCATTTTTTTGAGAAAAAATGATTTTTTCAAAAACAATTACTCTTTAATGAAAATCATATATTTCATTATCAATAAGTATTATCTAAATGAAACCATTAAGAATAATATTTTCAAAGTTAGTTATTACAATTCATATTTCAATGACTAATGGAAATGTTATTACTATTCTGTTTTAAAAATAAAATAAAATTTTCTTTCATAGAAACTCAATGTTGCCTATAATTCTAGCTATGATGATGCTGCATATAACATAAAAATAAATTTATTAGCATATAATTAAAGTTTAACTTGGAGTATCATTTAATTCAAAACATAATATAAATTTATTTTTTGGGAAAAAAATATTATTTAAAACTAAGGGTGCTATAATACATGTTAGCTTTGTTGCCTAAGTTGACGTCAATACGTGACATGTTCCATGACTCACTGTTGGAAAAGTATAATCCAAAAAATTATTCTATAATGAATTAGGATTTATTGGATATGGAGCCAATTTGATGGTGTTTGAGCATCCAGTACGGATTGTGGATTCCCAAAATATTGTTCTTTCGGGGAAGTACATTTCATTAGTCTGAGTTCTTTGGCAGTATGGTAATGATGATCATGAAACATAGGAAAATAATTCAAGGGTTTAGGAGAAGTATTAATTTTTTGTTATTTGAACAAAAATTGGGTTGACTTTTCAATGAAAGAAATTTGTCATGGTGGGATGAATTTTTAAATTTGTGATTTTATTTTGAGTTATTTTTAGCGTTTATTTTTCTCTAGCCTCAATTCCATAGATTTCATGGGAGTTTTTGCTTAAAAAAGATTTTTTTGGACCCAACAAGTCGCATTACATTGTTGGAGAATGGTTACGGGAAACCATATGGAAATCAAAACGATAACATTCACCCTTTAAAGTGGAACTACCTAGGAGACCCAAACTTCCACATGGGTGTGCACCACCCTCCCCCCCTTCTGGATAATCATGTGTCTAGTTTCCTTTGAGACATAGAAGACCACAATGTTTTTGCATGGTTTAGAAAATTGTGCATTCTAACTAGGCATCCTATCTACGACATAAATAAAAAATAATTCTACCTTATTGTTTCCTTTAATTTTTAAACAAATCCTCCTATATTCTTACCAATTCGGGAGTTTCACCACTAAACTCTTCTTCACTTCCTCTTGGATCCCTTAGACCATCCAAAATTGGGTGGTTTTAGTGTGGGATCTTTACGAATTATCCAATAAGTCCATACATTCATTATTTCATCCATCTTCATCGGTTCTTACTTTTACATTAATGGATTCTTCCTTCTCTACCATGATGGTTTCCTTAGAATGGTATGAACCATGTTTCCTTGGATTTACTCTTTGTGTTTACAGTTTGATCATACATTTATAGGGGCCTATTATGGTGATGTTGTGGTTTCCTTCTAGATTCCAAATTTTTTTAATTTTTAGTTTGTTGATTACAGGATTTAGAATTATTAGAATATATTTATTATTTATTTTCATCTTCTATTTGTTCAATATATCAATTGATTTGTGCGAAATGTGATTTCAAGGCATTTTGAGGTGCGTATGTGTTTAAAAAAGATTTTATAAACGAAATTGTTTGTCTTTTATGTGTTCATTCTGGGTTTAATTTCAAAATTTATGTTATGGATTGTGTATGGGGTTAAAATTGTGTTTCCAAATGGGAATGATGTTTTACCGTTGAAAATTGTTGGTTTCCTGATGTGATTTGATTGTTGGATGTATGTGCATGTGAAAGAAGCTGTTTATGTGATGTTAAATGAGGAATTAAGAATAAATAATGGAATCCATGGTATCTATATAGGTATACTAGTATTATTACTTTATTTTGATAGGCAGGGTTGATGAAAAGTTTCTTCTTCCAGGATTTATTATACAACACTAACTAAATTATGATGATGATTAGGGATCACTAGAACCTTGGATAGATTCGTATCTAGTGAATTGTTCATGAAGATTGTGTGGGAAATGGTTTTTATACCATTATAACCTATATAAAAGTTACCAAGGGTTCAACTAGTGCAAGTCCTTGTAGGGATTACCCATGGTGCTCTTGTGATCTAGTGCTTAATGTCGATAAACTATAGACCATATATTATTGTTAATTTAAAAGAAATATTCACTTGAAAATGTTTAAAAAAAAGGTTTTTAAAAATAATTATCAAATTTTTTCCTTAGAACATTAATTTTAATTATATTATAATTTTATAAAATGAAATATTTTATTGGGTAGATTCCTATTGGGCATTGGATAACACCGTACAACACCCTCGGGTTTATGTAGATCATGGCATGTTTAACCAGGGTAAAGGAAAGATGTATCTTGGTGCTAATGGTGGATACAGTATCTAGTGGTTTATCTTCATATAGGTTTTTTTGGAGGTGGAATCTGGGTTCTATCCCTCTTGTTACATATATGTTGAGTTGTTTAGTTATTTCCCCTCCATGTCTTGGTGTTTTGGGATTTTGTTAGAGTTGTTAAATGATAATGTGTTATTATTGTATCCCATTTAATGAATTTTATTTATCATAGTGGGATTTCATATTTTTTTTTATTTTATATTTTTTTATCATTGGTGAAATAGTTTTTAAAAACATATTATTTTTGACATGGAACTTGTTTCTAGCCCAAGGGGATTGGGAATGCCCCTTGGTCCATGCCATTGTCTATGTCGTGTGTTGGGTGAGATGACATCCTGAATTGGTTCGTGAAAATTTGTCTCATCCACCCCTATCACAAATAATAATTCAATATCCATCATATCAACCTATAATACTCTTTTAAAGTATAAATAAAATCATGTTAGTCTTTTGGAGCAAACCAAATGGAATCACCCAAAGGAGAGGTAATGTCCTTCAACAAGAACAATTATTTTATTTCTTTCGTCACTTGTTAAATTTCTCTCATTACATGAATATATAAGAACCTCATTATCTAAAATATACATAAATGTTTTTATAATAATTTTACTACCTACACTCACACACTCTTCCATCAAATGGGATACACGATCATCATTTGTGTGTACGGTGGACTACAGTATCACTAACCAACGTCATCTGTTCTTACATTACCTCCTCTCAATCTGAAAAATAATGATTTAATTTCTATTTTTATATAATATATATGAAATTTATGATTTATTTATTCTTTTGGAATTATTATATATTATATACCTTCATTCTTTCTATTTTTTCGAAATATCATAACTTCATTTGTGGACCTGTAGACTACTGCATCCTCAAAGTTGTGCTATTCATTCACACATTGCATTGAAAGTGTTAAGGATTGGTTTAGTGACCATATATTATTTATATGACATAATAATTATTCTATAATATATATATATATATATATATATATATATACATATATTTCATCTACTCACCTAATTTCAATATGCCACAAAAATGAAAACAATCTTCATGCATACGTACAACCTTTCGTATCCATGAATAGTTTATTAAATTTCATATTTATATCAATTATAAATTGTTATAAGTATTTATATAATGAATATTTATGATATTGAAATAATTTTTTACATTATATATATAGGTAAATCATGATCTAAGAAAAAATATCAAGAACTACATGTCAAAACATATACAAAAAACAAAGGGGTTATTACCCAAAACAAAACATTAACAAATAATGGTTCATAAATGGGTAATATAAAGTCAATATAAAATATAATATAGTATAATATATAATAATATGGTATGGTGGTAGATTTTTTATAAATTTATATTTATTATACATGAGTTTTGAAATCGTACGAAGAAGGTCAATACATAAGGTAAGGACTTTCTCGTCCCACTTTTGTTTCTATAAGATATATACTATATTAGCCACTTTTCATTCTTTTTTTGAGTATATACTGACCTATGACATTATATATCATGTAATTACATTAATTCATGATATAAATAGTTTAAATTTAAATTAATTATGAACAGATCCCATGGTTCATTATTTACTCAAGTAGTAAGTGGATTTATCACCTCGCTTTTATTTCTATAAGAAATATGTGGTATTCACCACACAATAATTTTATGTGGTGAATATCCTACATATGAATATATTATTTGATTATTATAATTAAATTTATGTTTATTTACATATCCATTTTATGATCACTATTCCATGGAGATTCGGGATCAAAAGTATCAAATTGGTAAGGTAGTGCTTTCTCCCCTAGCCTTCTTTAACACACACATCATGTTATGCACCTATATACATTTACGAGGTGTATACACTGATATTTTTCATTTTTTATCCTACAAATACTTATTGTTATGATATTATTTTATTAATGTAATTTTATTATTCCATGGTGATTAAGAATCAATCTTACCAAAATTGTAAGTATTAATAGCTACAATCTCATAATATATAGGGATTTTTTACAATGATGCTCCACTAATGAACATTTATAGTCTATCTCTCAAGAACTCTCATGAAATTACTTATTTTATTTTTTATTCATGATATATTAATGTAATGGTACCTTTTTCTACTTTTTTTACATATAACAATAGAGAATCTATTTTAAGGAAAACCCAACAATATCTCTCTCTTTAGTCAGAAATATATTTTCTCTAAAAAAGTGTTTTCTAAAAAAAAATTAAAATAATGTTATATTAGTATCAAATGGTTTTAAAAAATAAATTATTATCCATGTTTTACCTTTTTACATATTGGTTTTTGAATTTAATAGTCATGTCACTTTTTTTCAGGGCACTTTTCTAAACATTTAATGGGGAAGAAGGAATGTTCAGCATGTAAAACTATACCCATCGGCGTGACCATCATTTCCATGAAGACACCATTGAACGATTACAAGGATATAGTAAATGAAAATATTATTACAAATAGTCTAAAAATTCATTCATTTAATGTGATGTTTATATAAAAAAATAAAAAATGTTTTATATTTTAACAATTGTTAAAATTTGTTTCCAAAACCTAATTTATAGGTTTATAGAGCTATTTTCGAGGAAATTTTTTTAAAATTTTCTTAAATAATAATTTATATGTTTTAAAATAAAACAATTTTCACACTTTTCTCTATCTTCTATTATAAAGTTTCATTGATATTTTCAAATAATTGTTTTATTACAAAGAATTATTTTCAAAATTTATTTTTCAAAGAATAAAGGATGTTTTCTTCAACAAAATATTTCTAAAATATATTTCAAAATTATTTTGTATCTATGATATCATCCATTGATATAGTTTATGATTTACTAGGGATATTATACATCGATCCATTCATAATATTTTTATTAATATTTTATGTTTTCATGGAATAATGTTTTTGGAACACATTTTTTTCCATGGGTAAGACATGTTTCATAGAGATTGTCATAAACTTATTTTTTTCCAAGAACTCATCAAAATTAAAGGATATTGACAAGAAACCCATTTCTTTTCAATGGGATAATCATTTTATGAATTATTAATTGTTATAATATTTTTTATGATGATATCAAATCTCTCTGTGATTTATTCATGTTTTGGTTCATGAAGATAGAATATATAATGGTGTAGCCGAGATAGTACCATGTAAGAATTTTAGTTCTTATATAATGGGGTGGCCTAGAAAACATTAGGAAATCCTATTACCTATTATATGATGGGATGGCCCTGATAGAATTCTTTAGACCTAATAAATATTACTCTATGGGGTGAAATAGATAACATTGAGTAATCCTATTGCATCTTGTATGATGGGGTCACACAGATAATGTTGGGAAATCCCCATATGGCTTATATTATGGGGGGAGCCCGTATAGTGTTGGGTGAAATCATTATATCCTACATGATATATGGGACCTATATCTCCTTCTAAAGGATTGGATAAATATGTATATCTCATGAGATAATGATTGTAAAAAATTTGAAGGTCTTGATGCACTATGGAAAGAAGGGGAAACCCGATTAGCTATTGGAGGAAGGGAAACCTCGATTAGCTATGGGAGGATAAGGAAATCTGATCCCATAAAGGATGCATCTAGGGATTGTTTTGTATCTACCAAGTAGGGGAAATAACCAAGAAGTCCCCTAATATGTTTTGGTAAGGATCCTTGACATATGGTGAATGATAATATATTCTTATATGTCTACCACAAATTCCAGGGTGTATAACTATGTTATTCTTTCATTGATTTTTATATTGATTACCTTGTGATTCTTCTCTTAAGAAATTATGATATTTATACCATGACAACTGATTATGATCATTCATATGTATGTTATGATCTTTAAGCAATAAGTTGATGTACTCATACCTTGTTTTACATCTAATTCTTAACTATGAATTGTATTTTTACACTTACTGATCATCTGAGCTCACACATTGTAATATTTACATTACCAAGATTATGAAAAAAAGGTTATAAGTAGTAGTACTAATGGGAATGATCTTTTTCAAAGATGTATAAGATATTTATCCTAATTAATATATTGTATTCCCAGTTTCCCAATATGGTAAAATATTATGGTATTTAGTTAGGTACATTTGTAATTTTATAAATTTTATTCAAAAATGATTTTATATCCTTTTATTTTAAGCCAATATTTCTATAAACATGTGAATTTTTTTTGAATAAATAATTATAATCAATATTTAAGGTAGATAGGTTAAACACATGATATATAATCAATATACTTTGGATAATTTGCAAGACATAAATTATGAGAAATATAATCCATATAAATAATCAAATGAGATTGTAACATATCCATGGATACTCTAACTAATAAAATAATCACATTTACATCAATAATTTATCTCAAAATTAGGGAAGTCATAATGTCGTTCATTTGAAACTATCATGACCTTTTTTAAGAATGTTTAAATATATGGTTTGAAACCCATCTAATTTGGATCACTTATTTATATCATGAGACCACTCTATACATTGATAGGTTGTTTATAACCGGTCCCCACCAATCACATACATGTTCTAATTTTTTCAACATATGAATGAGGTTAATCATAATCAATATATAAATTATTTCTAAAAAATTGACTTACCAAATATTAATATATACCATTATCACATAATAATAATCATAAACCATCGAGAGAAATATAATTATTTGTAATAATATTGTACATACTCAGTAAAAATGATCATAAAAGATCAAAAAAAATAGAAATGAGGATAAAAATTTTAGATATTTTATATAGATCATACGTTCACTAAAGGTCGGATTTCATTAATAAAAAAATAACATTAAAAATAATTAAAGTTTTTTAGGAAAATTACATTTTGCAATTGAAAAAAGTTTTCAAAAGATAAATGAAAAAAGTATTTTTATTTTAAATTTCACTTAAAATATCCTCATAAATCTTATAATGTATTCTAGAAAACATTTATTGATCGTGGTGGTGGAAAATTCTATTCATTTCGAACACGTTAAAATAATGATTCATTTCTCATTATCGGTAAAAGATAAATGGAAATTGTTTAGAAAATTACATGAAGAGTACATTAAAATAATTTTTTTAAAATTTAAAAAAAAATTAAATATATATTTAACTATTTACTTTTATATTTTTAAATATATTTTTAAAAATGTTTACAGAATAAATTTATTTTTAAAAAAATCAATCAATGTGAGAAATGAAGTTGGATTTTCTTCAAAACATTTCACAAACATTTTATGTTCCAAATAGTGTAAATATGTTAATATTAAATGAAAACATCATTAATTAGAATTAGAAAATGAAATACATTTTTTTATGATTGTAATGTAAAATAATACCCCAATGGGAGACAAAAATATAATCAATCTTCAATAATGATTTGATTGGGAAATAAACCCTTAAAAATTTGATAACTTTTGAATAATGGGCCCCATAAAGTAAATAATTTGAAATTAAAAAAATTCAGTTCCTTGAAGAGTAAAATATTAAGGAAACATCATATTAGAAGAGGAGGTATATAAATAACACAAAACAATTACTGGCGAACATGACATTTGTCTCATTTAAGTAAAAGTTAGATGAGAAACCATTACCCCTTGTTCGACTTCTTTAGTATGTTTCTGAAAATCCTATATAGTAAATATAGTTTTATTATACATCTGTTAGAGTAATATAATCATAAATATTATACCATATATGAAACTATTATAACCTTTATCAACCCAATTGTTAATAATAATTCATTATTTTTATTATTTAGGGTGTTAATTTCTTTATTTTCTCTTCGTGTTTTGTCAAGAATGTTTTGGTTCTTATGTAAAAGATATTTATACAAAAATAATATAATTATATTCATATTATAAATTTTATTTTTTATCACTTGAACCATCTTTTTAACAATGCAAGAAAAATTCTCATTGAAAGTGAGTAAAATTGATTTGGAGGATACTAAGTCATACATATGCATGACTAATGATATTCGTCCCTTAAAGGGGTAAGGGGAACAGAAGTGTATGATATAATAAAATTTCCAGAATTGAAATAATTTCACATATGTATATATATGATATATATTCAATAAATAAAAACCATATTAATTTCATTGTAATGTGACACTAAAAAATGAATCAAAATGCTTCGTGTTTTTTGTACTTCACCATATATATAAGGGATATTATTGTATTTTAAAAAAATGGAATGTAATGAGTTCTATTTGATACTATAACACTATAAGTATAATTATATTAACAATATTATATATATAAAAATAATTCATTTTTACGACCAACCATGAGACGTGTAGATAGAAAACATGTTACATCAGTTTGCAAGGTTGTACTTCACCATACACATGATTAATGAATTTATTTACCATTCGAAAAATGTTTTGATAGATAAATATTATTCCAAAAAATTAGTAACATCCCAGTATATTGAATATAATTGAGTTATTATATTGTAATTTTTAATACATGATTTAATATTTAATAAAAAGAAAGAAAAAAATGGTCGTGGTGAAGAAATTTATCTTCTCATAGATAAACCTCTAACATATATCTTATTAAGGATCTAAGGATGGTATTTTGTGAAAACCAAAATATATAGAGTGTGGATAATGATTTTGTGGAAGGATTCTAATTGTGTTTGGTTGAGACAAATTTATTGATATGTGTGAATAAGTTAGGGGATTGGATTTCCTTTTACATTTGAGGAAGATTGACATTTATATAAATAACAAAAACTATTCAATAATGGGAATTAAATCTAACCCAATGTGTAAATTAAAGGGTTTTATGGATTATATGTTAAGGAATTAAATCTTTTACGTGAAGAAAATAATATTTTATACTTTTTTCTACAACATCTATTATTCCTTACATTGAATATTTTTCTTTTTGACTACTGTTAAAAATATTATACATTGGAAATTAATCTTCTTAGACTAAAATAAAATGAGTCTTATTATATACATTTTACACACTTATTATAATTATTAAATAATATTTATTAATTAAATTATTTGTGTGTTGAAAATAATTTTAATAAAAACACATTAATTTTTCCAAACCCTACATTAGCCTCAACCACATTAAGAAAGTATTTACTACATAGGGGGAAATATATTCACTATAAAAGAATGATTGGTCCATAGATGGACCATATATGAGATTTTTAAAATTTTAATATTTATTTGGAATAATATATAACATTTATAAATTTTAAATAATTTCATAATATATTATTTATTATAAACTAACATTCATGTTAATTTTACAATATTTAGTTATTCTAAATTAAAACAAAAATACAGTGATGGAATTTTAATAAGTTATGTCAAAACCTTTATAAAGTGTTATATTTATTAAAATAATAATGTATCACAACATTTTATTGAATTTACATCACTTATAATATTTTTAGTTTCATTTATTATATTTTTTTAGCTAAATAACTATTGGTTTTGTGTTTCAATGGAATATTAACTAATTTTATGATTAATAAAAATTTAAAACAAATTTACATCTGAATTAAATTTTTCAATTATAAAAAATTAACATCCATATTCATTACAATCCTTATTCTGTCCCCTTGTGAACACATAGTTGCAATTAAAATCTAAGAGCATGTAATATTATCTTTTACATCAAGTAAATTATTATTTAGGTCACATTAATGGAAAACTTCCAACAAAACATAAAATAAAAATATATTTTGTTGAAAATGATTGAAATATTTCAATTAAATGTTAATTGGAAACGTTTTTAGGTAATTTTATGTCCTAAATTGATAGTTTAACACATGATAAAAGCATATTTACCATAATTATTGTAATTATTTAATTTTATGGTGTTCACTATTCATTACCACCAACTAATTATATTGAAGCAATTAGATAATATTAATTATTCAGATTAAAAATACGGAATTATTTTGTTCTAATTAAATTCATAGAAGTGACATAATTTAATTTAAAATTAAAGCAATGTTATGATGAAAGAGCGGTTTTCCAAAGAGAAAACATACATAAGAATAGAATGTTTTGATTTCTAATTTCAATATGAAAATGAATTTAATGACCTAAATTCTATAAATTAATATATAATTGAATTTATTCTAGTTTCATAACATTTTAAAATGTATTATATCTTATAAAATAATTGTATGGAAAATTTATATTTTAATAAAAAACATTTTTTTTACTATTCATCCCAAAATTATCTATTCGGAATATTTTTTTAAAAAAGGAAAACCCAAAGAAGATTTTACCTATATATTTCAAAATTTAATTTTATAATTTAAAATATTATTTCTAAAAGTGTTTTGTTATGACCCCTTCCTAGAAAGTGTTCCCCTCCTGGGCCTACAATATGATAAGGGATGTAGTAACCCCTAAGTCTTACCTCTAGTAGGCCCCATGTTGCTGACTAGAACCAAGGGTATAGTGAACACATAAAATGGGAAGAATTACCCTCTAAGAGAACACATGTGGAATAGAAAGATAACACAGACACCAACCAACTCCAAATTAGACTCCAATAAATAATCAATACCATGTATACATTTGTAATGTCATGAATGAACTACAACAACTAGAAAGGAAAATTTAAAGTGCCAAAAGAATGTAAAATAGTCGTGACCATGAAGACCGAATAGCTCCTGCAACACCAAGCTAGTAGTAACCATCCAGATCTTCAACCTTCTCCAAGTGACCTGAATATAGTTTATATTTAACAACGGTGAGTATAAACATATACTCAGTAGGATCCTACCTGGAGCCTCTCATGTAAAATTAAAGAAATCTTTCTAAATAACATAGAACAATAAGTGAAAAAAAACTCATCACCTCAATAGTAATAATAATTTTGTAGCCTCATCATGGATACTCTCACAAAGTATCATATACAATAGTATACAATATAATAAAAAATATCAACGGTACCCCACTACCAAACTTTCGAGTGTCTTTAAAATACTCAATGGTGGGTCAGAACATGATTTCTACCTCCCCATCACATTTTATACCGCCTCAAGACCAAGTAATGTTAAAAAAACATGTCTCCTTGGAACTCTATTTTTTTTGAAACCAGAATAGTACACATTGTTTCCCCCTTGGTCACATCCTGTATCCCCCCTATTTCCAACTTCTCACAAATAATCTCCTCTAGATAACATCTAAGCCTACTCCAAGCACCTTGGTCTTTGAAGACATGAAAAGTGTCAATCCACATTGGGTTGGGACCTTACATCAGATACCTCTCAAAACATTATCATCCTCGTGAATCCAAAACCAACATAGAGAGGAAACAAAAAGGGTGCTGTCTGAACAACCACCCCACAAGATACCTCTCAAGGATCCCTCCACTACAGGAGCTCAACTAGATCAAAATAAGAACACGAAACCTTGTGATGACCACAAATACCTCTTAAATTGTATCCCAGGTAAGATACCTATCAAAGAGATATAAACACATCAAACAACAAAATAAATCCATCTCATAGACAAGTAAGGTCTTCAACCACATAGCAAACATTGTTACAAAGAAATAGATAATCATAAAATATCTTAGGATAATAATCTTGTATTTGTAAATCACATTACCATGTACTCTCCTCCACACCACTGTGTTGAAACAAGACACAAACCAAGGGAATAGAACACCAGTGAAACACATTCTCCTTACTGTCCTCGATCTCCACTGGTGGCTCCTCAGAGCTCGAATAATCATCAACATCTATCTCTCCTAAATCAATTATGTGAGACTCTAAATAATGATAACTATGAATCTATGATACAAAAAAAACATCATGTACCCTAGTCATCTATGGAGGGAGATCTACATGATACACCATAGTTAAAACTTGAGCCAACACAACGAAAGGCCCAAAAAACTGGGGAAAATATTTCTCTCATGACCAAACCATGACTTCCCGTGATGGGGTGTCATCTTCAAAAACACATGATCCCCAACATCAAAATATAATGGACTCCTCCTTTGATCTGTATATTATTTCTAATGATATTGTTTTACCTTCAACATCTTGTGAATCACATGAACCTTCTATGTCATATTCTATACCAGTTTCGGCCTACGAACTGCTAACACTCTGACCCCAGTCTAGCATAATGGAGAACATAATGGTCATCCATAAAATACATCAAAATTTATTCATATCGATGATGGAGTGGAAACTGTTATTGTAGTAAAACTCCACCAAGGATAATTTCATAATCCATGAACCTCATGAATCAAGGACTCAATAGTGTAACATGTATTCAAGAGTCTGGATTGTCTACTCTGTCTGAACATCTATCTGTGGAAGAAAGGTAGTGTTAAGACATAGCTGAGAACTGAAATCATGTTGGAGACCTATCCACACCCTGGAGGTAAAACGAGAATATCCTTCATAAATTATCATCTTGTGGACTACATGAAGTCTCACAACCTTCTCCAGATACTTCCTCGAAAAAACTTTTATTGATCTTGACTCCTTGATCACTATGAAGTGGGATGATTTTGTCAAACCATCCAACACCACCCATATAGCATCACGACCTCCCTAAGATTGAGGTAAATAGTTAACAGAGTCTATTGATATTTCCTTCCACTTCCACTGAGGAACATCTAATGGCTGGTGAAAACAATTGGGGACACGATTCTTAGCCTTCTACTTCTGGTAGACCAAACATCGAGACACAAACTCTACACCTGCATGTTTCTATTGAGGCCACCAAAAATAACTCCTCAAGGCTCATTATATATTTGTCACACCAGGATGTACCCCTAATGGTGAACTAAGGAACTCTCTAAGAACCATCCCATGCATCACCAAGGGAAAAAAATCCTTCCCTGATATAACACTCTATGTTATTCATCCTCAGACAAACCATTAGGGGCCTCACCACAAATAACTCGGTCTCTCTAGACCTCCACCTATAGATCACCCCACTATGACTCTTCTACTTGATGCATCAGAGATGATTTCACTATCATCTAAAAATACAACCTCTACCACCAACTTCTCCCATATCAAGTTGTAATGTCGTAATTTCTTCCATCACCCCCAAAAATCACCAGATTCACACACTATATCACTACGTGACTTCTTGTTCAACACATCAACTATAACATTACCATTCCATGGTGTATATGATATTTTGAATTTTTATTCATGTAGGAACTCCATCCACCAACATATTGGCAAGTCCAAGTCACACTGGGAGAAAACATACCTCACACTCTTATTATTGGTGAAAACCACCATGTGATCTCTAATAAAGTAATGTATCCACAACATTAGAGAAAACACCACTTCTTCCAACTTGTGATCAAGGGTGGAATAGTTATGTTCATGGGTATGTAGTTGCAGAGATCCAAAAGAAACTACTGATCTTGGTTGCATCATAACACAACCTTCCCCCATATGTGAAGCATCATAGAAAACATCAAACTGAACTCCTTCTACTGGCAGACAAGGAACTGGAGCACTTACCAACTTCTCCTTTATATAATAAAAGGATACCTAATACTGATCAGTCCACATGAACACCTGATCCTTCCTGGTCAATATTTTTAGAGATTTTGCAACCTGTGAGAAATTGGAAATGAACCTCCAATAGTAGCATGTGATGTGAGGGATTTTTTGAACCTCTTACACTATCTTGGGGGTTGTCAAAGAAACAACCGCTTATATATTCAACAGATACATGGATACTTCTTATAGGGACACCACATACCCCATGAAACGAACTTCTTAATCCCAAAACACACACATTGAAAACATCCCAAACTACTTCTAATGGAAAATAACTCCCAAAATAGTGCGTTATTCCTCTTCATGCACCTCCTCAGAGGAGGACTACACAATGATGTTTTTGATGAAAACCACCATGAACATATTTAAAAAATCATAGAACACAGAATTCATCAACCCCATAAACAGAGTTGGATCATTTTTCACATTGAATGACATTACAATAATCTCTTAATGCCCATGAAGAAAATGGATAGTAGTCTTCATGATATCTTCATCATTCACACACAACTGAGGATATCATGAGAGTTAGTCAATCTTCATGAACCAAATTCCACCCTTCATTAAATAGAATAAATCATCACTCCATAGAAGAAGATTGTGATTCATCACTATCACATTGATTAAATAGTGATTATTGATACACAATACCCAACAGTCGTGAGCCTTCTTCATGAAGAAAACGGGTTCACCCCACGGTGACACACGCGATCGAACAAAACCATGTTGTAATATAATATCAATCTTTATAGGAAGCTCCCAAAACTCCAAAGAGGTCTTTCTATATAGAGATATCGATATAGGAGACTCTCCTGGCTGTAGATCAATCACAAACTTGATCTCTCATCGAGGGTGTATTGCTATAACCTCTTCTAAAAATACATAGAGGTACTCTTCTATGACCCTAGGAAATTACAACCACTAAACCTTTGAAGAACTCTGCATCTTCTCTGCCATCATGGATGACAAGGATGTAACACGCCTCTAACCCATCTGAGGGCCTCACTCACCAACAAACACTATTGGATCTCAATCTGTATCGAAGAACACCACATGCCGCCTGATGTAATCCATGATATCATGAACTGAATGAATCATATTCATGTTGAGGATGAAAACATATGGTTGTATATGTAAACATAGAAAATCTCTCCAAGAGATATGTTTCCCCAGCACTATATCACAGTCTCTACATACTTTAAACAATTCAATTCGACCTCCAACTGTCGTAGTCAATGTCAAGGGAACCGGAATCCTATCTACCTATAGTCCAAAAGCATAGGCAAGGGTATGTCATATGACGGAGTGCATCTCTCCTGAATCAAACATGGCATACACCCAAGCATAAAATAAGAAAAGGGTACCTCAAATGGTGTATGGATCGCCTGGAACTAGAAATTCTAAATCATGATACTGACTGAGACCTCCTCAATGGCCTCTTTGACCCTAAAAAATACCACCAACATTACCGCGCTCTACTCCCTAAGGATGAGGAGCATCCTAGGGATGTCATTTTCCTACCCCATCTACTCTTTTCAAATCTAAAGCTAGTGAAAACTGCAACTGCTACCTCAGTAGGAACTGCCTCAATGGAGGAACCTAGAGAAAAACACCTACCACACACTGACCAATCTTAATGTTCAAGAACTCTCATACAGATGACCTCAACCTCCACCAAAAAAACAAGTTCTTGATCCCTTAGAATAGGATTGATATCCCCCCCCCTCCCCTGAGAAATGATATTCTTAGGACTAGGTCCTACCCCTGAAAAAATAAAAGCCCATCTTCCATGAAAACTTGGAACCCCTGACTATAACTCTGCTTCGGGAGGAATCCTGATGAATCCCTTTTCATGAATGTTTGGTTCTAGATAATGTCCTCTCGTTGAACACATCCCTCTCCACTAACTCTATATATTACTTCAGTATAAATAGAGTGACCAGGGAAAGGATCTATGGATGCAAAACCTCCTCAAAATGCCTCACCCAGACCTCCTCTTCTAGAAACTGGTCCTATGAATATCGTAAAAGTATCTGGAAATGGATTCAAAACTCTCACACACAAGAGTTCCCATGTCTAAGTGTATTTAGCTCCTAATGATTAGACACCTTCATGGTCGAGGAAATGAAATAAACTCTAAACATTTCTCATAACTCCTCCCATGAGATTTTCAACTCCATGTAGTCCCTGAGGAACATGAACCACCACTTCCTTACTACCCAACATAGCATCGTCACAACAAAATAAACCCAATGATCCTTCCGAGCATAGATATAACTAAATTATATCTCAGACTCCTCTAACAAGTCTTCTGTTACTACATCTGATATGAATCATTTTTACTTCTACAGACTCTAGCATTGAAACTCTCAGAGTGTCCTCTACCAAGTGTCGTTGTCATTAACCTCCACCCTGTGGAGATCTACTGGTGCAACCTGCTAGTCATCGTCTGCACAAACCTGACGAGGACGTTGACCTGGAGCCAAACCTATAAAATAAAAAAAAATTGTTAAATCTTATAAACCTGGAATATGGAATACTCAATATTCATTAACTAATTTTTTTTTTTTTATTCATTTTCAGTTAACATATCCCACTGTATACCCATTCAAACACATTCACAAAGAGGAATGGTTCATGATCCTTTCCTAGTTCTCTAATCAAAAATGGGTAACTCCTGCAAAAGCCCCGCTAGTCACTGATGCTTTGCTTTCACCTGCTGAGAAGTAGAGCATCTCATGAAAAAAACCAGAAACATCATTCTTCATACATGGCCACCAGTAATAGCGGTGTAGGTCATGATACATCTTGGTGAAACCAGGATGAACTGCCCAAACTGAGGAATGAAAATCCCTCATCAGATCCTCATGTATGTCTGCTGGCACCCATACGCATCCCTAGAAATGCAAGATCTCATCCTCACCCATTGTCCATACAGGAAAAGGGTCCTCTCCTAACACACTCTTCCACAAGACTAAGCCTTCTGAGTCTGATATTTGCCTCATATGTACCCGTTCACGTAGTGTAGAGGTAACAACTATAGAAGATAAGACATTTTTTCCCTGCCTGTCATTCACCTCCAGATGCATCTTAGATAACAGAGCCATCAGCTGCCACTCACTGTTGGCCTCCTGAACTACCTGAATATGGGTTCTCCTTTTCAATGTATCTTCTAATACATTGCCCTTTCCCGGCATATAGGCAAGTTTTAAGTCAAAGGACTGAAGATACTCAACCCACCTATGATCTCTCAGATTCAAATCACGCTGAGTGAAAATATACTTGAGACTCTTGTGGTCGGTGAAAACCATGAAGTGCTCTCCCAGAAGGTAATGTCTCCAATAGCGTACGACATGAACAACTACTACCAACTCCAAATCTTGAATAGGGTAATTCCTCTCATGTGGCCTCAACTGTCGAGACCCGTACGCAACGAATCCATCTCCCTACATAAGCACAGCTCCAAGCCCGATACCTGAAGCATCATAATAAATAGTGCAGCTCTTGCCTGGCTCTGGAAAGACTAGTATCGGTGCTGAAGTCAACCTACAATTCAGCTCTTAAAAGGAGGACTCACAAGAATCTCACCATAAAAACTTCACCCCCTTCTTGTTCAGACCTGTAAAAAGTGCTACTTGGTGTGAAAAGTATTGAATGGAATGCCTATAGTATCCAGACATCCCTATAAAACTACATACCTCAAAGACGTTATTCGGATGCTCCTAGGAAACTATAGCTCTCACTTTCTCTGGGTCCCTAGATACTCCTCCTTCTGAGATAATGTGACCCAAGAAGTGAATATGGTCCATCCAAAAGTGTCACTTTGAGAGTATAGCATACAATTGATGCTCTCTTAGTGTACTCAAAACGATCTCAAGATGTGTGGTATGGTCGTGTCGAGTGTGAGAGTACACCAAGATATCATCCACGAAGACCATGCCAGAGGAGTCCATGTACGGATGGAACACTCGGTTCATCAGTGCCATGAAAACTACAGGCACATTCGTGAGACCGAACGACATGACTGTTTATTCGTATAGACCATACCTGCTCTTGAAGGTTGTCAGAGGTATATATGATGGTCTAACGTGCAACTGATGATAACCAGACCTCAAGTCAATCTTCAAGAACACCTGGGCTCCTCGAAGATGATCAAAAAGTTCATCTATCATCGGCAAGGGATATCGGTTCTTGACCATCAGCTGGTTAAGCTTCCGACAATCCACACAGAGCCTAAGGGTTTTGTATGCCTTTTTCACAAATAGGACAGGCGAACCCCAAGGAGAAGTATTGGGTCAGATGAAACCATTTTCTTGCAACACCTCCAACTGCTTCTTGAGCTCATGCAACTCAGGTGTAGACGTCCTATAAAGAGGAATGGACACTGGTGCCTCTCCTGGCATGAGCTCAATCGATAATTCTACCTCACGCTCTGGAGGTAAACCCAAAAGGTCCTCTGGAAATAAATCCATGAAATAATACACCACTGGGGGAATGTCTAACTGTAAAGTCCCCTGGTCATCCAGATAAAGACTGGAAATCTGGGATATAACTTCCCCTATCCCATGAGGCTCATGTCTAGATCTACCCGCCTGGACATCCCACTCGCCTCTCTGAAGAAAATATTCACGCTCTGGTGATACGAAGCTCACCCTGTGGCGATAGCAATTGACGAATGCCTGGAAGGGAACCAACCAGTCCATACCGAGAATGACGGAATATCTCGTCATCTCTAGGACATAGAGGTCCCATAAGAAATGACACCCCACAACCTCAAGAGGGATCTCTCTAAACTGACGTACACTAGATATCTTTGTTCCCAACGGTGTTTCAAGAGTAAAAAAGTCGGTAGATGAAAAGATACAGAGCCCAAAGCTCTCCAAAATTGCAACAGAGATAAAGCTATACGAAGCACAAGTATCAAACAGAGATGAAGATAAAACTGAGGCTACTAAGATCGTACCTCGAACTGTAGAAGGTCTGGGATCCTGCTCTTGATAGGTCTACTCCACGGAGAAAGATTGGCCTACACCATAGCCCTGCGCCCCTGGCTGACTGCTCTGAGCTAATCCACTCTGCTATCGTTGATGACCTGGTGACTGACCACCACTGCCACGACCTCCTTCTCGGCCTGAACAGCCGGAAGAACTCCTGTTCCCAGACTGATGGGAAACTGGCGAAGTATCTCCCTAATGCGGGGTCATAGAAGAACCCCTACCACCAGCTGAAGGTGACAAGATGTGAAAGAAGCACTGAAGATTTCCCATCTTCCTGTAAGATCGGTACTCCATCGGATCTCTCAGGAACTGAGGCCTAGTATGCCCACTCCTACTGCACCGATAGCATACAACCTGGCTACCAGAAGACACATCCCACAAACCTTGATCTCCTCGAGAAGACTCTCTGCGATGCTTCCTACTGTCCGTAGTAGGAACAGCCGCTCTTGATGTCGAACCGCCCTGGCTCACTACTTTAGAATGCCTCTGGTTGCGCTCAGCAATCAGTGCCTGGTTGATGATGGAGGATATAGAAGTAAACTGGAATATATTCACCTGGGAACGGATCTCTTACCTGAGACTGTCCTCAAACTTCCTAGCAAGGAATAACTCAACGCCTGCTGAGATTGGTGTGAAATGCTACAGCTCAGTAAAACGAGATGAGTACTCCATGATAGAAAGAGTACCCTCCTACAGACTCATAAAATCATGAGAACGATCGGCCCTCAGGGTCTCTGGATAGAAGTACTCATAAAAGGTGTGTCGAAACTCATCCCATGACATACACTACTGATTCCCTGACTGTGAGATAACCTCCCACCACCTCTTGGCGGTGCCCCAGAGCATATAGGTGGCCAGCTTTACCCTATTCTCTGGGGGTATCTCCAGATTCTTGAAGATAGTTAGGGTGGCCTCGAACCACAATTCTGCACCCTGGCATCCTCCATCTCTGGATAAAGTAGGAGAATGATGTTGCTGAAAAACCCTCCTCAACTCATCCATTGGCGGGGCAGGAGGCTGCGCTCCCTGAAAATTCTATAACATCATCAAGAATTCCTCCATGAACTATGTATCGGCGCCTACGATGGGTATAACGGCCGGTGCCAATGCTATCATAGCAGGAGGATCAACAGGAGGTTTCTGATTGGCCATATCTGGTGTCTGGTCACCGTCCGGCAACTGACATATGACCGGAGGACGTCTCGGACGCATAACTCTAAAAGATCAAAAGCACGCCTTAGATCCGGATAACAATGACTGAAAACACATGAGTATAAAACAGGAACATGGGGAATAAACATTCAGGTTTTACAAAACACGACTATACGACATGTATAAAAACTACACGGTTTGTACTTTTAGCCATTAACATGGGAGTGTACTCCTACCAATACTGGTCGTGTAACAGCCCAAACTACGTGGCGTGTTGTTTCCACAGACGGCGTGTACTTGATCTCTAAACCCCTAACCGAGTCTCCTTACATGGCTAACCCACATGGTCCAAACTAACCCTAGACTACACAGCGTGTTCCCAAGGGAAATGGCGTGTACTAGACACGATCTCGGTGGCCCGTGTTGTAAGTTTCATGGCTGTCTACACAACTGCCCTTACACGGCATGTTCTGAAAAAACACGGCGTGTATAGGAGAAGATAACACTGACCTGTGTTTTTCGTGACACGGCCGGGTACCTTGGACAAAACTACATGGTGTGTTCTTTACCAACACGGCATGTTCTACTCGAGCTTCCCCGGCCCGTGTTGTTAGTGACACGGCTGAGTACATGGATCTAAACTACACGGTGTGCACCTACCGTACATGGTGTGTTCTTGAAGTTATTTTCAAGAGACCGTGTTTTTGCTCACACGGTCAGTGACATGGCCAAAAAACTACACGGCGTGTATCCAGAAAGCACATTCTGTGTATTCTGGGTTTTTCTGGTTAGTAGCTCAAAAACTACACATAAGCCCAGAAACACTGAAAACGAGGAAAACAGGTGCTAAATTTCGATCCGTGAGGGCCCATACTCCCCGCGAATCAAATCTTGGCATCTCCTACAGTCATGTACAAGAGAAAATAGGATCATGATCCATCAACTTCTGATTCAAGGGGCCCATAACATCTCAAGAATCAAAATTTGGTGTTCATTTTCAGCAATGTATAAAACAAACAGTTTCTCTATCAAACTACAGAGATTCTATCAAACATCTATCAAAACAACATGCATAATCTACACAATGTCTATCACAACAACATGTAATAGCCAATACACCCTAGATGGCATGGAAAGAATGCATAGAATGTGATTTATAACAAGTGCCTATATGATGCATGAGATGTCATACCCTCATCTCATCGGGTTGCAATAGAAATAGAACCGTAATATCAAAACAATAACAGCACAAAGCATGTGAATCAATCTAGGTGAAATCATATCAACCGTAAAATCCCAAACTATAAAACTGCAATAAACAAGGTAGTATGGATTTTCCTTGTACACAGGTTAGCTACTCCCGGGCATTGCTTATTACCAAGTACTGAATCCGTCCTATCCCAGGCTAAAGTCTCCAAACAGTAAAGCAAGAGAAAAGAAACCTCCTTTGATATCACTTTGTAACGTCCCGATTTCAGAATCCACCCAAAGGTTCCCCGTACCTGGTTAGTCACATAGCCTCAAGTGCATTTCAAAAAACACCAGGGGCTTCTGACTAGAAGCGAGGATATTGGGTGTGATAGTGGGGAAACTATGCCTTCATTGGAAGAGTACATAGCAGAAATAAATAAAAATGTGATAGCAGAATCAGTGAATAACCAACAATAACACACAGTAGAAGACTAAATCAACAAACTGGATCACATATGTATATATGGAATGATTCAAGATACAAATCTAGGAAAACAGCCCAAAAAAGTCACAATACTGAAAACACCCCAGTACCAAAACAAGTACAATAGAAAAGTAAACAAATCATCAGCATCACAAGCCAAACCTCGGTCCCTTTCTCTCCTACTCCAAGAAATCAAGTTCTAGAAGTCGAAGGGCGCTTACCCTTGACTATACGTGCAACAACATAGTCTGCTTGGGCCCAAAAGCATGGCCCAAGATGGGTGTGAGATAAAATCCAAGTAGTCAACCACCAAAAGATCTGTGCCTAACAGTTAGTGAGTATATGGCAGGTAAAAGTACAATAAGCAGTAAACAGCAACAGGAAACAGCAAGCAGTAAATAGTAAGTAGTGAAGCAAGATGATACACAACAGCAATCAACCACAACAACATCATCAGTAAAGAAAAACATCTAACACAAACAGGAAACCCATTGGGAAGTACCCGCATCCATCCACTCTGGTCCTAACCAAGAAAATACCACAACCCTCTGGGCAGTGAATTCAGCCTAACCCCTCTAGCGAGGTCATGAGAATTTATGAGACTCTTTGGGGAATCTCACTCGGTCAATTCCCCTAATATTCTAGGGTAGTCAAGGACTCTATGAGGAAGATCTCATGATCAAACCCTCTTAGCCCCAAGGTCTAGAGAGTCTCTACGAAATCTATCTTGGTCAATTACTCCTATAACATCAGGTATACCATAGACTCTCTGAGGAAGCTCACTCGGTCAATTCCTCCTCTATAATGGGAAGGTTCTTAAAAAGATTCAAACAAGGTAAGAATATCTGAGGAAGCTCACTCAGTCTACCCTCCCATAGTCAATAATATCCAAGACTCTCTGGGAGCTCACTCGGTCCATCCCCTATAGTCTATAATTTCCAAGACTCTCTGAGGAAGCTATCTCGGTCTACCCTCCTGTAGTCTATAATATCGAAGACTCTCTGGGAAGCTCACTTGGTCTATCCATTATATTCTATAGCACTAGGTTCTCTCAGTCCCGTGCCAGTCAGTACATAATAATGCTATAATACCAAAGTACACCTATAGAGCTACATTGCTAACCAAAGTAAACCTGTAGAGATACTTGGCTAAACAGTATACAGGGCAACAAACATGTTATGAATTTCACTCCAACCTATAATCACAAGGCATGGAAACAGGTGTAACAGCCAAAGGAAAACGAAACCCAACGGTCGTAAATAGAGAAAAGAATGGGAAAAACATCCAGGCCCAACAATTTATCCTTAAACATAATTAAATTACCTCTACACAAGTAGATAAGCAAGGCAGGAAAACAACAAGGGAAAAAAGGTAAACATGCAATACCCCGTTCACCGGTATTGGTGGAATTTGCACATAAAACTCAAAGACTTTGAATGGTAAGGCACAAACCTCCTACCTCGATCCTAGTAGATTGATATACTTGAACCACGACGACTGATTCTCCCTTGAACATCGTAGATCTGAGAAAACGCCTAAAACGTTCAAACCATGATAACTTGAGAAGGAGGAGGAATTGGAAAACAAGGCTCATGCAGAAGAAAGAACTCACCGCTGCGATTCCAACACAGTTGATGGTGCTCAAATCAGAGAACGGATGAAGACTCGGTGGCTCATCAAAGATCCACGGATTCCCGCTGCTCTTGGAGGAACAAGACCTAGAAGAAGACATTTATTGTGGTTGGGTGCGACCCTGATCTGATTAATGAAAAAAAACTACGTGGCGTGTACTTTTATAGTACACGGCATGTACTATGTCTTTCTGTACTCCGCCAAAATTGGCCTCCACGTCACCCCTACACACTGTGTGTGTGGCCCAGACATGGCCAGCATACAGATTTGAGCGGGAAAATAGTACACGGCATGTACTCAGAAAGTACACAGCGTGTACTTCAAAAATTTCCAGAAACTTCATTTTTCTCAAAAACACCAGAAAAAGGAAAGAAATACCTGGAACAAAGATTCGGGTTCTTACACCCGGAAACCACTTCACCACTGGTATTCGGCTTTCCCCCAACATCACACATCTTTAGTATCTCACTCAAAAATCATTTCCCAATGACACGTGGGCATTGTACCACAACATGAAACTCATGCAGCACAACCACGGTTTCCATGTAACCAAGGTAACCAGGTAGTTTCCAAGATCCAAAACATCTCTCATAATGTGTATCATACGTCGGGAATTATACCTCGACCCATTACATCGCATACGCTGAGTAAGAACCCTCAAGACATCACATCCTATACATGTTACACCTATAGTAGTCCAAAGGAAACTATATCCACAATATATGTATGGGAATATCCACATTCTATCATAGCCCTCTAAATACAAATTTGTGAAAAATAGCGGTCATGCCTATCAGCACAAGTATCCTCCAAGAGAAGAGAGTGGGGCCAAAGGGGGTAGTCAGCCATCCATCCTCCCACTGGAATGTTGGGGAAAACACCCCCCCCCCCCATGGCACAGAATCCTCAGGTTTCAGTTTCCGTAACTAACAGGGTGGAGTAGAATATAGAAACAGAAAAAGTACATAATATACTATAGCTCATAACCATACTATGGGAATATAATATTCTTATGCTCAACTGTTGAAAACATATCTCAAAATCTAGACCGCCACTACTAAGACTATGTATCCTTTAAACACACAACCATTTAAAGAGTTACATTAGATTACTTTATCCCTTTTTATCAGTTTTTATTTACATTAGTTAATTATTTAACCATTAATTAATTTTTATTAATTACACGTTACATTTCATTAGCTTTCCAAACATGATCTTCAGTTCCTTTAAATTGTAACCTCATCATTACATTACTCCATGTTTCAACCCCATGGTTTAACTTCATTTATTAACAGAATCATTACATTCCCATGTTCCCAGTCATTCTAGAAAAGCATTCTAATTACTAAACACAAGGGGGGTAAACACTATGAGTAAACATAATACCAACCAAGTCTCTTCCACCTATAGTAGGAGCGTGGACCCATTCTCCTTCAAGAAACTAAACAGGTAAGGGAATGTGTCATACCTCATGTGTCTTCACCCCTTTTTGATGGAGGATATGAAAGACAATCTACCTTGAGAAGTACGGAAAGTAAAAAAATAACCAACCAATAAGATTCAAAAAGAATCTAATCATTCAAATCTAACCCATTTCATCATTTGTGGTGTCCTCCCCAACACCCACATGCACAAATCGATCCATCTTGACACTATAGGCATCAAATAATACCGGAACCAATGGACCTCCCAACCCCCACATCTCACAACATCCATCCAGGCTCATAACACCTCACAAGTAGTAGGAAATAAAAATGAAACTATGCTTTGGGCCCTAAACATGGAATTCTCCCTTCACATGCACCGAGCTCTAAGAGAACCAAGCTATGGATTTTGGCCTTAACAATCAAGAGGGTAACTATGAACCATGTAAGGTAATATCTTTTATCAAACAACCAATTATTCCATCCATCTTGAATTAACCAGTACATTATTAGTAGGTTACAACTATTGACAACCTTACCAGATAGATATCAAAGTTATCACAAATAATTAAACATGTTTACAACAACAATTTTATTGACATAAAATTAAAAAAAACAAGATTCATTTACTTGACACTTTAGCATTGAAAAAAAATTAAAATTAATCTTGGATTAAATTCTTTACCAATTTTTGTCAAGAACGACATGCTAAACAAGGGAAGCATAAATATCACACTATCTAGAATAACAAGGGACAATAACATATGATCGATATTAAATTGATTATCTTGTTCAAATATTTATTATTTTAATTCCATTGTGAACCACTAGGATAAAACATTTTAACTCTACAGTTGCATATAAATGGATAGAGAAACCATGAATCCCTTACCAAAAATAAATTATAACATTCTTTTCTCGAGAATGGATCAAAGAAATGAATCATGGTCTCCTTCCTTGAAAAAATATATACACCTGAGGATGTCTCGGCACAACTGCATCAACAACAGCAAAAACAAACTCCCTTAGAACCATGGAGATCAAACATCGTAGCATGGAAAAGATAAACAAGAGAAGTTTAATCATTGAAACCCATATAATAGAGGTAAATCTTTCCTCACATTGAAGATGGATTGAAGAAGGAAGTGGGAAACCAATCCAGGATGAAAGAATTCCCAAAAATTTAAGAGGGAGGCATCCGGGTTGCCTGGGGTTGAGAGGGGGTGTGCTCAAGTCATGGGTTTTGAGAAACCAGGGTTGTTGGGTGTCTATAAAATTCCCAGGGGCGGGGAAGTACATGACTTGTACCTCACTATCATGTCATGTACTGCCTCGAGGAAGACTAACACTAAAAAACTTGTCACCTCGGCACTCTGTTTTATTTTTCTGAAACTTGAATGGTACATGTCGTGTCCCCATTAGTCATGTCGTGTATCCCCACTGTTTACATCTTCTCATAACCGAACTTTTCCATACTACACCTGAGCCTTCTCTGAGCACCTCAGTCTTTGAAAACATGCAAAGGGTTGATTCGCATAGATCTAGATCACCATATTTCAATATTATTTATAAGTTATGCGCCCAAAAATTGACTAATTTTCCTTTAAGAAAAATAAAAAAAAAATTATAAAATAATTATTTCTATATCAAATTGTTCTTTTTTTATTTAAAATCATTAGATAACTACTGAATATATTTTATAAATGTGTACACCATATAATTTTTTTAATTTTTTATTATAATTCATACTATAAATCTATATGGATATGGTATAAAGATCATTTTAAAATAAATACATTTCAATAGAGTAGTGGGTTTTGTTCAAACCTAGTCATGTGTGAATTGAAATCCATCGAAGAGATTGAATATATTTAAAAATAAATATATCTGAAATTATCATGGTGTAAAATTATATTAAATTTTTGGGGGTTCATGTCATATATTATTTCAAATATGATGTTACTCTTTTAAACTATCAAGGTCTAACTTTCTACTCCCTAAATTAAATTTCTTCAAATTAATCATCATTTAAGTAATCAAGGATTTGAAATTTCAAAATACCATTTTTAGTAACGCATATCCTAAAAAGTTCTAATAAATCGTCCTATCGATAAGAGTGAATTTCAATTAAAAATTTAATACTGACTTACAGTTACTAGGTTTCCAAATAGGACAACATTGGTGGAATGTAAAGATATGGACATTGAATAATAGCATAAATAGTGAAGGAGAGTGATAGAGGTCACTGATAAATATAAATTTAATAACATGAAGAATTTTAAAAATAAAAAATCATTAAAAATATGATGTAAATGATGGATATAGGATAAAACATTCATTCCATTATCATTTTTTAATGTTAAAGGATTCATTTACTATTAATACTTAGAAGAGAATGATATAAAATTACATGATATCTATATATTTCATAGAAATTTAATTTTTTTTCTTTTTTGATTTTCCATATTATTTCTTAATCAATGAAATAAATATGCATTATGAATTTTTTAATGCATGAAGTAGTAAAATTAACTATTAACGGATTGTAATCTCTATAAAAGGGTGAGAAGTCACTTCCTATGTCACTAAATATTTACAAAAGCTAAATTTTTTTGAATGAGTCATCAAGTATATTAGATTAGTCAAGAAAACTCAATAGTAGTACTGAATTATCACTTCATCAATTTAATAAATAGTTACTCTTACAAAAATATTCTTACCAAATTCAATGACCCAAAATAGAAGGAAGGTCACTAAATTTCCTAAATCAATATGACAACATATTCTACAAATATAATAAGGTCGATCTTACAGTCACAAAAAAATATGTGAATACCTTTTTCCACATAATATCATAATGAAGACATTTATACTTCCAAAAATATAATCTCAGTTTGTCTAGAAAATTCAATAAATCCTAACATGTTGTAAACTCCATTAAAGAAAACATAAACCATAAAATCACTAAAAATTTTAATGGTTACCGATAATATCAAATAAAAATCTATTTAACATTATTATCTCAACAATTTCGACGTATTATTAGATATCTTTAATATAAATTACATTTTTTAAAAATGTCTTCCTTCTGTATAATCCCTTTTCTCAATTAACTATACTATTTACTTAATGATATGATATTGTAAAAAAGTATTTTGGTAAAATCATTATAAATTACATAATTCATATCACCAGAATAAAATTATGAAAAACACTTATTTAACATAATTATTGATTCCAAATAGAAGAACATTAATCATTCCACAAAAAATCTAATGATAGCTCAATCATTCCCTTGATCACATAGCTTATTCGGAGGTATAATCCATTAACTCGTTGGGAAATCATTTTTCTAGTTCCTCATATCCTTATAGATAATGTATTGAAAATTGTAAAATTATTCCATTCACTAGAAAATGTTAGCATTATTTCATTTGGATCCACACTTGTAGTAATCTCTCACTACCTTCAAGTTGGTACTAGAGAGTTTCTTTCCATAACTATCACATGTGGTAAAGTCTTTATTTCCCTTTTTCTATTTATCCATCTTTTACTATGGTGTCCCCATATTATATTTCTTCACTTCCAAGCCATAAGACGTGGAACTTTCTTTTATAGTCTTATGATAACATGATACAATGTATTTGAATGATTTGAATGTTTTGGAGACTTCTTTCCATATGATTATTTTAAAAATTCTATCATAGAAATAATCACTTTTACTCTTCATATTGTGTGTATTGATATAGTTCTCAATCTTAATCATATTTTCCATTTCTAAATAATGTAATACACTATATTATATAATAAAATAATGAAATATAATGTATAACACCAAAACTATATAAATACATAGAATAAATTAACAAATTTATGTATTTCTAATATCATAATCATAATCATTGTTTCATTTAAAAAGCTTTCAAATAATAATAATATTTTCAAATAATTCCTAATGGTTTGAAAATAATACGTGAATTAACCAAAGAATATACCCTATGAATTTCAAACATAGAGAACAGTAAAGCCTATCATTATATAGCATGTGCGGCTCTATTCAAACCTAACTTGTCTTTTACAGAGTCATTTCACCCAATAATATTTATGCCAAAACCAAATCCACATGTATTGTCCAAAAAGGGTTGTATTTCTAGAAAACCCATAAAAAATATACAACAAAACAACACCTTAGGATGTTATCTTATAAATATATATACAAAATGTATGAAATGTGATTATATTCCCAAATAATTATTTTCCAAAATATCTTTTTTGAGGGTCATACTGAACTTATTTTGATACCAACTATAATGGCCACAACCCCATTAGCCAGAGCTATTGGTTACATTTTTATATTGGAATAATATAAATGGAATCACACCTAAAAGATTATTTAATTTATTTGTCTTGGTAAACTAGATTGAAACATGAAATTGATATTAAAACTAAAATGATAAAATAAAAAAAGTAGTTTCTTTAAAAGACCCTTATTCCTCACAAAATATTCATTAACATCAATCACAAAACATTGATGAGTATCTTAGATAATATAGAACATATTAAATGGTTGATCTCAGAAATATTGTAAGGGTATGTATACAAAATATTCTATTATTATTAATAATTATAATCAATAGGAAAAGTTAATAAACTATAAAAAATTATATTTTGTTATTAATGTCAGTATAATATAAAAGAAATAAATAATGATAAAATAAATGCATATAAATAATCACATGAGTTTGAAAATTATCCATGTATATTATAAGTAAAATAATTATCACTTGGAAGTAAGAAACATATTTTATAATTATTAAATATATAATTACAAACATTTGAAACTATATATAACCATCACAAGATAGGTTAAATATATAGGAAAAAGTCTATATAATCTGAACAACTGATTTTTCTCCCATTATCGATCGATGTATCGAGTGTCTATCAAATGAGTTGGGTGAAATTTTATCAATATAAAAAATATTATTGAAAAACAAATATTTTAAATGTTATTACTTATCTCAAAAAAATAAACATAATCATATTTCATCAAGTTCAATAAGGTGAATGGTTATATAATTATAGATCATTACTCATCTAATCATAATATTTTCGTACAATGAATATGGATTATATAAACATAATATATACCTAGTGGATTATAATTATAATAATGTGTTTATTTCATTAATAAATATTTATACAATAAATATTTCATTAAAAATAATTTTAAGAAAAATAATCACTTCACTTCAAAAATATTTCAAATAAAAAAATATACTATATATTTTTAAAATACATTTCATTAAAAATAAACTTTTAAAACATCTAAAATATTCTTTAAAAAATTTACTGGTCACGAGGGTTGAAAATTTTATTTATGTAGTCCTTGTTAAAACAAATATTCCTTTTAAATTTTTGGTGAAAAAAATACTTGCATTGTTTGGAAATTGAGATGAAGATTTATTACAAAAAAATCTAAAAAATTAAACATTTGTCATATTTTATTTAATAAATAATTTATAGAACATTAAAAAATTGATTACATTTTTAGAAACATGGTTCTACAATAAAAAGTATTTTCGACTGAATAGATAAATGAGGATAAATTTTCCTAAAACCATGATTCCAATAATTTTGAGAATAAAAATATGAAAAAATGAATATATTACATAAAATAATAATTAATAACAAGTGGAAAATGAAATATATTGGTTTTATTATATTAATAAAATTTTATACCCAAAAGGGAGACCTAAACAAAAACAAACCCAAATAATGAATGGATTGTGAAATACCCACTTAACACTTTGGTGAATTTTGGATCATAGCCCAGATGAAATAAATAAATTAAAATTAAAAATTATTTAAATTAAAATTAAACATATTACTGATATAAAATCTCAAAATTTGAATTATATACAAAAAAATTTATAAGATTTGAATATATCATATATCTAACAGATGAAAAGGTGAGATAAGAAACTCTTATATTAGGTTAGAATCCCTAGTTGTCATTTTAAACCTAAAATATAATAAATATTGGTTTATTATAAATAAGTTAAATAAACTTAATATTATATATCATAAAATATATTATCTCCTTATATCATTTTACAAACCATTTGTTATGAATATTTCATTATTTTAATTATTTTTTGTGTTAATTTCCATTTTTCTCAATCATGTTTTGTCATTAACGTTAACGTTGTTGTACATTGGATATAGTTACACCATCACCAAAATGATAATAATGTTATAAATATAATTTTTTTAATTATATTCATACTCATAACCATTAATGAAAATTACAAAATGAAAATAAATGACATTGCTTCTTGGAGACAGTAATC
Source organism: Viscum album (assembly GCA_963277665.1). Classification (NCBI taxonomy): domain Eukaryota; kingdom Viridiplantae; phylum Streptophyta; class Magnoliopsida; order Santalales; family Viscaceae; genus Viscum; species Viscum album. The sequence continues at coordinate 671,116,179 of OY728157.1, read as the reverse complement.
CATACATATGCTTGAGCAACGTTATCATTCCCATAAAGGGTGAATGTTTATGGAAATGATTGATATTTAAATTTTCATATACTTATATCATATATTTTATATATAATATATTGATTAAATATTAAAATATAACTTTCTATGTAAATAGTATCTAAAATACAAATCATATCGCTTAGTGGAGTGGCAGTCCTACGTACACACGAGTGATGAAATAATATTTAAAAATAAATGTAAATTAATATGGTGTATATAAATTTTTTTCTCCTAGAGAATTTAGTATATAATAAATATAAAATTTATAAATTATTTTTACAATTATGTCAAACCATGATATGTGTTTATGGAAAACAAGTCACATCAGTTCATGAAGCACTCATTCGTCAAACACACAATTGAATATTTTTTTCCCATTTTAAGTATTTTTAGATCGAAATATATTATTCCAAAAACATAATAAAATTTATGTATGTGGAATATAATTATGTTAGTACATTTTAATTCTGAATATATAATTTAATATTGTAAAATTCGAATGAAAAAGAATAATCATGGTTAAGATAATTACCTTCCCTTTAGAAACCTCAAATGGATATATTATTAAGGACCCTAGGGTTGGTATTTTAAAAAAAATAATCTGTTGAATGCGGATAAATATTTTTTATAGGTAATTTGATCTATTTTTTTGGAAAAAAATATCTTAAAAAAACTGAACTATTAAGGGGAGTGTGTTCCCTTTTATAGTTTTGGAGCAATAGCATACTTGTAAATACTCAGACCTATTTAATAATGGAAAGTCAATCTCACCCAAAGTAGCACTAAAATGGATAATTATAGGGGTGGACGTATTATATGGTCTTTAAAAACCTCTATAAAATAATATTTTACATGTATGTTGTTTCTTAACATCAGTTTTTCTTTACTTTTACCATTTCTTCACCTTAGTAACTTTTCTTTTTATCATTTGTAATTTTTACTATAACATTAAAATTAACAGAACCTTCATATATAATTTAGAACTCATAATTATAAATATTATATTAAATTTATCAAATAAATTTCAGATGTCTTCTTAGAATTAATATTAACACAAGTGTGTGTAATAAGAAAAAGAACTGTTTTTACCTTAAATGTGGTAATAAAGTTTTAACTCTATATGGGTCAATATATTCACTATAAAGAAATTATTTTTCCATGTATGGACCATATATTTTATTTTCAAGAAATTAAAAATCCCCTCATATATGATAGGAAAATATAGAACTTTAAATAAATAATAGAAATATCATGTATTATAATATTTCATTAATAGAAATTCTGAAAATTTTTAGTTTATATAAATTTTGAGGAAATAAATAAAATGAAATAAATTTAATATGTTATATTCCCACCTATATGAAATGATATATTTATCTAAAAAATTATTTGAAAAAAATAAATTATTTTATTTTATTTTATTTTAATATATTTATTATCATTTATTTTATTTTTTTAGTAACCAAATAATTATTTCAATGTCATTGCATAAGAAATTGAATTCAATATATGATTAGTAAAAATTAAAAATAAAATACCCTTGTGGAATAAATTTTATTATTCTCATAATACCCATTAATATTCATTCAAATAATTTAATTTTCCCAACATTAACACATAATTTAAATTTAAAAGAAGTAGTATGCCATTTATTTTTTTACTACATAAATATTTATATAAGTAACTTTATTATAATAGTTCCCCATGAACATATTGAAATGAAACCTAATTTGATAAGGTTTGAATTATTTCCTATAAAAATTAATTGGTTAAATTTTTATATCATTTTGACAGTTATCATTTTAGTAAAACCACTAGTAAACACATTTTACTTAACTAAAGAAATTATTTTTTACTATTTTCACTATTAATTATAGTGATAAATTAATTAGAAATTTTACAAAATAAATATTATTCTAATTATAAATATTGAATTTATTCTTCCAAATTTATTTTACATAAGAGGATGAAATCATTTTGAAATTAAACAACAACCATGATGAATGGGTGTTTTTTTATGATTAAATTCCCATTATTATTTTAAATGTTAGTATAAAATTCAATATTAAATTTATTAAAATGAACAATAATGGTAAAAGTTTAATATAATTGAACTAATATTACATTGAAACAAATTTATAGTATATCTTACCTTTTGAGATAAATTAAAGGAAAATATACTTTTCAATAAAAATAAGTATCTTCTGAATCCATCAAAAAATTAATTCTTTCATGAAATATTCAATAATTCGCAAGAATATAATTTATAAAAGTTTATTTAAAATATGAAATCAAATTTTAAAAAATAAATTTTATGAAATAATTAAATATTTATTTAATTTTTTAGGCACAATGTCTGACTAATTGTCCATTCTAAAAAATAATTTTTTAGGCTATTTTGTATCATTAAAATGGTTATTATTTTATTTTTAATCAATTGAAAACCCTTGAGTATATTTTACAAATGTTTAAAATGTATAATTTTCAAAATGTATTTATTTCTATTTATACCAACTATCTTGTTGGCTAGTTTATACAAGTCATGTTTAAATAATATTATTTTAAAAGATTACCATGCTTCATTCAAACTTCGTGATTTGTGATTTCCATGAAATAAAAGGGATTGAATTTATTTAAAAAATATATATCTTCGATTCTCATAGTTTTAAATAATTTTTTCTGAATGTTTTTTCATATCCTATATGATATCTAATAGGATGTTCATCTTTTAAAATATAATTGTGTGAAATTATACCCCTAACCCTTAAATAAATTGTTTCCTCGCAATTTAATATCGTTCTCTATAATAATGTGTCTAAAATTTGAAAATATATTTCTTAGAAATCCACATAATAAAAAGGACTTATTAAAAGACACCATGATAAGGGAAAAATATATGTCAAATGTCAACTGGAATAACACTACAAGTTTTATAAATATGATAACATTTTTGGAACATATATATGTGGACATGGAAGAATATCATAAATAATTACAAATAGTGATAGTGTCCCTTGATAAAAATATTATTAATGGTCAAGACAATGTTAACCACCGAAAATCCATAAATTTGTACTGGAAATAAAGGAAATATGAAACCATTTTCATTTCAAGATCATTTTCCTTAATCTAGTGGATTTTTTTTCTATCTAGACTAGGAACATAGAGAAATATACTTCCACGGTATATTTATTTTTCAGAAGAACATTTTTGTCCTTTTTTTATTCTTATATCTTTTTTAATTTATTTATTTCTCAAAGAAATGAAAATCCAATATGGTTTTTTTATTCTTGATGTTTTAAAAGGAACTTTTAATTGTTTTTAATACGCATAAAAGAGTGAAAATTTATTTTATATGTATCTAAATATTTAATAAAACCATAATGGATAGAATGAGTCTTAAAATATTATATTTCATAATCAAAACTAATATAATATCAGTAAGGTCCACTTATTCTAATTCATAAATAGTTACTCTTCAAAAATATATCTATCCAAATTCAATGTCCAAAAAAATAGAAGAAATGACAATAAAATTCCAAAATAAACATATCATTTATTACCAAAATAGCATAATATATCTCTTAATGTCACATAAAATGTATTAATACCATGATCACCCTGAATTCATAATTGCATCATGACTTCTTAAAAGAATGAAACATCAGGTTGTCTAATATATTCCACAATTAAAAACATTAAATGAACTCCATCAATTCTAACATTAACCATTAAATCACTAAAAAAATTCAAGGTCAACAATACAATCCAATAAATTTCTCCTTACCATTATTATCTCAAAATAATCCACATATTAAGGGTTGTATTACATGATTTATGTTGTTTCCACAAATATCAACATTACAAAGAATAAAATTTCTTGTTTATTGGTACAATTCATAATATACACTCAAATAATTAATGAAATTGAATTTATGTACAATACATATATAGTAATAGAATAATCTTAACCTTGATATGATATCTTGTTTGGAGGTATATTCCATAAACCCATGGGTAATTTGTCTATGTAGTAGACCATATCTTTATAGTTAAATCATATAAAATTGTAAATATATTTCAGGTATATGAAATCATAATCATTGCGTATTTTCTCTACATACATATAAGAAACCTCTAGTGTCTAAAAGAAAGTCCCCAAGTGTTTCCTTCCTCAATTTTTACATTTGGAAAATAAATCATTCCCATATTCCCTTTATCAATTATTTTCTCTTCCATTCTCTTCTACTTTTTCTTCACCTCAATTTCATTATACATAGAGAATTATTCCATTTCATGATATAAAATTATATTATTTCCTTATCTAATAGAATATTGTGTAGACTAGTTCCCTTTATAGGACTGTCTTAAGACCATAAATGAAATTATCATTCTGAAACTTTGGATTACATTCTTTGATATATTTATAATTCCTTATATAAGGATTAATTCAAATATAATAGAATACACTAGATTAGATCCTAGAAATATGAAAAATAATTTTTAAACCCCAAACTAGTGAAACTTTTATCATGAATTGAAAAAAGAAACAATCTTGGATAATGTTACAATACTAAACATACTTTCATTGGTATATTTTTAGAATCATAATAATATTTGTTAAAAAATAATAATTTTTTGTAAATAATATGTGAATTAACCAAAGAATATAACCCTAAACTTTTAAACTACATTTTTATTTGGAGATTTTGTCATATACTAAGTAATCCTCGAGTCATGACTGACATGTATTTTTCAGAGTCATTACCCTTAGGTACATCAGTTCTCGAACAAAATCAAAATGTATTTTCTATATTATGATTTATTTATAGGAAACCCCCATAATCTATTCCTTACCAAAACATTATGATTTTATCATATACCTTGACTTATCCATAAATAATTTCATAGGATTCTATTCCATAATAAATATTTTCTTAAATCTATTTCCCATGATATTTACTATACATCCCTAGATAAAAACTATAAAGACCCGAATTATAGTAGCCCAAAGCTAGTGATTACATTATTAGATTGGAATATATATATTTAATTGAATAATAATGGTTATAATTTTTTTTAATTTTGATAAAATATATACAAATTTAAAATTAACATCGAAATTGAATTTATAAAATAAAAAAACGTTTTTGAATTCCATTATTTCTCATATATTATTCTGTAATATCAATCACCATAAACTTATTAGTATCCTTGAGAAAATAAAATATAGGAAATTATTACTTTTGGAATATTATAATTGGTATGTTTATAGTTTATTCTATTATGAAAAAATAATCATAATAAAAATTTTAATGAAAATTAGTAAAACATATTCTGTTTAATCAATAAATATAACACAATATGGAAGAAAAAATTATGATGATATAAAGGCATATAAATAATCATATTAGTATGAAACTAATCCAAGAATATTATAATTATCAATAAATCACATAGAAATAAAAAACTAATATCTTATTTACATGAATCATATTTCTGAAAATCTAAATCCATTTAGACATTTCACAAGATAGTTTAAATATATGTGTAAAAATCCATATAATTTTGATAACTGGTTTTTTCCATTATAGTGATTGATAAATTAATGGGCTATGTATAATTTGACCCAAATGTAACATTAAAATTCCAAATCATTCCTCATAAAAAAGGGTTAAATCATACATATCATAAATTCATATTGAAAAACTAATATAGGAAATGGTAATATTAACACTAATAGATTTAAAATTATCCTAAACCATCATGAGTGATATGGTTAAGGGTAATAAAAATATATATCCTTGGTCAAACTTATCATAAAACATTAAATTAATCAATAAATATTATATCAAAACAATATATACCAAATATATCATAAGTACATTAATGAGTTTTGGATGTTGATATATATAAATACCCCAAATATTTATGGAAAATCATTTTCATAAAAATTAACGTTTCACATAGACACTATTTTTTAATTCTAAAATTAACAATACATTATGAAAAAAAATAATTAAAAATACAATTTTAAACCCATTAAAATATTCTATAAATCATTTATTGGTCATGATGGTGATAAATTCCATTCATGTCTTACATGTTAAAACAATAATTTCTTTCCCATTTTCAATATAATATAAATCGTAATTATAAGGAAAATAACATGAAGATTTCATTAGACATTCTTTTGAAAAACTCCATGATGGGTAAATTTTACCTTAATATATCATTTTAAATTTTTTTAAAAATATAATAAAACGTTTCTAGAGGTCATAGTTAAGAAATGAAGTCGATTTTATACCAAAGAGAGAAATACTATAAAAGTTTCTTAAAACAATTACCTTAATAAATTTTAATACTGAGAGTTCAAAATGGTACTATTAAATGTAAATTTCATGAATAAAAATAGTATTGGAAAATATATTTTTTCCTGATAAAAATATAAAATTCTTTCCCATGAAAGATTTAAACTAATGAAATCATGAATATTGATGACATTGTGAAAGAATCCCTTACACTTTTTAACTATTGAATCATAGGCCTCATTAAATAAATGACATAAAATTAAAAATTATATTGCATAAATTGTAATAAATTCATTATAAAACATATCCAAATATGTATTATATACACCAAACAGATGAATAAGTGTTGAATATGGCATATGTCTAAGAAAAATAAAGTCAGAGGGAAAACCCTTACATCAGGCTCGACTCCCTTTAAATATTTTTGAACTGCATGTATAATAAATTTAGTTGTATTATATATTCGTAATGAATGATAATTTTATATATCAAACTATATATGTTCATCTTACAATATATTATCACTATTTTCTTAATAATATTTCATTTTTTTCATTTTTTTCGTGTTAATTGCATTTTTCTCATGTGCGTTTTATCTTCAATGTTATGGTTATTTTATAAATGATTTTGTTGCATAATCACTATAATGATATGAATATTTTATAAATTATTTTATCTAATTAGATACATTTTATAAGAATTTATGAAAATTGAACACAAAAAGTGAATCACATCATTCTTGGGGATGGTAGAGAGTACATAGACGTGAGAAATAATGTCATATTCTTAATTGGTGAAATAGTGTGTATGTTTATTATGTAATAATTTTACATATTTTCTGTCTCTTCATATATATCACATATTTTTTTAACTTTAACTATATTACATTTGATTTAAATTGTAACTAAATAATGACTCAGATTTCTTCGTGATGCGGTAGTCTGCCATACACACAAGCAATATTATAGTATTCTAAACTGAATGGAAAGTAAGATTTTATATTTGATATTATTCCATAATGAATTTAATTATATCCTAAATAATATGTATACATATATATTAAATCCATCATTATTTCTTACCATGCAGAGTTTTTCTGGAAAACAATTTACATAAGTTTGTGAGGAGGTCGTCTATCATACACTCAATTGATTATTTGATTTAAAATATAGTGGAAGTCGAGATAGATAAATATTATTTCACAATCAAAATATTAACTCAATATATGAAATATAATTTGATTCTTATATTTTATGTTTTAATAGACAATTTTGCATTGTAAAATATAAGAAAATATACTGATCTTGGTGAAGATAATTACCTTCTCTTAGAGAATCCTATTTTCTCTCTCTTCTTAAAAAAATTAGTTGAAATTTGGAAATAGAATAAGTCCATGAATGAGTATAATGATGTTGGGGAGATATTTTTATAATATATGGTCAAGTAAAATTGACTGATAGGTGTTAATAATTTGGGAGGGTGAGTGTTGTTTTATAGTTGTCTTGGAGTGTCAATTTAATGAATACCCAAAACAATTCAATATGGGAAGTCACTATCTACAAAATTATCTAAAAAATTGATAATTAATGTTTTCAGGGACTATATAATGTATAAAAACATCATAAAACAATAAAAAAATTTGAATATTTTTTCAGTGACAACTATGTTTCCATACTTTTACCATTTAATTTGTTCACTACGGTAACTATTTTCAAACCATAGTAATTTTTCATTTAATGATGAAACAAAATTATAATTACTAAATATTTTTTGCTCCATAAATCATAAAATTTAATAAAATTTAAAAAATAATATCATATATATGTGGAAAATTAATTTTAATACAGGCGCATGTACCGTGAAAAAACTCCTCTCAACTTAATGGGAGTAATTGTTTTAAATAATTTTGTTTTAATTTAATAACTATAAAATAATAAATTTTACTTTAATGGACCATGTATGATATTTTAAAATGTTAAAAAATATAATGTAAAATTATTTTGTATTTAGGAATTTTGAATTAATACATAAAATATCATTTGTGATAAATATCATTTATTTCATATTTAAAAATAATAATTTAATTTAAATTAAAAAAATATAGAAAATGATGGAATTTTAATATATTATTTTTAAACTTATATAAAATGATATATTTATATATATCTAAAACACTAATTTAACACATTAGTTCATTAAAATTACATTTACATTTAATATTTTTCGTATCATTTATTTTATTTTTATATTAACTAAATTATTATTATAATCATATTGTGTAAGAAATAAAATTAATTATTAGATCACAAAAACAGAAAAACAAACTTCCTATATGAAATTAAATTTATTATCCAAAAAATTAACATCCATATTCAATAAAGTGTTGCTTTTTTTAATTTTGAACACATATTTTTAATTATAAATCAAGAGGGTGCCATTTTCTATTTTTCTTTACAAAAAATATTTTATATACAACATTCATTGCTATTTTCAATAAGAAGACATTAAAATTGAACCAAAGGTGACAAGAGTATAAGTAATTAAATTTTATAGTAATTGGATATGATTTTTGTCCTATTTACCAATATATTATCTGTTTAACCCCATGTAAAAATAATTGTACCTTAACTATGGGAATAAAATTTTACAACTTTCACTTTTAATTATTGTAAAAAATTATGTTGATCATATTATATTATATAATTAGGCATATTTCAAATAAAGAATATATTTTTCCAAATTCAATTCATATAAGAGGCATAATTCAATTCAAAATAAAACCATGGACGTCATGAAAGAGGGATTTTCCATAGAGAATATTACTAAATGAATTTAATATTTTAATATAAAAGTTCAAGATAAAATTGATAATAATAAACTAAATTAAATAAATTATAATGTGGTTAAACAAATTTTACATTAAAATAAAAATTTTAATATAATTTTACTTTGTAAATTATTTAAATTAAAAGGTAGTTTTCAATAAAATTCATTATTTTTTATTATTTGAAAAATAAATCATTTTTTTAAAATTTTAGAAACTCCACTCAAAGATAATTTATTAATGAGGAGTTCAGAATCTAATATTATTTTTTATATGAAATTTTATAAAAATGTTATATCTTCATTTTAAATAATTTTTAAATAGGGTGATTAATCCATATTTCATGAAAAAATAATTTTTTATAAAATGGTTTTTTCACATTAAAATTATTCTTGTTTATCTATAATATATATATTTCCATTGAATATTTTATAGATATTTAAAAAATAAAATTTTCAAAATTTCATTATTATTATTCATTCTTATCATCACAACACCTGTTCTATGATGGTCTTGTTAAAATTAATAATATTCTAATAGGGTTTTATGTTTCCTTGAAACCAAGAATGTTTGTGCATTGAAATATATAGAAAACAATGTATTTCTTTAGAATGAAATACATCATAAAATTTTGATGTGTGACATTCCCATCTAATATTCTTGTAACGTGTCATATATTTTTTAGAATGTAATATTCTTCTTTAAAAATATAAGGGTGTAACATTCTACCTCATTAAATAAATTGAACCCTCATAATTTAATCTTGATATCGATATTCAATTTTTGGAAATTAAAAAAACATTATTAAAAAAACATGTCGTAAAAATGTCAAAATAATATTCCACTTTATAATATAGAAAGGTATTTGAGGAGGTCATCTGATATAACACATAATAGGATTTCAAATTGGATAAAATTGGTGGAATGTTAATATTTGGACATAGAAGAATAGACTGAAAAATTATGGATGCGGATAGAGGTCATTGATCAAAATCAAGTGAATGATAAAGAGAAATTTAACAATCATAGATTCATAAATATATGATATAACATGGGTGAATATGATTTCAATTTCATTTGATGATGGTTTTGCTAAATATAATGGATTCTGTTACCATCTATATTAATAAAATAAGGAAATATACTTATACGATATCTTTCTATTTCGTGGGCCAAATATCATATTTTGGTAATGCCTCAGTCATTTTACACATTATTTATTACTCAATGAAATGAATATCTTAGATGAAATTTATTATATCACAAGTAATAAAATTATCAATTAATAGATTGTATAATCCATAAAAGATATGGAACTCCATCAATATGTCTATAAATATATAAGAATTCCAAAATGGATATAATGTATCATAAAAAATAATAAATTAATCTTCAAACCTCAAAAATAGAAAAAAAATTCCCACTAATTCTACTTCTTAGAAAATTACACATCCTTAATATTTATGATCAAATTCAATGTCCAAAAATATTATAAGGAAGGTAACTAGATTTAAAAAATCCTCATAATAATTGATTGCACAAATAGTATAATGTTGAAATTAAATTCACTAAAAAATTTCAACACCATGATCATAAAAAATCATGATTAATTAAAAAATCCTTCCAAAAATAAAATATCAGGTTTCTGTATATATTCCACAAATCAAAACATGTTGGAAACACCAGAAAAGTTATCATAGACTATCAAATCACTAACCGATTTCATGGTTTCCAATACCTTTCCATAATCATTTTTTTCATCGTTTTTTCATAATATTAAAAATATCAAGGGTTATCGTCCCTCAATAATTTGTTTTCTAAAAATAATAACTCTTAATTGAATAATTGTTCTTGATTATAATTAATACTCATCATATAATCTCAAATCCTTAATAAACAATTATTATGGTACAATACTTATACATTTAAAAAAAATTATAACCATGTTATCATAGATAATAATACTTATACAACATAATTATTAATTCCAAATAGAATAACATCGATCATTAAAATTAATCTATATTAATTGAGTAATCTTAACATTGACCCCTTAGTTATATCAAAGTTATATATAAATTAATATTGGGGAATTTGTTAGTGTTTATACCCATATACATATATTTTATGTATTTATCATTGAATGAAGACTTTATTTACCATTAAATCATGATCATTATTTCATTTTTGTATACACTGGAATAAAACTCCCATTCCCTTGAAGAATGTACCATGGTTTGTAATTCCACATTTACCACATGGGGGAATTATTCTTTCCCTTCTAACCTTTATGCATGTTTTTTTAACCACCCTATTAATCTATTTATCTCCTTTGAATACATATGGGCAATATAATTATTTCCATATCTTGATATAACAGGATACTATTTTCTCATATTTTGAGAATTTTTTGAAGACTAATACCCTTCAGAGTATCAACTTAATGCAATCAATGAAACAATCAATTTTAGTCTTTAGATTATTAGTATTGGTATGGTTTTAATTACTTCTTTTAGGTACAACTTCTATACAATTTAATAAACTAGATTATATGAAATCATTTTCAATCATAATATATAGTCCCAAAGTAATGAAACAATTAGTATAAATTAACTAATATATGTACAAAAATCTCATAAATAAAATATGGTTTCATTGAGAATTTTTTCTAATCATTAAAAATGATTCATATTTAACACAATATTAGTAATAAAAATGAGAATTAACCAAATAATATCCCCTAATAATTTCGTTATATGTGAATGGTAAATCCAATTTTTGTGTAGTGGGTATTTCTCTAATCAATCCTGGTATGCCTTTTTGATACTCATTACCACTTGGTACATCTATGAGAGAAAAAAATCTACATGTAGTTTCCAAACAGTTATGTATTTCTATGAAACCACAAAATATCTACCTAAACAAAACATTATGATGTTATATTACACATAGATATAACCAAAAATTATATAATAGGGTTATAGACCCTGATCTATTTTTTCTAAAATATATTTCCCATCGATTCAACTAAACATCCAATAATACTAACTATAATGACTAATAGTTTGGTATCCTAGATCTAGTGGTTACATTATTATATAAGAATATGATTCAAGGAATTTAATTCTGAAGGGCCAAATAGTTTATAATTCTTTTACTACTATATTCAAATATGAAATTCAGAATAAAATTTAAAATAAAATAGAAGAAATATTTTTTATTTTATAATTCCATTATTCCTCAAAGTGTATCCCTACATATAAATCACAAAACACATTCTAATATTTCTTGAAAAATAATATATAGATCCATTGATATAACATATTGTGAGTTAGGGTATGTTTAATATATAATATATTATGAATGAATAGAATTAATATATATGGTATAGTAAATTAATAAACCGCTTTTCATTTAATCAATAAAATGAGCATAATATTGTAATAAAATTATGAAACGGTAAATAGATATAAATAATCACATGAGGTTAAAACCTACCCATTTATATTCTACCTGATCAAATAATCACTTAGAAATCTATAACTGGTCTCATAATAAGTGAATTCATATTTTGAATCATCTGGAATTATCAATACTTTCTGCAATATAGTTTAAATCTACGGGTAGAAATACATCTAATTTGGCCAGTTTATTTTACTAATGGGACATGTGGATATATAGAGGGGATATATATAACAAGTAATACTAATAACATACTAACACCAATTCATTAAAAATATTAATTGGGTGAAAAATAATTAACACAAACATTAATGTTGAAATACTATTATATGAAATGTTATCACACTCCCTAACCAAATAAAGATAATCATTAACCATCTAGAGAAATATGATTAATTGTAATTAAATTATACATTGAAAGAAAACTTGATCATAAAAAAGTCCAATAAAAGAATATGTATGATATAAATATAACTTATCCCATGTGTATCATATGTTTAATAAAGGTTTTATGTCATTTGTGAATAAAAAAACTTTAAAATTTCATTAAAACATTTTTGGGAAAAATAAATTCATAAGTTTGATATTATTAAAAAAAAGTTCATTACTTTTTTAAAAAAAAAATTAGTTTAAAAAAAACATTGAAAACTTATAAAAGTTTATTTAAAATATTTAGATTTCAGAAATATGGATAATTCCCAATATGTTATATCTATTATTAAAAATATTCCATTCACATTTTTTATAAAATATAATTGAGTGTTGTCTACAAAATGACTGTATGATTCCATTAATTTTTTTTAATATTTTAAAAATTGGATAAAATTTATTTAATAAATCATTTTTATATTGATAAAAAAACCTTTTCAAAAATGGTTTTAGTGTAAAAATGGATTTTCATATGAATAGATTAATGAAGCCATATTTTCTTCAAAACATATTCTATATATTTTTATGTACCGAAGAATGTGAAATTGTACTATTGAATTAAATGTTCATTAATATCCTAGGTATATGTAAGTAAATTGTTTTTTTATAAAAATAAAATATATTACCCCTATGGGATACCTAAACAAAAACAATCCTTAATAATGATGAAATTTGGAAATAAACCATTATCCATATGGTATCTTTTGAATCATATGGCCAATGAATGAAATAAATTTAAATTAAACATTAAATTCAAAAAACTGTAATATATTCATGATATAATATCTAAAATTTATAATTATTTACACCACAAAAATAAATTAGTTGTGAATATGGAATCTATCCCACATAAGTGAAAGTAAGATTAGAAAACCTAACAACATGTTTGACTCCCTTCGTATGTGTTTGAACCTCTTCTATAATAAATACAACTCTATTATATATATATATATATCATTGATCCACAATCATATATATCATACCATATTTGATCCACTTATGACAAATTACCACCCATTTGTTAATAATAAATCATTATTTAAATTGTTTTGTGTGTTAATTTCCTTATTTTATCATGTGTGTTTTTAACGAATATTATAGGTTTTGTACATATTATATAGTTCCATAATCACCATATTTAAATTAATTTTATAAATATAATATTTTATCATTATATAATTCCACATTAATATTCACAAAAATTGGAAAAATATAATGAATCACTTCTCTTTAACGACACAATCAGACGTATATATGCATGACTAATGATATAGATCCCTAAAAGGATGAATAGGTAAAAGAGTGTATGATATATTAATTATGAAGAATTTATGGCATTCCATATATATCACATATATTCAAAAAATCAATATACTTATTTCCATTTAAATTTTATTAAAAAGTGAATCACATCACTTCATGAAGTGGTAGTATGCCATACAAACAAAGTTCGTTATGATATTTTAAAAAGAAATGAATATATGATGGTATATTTGATATTAGAACTCTATGATTATAATTATACTAAAAATTTTATTTATATACCCTAAAACCATTTATATTTTCATCGTTGAGAAGTAATTTTGGAAAATAGCATACAATAGTTCTAATGGTAGTAGTCCATTGTACAAACGATGGTCGATTTCATTTCTCAATAGATATTAGTGGTGATGGATAAATATTATGAAACCAAAAAAATCTTATATTTCTGTGATATTTTTTTATTTAATTTTAAATTTTATAAAATAATTTTTCTATAAAAGAAGAATGAAAAAAATGTGGTTGGTGAAGATAATTACTTTTTGTTGAGAAACCTCCTTTGGATCTCTTCATATGGACTACAAGGGTGTTATTTTTGGAAAAACATAAGATATTTAATACCTATAATGATGCTGGGTATTTATTTATATAGTATTTTGAGGAGAAAATTGTAGATATATTTTTATATATGTGAGTGGACCGGTAACAATTTTATAGTTGAGGATTAGTGATATTTTTGTAAATCCCGAAAAATACTCAATAATAAGAAGTCAATATCACCTAATGAGGTTGAAGAATTCATAAATGATGTTTTTGGGGGATTATATTTTCAATATATTCCTCCAACACACAATAATACACTTTTCTTAAACAAATTTTTCCTTCACATCAAAGTTTCCATACTTTTATCATATTAGTTTTTCTCTATGGTAAGTAGCATTGTTACCCTTGATAATTTATCCTTTAAGATAAAAATAAAATGATAATTATTAGAAAATTTGGACCCATTCATTCAAAATATATAATCAAATTTATCAAATAAAAATATTATGTGTATTGAATATTAATTTAATCACAACCACATATAATATAAAAAAACACAACATTAACCATAACTATGGAAATATTGTTTTTTACTTTGTAGGGCTCACTACAGTAACTATAAAAGAAAAACTGGTCTCTGAATTGATAATATATGAAAATTAAAGACTTTCAAAAATATAATACCATAAGAATTATTATTATCAATTATAATTCATTTAATAAAAACCCATTTTCAGTAAAATAACATTGTTTTCAATTTTTATATCATTAAATTAATCTCATTTTTTTTAAAATAAATTCAATGATGGAATTTGAATCTATTATAATGATAAATACTAAAATTTATATATTATTTTAAAATTTTATGGAACACAATACATAATTCTATTTACATTAATTTTTATATTTTTTCTATAATTTATTTAATTTTCCAGTTAATTAAATAATTATTTCATTAGAGTTACATGAGAATTGAATTTAATTATATGATTAAAATAAATATTAATAAATTAAACACATGAAATTAATTTTATTATTGCCCAAATTACCATCAATATTGGTGCACATATTGATTTTTACCTATGTGAACATTTAATTTACATTTAAAATCAATATAATGACATTTTTTAATTTTCATTACATAAATTAATTATATAGGTAAAATTAATGTAAAAGTGATTACAATCATATTTGTATAATATAAGGTGATAAGGGTCAAAATAAATCTAGTAAATATTGATTTGATATGTTTTTAGGAGATTTTATCCCTTATATGTTTTGTTTAACACCCGATAATGCCATTTTTACCTTAATAGTGGAAATTAATTTTAACGAACATAACTATTCATTATGATAAAAGAATTAAGTTGAAAATATTATATAATATTTATTATAGTTATTAAAAATATAGAATCTAGTTTTTCAAATTAAATTCTCATGATTTATAGAATTAAATTTAAAGTTAAACCATATAAGTGAAGAAAGAGTGGTTTTCCGATGAGAATAACCTCATGAGTACATAATGGTTTAATATCAAAATTAAATTTTACATTGATTAAAATGATATAAATTAGTGATATTTTAATAAAACATAACTATTTTTACTTTAATATAAATATAAAATATAATTTAACATTATAAATAATATTAATGATGAAATAGTTTTTTAAAAAAAATTACATTTTTCACCATTGATAAACAAATTTATCATTACCAAAAATTTAAAAAAATAACACAAAGATACTTTTCACATATTTATTAAAAATGAATTTTATTTATCAAATATATTTTATAAAATTTTTAAATGATAATTGTATATTATGTTCATAATGCACAACTAATATTCCTTTTAGAAAAGTAAATTTTTTCAAAGAACATATATTTCTCTTACTAATGTTTCTTATTTTATTTATAACTAATATATAAGCATTAAATTGATTTATAGATGTGTAAATCATATAATCTTTATTATTTGTTTATTATTTTTCATACCACCCTTCATAATGGCTACATTATAATGGTCATGTGTGAATAATAAAATTTTAGTAGAGTAATGTGTTTTGTTAAAAACCGATGTTGTGTCCATTTCATGATATCGACGAGGTGGAATTTATTTAAAAATAAATATTTTTTTTATGTGTCAATGTGTTCTGTTATCTTCTATTCTTGGTTTTTTGTCATATAAGGTATCAGATATGATATTCCTCCATGAAAATTTCATGGATCTATAGTGTAGAAAGTCCCATTTACATACACCTAGTAATGATCGAGTTAAGCTCAATCCATCCTTCTCAAGGTTGTTAGCCCTAGGTTCAGTGGTTCCAATGCCACATCAACTTTTATTATAAATATAGGGATTTAATTCTTTAAACCCATTCTCTCTATACTTCATTAAATTTAAAGAAAGTTTTTATTATAATTATTATTATCCATATAATTATCCTGAACATTCTCACCAAACTATTATCGTTCCAATACCCAAAATGTCTATAGATTTATTCAACACCAACTATAATGACCCAATATTTTAACAAATTTTATTCCATTTTTTACCTAAAAAATCAATTATTTTCAACCTAATGATCATAAGGCCTGATATATTTTTGAAGACTAGGTACATAAAACCATAGGATTAAAAAAACATAACTTTTTTTGTTTTCCTTAAAGATCTCTTAAATATCATTGAGATCCAATAAAATTGGATAACATGGGGAATATATAAAATAAATTGGTCATCTAAAAATACATTTAATGGAATAACATGATAAGGAAATATAAAATGTGATCAAAATATATAATATCAAATCCAAAAGAATATTGAACATAAAGTGATAACCTGGAAATATAACATAATGATATGTAATAACATTATCAGGGTATAATTTTAAATAACACATAAATATATACATATCATAAATATGGTTAGGTTTAAATTTTTATACACTATCTCATGGATGAAAATGTCCCATAGTGGATTGGGATTACACTGTAATCTCAAATATGGCCTCTCATGAGAATATAGCTTTAACAAAAGCATTGGTGTGAAATATAGGATCACCCACCATGACACATTCATGATTTTTTTTGAAATAGAAACAAAAATAAAAATGAATAAACATAATAATTACTCATTGAAACAAAATGGGTTGCACAATCTTGGTGCATATCATAATCAGAGGAAATATAATAAAGGTGGTATTTGAGATATAAACATAAGAAATGTATTACCCCTTCAATATAGTGAATAATAATACAATTTTATATTTGAGAGACATATATATAGATATATAATTATGAACCATTATATTACATTAAAAATAAATACAGAGTATGTTAGAGTGCGAATAGTCTCGATCCAATGAAATAGGTTGTTTAGAGAGATCATATACCTTGAGTCTATAAATTTCATGTATTTATCTTATCTACTACATAATAAACAATTATTAAAAAATTATTATTAATATAATATTAAATTTTTTACCTAGTATAATTAAACTATTTACTTTTTTTATTTTAATGTCATATTTAATTACTTGATATGTTTTTTTCTTCATCTAGGGTTTTAAGGATGTTTTATTTCTAAATTTTAAAAGGAATTGGTGTCAAGAAAATATTCATTAGAATCATTGTTAAAACATATCAAGAATAATTATAAATACATAATTACCATTTAAATAATAAAATAGTATAATTGATTATGGTTATAAAAAATGAACTATGATAAAATCATAGAGACTGTAGTTCATTTTTATGGATATGTAACCATTCCATTTTTTAATGATCATGTTTGAAAGAATTTTAGTGATATTTTATATATATATATTTATAATTATATAATTAATATCAAACTATTTCTTTTAATTCACTAATATATACAATTAATGTGGGAAAATAAATGAAAACTTATCACATCACTTTGGGAGGTGGTGGTCCGTCAAACACAATAATGAGATTCTCATTTTACAGTGGATGGTAACATAATAAATAATTTAATCTATTAATTTTACCAAATGATTAATAATTAAACAAATTAATGTATAATATTATATAAATAATATGGAATATCCATGGTAGGATATGATGTAAATTGAATTACTTTTGTTAATGAGCAAGTACTCTTCTGTGCTAACGAATAATGGTTATGTTTCCCATTTGGTGGAAGAGGAGATTGATGCAGGTCATTCCATAAATATAAAAAAAATCTCATTATATGTGGGTAATGATTTTATTATATAATTATTATTTCATAATATATAAATCATGTCATTGAATAAATTTAAAAAAAAAGATGCTTGGTTAGGAACGATATGTCTTCTTCTAACATCATATTTAAGATTATAACAAAAGCTACCTAGATAATATTTGTGATAAAAAATGTCCTCTATGAGTTAGAAAGGTAATTAGCTATTTTATTTTGGGAGGTATTAGTTTAACCACATGAATTTTATGTGTGTAAAAGAGTGGTAATTAAGTATTCATTTATAAGTTAGTGGGAGTGGCATTTTTATAAAAATTCCAAACTCTAAAATAATGGGAAGTCATACTCTTGAAAATACAACCCATAATTTTAAATAATGGGTTGTGTGTGTAATATGTTCAACTAAATCCTCTAGAAACCCAAAATTACATAATCTAATCATGTTATTCAATTACCTCTATGGTTACTCACATTTTTTATTTTGTTTTTTCAATAAGAAAACCTGATTTATTTTGTATTTTTTCTATGCATTATGAAAAAATGATAATTTGACCTTGTTAAAAAAATTAATAATTATTTTCAAAATTATGTAATACATTTTATCAGAGTCAAATTTAAAAATTTTATGACTTTAATTTTAAATTAAACTTTAAATACTTGTCAAAAATGATCTTTTCAATCAATCAATTGATGAAATTGTATTATCTCTATAACTAAAAACCTCATAATATGAATTTAAATTTCTGTAAATAGATGACTAATATATAAATTTCATTCAAATAGTTTTTTAACATGGGTTATTATAATTAATTAAAATTAATATTCTTTATGCACATAAAAAAATTATATATATATCAAGGTTTTTGAAGTGTAAAATTATGTTCATAACAATGTAATGAAATTTGGTCATAAAAATAAAATTAATTAGATTATGAAAAGTATATTCGTTTATTTATACCTTTTATATTAATACAAAACATAATGGAAGTTTTAATTTAATTTATTTAATTAAATGAATTGGTTGTATTCTAAATATTCGACATGTTTACTATTCACTAAAAAATCAAACATTTTATAAAAAACTCCAAATTTTACCATAATTTATTTTTGATATGTTTATTTCAAAAAATAATTTATATTTTATAAAATAAATTTTATATTATTTATTGAAATTAAATATAGAATTATCTCACAAAATTAAGAAAAATATCCTTTTTGAAGGTAGCACATTTTGTAAAAAAAATTATTTACCACTAATTTAGTGCATATTAATTACTAATTTTACAAAACAATTATATTTATTACAACCATTTTATAAATTTCAAAAGTTTTTTAATATAATTTAAGCTAAAAAATTTAATATCTTGCTTATAATTGTCAGTATTAAATATTAATATTTGAATAGTATATCACATTTCATCTAATATCAATGTTATGTATTGTATACACAATAAAATATTTTCCTCTCATATAGACTAAATAGAGAAACTCTTTTGAGATTGTAATTATAAGAAATCATATAATTTATATGATAGTCTCTGATAAATTTCATTGATTTTTTCAATCATTATTTTCAAAAATCTAGAGATGATTCTTAAACATTCTCTTTAGAAATATACTAACGAGTGGCACATTTCAAGAATAAGAGGTAAACCAAAGTAGTAAGTTTAAATAGTATAATTCTAGATTCTATATTTCTTGGAAAAATTACATTTACTCTGATCCTCTTGTGGTATTGAATGTACCACTAATATTAATTATTTCCATGGATCTATTTTATGAAGAGGTTCATTTGTTGGAGTAGGGTGGTTTTTGGAGCTCCGTCTACACTTGAGGACAATTCGTAAAGTCTATATCTACATATATATTTTCTATGAATGGAATAAACTTTTGTATTGATCCAAATATTTTTTTGAAATTGAAGAAATGTTTATAGGATAAAAAATATAGGATTCCTAACAATACACACGATGTACACCCCAAAAAGGGATTTCCACTAAAAGGGAAATTGATGGTTCCCAATAAAGTATGTATAAAACTATCAACATGAATGTGAAAACCAATGTTTAAACCCACCC
This sequence comes from Viscum album, assembly GCA_963277665.1. Taxonomy (NCBI): domain Eukaryota; kingdom Viridiplantae; phylum Streptophyta; class Magnoliopsida; order Santalales; family Viscaceae; genus Viscum; species Viscum album. Next base: position 671,095,041 of record OY728157.1, on the reverse strand, counting down.
AGGGCCCCTAGAAAACTTCATGGACATCAATTAGTAGTTTGATCATCCATAATCATTGTGCATAACATTAAACGCATCTTTGGTAAAAGTTTTGTCTTGTTTAATCCTATACATTATTTAATAACTAAATTATAAAAAATGCTTATTTTTCATAATTAAATCATTGGGCCCTTTTTTATTCTTTATGACTAGAAACACCCCCTAAATCATGATTCTCTATTGAATGATTGTTTCTCTCTGAGGTATACTCGATGAACATTATTTTTGTTCTTAGAAATCCACAAAAATAACCCTAATTATTATTGGTGGGAAAATAAATGGATATTTAAGTGGGATATGTAAATTTTGATGATGAAAAAATAGTACAAATAGGTTACCCCTTTATTCCAATATACAATTTTGTGAAAAAAGTGGAAGAAGTCAATATCATGGTGGGTGAAGTTGTGTATCCACATTTCTTTTTATTATTCCCCTTTTCCTATCTTCTATAAAAATATATTTGGATTGAAAATACCATCATAAGACTATAAAAAACATAGGGAAAAATTATCTAGATTTTTAGTTTATATATTCTCAACAGGGTGAACTAGTATGAAGTCACCTAACTTCTTTAACAAATAGGTCATGCCCTATTTGAGTGATTTGGTTCTAAATTATTTGATAGTCCCTATGATGAACATTGAAATAGACCCATATTATTCCATAATTCATAATTGTATGCATTAGATAGTATGAAGAGTAGAAATATTTTTATTTAGGAGCCCCCTCAGTGATCTTAATAGTCTATTACATCACCCACAATACATATTGGACACTTGGGTTATGAAGTGTATTAAAAAATATTCTATTCCATTTTAATGGATTTGGTTGTCCAGTGAGAGTTAGGGAGGGAATAATAATTATAGATTTTTATTATAGATTCTATAGATAATTCCGTAAATATAAAGATCATGGACCTTCATGAATCATCCCAACCTGAATTGATAGTTTCAATTTGGACACATTGTTTTTTGTAAGAATGTGATTTAGTAGACCAACATCCTATATATCATGCCACTAATATGAAAGTGAAATATGAATAACATAATATATTTGAATAATTAGATAATTTAGGGATATATTTTGTTTTATGGGTGGATACAATGTATCCTTAGTTAGATGTAGAAGCTAAAAAGATGGTTGAACTAAAATAGGCTCTCAATGACATTGATAATTTCATGGTCCAACATCAATAGTTTATTTATAATTTCTTATATCAATATTCAAATTTATTAATTTTTTAAACATTCTACGAGAGGAAAACTCTAGAATATTGATGATCCTCCTGTATTTTTTCTCAATGAATAAAATATATTCTTATTTGAAATAGTTATCAATTTCATGAAATTTTTTAATTAAATAGTATATACTTGATTATTTTTTACATTCATATTTAAAAACATCTATATTTTTAAATCCACCTAAAATATACCTGGATATGTGTTTGGAAAATAAAAATATCAATTTATTTGAACCAATAATATAATATTGTATTCAATCAATTATAATTAAGGAATTTATTTTCATAGAGATATGTATGATGTAGATAAAAATTAGATATATCATCACTATGATCTGATATAAACCCATTAGTAAAATATAATGTGGTTTAATTTACCCAGTTAAAAATACCATTGAAGGATATATGTGATACATGTATGTGATACTTTTAAAAATATTTTATAAAAATGAAAGTTCATTCTTGTATTAAAAAGTGAGTAAATCAGTATGAATGAAACCATGAAGCGATATTTCATGGAAAATAAATTACAAATATGTTAAAAGTTCTTTATATTGTTAAAATTCATAACTTCATGAAGACAAACATCATTTCCCATTATGTAAATTGACACCCTCGCATTAAAAACAGGTTGTGATTCTTTGAAAGAAACATTTACGGTGTTGAAGTGTAAAACCATTGTGGATTTTTAAAAAATTTATAAGAAATTTTATTATAGAAAATCCCAAATTATTTTGGCGAATTATATACTAGTTTATTATCGATTGATGTAGTGATGTAGTGATGTAGTGTTCATTTATATGACCATGAAATTCTTAAAGGCCATTATCATCATTGAAATAATGGAGAATCACTTTTTTGGACTTTTAATTCTTATATAGTGATGGTTTTGACTATCCTAGTAGATTGGTTACATGGTTTTCTAATGAACATCATACTTGACACACATTTCGGGGTCAAATACATTCATATTGCATGATGTTTGACTAAAATCATATCCATTGATAACTCTACATTTACTAATGTTCTGTATGAATTGCCTCATATATTAATCTAGTTTATGAGAGAGATAGGGGTAAGGGAACTCTATCGGATCCTTATTATGATTCCTCCCTCATATAAAATCATCCTAGATCTACCCATGTATGATCCATTGATAAATACCCCTAGGTATTTATTTCAAGGTGTTTTTTCAACCATTTAAATTTTATAATCTGGATCATATTAATAACTAAAGACATTGGTGGATCCCACTATCTTTCATTGAACCCAAATATCATGTGATATTTATTCTTTATAATTTATTTTTTGACTTCTTTCTGATTACCCTTATCCCAAAATGATTTTACAACTGGTTAACCTCCTCAATAAAGAACCCATTAGTCAATATCTAGGCCACCTTGCGGATTACTAATTCACCGATTTCACTTAATTTTTTTAAATAAACAACCAAAATGAACTCATGGGGGTCATATTTTAAATTTCATATCTTAAATAGTCCTTCTACATGATGGACTCCATTGAAAACACACAAAAAAATTATAACTAAGAATCTATGAATTTTGGTGCCCATCCCATCATTCATGTATTCCAATAATAATAACAATGACACACATTTTTGATGATGTTTTACTTGTTGATATAAATAAAAAATATGGTCATCTAGAAGAAAAAATGTTACGGTACCTTTATAATGAGTACCCATTTCCATTAGAAACTAATAAAAATTGTTATTTATTAATGAACACATCTTGAATAATCTATATGGGTTCTCATAGACCTTCAGAATCCTATCATCTTCCATGTGTTCAATCAATGACTGACAGACATGTATGGTATTCCAATAAATATTAAGCCCCAACCATTATTTATTAGACCATACTACAAATGAGTCTTATTGAATGTCCTTGTATTTTTACTAATGGGAATGGGTCAATTAAAATTTCCCTCCTACTAGGATTACACCAAAAAAATATGTAATTGATTATCTCCTCTATTTTCCAAATAAATGTTTCATAAATACCAAGTGAATTATACTATAGGTATTTATTAACAAAAATTTCATATGTTCGATTACCCATGAACCAGATGAACTAGAAAATGTTGTTAATGCTTATGTCCCTCACCAGGTCATTATCAATATATTTATATTAGTATTTTATTCTATAAGACATTAATATTTTTAGATATACTCATAATCATATGAATTTAATCTATATAATATATTATTTATCGTTTAACAATAGTAAAATTCACAACATTTGTCATACTAACACGAACATAAAAGGAACATCATAGAACTTTTTTGTCTAACGATAAAAAGATCATCACTTGTTCAATATATATGATTTTTAAAGGAAAATATTTTGTTCTTATTTCATGATATTAAAATATAAAAAATTAATTATTTTCTTGAGAATATAAAAGTTATTACGTTTCATTTTATATGGAATTAAACTATATGAGTTCTTATTTCCCTTATATAAGTATATAAGAAACTATTCTTCATTGTCCCAAAATGAACTCCACGACATTAATTGCCTCCATTGATGGTAATGATATCTAGATCATCCAGTTTATTAGCTTGAAATCATTGTGTAATGAACTAACAAGGGCACAGTGATAATCTCACATACATACATATATATAATCATTTAAATATACATATTTTCACATTGATTGACAGTATCGATTTATCATTCTAACAACTAGAGAAATTGGAAGCCTAACTAATAATTTGTAAAAAATATTTCTTAAATCTATATGATAGTCATGATTAATGCATCAGGACACATCCTGAGAAAATCTATCCAATCATCACCTAGAACTAATTCCATAATTCGATGAACTAATTGATCATTCTAATGTATGCCTACCTTTTAAGAGGATTTCCATATCCTAATAAATCACATACTTGAAAACAACTAGAAATAGAAATTTAAAAGTGGATTTTATGTCCATTACTAGTGATAGTGGTTGATTGAATATTCTTTCTTTGGTGTAGTGATGTATGTATGAGTTTTGTATTGTTGGCTTTCCCCTTAATATCTCCATTTAAACCAAACCATGTCATCCCTTGATGCATCAATGATTATAAAAATAACCTTGTAAGAATAGAATATTGGTAGATTAACAGAGATGACCATACTTCAAAAAATAATCCATTAAAGATTTATTCATTATATATAATTATTGATGTGGATATTCATTATAAATATACATTTTCACCAACACAAAACCTTACTTTTCTAGTGGTAAATGATTTTTTATTTCCAAAATATAAATTTTTCTATACTCATCCTGGAGGAGTCCATGAATTCCTCTACAATTTGAATCATAGTTGGTCATCTCATTAATAACATTCCAAAAGAAAACATGTGGCCAATATCCAAAATCCAAATAATTTGGGACCCTTATAGAAAAAATAAACACATATTTAGGTTATCATAGGATGCTATATTATGACATTTATTACAACCCAATTTCCCCAAGGTTCCACATAAGAATTATCATATTGTAACACCCTATGATTCGGTAAAAAAATTTCAAATAAATTTAATGTTGTCGATATTTTCTGTTACCTAAAACAACATGAAAATATTTCATTAATCACAATTCCGAGTTTAGATACTATTACATAGAGAAAAAGGTTTATCTTGTGTTACCTGACCTGTCGAGTTTAAATGAAACATGACTTACTATTAAGAAATTATTATTTATTATGATAATTATTACCTAGACCTTGAAATTTTAGGTATGAATAAGAATAAAAAAATTAGGAAAATTTATATTTTTACAAATTTATTTACAATTAATTCTTCTATGTGTTGTAAATATTTTTAACACATGTGTATTGATTATTAAAAACACTTCATTAACCTCCACTACAGTAAGAAAGTATTTACTACATAAAGGAAAATATATTCATCATAAAAGAACAATCGGTCCATAGATGGACAATATATGATATTTTTAAAATTTTAATATTCTGTTGGAAGAAGATATGACATATAAAAATTTTAAATAATTTAATAAAATAACATTTATTATAAAATAAAATTAATCTTAATTTTACATTATTCATTTATTCTGAATTAATCAAAATACACTGATATAATTTGAATAAGTTATCTTAAAACATTTATAAAATGTAGTATTTATTATAAAAAATAATGTATCAAAATAATTCATTCAATTTACTTTGATACTAATATTTTTATTTTCATTTATTTTATTTTTTATTAAATAAATAATTACTTCTTTGGTGTTTCAAAAGAATATTAACTAATTTTAAAATTACAAAAAAATTAAAATAAATTTTCATCTGAAATAAAATTTTCTATTATAAAAAATTAACACCCATATTCATTCCAATCATTATTTTGACCCTATGTGAACACATGATTGAAATTAGAATCCAATAGCCTATAATTTTATCTTTTACATCAAGTAAATTATTTTATATGTCACATTAATGGAAACATTCCCACAAAACTTAGGAAAATATATATTATATTAATAGTGGTATAAATATGTTAACTAAAAGTGAATTGGGAAAGTTTTAGGTCATTTTATTTCATAAATTGTTAGTTTAACACCTGATAAAATCATTTTTACCATAATTTTTGTAATTATTTTTTTTCATGTTCACTATTTATTACTATATAGTAATTAAGGTGAACCTTTTAGATAAAATTAATTATGTAGATTAAAAATATGGCATTAATGTTTTCTTATTAAATTCATAAAATTTTCATAATTTAATTTAAAATTAAATAATGATTTTGATGAAAGAGAGGTTTTCTAAAGAAACTATTTTTATAGGCATATGATGTTATGATATCAACTTTCAATATGAAATTGAATCTAATGACATAAATTATATAAATTATTATATAATTGAACATTTTTTAGTTTTATAACCTTTGAAAATGTATTTTTCCTTTCAAAATAATTTTATGGAAAATTTATATTTTAATAAAAATCAGTATTTTCTACTATTCGTCACAAAATTATCTATTTGGAATAGTCATTAAAACCCCCCAAAGATAATTTTTACCAATAGATTTCAAAACGTAATTTTATATTTTCAAATAATATTTCTAATAGTTTTCTTTCATAGCCTCCTCACCACAAAGTGTGCCCATCCTAGGCTAACAATGTGATAACGGAGATAGTGACCCCCCCCCCCCCCCCCCGAGTCCCACCTATAGTAGGCCCGGGTTGGCGAATATCATTGTGGTTATAGTGAACACATAAAATGGGAGGAATTACCCTCTAAGTGAACACATTTATAAGAGAGAGATAATACAGACACCAACCAAGTTTTACTCAAACTAAAATATATATTAAATACCAAGTACACATATTTAATGTCATGAAAGAACTACAATAACAAAAAAAGGAAAACTATAAGTACCAAAATAAAGTAAAACGTTAGTGACCATGATGCCCAAACAGATCCTGCAACCCCAAGCTAAAAGTAACCATCCTGGTCCCCAACCTTATCCAAGTGACCTAAAATTATTTTATAAATTAGTAGGGTGGGTATAAAAATATACTCAATGGGATCCTCCTATGATCATCTCTTGTAAAAATAAAGAATGTATGTTAAATCAAAGTGAACAACAAGTGAAACTACATCATCACCTAAACAGGTATTATAATTTCTCGGCCTCACCATGGTCATTCTCCCCAAGTATCACATACAAGAGTATATAATATAACAAACAACATCAAGGGTACCCACTACTACTTCCTCACTAGTTGGTCGCTCTTCTCCAACATCTCACATCTTATGATTCTCTCCCAAAAAAGGCATGCCTGCTTACACCTGGGTGAAGTACCACAACATGAACCACATCTAAACCAACCACGACGTTAATGTAACCAAAGAAACCATATAGTTTCTAGGATCCACCATATCTCTCATAATTCTTATCATACATCGAGAATTATATCTCCTGCCATTACATACCATACACTGAGTAAGGATCCCCAAGCCATCGTAGCCTATACATGATACACCTGTAGTAGTCCCAAGGAATCTATATCCAAAAAATATGTGTTTTAATAAAAACATATCATAGCCCTCTACACACATATAAGGGGAAAACTGACTAGCATGCCTTTCCGCACAAGTAACTACCAAGAGAAGAGAGTGGGTTGAAATGGGGTTGTTATCCATCCATCCTCCTACCAGAATATTGGGGAAAACACATCCCAGGGCTCAGAATCTTTAGGGTGTCAGTTTCCTTAACTGATGGGGTAGAGAAGCATATAAAAATTTAAAAACTATATATTATAATATAGCTCACAACCACACTATGTTCATACCCTAGTCTTAGACCCAACTACAGCTAACGTCTCTAAGACTCCAGGCTTCCACTGCAAAGACTAGGTATCATATAAGCACAAAACAATTTATAGAGCTATATTTGATTACTTTATCCCTTTTTATTTGTTTCACTTTACATTAATTAATTATTTAACAATTAATAAATTTTTATTAATTGAACATTAAATTTCAATAGAATTACAACAAAGATCCACAATTCCTTTAAATTGTAACCTCTTTATTTCTTTACACCAATTTCCGAACCCCATGGGTTAATATCATTTATTCAATCATTTATTAAAAACATTATTAATTTACCATATTCCCATGAATTATAGGAAAACATTCTAATCTATTGAACACCCGGGGGATCAACATGGTGAGTAAATGAACTACCCATCAAGTATTTTCCACCTATAGGAGGAGCTTAGACCCATCCCCCCACGAGAAGCTGAACATGGAAACCATGTGGCATACCCCATGCATCTTGACACCTTTTGGAAGGAGTGTAAGAAATAATATTTACCTTTAGTAGTGAATAAAGTAATGAAGATAACCAACCAATAATATTCATCAAGAATACAATCATTCACATCCAACTCATTTCATCAACTATGGTGTCCTCCCTGAAACCCACGTGCATAAACCGATTCATCTCACCACTCTAGGCGTCAACTGGTCCCCCAACCAATGGGAATCCCTACCCCCACATCTTAAAAAATCAATCTAGTATTATAACACATCACAAGAAACAAGAAATAATAAATCAACTGGAATCTTTGACATAAATAAGGCATTCTGCATTCACAAGTAACGATCTCTCAAATCACCAATCATAAGACTCTAGGCCTTTACAAGCAATAGGGAATATCAAAACCCTACAAGGAATTATCTTTTATCAAAGAACTAGTTCTCTAACTTATCTTGAGTTAACCAGCTCATTATTAATAGTTTCCCACTATGGTCAACATAACCAGAAATCTATCATATCTATCACAAATAATAAAACATTTTTAATCCAGATATTTTATTAACATTAAATTACAACAACAACAACTAGATTCATTTACATGCCTCCATATCTATGACAATAAAATTAAAATTAATCCCAGTTTATGTTCATTACCAATTTATGACAATAACTATATGCTATACAAGGAATGCATAGAAATATCATTATCTAGAAAAAAGTTTCAATAACATAAGATCGATATCAAATTAATTATCTTGTTAAAATATTTATTATATAAATTCAATTATGATCTAGTGGGATCAAAAATGATAATTCTAAAGTTTCATGTAAAAGGATATAGAACCCACAAATCCCCTACCTAAAAAGGTTTCTATTGTTCTTCACCAGAGAATAGATCAAATCAAGGAATCACGATCACCTTCCCTACAAAAATTGCATCCGCCCGAGTTTTTTGCGGCACAACCGTATCAACAACAACCAAAATCAATTCCCTTAGAACCATAGAGATCAAACTCTATAGCATTGATAAGATAAAAAGGAGAAGATAGATCAAAGAAAACCAAAGAACATAGGTAAATATTATTCATATTGAATATGTATTCAATAAGAACATGATTAACTAATCAAAGATGAAGGAATCCCCAATCATTGAAGAGGGGGCATCTGGGTCACTTGTGGTCAGAGGGGGTGCGCTCAAGCCATAGGGTTTGAAAATAACTGAGTGGCTGCATGACTGCAAAATACCCAGTGGTAGGTCAGTACACAACATGAACCTCCCTGTCACATCGTGTACCACCTTGAGTCTGACTAATGTTGAAAAATGTTTCTCCTCGACACTCTATCTTATTTTTCTAAAACCTGAATGGTACATGTCGTGTCCCCCATGGTCACGTCATGTATCCCACTTATTTCCATCTTCTCATGACTGAACTCATCCAAATTTCCACCAAGCCTTCACTAAGAACCTAGGACTTTGAAAACACACAAAGGGTAAATCCTTGTGGATCCAGACCCTAACATAAGATATCTCTCAAAATAATACCATCCTTGAGAATCCAAAAACCAACCTAGAGGGGAAACAAAAAAGGGTTTGTCTAGACAACCACCTTACGAGATACCACTCAAGCCTCTCAACAATATAGGAGCTCAACCACATCAAAAGAACAATTCAACACCTTGTGACAAACACACCCAACTCATAAATTCTCTCCCTGGGGAGATACCTCTCAAAGAGAGAAAACCACAACAAACAAAAAAATAAATCCCTCCCATAGACAGTAATAGTCTATAACCACAAAACAAACATTGTTACAAGGAATGTGATAAACATAATGTAGATTAGGATAGATATACTATATATGTGACTAACATTCCCATGTACTCTCCTCCCAAAACATTATGTCACCATAAGACATGAACCAAGGGAATAGAATGCCCACGAAACAACTTCTCCTTGGAGTCATAGATCTCCAGAGGCTTCTCCTCGAAGGTCTCATCATCAAAAAAAATGATCTCTCCCCAATTTTTTATGTGAGATTCTTAATGAAAATAAAAATGGAGTTGAGAAACATGAAAAACATTGTGTATCGTAATCATCTATGGGGGAATACCTACCAGATATGCCATACCTCAAACATGAGCCAACACCTAGAAAGGCCCATCAAACTAGGGTGAAATCTTCCTACCACGACCAAACCTTTTTTACAGACAATGAGGAGTCACCTTCAGAAACATGTAATCCCTAACATAAAACTCTAAAGGTCTCCTCCTTTGAACGGAATTTGATTTATGATGATCTTTTGCTGCCTTAATCATCTCACGAATCCCATCAACCTTCTCTGTCTTATTCTATACCAGTTCTGACCTAAGAATTTCTAACCCTCTGACCCTAGTCAAGCACAATGGAGTATTCAAAGGTCATCCATACAAGACTTCGAATGGAGCCATACTTATGGTGGAGAAAAAACTATTTTTGTAGGTGAAACCCACCATCGATAACTGTCTCATCCATGAATGTCCAAAATTATGGACACAAGAGTGCAACATGTCTTCAGAAGTTTGGATGGTCCTCTTTGGATGACCATCTGTATTCAGATGAAAATAAGTGTTAAGTCATAGATGATAACCAAAAGCATGTTGGATACCTCTCCACACCCTGGTGGTAAAAAGTTGATCTCGATCAAAAATGATCATCCTCGATACTCCTTAAATTCTCACCACAACCTCCAAATACTTCCACGACAAAACTTCTAATGAGAACAAATCCTTGGTCACTATGAAGTGGTATGATTTCATTAAACGATACACTACCATCCATATAGCATCATGGCCTCCATGAGATTGAGGTAAACTGGTAACAATGTCCATTGATATTTCCTCCCACTTCCACTGAGGTACATCTAATGGCTGGTGAAAACCACCAGGGACACGCTACTCGACCTTCACCTTATGGTAAACCAAACATCAAGACACAAACTCTCAATCTAAATGATTCATCCCAGGTGTCCAAAACTAACTTCTCAAGGATCGGAACATATTTTTCATGCCAGGATGCACCATTAAAGGTGGACTATAGAACTCTCTAAGAACCATCTCATGCATCACCAAAGGAACAAAAACCCTTCCCCGATACAGCACTCTATATTGTTCTTCCATGGATTAACCATTTGGGGCCTCACCAAAAATAACTTCGGGTCTCAAGACCTCCACCTCTAGATACCCCAACATTGACTCTTCCACTTGCTTCACCATTGACGAATGCACCGTCATCTAAAAAGACAACCTCTTCCCCCAATTTCTCTTATATCAGTATTTTATGATGAAATTTCTTCCATTACTCTGTAGGAATCACTAGACTCACATACTATATCACTATGTGACTTCCTGCTCATCGCATCAGCTAAAAAACTCCCCTTTCCATGTGTATATAATATTTTAATGTTTTATTATTGTATGAACTCCATCCACTGACACTACTACAAGTTCATCTCACACTGGGATAAAACACTCCTCAGAATCTTATGATTAGTGAAAAACAAAAAGTGCTCTCCAATGAAGTAATGTCTCCACAACATTAGAGGAAACACCACTACTACGAAATCATGATCATGGGTGGAAAAGATACGTTCATGGGGATTCAACTGCTAATACCTATAAGAATTGATCGATCTATACTGCATCAGAACACAACCTAACCCGAGATGCAAAGCATCACCGAATACATCAAACTCAACTACTTCTATAAGAATAAAAGGAACTGGATCACGCACCAAATTCTTCTTTAGATAATGAAATTATTCCTGCCAATGATTAGTATATATGAACACCTAATCCTTCTTGGTCAATGTTGTGATATGAGTCACAAACCAAGATAAATCAGCTACAAACCTCCAATAATAGCCTGCGAGACAAGGAAACTTCGCAACTATTCCACTATATTAGGGGCTTCCCATGACACAATTTCTTCCACCTTTGATGGATCCAGGGATACTCCCTTCTGGGACACCACATGCCCCATGAAACAAACTTCTAGAGCCCAAAACTCACACTTTTACAACATCCCAAATAGATGATATTAACGAAGAACTCCCAAAATAGTATGTAAACGCTCTGCATGATCCTCCTAAGTCGTGGAGTACACAAGGATGTCATCTATGAGAACCACCATGAAATTATATAGGATCTCATGGAACAAAACATTCATCAAACCCATAAATATAGATATATCTGTTGTCACACCGAATGGAATTACCACGAACTCATAATTCCCATGACGACAATAGAATATAGTCCCCTGGATATATTCATCCTCCACACGAATCTGATGATATCCTAACCACAATTTGGTCTTTAGGAACCAACTTTCACCCTTCAGTTGATCAAATAAATCATCAATCTACGGAATAGGATAGAGATTCTTCACTGCCACTTTTTTTAGGCAATTATAATTGATACACAGTAGAAAAGTATTGTTAGCCTTCTTCGTGATCAAAACTGGTTCACCCCATGGTAACACACTCAGTCGAACAAAACTGAACTGTAACAGACAATCGATTTCTACATCTAGATCCCATAAATCTGAAGGGTTTGTCCTATATAGAGACATAGAGATAAGAGATTCTTCTAGCTATAGATCAATCCCAAACTCATTCTCTCATTCATGGTTTATTTCTAAAACCTCTTTTATAAAGACATTGGGGTACTCTTCTACGACCTTGGGAAATGCCAACTCCTGAACCTTCAAGGATCATAGCATCAGCTCAAACATCATGGATGATATGGATGTTAGAGAACATTGACCTGTCTAAGGGTCTCGTTCACCAATAAACACTGTTGGATCTCCATCATCATTGAATAACACCACCTGCCACCTAAATAAATCCATGATAAAATGCACTAAATACATCCAATACATGCTGAGGATGACGTCATATGGTGGTATTTGTAAACATATGATATCTTCCCAAGAGCGGTGATTCCCCAGCACAAGCTTATAGCCTCTACATACATCAAAAAAGTCAGTTCGACCTCTAACCGGCATACTCAATGCCAAGATAACTGGAAGCCTCTATACCTCCAGTCTAAAAGAATAGACAAGGTCAGGTGATATGAAGGATTGTGTTTCTCCTGAATCAATCAAGGCATACACCCAGTAGAAAAAAAGAAAAGGGTACCTCGAATTATGTATATCCCACCTGGTGTAGGCAATACTAAAGCTTGAATCTGACCAATACCTTCTCCATGGAATCATTGACCCTAATAAAGACCACCAACAGGGCCCCTATCTACTCTACGTGGATGGGGAGAATCCTAGGGATGTCCTCTTCCAGTCTGATCCTCTCTCTGTTGATCCAATGTCGGTTTAACCTACAGTTGTTGCCTCAGCTCGAACTACCTTAACAGAGAAACCTATAGTGGAACACTTGTTTCAAACTGACTGGTCTGAATGGTTTGGAATGCTCACTGATGAAGACCTTTGCCTCAACAAGGAAAAAAATCTCCTGATCCCTTAGCTTAGGCCTAAGAGCTGACACCCCTAGATAAATGAGATATTGTGGGCCGGGTCCTCCCCCCGTAAAAATGGAAATTCTTATGCCATAAAAGTCAGGAACCCCAGACTACATCTCTGCATTGTGAGGAATCCTGATGACTCCCCTCTCAAAAAGATCTAGTTCAAGATGATTTCCTCTTGATGAACTCTTCACTCACCAGCACCACATGATATGTCTTCAATAATCACGGTGTGACCTAGCATGAGATCTTTGGATCTAAATCCTCCTTGAAATTACTCTCCTTGGCTACCTCATCTAGAAACATGACGTAAGCATATCGTAAAATTGTCTTGAAATAGATTTCAAACCCTCACACTATAGAAGTAACCAATAAAATCATATGTAGATCCGGGAAACTGGATTCTTTCACGGTCGAAGAAAGAAACTCAACTCTAAACTTTTCATGGAACTCCTCCCATGAGATCTCCAACTCCTCATGATCTCTAAGGAAAAAGAACCACCACTGCCTTACTACCCCAAGCATCATCGTTAAAACCAATGACACCCAATGGTCCTTATAAAGATGGATCTAATTGAAGTCTATGTCAACCTCCTCCAACATGTCTTCTCTTTCTACATCTAAAACGGATCCCTCGTACTTCTACTAACTCTCGAACTGAAACTCTCGAAGTTTCTTCTTCCTAGTGTCATCGTCACCAACCTCTACCCTACAGTGATCTGCTGGCACATCCTTCTGGACATCTCAAGCAAAAACTTAATGGGGATGTTGACTTGGAGCCATACCTTCAAAATAAATAATAGTTAGATCTCCTAATCCTGGAATATATATGACTCAAAATTAATTAATTAATTGTTTTTTATTCATTTCCAGTTGACCTATTCTAATGTGTACCCATTCAAACATAGGAATAAAGAGGAATGATGCGTGATCTTTTCTTATGTCTCAACCCTACAACTAGTATCACCTCATTTAGTAGCCACTATAAACGTAAAGGTTCATGCATCAGATCATAGGGGGTCCTAAATGCCTATGTCTCAACCAGTCTCTAGTGTTTACATCACTTTCAAAACATAAATGACATTGTTTCCATACCAACCCATGAAATGTCACCTGTTCCTGAAAGCAAACTCTATATTATCCCTCAACCAGACCACTAATACCACTCTATCATGAACCCTTACCAAAAAAAGTGTACCCCTCCTAGGCTTTCAATGTGAGAAGGGAGATAGTGACCCCCTAAGTCCCGCCCCTAGTAGTCCCCAGGTCAGTGACTAGCACCGAGGGTATAGTGAAGACCCAAAATGGTAAGTATTACCCTCTAAGAGAACAAATTCAAAAGAGATAGATAAGATAGATAACAATAAACTCCAACTTGGACAAAAATATATTATAAATTCCAAGTACACATATGTAATGTCATACAAGAACTACTAAAAACTGTAACAGAATACTATAAGTACCAAAAGTAAGTAAAATAGTAGTGACCATATTTCCCAAGAAGCTACTGCAACCCCAAGCTAGTAGTAACCAGTAGAATATCCATCTTCCTCCAAGTGACCCAAAAATAGTTTATATATATGTATGGTGAGTATAACAGTATACTCAGTAGGATACTCCCCAGAGCCTCTCATGAAAAAATAAAGAAAGCATAATAAAGCATAGTGAACAACAACTGAAACCAACTCATCACTTAAACATGTATACTATGTTCCTAGACTAACCATGGATACTCTAACCAAGTTTCACATACAATAGTATATAATTTAAAAAGGAATATCAAGGGTAACATGATACCAGTACCCTACTGGTTTTCCACTTTTCCCCAATATCACACGTCCTAAGAATCTCTCTCCAAAATCCCATGCCCGCAAACACTTGGTCAAGGTACCACAACATGCACCTCATGAAACACAACTACTTCGTCTACATAACCAAAGTAACCAGGTAGTTTTTGGGATCCAACACATATCGCATAACACATATCATACATCATGAATTATACCTCTAGATATTATAGCCCATACATCAATTAAGGAACCTCAATATATCACACCCTACACATGTTACACCTATAGTGGTCCAAAATAAACTATATCCAAAATATATTTTTGTGAATAATAAAAAGCCATAAAATCCATCTACACACATATATGGGGAAAACTAATCATCATGAATATTAGTACATGTAACTACCAAGAGAAGAGGGTGGGGACAAAGGGGATATTTGTCCACCCATCCTCTCATCAAAATGTTGGAGAAAACACCACACCCCCTAGGGCTCAAAATCCCAAGGTGTGAGTTTACCTTACTGGTGGGGTGTAGTTGCACATAGAAACACAAAAACTAAAGAATATACTACAACACAGAACCACATTATGGGAATAAACTAGTCTTAGACTAAAATGTAGAAAACATCTCTTGAAATCTAGGAAACCACTGAAATGACTTGGTATCCTATAAGCACACAACCCTTTAAAGAGCAACATTAGATTAATTTATCCCTTTTTATCAATTTCACTTTACATTAATTAATTCTTTAGAAACTAATTAACTATTATTAATTACACATTATATTTCATTAGCATTCCAACCATGATCCAAAGTTTCTTTAAATTGTCGCCTCATCATTTCATTACACCATGTTCCAACCCCATGGGATAACATAATTTTTTCAATCATTTATTAACAGCATTAATACTTTTCCATATTCCCAGTCATTCTAGAAAAATATTATATTATACTAAACATAAGGGGGATCAACATGGTGAGGAAATGAACTTATTTTCAAGTATTTTTCACTTATAGAAGGAGTGTTGACCCATCCCCCCTCTAGAAGAAAAACCTTGAAATTACGTGGCATACCCCGTGCATCTTCACCACTTTTAGAAGGAAGGTATGCAAGACCACTTGCCTTGAGTAGTGGGGAAAGTAATGTAGATAACCAACTAATATTATTTAGAAAGAACACAATCATTCAAATCCAACCATTTTCTACATCTTTGGTGACATCCTCGACACCAACATTTATAAATCAATGCATCTCTCTACTCTAGGAAACAAATACTGCCACAACCATGGGCCTCATGGCCCCCACATCTCAAAACATCCATCCAAGAAAATAACACCTCACAAGAAGTAGGAAATAAAAATGAACCTAGGCTTTTTCCCTAAAACTCCATTCTAGATTCATATAAAACGATCTTTCACAGCTCCAAGCATAAGTATCTTGGCCTTTACAAGAAAGAGGGTAACTCAGAACCGTACGAGTCATTATATTTTTTCAAAGAACCTGTTATTCAAACAGTATTGAATTAACCAGTTCATTATTTGTAGGTTGTAACTATGGGAAACCTAACCAGAATGTTATCATAGTTTTTAAAAATAACTAAACATACTTATAGCATCAATTTGATAAACATAAATTCACAAAAACCAAAAGATTCATTTAAATACCTCTTTATCTTTTCCAAAAAAATTTAATTAATCCCAGTTTATGTTAGTTAGTAATTTACATCAAGAACAACATGCTGAATAAGGGGATATTATATATCACACAATATAAAAAAACAAAATAAGATAACATTCAATCTATATCAAATTAATTATCCGGTTCAAATATTTATTATTCCAATTGCACTGTGATCTAGTGGGCTAAGACATGCTAACTCTATAGTGGCATGTAAAAGGATATAGAAACCATGAATCCCATTCCAAAAAAGGTTATCGAAGTTCTTCTCTCAAGAATGGATCAACGAAATGAATCATGTTCGCATATTATGAAACTACTACATCCACCCGAGGATGTCACTGCACAACTGCATCAATAATAGCCAAAATAATCTCCATTAGAACCATTGAGATCAAATTCCACAGCTTGGGAAAAGGAAATGAGAGAATAAAGATAGATGAAAACCAAATAATGGAGGTAAATATTACCTTGGATTGAAGACAAATAGAGGAAGGAAGTGATTAACCAATCTAGGATAAAAGAATCTTCAAAAATTGAAGAGGGAGACATCCAAGTCTCCTGGGGTCCATAGGGGGTGTGTTCAAGCCATAGGGTTTTTAAAACTCGAGTGGATGGGTGCCTTTAAAATACCCAATGGTGGGGCAGTACATGACGTATACCTCCCAGTCAAGTCATGTACTTCCTTGAGGCTGACTTACACTGAAAAATGTATCACCTTAATGCTTTGTTTTATTTTTCTGAAACCTGAATGGCACACATCATGTCCCCCTTGGTCCCGTCATGTATCCCCCTTATTTTGAGCTTCTTGTGAGTGAACTCCTCTAGAATTCCTTCGAGCCTTCTCAAAGAACCTTTTTCATCAAAAGTACACAAAGGGTCGATCCACATAAATATGACCCCTCAAAGTTCAATATTATTTATAAAATATGTGAAAAAATATCAACAAATCATCCTTTTAGAAAAATACAATATTTTTTTAAACATTTTTTTATAAACTAAATGGTTCTTGTTTTATTTATTATCTTTAGATAACTCCTAATATATATTTTATAAATGTTTAAACCGCGTAATTTTTATAATTTTTTATTAAAATTCATACCTGAAATCTAAATAGATAGTTTATAACGATCAGGTTAAAATAAATATATTTCAATAGAGTATTGGATTTTGTTCAAACCTAGTTATGTGTTCATTGAAATCCATCGAAGAGATTGAATATATTTAAAAATAAATATATCAAAAATTATAATGGTGTTACATTATATTCAATTCTGGATGGATCATGTCATATATTCCAACGAATAAGATGTTCCTATATTAAACTATTACGGTCTAATGTTTTACCTCCTTAAATAAATTACTTTTTTTCAAATTCATCTTTGTATATGTAATCAAAGATTTGAAATTTGAAAATACCATTTTTAGAAACCCACATCTTAAAAAGTGCTAATAAATCATTCTCTTGATAAGAGATAATGTGAATTTCAATATTAATATGGAAAACCCCATACTAGGTTTCCAAATAGGAAAACATTGGTGGAATGTGAATATATTGACATCAAATAATAACGTAAATGGTAAAGGAGATTGAGGGAGGTCATTGATAAATATAAATTTATTGACATGAGGAATTATAAAAATAAAAAAACCTTAAATATATGATGTAAATCATGGATATAGGATAAAATTTCCATTCCATGATCATTTTTATAATGTTGAGGGATTCATTTACTATTTTGACTATGAAAAGAAGGAAATAAAATTACATGATATCTATTTATTTCATAAGAAAAATTATTTAATGATTTTCCACATTATTTCCTAATAAATGAAATAAATATGCAATATTAATTTTTTAATGCATGATGTAGTAAAATTAACGTTTAATGGATTGTAATATCCCTAAAAGAGTAAAAAGTCCTTCCCTATGCCAGTAAATATTTACTAAACCCAAAAAATTATAAATGATTCGTCAATTATATTAAATTTTTCTAGAAACCTCAATAGTAGGACCCAATTATCAGTTCATGAATTTCAAAAAAAAGTAACTCTTCCAAAAATATTTATTACCAAATTAAATGTCCCAAAATAGAAGGAACTTCACTAAATTTCCTAAATCAACATGACAACATATTTTGAAAATAGAATAAGTAGATCATATTGTCACAAAACAAATATGTTAATACCTTTATCCCTATAAAATCATTTTAAAGTCATTTATACTACCAAAAATATATTCTTTGGTTTTTTAGAAAATAAAATAAATCCATACATGTATTAAACTCTATCAAATATAACATAAACCATCAAATCACTATACAATTTTATGGTTACCAATAATATACAATAAGAATCTATTTAATATTATTATATAAATATTTTCCACATATTATGAGATATCATACATATATATTACATTTTCTAAAAATATATTTCATCCACATAATCACTTCTATATTAACTATACTATTCATTTAATGATTTGATATCTTTAAAAAAGTATTGTGGTAAAATTTATATAAATTATAAAATTCAGATCACCAGAATAAATTTTATAATCACACTCATTTAACACAATTCTAGATTCCAAATATAAGAACATTATTCATTCCACAACATCTCTAATGATAGCTTAATATTAACCTTTATCACATATCGTTTTCAGAGGTATAATCCATTAACCCTTTAGGAATCCATTTTGTAGTTCCTCATCTCCTTATAGTTAATGAATTGAAAATTGGAAAATTATTTCATTCCTTTGAAAACATTCGCATTTTTTCATTTTTATACACACTTGTAGTAAATTCTCATTACCTTTAAGTAGGTACTATAGAGTTTCTTTCCATAATTATCGCATGTGGTAAATTCATTATTTCCCTTCTACTATTCATCAATATTTTACTTCGTTTTCCTCATCTTATCTTTCTTAACATACAATCCATAAGACATAGATATTTATTTTTTAGTCTTGAGATAACATAATACAATGTATTTTAATTATTTTAATGTTTGGGATAAAAGTTCTCTTAGGATTATTTTCTAATACCATCATAGAAACAATCACTTTTACTCTTTCGATTGTTTGTATTGATATGGTTCTCAATATTTATCATATTATCGATTTCTAAATAATGTAATACACTATATTACATAATAAAATTATGAAATATAATGTATAACACCAAAACTAGTGAAACACATAGAATAAATTAACAAATTTAAGCATTTCTAATCTCAAAATCATAATAATTGTTTCATTGCAAAATCATTCAAATAAAAAAATAAAATATTTAATAATGGATTGTAAAGAATCTATTAATTAACCCAATAATATACCCCCAGGAGTTTAAAACTAATAGCATGGTAAAGACTATTATTGTGTATCAGGAAAGTTTCTATTCAAACCTGACTTCCCTTTTACGGAGTCATTTTACGAAGGAATATCTATTCGAAAACCAAATCCACTTGTATTGCCCAAAAAGGTTGTTTTTCTAGAAAACCCAAAAATTATTCACCATAATAATAAATTAAGATGTTATTCTATAAATATATATACATAATGTATACAATGTGATTATATTCCCAAATCAATATTTTCTAAAATATATTTCTCGAGGTTTATACTGAACTTATTTTGATACCAACTATAAAGACCACAAACCCATTATCAAAAACTAGTGGATACAATATTATATTGAAATAAGATACATGGAATCCCACCAAAAAAGTTAAATTTATTTATTATCCTTGGTAAAAAAGATTGAAACATGAAGTCGACATTATAACTAAAATGATAGAATAAAAAAATAGTTTCATTAAAACGCCATTATTCCTCATAGAATATCAATTCACAATAATCAGAAAACATTTATGAGTATACTAGAGAATATAAAATATATGAAAGGGTTGAGGTCAGATTTATAGTAATGTTATGCATACAAAATATTCTATTATGATTAATAAGCATAATCAATATGAAATGTTAGTCAACTATAAAAAAATCCATTTTTTCATTAATGTTAGTATAATATAGAATAAATAAATAATGATAAAATAAAAGAATATAAATAATCACATGAGGTTGAAAATTATCCGTTTATATTCTAAGGAATAGATTAATCACTTGGAAATTAGAAACATATTTCATAATAAGAAAATTTATAATGGAAAACAATTGAAACTATCTAGATCCTTAAAAATATAGTTTAAATATATTAGTAAAAATATATCTAATTGGAAAAAATGATTTTTCTCAAAATATCGGTCGATGTACCGAGGAGCTGTCAATAACTGGGCCCCACCCATCACAGACAATGTTTACGGAATTTCTCAAATGTGTAGGGTGAAATGTTTTCAATATAAACAATCTTATTGAATAAAAGATATTTGAAATGTCATTACCTACGTAAATAAAAAAATATAATCATATCTCATTCAGATTAATAAGGTGAATGGTTATAAAATTATAGATCTTTATTCAAAAAAACCATAAACCATCCGTAAAATGAATAAATATTATATAAATACAATATATACCCAATTAATAATAATTATAATAATTTTTTGATGTCATTAATAAATAGTAATACCATAAAAGTTATATTAAAAATATTTTTGGGAAAAATAATTTATTGACCTCAATAATTTTTATAATAAAAAAAATATTCTAAATATTTTTAAAATATATTTAATTATAATTAACCTATGAAAAATTCGAAAATACTCTTTAAAAAAATTATTGGTCATGAGGGATGAATATTTTCATTATTTATTACATGTTAAAACAAAAATTACTCTCTCATTTTTGGTGAAAAAAATACTTTCAATGTTCAGAAATTGAAATGAAGATCTTTTTAAAAAAACCACTAAAAATTTAAAATAGTGTGAAACTTTTCTTTAATATTTAATTTAGATTACATTAAAAATGATTAAATTTTTAGAAACCAGTTTCTACAAGAAAAATTATTTTCAATCGAAGAGATAAATAATGTCAAATTTTCTTAAAACTATGATTCCGATAATCTTAAGAATAAAAAAATGAAAAAAATTAATCTATTATATAAATTCAAAATTAATAACCAGAGGATAAGATAATTTATTGGTCTTATTATATTAATAAAAACTAATACCCATAAGGGATACATAAACAAAAACAATCCCCCATAATAAAGTGATTTGGAAATAAACCCTTAACAGTTTGGTAAATTTTGATTCATTGGCCACATGAAATGAACAAATTAAAATTAAAAATTAGGAAAATTTAAAATAATTATATTCCTGATAAGAAATATGAAAATAAGAATTATATACAAAAAAAATGTATAAGCGGCGAATATGGTATATATCTGACAGATGAAAAAGTGAGATGAGAAACTCATACATTAGGATAGAATCTCTACTTATCTTTCTAGTCCTAAAATATAATAAATATTTGTTTATTATAAATAAATTAAATAACCTAAATTGTACATATAATACCATATATTATCCCCTTATATCATTTTACAACCCATTTGTTAAGAATGTTTAATTATTTTAATTATTTTTGGTGTTAATTGCAATTTTTTCCTTCATGTTTTATCATGAATGTTAAATTTGTTAAAATTGGATATAGTTAAAATAACAACAAAATGATATTAATGTTATAAATATTATTATTTTTTCATTATATTCATACTCATAACCATTCATTAAAATTTGAAAAAGAAAATGAATGGCATCGCTTATTGGAGACAGTAAGCCATATATATGCTTGAGCGACGATATCATTCCTTTAAAGGGTGAATGTGTATATAAATGTATGATATATATATATATTCATTTAATTATATCATATTATTTATATCAAATATATTAACTAAATATTTCAATATTACTTTTAATGTAATTTGTAACTAAAATACAAATTATATCGCTTAGTGAGGTGGTAGTCCTCTATACACACGAGTGATGAAATCATATTTAAAAAGAAATATAAAGTAATAAGTTATATTTGATATTTTATCTCCAAGAGAATTTATTATATCATAAATAAAATATCTATAAATTATATTTATCAATATTTCAAACCATGATATGTGTTTATGGAAAACAAGTAACATTAGTTCATGGGGTTGTCATTCATCATACACAGGATTGAATATTTTGATTCCCATTTTATAGATTTGTAAATCAAAAGATATTATTCCAAAAACAGAATAAAATTTATATATGTGGTATATTATTATTTTATTACATTTTATGTTTGAATGTATAATTTAATGTTGTAAAATTAGAATGGCAAAAAATGATCTTGGTTGAGATAATTAACTTCTCTTTAGAAACCTCCAATGTATCTATTCTTAAAGACCATAGGGTTGGTATTTTTAAAAAATAATTAATATCTAGTATGTGTATAGAGTTTTTTATAGGTAATTTGATCTATTTTTTGGATGAAAATATCTTGCATGAATTGAATAATTGCGGGGAGTGAGTTCCCTTTTATAGTTTTGGAGTGGTGGAATATTTGTAAATACACAGACCTATTTAATAATGGAAATTCACTCTCACCCAAAGTGGAACTAAAATTGATAATTATAGGGGTTGAGGTATTATAGGTTATGTCGAAACCTCTATGAAATAATATTGTACATGTATGTTGTTCCTTTACTTCAATGTTTCTTTACTTTTAACAATTTTTCAACTCAATAAATTGTCTCTTTATCCTTAGTAGTTTTCACTATAATAGTAAAATAAAATGAACCTCCATGGATAATTTGGAACTAATAATTATAAATATTAAATTCAATTTATCAAATAAAATTCATGTGGCTTCTTAGAATTTATTTTAACACAAATGCATGTAATGAGAAAAAACATCAATTTTACCTTAACTATAGTAACAAATTTTTAACTCCATATGGGTCAATATATTCACTATAAAAGAACTATTTTTCATGTATGGACCATATATGATATTATAAAAAATTAAAAAATCCCATAATATATGATAGGATAATATGGAACATTAAATAATTTACAAATATATCATTTATTATAATATTTCACTAAATTCAATTTTGACAATTCGTAGTTTATATTCTTTTTAATGAAATATAGATATTGACTTGATTCTAATATATTATATTCACACATGTTTAAAATGATATGTTTTTCTAAAAAATTATTTGAAATAAATAAATAATTTAATTTAATTTTCTTTTAATATATTTAGTATCAATTATTTTATCTTTCTTGTTGCTAAATAATAATTACAAGGTCATTGAATAATAATATGAATTACTTATATTATTATTAAAAATTAAAAATAAAATACATTCATGGAATAAATTTTATTATTCCAATAACATCCATCAACACTCATTCAAATAATTTTTTTATCCCAAAGTAAACACATAATTTAAATTTGAAAGAAATAGTATGCCGTTTTGTTTTTTTTTTTCATTGCATAAATTATTATATAAGTCACAATGTGGTAAAATTTTTCAATGAACATATTAAAACACAAACTAATTTAACAAGGATTGAAATATTTCTTATAAAAAATAATTTGATAAATTTTTGTACCATTTTGACACTTGTAATATTTGTTAAACCACTGGTAAACACATTTTACCTTAACTATGGAAATTAATTTTTATTATTTTCACTATAAATTATAGCCATAAATTAAATAGAAATTATTGTATAATAAAAATTATTCTAATTCTAAATATTTACTTTATTCTTCCAAATTCATTTCACATAAGAGGCTGAAATCAGTTTGAAATTGAATCTTACACACGATGAATGGGTGATTTTTTGAAAATTAAATTCCCATAAGTATTTTATATGTTATTATAAAAAGTCAATATGAAATTTATTACAATGAACTATAATGGATAAATTTTAATATAATTGAACTAATAATACTTTAAAACCAATTTATAGTATATCTTATCTTTTCAAATAAATTAAATGAAAATGTACTTTTCAATAAAAATAAGTATATTCACTGTCCATCAAATAATTAATTCTTTCAGAAAAATTTCAATTATTCAAAAAAATATAATTTACAAAAGATTATTTCAAAGATGAAAGGTATTTTATAAAATAATTTTTTTATAATTGTTAAATATTAAATTTGTGTTTTTGGAATAATGTGTGACTAATCCTAAATTCTGAAAAATATAGTTTTTATGCTATTTATATCTCTTTAAAATGGTTATTATTCTATTTCTAATCAATATATAACCCTTCAATTTATTTTAAAAATGTTTTAAATTTCTTATTTTCAAAATTTTTTGTTTATTATTTATACCGACTATCTTTTATGCAAGGTTATATGGTTTTTGTTTAAATAATAATATTATAATAGAGGATCACGCTTCCTTCAAATCTGGTGTTTTATGCATTCCAATATATCGAAGAGATTGAATTTTATTAAAATTAATATCTCTAAATTTCTCAACGTGTTAAAAAATATTTTCTTATTATATTTTCATGTCCTATATTATATCGAATATGATGTTTGTTTTTTAAAATATAAGTGTGTTTGATTATACCACTACCTCTTAAATAAAGTTTTTCCTCACAATTTCATATTGGCTTATACAATATAGGATTTACAATTTTAAAAAACATTTCTTAGATACCCACATCATATAAAGGGATAATAAAACATCATCTTGATAAGAGAAAAATATTTATATAAATGTTATCTCGAATAACACATACTAGGTTTCTAAATATGAGAAAATTTGTGGAATAAACATGTGGACATGGAACAATATCATAAATAATTATGAATAGTGATAGAGGTCCTTGATCAAAATAATTTTAATGTTCAAGACAATGTTAACCACCAAAAATCAATAAATATGTTCTAGAAATGAAGGTAAAAGGAAACTATTTTCATTTCAATGTCATTTTCCTTAATATGGGGGATTATTTTTTTCTCTACACTAAGAACATAAGTAAATATAAATACAAGATATATTTCTATTTTAGAAGAATATTTTATCCATTTTATTATTCTTATATATTTTCAATTTATTTATTACCAAATTAAATGAATGTCCAAGATTATTTTTTTATTCTGGATTTCGTTAATTGAACTTTTAATGGATCTTAATAAGCATAAATGAGTGAAATGTTATTATATATGTATCTAAATATTTAATTAAACAATAATGGTTAGATTGAGTCTTAAAATATAAAATTTTATAATCTAAACTAAAATAGTTTCACCCAAGGTCCACTTATTCAAATCCATAAATAGTTACTCTTCCAAAATATTTCAATCCAAATTCAATGTCAAAAAATTAGAAGGGATGGCAATAAATTTTAAAAATTATATTATCATTATATTACCCAAACAGCGTAATGTATCTCTTAATGTCACATAAAATGTATTTTAATACCTTGATCACCAGAAAATCATAATTAAATAATGCCTTCTTCCACAAATGAAATATCAGATTGTCTAATATATTCCACAAATCCAAACATGCTGTAAACTCTAGAAATTCTAACATTAACCATCAAATCACTAAAAAATTCAACGTCAATGATAAAATCCAATAGATAATTCAATAAAATTATTATCTCAAAATAATCCCCATATTGATGGTTCTATTCCCTGATTCTTGTTTTTTTTTTAAATATCAACTTTCCAAAGAATCACTTTTATTTATTATTGATGAAATTCATCTTTTACTCTTAAATAATTAAATAAAATGAATTTTTGTACAACACATACACATTTCATAAATCCTATTACTATTATAAAATATTTTAATTACTCCTATAATATAACTCATTATTATAAAATGAACCATGTTAATCAATATCCTTCATATATAGTAATAGAATTATCATGACATTGATATCATATCTTATTTGGAGGTATATTCCCTAAACCCTTAGGGAATATGTTTGTGTGGTGGACCATCTCTTTAAAGTTATTGTATATGAAATTTTAAATATATTTCAAGTTTATGAAATCATGATTGTTGTGTCTTTTCTATCTATACTTATAGAAATCATCCAATGCATTCAATAAAGTACCCGAGTGATTCTTTCCTCAATTATCACATTTAGAAAATAAATCATTCCCATATTCCCTTTATCCATTATTTTCTATTTCATCCTATTCTATTTTCCCTAATCTTTAATGCCATGGTATATTGAGAATTATTCCCTTTCTTGATATGAAATGATATTATTTCCTTATCTAAGATAATAATGTGGAGACTAGTTCCCTTTAAAGGATTGTCTTAAGTCCATAAATGAAATCATCATTTTTACACATTGGATTACATGACTTGATACAGTTATCATTCCTTCTATAAGGCTATATTCATATATAATTGAATACACTCTATTAGATCATAAAATTTTGAAAAATAATTTATAATCTCAATAATCATGAAACACTTATCAGGAATTGAAAAAAAACAATCGTGTATAATCTCATAATACTAGACAAGGTTTCATTGTGAATGTTTTATGATCATAAAAATATTTTTTAAAAATTCATAATGTTTTGTAAATAATATTGGAATTAAACAAACAATATACCCTTGATGGGTTAAACTAAGTTCTCTAAAGGGTATGTTGTCACGTACCAAGTAATGCTCTAAATTCATGCTTGTCATGTATTTTTCAGAGTCATTACCCTTATGTACATCTGTTCTTGAACGACATAAAAATGTAGTTTCTACATGGGGATGTATTTCTAGGAAACCCAAAAAATCCATTCCAAACCAAAATTTAATGATTTTATCATATACCTTGACTTATAAATAACATATTTCATGGGGTTCTATTCCATAATTTATATTTTCTTAAATCTACTTCCCATGGTTTTTACTTAACCTCCCTAGATACCAACTGTAAAGGCCCAAATCCAAGTAGCCCAAAGTAGGTGATTACATTATTACATTATTATATGTATGTAGAATTTAATAATAATTGTCATAATTGTTTTTAGTTTTAGTAAGATATATACATATTTCAAATTCGCATTATAATTGAACGTATAAAATAAAATAAAGATCCTTTTAAAACACCATTATTCCATATATAATATTCTATAATATCAATCGCCATAAACTTCTTGGTATCCTCGGGAAAATAAAATATATGGAATTATTATACTCTGAATAATATTATTGGTATATGTATAGTGTAATTTATTATGAATAAATAATCAAAAGAAATCTTGTAAAGAAAATTAGTAAAACACATTCCTTTAAATCAATAAATATAGCATAATATGGAAGAAAACATTATAATGATATCAAGGAATATAAATAATCAGATAAGTATGAAACTTATCCATGGATACTATAATCATCCATAAATCACATTAAAATAAATAAATAATATCATTTGAATATAAATCATATTTCTAAACATCTGAATCCATTTAGACATTTCACAAGATAATTTAAATATATGGGTAAAAACCCATATAATTTGGGTAACTGATTTTTCCCATTACACCTTTTGATAAAATAACATGTTATATATAATTCGACGCACATGTCATATAAAAATTCCAAGTCATTCCTCCTAGAAAAGGGTTGAATCATAGTAAAAATAAAATCATATTGATAAAATAACTTATAAAATGGTACTGTTAACACTAATAAATTTAAAATTATCATAATCCAACAAGAGTTATATGTTTAATGGTAATAAAAATGTACAACCTAAGTCAAACTTACCATAAAACATTCAATTAATAAATAAATATTATATCAATAAAAAAATATACCAAATAAATAATAATTTCAATAATTTTTTTAGGTCATTGAATATAAAAATACTATAAAAATTTCATGAAAACCATTTTGAATAAAATAAACGCTTCACATTTAAAATATTTTTAAAACAGAAAATTCAAGATATATTTTTAAAATAAATTTCATTCAAAATAAAAATTTTAAACCATGAAAATATTCTATAAATTATTCTATAAAATATTTAGTGGTCCTGATGGAGATAAATTACATTAATGTTGTACGTGTTAAAATATGTATTGCTCTCACATTTTCTATAAAATATAATGTGTAATTATAAGGAAAATAATATAAAGAATCCATTAAACATTTTTTTGAAAAACTCTATCATGGGTCAATTTTATAATAATAAATCATTTTTAAATTATAAAAAATATTATAAAACATTTTCCTTGGATATGGTCATGAAATGAAGTCTATTTTCTACCGAAGAGAGGAATAATGTAGTATTTTCATAAAAAAGTTTCTCAATCAATTTTAGTTCCAAGAGTTCAAAAATGGTACTCGTGCATATAAATTTCATGAATAAACATAGCATTGGGAAATATATTTTTTAATTATATTAATATAATATTATTTCCCATGGGATATTTAAACTAATGAAATCATTAATATTGATGAGATTGTGAAATAATACCTTACAATTTGTTAACTTTTAAATCATAGGCCTCATAAAATAAATAACATAAAATAAAAAAGTTAAATTACATAGATATAAATAAATTCAATATATTACATATCAAAAGATGTATTATATACACCATAAATATTAATAAGTGGTGAATATGGAATATGTCTCATAGAATTAAAAGTTAGATGAGAAACCCTCACATCAGGTTCGACCCCCTTCAAATATGTATGAACCACCTATATAATAAATTTAGTTGTATTATATATTATTAATTAATGATAATTTTATATATCAACGCATATATTATCATCATACAACATATTATCACCCTTTTCATAATAATATTTCATTATCTCCATTGTTTAACGTGTTAATTGCATTGTTTTCTCATGTGTATTTTATCGTCAATGTTATTATTATTATATATAGGATATAGTTACATAATCAGTAGAATGGTACTAATATGTTAAATATAATTTTAGTTAATTAGATACATTCTTATAAGAATTTATTAAGATTTGACACCAAAAGTGAATCACATCGATTTTTGGAGATGGTTGGGAGTACATAGATGTGAGAAACAATGTAATTTCCTTAATTGGTGAAATGGTATGTATATGTATGATCTATTAATTTTATATAATTTTTTTATTTTCATATATATCAAATATATTTTCTAACGTTAACCATATTACATTCGATTTAAATTTTAAAAAAAACTGATTCAAATCGCATCGTGATGCGGTAGTCCTCCATACACATTAGCAACATTATTGAATTCTAAAAGGAATGTAAAGTAAGAATTTATATGTTATATTATACCATAATGAGTATAATAATATCATAAATAATATATATATACACACATATATATATTAACTCCATCATTATTTCCTACCATGTGAAGTGTTTATTGAGAACAATTTACATAATTTCGTGGGGAGGTAGTCTATCATACACTCGATTGATGATTTAATTTAAAATATAGTAGAAGTAGATATAGATAAATATTATTCCAAAAACAACATAATAACTCAATATATGAGATATATGATATATAATTTTTTCTTATATTTTATGTTTAAATATAAAATTTATCATTGTAAAACATAAGAAAATATAATGATCTTGGTGAAGATAATTATATTCTCTTAGAGAAACCACTTTTCTCTCTCTTCTTATTAGAAAAGTGTGTAAATTTTGAAATAATAGAATCTTGTGAATTTATTTAATGAGGATGGGGAGTTATTTTTTTAATATCTGCTCTTGTAAAATGTATTGATAGGAGTTAATAATTTAAGAGGGTTAGTGTCATTTTATAGTTGTGGTGGAGTGTCATTTTAATAAATACCCAAAACAATTCAATAATGGGAAGTCACTATCTACAAAATTGTCTGAAAATATATAATTAACATTTTTAGGGACTATATATTCTATAAAAAACTCCATAACACAAGAAAGAAAATTTTTTTGATTATTTTTTTTAGTAATAACTATGTTTCCTTACTTTTTTCATTTAATTGTTTCAATAAAGTAACACGTTTTCAAATCTCTATAATTTGTCATTTAATGATGCTACAATATTATCCTTCATAAATAATTTGGTCCCCACAAATCTTATAATTAAATAAAATTAATCAAATAATAATCATATATATATGGAAAATTAATTTTAACACATGCACATGTAACGTGAAAAAACTCCCCTATAAACGTAGCAATAAATGTTTTTTAAATAATTTAGGGTAAATTTAATCACTATAAAATTATAATTGAACCATCAATGGAAAATATATGTAATTTTTAGATGTCTAAAAATAAAATGGAATATTATTTAATATTTAGTGATTTTAAATTAGAACATAAAATATCATTTATAATAAAATAACATTTATTTCATTTTTAAAAATAATTATTTAATTTTAATTGAAAAATTCAAGAAAATTATGGAATTGGAATATATTATATTTAAACCAATATAAAATGATATATATATCTAAAAAACTAATTTAAAACTTTAATTTATTAAATTTATATTTATATTTAATATTTTTTTGCCTCATTTATTTTGTTTTTTTATTAACTAAATAATTATTACTATCACATTTCATAATCATTTTATGTAATTATATAATCACTAAAACATAAAAATAAATTTCCATTTACAAATTTAATTTATTGTTCAAAAAATTACTATCCATATTCTTTAACATTTTTCTTTTTTTAATATGTGAACACGTAATGGATATTTAAAATCCAGAGGGTGACATTTTCTCTTTTTCTTTACAAAAAAATATTATATACACAACATTCATAGATATTTTCATAAACAATACATTAAAATAAATCTAAAGGTGATGAGAGTATAATTAATTCAAGTCTATATGAATTAGATAAGATTTTTGTTTCTCTTTACCAATATCATTCCATTTTAATCGTCAATGAAACAATTTTTACCTTAACTATGGTAATAAATTTTTACAATTTTCACTATTAATTACATTAAAAAAAATTATGTTGATCGTATTAGATAATATAATTAGGCAGATTTGAAATATGGAATATATTTCCCCAAATTTAATTCATATAAGAGGCACAATTCAATTCCAAATCAAACCATGGATGTGAGGAAATAGAGATTTTTCATAGAGAAAAATCTTATATAAATAGAATATTTTAATATAAAAATTCAATATGAAATTGACCTAAATAAAATAAATTAAATAAATTTTCATATGATTAAACTAACTTTAAATTAAAAATAATTTAAAAATAATTTAAATGAAAAGGTTGTTTTAATTAAAATTCCTTATTTTTTAGTATATAAAAAAAATCATTTTTTGATGATTCTAGAAACTCCTCTAAAACATAATTTTGTCATCATGAGTTTAATAATTAATACTATTTTTTCAACTAAATTTTATAAATATTATATATAATAATTTTAAAAAATTTAAGAAGCATTATTAATCTGTATTTTATATAAATATACTTTTTCAGAAAATAGTTCTTTCACATTAAAAGTGTGGATGTTTATTTTCCATAAATATATATCCATTGAATATTTTATAGTAATGTAAAAAATAAATTTTTCATAATTTCATTATATTTATTCATTCTCTTCATAATAACAACTAGTTTCTGATGGTAATGTTAAAATAAATAATATTCTAATAGGGTATCATGTTTCGTTGAAACCAAGTATTTTTTGCATTGAAATATACAGAAAAGAATATATTTCATTAGAATTAAATAAATCATAAAATATCAAGGTGTGAAATTCAATTCTAATATTCTTATTACATTCTATATATACTATAGAATATAATATTATTATTTTAAAATCACAAGGTGTAACATTTTACCCAGTTAAATAAATCGAACCCTCATAATTTGATTTTTATCTCAGTAACCAATATTTTGACATTAAAAACAATATTAAAAAATGTTATAAAAATTTCTAAATAATATTCTAATTAATATTAGAGAATGTTAAGTATGGAGGTAATCTGGATTAACACATAGTAGTATTTCAAATAGGAGAAAATTGGTCGAATGTTAATATTTTGACATGGAAGAATAACCTAAATAATTATAGATGGTGGTGGAAAAATTGTTGCCTCTTATGGGAATTCTCAAGAGAACTGCTCTTAGGAGTGTCCTTGGTTTTATCCTCCGGCGTATAGAACATCTGGTAGCATAGATGGGATTTTCATGGGGTCTCAGCAAGGTGGAAGTTCCTTGGCAGCGGTGTCTCTAAGTATGCAGAGTCTCTTCGGCCACATATTGCTCGATGACTTCATTCTCTCTCGAGTATTTGGCTGACGTCGTCTCTCAAGGGAATATATGGATTCTCTCAACTTGGATTCTAGCTTCTTGTGTCTCAGACTGGATGTCTATGACGGTGTCACGGCTTACGTCTTTCAGCAGTGGCAACATCTTGATTTTTGGCTATCTATGACTTTGGTTTTAAACATAAATTCCGGCTATCAACAGCGGTGTCTCAGTTAGGCTTTCAGCAGCGGTGTCTTGGATCCCATCTTTCTAAATCAGCAGTTTATTTCTTTATGGAATTCATCGTCGGCATGGGTGGTTCTTTCGATCATTTTCTGGTATTCACAGCGGTGGTTTGTTTCATCTCCAAATTCATATCAATTTTTCTTCCATATTGTTGGTTTTTCTATCATTTTTTATCTGGTTTCTGTTTCTATAGATCTGGTTCTGGGATTTTTCTCTTGTGAGGGTTTCAGTTCTATGATGAAATAGTGATGTCTTAGTGTTCCTCCATTGATCCAACAATAAGAGGTGGAGTTTCGTGTAGGTTTTAGATTTGAGGAGTTCATGATCTTCTTTTGGTTGAGGTAGTTTTCTTTCTGGTAATTCCATGTGTTGGGTTTTTTATCCTTGTGATTAAATTCAAGAATATCGTGTCCTTTGAAATGCGCGTGAAGTTGGTTTCCTATAATTGATGGGAATATGGGGCATTTCATTGTCGACATTTAGTTCTAACTCTATTTTCTAGGTCTCTGTTCTGCTTCCAAAATTCCTCCATTCTCTCCGATTCGGAAAAGTACAATGGTCATCTTGGTCCTTTGGGATGTGATTTTGAGTTTCCAGTTCAGTGAAATCTATGGTGATGAACATTTCATTTGATTTTTGGTGACATTGATTTTGGTTTTTGGTTTCTAATCTATGTAAATTTAGGAATTATGAAATGGGTGGTATTTTTTACACTTTTTTATTAGGTTTTATTCTGAATTTTGATAGTGGATGTAACTAGCACAATAGAAGGAGCATCACTAGATGATGTTTCAGAGCAGAAAGCCTCCATCTATGCATGACCATTTTGATTTATATGAATAAGAGGTTATGGATTTCCCATCGGTACTAGGCTTATGCAACCCTACATGGGATAGCATGTTGAGCTGTCATGTCAGTTGGAGGCTTAACATAAATTTATATTTGTTGGGGAGGGGTAGTTCCTTGTAGTCTTAATCAAGATATTTTCATGTATCAAGTTTCCCACTTATTCATCAAAAGTGATTTTGAATAAAAAATTAATCTTCATTTAATTATGGATGGTGATAGAGGTCATCGATCAAAAGAAAGTGAATGGTCAATATAAATTTAACAATCACATATCCATAAATATATTATGTAAATGAGGTGAATATGATTCCATTTTCATTTAAAGATCCTTTTTCTAAATATAATGGATTCTTTTATTATCTACACTAATAAAATAAGGAAATATATATATGCGATATCTTTCTAATTCATAGGAAAAATATTATAATATTGTAATACTTCGATCATTTTACACATTATTTATTACTCAACGAAATGAATATCTCAGATGAAATATATTATATCAGAAGTAGTAAAATTATCAATTAATATATCATATGATCTACAAAAGAGAGGTGGGTCTATCAATATGTCTCTAAATATATAACAATTCCTACATGGTAAGAATGTGTCATAAAATATAATACTATAATCTCTAATCCTCAAAAATAGAACCAAATTCTAACTTATTCTATTTTATAAACAATTACACATCCTTAAAATTTAATATCGAATTCAATTTCCAATAAAATTATAAGTAAGGTCACTGAATTTAAAAAATCTTCATAACAATATATGGCACAAATAGTATAATGTGGAGATTAGATTCACTAAAAACATTCAAGACCATGATCATAATAAAATCATAATTAAATAAATAATCCTTCCAAAAACAAAATATCATGTTGTTGAATATATTCCATAAATAAAAACATGTTGTAAACACCAGAAAATATATCAAAGACCATCAAATCACTAACTAATTTCATGGTTTCCAAAAAGTTCCCAAAAACTTTTATTTATCATCGTTATCTCATAATATTAAATATATTTTGGGTTATCATCCCTGAATCATGTTTTTCCCAAAAATAATAACTCTTCATTGAATAAATTTACATGTTTATCATTAAAACTTGTCATATACTCTCAAATCCTTAAAAAAGTATCATGGTACAATACCTATACGTCAAATAAAATATAGCCATAATATCACTTATAAGAAAACTCATACAACATAATTATTTGTTTCAAAAAGAATAAAAGCTATCATTATAGTTCATCTGTACTAATAGAGTAATTCAAACATAACCCCATAGCTTCATCGGAGTTATATTCAAATAAATATTTGGGAATTTTTAATTAGTGTATTTCATCATATCCATATAGTTTATTTATTTTTCATTAAAAAAATTATTTATTTCCCATTAAATCGTGATCATTATTTCCATTCTGTACACACTGGAATAAAACTCTCATTCCATTCAGGCAAGTACCACGGTATTTTTTCCACAATTATCACATGGGGAATTCTTCTTTCCCATTTAACCTTTATCCATGTTTTACACAACCACCCTATCCATCTATTTATCTACTATGAATCTATAATATATGTATAATTATTTTTATGTCATGATATTACTTGATACTAGTTCCTCATATTTTGAGAATTTTTAAAATACTAGTACCCTTTGGAAGATTGACTTAATCTAATCAATTAAAAATTCTCTCTTACAATTTAGATTATGTATATTGGTATGGTTCCAATTATTCTTTATTTACCAATCCAATAGAATGGAATACAATAGATTGTATAAAATCATTTAGATGCATAATGTATAATCCCAAAATAATGAAACACCTAGCAGAAATTGACCAATATATGTATGGAAATATCATAATAAAAATACGATTTCATTGAATTTTTTTTTCAAATCATTAAAATAGTTTCAAATCTATCACAATTTTTGTAATATAAATTTAAATTAAGCAAATAATCTCTACTAATAATTTCAGTTTATTTGAATGGTAAATTCACTTTTTTGCAGCATGTATTTCTCTTTTCAATCTCGTTATTTCTTTTTTATAGTCATTAACACTAGGTACATCTATGCAAGAAATGAATCTATATGCAATTTCTAGACAGTTATGTATTTCTATGAAAACCAAAAAATACCTACTTTACCAAAACATTAAGAATTTTTCTCATATATATACATAAATTTAAATTATGTAATAGGGTTATAGAACCTGAACTATTTTTTCCTAAATCTATTTCCCATAGATTCAACTAAAATTCCATTGATATTAACATTAATGATAGAGAGCCCGGGATCCTGGATCTAGTTATTACGTGGTTCTGTTAGCATATGAAATAATGAATCGAATCTGAATGACCAAATAGTTTAATAGTGTTGAACTACTATATAAAACTATTAAATTATCATTAAAATTGAAATTATAAAATAAAAAATGTGTTTTATTTTATAATTCCATTATTCTTTTAAGTGTGTATCTATATATAAATCAAAAAACACTTTCAGGTATTTGGGTTAAAATAATATATCGAGACATGGAGATAACATATTGTGAGTAAGGGTATGTTCACTATAAAATATATTATAAATAAATAATAATAATAATAATATATGGAATAGTAAATAAATAAACCACTTTTCATTTAATCAATAAAATGAGCACAATATTGTAAAAAAATTATGAATATTTGAATATATGTAAATAATTGCATGAGCTTTAATCCTATCCATTGATACTCTAACTAATCAATTAATCACTTAGAAATCAATAAATATTATCTTAATTAAATAATTCATATTTTAAGTCATCTGAAACTATCATTACATTTCATTAGATAGTTTAAATCTATGTGTAGAAACACATCTAATTTGGCCAAATTATTTTATTAATGGGACATGTGGATCCAAGAATGGTATATCTATAATAAGTAAAACTAATTTCCTACAAACTCGAATTAATTACTAATATTATTGGGGTGAAAAATAATCGATATAAACATTCATGTTAATATACTGTTATATTAAATGTTAACACAATCCCCACCCAAAAAAACATAATCATTAACCATATAGAGTAATATGATTAATGGTAATTAAATTATACTTTTTAAGTAAATTATATTATAAAAAGTATAATGAAAGAATAAGGAAAATATAACTATAATGTATCTCATGTGTATCATAATTTTTAATAGAGTTTTAATTTCATTGGTGAATGGAAATACTATAAAATTTCATTAAAACATTTTTAGGGAAAATAAACATTATAATAAGATTTTAATAAAAAAAGTAGTTTCTTAATTTTTTTTAAAAATATTTAGGTGAAAATAAACATTGAAAACTAATAAAATTTTATTAAAAATAATTATATTTCAGGATTTTGGATAATTCATTATATGTTGTACTTGTTATAAAAAAAGATCTCTTTCACATTTTTTATATAATATAAATTAGCGTTATCTAGAAAATGACATGAAGAATCCATTTATTTTTTAAAATATGTCAAAATTAGAAATATTATATTTAATAAATAATTTTTATAATGATAAAAAAATTTAAATTTTCATTTAAAAAACTTGGTTTTTGAATAAAAAAGGATTTTTATCTACATAGATAAATGAAGCCATATTTTCATAAAAACATATTTTCAATATTTTTAAGTACCAAAATGTGTAAAATTCTATTGAATTAAAATCTCATTAATAACCTAATTAAATGGAAATAATTTGGTTTTATTATATAAATAAAAAATATTTCGCCCATGGGAGACCCAAACATAAACAATCATAATAAAGATTAAATTTTGAAATAAATCCTTATCACTATGGTAACTTTTGAATCATAGGACCAATGAATGAACTAACTTAAAATGAAACATTAAATCCAAAAAAGTTTAATATATTCATGATATAATATCCAAAAAGTGTAATTATATACACCACCCAAATAAATTAGTTGGGAATATAGAATATGTCCTACAAAAGTAAAAGTAAGATTAGAAAACCTTACATCTTGTTCGACTCCCTTCATATGTGTTTGAACATATAGTATAATAAATACAAATATTATATATATATATATATCAATGATTCAAACTATTATATATCATTTTATATCTGATCCTCTTATGGAAATTAACACCCATTAGTTCATAATAATTCATTATTTACATTGTTTTGTGTTTTAATTGCCTTATTTTTTCATGCATCTTTTAAATGAATATTCTAGATAATGTACATATGATATAGTTCCATAATAACCATAATTATATTAATGTTATAAATATAATATCTTATCATTATATACATCCTCAAAACCATTCACAAAAATTGGACAAAGATAATGAATCACTTCTCATTATAGAGTCAATCGGCCGTACATATCGAGGAGTGATGTTATCCTTCCCTAAAAGGGTGAGTATATAAGAAAATGTATGGTATATTAATTTTATATAATTTATGTAATATCATATATATAATATATATTAAAAAATCAATATACTTTTTTCCATTTGAATTTTAATAAAAAACTGAATTATATCACTTCACGAGGGGATAGTACGCCATACACTCAAGGGTTATTATCATATTTTTAAATGAAATGAATATATGATAATATATTTGATATTATAAATATATGATTATAATTATTCTGAAAATATTATATATATACTATAACCCCATTTATTAATCCATCCTTGAAATTTTATTATGTAAAATAGCTTAAAATAGTTCCAGAGTCATTAGCCCATTTTACAAATGATTGATGATTTCATTTCCCATTTTAAAGAAGTGAAGATGGATAAATATTAAAATACCAGAAAAAAATAAAAAATTTGTATTTCTATGATATTTTTTTATAAAATTTTATATTTTATAAAATAATATAGGTTTGTAAAGGAGTAATGAAATAAAATGTGGTTACTGATGATAATTACCTTATATTGAGAAACCTCCTTTGGATCTCTTCGTATGGACTCCAAGGGTGGTATTTTTGGAAACCCATAAGATATCGAATACTTATTATGATGTTGGATATTTATTTATATAGTTTTTTCTATA
Source organism: Viscum album (assembly GCA_963277665.1). Taxonomy (NCBI): domain Eukaryota; kingdom Viridiplantae; phylum Streptophyta; class Magnoliopsida; order Santalales; family Viscaceae; genus Viscum; species Viscum album. The sequence continues at coordinate 671,055,610 of OY728157.1, read as the reverse complement.
GAAAAAATAGTTATATTTGTAAATAAGTGAGGGGACTAATAACCATTTTATAGTTGAACAGTAATGACATTTTTGTAAATACAGAAAACTATTCAATAGTTGGTAGTCACTCTCAACCAATGTGTCTCATGAATTTATAAATAATGTTTTTGAGGGATTATATTATCTATATACGCCTCCACCACACAATAATACACTTTTATAAAACGCTTCTTCCCTTAAAATTAATGTTTCTTTACTTTTATCATATTTATTTTTAACTATGATAAGTAGCATTTTTAACATTGATAATTTATCCTTCATGATAAAAATAAAATGAAAATTATTAGATTATTTGTACCCATGGATTCTAAATATAAAATCCAATTAATAAAATAAAAAATTTATGTCTCTTGAATATTAATTTAATCAAAATAATATGTAACATGAAAAAGCACAACATTAACCATAAGTGGAGTAACATTGTTTTTTACATTGTAGGGATCACTACAGTAACTATAAAAGAAAAATTTGTCCACCAATTGAAAATATATGAAAATTTTAAACTATTAAAAATAGTATACCATACTAATGACTATTTATGAATTATAATTCATTTAATAAACTTCCATTTTCAATAAAATAACATTATTATTAATTTTTACATTATCTATTTAATTTGATTATTAAAAAATAAATTCAAATATTTAATTAGAATGTATTATTAGGATAAATACTAAAATTTATATATTTATTTAAAAAAATTATGGAACGCAATAATTCATTCTATTTAATTTAATTTATATATTTTTACTATAATATATTTTATTTTCCAATTAATTAAATAAATAATTCATTGGGGTTACATGAGAATTAAAAGTAATTATATGATTAATAAACATATTAATAAATTACCCACATGAAATTGATTTTATTATTATCAAAATTACCATCAATATTGGTGCACATATTTTTTTTTACCTATGTTAACATATAATTGATATTTAAAATCAAGATGTAGATATTTTTTCATTATATAAATTATTATATAGTAAAAAATCATGTAAATAGCAAAAAAACATATTTATATAGGATATTGTAAAAAGGGTGAAAACATGTCTAGTAAATAGTGATTTGATATGTTTTTAGTTGATTTTAACGCTTATATGTTTAGTTTAACACCCGATAATCCCATTTTTCCCTTAATTGTGGCAATTATTTTAACTAACATAATTATTCATTATGGTAAAAAATAATTTTGAACATATTATATAATATATATTATATTGATTAAAAATATGTAATCTAGTTTTTTAAATTAAATTCTCATAATTTTTATAATTCAATTTTATGTTAAACAACATACGCAAAGAAAGAGTGGATTTCCAAAGAGAAAACCCCCAGGAATATATAATGCTTTAATATAAAAATTAAATTTTACAATGATTAAAATGATATAAATTAGTGATATTTTAATAACTTTTAACTAATTTTACTTTAAAACTAATTTAAAATATAATTTATCTTTGTAAATAATATAAATAAGAAATATTTTTTAATAAAAAATTAGTGTTTTTTCTATTCATAAAAATTTAATAATTTCATAAACTTGAAACAAATAACCCAAATATACTATTTAAACATAGATTAAAAAATGAATTTTATTTTATCAAAAAATATTAATAGTTTTAAATGTTAATTTTATATTACGTGCATAATGCACAACTAATATTCCTTTCAAAAAAGTGTGTTTTTTCGGAGAACATTTTTTTCTCTTACAAATGATTTTTATTTTATTTATAATAAATAGATAACCATTAATATTTTTTATACATGTGTAACCCTTATAATTTTAATAATTTATTTATTATTATTGGAACCACATACATTAATGTCTTTGTTAGATTGTCTATGTGTAAATAATAATATATTTCTAGAGTAATGTGTTTTGTTCAAAATTGATATTGTTTATGTTTCATGATATCGATGAGGTGTCATTTATATATAAATAAATATTTTTTTAAAGTATCATAGTGTTTCATTGTCACACACATGACTTATTTTAATGGTATTTTTAATTTAAATTATATTATTGCTTTGTTTTGGGGGTTTCTTATAAATTTTGGTGGAAATTGTGGGTTTTTAAAATTTGGTCCAAACTGTGACCCCATTTTAAGATTTAAAAACCATTTTTTTTATTTTATAACTCCTTCATGTTTAAACATGTTTCAACCATTATAATTTCTTCATAGCCTCCCCTAAACTATTAACACCACCATATTAATTTTATGCCTTTAGAAATCCATAATAATAGTGTATTTTGGATTTTATTTAAGGTATTAAGCCTTCCCGTAAGCCCATTTTCTTTATTAAATATTTTTTAATTATTTAATTTATCCTTCATTTTTTTATTTTTTTAGGTATTTCACCTCCCTCTCGAAACCAATATCCCTACGATCACCCCCATTATCAGTTTAACATTTTTGGAACTAATTTGTACATCGAATTAGGGAAAATTGGTTTAGGGATTCTCAAACTGTCTAAATTTGAGAGGGTAACATTCTTACATCATAAATCATTCATTTTTCACTAGTTCCCCCCATTTCAGTCCCCACATGACCTCTTCATCCTCATTCAAGCCTCACAATCAGGTTTTGTTTCTTGGAGATTAAACATTTGGTTGATTAGGGGTGATTTCTTCAACATCTCTTCAAGTAAGTGTCTCTATTTGAGTTAATCTCTTTCATTAGGGTTTTTTCCACCTTTCTGGAAGTTCCATTATGTCCATATGTAAGGGTTCAAACCATGTTTTTGATTTTGTTTATTTTTGGTGAAAAATTGTGGATTTATTTTGGGTTTATCTACCTTTTTGGGTGGTGGTGGTGCGGTTAATGTTTTTCACCAGGATTCAAGGGTTATGCCTCAAAAGGTAGGTGATTACTTCTATAACCATTTCTTGATGTGTTATTTTTCTTGTTATACTGATTTTTTAGGTTCCTCATATGTTATTTGTGGTGAAAAAACTATTTTATCTAGATTTTGTTATGCAATTAATTCCATATTTTCATTTTTATTTAAATTGGGTGTATTTAAATGTGAAACTCTTCTGGTATTATTTGGGTTTTTCTCTACCATATGAAAGTGGTTTAGTAGATTTTGATTTTTCTACCGATTATTACTTGGTAGAGTCTTGGTGAGATTTTGGGTTTTAAAGATGGTTTTTGAATGGTTTTTATGACTGAAACCATGTAATGGCTCTTGAATGTGTTTTGTTTAAATGTGTGTTTTTCATGTGAAACTTTTGTGGTATAATTTGAGTTGATTTAAAATACCTGAGAGTGTCTAGATAAATATCTATAGGGATATAAATTCTGTTTTGGAATGGTATTTGTGTGATTTTATCTTTGAATGAGGATTTGGAAATGGGTTTTGTGGTAAAAACATAGTTATGCCCCTGGGGTTGGTTTTATGAAAATTGTAAATGATTTAATGAGTTACACAAAGTGTGAAATGGATGATCATATACTATTTTTGTGGTAGTATGTTCCTATTATTAGTTTTTGAGAAAAAAGTGGTCATCTTTTATGATAAACATTTTGGTAACATTTTGCAATTTTTTGAGGTGATTTATGAATTTGTGATGTGGGTGTTAAACATGTTTTGGGGCTATCTTATGTGTGTGTGATGTGAAAAATGGACTTTTTTTATGAAAATGGTATTATGTGACATGTGAGTGGGCTGTTATGTGATCTTTAGAATCTTGGGAATGATTTTATAAAATTTTTAATGGATTTTTCGAATTTTGAAAGATATGCAAAATGTGTTGTGGGATATTTTGGTGTGAGTTGAATTTCAAAACCAATTTGAATAAAAAGGGGGATGATGTGACTTGTGTGATATAAATGGGGAATGCTTGTTTAATGTGTGATTTTGATGTGGTATTTTCATGTGAAAACCATTTTTCTTGGTTTTTTTAACTTTTTTGAGCACAAGAAAGAAATCTGGATTCTTAGGTGGGAGGACGTGTACTAGTATGCTAGTGAATCCGTGAGATTTGGCCATAGTTTCACGTAGAAATATTCATGATTACAACAATAACTAAACTATAATGATGATGATTAAGGATCACTAGGTTATGGGTATCTTACCTTCTAGTGTCTCATGCATGAGAATGAATGTTGTGATGGTTACTCTCATCGAGATACGAGGTACCTGGGACCCACAACGAGCTAGTGCCTAGGGGTTATTTTTTATTACTTTTTCTCATTAGATGATTTGTGCTTACCGATGGCATATGGTATGATTGGATGGAAAAATTCAGTAGCTTTTCCATTTCTTTCAAAATTGTTTATTCTTTACAATATCTCACTTGAAAACTACTTATATTTAATGGTTCATATTTTAGAAAGTGTAGCTAGCATTTATCATTTTGAAAAACATGCATTCTTTTCGTCTCTAAATGTTAATCACATGGAATCTCTTATAGATGGTATCCTACTGGTCTCGGGCTCACACACTACCTACACCTTTGGGTGTAAGTAGACTTTGTTATTTTTGTCACAGGTTTGGGTACCGTTTTTTCTGTTAGTGGTCCGGGATTCTAGCAGGTACTTCGTGGTGCTTCCTTTTGAAGATGGATTGAGAGTGGTACCTCTTTCCATGTAAAGGATCTTGGGATATAATTTTTGGTTTTTTACCTTTCTAATTTCCTTTTATAATTGTTTTAAATTGTGAAATTCAATTCTAAAATTTTCTGAAAGATTATTTTTTTTAAATTCCAGATTCGTTTTATTGGACTTGTTGGTCATTGTATGTTTATAAATACAGGTAAATCATTCCCATTTCTCAGTTTATGATACCTAGGAACTTGTGTCATACCATGGGGATCGGGAATTCCCTTCGGGCATTATCAATGGCTGGGTCTTGTTCCAGTTTTGATGATGACCAGATTCAGTTCGTGAAAAAATGGTATCAAATGAGGTTCTTTTTATCACTTTAGGTCAAGTTATTTGGGGAACAGTCAGGATAGTCTGGAGTAAGGATTGTCAGGAATTGGTATTTTGGTTATGGGTAGTGTTCCTAATCACCAAACCTCATGATGGGATTCGAGTCTCCAGGGGAATTCAAGATTTATATGAGTCCTTTAGTTTTCGTGGTTTGATGATGACTAAGTGAAATGAAAAAAGTGTTTGGTTAATGGTCTCAGTGAGCTTACAAGACCTGGAAATACATGTGGAGCTGGGGATATTTCCTTATAACACTCTCTATTATGGTGAAGTGATTGGAATATGACCACCAACCAAATGTCCAAGTCACCCACCATAACTAGTTTCATCTCGCATTGTATTGTGTCATATAGTTATGAAATCTGGTAAGTTCAGTTTTAAATATAAAATGACATTTTTTTAAGAATCATAAAGTTTTTGTGAAATTATTTTCTAATAAAGATGGAATGGATAGATTTTTTAAATGGGAGAACTGAATTTTCAGAATGATATTGGAATGGAAAATGGTGTGTTTGCACCTCTTTTGAATTCGTGAACTATGTCAAGGTTGGTTTTGAAAAACTGTTTCCAATAGAGTTTTCTAAACTATTGAAAGGTGTTTCAATGGGATGAGATGTTATGAAATTGATATGAATGTATTGAATGTGAGTTTTCATTGGAATGATTGTTCCTTTCTAAGAATTTTTGGTATGCTTTAATTGGTGTTTGATTTCATGGTTAGATATTTTGAGGAAAAATAGGTATTGGTTGACATTTTTGGTTTTGAAAAGTGGAAAGAATTTGTGTTTTAACCTTTGGTATTTTTGTGAGAGAACACATGCATGGGGTTATATGGGATGATTGATGGTTTATGGCATGGATGGATGGATGTCAGGATGGATATGAGGAGGGTGCCCGTTGTAGCCTAGAAACATGCATTTTTGAGGCCCATGGGGTACCATAGGTGGACACTCTAACCACTGAACAATTTTTTTCCCAAGAAATGTTTTTAAAGAAAAACATGAAGTTTTGATAACAGGATTATTATGGTGTGTTTTTATTCTTTTTTTAATGTTGATGTTGTGGGATGTTTTGAGTCCATGTAACCTTCCTGTTTGAATTGTGTTTTGGGTCTATGTTCGGTCGGTAAGCTGGGTAGAAGGACCGGTTAGTAGTGCCATCTGAGAAATGTTTCAGGATGCCTTTACAATGGTTTCCATAATGTTTTTGGATATGTTTTGTGGAATTTTTTGCCCAATGGACCGGCTCGGTTGGGTCCTTCGATTTTCTCATTGGATAAGGTACGCCCCCATTAAGGGTTAATGCACAACTGAAGTGAAACCCTGGTTGTTTCGCTATTGGAAGATCCTCCAGTTGATCAATAGAAGGGATCATTTTATCAAGCATTGGATATTTAGTCTACACCTTTCACACTCTTTGTTTTATGGACCCTTTTTTAGTAGGAGAGTTCTCGTGTAAGGTTGAAAGAGACCTTAGATTCTTAAGCTACCATATTTTTCAAAGGTGAAAGTAGTCTTGGGTTGCTAGTGTGGATGGTTTCTAAGAGGGACTATAGGTCCTTCATAGTCTCTTCGAAGAAAGGGTTTACATTAAACCACTAGTGTGGGATATCTAGACATAAGAGACTGCTATGGACACTTTCTAGAACTGTGTATGGTTTGGGGATTTCTCATAAGGTCCCTTTCCATGTATTTTTTCTATTAGTCGTAATGGTCATGTTTGGTGACGCCTTGTGATGTAATTTTCTCATTTACATTATATGGTAAGGTAACAAATAATTTGATCTTTTAATTATTATGAATGATTAATTTTTTTAAAAAATAATATATAATATTATATAAATCATCTAGAATATCCCTCATATGATATGATGGAATTGTGAATTACATTGGTTCACGGGGAAGTAATGAACAATGGTTATGTTTCCCATTTGGTGGAAGAGGAGATTGATGTAGGTTATTCCATAAAATTAATAAACAATAATTATATGTGGGTAATAATTTTATTATATAGTTACTATTTCATAATATATAATGCAGGTCATTAAGGAAATTTAAAAAAAAATATTCTTTATTAGGAATGATATGTCTTCTTCGGACAACATCATAAGGATTATAACAAAATCTACATAGATAAAGTTTATGATAAAAAACGTCATGTAGGAGTTAGAAATGTAATTAGGTATTTTATTTTTGGAGGTATTAGTTAAAGCACAATGATTTTTAAGTGTGTAATGGAGATGTAATTAGGTATGCTTTTATTATTTAGTAGGAGTGGAATTTTTTTATAAAATCGTAAACTATTAAATAATGGGAAGTAACTCTCTAGAAAATTCCACCTATAATTTATAAATAACGGTTTTTTGTGTAATGTGTTAAAATAAATCCATTAAAAACCCCAAATTACAAAATTTAAACATGTTATTCAATTTATCGATAAGGTTACTCCATTTTATAATTTTATATTTTCAATAATAAAACATGATTTATTTAGTATTTTTCCTATCTGTTAAGAAAACAATTTAATTTAACCTTGTTAAATAATTTTAATAATTATTATAAAAAATATGTAATCAGTTTTATCAGAGTACAAATTAATAAGATGAAGAATTACATTTCATATTAAACATGAAAAACATGTCAAAAAAATAATCTTTTCTAATAAAGAAATAGATAAAATTATGTTACATCTACAAACTAAAAAACACTTATTATGAATTTCAATTCATATAAATATATAATTTATATATAAATTTCATTCAAATAGTTCCATAATTTTTGTTATTTTAATTAATTAAAATGAATATTCTTTATGCACATAAAGAAAATTTACATATATTAAAGTTTTTTAGGTGTAAAATTATGTCCATAAAAAAGTAATAAAAATTGGTTATTAAAATAAAATTAATTAGATTATTAAAAATGGAATGGTTTTTATATACATTTTAAATTTATACAAAATAAAATGGGAGTTTTATTTTACATTTTTTAATGAAAATAAATGATCGTATTTTAAATATTGGACATTTTAACTAATCATTAAAAAATAAAAAAAATTCAGAAAAAATCAAAAAATTCACAATAATTAATTTTTGATAGGATTATTTCAAAAATAATTTATATTTTATAAAATAAGTTTTATATTTTTTATCGAAATTAAAGAAAATATAATATCTCAAAAATCATAAAAATATCATTTTTAAAGTTAGCACATTTTGTAAAATAAAATTAATTTACTACAAATTTAGTGAATATTTATTACTCATTTTCCAAAACAATTATATTTATTAAGACCATTTTATAAATTTCAAAAGGTTTTTAATCCAATTTATGCTATAAAATTTAATTTCTAGGATATAACTTTCAGGATTAAATATTATTATTTAAATGGTGTATCACAGTTCATCTAATATCAATTTTATGTGTTGTATACACTATAAAAAAAATTGGTTCTCATAGAGACTGACAAGGGAAACACATTATAGGTAGTAATTATAAGAAATCCTATCTTCTATATGATAGTCTCTGTTAAATTTCGTTAAATTTTTAATTCATTATTTTTAGAAATATATAGACGTTTCTTAAAATTTCTCTTCGTAAATATACTCATGAGTGGAACATTTCATTAATATGAGGAAAACTAAATTAGTATGTTTGTATAGTATCTTTATATTTTTTGTATTTCATGGAAAAAGTACATTTACTCGGATACTCTTGTGCTATTGAATTTTCTACTGTTATTAATTCCTTATATGGAGCTCTCATATGAAGAGGTTCATTGGTTGTAATATGGATGGTTTGTGGAGCTCCATCTCCACTCAAGGCCAATTAGTAAATTCTATACCTACATATATATTTTCTATGAATGAAATAAAATTATATATTAATCCCAATATTTGTTTTAGAAATTGAACTAATATTTATAGGAAAAAATATACGATTCCTAATACTACAAACGATGTAAACCATAATAATGGACTTCCACTGAAAGGGGCATTGCTAATGTTCGAGATGGTATGAAGTCAACTTTTAACAAGAATGTACAAACTAATGTTTAAACCCACCCAATTCCCCTAGAAAACGTCATGGAAAACAAAGAGTAGTTTCATAAAGAATCATTGATTACAACATTTAATGCATATTATATTAAGTTTTTGTCTCTTTGACACCTACACATTATTTATTAACCAAAATTAATAAATGGTTTATTTTTCACAATTATATCTTTGAGTCCTATTTTATTCTTTATAGCTAGAAACACCCCCTAAATCAAGATTCTAAAAGGAATGATTGTCTCTCACTATGGTAGACTCAATGAAAACTATTTTTGTTCTTTGAAATCCATAAAAATCCTAATTAGTGTTGGTGGTAAATGTAACACCCCAAGCTTCCACGGTACTCTTCTCTTTCAATAATACAGTAGCATGTGTTGTACGCAACTTCGAGTTCTAACACACACCACAACCAATCAAACTAGCCGTTATGTATAGTAATACCCACTTTTTGAACTTTTATAAAAAAATTCTCTCAAAATTGACTTCATTTTTGGATTCTTAATATCGAAATTAGCCTAGGGTAAAACTTTGGAACTTTTCGGATAACATTTATATTTTGATGAATAGTGAAAATTACTAAATTTTCATTAAAAACAACTTTATTAATCAAAATAATTAATAGTGATAAATTATGAATTTAATTGGTTTTAAAGTATATTTATAATATATTTATACAATTTAATACAATTTTGGTCATTGGAAATAAATTCAAAATTAAGCTGGACATAAACAAGTGTCAATCTTTTGATAGTTATTATATCTTAAAAACACGCTTTTTATTTAACAACGGGAATTAATTTTAAATTAATTCTGCCACTTCTTTGTTTTGAATATGGAAAAATGGCTTCCATATTTGGAATCAAGATGTCAAAATTTTGTAAATTGGTAACTTTTATTTTTAGACATTTTGAATAATTACTTCGGTAAATATTTTATTTACCATGGTTAAAGGGTAAATCCGGTAAATAAGGGTAAACAAAATAATATTATAATAATAATAAATTATCCTAAAACGTGTCCTAACCTTATTAGTTGATATATTTCGGACCATGGTCATCTTTGGGTCAATTTTTGGACCCCATGGAGCCACTTGTAAGTGATAATGTCATTTTATATTAATTAAGCTAAAATAACTACAAAAATGACATAAGCATATATCTTTTAGTAAAACAATTTTTACAAATGGTTATATATGTTAGATCTTGGACTATAAATATTCATTATAAATTTAAAAAGATTACCTACATAATTGTATTTTATTTATAATTTTTATACATTTAATAATTAATATTATTTATGACACAATATTGATGCGTTATTTCCCTTATTAATGAAAGAATCAAATAATTTGTATTATAAATGTTAAAATTAATATAATTTGAAAGTTTTGATGACATCCATGAATTTTATTACTTAATATGAAATTATATAATTGCTTAAATGAATTTTTTTCGAATTAATAAATTTGTTAAGACTTTAACAAAAATCAATTATTGAATAGTGTCAAAATTCACAAAAAAGATTTTTTAAAACAAATATTATATTTTTAATTGATATTAAATACATAAGAATCTAATGCTCTGCCAAGAGACTTATATCATGTTATTTTATTCATTAATGGACCACTTTTGGGTCTCTTGGATGTATATAGTATGTTTATTAACTATATAATATAAAAATACAAAGTGACATGGTAAATGTTAAACTAATTAACTAAGAGTTAAAACTAAAGGATAAGGTTAATATAGTAACCCAAACCTGTCTAAAACCTATTGATTTAATTTTTCTCGACCTATACCCAACTTAAACTTTAAATAATCCACTTTGGAGCCATTATAAACTGAATATAAATTTATTATAAAATAATATTTCTAGCTTTTCCAACGGTGCCCCACCCCTCTTATTAAAGGGCACTCCCCCTTCTCACTAATTAACACATTCAAAGCCTTTTGTCTTGGCCAAACCCAGCCCAAATACTCTCTCAACTTCCCTCACTTCAACCTATAGGCCTTAGTTTGATCATAAATCCAACCTAAGGAGCCTTTTTGATCAAATCAAAAGGAAGAACCCAAAGAAGATGTAATGTCTTCACCACCCTCTCTCAAGTTCTTTTCTTCTTCAACTTCTTCTTTCATTGTTATTCTCATTATAAAATAATAAATCCAGTATCTTATATATACTGTTATGTTATTAGAAATATGGTACAACCATATTCAGTATTCTATCTATCCTTTGAATGACATTCCACCATACGTGCGTACGTACGGCTTACCGTCTCCACGTCGTGGTGTAATTGTTATTCAATAAATTATTATTTGGATGGGTATAATAATGATTTGTAATTCATTTCAATAAAAAAATATAGCATCATAATTATTCTGTATATATGATATACCATCCAATTATATATTATTTTAATATCAAAAGAATGATATTGTCTCTCGTGCGTACGTACGGACTACCATCTCCACGAACGCGATGAGATTCATTGTCCATCGTATCCATTCAAGTATAATTGTCATTTGATGATTAAAAATAATGTTTAAGGACTTATATAATTCTAGATATGAATAAGATACAACCTATCAATAACAAAAACATCTTATGTAACAAAACATATATGAGTAAGTTAACACCCGAAACGACGATAATACTAAGATATTATTAACAAAACAATGTTAAAAGATCATATATGATATCATATTAATGTATATGATTCTTGTATAATTTAACAACAATTATTTCACCATTATATAGGACGTTAACCTACCCCCAACCAAGGAAAAGTACAAGGTAAGGGTTTATTTTACAATCTCTTCATTATCCGAGGTTGTTTATACGTAATAATCTAATGGGACTTCTTTATCATCCACATCCATGTTTCTTAAAAAGTTATTTCAAAAAAAATTACTATTTACTAGAATATGGTTGAAAGTCATTTATACCCTTTTTTGACTTTTTATAAGATGTTTATAATAAAATCTTTCTGTCATTTTTCAAACAAGGTCCTTTTAACCTTTTTGACAGAATTAAGGTAAGAATGTATTTTTTAACTTATTCAGTGGGTGTGGCTATTTTCCACCGTTATAAAATCTTCAAATATTCCCTTACAAGTTTATAAGGATATTTTCAAATTAAATTTTTAATTTTATAATGATATGACTTTTAAAGGATTTCAAAAAAAAGAGATATTTCTCTCAAATAGTTTTGATTTCATCTATGTCAATATCCTTTGATGGATTTTATGCTTATTTGAAGTTGATTTATTATAATACAAAATATCCATATTGTATTGAAGGTTTTGTGATATGTTTGACCGTAGATGTGTTATTTTTGTACCATTCATGGTTTATGGAGAATGTATTGACATTTAGTATGCTAGTTTTAATAAGAATGTTTATGTTATGTTTAAACCTGTTCATATGAGGAATGCATTGGACTTAATAAGTGACTAGTGGAGCCTTATATAGCTCCTCGATGCATTGGTATGTCTCATGAGACAAAATAGTGTCTTGGCACAAGTCCTTGACAAAATATAATTTGTATTCTTGGCACGAGTCCTTGACTATGTGGTTATGATAGTCTGGCATTATGCATTCCATCACTGTGAAAGTGGTTATTGATATTGTATGTGATTATTCGACTAATAAAATAACCATGTGAATAAGTATATGGAATTATTTCATTTTATTTTTTCCGTATTATGCTGAAGTTCATGTTTTAAAAGGCTTTTGTTTTAGTTATACAATGCCTTAAATGTTTATTCTTATTTATGAAAGTTTCCGCTATAATGTTATCCTTACTGGACATTTGAGCTCACGCCTTTCTATGTTTTATTTTTCCCAGGATGTGAAGAAGTATTTTATGAATGACCTATAGGGATTGTATGAGGGGATAAGATTGTGGACTATGGAGACTATATTGTTGGAGTTTTCATTTTATGATGTTATGTAAACATTAAGAATGTATCTAGTTATTCCAAGGCTACTAAACTAATCGGTCTTTCAAGACTTGATCTTTCTTGTGATCATGCCAATGTTATGTAATAATGCATAGACACTGGGTAACTGGGGTCGGGGAGTTACATGAAAATAAATGGATGTTGAAGAGGAATATATTAATGTTCATGATGAAACAATAATAAAAATAGGATACCACTTTATTACACTATAATATTTGGTGAATAAAGATGAAGAACTCAATATCATGGTATTTGAAGGTGTGTATCCACATTTTATTATTATTCCCTTTTTCCTATATTCTATAAAAACATATTTGAAGTATAAATTGCATCATGAGACTATGAAATATTAGGTGGAAAATTATCTAGTTTTATGGTTGATATATTCTCAAGGGGTTGAACTACTATAAAGTCACCTAACATCTTTAACAATGGAGTTAGGCCCTATCCAAGTTATTTGGATAAAACTTATTTGATAATCCCTATGATGAACACTAAGACAGACCCGTATTATTCCATTCTTAAACATTGGAAAAATTAGAGAGTATGGGTAGTATCAATATTTTTATCCTGGGAGGCCCCTCAGTGTGCTCAATAGTCTATTACAATGCCTTAAATACATAATTGATACTTTGGGTTATGGAGTGTATTAAAAAAATATTCTATTCGATTTTAATAGAGGTGGTTGTCCATTAAGAGTTAGTAAGGGAATACCAATTATTTTTTTTATTATAGAATCTATTACACGTTTCAAAAATATTAACATCAAAGATCTTCATGAATCATCCCAATATGAATTTATAGTTCCAATATCGAAACATCATGTTTAGGAAGAGTGTGATTAAGTTGACTAACTTTATCGAGAGTATGACACTACTACAAAAGACAAAGATGAATAAAATAATATATTTGAAGAATTAGACAATGTAGGGACAGATTTTGTTTCAAGGGGGGAGACAATGTATCTTTAGTTAGATGTAGAAGACACAAGGATGGTTGAACTACAATACGATCTCAATGAAAAAGAGAATTTTATGGTCCAACATCAACAGTTGATTTATCATTTCTTGTATCAATATTCACATTCATGATTTTTTTAAACATTCTACCAGAGGAAAACTCTATAATTTTGACGACCCTCCTCCATTTTTCTCAACATACATAATATATTCTTATTTCAAATCGTTATCAATTTTATGAAATTTTTTATTGAATAGTATATCCTTGATAATTTTTTACATTCATAACTACTAACATCCAGATAATTAAATCCAATTGACCGATACATGGACATGTGTTAGGAAAATAAAAATTTAAATGTATTTTAACTAATAGTATAAGATTTTTTCCAATCAATTATAATTTAGGAATTTATTTTCATATACATATGTATGATATAGATATAAAATAGATATACCATCACTATAATCTTATATTAACCCGTTAGTTAAATATCATTTGGTTTAATTTCCCCTTGGTCAGAGTACACTAGAAGGATATATGTGGCCCATGTTTGGGATACTTTAAAAAATATTTTAGGAAAACATAAGTTAATTAATATATTAAAGAGTGAGTAAATAAATATGAATGAAACCATTAAGTGGTATTTCATGGAAAAAAATTCTAAAGATGGTAAAAGTTCTTTATATGGTGAAAATTCATAGCTTCATGAATATAAGCATAATTCTCTATAATTGAAATTACACCCTCACATTAAACTCATATTAGGATTCATTTTAAGAAACATTTACAATGATTAATTGTATAACCATTGTTTACTTTTGAATTATTTTTAGGATAATGTATTATAGTGAATTCATTATTATTTGGTGAATTCTATATAGGTTGACAATCAATTGAGGTGGCGATGTAATGTTCATTTATATGAGCATGAAATTCTTGTAGGTTATTATCATCATTTTAATAATGGAGAAACTCTTTTTAGACAATTTAATCCATATATAGTGATGGTTTTAACTATCCTAGTAGATTGGTTACATAGTTTTCCAATGAATATCATACATGAAATGCATTTTAGGGTCAAATACATTCATACTACATGATGTTTGACCAAAATTATATCCCTTGAGAACTCTTCATTTATTAATATTCTGTAAGAATTACCTCATATATTAATCTAATTTAAGCGATATATAGGGGTAAGTTAACTCTATATGTTCCTTATGAAAATTCATTCCTCATATAAAATCATCTCATATTTACCCATATAAGGTCCATTAATTAATAACCCTAGGGATTTCTTTCGTGGTGTCTTTACGATTTTTTAAATTTTATAATGTAGAACTTATTAACAACTCATGATATTGGTGGATCCCAATATCTTTAATTGAACTCCAATATCATGTGATATTTATTATTCATAATTTATATTTTGACCTCTTTCCAATTATCCTTATCCTATAATGATTTTACCACTTGTTAACCACCTCATGAAAGATCTCATTAGTGGATATCTAGGCCACCTTATCGATAACTAATTCCCCCATTTAACATGATTTTATTAAATTAAAAACACAGATGAACTCATGGGGATCATATTTTAAATTTCACATCCTAAACATGCCTTTTCTATCATAGACTCCACTGAAAACCCCAAAATTTAATAACTAAGAATATATGAATATTTTTGTTCATCCCATAATTCAAGTATTCCACTAATAATAATAATCAAACATATTTTTAAAAATTTTGTACTTATAGTTCTAAATGAAAAATATGGTCATCAATGAGATAAAAATATTATGGTCCCTTTTTTATTGAGTACCCCTTTCTATTAGAAACTATTAATAACTATTATTTCCTAATAAACACATGTTTCATGCTCTAAATGGGTTCTCATAGACCTTCAGAATCCTATCAACCTCTATGTGTTCAATAAATGACTGATAGACATGCATGGTATTCAAATTTAGTTTAAGCCCCAACCACTAATTATTAGACCATACTACTCACAAGTCTTATTGACTTTCCTTGTATTTTTACTAATGGAAAGGAGTCAATTAAAAGTGTCCTCCTACTAGGTGTACACTAGAACAATTCTATAATTGATGATCTCATTCATGTTCTTATTAAATGATTCATAAATATCAAGGGCCTTATAATATATGTATTCAATAACAATACCTACATATGTTCAATTACTAATGAACAAGATGAACTAGAAAAGGTTGCTCATTCCTTAGTACCTCTCTATGGCTATATCAATATATTTATACTAGTATTATATTCTATAAGACATTAATATTCTTAGAAATACTCATTATCATATGAATTTAAACTATATGATTGATTAATTATGGTTTGACAATAGTAAAATTATTAACATTGGTCTTAATTATATGAACATAAAGGAACACCATGGAATATATTTACCAAACCATAAAAGAATCATCACTTGTTCAATATATATAATTTTTAAAGGAAAATCGTTTGTTATTAATTCATGACATTAAAAGGTAAAAAATTGATCATTTTATATGAATTTAATAGTTATTACATGTCGTTTTATATGGCATTGAACTAAATGAGTTCTGATTTCCCTTATTTTGATATAAAAGAAATAATTTCTCATTAGCCCAAAATAAACTCCAGAACATTAATTATTTCCTGTGATGGTAATGATATCTAGATTATCCAGTTTTTTTGCTTTAAATCATTGTGTAATGAACTAATAAGGGCACAGTGATAAAATTATAAACATACATACATATAGATAATAATTGTTATATATATGTGTCCAAAACAATTTATGGTATCAATTGATCATTCTCGCAACATGGGAAACTAATATCTTAACTAAGAATGTGCTAAAAAATATTTCTTAAATCTATATGATAGTCATGATCAATGAATCAAGACCCATCCTGGGATGACTTTTCCTATCATCACCTATAACTAATTCCGTAATTCAATGAAAAAATTGACCATTCTAATGTATGCCTATATTTTGGAGGATTTCTATAGCCCAATAGACAACATACATGAACACACTTTGAAATTTGGAATGTAAAAGTGGATTTTATATATATTACTAATGATAGTGGTTGATTTAATATTATTTTTTTGATGTAATTTTGTATGTATGAGTTTCATATTTTTTTTCTCAATATCCCCTTTAATCCAAATCATGACATCCCTAGATGCATCATTGATTATGAAACATATCATGAAAGAATAGAAAAATGGTATATCAACCTAGATGACCACACATCACCAAATAAGACATTGAAGATGTATTCTTTATATATAATGATTGATGTGGCTATAAATTATAAATATACATTTTCACTGACACAAAACCATCCTTTTGTAGTGGTGAATGAATTTGTATTTCTAAAATATATATTTCTCTACAAAAAATATAGATGAGGATCATGAATTCCTCCATTTAGTGAACCATAGTAGGTCATCTCATCTATAACAATCTAGAAGAATGCATGTGTCCAATATACCAAAATAAAAATAATTTGGGACCCTTATAGAAAAAAAAATCACTGCATATTTATGTTATCATATAATGACATATTACGACATAAGGTAGATGTATCCTCAGTTATTAGTATAAAAGTTACAAATGTTGAGGGGTAATTTCATCTAATTTGAGAAACATTGTAACAGCTAGTAATATTTTGATTTTTTCCTGTATATTTAATATTTTTGGTATTTTTGTTACACACAACACTAATTTAATATCTCATTAAATGAAACACAATGTTTATATTTCATTACATGAATCACTGAGTTTATCTTTTGTTAGAAAAAAAATATTTTAAATAAAACATTAATTATTATATAAAAAATTTATTTAATATGATAGTTATGATCTAGATGTTGGGATGGTGGATATGAAAAATGATTTAATAAAATTTTATATTATATGAATTAATAATGTATATATAATTAATTATTTTATATTAAATTCATAATAAAATAAAATCTAAATTATTTGAAAATAAATGAAATCATTTTCTAAAAAAAATTATTTATGCACATAAATGTGTTTTACATAAATAAATTAACTAAATAGATTTTGGTGAATTATTTTAAGGAAATTAAATTATTTTATATTTAATGAATTTTGTAACATTCAAGTTGTGGGTTTTATACATAATAGATATAAATAAATCCAAATTGTTTCTTAAAAAGTTCATTTCTATAAAAAAAATTATCACCTTTTGTTCACAAATTGTAAATTTAATTTTTGATACTATTAATTTTTTAATATATATTTTTTATTTTTGAAATAATCATGTAAAATTTATCGAATAGTTAAAATTTTATAATTTTTTTAAGAGATATATTTTTGATAAATAGTTAAAAAATAAATGTTTTATTAAGAATTTTTATTTATTTTAAGGCATTTAATAACATCCATATTTTTCAAATAAGGTTTTAAAAGAAAAATTATTTAAATGATATATCTTTTATTAAAATTTTTTAATTGTAACCATTTTCACATTGAATATTCATATTAATACCTTCTAAATGTTTGAACATTTTCCCTTTAAAAACTAGCTTTCTCGTCATGTCTACATGATTAATTTTAATTTTAATTTTTCATATAATGTGAAATTTATTTAAGAAAGATGATTCCATATTTCTTATTAGAGTAATTTATATGATATATTATTCTCAATGTATTTTTTTACTATAAATAATATTAATAACAATTAAAAAATATTTACTATGGTTAAAGTAAAAGTGGATTTATCGAGGGTTTAGCTAAAAAAAGGGTTGAAAAAGACCAAAATCATGTCCAAAATAAAGTTTATATAATTTTTTAAAACATATATATTTTATTATATATAATGGTTTATTTTTTATTATTTTATTATATGAAAATCCGTGTCATACCTTTTCTTTTCAAAAATATACATATGTACCCCTCACCTAACATATAAAAGGCCATCGTCTCTCTATTCCACTTAAAACATCCCAAACACTTTTACTCATTGAATACATTCCATAATGACTTCATTATATACATAATATCATCATATGTGCCTTATTTGTTTCATTAATCCATCTTAAGAATCCTTTTGGTGTAAACAAGGAGAAGTTATTCAGATAAGTGGTAACATCCCTAATAAAGTATAGCATTTTATTTCAGCATAAATCTCCTTAAAAAATTTAAAATATGATGATATAAAACCCTAATTATCATAAATATTCTAATACATAATTATTATAATATAATATCCTAATTATTTCACATCTTCAATCAAATGGGTTATGAAATCATCATTCGTGTGAATGGAGGACTACTGCCTCGAGAACTAATGTCATCCTTTTTCCCATCACCACCTCTTACATATGGAAATAATGATTGATTTAAAGTTTATATATGATATTTATGATATTATTATACCTTTTTAATTATAATATCATAATTAATTTAATAATTTCAATTATTTGGAATTCAAAAAAGGTTCTCCATTGTATTGTATACTACGGCCTCACGAAGTGATGTTATGTATTCAAGCATTACATTGAAATCAATAAGGATAGATTTAAGGAAATTATTATATCTATAAAAATTAATAATTATTCTAAAATGGTAAAATATTATTTAACATTTTTTCTTTCAATCTATCGAGAAAATGGAGACTATGTTCAAGCGTACATGGGGTCTATTATTTATCTGGATGGTGTATTTCTTTTTCCTTCTAAGTATTTATTGGATTACTCTAAATAAATACATAATGAATATATATGATATTAATATCATGGATAAAATTATATATATTATGTTACCATGTTCAATGTAAGATGAAAAAAATAATAAACAAAACATACAGGAAAAACAAAGTAGTTTTCCCAAAACGTGACTTTAACAAGGAATTATTATTAAACATATCATAAAAGTTCATAAGTAAATCATATATTTTATTATATAAGTATATAGTTCTTTAATAAATTTATAGTACCTATTAATATATTATATAAGAGGTTCAAATGTGTGTGATGGAAATATGAGACTTCTGGTAATGGATTTGCAGTCTCTCATTTTCTTTGGTGGACATATGCCAATTAACCACTGATTTAATTTTTTTATATACTACCCCTTTGAAATGTTGTATCATAAAAATAATTATTTTTAGGATATTGAGAGAATCATTTTATTTTATGATTTATCTGGGCTTATGAATATTTATATTAAAAAAAAGTTGATGGATTTTTCTCTCAGTTCTTCTTTTTTGATACATATGTTATGTTATATAGATATTATTTTTTATGAGGTGTATATAATGCCAATTTTACATTTAATATCATGAATTTATTTATTATCATGTTATTTTAAGATTTATTTAATGCTACTTGTTAATGGGGCTTCTTTGGTGTATTGTTCTCTCGGTGGAACATCAGTTACCTGATACGCGATTGCAGTACCTTCTTATCTGATGGAATGATGGTTCAGAACACTTGGCATGAAGATAATTTTTTGATGATTTCATGGATTCTTTTTCTTCTTCGTATTCCCCTATATTATAATTTTTTCCCTTGGGTTCCTTTCCCCTTTCTATGATGGTCTAGGTTATCGGGGACTCCCTTGGCCTCTAGTTCATTTGGTCGCCTTAATGTTGTTCTATAATCCTCCAAATCAACCCCATATATTAATAAAATATAATATTTTTCAGGTAGGTGGTTAATGGGGATTCTTGTTGAATTTTACCAATTTAGTTATAATATTATAGTACATTCTTATTATAAATCGAGATTATTTAAATTTATGCTTCTCATGATGAAATATTATAATTCATATCTCAATAAACACAAGACTATTATCATAATCTATTTATTCCTAATATTTTCCATTAACATTGAAAATTTTATACACTTTTGTAATTAAAGTAATTGATAAATTGTTTTTAAGAAAATCCCAATATATTTCTTTCTTTAAATCGAAATTCATTTTATTCAAATACATTACATCTAAAATGGATTTGAAAAATATTTTACAATTCACCAATTATTTTTAAATTAAATATTTAACCACATTTATATTTTTAATTTTCATAAAAAGTATTTTTCATGTTTAATCCAAATTAATTATCATTTCAATTTTATGAAAAATCTAAAAAGTAATTTTTATTTAACATACACATTATGAATAGAATTACCCATATTCATAATTTCTCAATGATTTCAATAACCCCATAAATTTTATCAATGTTATTAAAAAATATTTAATAATTGGGAATTTTTTTATTTTTAAATAAATGATGTCAAAATAAAAATGGATTTTGAAATTATTTTAAATAGTTTTTTTTCAAAGTTTACAGTCTATTCTCTACAAGAAATGATCCAAATGGCCTTTAAAAATATATTTCTATCTGGTATGTCATCCTTTTCTGTTTCTTATTCTTTATTTGGGGAAATATTTAATCATACAATCATTATTCTTTTCTGGATGATTAATTATTTTGTTTATAAAACCCATTAATTTTTCTTGGATTGTGCAATGAAAAATAAATGAAATGCTAATAGAAATTTTTCCTTTTACATGGGTAATTCAATGAAGAATTGTTTTATTAAAAATATTTTTTATGGTTTCAAATATTATGAATCTCTTATGTTATTGTGACAAATAAATGTATATATTATGTGATAGTTACGACCTATATCTCCATCATATTCATTGGAAAATGATTTAGATTATATTAGATCAACGATTACATGGGAGTTTATCTCAATCTCCAAATAAGAGGGTATAGGGAGGTCATCCCATTATTAAAAGAAGAGGGTACATAGAAAGTAATCTCAATCCAAATACATGAGTTTACATTGATGGTTATATCAATTCCAATAAAATAGGGTAAATTGGAGGTTTTCTGAATCCCAAAATAGTTACAATGGTTCATATCCTATTCCTAACATGTTATGAATGTTTTGGTAGATATCCTTAACATAAGATATTATATTATTTGTTTTATACCACAAATTTTGGTGTTCTGAAATTTTTATTATCTCATTGTTCAAGTTATTTGATACCACTATGATTCATGTTATATGAACTACCAAGAGTTACTCTATGAATCATGTTTATGATCTAGTATATGTAGGGTATGATTTTCTAATGTTATTCTCATTATCGGATAACCTCATTCTCATGTAATACGTAAGTGATCATTGATATATCACTATATTACCCTTATAATCATCTTATATAATAATTTATAATGTTACCTTTCTCTATGTTGTGATAAATGTTTTTATGTAGGGAATTTTTTTGGATCGTACAAAACTGGAAGATCATTATATGAGATGTTGAAGATCTTTTCTATATTCGAAGACTATGTACATAGCCTCTAAATGAACTAAAATACTATTTTCCTTAGTTGTGTTTTTGTGTAATATATTGAATATTAATCTAAAAATATGTAATATCCATTTATAAAAACATGGGACACTACTCATACTAACTATTTCCACAACAATTGATGTTCATCCTCAATTCCACATGTGGTAATAGAAGAATATGTCCATTCCAACACCAATCATTGCACCCATACCAAAGCACTAAATAAGAGAGGATATAAAGGGGTAAACCTTTTTTAGTCCAATCTATACACTCTTGTTTAGGAAGATGTCGTCATTCCCTAACACCCCCCAACATATCCCAATTATTACTCTAGGTTAATTCCAAATTAAAATTGATAAAAAAACATTAGATTATTCCTAGGTAGACATTGGTGGATTGTTTAGTAAGATAATTTCTAAAGATATCTTAAAACATTTGATCTAAAGGTCCTTCCTTGAGAACTCGTCCAAATGGTCCTCATCCAAACATAATAATTATACTTATGAAAGTCATATATGTGGTAGAAATAAAAAAATATCTAATCACCGAGGTTCTTCCCATAGTAAAATAATAGCTTAAAACTCTAGAGGTACTCCCTACATCCATCATTATGATTTTTCCCCTCTCAAACATATTTAAAAAAACCACGGAGGACTTCCTCATAGAAAAATGTTATCTCATAGTCACAAATTCACTATCAATGAAACAAAATGTATATGTATTGACCAGAATGTAATGATAAAGTGAAAAGGATGGATTTCTTTTCTCATCTATGCAGAATCTTGTAACCATAAAGGTCCTCTCTATAGTGAACATGTAGAAAATGACCAAAAGTAGGTCCTCCAGTTTCCATACCATCTGTTGTACTAATGTCCACTTAAGGATAGTATCCACTAATGGCCATCAGTATCTTTGGGAAGGCCATTGTTGTCCACTAATAGCCTCACAATGACAGTCATATAATAAAAACAAATCAAGAATGTACTTCCAAATAATGAAAAGTAATAATCCATGATTAGTAAGGGACTCCTCTAGAAATTGATGTCAATATACATGGAGTCCATCCATAGTGAATATGTTATTAATGACCTACCTATCAATTTTTTTTATCCAATCAGGATATACTCCCCAAAATCATGAATATATGATAAATAATCATCAATATACACCCCCTTTTAAATAATTTTAAAGAGGAACCTTATAGTGAATAATATATTAGAATATAAGGTCTTCATCTTGCCTCTATCATTCCAAAATTTTACCAATATATATCAACATATGGAAAGATGAATCTGGATATCCTAGGAACATCATTATCAGTAGATGTTTTTTCATTATATTCAATATGTTATCTGAGGTAATGATGATTACAAGTCCATCAAAAAAATAATGCAAACCTAAATATAGCTACAAATATACCAAATGGTATCTCCACATTTAATGAGAAATAGGGGAAACAACATTTTTTGATACCCCAAAATGATTGACAACCCGATGATACAAAAAATCATATTATCATTTAGAGAGAAATGGTTAGATTCCAAATATGATTAATATATTCGGGAACTTATACTTGTTAGAATAAAAAATTTCAGAGAATGAAGAATTAATCCATAACAAAAATTTATTACATCATATGAGTGAATTTGTATCATTTGAAATCAATGATAATTCTCTCTAATGAATACATTGATAAACTCAATAAATTAGATTAAGTGTTTATGAAAGTTAAAATGGACTCCCTTTCATTTGATCAATATCCAAAATAAAAATAAAATGTAGCAATCTATCCAGTGATCCATAATAGTGTGAAGATTATCCACCAAATTATTAGTGTGCCATGTCTATCATATGTTTCATTAGTTAGGGTTAATATGGTTTACTTTATATCACACTTCTTATAAGTTGATAATCGTATTTAATAATATAAATATGTAACATAATTACTCAATGACATATTTTAGGATACGAATCTTCATAATATAGTAATAAAAATTTAATTAAATCTAGATATCCCTAATTCTTAAAAAAGAAGTATCCAATGGGAAAAAGATATTATAATTATCTTGAGTCATACATCCAGAGTGGAAATGAAGTTTCAAATGTATTTAAATTAATCCCCTATAATCTACATTGAGCCTCAATTACTAATACAAATTATTTGGTGAAACCAAAATATACACCACACCGAAATCATTCTAGGGATCTAGTGAAAAGAGTGAATATATACATGAATAAGGGAAAAGAGGTTGAATGGGAGTAGATGAGTCCAAGAAGTATATGGTATATTTTATATCTAATGAAAACCTGGAGTGTATTAAAATAATAATAGAATGTGTTCACATCCTTGAGTATGTGGGATCCTCCACAACCCATTGGGATGTGGAATTTATATCCCCATATAATAATGAATTTGTTATTTTCTATGTTCGGAGAATATTCATAGGTTGCACCAATATAGTTCACTTAGTTAATATTTTAGGACTATTATTTGAAAAAAGGATCACGTTTTGTGAAAAGCATATATGACTCCCTTATGATTTCTTTCACAAACATATTTTTTGTAGAATATCAAGTGAACACTTATCTTATTAATTAAATTTTATATCTATGAAACTTCATGAATATTCTAAACATGAAATGGTGTTTGTGATTCAGAAATATCATGTTATAGGAGGATGGTTTTTACAAGTCTAACATATGTAAATATATTTCCAGCACTAATAATGTAGTAGAGGAACAATAGAAGAATGCTAAAAAAGTATGAATGACTATTGTTATATAGGAAATAGAATTATGGATTGACAAAGAGGCCTAAGATTTATGGTTGGTTTAACCACATTATATAATCAATGACTTATAGAAATCAATCATCCAATTTAAGTTATCAATTTGAAATGAATTTTCACTATTCCCAAATTTCTTCATTGCATTTTTTATGTTCAAGTAAAGAGCAACTTGATTTTTGATTTTCCTACTCTTTCTTAATTAATAAATAATTAAATATTCATGTTTAAAATCATTATAGTTTTCATTGTCTATTTTTTCTCTGATTATCAATATATGATACTCCTTGAAAACTAAAATAAATAAAAATATACTAATTGAATCCTCAAGAACATTATGTTTTCATTTTTTTACATGAAAAAACAAAACCTTTTTACTTTTTATTATTTGAATATTAATAAATATCTTTCTTTATAATGATTATTCTTTAATATAACATTAGTGGATAATTACATTATAATATTTTTCATAGAAAATATTTTGGGAAGTTCTCCACTATATTGATAAACTTTAGATTCTGTAACCATATTCATAAACATTACACATGTTCTAAAAATGATATATATTTTATTGCATTAAAATTTTATTTTACTATATGTTTTTTGGTTAATATATTACATTGAAACCTTTCTCATGAAGTTTTATCTATATGATATATATATTAAATGGTTATAAGAAAATTACAATAAATTATAATTCCACATGTTTACATTTCATTGTAGAATTGTTACTGAAAAACATATGTTCTTTTCTATTGACATGTGAATACTTTTAATGTGCATCATGATTCACATACATTATTATATGGATGAATACCATAATAAATTATTCTCACTATGTGGTCACATAAATTGGGTTTTTTCTAAATGATAATATATTAAAAAAATATTTAACAAAATGATATTTCACTAATGAGTTAATGAATGCATGAATTTTTAGACATTTAATGAAATAGTAATATCAAATTAAATACATTCCCATGGAAGTTCATCATAGTATTTGTTTAAAAAGACCAATAATTGAAATAGATAGAATAAATGGTGATGGGAAAGAAGTAATTCTACTTTCCTATATATAATGAAAAAGTAATATATTTGATAGTATAATTCATAAGAAAATTTACATATTGTGACAATAATGTATTCATTTATGGCTCCATTGTCATATTTTTGTATAAAAATTTGGGAATCATTGTAAGATGTCTCATTCCATAATGAAATAGGCCTCGGTACATTCTATGTCCATCCAAAATCACATTAAATTCCATTTATTTAATATTATTATTAATTATGATCCTCACTTAGTGGAATAATTATTATTATTGTTTTTATGATTGAAAATAGTGAATTATGATATATAAAAGTTGAGAATATTTGAGTTAAATTTTATTTCATGATTATTACTCACCAAATAATGAATAATTATATTTTTATTCAACTATTTCATGAAAGTAATCATATAAATAGATTTTTAGTATTGTTATTATAAAAATAAATAATTATTCATGAGTTTATTGAATATAATATTTACTTATTTGTTTTAAGAATAATATTTATTATATTAAATATTATATAATTCCATGTTAAAATAAATTTATAGTATGGTTTCATGGTCAATTTAATATCTATCTGACTATTGTATATTTTATTTAATACCATTTAAGAAATTATAATTTAATTATTTAAAAAATGGAATTTAAATAAGATCATATTGTTTGCTATAAAAATAAGGATATTATTTTTAAAATTATACATGGGTAATAACATATAAAAAATATGTATTAATGTTTCATTGATTAATTATAAAATATGAACACTATGAACATATTATATCATTTTTTTTAATATTTCCAGAGCTTCTCTATATAAAAAAAATGTAAAGGCTTAGAAAGAAAATTCTTTGACTTCCATCCCAAGAACCTAGAGAGAATATGAAAATATATTATTCTAACAAAAAATCAATTATGTAAAACGCCTTTTATTACCACTCTTGTGAAAAATTATTCATGATCTTCATCCAAATAATTATGGATCATGATTTGAAATACATGGAGGAATCCTCACTTTGATTCTTCACCATAAGGTTGACATGACAAGATCAAAAATTGAAATTTATCAAATATAATGTATATCCATAGGAAATTAATGTTTTATAATAATTATACAATAAACATGAATGATCCCCTATAGGATGTTTCTGGGATTATTTTGTCAGTTCATTTATATTTAAACATTTTAGTTGATGAAAATAAAAATTCAAGCACCCTCCAATATGTTTTTATTGACCACAAAACAATATTTTTTTATATAAATAGTCACATTGTAATTTATTTGAACTTTTTTTATAGTTTTTTATTTATATGACTTTATTCATAATCCAAAAATATACCGAACATGTCCATTTCAATTTTTATGTCAAATAACAGGTGTGAAACTTTATAATAACACTATAAAATCTCATTTTATGGGACCAATGGAATTGAATTATTTGAATGTATACATGAAATGTAATGGTAAATTACAAGCCTTATAAAAATGGAAAACTACATAAGGAGAGGGTAATGGAAATTTCATCTTGTTTTTTGGATCATCATGTTGTTTTATTACTCATTTTTTTATTGGCCGACAACATGGAATGTTTATTGATATGGATTTAAATGTATATAACTGTTGTACCAACCATGAAAACTCCAAAAAAAATGACTCCCAATAAATTGACAAAAAAATTTCTTTAAACCATGTTTTATTATTAGAAGATGTGTACTGACTATTAGTGGAATTATGAAACTAGATATGGATTTCGTAGTGTGTTTCTAGTTTTACACATCATGTAACATGTCACAAACAATGATAGGTAATGATTGATACATTAAGAATATCTTTTGGTTGTATACATATTATAATTTAAGTGAGGAACATGGTACATGATGTGTAGTTAGTTATACATACCATGTGGTATGTTTTTTTATGTATTTGGGACAAAAATAATTTTTAACATGTCATAAGGATATAAATTTTTAATAAATATTACCAATATATTTTTTATAACTACACCATGTGTGATAGTTATCATACATACAATTTAATTTTTTCACATTGTTATATTTACAAATCACATATAACTATGAGGCGTATTTTTATTATACACCCAACACAGACTACGTGGATTGACACATGGAACTACATTCTCTATATATAATAACATGGAATGTTGGAATACATGTTTTTTATTTTCATAGTACATAACCAGGACTATACACATCATTAGTAACATAAAATCTTCTGACACAATAAATTTCACATGCGTGTTAAATTAATTAATTTATATGATCTGACCCATAAACTATACAACATGTCCCCTCTATATAAAAGACCAGATAAATAATTATTTTGTAATCAATATTTAACCAATTTAACTTATTTAAAATAATAAAAGATGGTATTCTTATTATATCTCATTGATGACTTGGATAAATATTATGATATAAAGTAAATTATATAATTTTCTATATAACTCATTATTACCAAAATATTTATCTTAATTAGATCTAATTGATATTAATTATTACAAGTCAAAATATATAGTTGTTTCATTTTAAAAATTATCATAATCTTGACCAACCACTATTGGTGATATATTTATTTATTTAAAGTGAATATTTATTTAATTCTTTATTTGATAAGTTGTTAAAGAATAAAATTTAATGACCTATTTATCATCCATCCCTCATTTATTCTGTAAGGACCCACATGTCCATGGTTTATTTTAGGCAATATAAATCACTCGGTAGCCACTACTACAAAAACGGGCAAGGGAATCGCCCCCTTATATCAGCGCTAAGAAAAACCACTAATAAATACTTCCTGTATCAGCACTAAATTTTAGCACTAATACAGGGTAACCTTTATCAGCGCTAAACAAGGGCTGATAAACATACCCTTTATCAGCGCTAAAAAAGCACTGATAAAGAATTCATGTATCAGTGCTAAAATTTTAACGCTGATACAGGTAGGATTTATCAGCACTTTTTTAGCACTTATAAAGAGGACCATTATCAGTGCTAAAAAGTGATGATAAAGTTAGTCTTTATCAGTGTTTTGTTCCCACTTATAAAAACTTAGTCCATTTTTTTATAAATTCAGTCGTAATGTGCCCTCGTTTTATCACGACCTAAGCACTCCTGATACTGGAACCCTACGACTCCCCTCCGCCACCCACTGAGTTCACGTTGTCGGACCTCTTCTGCCCTCACTTCTCCTTGACGGACCTCCGCCACCCGCTGAGTTCACGTTGTCGGACCTCCTCCGCCCTCGAGCTTCTGTTTTCCATACCTCCGCCGCCCGCATTGCCCTTGAGCTTTGGTTTTCCAGACCTCCCCTTAAGGCATGTTTTCTAAATCATTTTTTAATATTGTTCTACTCTCCCATCACACATAACCATATGTTGATTTTTAATGATAGATTTAATGGATATTTGAGATTGTGATAGTTGTAGGCTACAAGATTCATCATTTTCTTCTTCATGTTTGTCTCTAGAATAATGCCCTATATCGAAGCTCAAGTTTTTTCCAAATTCTTCTAATGGTTCTAGAACTATTATTCTATAAATCATATCACACTATTAAAACATTTTTAATTGGATTTCTGGGATGTGAGGTTGTCCCATCAATGGTGTTCTAGTGGATTTTGTGTTAAATTATTTCATCCCTAGGTTTCATTTCCTCCGGTGGTGATGATTCTACTTCATCGTAGATTCATCAGTATTATTCCTACATATTGTGATGGGGTTCTTGGGGGTGATCATCCAATATATTTCTATTAATCCTAAGGTATCACCTTTTTTCTAATGACTACGGTGGTTTTTTAGGTGATTTGGTATTTTTTGTATTCTACATCTTAGAAACCATTCAACTTAATGGTGGTCTGGCTAGATATGCTATATAAATTCTTCCAACAATCACCTTTATGAGAAGGTTTGGTTTCAATTATAGAATATATATGATTTGATTTAATTATATTATTAGGTTATGTTGGGTTGGAAATGGGTGATGAGGCTCCGAAGGTGATGAATTCTAGTTTGTTATCTTCTTAGTGAATTTGTTGATGATGATGTTGATCAGGCGCATCACGGTGCGGTATCAAGGCACGAGTATCATCATGATTTGAGGCATGATTCAATAGCATATTTTTTTTTTAATTTAAATTTAGTGGTGTTTTATGGGGTATTTTTTATAATTTCACATACTATTTGAACATATGTGGCTATGACATATTTATTTTTTCTTTTATCATTACTCCATTATTCTATGATTCTCTATTAGTATAGTTTTTTTTACTTTAAATCAAAATGTTGAATCTTGGGGGAATGTTTGACATGGGTTGATTTTCTTTAAAAGGTATGGTTTATTCCTGTAAAATATCTCTTGAGAAACCTTGTATTGGTGGAAAGATTGATATGCTCATCATCAATGGTAATCAATGAGTTTACACTATCAGAGTGAAGTTTATGAATAATTTATGGTCCTTCACACTTGGATTCCAGTTTCACTAGATTCCTCCTAGGTATCATAGATTCCCTTATATCCAACACCATGTCACCGTAAAGTAAATAATGAAGGATAACCTTTTTCTTTAAGGACAACACCACCCGGTTCTGATGCATTTCTAGTTCATCCAATGATTGAACCCTATTTTCTTCGAGGGGTCCCCCCTTCTTTCCTTCATTCTATCTAAGTGACTTTGTCTAGAAGTGAACTTGTATGGAATGATATCTAGACCACCAATATTTCTATCCTTACCACCCCTACCTCCATCTTTGTCCTTCTCCCTCACTGAAGTTACTGACTGCTTCTCTGTAGTGGTTAGGCCCCTTCCTAGCAGTGTTTGTTCTGTCTCCCTTGGATATGTGTCTATCATCTAGATCCAAATACTTATTTATACAGAGAGAACTCCCTCAACATCCCCCAAGTTTCATTGATCATCGTTCCCCTTCCCCTTTGGATCCTCATCTCCCACTCATATGAAGCTTACCAACCATAAGGGATTATTAACATGTTCAAAATCAAGGGACCTCAATGAGAGATCATCCACCCAATTCAATAAGGCTACTAGATCTAGATCCAATGCCAGAGCCCTGTCCTACCCATCATTATTATCTTCATATGTAATGATCATGGTCTTAATACCCAAGTTAAATTTGACTTCCTCACTATATAAATCAAAAGGCATAATGTCATTGTTGTTGTTGTCCAATAACACAAAAAACCCTATAATAATCATAGAATTATCCTTGAAGATTAAGTTGTATGTATTTCTACACTATGACCCCTCTAAAAGACACAAATGGGTATTTTGGAACAATAAATATGTTGTTGAGACTATTAAAGATTGAAATCAATTCATCACTACCAAGGTGTCCAGCTGTGACACCTCCTTCCTTATGAATTTTGTTTTTGGAATCTATGACCCTCTTCAGAGGGAATCTCTTTGGAGTGAACAAAATGCCTTCAATCCTGGCCACCATACATTGTTCATTGGGGGTGACTTTACTGTAATTTCCAACCCAAAGGAATGGAAAGGTAGAGTCCCATTCCAGAGGAAGGCCATCATGGAGTTTGTTCAGTTCATGGCTGGGAAGGGCCTCATTGATCTCAGCTTCTCAGGTGACTGTTTCACCTGGTGTAACAACTGCAGGGGCCATCACCACTTGTGGAGTATATTGGATAGGTGTATATCCAACATGAAATCTGCTAACCTATTCTCAAATACAATGTTTTTCTATCTTGCTTGAGGTATTTTGATTCACTCCCCCCTCTTGATTTCCATTTCTACTTGGCATGATCATCTGGAACGATTTCACTTCCACCAGTAGTGGGTTAACATACTAGGGTACAAGGACAAGGTTTGTGAAATATGTAATGAACCCTTGTAGGATTATTGGTCCAACTTCAACCTTAGTGACCTGACCTTGAGCCCCGATAGGTGCGTGTTCGCCTCTTCCTCCTTAGGAACCTTCACCACCTGGCACTACTGTCGCATATGGGCTCCTTCTGAGTATTCTGATAGATGGAATGATACCTTTGGTTTATTGGATTATTAACACCAGTTTGAGATTTATGTGTGACTATATACTTATTATATTTTCTTAGTATTTCTTACACACCACCACTTGAGTCAAGTAACCTGATTGAAATCCATATAGGTAATTTGGTTCTGTTCTGGATATGGTTTTTTATGTGTTTGTGACATGTGTATGTGTGGATATATGGGTATTTAGGCATGATGATACTGAATGTAGGGAAGAGACCTAGGAGTGGTAGATGTATCATTCTTGATTATTCTTGTGTTTGGTCTTGGGTGATTTGAGGAAAGTATATTGAATCTAAAGTAATTATATTTAATAAAGATGAATAAATACTAATGGTTAGGCTCTATTAATCTCTATTTTTATAAGTAAGTGGTTGTCTTATAGTGTATTTGGAAGTCTTTTTTGTGTACATTAACCATAAATACTAATATTTGAGAATCAAATAGGATGAAGATGAATAAAGATTGGATGGATGCTAATCATTTAACAATAGAGTATGAGAACAGAGTGAAAGATTTCATCATATTTGCAAAGGATCACGCAAAGGATCCTTCTCAAATCCTTTGTTCGTGTTCACGTTATTGTTATTATAGAATACTTACTCTATAGTAGTTGGAAGAAAATTTGATATGTCATGGAATAGATCGGAGTTATAAATTTTGGAATAAACACGGATAAAAAGAGAATATAGCTACTGGTTGGGATAAAACTGCATTTTATGGATCATCAGATATGAATAAAAATATGGATAATGAAGAAGACCGTATAGAGGATGTGATTACAGATGTCAATGATGATGAATATCATATTGAGGAAAATATAAAGACAATTGAAGATGAACTATATGATTACCCGAAATTGTTTGAGAAGTTAAAGAGTTTTGCAAAGACACCATTGTATGTTGGTTGCACTAGGTATATAACATTGTTAGTTGTACTGAAGTTGTATAAATTGAAAGTATGAAATGGATGGAGTGAAGTCAGTTTTACAGAACTACGTTCTCTCTTGAATGACATGCTCTCTGAAGATAATGATCTCCCAAGCCGGACATATGAAGCTAGATGAATGCTACAGTCGATGGGTATGATTTCTGAAAGAATAAATGCATGCCCGAAAGACTGTATATTGTTTTGAAGGAGAAAAAATAACTTACAGAATGCCCAAAGTGTGGTACTTCTTGATACAAGAAATATAAATCCAATCCTACGAAATTTTTATGGTACTTTACAATCATTCCAAGGTTTAGGCATCTATATGGAAGTGAAGAAACTGCAAGACAATTGTCGTGGCATGCAGATAAAAGAAATAATGATTGGGAAATCACGTCATCCGGACGACTCTCCTCAATGTAAAAAAATTGATCATGAGTATCATGAGTTTGGAAAATATCCAAGAAACCTTCATCTTGCGTTATCTAGAGATGGAGTGAATCCTTTTGGTTTTCAAACCAGCACTCATAGTACATGGCCTGTTATGTTCGTAAATTATAAATTTCCACCCTGGTAATGCATGAAGTGGAAATTCATCATGTTATATATGCTTATATCAGGACCAAAACAACCAGGTAACAATATTGATGTTTATCTGGCTCCTTTGATCGAGGATTTGAGGTTATTTTGGGATTCAGGTGTTATGTTGTATGATTCTTATAAAAGTGAATACTTTACGTTGAGAGCAATGTTGTATGGGATAATAAATGATTTTCTTGCTTATGGAAATTTTTCAGGATATATCATTAAAGGAACTCAACAGTGTCCCATGTGTGAAGAAGATATAGAATAAATTATGTTGAAATGGACATCGAAATCTGTGTTTCTAGGACATCGTAGATTTCTACCTCATCGGCATAAGTTTTGATCATAGACGACATCATTAAATGGAAGTTCAAAACAATGCACAACACCGTCTTCACTAATAGGTGATCAGCTGTTTGAGATAGTAAAAGATATGAACACTGTTTTTGGTAAACCATTTTTGAAAAACCTTACGTAAATCAGTTGGAAAAAGAGATTAGTTTTTTCTGAATTACCATACTGGAATTGTTTGTACGTCAGACATTTATTTGATGTGATGCGTGTGGAAAAAATATATGTGACAATGATATTGGAATGTTTCTAAATGCACCTAGAAAAAGAAAATATGGAATTAAGGAAAGGTTGGACATTGTTAACATGGGAATATGAGAAGAGTGGGCTCCCATGAAGGGTGAAAATCAAATGTTTCTTCCTCCAGCTACTTATACTCTTTCTACGGAGGAGAGTTATCAGTTTTGCAACTTCATTAATGATGTAAAGGTTCCAGAGGGGAATTTATCAAATATCAAGAACATTGTGTCAATGAATGATTTGAAGTTAAAAGGTTTGAAATCACATGATTTCCATGTATTGATGAAAGATCTAATTCCTATAGCTTTACATTTCATTTTTTCCAAGAATGTTCGTCATACGTTAACCAAACATTGTTTCTTTTTCAAAGTTATATATCGAAAATTTTTAAACCTGGTGAAATTTCCAGCTATGGAAGAAGAAAGTTTCATCATATTATGTGAATTAGAAATTTTCTTCCCACCAACATTATTTGATATTATTGTTCATTTAATGATTCACTTGGTGAGAGAGATTTGACTTTGTGGTCCTGTGAACTATAGATGGATATATCATGTTGAAAGATATATGAAGATTTTGAAAGGGTATGTAAAAAATCGAAGTCATCTAGAGGGTTTTATAGTGAAGCAATATATTGTTGAGGAAGCCATTGAATTTTGTACTGAATACCTATTTTATTTGGAAAGAATTGGTCTCCCGAAATCTCATCACACTGGACCCATTGAGGGTGAGGGAATTTATGGAAGAGAAGTTGTGTCAATCAGTATTACAGATCGAGAGCAGGCCCATCTTTATGTTTTGCATAACAGTTGGGAGGTTTCTCCATATATTGAAACTCACAAATAAATTCTCAGGAAGTTGAATCCATCAAGGGTAGAAAAATTGTTATCAAATACACATAATCACCAGTTTATAGGATTGTTTCAAGACCATATTTTTAAGCAGTTTGATGAAAACCCGAATTCAATTTCATAATGACATTGATGGCTAGTCTCTAGACCAAGTGTGTATGTATTATCTTATAATGGTTATGTAATTAATGGTTATACATTCTATACATATGAACATGATGGAGATTGTACCATGCAAAATAGTGGAGTTACACTAGTGGCTGAAGTGATGCATGTTTCTCGTAGTAAGGACTAAAATCCAATTTATGAAAATATGTCATACTTCGGCATTATCAAACTAATATGGGAGTTAGATTATACAACATTCCAATTTCTGATTTTTCAATGAAAATGGGTTGATAACAACAGTGGTTTTAAAATAGATGAATGGGGATTTTTGAAAGTTTATTTTAGTAAAGAAGGGTACAAATACAAATAGTTTATAATGGCATCACAAGCGGTAAAAGTTTTTTATGTTCCAGATCCCACAAACTGAAAGTGGTCGATTGTTCTGTTATCGTCCAAAACTAATGAAGGGTCCGATGAAAATTCCGTTGAGGACGATCCTTTCAGTAGTACGTCACAATCATTTTAGAGTGGTCCCAATGTAGATGATGTTCTGTATGTTAAAGGAGACCACAATGAAGGGATTTGGATAATCTATAGAGGTGTCAAATCCCTTCAACCTTTGAAAAAAAGAAATTGAGTTTAATAAACAGGTTATATTTTGTTTGTCATATAGAACTTGTTATCCCATGTTATTATCTTATCATTACTGAATTTATGTAATCTAAATTAATTGTTCAACCACTTTTGCAGATAATGACTTCTGCAAATGAGATCCTTAAAAGCACAATAACACCACCTCTTCTCTCTCCAAAATTACTAGCATTGAAGAATCATGTGGATACGAAGCTAAGATATGGTAATAGTCATATAGTGGTTTCCAAAGAGAATATATATGGAGAGGAAAGTCAATATTTCTTTGCTGCTGAAAATGAAAATGATATCCTTCAAAACGGTTGTTTAGGCGTCTCTTTTGAAAATGTATATATGAGGTATATTTCCATTAATTAATTTTCTAAAAGCTGATCTAATGTGAAAATTATGACTAAATGCATTTTATATTGTTGACAGACGCATTTATGAAAAATAGTTGAAGGAATTTTCCCATGAGCCAAGATTTGGACTCATTAGTCCTCATACCACATTAACACACCTAACAAAATTAGAGCCATTCGAAAGGGATGCAATAGTGAACGGATTTCTGAAAACATTTAAAAGGTAGATTACAGATGACAGACTCTACCTAATACCAACCTTGTAGGGGTAAAACTCTACAATTAATGCATATCAATTATATTTTCACTTATTTTAATACATATTCCTCTTTGTGTTTTTAGGAAACATTGGTTGATAATTGCGGTGAACATGTATACTCCAATGATTTATTTTCCAGATTCAAAGTATGGATATCCATCAAATCGACCACAAATGATGGTGTTTGTGAATCTATAAGACACTACATCTTATGTTTTAGGTCTAAACATCAAGTAATATAATTTACATTATATTTTACTGAGGATTCTGTTATGATAGGGCGATGTATCATTATCTTATAAAAAAGGAATGAGGAGAGGGGCTAATCATAAAGAGGCGATCAAGTACTACGTTTGGACAAATATCAGGGTATATATAATAAATTTTCATTATCCAAACACATCTCAACACAAGTTACTTATTCTCCTAATGATCGATTTTTTTAAAATGTCCAAAACAAACAAATGATAATGATTGCGGTTATTATTTTTGTAAATTTATGAATTATATCATTTTTCATCAACAAACTACCATCCCTAAATAGGTATTTTCAAAAAAACTACTTGTTCGTTTAATTTATTTATTAATGCTTTATTTTTATATTTTGCAGTACTAATATGACTGTAGAAAAGCCTCATAATCACAAGATGATATAGATGTGTTCAGAAATGAGTGGGCTACATACCTAATGGCATATTTTACTCATATACATTGAAGATCTGGCTTGGGGACATGTACAATTGGTGGTCATTTTTTGAGAGGGGTTAAGGGGATCAAAAGATGAAACATTGTTTTATGTAAATGTTCGTAGAAAAATTGTAATTGTTATTAAATAAAACATCATATCTCCAATGAGTCATTTTCTCATTTTAACAGATGATATTCACCAGCAAAATGAAAAAATGTTGAACCACTCAAAGGGTCTCAATTTTGTTTAAAATGAACACAATTTTAAGTGAAAACAAAAAATGACCTATAGAAATCTGACAAAACACCTTCGGATTGTCCTGATCTTTTATTAGAACAATCCAAGGGTCCTTGGTGATGTGTAAGACTCAACCCCACCTCAATCTGAGGCACGGTGTTTCCGGTACCACTCAAAGGGTCTCTATTTTGTTTAAAATGTAAACAATTTTATGTGAAAACATCCACTGACCTACAGAAATTCGGCCTAACCCATTTAGATTGTGTTTATCCTTTAGGATAATGATACACAGGTCCCTTGGAACATTTACGAGTCATCCCTTCCTCAATCCAAGGCACGGTGTGGCTGGTACCACTCAAAGGGTCTATATTTTGTTTAAAATGGGCACAATTTTAATTGAAAACAACAAGTGACCTACTGAAATCCAACCAAAATCATTCGGATTGCCTTTATCACTTATAAGAACGATCAACGAGTCCTTGTTGACGTTTATGAGTCAACCCTACATCAATCCAAGGCATGGTGTGTCCGGTACCACTCAAAGGGTCTCTATTTTGTTTAAAATGTACACAATTTTATGTGAAAACACAACTGACCCACTGAAATCCAACAAAACACATTATAATTGTATTGATCCTTTAGGATAACGATCCATGGGTCATTTATGTCTTGTATGAGTCATCCCTGCTTCAATTTGAGGCACGGTGTGGCCGGTAGCACTCAAAGAGTCTCTCTTTGGTTTTAAATGGACACCATTTTACGTGAAAAAAACAACTGACCTATGGAAATCCAACCAAATGCATTCGGATTGTCTTGATATATTATAAGAACGATCCAACGGTCATTGGTAATGTGTAAGAGTCAACCCATCATCAATCCAAGGCACGGTGTGGCTGGTACCACTCAAAAGGTCCCAATTTTGTTTAAAATGTACACAATTTTAAGTAAAAACAACAACTGACCTACGGAAAACCAACCAAAACCATTCGTATTGTGTTGATCCTTTACGAGAATGATACACAGGTACTTTTTAACATGTAAGAGTCAACCTTTCCTCAATATGAGGCACGGTGTGGCCTGTATCACTCAAAGAGTCTCAAGATGGTTTAAAATGGACACAATTTTAAGTGAAAACAACAATTGACCTACAGAAATCTGACCAAACACATTTTTATTGTCTTGATATTTTATAATAAAGATCCATGGGTCCTTTGTGATGTGTAAGAGTCAACCCCGCTTCAATCCGGGGCACTGTGTGACCGGTAGCACTCAAAGAGTCTCTCTTTGGTTTAAAATGGACACAATTTTAAGTGAAAACAAAAACTGACCTATGGAAATCTGACCAAACGCATTCGTATTGTGTTGATATATTATAAGAATGATCCATGGGTCCTTTTTTATATGTAATATTCAACTCTATCTCAATCCAACGCACGGTGTGGCCGGTACCACTCAAAGGGTATCTATTTTATTTAAAATGTAATCAATTTTAAGTGAAAACAACAACTGGCCTATGAAAATACAACCAAATGCATTAGGATTGCTTTGATATTTTATAATAATGATCCAACGATCCTTTGTGATGTGTAAGAGTCAACCCCTCCTCAATCCAAGGCATGGTGTGACCGCTATCACTCAAAGGGTCTCTCTTTTGTTTAAAATGTAAACAATTTTAAGTGAAAATAACAACATACCCATGGAAATCTGAACAAACCCATTATGATTGTGTTGATATTTTAGGAGAACAATCCAAGGGTCCTTTTTGACGTTTACAAGTCAACCCCGCCTCAATTTTAGGCACGGTGTGCCTGCTACCACTCAAAATGTCTCTCTTTTGTATAAAATTGACACAATTTTAAGTGAAAAAGACAACTGACCTATGAAAATCTGACCAAACACATTCATATTCCCTTGATATTTTATAAGAACAATCCTAGGGTCCTTTTTGATGTTTGGGAGTCAACCCCACCTCAATCCGAGGCACGGTGTGACCGCTATCACTCAAAGGGTCTCTCTTTTGTTTAAAATGTAAACAATTTTATGTGAAAACAACAACTGACCTACGGAAATCTGACCAAACTAATTCATATTGTGTTGATCCTTTAAGATAAAAATCTGAGGGTCCTTTGTGACGTGTACGAGTCAACCCCACCTCAATATGAGGCACGGTGTGACTACTATCACTCAAAGGGTCTCTCATTTGTTTAAAATAGACACAATTTTAATTAAAAACAACAACTAACCTATAAAAATCCGACCAAACGCATTTGGATTGCATTTATCATTTATAAGAACTATCCAAGGGTCCTTTATGACGTGTAAGAGTCAACCTTGCCTCAATCTGAGGCACGATGTTACCTCTATCACTCAAACGGTCTCTCTTTTGTTTAAAATGTAAAAACTTTTAAGTGAAAACAACAACTGACCAACGAAAATCCAAAAAAACCCATTTTAATTGTATATATCATTTATGAGAAAGATCCATGGGTCCTTTTTGACGTGTATGATTCAACCCCGCCTCAATCTGAGGCACAGTGTGACCGCTATCACTCAAAGGGACTCTCTTTTGTTTAAAATGGACACAATTTTAATTGAAAAGAACAACTGGCCTATGAAAATCCAACCAAAATCATTCGTATTGCCTTTATCTTTTATAAGAACCATCCAAGGGTTCTTGGTGACGTGTATGGGTCAACTTGGCCTAAATACGAGGCATGGTGTGACCTCTATCACTCAAAGGGTCTCTATTTTGTTTAAAATGTAAACAATTTTAAGTGAAAACAACAACTGACCTACGGTAATCTGACCAAACCCATTCTGATTGCCTTGATCTTTTATTATAACGATACTAGAGTCCTTGGGGAAGTGTACGATTCAACCTCTCATCAATATGAGGAATTTTACGGCCGGTACCACTCAAATGGTCTCTATTTGTTTTAAAATGTACACAATTTTAAGTGAAAACAACAACTGACCTATGGAAATTCATCCAAACGCATTTGGATTGACTTGATATTTTGGGAGAACGATCCAAGGGTCATTTTTGACATGTACAAGTCAACCCCGCCTCAATCCGAGGAACCTTGTGGCTGGTAGCACTCAAAGGGTATCTCTTTGGATTAAAATGGACACAATTTTAAGTGAAAACAATAACTAACCTACAAAAATCTGACCAAACGCATTCATATTGTCTTGATATTTTATAATAATGATCCATGGGTCCTTTTTGACATTTACGAGTCAACCCGGACTCAATCCACATCATGGTGTGACCGGTATCACTTAAAGGGTCTCTATTTTGTTTAAAATGGACACAATTTTAAATGAAAACAACAACCGACCTACGGAAATCCAATAAACCCTATTCAGATTGTGTTGATCCATTATGATAATGATACATGGGTCCTTTGTGACAATTAAAAGTCATCCTTGCCTCAATCCAAGGCATAGTGTGGCCGGTATCACTCAAAGGGTCTCTATTTTGTTTAAAATGGACACAATTTTAAGTGAAAACAACAACTGACCTATGGAAATCTAACCAAACACATTAGGATTGTATTTATACTTTATGATAATGGTCCAAGGTTCCTTTTTGATGTGTAAGAGTCATCCCAACTTCAATCTGAGGTACGGTGTGGCTGGTATCACTCAAAGAGTCTCACTTTGGTTTAAAATGGACATAATTTTAAGTGAAAACAACAACTGACCTACGGAAATCCAACCAAACGCATTCAGATTGTCTTGATATTTTATTATAACGATCCAAGGTTCCTTTTTTATGTGTATGAGTCAACCTCTCCACAATCCGAGGCACATTGTGGCCGGTATCACTCAAAGTATCTCTATTTTGTTTAAAATGCACAAAAAATTTAATGAAAACAATAACTGACATACGGAAATCCAACCAAACCCAATTGGATTGTGTTGATCCTTTAGTATAATGATCCACGGGTCCTTTTAGACGTGTAATAGTCATCCTCGCCTCGATCCAATGCACATTTTCGCCGGTATCACTCAAAGGTTCTCTATTTTGATTAAAATGGACACAATTTAAAGTTAAAACAATAACTGACCTACGGAAATCTGACCAAACCCATTCGGATTGGGTTGTTCATTTAGGAGAACGATCCAAGGGTCCTTTGTGATTGGTATGAGTCATCCCTTCCTCAATCTAGGGCATGGTGTGACTGCTATCACTCAAAGGGTCTCTCTTTGGTTAAAAATGGACACAATTTTAATTGAAAACAAAAACTGACCTACAGAAATCCGACCAAACACTTTCGAATTGAGTTGATCCTTTATGAGAACGATCCAAGTGTTCTTTTTGATGTGTAATATTCATACCCTCCTCAATATGAGACATGTTGTGGCCGGTATCACTCAAAGGGTCTCTATTTTGTTTAAAATGGGCACAATTTTAAGTGAACACAACAACTGACCTATGGAAATCCGACCAAAAACATTAGGATTGTTTGGATCCTTTAGGAGAACGATCCACAGGTCATTTGTGACATGTAAGAGTCATCCTCG
Source organism: Viscum album (assembly GCA_963277665.1). Classification (NCBI taxonomy): domain Eukaryota; kingdom Viridiplantae; phylum Streptophyta; class Magnoliopsida; order Santalales; family Viscaceae; genus Viscum; species Viscum album. The sequence goes on along the minus strand of OY728157.1, from coordinate 671,013,645 downwards.
CTTCAATATGAGTCACAGTGTTTCCAGTAGCACTCAAAAAGTCTCACTTTGGTTTAAAATGGACACAATTTTAAGTGAAAACAACAACTGACCTATGGAAATTTGACCAAAAGCATTCTGATAGTCTTGATATTTTATACGAATGATACATGGGGTCATTGTGACATGTAAGATTCAACCCTGCCTCAGTCCGAGGCACAGTGTGGCTGGTACCACTCAAAGGGTCTCTCTTTTGTTTAAAATGGACAAAATTTTTAGTGAAAACAACAACTGACCTACGGAAATCCAAACAAAACCATTCGGATTGTCTTGATATTTTAGGAGAATTATCCATGGGTCATTTGTGACGTGTACAAGTCATCCCCCCACCCTGAATTCAAGGCATGGTGTAGCCAGTATCACTCAAAGGGTCTCTCTATGGTTTAAAATGGACACAATTTTAAGTGAAAAAAACAACTGACCAACGAAAATCCTACCAAACACATTCAGATTCTATTGATATTTTATAATAATGATCCATGGGTCCTTTGTGATGGGTACGAGGAAACACCACTAACCCCCTGGACCACCCCCACCCCCCTGGACACCAACCCTCCCCCTGGACACCCCCCATCCCTCTCGACACCCCCCCCCCACACACCCCTTGAAAAGCCCCCCCCCCCCGACACCCTGCACACCATCCCACCCCCTAGAAAGACCCCCCCCCCCAGACACCCCCATCCCCCAGACACCCCCTCCCCCCCGGATAGCTACCCCAAACCCTTGAACAGCCCCCCAACCCCCTGAATTTTGAATTGAATTCTTTATGTACTTAATTAACTTGTGAATTATGTGTTAATGGTGTACAGGTATACTTGTTGTATGGGTATACTTGGTCTAATTAGCTTATGATTTATGTGTTAATTTTTCATGGATATACTTTCTCTAATTAGCTTATTGAGATGCTGAATTTTGTTGCAGGTGTTCAGGTGTGCTGCTGTAGATTTTTTTTGTAGCAGCTGACAGGGCATTTATCAGCCCTTTTTTGGCACAGATAAATGGATCTTTTATCGGCAAAAAAAAAGTACTGATAAACTACACCTTTATCAGTGCTAAAGAAGCACTGATAAAGGATCTGTTTATCAACACTAAAGCAGCGCTGATAAAACACGCATTTATCAGTGCTCTTTTAGCACTGATAAAGGGTTATTTTATCATGCGCTCTTTTAGGGCTGATAAAGTCCACCATTATGAGCGCCTTTTTAGCACGGATAAAGAGTGAATTTATCAGCACTTTTTTAGCGCTGATAAATGGAGCATTTATCAATGCTAAAAAATCGATGATAAAGGGTACCCCACTTTATCTGCACCGAGATTTACCGCCTTTTTGTAGTGCTGATAAAGCCTGTTTTGAGACCTGATAAAGACCATTTTTGTAGTAGTGAGACCTCAGCTATAAGTGTGTTAAGATTTCTATAATATGAAACACCAACTAAGTGGAGAAGGATCATAACTGTATCTGAGGTGAATCAAACTAATGATATAGGTAATTGAATGGAGAAATACTATAAATAGATCTACACATGGGCTTAAGTGTTTATTTAATCATTGTCCAAGTTTTTTATATCTATTCCTGATAAAATATTTGATAGAAAAAATATCATGATAATATAAAAATTTTATTTTTTTATTTCATGGTTATATTTTTACTTAAAAGTTAAATTTTTTATTTGTTTGTTTATTTAAATAAAATAAAATAAATAAATAAACTAATTTTATAAGGATAAAATTAAAATTACAAATATTCATAAATTATTTTACTAGGGGTGATTATTTCATTATCTAAATTAAAAATTATAATAACAAAAATGTGATGAATAAAATTAATAATATTTATAAATATTTTAAACAAAATCACTCTATAAAATATTAAGTTAGAAAACACCTTTTATCTTCTAATTTAAGATGAAACCATAATAAAAATTTTGAGAATTAAATAGTATTGTGTAGATTTCAACTATAAAGGAGTCCTAATAGGGAAAACGGTATCGAATAACAAAACTAAAGTTAAGAGTAATGTCCATTTTACGCATAATAATTTCAAGGTAATAATTGAGGAAATAAGACTATAAAATTTCAGGATTTTGGGGTATTATTAATAGATCACAAATCATTAGTTTTTGTAATTTTAAAATAATATGTACAAAAATTCATTTGAGTAATTTAAATGTCCATAATCGTTGTTAATGGAAGTGTAATATTGATATTTTCTACGAGGACACCATAAAAATTGGATAATTATAATCTAAAGATGGGGGTGTATGGATTTTTTAAATTTTTATGGTATAAATTAAATTAATTTATTATAATATAATAGGTATTCAAGATATAATTTTAGAAATATGATTTCATTATTTATGGAAAATAGAAATCCATTCAGTCACATCATTATCCCAAATATCCATTTCTGTGAAAGTTAATCTCCTAGATATTGTCAATATATGTGAATAGTTCTATAAGATATTAATTTTTTTATTATAAGATAGAATGTTTCATATAATGAAGTCCCCTGTTACTATTTTTCCTTTTTAGGATGTTAATAAGGAGCAGAACATTGAGTTCTAGAAACATATGAATGATGTATTAGATGTTAAAAACCTCATGTTATCATTCCTAATTAGTGATATCAAAAAGCTTCATGATGATATGGAAAAATATCATATGTTGTCTCATTTTCATGATCACTATATGTATAGTCAAAGACAATATATGTATGAAGTATCCAAGAAACTCTTTATGTGAAATCTTTGAAAATGTGTTTCATATAGACCTCACGTTGATATTATCAATGGATTCATTAAGAATTTATAAATTACTATATACTACCCAACCAAGGAAGTGTGGAAACACCTCATTCTCTCTTATTTAACCTCATGATAAATGTTATATAATGAATTTTGTTATGAAAATTATAGAGAAAACTCACCAACATCTCTTAACCATGATTTTACATGTGCCCAAGGAAATTAAGAAGGAAGAACCAATTTTTCTTATGATGATAAAAATTAATAGTAATGTGAAATGGAATATGAAAAATTAAATTATCATGCCTTTTTCTTAAGACCCTTATTAATGTAGAATAATGAAGAAACAAGTTAAACTTTTTTATTGATTATGTTTTTTGATTTGGAACTATTATCACTAGAAGAAAAAAATTTCCTTGTTAATTATTCATTGGGAAACATCATGTATGTTCATTATCAAGGGTAAAGAGTCAATTTATATATATTTTTATTATATATAGACTACTTTTATAAAAATTATATCATAATAAAAAACTACTTTGTATCTATATGATTGTTAATGGTGATATGGTTCTCATGATATTAATAGAGTGAAACTAGGTACATTGGCTATTGGGGCATAAAATTTTACATTTTCGAATAGATTTGATCATGCTGTATAGAATTTTTATGATTTTCCTCTTCTGACCAAAAGCATCATATCTATATTGGGATTAGTCATAGATTCTTTTATTTTCATTTTTAGATGTTGTAACACCCCAAGCATCCACGGTATGATTTTCTTTGAATAATGTAGTAGCTTGCGTTGTACGCAACTTGGAGTTTTTCACACCACAACCAATCAAACTAGCCTTTATGAATAGTAATAACTGCTTTTTGAAATATATTAAATTTTATTTTTCAATTTGGACTTCATTTTTGAATTCGGAATATCAAAATTAGCTTAGGGTAAATTTTTTGTATTTTTCTGAAAACATTCAATTTTTGATTAATATTGAAAAACATTGCATTATTGTTTAAAACCAGCATTTTATTTAATTAATTAGTTATTTTAATTTAATTTATTTTTGGTCAAAATATATACATAATACCTATATATGTTCAATGTAATTAATTAGAGTCATTTTATAATATGTTTAGATATATAGCCTTTTATTGAACTTTTTACTGTCTTTTACCCACCTTCTATGAGCAATTAAAAATTTACATAAAACATAATTTTACTGCTTATGTGGGTTGAATTTCAAAAGTACAAGAGACATAGTTGTCATTATTAAGTAAAATTTTGTTCAATAAGATGAAAATAATTTTTGGTGAATAGTAACTTTTGACTTTTGTTTACCATGTTTAAAAGTAAATAGGGTAATTAAGGGAGAAAATATATTAAAATTACTATAACACATTTATTAATTCTATTAGATAAGTGTACATAGACCAAAAACAACCTTAGAAATAAAATATGATCCTTTTGGTCCACTTGGATTATATTAGGACATTTATTATTATTTTATTTAAAGAAGAGTTAAAAGAGTTAAATTCCAAGTTTCATAAGTAAAGCATTATTAATATAAAGTTACGCACAATATAAATTATACTATAAATATTCATTATAAATATAACAATATTTCCCTCATAATATTATTTTATTTAAAAAATTTAAAAATTAAATAATTTATTTTATTTATGACATAATGATGATGTAGTAATTACCATAATAATGAAATATTAAAATAATTGATATTATAAATATCTGAAGAAATGTAAATTGAGACTTATAATTAATGAAACTAATTTTATAGGTTAACATGACATGTTAGTGTAGAATAAATAAATTTTATTTTATTTGATAAAGTTTTTATAGCTTTCAAAAATATGAAATAGTAAATAGTTTCAAAATTGATATAATTGAGTTTTTAAAACAAATACTATATTATTAATTGATATAATATTCCAAAAAATATAATGTTCAGAAAAAAGACATATATAACGATATATTTATCAATAATGAACCACTTGGGGTTCTCTTGACAATTTATAGTAATTTTATTAACCATATAATATAATAATACAAAGAGACATGGTAAATGTCAAACTATTTAACTAAGTGTAAAATCTAAAAGAAAAGGTGAATATGGTGACCTAAACCTATCTAAAACCTATTGGTTGAGAGGTTTTAGAATCATACCCACCTTATCCTAGAAATAAATCATTTTTGGAAAATTAGAAACCGAAAATTATTTTTTTATAAAATAATATTTCAAGATTTTTCTATAGTGACCCTCACCTCTCTTATAAAATGGTACTTCCTCTTATCTTAATTGCACACCTCCAAAGCCATTTGGATTGGCCTAAACCAGACCAAATATCTTTACAACTTCCCTCAATTCATCTTAATGTCCATACTTTAATTATAAATCCAACCTATGGAGCCCTTTAGATCAACTCAAAAGGAAACACACGAAGAAGAGATAATAATTTCACCACCCTCTTTCACGTTCTTTTCTTCTTCCACTTCCTCTTTATTTATTGTTTCCATACCAAAATATTAACATTGTTACATTATACATACTATTATGTGATTATAAATATGGTAGAACCATATTCGTTATTCTATCCATCCAATAATTGACAAAGTCACCATACGTGTGTACGTACGGCTTACCGTCTCCACGTCGTGGTGTAGTTTGTTATTCAAATATTTAATTATTTGGATGGGTATAATAATGAGTATAACTGATGTAAATAATAAATATAACATTTTATTTATTCTCTATATATGATATACCATCCAATTACATTTGATTTCACTATCAATATAATGATATTATCGCTCGTGCGTATGTACAGATTACTGTCTCCATGAACGCAATGAGATTCCTTCCCCATCGTAATCATTCAAGAATAATTTTAATTTTATGATTAAAAATAATTTTTTTGAACATAATATCATTATGTATATGAATAAAATACTTCCTATCCATAACAAACCTGGCTTACATAAAAAATAATCTAAAGGAAAACGAATCAGTTAACAACCTAAACGATGATACTACTGAAATATTATTAACAAAGAAATATTAGATAATAATATATGATATCATATTTATGTATATAGTTCATGTATATTTTAATATCAATGTTTTAAATATTATACAGGAGATTAACATACCATCGACTAAGGAAAAGTACATGGTAAGGGTTAATTCCACAATCTCTTCATTATCCGAGGTTGTTTATACGTGAGTATCAACTGGGACGTCTTTATCATCCACCTCCATGTTTCATAAAAATATATTTCAAAACATATTTATTATTTCATATACTATTGGTTAAAGTCATTTATATCCTTCTCTAACTTTTTATAAAATAATCTTTCCGTCTTTTTCCAAACAAGGACCTCTACGATCTTCTCGAAAAAATTAAGGAAAGAATGTTTTTTTAACTTATATGGTGGGTGCTGCTATTTCCCACCATTATAACACCTTATAATATTCTATTACAAGATTATAAGAATATAAATTTTTTATTTTATAATTACATGACTTATAAATTATTTCAAATTATAGAGAGATATCTTCCTCAAATAAATTTGATTTCATCTATGTCAACATCCTTTGATGGATTTTAAACTTATTTGAAGTAGATTTATTATGATACAAATCATACATATTGTATTATAGGTTTTTTGATATATTTGACTGTGGATGTGTTATTTTTATACGATTCTAGGTTTATCGTTAAAGTATTGACATTCCATATGATAGTTTTAATATGAATTTTTATGTTAAGTTTCAACCATTTCACATGAGGAATATATTGGACATAGTAAGTGACTATTGGAGCCTTATATAGCTCCTTAGTGCATCAATAGGTCTCATGAGACAATTATATGTGGAATTTTCCGAGGCCTTTCCCAATTTTGATATATGGTTTTGGCCTAAGCCTTAATCATTTTTAGAAGTCTTGGATGATACCTTGACAAAATGTTTCAGAATGTCCCACATTATACATTCCCTCATTATGAAAATATTATTGATAGTTTATATGGTTATTCAACTCATAGAATACACATTAATATGTTTTATAATGGAATTTTTTACTTACCTTATATTCATGCTATAAAGTTTTTATGTTTATTATTTGTAAAGGCATGTGTTTTTAATTATTCACCATGCCTAATGTTTCTATTATCACCCACTTTATTTCTTACCTTTAATGAGCATTTGAACTCACCCCTTTCTTATGTTTCATTTTCCTAGGATATGAATAATTTAGTTATGAGTGACTTTCAGGAAAAATCTAAGAGGCTTGGTTGTTTCTAATTGAAAAAATTATCTTTGTATTTCTTTTAAAGTTTTAATGTTGAACTTATATATATATCTTGTTTCCAATAATACTAAACTGATCGGTCTTTCAGGACATGATTCCTTGTATCATGACAATGTAATGTAATAAAGCACAAACTCTAGGTAACTAGGGTCAAGGCATTACAGTTTGTATCAAATAAAGTTTAGTAAAAACCTTGGAAACTAGATTTAGATAAACTCTGATTAGAGAACATTACCATAAGATAGAATTTGAAGATTATTATAGAAGAACTTCCTAAAAATTTTATAATGTATAGATTTTTTGTATTTTACAAAAAAAATACATCACTGTCTGGATATGAGCAGGTAGAGTTGGTTCTAAAACAGATTTACCTACCAGTGAAAACTCTGAAAAGGAGTTTTGGGATTGACCAGAGGTATCCTTGTAAACGAAAATGGGCCTTACTGTACTCTGAGTTATACCAATATTGGTGGATATGCTTAGGATAATTCACATATTATTGACAAACCATTATAAAGGATTTATGAGTATATACCTCCTCAAAAATACATTTTTATGATTATGGATTATATCCATAAACTGTTCAGTTTATGTTAAGTGGTTTACATGTTTGGGATTATGTATTTTGATTCATAAATTTATCTATTGTATGCCATTGTTTAGAAATGTAACCTAGTGGAAGGAATGGAACCTATATAAACACACGTAATCCATGTATGCACATCCCTCCTACTAAAGATAATTATAGTGGAGCTGGAGATGCAATTGGTCTTGATCAGCTTATCACCATACTGGGAGAACTCACATATGTTATGAATTATAACCTAACCTGTATGGAGCACCTTTATCCACAATGTGGAGGATCAATTTTATACTGATTCATGAGTCAACAATATTCAATATTAAATGGGACTACAAATCCATTTGTAGCTAAGTAATGGATAAGTTCCTTAGAGAAAATATTTCATGCTTTGGATAGTAGTGAAAGGGAAAAAGTAGTTATGGTAGTTTATTGCGTCATGGGAGATGCAGATCAATAGTGGTCATTGATAAAAAACCCAAAGGATGATGAAGAGATATTTATTATGGAATGGAGATAGTTTCATGAGCTTTTCGTAGAAAAATACATTCCTCGTGAACATTGAGCAGATATGGAAAGGCAATTTCTGAGTCTTAGGAAAAAGGAGGATGAGAATGTTGAAAAGTTTGAGGCTAACTATACAAGGTTTCCAAGGAATTAAACAGATTATATATGTAACCCAAGTAGTAAGATTGATAGATTATTTTATGGGTTAAAACCATTTCTCCATCGAGCCTTAGTATCACAATACTTCTCATCATACAAAGATATTGTCTCATGTGTTGTCAAGATAGAAAAGGAATTCTATAAGTCTTATAAATTTAAAGAAAATAAAGGGAATAATATATATACTGAACATTCTAGGAAAGGAAATAAGGAAACAAGGAATAAGGGAAGAGTTGAATTTCCACCCTGTGATAATTGTGGATGGAAGCACCTTGGTGTCTGTCTAAACGGAAAAAGAGTATGCTACAAATGTTGACAGAAAGGCCATATTTCTGGTGATTGTAAGGGGAGGAAAGAAGCTACCAATGTTTAATGTTACAATTGCAGGGATATGGTACATTATGCACAAGAATATCCTAAGCACCAAGGAAACATACCTCAGAAAAGGCCAAGGGAGAAAGTTAAGGTTTATGTGATCACTACTATTGAGGTTGAAGCTCCATAAAACCTGGTGTTAGGTAATTTAATGATTTCCTTAAGTTTATCCAATGCTTTATTTGATTCTAGATCATCGCATTGTTTCTTATCTTCCCAGTGTGCTTTGAAAGTTATATATTTCTAATTTGATTTAACAAAAGATTTGTCAGTCAAAACTCTAAAGGGAAGTATCATTGCAACAATGTTTTGTGAATCAGTTCCCATTAGTGCATATAAGTCTTCTTTATCCACTGATATCATTGTGACACCCATGGTTTAATTTGATATAATCCTCGGTATGGATTGGATTTCAGACCATGATGTGAAAATTTATTGTAAGAAGAAGGAGGTTACAATTTTCAAGGATGATAAAGAGTACCTTATCTTTAGAGAAGAAATACCACTATCTGATTTTTATCTAGATCCAACCCCAGTAGATCTACTAATTTCAATTATTGGGGAGAAAGAGAATGAAATAATTGTGGGTGAGGAAAGGAATATTCAAATAGAGGACGTACATGTTATGCAAGAATAAGTTGATGTGTTTCTAGAGGATTTACCTGGAGATCATCCAAAATGAGAAATTGAGTATTACATTAAAATAATTCTTGGTTAAAGGCCCATATCAAATACCCATTATAGAGTGTCCATTGTGGAATTAGTGGAACTAAAAAGACAACTAGAGGGATTGAGTAATAAGGGATTTTTCTCCCTAGTGTTTTTTCGTGGGGATCCCGTGTTCTTTTTTTTAAGAAGAAAGATAGATCTATGAGATTATGCACTTACTACAGGGAGATCAATGCTAAAAAAATAAATAACAAGTATACCCTACCTCACATTGATGATTTATTTCATCAACTTCATGGATGTAAATTTTTTCAAAGTTTTATCTTTGATCTGGATATCATCAGTTGTGTGTAAATAAGGAATACATTCTAAAAACCACATTTTGAACTAGGTACGGGCATTATGAGTATATAGTAATTCCTTTTGGACTAACTAATGCACCCTCTATTTTTATGGATCTAATGAATAGAGTTTCCAAAGAATGTCTTGATGACTTTGTAGTGGTATTTATTGATAATATTTTGGTTTACTCAAAAGTCTATGAAGATCATGAAAATCACTTGCGCACTATTCTGAAAACCCTCAGAAGAAATGAATTATATGGGAATTTTAGTAAATGTGAATTTGGGTTTCAAGATATTTATTTTCCTGGCCATATTTTCTCTAAGGATGGAATCTCTATTGATCCTTCAAAGACCAAGGAAACTCAATAATGGCCAGCACCGATAAGTATAACTGAGGTACATAGTTTTATTCATTTAGTAGGTTATTATCGACGTTTTGTCCAGAATGTTTCCGAATTTTCTAACAAATTAACCATGATCACACGTAAAGGGGTTAAATGTTTTTAGAAAAAAGAGTGTGAATAATGTTTTGAATAAATGAAGAGAATATTATTCAATTCTCCTATATTGACTCTATAATCAGGGATTTATGGGTTTATTATTTATAGTGATGCATCAAAGAAAGGACTTGGTTGTGTACTTATACAGAATGATAGAGTTATTGCCTATACATCATGACAACTAAAAATTCATGAGCAAAACTATCCCACTCATGATCTTAAGTTAGAAGCTATAATATTTACTCTGAAAATATAAAGACACTATCTTTATGGTAAAAAATGGGATATTTATATTGATCACAAGAGTTTGAAGTATATTTTCTCACAGAAAGAACACAACATGAGGAAATACTATGTCTTGAACTACTCAGGGATTATTATATCATTATACACGACCACCCAAGGAAGGAAAATAAGGTGGTAGATTCTTTGAGTATAATGGATCAAGGAGTTTTGAACAAAATGAGAGTTGAAAGGGATCCTATTTTCATGGATCTAGTAAAGATGTATATGGTAATAACCATGGATGGTGAAACATCAATACTATTTCAAATGGTTTCCAAATCATCTTTAAAGAATAAAAAGTTCTCAGACTGATTATGATGAGTTTCAAAAGAAGATTAAAGCTGTAAATGACGGGAGATTGAGTAACATCATATATGAAGATGGAATTTTAAAATTTGGGAAGAGACTTTGTACTCCCATTATACCTGATCTAAAAAGGTAATTTTTGGATGATGCTCAAAGCTCTATTTTCTCTATACACCCTGGGAGGACCATGAAGTATAGAGATTTGAAGGAACATATTTTGTGGGACAACATGAAGAGATAGATTGTTGATTATGTGTCAAGATGTATGGTTTTTCAACAAGTGAAAGCTGGAAGAAAACATCCTAGATGAGTCATACAAACTCTTACCATACCTGAGTGGAAATGGGATGATATTAAGATGGACTTTGTCATGGTACTACCAAAGATTCCTAGAAGGAATGATCTAATATGGATCATTGTGGATCGTCTAACCAATTCATCAAATTTTCTTGCTATAAGAGAAGATTTACCACTTGAACAACTTGCAAGACTATATATTAATGAATTTTTAAAATATCGTGGAGTACCCATATCGATTGTTTATGATCGTGATCCCTGTTTTACATCAAGATTCTAACAAAGTCCTCAGAAGGCCCTGGATACTGAACATCATTTGAGTAGTGCCTATAACCCTAAAACTAATGGACAATCAGAACAGACTATTCAAACCTTATAAGACATGTTGAGATCTTGCTCACATGACTTTCAAGGTATGGGGAATCAATATTTACCACTGTTAGAATATTCCTATAACAATTTCTTCCATTAAAGTATTCAGATGGCACCATATGAAGCGTTATATGGAAAGATATGTCTCAAACCAACTTGTTAGGATGATGTTGGTGAAAGAAAATTTGTAGGCCCAGAACTTGTTGAGGAAACAATGGAAAAGGTAAAGATTACCCAAACCCACATCAAAGTAGCACAATGTAAGAAAAACATCTACACCGATAATCAAAGGAATGATTTGTATTTTCGCATAGGATACCATGTATTTTTGAAGGTATCTCCATGGAAAGGTGTTATACATTTTGGTAAGAAGGGTAAATTGAGTCCCAGGTATATCATACCTTTTGAAATTGTAGAATTAATTAGAGTTGTATCTTATCATTTGGCGATGCCTCCAAGTCTCTCGAAAGTTCATGATGTGTTCCACGTATCACTGTTGAGAAAATACATTCCTAACCCAATGAATTTACTCACCTATGAAGAATTAGAACCGGAACCTGATCTGTCTTATTGTAAAGAGCCTATCATAATTCTTGATACCAGATAACAAGTGAGGAGAAACCGGACAACTCGTCTAGTAAAAGTTTTATGGAAAAATCATAAGATGGAAGAGGAAACATAGGAACCTGAGGAAATTATGATGAAGAACCACTCGAAACATTTTATATAGTAATATTATATAATTCGTGACGATGAAATTATTTTAATGATGATATAATGTAACACACCAAGCTTCCATGGTATGTTTCCCTTTAAATAACGCAATAGCTTGTATTGTACTCAACGTGGAGTTTTAACACACCACGAGCAATCGAACTAGCCGTTATTAATAGTAATACCCACTTTTTGAAATTTTGTAAATTTTATTTTTCAATATAGACTTCATTTTTGAATTCATAATATCAAAATTAGATTAGGGTGAATTTTTGGTATTTTTTTGAAAACTTTCAATTTTTGAGGAATAGTGAAAAACATTGTGTTATTGTTTAAAACCCACTTTTTATTTAGGTAATTAGATATTTTATTTTAATTTAGTTTAGGTAAAAATAGAATCATAATACCTATATATGTTCAATTTAATTCATTTGAGTCATTTTATAATAATTTTATATATATATAATTTTATTAAACCTTTTACCGTCTTTCACCCTCCTTCTAGGAGCATTTACAAAATTGCATAAAACTTAATTTTACTGATTTTGTGATTTGAATTTCAAAAATCCAAGAGACACGGTTGACATCAGTAATTAAAATGTGGTTCAACATGATGAAAATAATTTTTTGGTGAATAGTAAGTTTTAAATTTTATTTACCACATTTTAAAGTAAATAGGGTAATTAAGGGTGAAAATGATATTATAATTACGCTAACACATTTCCTAATTTTATTAGATAAGATTAATGGACCAAAAACAGCCTTAAGAATAAAATATGAACATTTTGGTCCAATTGGATAAGATTAGAACATTTATTATTTTTTTATTTAAAGAAGAGTTAAAAGAGTTAAATTCAATGTTTAATAGCTAAAACATTTTTAATATAGGGTTACACACAATATAAATTTGACTATATAAATTCATTAGAAATATAAAAATATTTCCTTCATCATTGTATTTTATTTATAATTTTTAGACATTAAATAATTTAAGTTATTTATGACACAATGATGAGTCAATAATTACCTTAATAATGAAATATTAAAATAATTGATATTATAAATATCCAAATAAATATAAATTGAGAATGTTGATGAATTACACTAAATTTCAAGGTTAATATGAAATTCTAGTGTTGATAAAATAAATTTTATTCGAACTAATAAATTTTTCATGGAATTCAAAAAAATCAAATACTAAAAAGTGTCAAAATTGACATAGTTGAGTTTTTAAGACAAATACTATATTATTAATTGATATAATATTCCTAAAAATCTATGGTTCAGAAAAAGGGTATAGATAATGTTATATATATTAATAGATACCCATTTGGGGTTATCTTGGAAGTTTATAGTAAGTTTATTAACCAAGTAATATAAAAATACAAAGAGACACGGTAAATGTCAAACTATTTAACAAAGAGTTAAATCTAAAATATAACGTTAATATAGTGACCTAAACCTATCTAAAACCAATAGTTGAGAGTTTTTTTTACCCATATCCACATTATACTTGAAAAAATAATTTTTGTGCCATTATAAACCATAAATGATTTTATTATAAAATAATATTTCAAGCTTTTCCTAAAGTGACCCTCACCTATCTTAAAAAAGCGTACTTCCCCTTATCTTAATATGACACCTCCAATTCCATTTGGCTCGTCCAACCCCTGCCCAAATATCTTTTCAACTTCCCTCATTTAATCCTAGTGTCCTTAAAATTATCATAAAGCTAATCTATGGAGCCTTTTTGATCAACTCAAAAGGAAACACCCGAAGAAGAGATAATAATTTCACCACCCTCTTTAATGTTCTTTTCTTCTTCCACTTCCTCTTTATTTATTTTTTCCATACCAAAATATTAAATTTGTTACCTTATACATACTGTGATGTGATTATAAATATGGTACAACCATATTCGTGATTCAATCCATCCAATAATTGACAAAGTCACCAAACGTGCATACGTACAGCTTACCGTCACCACATCGTGGTGTAGTTTGTTATTCAAACAATTAATTATATGGATGGGTATAATAATGAGTATAAATTATGTAAATTATAAATATAACATGTTAATGACTATATATATATGATATACCATCCAATTAGATACTAATTTTTCATCAATATAATGATATTTTCAGTTGTGAGTGTGTACAGATTACCGTGTCCATGAACGCAATGAGATTCATTCCCCATCATAATCATTCAACAATAATTTTCATTTTAGGATTAAAAATAATTTTTATAAACATAATATAATTATTTATATGAATCAAATAAATCCAATCCATAAAAAACATGGCTTATTTAACCAATCATATTAAGTAAAACGAATCTGTTAACACCCGAAACGATGATACTACTGAAATATTATTAACAAATGAATATTAGAGGATCATATATGATTTCATATTTTTGTATATTGTTCATGTATAATTTAATAATAATGTTTTACCTATTATACAAGATTTTAACATACCATTAACTAATAAAAAGTACAAGTTAAGGTCTAATTCCACAATCTCTTCATTATCTGAGGTTGTTTATACATGAGTATCTACTAGGACCTCTTTATCATCCACATTTGTCTTTCTTAAAAATATATTTCAAAAAAAATTTAATATTTCATAGACTATGTGTTAGAGTCATTTATATCATTTTCTAAATTTTTATAATGGAATATTTCCATCATTTTCCAAACAAAGACCGTTACGACCTTTTTGACAAAATTAAGGAAAGAATCTTTTTTTAACTTATACGACGGTTGTGGCTATTTTCCTCCATTATAAAACCTTCAAAGCTTCACTTATAAGATTATATGAATATAAATTGTTTATTTTATAATTACATGATTTCTAAATGATTCCAAATAGAGATAGATATCTCTCTAAAAAAAGTTTTGATTTCATATATGTTAATATCCTTTGATGGATTTTAAACTTCTTTGAAGATGATTTATTTTGATACAAATATTCTTATATTGTATTGAATGTTTTGGGATATATTTGACTCTGGATTTTTTATTTTTATACCATTAATTTTTTATGACTAAATTATTGACATTTCATGTACAATTTTTAATATTAATGTTTCTATTATGTTTCAATCTTTTCATATGAGTAATGTATTGGACTTAGTAAGTGATGATTGGAGCCCGCTATAGCACCTCAGTGCATCGGTAGGTCTCATGAGATAATTAGATGTGGAATTGGTCAATACCTTTCCCAATTTTGATATATGGTTTTGGCTGATGCCTTAATCATTTTTAAACGTCTTGGTCGAGGCCTTGACAAAATGTTTCAGAATGTCTTGAATTATACATTCCCTCATTATGTAAATATTATTGATGTTTCATGTGGTTATTAGACTACAAGAATACCCATGACTATGTTTAATTATGGAATTATTTACTCATCTCATATTCATGCCATAATTCACTCATGGTAATTATTTTTAAAGGCATGTGTTTCCGATTATTCATCATGCCTAATGTTTATGTTATCATTCATTTTATTTCTTACCCTTAATGAGCGTTTGAGCTCACCCCTTTCTTATGTTTCATTTTACCAGGATATAAAGATGTTAGTTATGAGTGACTTTGAGGCAAAATCTAGGAGGTTTGGATGTTTATATTGGAAAAAATTAGTGTTGTATTTCTTTCCAAGTTTTAATGTTGAACTTATGTATGTATCTTGTTTCCAAAAACACTAAATAGATCGGTCATTTGATACATGATTCCCTGTATCATGCCAATGTTATGTAATAAAGCACTGACTTTGGATAACTGGGGTCGGGGTATTACAAATGTATTTACCGATACTATTATAATGATATAATATTTTATCTGATTTAGATTTGAATAAGAATCTTCGATTAAACAATTATAGAAATTTTATTTTTCAAATAAATAATAAATTAAGTTCATATGAATCATGTCACATTCTATTTGTAATAACCTACTAGGTTATGTAAATGAAAGGCATTTAGAAATTTTATTAAGAAAGGTATTCAGTTATTTTATTTGATACCCCATGGATATCTATCCTGATTATTTATAATGTAAAATTAGTACGATCCCCATTAGTTAAAAAGGATAAAATAAACAAGGATTGTAGATTTACATCATTCATATGTGTAAGAAAATTTTTGGTAGTAGATAAATAATCAAACTAGTAGACCATATCTGGTGGTTTTACTATATACTAATCTATATATTTACAAAGGTATAAGTATCATTCTCTAATGAAATTTATAGAATAAATGAATGATAGAAATATTCATCATGGTTTAAAGATATAAAATCTCTCTTTAGATCATTTTTGAGAATAACATAACCAAAATTTATCTAATTATCTAAAAACAATTGGGGATAGTACCCAAACACAATCCCCCATATACACCAAATTAGAAATGTTATTCTGAAAGGAGGAACTATATCTTGATATTGATGATGAGTCGGGTATATTTTCAATTATCTTTTTGAGGATATGCATTACTAACCACATCATACAAAACAAACTGTGATAAAAAATAGAAATAGAAATTTTTTTAGATTTCATATTAGAAGAAAAAGGATTTTTCAAATATTGATTTATGGGGATATGAGGACATTATTAAGACAAATATAAGCTATAAACTGAAATAATATATGATAATGTGGATATTTATTACATATCTTAATTAAAATAATGTAAATTGTTTATAAAATTCATTAAATAATATTGTTTTATAATCTACATAAACTCATCCATTCATATATGAGAAAATATCACGAAAATTGGTTATTTTAGAAACATATAAATTGATTATTTTTTTGATTAATATGTAAAAATACTAGGAGAAGAACATATTTCTGAAGACCATGTGGAATAATTTTTCCTAAAGACACAATTACTATGTTGCGGCACTAGAGACGATAGAGAATGATATAGATGGATTTCTAGTCACTGATAAAAAAAGGAATTATTAGTTTATAATAATGAAAAAATAATTATATAGAACAAATTATTATGTCATGAATATAAAACTCATAAGAATAAATGAATGTTATTATTTATTCCATATACTAAAACAATTTTTCTATTCTAGAAGATAATTCAGTTGATGTAAATCATATCTAGCGAATAATGTTCTTCTACATGAAACTATAGATGGATTGTAAATTGGTGAACATTGGTGACAACTAATGGAAGAATAAAAAACCAATAATTTTCCAATTATACCATAATGGATGACCTGGGTTTTATCATCATCATTATTATCATATTTATTCTAGTAAGAGTATATTCCATGCAAGACCCCCAGAACCTAAGGGGTTATATAATAGTGCAGTTGAAAGGAATCCCCTTGAATCATATTCACCTCCTTAGGTTTAAAGAAAGAGATGTTGGTAAGATAGGTGACTTTTAAAAATTGATCAGCCTGGGAAGCAAGGTGATCTTCTACTTTGTTCCACTCTCACTAGCTATGACTAACATAAATATTTTTATTGATGAGATATTTTTACTTCTTGATGGTGTAGGGAATCGATCATGTTGTGGGTCCTTTCCCATTAAAGGAGTCATGAATGGCCATTGAGACTGTTTCCACTTGGGAGAGTCTGACCTTCTGTTGCATGCAAAGAGTGATCTCGGTTAGAACCACCTCGACCACTACCAATAGGGAGTTTTAATAGTCGTACTGAGCCAAGAATTCTAGAAAAACACTTCCTCTATAATCTCTAACAACTCTTTCTCCACATATGAAACTTTATATGCATTATCCATCCATATTTATCCTGAAACCATCTGTTGGAGGAAGCCATCACACCCCATGACCATGTTTCAATGAGTGGGGGTGGGTCACTGGGGAGGCAACATGCAGTGGTCGAACCAAGGGTGCATCTTTCTAGTTGTTGATCAATGTCACCCAATCATCCATCATGCTCCTTGTTCGCAGGATGAGGGATCTCCCAGTTGAATGAAGGCCTTCGTACCTTGCTCGGTTCCTGGATTTCCATAAAACCCAACACCATTCATTAAAGATTATCATTCTCACCATTCTTTCTTGTCCTGCATTGTGAGTTCCATCGAACTAGCGCTCCTGGAAAGGTGCATCATGGGGGTCCTGATATATGTATGCTGTAAACTCACAAAATAATAACTACACTTCAAGGGTCCATTCTCCTTATATGAAAATTTTTTGTGTGATTTCATCACTTTTACTCTTATAGTAGTGGAAGTAAGAGACCATACTTATTATCATCCTTTTATAAAGACATTCAAATGTATTGCGTAATATATGATTCTCCAGGTCAAGAAGATGTGTTTTGTAGGGAATTTGTTACACTGCATGGTGATGGACCATCTATCACTTTGAGCCTGAGGATTGAATATCCGTCAGAAGTCCCTTGTATTGAAACCCCCCATGGTTGAAGGAGTGAAAACACATCTATCTACCTTTGAGTTGGTGATAATGAGATCAATAATCCCTAGCTATTTTTTGAAATAAAATATCATGATGAAAATTGGGTGGAGACTCTCCTCTTTAAGAGAGATAGTATGAACAGGGAATCTTGGGTAACCAATCACGTCTCCAACCCAGTTATATTTCTAGAACATGATGTGCCCGTCTCTAATGATCCACTACAAGTCCTGTCAAAGTGTCCAAAGAAGGCCACTGATTGATGACCAATGGGGAGAGACATACAAGGATGTATGTTTCACATTCTAATCCAAAAATTGTGCCATTTTCTTCCCCTACAGTGTGCATTCATTAATCATCAACCACACAAAATTTGAATGAATTAATTGAATCGTGACCTCTAGGCTCTTCAAATTAGTCTCTCCTTCTTGGATTGGCCCCTACATCATCTTCTATGAGTCCCATCACCTTCTCCCCTTTGATAAAGCATCCCAGATAAATCTAGAGATAATTTTATCAATTGTTTTAATGAAACATTTTGGGATGTTAGTAGATTCCAATGCATAGACTTGGATCGTTGATAAGATGCTGTTGGCAAGATAAATCCATCCCCCAAAGCACAGAAAAGTGTTTTTCAATTTAAACACATGCCCCTCAATATTTTCCACCACATGATCAAAGTCTCATATTCATTTCCTCCTAGAGTATATATAAGTGTTAATATACTCAATAGGAAATTATCCACACTGCATGCCCAACCTATTACTCAAGTACATAGCCATCCTAGACTCACATTTATTTGAGATATAGAATCTTCTTTTGTCTTTTTTGGTCACCTTACCACTCCATACGTAGTATTCATCCAGGATCCTAATGATACCCTACATCGACCTCCTATCATAATTCAAGTAGTTGATTGTGTCATCAGAAAACATTATATTAGAGGCTAAGGGGAGTTTTAGTTTCCTTCAATAAGTTAGGATGAAACCATTGGGTTTGTAATTATATCCTGAAATAATGTAATTTAGTTATGATTTTTTTAAATTCAATTAAGTGATAAACTATAATAACTTTCAAAGAAAATAATTGAATAAATAACATTCCCTTTTAGTGATTGGATTTAGGTTCCTTATTTTTTATTTTTTTATTTTTTAAAACCTATTTTTATAATACAATTCAGAAACATAGTGACTGAATTAGTATCCTTTTATTTATTGGGTGTATAATTTTGAATTCCTAAAAAATATTAATTTTTCCTCCTCTTATAATCATTATTACTAGAACACCACAGTCAAGAATGTGAAAACTTCTAGGACATGGATCCATCATATGAGGTTTCATAAACAGAATGAATCAAATCCCTTTTATAAAGAGGGTGTTTTAGTATAAGAGAGGGAAAATATTTAAATATATAGATATATGTGATTCTATGCATTGTTTCATGATGGAAAAATTCCACATCTAAGTTGATTTATTAAACTCATGAAAAACATAGCAATAAAAATTAATTAAATAATTGACTAATTTATGGACACCTAACCTCCCTTGATGGGAAGCCTTGGGATAGAATCTCATTACCATGATTAATAGATCACTGGTGGTAGGTTTAATATACAGGAGAAGAAAATAAAATAAAAATAATGAGATAGATTGAATAAAAAAAATAGAAAATAGAATGATAAAATAAATTTAAAATTAAACATGTGAAACATAATAATAAAAATATATGACCAAAAGAGAGAGATGAATAAAATACAACAGAATAGAAGGGAAATAGAATAAGAATAATAAGAAGAAGAATAAGAATTTGGTGGGTCACTTTTTATTAACATTAATGAATTATAGTTGAAATAAAAGGAAAATAAAATAATTAAATTAAAACTATAGTAGGAATAAAATAATATCAACGGTGGTCCAGCACTTCGGTCTGGTAGTTGGTCAATCCTCCTTAGTGGGAAATCGCCTCAATTTATAGATTAGATGATCTATATATCATCTTTCATATATGTCCATCTCAATGATATATTTATTTACTTTTTTATTTCTAGTATTTTCTATTTATCCTTCTAAAATGATACATGAGATACTCTCGGTGTATTGTAGAAATAAATACACCTTAAAATATTACATGTTTTTTATTTATCATAGAACATGTGTGAGAAAAACCTCTTACATTGTGAATGGTGTGTACATGGGATTTATCATGGAGGCGGGGACACATGGAAGCGGTTTTGAGGTATAACATAAGTAAATGAAGCATCCTCGGTGTAATCTTGACTTCAAAGTGGGAAAATGACTTGAAAAATCCTCCATGATTATCATTCAGGTCCCAGTCAATGATCTATGTCAATCCTAGTGTTTTATGTTCTATTCTAGCACAAGAACAATATTCCTGATTGAATAAATGGTGGTTTACGTAAAATTTTGTTGACAACCATCCAAATGGATGAAGATGGAAAGTAGTGAAGGGTGTGTCTAAGAATAATGATTATGAAATAAGGTGAAATGGAAGTGTTTTGGTAAAATGTGAATAATTCTAAATAACTCACCATTCTTCTTCAAAACAGAGTTCATGTGATTCATTTAATTTATATAAAGTTACAGCTTCAGTTACTAAGAATCCTACTCTTGGGTGGGATCCCTGTTACGATATACACACCAACATTTTATTATGTCACACATGTGTGTACCACATCAACTTTATCCCAACTATAAACCTATGACTTCCACCCTGTAGACCATACTCAAAATGGGCACGGTCACCCTATGTGGATATCAACTTATTTTGTTATATCCTTTTTCTTGTTGTAAGGCCTAATGGAAATTGTCTCACCTAAAATAAATTAAAAAACACAACAAATAACTCAAAAAATACTCAAACAAACATTAATATTCAAATTGAAACATTTATATACATTTTCACTCAAACTAATTAGTTAATTAGAATTTTCGTTTTTTATGAAAAATTATTTAAATGAAAAATTTGACTATTTATCATCTTAAAGAAATAATATATTATTAAAAAAATCAAAGAACATATGAGTGGGTAAAATACCCCTAAACATAATCTATTCATGTCCTCATGTATCTATCCAATGGCCCAAAGGCCTTCATTTTTTATTGATTTTGATAATCCACCTTTCAAGGGGTGAGGTGGAACCCTTACAAGGCCTGTACGCGAAAATATTACATAGCCAGTAGGCCTTAGAGTAATTCATTTCCAATAGGCTTCAACCATTACATACAACCCAGACTAACTACTTGGAACTGCGCCTCCCTAGCTTCTTCATCATGGAATCAACTCTCCACCATTGCATGGCTATTTGGCCAGGGTATCTCATGCATGCACATGCTTTTCCACATGGCAAGTGCCATACCCTCTCATTCTTGCAATCTGTGTGGCTTCTGTTTTAGTG
Organism: Viscum album; assembly: GCA_963277665.1. Taxonomy (NCBI): domain Eukaryota; kingdom Viridiplantae; phylum Streptophyta; class Magnoliopsida; order Santalales; family Viscaceae; genus Viscum; species Viscum album. The sequence goes on along the minus strand of OY728157.1, from coordinate 670,991,601 downwards.
AAATATTCTTTCTCATCCTCCTATAGAGTTTGTTCCTTGTAGGTTGTCTGGTTTTCATCTTCACTTATAGTGTCCCAAAGTCCTCGAGGTGGCCTGAAGGCCACACTGGCCTGAAGGCCATACTAGCCTGAAGGCATGGGTGGCCTGAAGTCCGTGAAGGACTCAGGGACCAAATCAGTGGCCCAAAGGCCCAAACAAGGGAAAATTCCTAGCTGATACTGTGCCAAACAGTGCCTGCTACAGTACTCGCTACAGTACCTTCTACAGTGCTACACAATTCCACTACAGTACTTCTATAGTACCCGAAAATTATTCCTTCGCCTGGATTTGATCCCAGGTTACCTGGATGCACTTAAGAGTCCTCACCAACTAAGTTGAGGCTCATGTTCTTGTCCTCATGTATAAAATTTCAATATTGAATTCAATAGGTCCTCAATTCTATCAAAATTAATATTTCAAAGGAATGAAAAAAAATAACTATTAGTGGTTAATAAAATTTTTAAATTAATATAATAAAATATCAATTTTAATACTCATTTTTAAAATAATTTATCGATCCAAACATTTTAATTTATTCTTTTTTAAAAATTATGGAACATCTCCAATCATTCATTAATTATCCTCAATTAATTATTATTACACATTTTATGTCATGATTTACCTCCCTATTTCTTCATTTATCTCATCATTCAAAAAATAAATTATGGTAGAATTATGCTCATATCTAGAGAACATGATCTGTAACAACGAGGTTTTAATTGAACTACATTCTACACATTGTAAATACAAAAGGAACATGAAATCACGAGGTCTTTCAATAAAGGGTGATATGACTATGATGGTAAAAGATGGTATGAATTGATGTAAAAACTATTGATTAAAGTAGTGAATTATCACATAAATTATAAATTATAAATTATTATATCAAAAGTACAATTTTAATAAAATTCCCCACTCTGAAGTGAAAATTCTCACTTCCCAACTAATGGTAATGGTCGGGATGGATGAAAGAATAACGAATGAAATCATCCTACTTGTTGTCTATCTATATTTTTTAAATTTTTTCCCAAATAATTTTTCTATTTTTAAATTTGTTTTAATTAATTATCGTAATAATTCTCACATCAACCACCAAACCCTATATGATAAAAATAATCTGTCTAGTAATAGTTATTTTTTATTCTTCCATGTCACAAATCATTTCTTAATTCTTTTATTTTTTATGAATGGAAAATTATAAAATATAAATGTATGAATGAAAAACCATTATAAATACTCCAAATACAACCCCTATACTTTTTATTACAATTTAGTACATCCTATTCATAAGTAATTCCCTCACCCCCACACTTAAAAATTAAAAGAACGTTGATAAATAATTAGAGTGGGGTAGGAATAGATAAAATTAAATTAAAATATGGCTCATCTATAACAATGAAATTCATTGTCTATATGGGATAAGGAAGGATATATGTATAAGAATATATCTTGTATATGGGCTTACTAGACAACTAATCAATTATTTTAAATATTTTTCTCATATTCAATAGCTTTGACAAGATTGAATAATTGTTCTCTTAGGTGGAATGTCCCAAGATAACTTAATATTTATGATCATGATAAAATTGGAATTTTTTTAGTCCAGAAATCCTATCTGGAATTGGGCATATGATATTGTAAAATAAATGATGGACTAAATAAAAAAATAAATTTATTTAAATTTAATAAATTCAATGAATGAAAAATTCTAGTGAAATTTTATTTTCATGAATCAAATAATTCCCTCAAATCAGGTGTCATCATTTAAATACCCATGCTTCAGACTAATTATTTAATTCTACACCATACTCATTTAATATTATTATCATATGAATATAAAACATAAAATCATAGGGTTAGAATGATAATCAGGTCTTCTAGATAAGTCTGGTAAAACATAAATTCAAATCATGGACATTAAATTTCAATTTAATCTAAAAATAGGGTTTTAAGAAAAAATGTAGGGAGTTTAAAAAATAGTAACTAAAATAAATGAACTCTTTATACCATGAATCTTAATTCCCTTCAAAAACTATTTAGGGGATACCATTTTCCATCATGAACCAAAATAACATAATCAATCAATAAAACTCAAGGACAATACCATTAAAGATAAAAGAGAATTAGGGGAATTGGATCCCATGATAGGCTAGTCCAAAAACAGAAAATTAAGATAAAGACTGTAAAGAATTGTTTTGATTGGATCCCCCATGTGGGCCTTAGACTTTTCCACCTTCATAGGATCAAACCGAATTTTTTACATATTCAGATAGTTGATGTGGCTTTCCAGATTCAAAGATCCATAAGTGGATTTTCCATCCTTCCACGTCTTTTTTATTATCGAGGAGTCCATGGGTAGAGTATACCAAATAAATCCCCCTCCAAAATAGGTTTATCTTACATGGTGGATGTAGGATAATGTATGGATCATCCTCCAACATGGTTTCTACTTTTGTAACCACCTCTTTCATTTTAAATTCTTTCTAAATTTGAGTTGAATTAATTGTAATTTCAAAGGAATGGATCGAATGTATTTTTGATTAGAATGAATTTAATCATGGGGAATTAAAATCATAATTCTTCCATTAAATATGGGAATAATTTATCGTATTATCCTCATGCTCAACCAAATTTATTTCATGAATAACTTCCTTAAATTCCTGATTAATTAATGATAGAAGTTTTTTGTGTTCATCAATAGCTGAATGTGTTTTTTACTGATATCCCACTAAGAAAAAATATGGATTGGATTAGTATGAAAATTAAAAATAGTGGTATTTAATAGGTATTTAGAGTTGAATAAAATCAGATGTGATTAATTTTATGATAATACTAACTCCCTAATTTTTCTCATCTTCAATCTATTATTTAGTGGTAAGTGATTCATGAACTTGGATCCTAGTGGATTGAGGTTGGTAGTCGAACTGATCCATGTTTTCCTCAAATCCCCTCACATGGGCAGTGTCTTATTCTGTGTATAGAGATATTATTAATTTTTCTATATATTATACATTATAAGGAATGGGATATATTTTTATACCACATACTCATTCTAGAAGTTGTCCAAATATTATTGATATCCCATTTGTAGCTTGGTTCGAATGTATTTCTCATCATGAATCCACTTTAGATCACTATGATCATCTTGGTTATGAAAACCAAAATGGTTTAATTTTTTATGTTCATAGAGTTGTTCCTCAAATTCCAAGATCTCTATATGAAACTCATAAATACTAGTTATTCTTCTTATGGTCCAGGATCAGGTTTCTACTTGGATAAATTAACATATACTATTATCCATTCTATTGTGATATCCTTTTTTCAAGGACTTTATTATGTTCTTAGACATGAGTTCTATTATCATCCACTTATTAATGATATTTCACATGAAAGGGTTCTTTAAAATATTTGGGATAGTACTTGGGAGGTTATACTTGTGTCCTGACTGGTTCAGTATAAAACATTTGGATGTACTCTTAGAGTTTGGTTTGTTCCTTGGATAATCCTTCAAAAATAGACTAATCGAGGGTATCATTATGTTTCAGTATGAGGTACTTGGATTGATCCGCAATGATTATTTTTATGGATGATACACTTATCTCTCAGGTAAAACAAGAAACACTATCTAAAATAGGCTAGGGTGATTTAATTAAATATTCTTTCACCTATGAGTTCTTAGTCCATATAGTATAACAATCAATTGAATACATAATGGAAGAATGTATTTTTCATAATTTTAATTTATAATAAAAAATAGTGAAAACTATCTATAATATAAATATAGTAAAATCTAGAAAACTAATAATTTGAACCTAAACAATGGCTATAGTTTCGATTCACGCCTTTCACAGGGCATAGAAATAGAAAATTTCTTTGTTTTTTATAGCGAATTACAATGGATTACTAGGGTATTCAAACTTGAGGATACTAGAATTTATTTAATTACATAATTTAATTTATCTAAAACTACTTTTTCCAAAAAAAAATTATTTCTTAAATAGTATTATTTTTTACTTTGATTAATTTCTAAAAGAACGAAATTGTGTAATTTTTTTTTAAAATAAATATAGTTATAAAACTATAATAACATGTAATAAAATTATATGGAGAAAGAATTTGGAATTTTTGGGTTTTCTATGGCTTCTTTTATGATTTTTTTCCATTAATGAAATTATAAAATCTCATGAGTGAGTAACAATAATTTTTTTTATCAGGTGTGAAATTTTGATTATATAGGAAATAATAATTCCACAACCTCCTATATTAAATATTGATGGGACACCTCAATTTTTTATGTGATACCATTACATATCTAGATCCATCATATTTCATTTCATCCATTTTAAATATCTACTCTTTCATAAGAGGAGAATATGTCTTGTAAAAGGGAGTTAAAATATCAAAATAATTTCAGAGAAGTTGGTTTTAGTTCAATTTCATGATATAAAATATCCACACTCATGAAAATAACCTTAGTTCAACACAACCATAAATTTAATCCTTAAATAAATAAGTAAAAAATTATAGAATACCTAATCTCCCCTAATTCCATGCCTCATGTCAACTATCCATTATCATGAGTAATTGAATTATTATGGTATATTCAGAAAAGAAGAGAATAAAATAAAATAAAAATAATAAGAGAGAGATATAAAAAATAAAATATAAAAGTTAATGATAAAGGAATAATAAAATTAAACACAAAAAAGACAAAAATAATAATAGAATAGGAAGAGAGAGGGGGAATAACAATACATAACAAAGAGAAAGTAGAAGAATAATAAGAAGAATAATTTATTGGGAAAATTTTTATTATCATGTATGAATTAAATTATAAATAAAAGAAAAATAAAATAGTGATATAAAACAACAATAAAAATTAAATATTGTCAGTGGAAATCTGTCCCATAAGTCTAGTGGTCGATCTATCATCCTCAACTGGATTTCCCCTCTATTTATAAAGGTAATGATTCATATGTCATCCTTCCTATCTATCCATCTCAGAAATATTATTATTTCATTTTTTATTTCACTTATTATATTATATTTTCTCTCAAAAATGATACTTGATATATGTTCAGTGTATCTTTAAAAAATACACCTTAGAATATTGGGTGATTTCATTAGGGCATAGACAGTGTGGAATCACGACCTCCGCCTTCTTTCATGGCATGCATGAGATCCATAATGCAACCTAGGACATGTAGAAGTACTATTTTAGGTATGATAAAAGAAAATAAAACCCCCTCCATGTCATATGACCTTCATAGTGACTGGAATACTTGAAACGGCCTCCACAATGATCTTCCAGGATCCATGAGGTGATTCATGGTGACTCAAATCTTTAAAAGTGTGTACTAGCTAAATCACGAGCTTCCTTGTGGTATTAATGGAGTTATCCAGTGAGTTTTATAGGTTCTTGAAATCATGGATGAATACAGAGAGCATCATAGGTATTTTCCTAGTGTGGTTAGCATGAAATAAGTTGCTAGGATATTTTTTTGTTAAAAGTGAATAGTGAACAAATACTCTCCAGCCCACATAAAAAATGCATGTTAAAAATTATATTGATAATAAATCATGGCTTCTGTGGCTCAAAGTACTAGTCCTAGGTGGGCCCCATTTCAATCTGAAAATGCTACACATATGAGGGCTATCAACTTGTAATTTGTTTACCTGTAATAGATTAAGTAATCATAATAAATTTATCAAATAAAAACTCAAATAAATTCAACAATATAGACTACAATATTTATATTCATTTTATATGAAACTAATTATGCAATTGGAATTTTATTTATTTTCAATAAAAAACATTGATAGGCTATTTGGCTATTTATCATTGAAAATTATCCATATTTATTTTGAAATACACATGAAAATATGATTGTGTTAATAAGGCAATATGTTTAATTCATTATTCATGTTTGAAGTGTTTATATAATTCCATGGAATATAATATGATAAAACCTATTTACTGGAAAATATGTAGAAATTCATTATAATTATTTTTATTATTAATCATTATCTTGATAATGTGATTTAAAAAATGGATTTCAAGACTACCATCCTTAAGGTAAACCTCATGGATGATGTCTATATAAAAATAATAATCTTTCATGAAACAAAAAAATTATAATAAATAATAAAAGATATAAATATACAACTATTGTTTAAATAAATCATCATGAAAAATGAACATTTTTTAATGAATCCATAAGAGAATTTTCTTTTATGAATAATTAATGTGATACATGTATGTACATGATATTTTGTGAGAGTGAATATTATTTCCATTTAGTACAATTTAAGGCAATATCACTGATTGGAATTGACATTACGTTATTATATTCTATTAAGAAAATGTTAAAAAATTCATCTATATAATATATTTAGGTGATTCAACCTATATTCGTTGGATCAACACACATCGAGATAGAGCTAATGGAATTATTGAACTATGTAAAACTAAATACATTAAGAAGGTATTTAATTGATAAATTATGGTATTATAAAAAAGTTTATTGTTTCTAATTTCACATTTTAAAAACATGTTCTAGAAAATGTGTCCTCATTCACAAAAGTGGGAAGACATGGAAAGAGTGAGTATAATTTTCCATAGTTCTATGACTGGATCAACCATGTATATTATGTTATGATCCATGATTGATTTCTCCCATTCCATGATAATAATATTAAAATATCATATATAAATATGATTTTATGATTTTTTTTATTGTAAATATTATCCTTTATGTATCATGGGCTTACATGGTGTATAAATCTGGTTTATAGAGAAATTAAGTAACTTGTTCTGAGTGTATTTGTAGATTCAAGTTTCCAAACAGCTTATATTGATCTCAAATTATTTCCATGTTATGTGTTTTCTATTAAATTGATGCTCTATGAGATTATAGAGTTTCGATAAGAACATTATAAATAATTATGTAGTATTGACTATGTATATTCTGAATTCTGATGATGCTATTGATGATTTGTGGAAAAACAAAATTTTCCAAGGGAGTGGTGTTTTACCATGAGGTAAATATGATATTGCTATATATTTTTATGATATTTTAGTATTAATTCTAGTAAAATTTACTATATCATGTAAAACAATAATGAATATATATTATAGATATCACCTCTTGAGGTATGTTTCCTAAATGGTTAATCATTCATTATTTATTATATCCATATAGGACAATAAAGTAAACCTTTTTACAAAAGCCTTTCTCTTATAGAATCATGTGTATCATGTCAGATATAATATAAAAAATCATTTATTAGTTGTCTCTAGATCAAGTCAGATAATGTTTGAGTTATATACCTAGAACTAATTGAATCTATATTTTCAATAAATACAATTCTAAAAAATATCTTATCAAATTAAGATTATTCTATTATGTAACATTAATGTGATTATTTCCTTAGAGTATTTTCCAGATAAAAATTTTATAGGAGTTACCCATTATAGTGATAAAGAATAGATTCCTTGAAAATATTTATTAATATTTGACTCATGGTCTACATATCATATTTTTGATGGGATATACATGATGAATGGATATTAAGATTCTGGGTAATATAAATAATTGAATCATATTATTATAATGTTCATAAATGGTGAACTTTATATATGGAGGTGATGAGGATAGTCTCACAAATTAGAATTCCATAAGTTTTTCTTTACACGGTATGTCTTATCTGTAAATATTTTTATTGGTTCTTAGATATTTTTAATTAATAAATTGTATCATGAAATATGTATAGTTATGTATAAATAAAAACCATAGTGTCATTTCTAATAGTGAGGAAACATACATTAGATGCATCATAAATGTTATCACATTATCTAAATAGCACAATAATGGAATAGTTATTTGAAGAATATATATTTGGGAATATAATTTAAATTGAAATGTTTTATTAACTCAATGGCTATGATATTTCATCAACAAGTTCATTTTATAATTTGAATGAATGATCAATCAGGAATATCTGGTGGTGACACACATAATCATCTAATGTGTTATGTTTTTTAGAAAACTAGATTGTATTGAAATATTGTTTTCATTCGAATGTTTTTAATAACTTTGAATAAATTATATTCTGAATCTTTAATATGTTTCTATAAAATAGTCATGGACTGTAGTTAATTTCATTTAATGTTACTATGAAATAGTCCTAGAGATTCTAAAAAAACTGTATCCAAATATCATTTAATTCCTTTGAATTTTATAATAAAAATAAATATAATTCTCAATAAGTGGAATATAAATTATTATTATTATTGATTGCAAAAATTCAATAATTTGTTATTAGATTTTAGAGTGTGTGGGAGAAGGCTTCCCTATTGTATATAATAATAAATGTAATAAATTAATATATACTAATTCACTGTTATATTAAATAGATTAATAAATATACCTATATTATTGTGTGAATACTAAAATAAATCTACACTCATGATCTTAGTGAAAATATTATTTACTTATTCCTTAAGAAATCATTTCCATTTGATTGAATAGTTAATTATTCATATTTTTTAATAAATTCATAGGAGGATTTAAGTGTCCTTTTAAAGTCCCAATAGAAATTTCATATTTCATTATTATTTTTTATATAAATATTATGATTTTTATTTAATAAATAAGATATAAACTAGCTCTTGTCATTTGATATATTGTTGTTGTTGTTTTTGTTATTATTTGACATGGGGAATCACGTTGAATAAATATTTGTTATTTTGAAATTTGTGCATAATAAATTATTAATCTTTTGTATCAATTACAACATATATTGTATTTCAATATAGAGAAAATGTTTGTTTATAGTAGAATAAATGTTCTTTATTATCTCAAAACCTAGGGAACAAATCCTCTACCCTCCCTCTCATGAAGAAAGAGATAATTATAGAATTATTTATTATATTAAATAATTAATTACATAATGATAATATCTCATTCATGCTAGTACTTGGAGGGATACCATCATGATGCAAAAATTCATGGAGAATGTATGGATACACATTGAGGAATCTACAGTTAGAATCCACAATATAATGAGGACATGTATAGTGTATGACCTGGATTTTTTTTAACATATGGATCCTTTAAATTATAATTTATGCCATTAATTTCTCATATATAATGGTTCTTAAAGGTTTTCAAAATGTTTAAAGATATTCCATATCTTGTTCAAATACTAGAGTTTAATTTTTTTTTTTGGAGAAACAAGTGATGCACATGGTAAGCACTGTCTATTCCCCTAAACTATGAAGTTACTAGAGGAGGGTAAATAGTTATTCAAACAATGAACCCTAGGACACATGTTCCTGTGATTTTTTGTATATGGGTTACAGTGTTCATACAAACAGTATATACACTTTTTGTTAAACTGTTCACCTAGTCACTCAATGCAAGGTTTCTTTTGAATTGAGGGAACAGACATGATCTACATGGTTTTTCAGTCATGCACCTAGAGTTAATATGGGTCATCAACCAATGCTAGTGAGTGAACAGAGTTGAATGATGGTTTGGAAAAATGTACGGCCAAACTTTGTGCTTTTTAAAAGTGGGGGAATGTATGGTTTTACCCCTTATTCTATTTAAAATAAATTTCCCCCTTTTCATACCCAAATGTCATAGAATTTTCTTCCTCACATTAATGATAATCATTTCCACAAATCTATGAATTCATAAACCTCTTCTATCGAGTGTCCACTTCTATTTCCATTTTCATGTTGGTTTTCAATAAGTATTAATATATTTATCTAAATTCTTTCATTAGAGATAAAGTTAGTTGTCAATAATGGATGAGGATTCTACCACCCATATATAGTAGGTGTTATATACCTTTTACCTCAATGTATTTTGGTTTATATCCAATAACATACTGCTTCACACTGGACCATCAATGAGTTTATTCTAAAAAAATAATACATTGATTTAAAAATTTTACAACATGATTTGGTAAATAATTTCTCTATTTTTCATGGTTGGAGGACACCAACCAAAACCCAAACCAACCCTTGTGGTGGTCTCATTAAAATTTGAAGTATTATGATATCTTTTTAGAGAGAAATGATTCCAATAAACAAGTGGAAAATGATTTTGAATTAAAAAGGAATGATAAAGGTTAAATAACTCTTATGGAACCTTTTCAAATGTAAATGAATGGGATAGTGAAATATATTGATTATAAATTATGAAATGAAATGGATGATCTCTAGGATAATGATTTTAAATGTAAATGGATGTTAAGGGGAATTGGAACTAAAATGTACTCTCTTTTTTATCACATAAAATAGAATTTTATAATGAGATTAATTTGTTTAATTAAAATGTTAAAGGGTACATATGATAACATGTCCATGTGATCCATTATATAAAACATGTATGATTAATATTTTGGTTTGTCATCGATATCACATTATGGAACTAACAATTCCATTACATTGGATTCCATGGATTATTACCTAAGATCTGGAATTCTAGTTCGAACATGGGTTTACTCCATGGGCTCCCCCCAAGTCTATACCAAGTTTTATTCAGAGGATATCTATAGAATCAAAGAAGAATACTATTCCATGGGGCCTGGGTTTATATCCCTTATGGGTATTCCTATATCATGTTCTCAATGGATGAGCTTCATGGACTATAAATGGATGCCTTTTTTGGTGACCTTGGGTCATGTCCCTCATAGGTCTAATAATTGGTATATTTGAAAATTTCTAAAACTAATGGTATAATCTATTATATAGTTACACATAATTATATAGTTATTTTTTTCAATGTATGTACTTATATAATTGGGTTGTATCGCTTATTCCTTTGTAGCTTTATTCAAATTGTACAAGATTAATATTACAGCTTATATGTACAATCATGAATTATTATAGGAACCATTGGTGGTATCCTACTAAATATATCTGACACCCTTTTCTAGTGACCAATTGATACTAGACAGAATTTATGGTTTCATGTGGTGATAAAGGGAAGGTTCCATCATTATATTCCTAATAACATCTGGTCGATGATGAATTATGGAAGTATAGAACTGATATTATTCTTGTGATTCTAGTGGAGATATATTTTTTATTTTATTTGGAATGTTCATGAAACACCTTGACCTAAAATCCACTTAAAATCAATTTTCTGGTTCATTTGATCATTGGGACTTCGTCATGACTCCACATACACCAAAGGTTTTCTTCTGGAAGTGGGGGGTCTAAGTGGTGATTAGGGGGAGACTATACCCACTAGTGGTGATAATAATAATTGTCCATACAAATTTATAAGTGAAAGGAGGTCATAAATCAAATTAATATATATTATAAACATTGTAGAAGCATAAATAAACAATAACAGATTAATTATTAAACAATCTAAAAGGAATATCACTTCCAAATGAAAAAATCCCTAACATGTCATAAAAATAAGCATGGTCAGTCATTGATTTCTATCCATACATACATATATAAATCATGTTGAATAAAACTCCTACTGATGAAGATTAACAACCATTGTCCACTTCGATCAATCGCATTGTAGGCATTACCACACGATCACTATAGTCAAACTACTGATCTTTTCCCCTTACCTAATAACATAGATATAAATTCAAACATAAATCCATAGGTTCCCATATAGGGTGAGAGATTAATCATAGTATGACACCAATAATGGGTTTCTATCTGATGTCTACAATTATCTACATTTATTCTAAATATAAAATAAATATCTAAAGAGATCATATTAAATATTTTTCTAGGTCCCCATGTGCTCATCACCCACAATTGGGCTTTCTACTAACATTAATTTTTTTCAATATAAGTATAAACATGTCCCTATATTATATATATAAGATAAAACACATGAATTCATATATATAATTATTGTGGCAAGGATCCATGAATTATATTCCAAGGTATAACCAAATGAATAGAAACCATATGAACCCTCGGGTTCCACATAAAATATATAACCCTGTGCCTCAGACGATCAAACATGTACTCGGTGTCCCAAATACATTCCCAATCAGGTCCATAGGGTTAGATTTTGTGTCCTAGATCCAACTGTTTGTACATTTATTACATGACTATTTAATTTATTTAAATATTAAACATCTTATTACATATTGTTCAATGTTCTGAACAACTATAATGTAATAATGTCCTAGAGTATTTTATGTATTAATATGGTTATAGGAGTTACCATATATGATGAGAACCTTGAAGTCTATGAGGATATTCTGAAATATAGTTCGGTGGTTGAATAACATAATATGATGGAACAGATAGTACATAGACCATCATTTATGAGTACTTTTAATAAGATGAGACTTCTTCTCACGAAGTTCGAACCTGGTAATCTTGAATATGGGTGATTATGGGAACATACTTTCCAGTGATAATTCTACATGTTCTTTTGTAATCAGATATTACTATATGATAGCATGTGTACTGGTCTTTAGACATTATGATTATCATTAATATGTTTCATGACTCATCCACTTAAGTTTTGTGATGAAAAAAATAACGCCACATGTTGGTGGGAAATGTTGTATGGTAGGTGCAACATGAATGACATGTTATTCATGGATAAGTCGAGGAAGTATTTGTCTCTTCCATTTATAGAATTTGATATCTTGTGAATTTGATTGAAATAGAACCATCTCCCTAAATTCCATTTCCTTAGTGTATCGATGAGTTTATTTCAGGTAGAATGAGAAATATGTTTCAAGAAAATAGTTTGATGAAACTATCATGAAACCAGATTGATGAGATATTGAGACCAATGGATTCTATACACAGTGAGTGTTCATATGTGGATGTCATCATTAAAACTTTATGTTCTTTCTCTTTTTTTTCTTAACTAGTTTATAGATAGTAATATTATACTTTAGGCAAGACCAGTTAATAGAAATCAGAATGAATCCTAGAGGGTGACAGACTAAGTGTTTTTGGTGGTCTCAATTAAATACTATTTGAATTTAATTAATGGAATAAATATTATACTCAAGATCGAGGAATAATTTTAATTCATGTTAAATTGATCGTATAAATTAAATAAATATTTATTCATCAGATTGTTAATTAAATATATTTATTTATTTTATTTAAAATTTAATAAATATTTATTTTCAATTTTATAAATAAAAACATTTATTTACGATAATAAAATTTTTTAATAAGGTGTTCGATACATGTAAGAGGAGCTATAATGGTCCAAGACAAGGTTCGTTGATAAATAAATTATTTACAAGTTGTTAAAGAATGTTTATCCAGTTGGCACAAGAAATAATAATAATAATGTTATCATTTTGTGGAATTAGATTTAATTTCCGGTTCTATTTTCCGTAAGTTGATGCACCACAAATAATGGTGCTATTATTTTTATTATGTGGCATGGGGTTTCTCAAATAATTATAATCCCATTTAATTATTGTTTCACAATTAAATATTATAACTGAAACCCCATGTTGATTAATAGGTAGGTACGTCTATTATTCCAAAACCCAGTGAATTGAGAATTGTTAAGCCAAACATTTTCTATCTCAAATTCTCTTATCTATCCCTCCCAAGAATGAGATAATTTCTTCAAGGCTGAATAATGATTGATCAAGAATGATCAATGAAAGATAGTTGTTCTATCAAGCTAGCATTAGAAGAATAACTGCCATTGACCGGATAGTATTTGAGAACGTGTGTAACACCACTGGAGGGATTCTACTTTTGATCCCCCCAAGAGTAATGAAGTCAATCTAGAAGGGTAATTTTGGATGATCAATGATCATCAATGAAGAAAGTACCAATGAACCAGGTATTTAATTTCTTTAGAAATTATTAAATTAATTATAAACATGACATGAAAGATCCTCTTTCTATTATCTGGAGTTATTCTTATCTTTGTATAAATATTTGATTTCAATCTATGGATACTGGAATTCCTCGTTGTATTGATCCCGAATTGTTCATTGATTATGGAAAAAAAACTTTGGGCCCTTATAACTGCCATGCTTCCACTACTTATGAAATCAAAAAATGGTATCAGTTTAGGTAACATAATCATTAATAATATTTAAATAATTTGCTGATGAATTATTCTTTAATAATTTATTTTGGCAATTCATTTTTAATCATTATTGTAATTTTAATTTACATATTTTTTTCTTCTTCTTTTTGTTTCTTGAAGATCTAACAGACACGGATAATATTTTGATTAAAATTAAATCAGGGATCTCATTAGGTGGCCCTGATGATTCTGTCTAGATAACATGACATTACAAACCATATATTCAGAGTTATATACATTGTAATATTCCATAAAAACCATACAATCCAGATTACACACTGTGTAGTTGTGTTCAGTGCATCGAGATTAATTCCGTAATTACTCAAGCTGTGTGCATTAATGATATGTGGTGTTTTTAATTCTAACACCACGTGTTGACCAAGAGAGACTGGCACAAGGTCATCCAGATTACACATTGTGTGGCCCACTGGATAGGGTGTGTAGTCCCTTTAGGTCAAGGGCCAAACCATATATCTCATGCTTGTCTATGCCAACTGGTAACCATGTATCTCGGAGACAACACGGTGTGTGGGCCACTGAACACGCCGTGTACTATAAGATTTCTGAAGTACACCTCACATGCTGAGCCTATAGGAATGTAATTTAGATAAGACGGTTAAGGAAGTACATGCCATGTAGATGGAACAACACATCATGTACTTTATAAATTACAGAGAATTAAAACTTTAATGTTTGTGGAATGTTCAAAATTATGTATCATGTAGATTTGAATGGGAGTTCACCGTGTTACCTTCAAGATTATAGATGACAATCTTAGGGAAATTAAGAAAAGTATAAATATATAGGTATTGATTAATTAATGAAAACAATTAATTGATTCAAGTTAAATTTATCTTAATATTAACTATTGAAGAATTGAATCATAGTTTTATTAAATGCGTAATTATTTGCATGTATGTGGATGATCATGAGCTTTACCATACCTTTTTATGTGATTGGATTCCTTTTAGTTTATGTTTTATTAAATATTCTGTATTCATTCCATCTCTCCTCATTAATATTTATAGATTTTTTGCCCATGGTGTCTTTTATGAAAACCCCATTTTTACCCCTCACCTGTGTGTGAGTTAAAAATCATATGTAATGGATGGATTTCCTAATCTTGTGGATGAATTTCAAGTAACGATCAGAGGTGAAACCAATCTAAAGATATAAAAATTTGGACAGGTGGAAGGATATAGACATGAACCATAAATGGTTCAAGGTGTTTCTACCCTATGTTAGAGGTTATTTTATTAACCTCTAGATAAACTAACAGATCATGATCATTCCCTTTACATTGTTTTATTTCTTTTAGTTGCATGGTGTATCATTATGGATGTGTGATCACAATCAAATAATTAATGAATTAAACAAGCATGCAAGATGGAACTAAAATAAACAATTCTTATGAATAAATATTATCAACACGTGGTTAATCACTTAAGTAAATTATAATTAATATTAACAATAATATAATAAATATAATAAGAAATTTATGCATAAGACATAAAAAACCCTCAATAAAATATTAAGTCGGATTAATCCTTCTATTACATTATTAATGTAATGACTCAATAAAACTATATGTTTAACCAACCCTTATTGGGACCTTTACATTTATAAAGCAATCCCTTATGAATGTTTCAGGTTGACTAATCCATATTACATCAACAGGAGTAGGTCTTGCTAGAATTGGTGTTATATTGAAAGAAAGTGTAGAGGAAATCCAAGTTAGGATTTCATGATTGGGGAGTCCACTCAATGGATCAGGGAACTGAATGCCCATACTTGGAGAAGACCTTACTACCTATGTACCTTAAAACCACTTAACCAACCCTAGTTGGGGTTATGCGAAGGGGAATATTGATCATTTCCATTTAAGTGTTCAAGCAACTAGAAATTCCGAGTTCCATGGTGAGGGTCATGGGGACTTGATAAAATAGTGGGAGACTTAATAAAATAAATTTATTATTTCTCATAAAATGTGATCAAGAAAGTACTAATTATATTCTATTTTAATTGTAGAATAAAAATGGAAAACTTGTCAAACATAGTATCCACATTATATGTAGTGGATAAAGTCAACATCCTCACCGGTAGTAACATCAAAGAATGGTTAAGATTCCTTTGGATCATTATACACCATCAATGGAAATCTTACATGTTGTAGTCCTCATTACCTGATCTGTATACCCAAGATGTGAATGATGAAGGGTTCTTGGTCTATAAGAAACATACGAATGATGTGTTCAATGTTCAATGTTTTATGTTACCATAAATGTTTAGTGAACTCATGAAGTCTAATGAAAACATGGATTCCTATATAATTATAGAGAACTGATATGGTCTTCACTAGGGGATAGAAAGATATGAATGGTTTGAGATCTCCAAGGCACTCTTTTAAAGTAATCTTCGAGAAGGTTCCCCAGGTGGGCCTCATGTTGTCAAGCTCAAAAGCTACATTGAGTGTCTAGAGGTTATAGGGTATAAACTCTCCAAGGTACTGGGTACCAATATCATTCTCACATAACTCCCTCAGATATTATCAATTTTTTTGAACTTCATTATGAACAACATTGAGAAGTCTCTTTGATATCATCTTATCCTCCTTCACCAAGTGGACAAAGACAGGAGGCACCAAATTCCTTTTGTCTTTATGGTGGATAAGAGGAAAGGGAAGCTGAAGAGAGTTATGTTCAAAGATTATTCAGACCCTTAAAATATAATTAAGATCAAGGGGGAAAAGGTAACATGAATCTGTTTGTTTCACATGTGGTAAGATGGTCCACTGGAATAAAAACTACACCCATCTAGAGAAGCTAGGGGAAGCTTCAGGTGTGTTTTTTATTGAATAAAATTTATATATTTATAAAAATTGAGTATTATATAAAACATCTGCTTCTCATAGATGTATCAAAATATAGGAACTAATTATATTCAATAAAATTGATAGAAGGGAGGTAGATATACAAGCATCCAATAGAGCTAGACATGTTGTTGTTGTTGTCGGGGACTACCACCTCATAATATCGACTGGGATGATCACAGAATTAAAAGTTTGTTATTATGGTTCATTTATAACCAAAACAAATTCTATATCCAGACTATATCTAGATGGATTTATTTTCTAGTATATAAATTAATGTTTCTTCTTTTATAAAGATAGCATTTGTTTTGGTAAGGTACATGTATATAACGGTCTTTACGAGTTGGATTACACAAACCAAGTAATGACAATCAATAAAAAAACTACATCACATGACTCATACCACACCCAAAATTTGCATCACTAGTTTGGTCATATAAATGAGAGATACTTGAAAAAGTTATATCAATATGGATATTTAGATTCTGAAAAACTAAAACCACTTTGTGTTTGTCACCAATGTTTAGAAGAAAAAATGACCAAAGCCCCATTTAATGGGAAAGGCAGAAGAGATAACTAGATTATTGAATTGGTTAATAAAAATGTGTGTGGACCATTTCTAGTTAAAGCAAGGGGGAACTCATACTTCATATCTTTTACTAATGACTTTAGTAGATATTGATATATCTACTTAATGAGGTATAATTCAGATTCTTTTCATAATTTTAAGGAATATGAAAAATAATTTGAGAACCAACATGTTAAGAAGATTAAGAAACTCCACTAAGACTAATGTATGGAATATTTTAATCAAGAATTCATTGATTACTAATGGGATTTTGGGATCCTATACAAACTACCTTCTCCTTACACACCCCTATGGAATGGTCTAAGCAAAAGGAGAAAAATCACCTTATTGGACATGGTGAGATCAATGATGAGTCATTCAAGTCTTATATTATCCTTTTGGGAACATGTGTTAAAAACACCATCACACATAATAAATGAAGTAGCAACTTAATCAATAAATGGTATTCAAAATAAGATCTGGAGTAGAAGAAAATCTATGTTATCGAATTTGCATGTGTGTGGAAGTGAAGTATTTGTTAAGTCCTCTTTAGGTAACAAACTCTCACCCCAAGGCACAAGGTGTACCAATGTAGGATACCCTAAGGAAACAAGGGGATATTATCTATACGACCCCTCAAATAAAAAGTGTATTTTGTCCATACACACCATATTCCATAAGAGTGAGAACATCTCTAAAAGGGATTGTGGGATAGAGATATAATACAATGAAGTTGTGGATAATGGTGCACAATAGTTGGTACATGAGAAGATTCTAGAAATCCTATTAGAAGAAAGATTTTTTCCAGAGACACAAGTATTGTGTATGAGTACAACAGATGTTACAGAACCATAACGATATGGTTTTCTAGTTACCTAGAATAGTGACTCGTTATTAGTTGATAATAGGTAACCTCTAACCTACATGAATTTAGTAAGTGTAAAAGAATTATCTAAGGGGAAACAAGCCATGAATTTTTAAATGGATTCCATACACAAAAACCACATCTGGATTTTGGTATATCCTATAGTATATGTAAATCCTATTGGTTTAAAAATTTTATTCAAGAAGAAAATGGTCATGGAAGGAAAATTCAGTACCTATATGGAAATATTGGTTTCAAATGGGTTTAAATAGTGTCAATTCATTGAATATGACAACACCATTACACTAGTTTCAATTCTGAAATCTATCACAATTCTATTTTCCATTGTTGCTTACCATGACTATGCTATTTGAAAAGTGGATGCCAAAATATCCTTCCTTAACAGGAACATTTAGGAAGATTTCTATATAACACAACCTCAATGGTTTGTAACTCCAAAGGATTCCAATAATATATGAAAGTTGAAACAAATACATTTTTGTATTAAATCAAGCATACAGGTCATGGAAAATTCATTTTAATGAAGCCACAATGGAATTTGGTTTTATAAAGAAAAATGTAATCCTTGTGACTACAAACAGTTTAGTGGGGGTGAAATCATTTTTCTAATAGTGTATTTTGATGACATATTTCTTATTGGAAATGAAATACCAATCTTACGGTCTGTTAAGGCATTTTTGAATAATTGTTTCTCTGTGAAGAACTTTGGTGAGGTAGCTTATATTAATGAGATCAAGATCTATCATGATAAATCCAAGAGGTCGTTGGGACTATCTCAAAGTACATACATTGATAAGGTACTGATGATATTTGGTATAAAACTATCCAAGAGGGGATTGTTTCTAGCATCACATGGCTTTCATCTTTCTAGGAAAAGGATTCCTCAGATGCATGAGAAAATAAAAAGAATGGAAAGTATTCCAAATTCTTTATCTATTGGGTTAGTCATGTATTTTTTCTATATACTAGTCCAGCTTCCACCTTCGCATTGAGTGTGGTATAAATATGTTAAGATGATCTAGGTGACCACCATTGGATGGTAGTAAAAACTATTCTTAAGTATCTAAGGCATAGTATGGATATGTTCTTAGTTTATGGGGGAGATGGGGAACTAGTCCTCAGATCATATGAAGATTTTTTTTCAAAATGATAAACATGACATGAAGTTGCAAATAGGATACTTCTTCACTTTTAATGGAGGTACTATGAGTTGGAAGAGCTCAATGCATGGTGTGGTTGCAGATTCTATAGTAGATTTCGAGTATATCATAGAATCTAATGTATATAAATATAAGGTTTAGATGTGAAGATACATCCATGATCTGGATGTGGTACCTAGTAGTAAATATCACATCACACATTATTGTGATAAAACTACAACGGTGGAACTTATAAAATAGAAAAGGTCACATCAGCAGATGAAGAACTTACTACGAATGTATAATATTGTGAGGGATTTTTCTCAAAGAGTTGAAGTGGTAGTGAGCTGAATTTACATGGAGGAAAATGTGGAATACCCCTTTAATAATGCCTTAACTCAGCAAAAACATGATCATATTGGGAGGTCAGGAGAATAGAAAGTCGTTGGTAGTTGGCTCTAGTCCAAGTGGAAGTTTTTGAAGTTGGTGTCCTTAAACAATATTTTTGTACATTGATTACCAGAATATTTAATTTACTTAAATAATAAACATATTATAATATATATATTCATTATTTTGCAAGACTATAATGTAATAATTCCCTTTGGTATTTGTCACATTAAAAATGTTATAGTGGTTCCCTACTATGATGAGAACCTTTAAGTTATATATAAATATTCTTAAATATATTTTGGTGGTTGGATGACATAATATGATGGGACACATAATATATAGACCATCAGGTGTAAGTAATCATAATAATATGAGACTTCTTCTCATGATGTTCAAATGTGGTAATCTATAGGATAAGAGATTATGATAATAGAACTACCAGTAGTAATTCTTCATGTTTTGGTGTCATCAAATATTCCTATTTATGAGTTTGTTAATGGTCATTAAAATTTAGTACTATCATTAATACATGTCATTAAATCCACACTTAGATTTACTGATGAAAACTATCATTCCATATGTTATCGGGATGTAGGTTATGTTGGGTGCATCACGAATGACATGTTAATAATGGATATCTTCAGGAAGGATTTTTCCCTTACATTTATGGAAGTTGATATGTAGGCCCTTTTATTGAAATAAAACTATCACCCTAAATTCCATGTACATGGTTTATCAAAGAGTTTATTTCATGTAGTAAATGAAAGCTGTATCAAGAAAACAAGTTGATGAAACTATCATAAAACCAGCATGATAAGATATTGAGATAAAGGGATTGTATTACATAGTAATCATACGTATGTGGATGTTTTCATTATGCTTTTAAGTTATTTATCATGGGTGCCTTGACTCATTATTATACTATAATCTAAGACTTTAAGCAAACCCTCTTAATTCCAGTGAGAAAAAATCCTAGAGAGTTACACATTGATTGTTTATGATTGTCTCGATTAAATTCTATTTGAATTTAATTAATGTAATATATATTATTCTAAAGACTGAGGAATAATTTTATTCAAGCTAGAATGATCACATAAATTAAATAAATATTTATTCTCTAGATTATGAATAAAAGAATTATTTTTTTTATTCAACATTTCATTAATATTTATTTTCTATTTTATAAATAAAAACCTTTATTTAAGAGAATAAAATAATTTATTTGGGTGTTCAATAAATGGAATATGATTTTGAATGGACTAAGACCATTTCTATTGAAATTTTTATTATTTACAAGTTTGTAAATAATTTTTATCCATTTGGAGCAATAAATAATAATAATAATACTATTATATTTATGTCACATGAAATTTCATTTATGGATCCATTTTTTGGAATCTGGAACTATAAAAATAATGGTGTTGTTATTGTTATTATGTGGAATTAGTTTTATCTAATAGTTAAAATCTCATTTCATTGTTGTTTTGCAATTAAATATTGAAACTAAAACTCCTTGTCAATTAATAGGTAGATACGTCTATTATTCCAAACCTCAGTGATTTGATAATTTTTGTACCAAATTTTTTCTACCTTGACTCATCTCATCTCTCCCTCTCAATACTAAAATAAATTCTTCAAGGCTGAAGAATGATCAATCAAGGACAATTTACGCAAGACACTCGTTTAGCTGCGCTAGCACCTGAAGAACGAGTGGTGTTTATTAGAGACCATTGGAGTCCATATGGATATCTGCTAGAGGGATTATACATTAGATTCTCATAAGAGAAATAAAGGAAATCTAGAAGGGTCGTTTCACATTATCAACAATCGTCAATGAAGAAAGCACCAAAGACCCAAGTATTTAATTTCGTCCAGAAAATATTAAATTAAATATAGACATGATGTTTTGTATCTTCGTTCTCAGTTATGGAACTATTGTTTCATTGTCTAAATATTTGATTTAAATCAATGAATACTAGAATTAATCATCATATTGATCCCAGATTGGTGATCGATTATGTAAAAAGAAAATTTGGACCCTCCAACTGCCACACTTCCACTAGGTCTAGATCCTACACCTAGCTCCTCAGACCTTAGTTTGGAAAAACACTATTGGATCGAAGCTCGATGTCTTGAGGAATAGAAATTTATGTCCACCAAAAAATTAACATCATTAACTCTATGACTGACTTCCCATAGCATGACAATATCCTTCATCCCAATATCCTATTAAAACTACCTCAAGGTCACATCAAGCATCACCCCCATCTAATGGTCCCAACACCATCAATTGATGGTCCATCACTATCCTTGTGGAATTCTATGGTGATCACCCCATCATAATCTGATGGAAAATTCCTTCCCCAATGCTACATAATTTATGTTTGTTCTTCTCCCGCAACAAGAGGTTATTACCACATCGACTGACTCATATCATTGTGTACACAACCCAAATGATTCATCTTCCATTAAATGGTTACTGGAAATCATCCAGCATGCTATAACATGTCATCCATAACCTCTTTCCCTTCCGACCACGTCACTTAATCAAAATGGTCTACACCACCTCATATCTTAAAAGTAAATCCATCTATATAATGATCTTGTCACATCAATATGTTGATCATCATCACCCAATATGTCATTGGCCTTTCCCATTGTGATGATCCACGTCACCTTAGTATAGGTGATCAACATCAAATCAATCCACTAGCCAATCTGATCATGATACAATCGAACTCAAATGAGAAATATATGTACAATTCAATTTTATTAATTTTTTAAAGTACACTTGGCATGACATACATAGATTAGTTCAAGACCCTTACCCATCAAAAAAATTTGAAGTGTAGCAGAACAATGGTCATGGGTCCATCATACCATCAATTTGATATATTAAAATAATATAATTTAATTAATTAGGGACTCACTCAGTCGAACCACATGGTGTATATATAACACACCAATAAAAAATGAAAAATAAAGGAGAAATATAGAAACCACCTAACTTGTAAAAGTAGGATCTCACTCATTTAATATTAGATTCTAACTCAATAAAAATTCGAATAAAGTTGAATTTCCAATGAATGTTGTGAAAATAAGGAAATCAAGATCATCTAAATTTGGAACTCCATATAGTGAGATAACATAATAAGAGAATAAAGTGGGGTCAAGTGATTACCATTACACTTACAATGATACTGACTGATCTCATATTGGATATCATATATAGACACACTAAAAGAACCTAATATAGGGGGAGAGCTGCACTATGAGACCGGTCGATGCTCCAGCCTCTCTGTGTGGAGGAAATGAAATAAGGGAGGTTAATCCCCTTATTCAACATAAAAAATAATTTCCTCTAATATACAAATAATTTAAATTGAACATGTCTTGTATTGAGTTCATGATGAGTAATCTAGTCACACATTGTGAATTCCATGGGTTGACCCTCGAGTCTTCACACCCTACCGAAATTTTCCTAAACAAAAAAACATTGTATATGTTTTACATGACATATACTTATGGATTGAGGTGTTTCCAATAGAATAGGCCCTCCAAACTTTATCCAGTGATTACTCAAACACATGGGACTTACACCAAACCATACAACACACCCAAAAACATGGCTGTAAGTTAGATAAAATCATATAATGGGGTTTAAAAGCATAGAATTTCATGTTTCCCTAGCTACCAAACCCAAATGATAAAAATTACTCAGAAAATGAACCACTAATAATCCTAGTATGTTACAATTTTTTCACCTTAACATATATTTTCACAACCTATCAATATTATCCCATAGATTGTACTGTACACACCCATCTCATTTACATCATCCTAATGTAACTCGATTATCAATCACAAGTCATCACCCCTCATGGTGGTCCCCACCTTAATTATTACCTACCCATAAACTTCCTTACCCAAAAAACATTCATAGATAGTACACCAACCCTCGCTATACCTAAATGTTCACCCCTTATGCATCATCATTCACGCACATCATCATGTGGTCAGGTCATTCTCATGTCATATCGAACACCCATAAAGTCACACATCTCATCAGATTCCAGGAAGTACATATTCCTTCACAACTAATATATAATTAAATTCCTAAAATCCTATATATCCATTGATTCCCATAATAGTCTAAAATAATATATACATATTCATTCCCATCATAGTCTTGATTCCTATGCACATTTGAAAAAACATTTATTGCATTGATGCCCAAATGCCTACGCACCTTATATAAAATCCACATCACATTGATGCACATAACTAATCTAGGAGCCAATTCACATCATATATATATATCATGTATCATAACCAATAACAATCAACTAATCATCACATGTTTAATACAAAACATCACATTTTCACCTCATACACCAAAAACATTCCAAATTCTTAGTAAAATAAAAAATAGTAATCCTCGTAATCACAACATACCAATAACTATCATAGTCTCCTTATACTATTCTACATGAAATCTCAACTATGTGTACTTATCCTGAAGCCTAACTTCATAATGCATGGCCTCCTAGAGTATTCTCACCACCTACTGGCTACTGAACCAACTCCTAGGTCCCACTATATCTTCCATGACCTCCGCGTATAACATAATCCTGGATGCAAGTTCCCAGTACCAATCAGAGCCCAGCCTCACATCCCTATGTATTCCCCTATCCCTAACTCATAGATATTCAGGAAGGCTTCATGAAAAACCTCTAAAAATATCCCATATGGGCCTAATAATCAAACTCCATGATAACCCATTAAAACTGGGTCTAATCATGTCCCACATTCCCATACTAGAAGATTAATGCTAAAGACCCACTCCATAGTGGTATGTATGAATCTCTAGCTCGACTATCCTACCAAGACTCCTCATAACCCTAGTTCTAACTAATTGAAGCATGTCATTCAACCCTCATGACGTTATCTCCCAACTCAAATAAGAGTTTTCTTTCAATATTATATCATTATTAGGGTGTAATTGAATAACTATGAGAAATATATTGAGCTGATGATGTTGACATACACCATGATGGCATTTCACAATCCATACTCAAGATGCCACGCCCTAGAAATGTCATCTCCCACCATAATAGGTGAAAAAATGTATAGGTCTTTGAATTTCATTGTATAGTACATGATAGTAGAGTTATGCTACTAGGTTTTCATGAACTACCATCCTTTATCCATGATTAATATCTTTGGAATAAAGTGCTTGAAGACCCTTTCCTAAAAATAATTCCAATATAGTCCCATGTGTTTACTCTCCTAAACCTATATATACCACCAAAACATTTCTTGCCCTCTATGAATGTACGTCGCTAAATTCTCCCTCTAGCTTGGAGTTGTATTATGATGAATTAAGATGATATAGTTTAACTTTATATAGTTCGATTCCGCTTTTGGTCCACCCTAAACCAAAAATCGTAGTGGGTACTGAGCCAAGAACTCTCATGTCATGTATTAAATAGATGGGTTAGCTCCCTAAGCTCCTCGACCAATACCCTATATAACTCAAACTAAAATATTCATGAGATGATTGTAAAACCATTACCCAAAGTCTAGTATCTGAAGCTATACCACCTTTATTAGACATTATACTTATGGCTCTAGAATCATACCAATCCTCCATGGCCTCATCCAGGCCATTAGTGATATCATCCAATTCATGCTCATGTAAAAATATATCACTGCCCTCTAAAAGCTTCACTAGGAGAATTCTGGGTGGCATCTCACTGAATACCTACTGGAATGGTCCAAAAACCATAATAATATGTATAAAAATAATTTTCATATGGAAGGATATAATTTGAAACACATCTCACCACACATACACTCCCCTATCACACCCAATCACAAGACATCTGGCCTCATGGTCCCTTACACACCCATAACAGTGTCAAGTATAAAGTATAATCTAGCCCATTGGCCCCTATACTACCCATATTGGATTAAAAAATCACATATAAACTGGCCTCATGGACCATTTCCTATCGTATCAAGTTAATAAATCACATAGAAAGTATATCAATCTACGGTAGGTGAGTTTAATTCCACCAAATACACTATACAAGAAACCCCAATTTAGCTTCATTTTTTACACATTAAACAAATAACCCCATATCATCATCCCTACTTACCCTTATTAGGTTATGTACCATATATAACATGTATATATAATCATATACATATCTCATTGGAACCACATTCCAAAGGAGGCTAAATATTATTCCACCAAAATATGGTAATCTAAAAAACACTATTTAGATTCATTGTTTAAAGTTTAAATGGGACAACCCTACATTAAAAAATCCATGTTACCAATGAAAATAATAATAAAACCCAAAATATGATACTAAGTTCATGTTATGATGTGTAATCAAACATTCCATTCCCAATCAAGCTAAGGGATAAGTTATGTAAAAGAAACCTTAACACCCAAGTGTGACACTCAAGTTTAAAATAAAATCTATTATCAAAAACACTAAGTTGAACATAAATTTCCCCAAGCAAGGAAAAATGGTTTGTCCCATGTACATATGAATCCAAGAACCCAAACATAAGATCTATACCTAGTTCTGACAACATCCTTGTCTCTGGTCTACAATAACACAAATAGAAAAAAGAAAATAAATATTTAATACCATTTTTAACCCTCTGAATACAGTTACCATTTAATACATTGGTCTTATGATTCTATAAATAAACACACAAAACAAACCTATATGATACCAATTTTAGTGAACCATACTAGAAGATACTTTAAATTGGTTATCAGGGATGGATTTCCACTAGGACATAGAAGAACCTCCTCCCCATGTACCAAAGACTGCAACTAGCAGCGAAGGTCTAAATGGCGATAGTTGGTGATACTCTTACATTTTTTAGTGATAATAATAATGGTCCATAAAAATATATAATCTGAGAAAAAACATAAATAAATTTAAGAAACACATAAAAAATAGCTAAATAATATATACATTTTCATATAACAATAAATAAAAAACAAAAACACATACGATATATCAATGAAACATTTCCTAATAGGGAATAAAAACAATAAACATTAAGGTTTGGCTATGGATTACCATAAGTAGATACATATATACAGAATTATGAATAAAAAATAAATCTCCTTCTATTGGATAGGAACTACCATGGTCCACGGACATCCATTCAATGCTATGTTCTATAACAAGACCAGGAATGTCCTGCTTCTGATTCTTATCCTTTACCCGATCTTAGAGTAATTAAGTATACATGCATCCCAAGGGGAATATGGGGGTTTAAAAATAATCTAAGTATTCCACCACCAACATGTGTCTATATGATATCCTTAATTATGCAGGTGTGTGATAAATATTCATAAAATAGAAAAGCGACCACATTTAATATTTTACCAGCTCCATCTATGCTCAACAACCACATGTGAGTTGTATACCAGCATCATCCATCACTGATATATTTCTGAACACATACCCCCAATTATATATGTGGAATAAACTTAATATATACATATTTTTAATTTTTTTAGAGGGGATCCATGGATTAAAGACCAAGGAATACCCTGATGAATAGAAACAATGTTCAACACTCAAGTTCCACCTAAAATATATAACATGTCGCCTTATTTAATAAAACATGTACCCAACATCAAGATATCATTACAAATCAAGACCATGGTCCCTCTTACCTGAGCTTATATAAACACTTTCGGCTCAATGTTTGACTTCCTTATGCACAATGATGTATATCTGATAATAAATAAGCAACTTTGACCCAATGGATAAAATGGTGATGCATAGTAATCATTGTATCCCTGATATCCTAGCCTAATGGCCTGATTAATCATAGTGAGCCACATCCCTGAATTTATGGTTTCAAAACCATCAACTGATGGTCCATCACCAAACACATGTCTTTCAAAGGTGATCACCGCTATAATAATTTGATGGAAACATCATCCCTAATGTTCTATATTTTATTAGGACCTCCACCCAAAATGAGTGGTCAACACCACCTTGACTGATTTGTATCTATGGTAACACTATAAAAATGATGCATTATAAAAATAAGGTGTGTGGAAATAAAAAAATGTTCTATATCATCCTTAATATCATTATTCAATAAACATATCACTAAATCATGATGGTCAAAACCACCTCATGTCTTGAGATCTAATCCCTCAACTGGAAGACCTCACCACCTCAATCTGGTGATCATCATCACCTCATATGTCATGACCCAGTAAAAACCTGATAAACAATGTCACCATAATATAGGTGATCAAAATCACCTCAATGCTTCGGGAAATCCCATCATGTTCTCAGGGAACACATGAAATAAGTATATATAAACAATTCAATTTAATTTATCTAAAACCCAAACTTATGCGTACCTAACAAGCTCATTTCAATAAACATAACCTACATAACCATTATTAGTGTAGTAGTAGATTTTCAATAGGCATCTCATGTGTTGAACATGAAAAATGAAAATAAAAAATTAATTTATTAGAGTCTTTATCAGTCTATCCAAACATTATATATAGAATGAATCCACAAAACACCATCAATATCAAGGATAAATCTAGGCACCACATACATTTTATGGTAGGGAATCACTCATCTGATATCATCTTCTAACTTAATTCAAATCAAAACAAAATGAAATTTTCAATGAAATCCCTAAAAATGAGGAAAAATATCTCAAACATATTTATCACTCTGTATGTATAGATAATAGTAGAAGATAAGAAATTGGAGTGAAGAATTACCACTACACATGTAATCATTATGAAGGATCTCGGGTCAAAGATTAGATGAACACAAACCCAAATAACCTAGTATAGTGGGAGAGGCAAACTACAAGACCCATGTAGCTTATTCTATTGTTCATGGGGGGAAATAAATAATGTTTTTAAGCCCATACATCCACTTTTTTAAAAAATATGTTTCTCTAATCTTACATGGTAAAAAAAATTTACACATCTTGTATGAGGTTAATGATGTGTAACCTAGTTACACATCATGATTTCCTCATATAGATCATCGAGCCTTCACACCCTACTAGATGTCTGGTAAATTACTTTCATGTCAATTGTTACATGCCTTGTACTTCTAGATAGATGTTTTTTTAATATCCCATGACCATCAATATTCATAAGGGGTTTAATTGAAAAACTGATATATCTAATGAAAAATATTTTATTCTATAAAACAAGGCCTTGGGGTCAAAACCCTCTTAGAATGGTGTTTCAAATCATATATTTTCATGTTGATTTGACTACCAAACTAAAAAGGTAAAAGTTGTATAGAAAATGACATGTTGGGAAACCCGGTATATTATAATGCATGCTTCTCTATTCCATTGTCTCTCCATTTATATATATTTAATATACATGAAATCATTATATATATGATATTGGGAATAGGTAATTTTTTGATGATTTCATAAAAATTGGTATTTTGGTTATTATTCTGCCAATGTTTATTTTTTTATCACTAATATATATCACTCTAATTATGAGGGTGTATTATCACTACCATAACTACATAGTACCACAAATCTAGTCATAATCTTCTAGAATAAGAGGAGTCATTCTTGAGGCCATGTTTCCAATAAGGTATAGATAAGTATTAGTGAACCAAGCTTGGGAAATCATAAATTGTTATGAGTGAATTTTTTTCGTTTTTTCAACCAATTGGGGATGGTAATCATGAGACTATGAATGTGTCAGATTTTGGAAAAGATCCTCTTCCTTTGAGTGGGTATACCATTTATAGGGAAAATCAAAATTACCTAGGATTGGAATTTTTTTTAGGGATTATAATTATTACTATTGAACTGGTTTCACTGATGGATTATGCATATTTTTTTGGAATTTATTGTTGATGTTTTTATGGATTTTATTTTATTCATGGACTTATTTGGAAAAAGGTTATGATATCATGCATCATTATTGGAACATGGGGACTTAAATTTCATGCGTATGGCATTCCATATATAAAAAAATGTGAGAATTTCTATATAAGATCATATGTTGTTGGATTTATACACTTTAAATTTTCTCACATTTCACCAATAAAGTAAATAAATGGTTTTATAATATGTAAAAATCAACCAAAATAGCATTTTTTCTTGAAGATCGATAATTAACCCATATGTTCCCAATTATAATGAGTTTGATCCATGAACCAATGGACTAATGGGATAAAATTTTAGTTGGTTGTGATTTTATGGATATTATATTCAGTTTAAAGTTTTTTTATGCTTCAATAAATTGGTAATTTTAATCCAAATAATTGATCACCAGAAAGGATAGTTCATAGTTAATTGAAATGAAAGTTATAACTTATAATGTTTTGAATCTATAACAGTGTAATAGTAACTCATCTAACTAGTCCATGATATAGATATATATATATAATACCCATAATAAATAACTAATTTATTATAAATCAAATTATATGGTTGACATTATATTAGGATTCAAATTTGAACATAAAGGGTGTTTTACCCTAAAACATTCAATTGAAACACAATATACCATAACTTATGACTTTTAATATAGAATATTCCTTTTACTTGGCCTTAGTAGTGGTAAGTTGGGTGGTATATCATGTATTTTATTATGACATGTTCTTTCACATAGTCCTAAATTTAGGAGTATGGAGAGATGTTCTATCCTTTTCATTCAAAGGATTCATACCTATCCTATTTTAAAATCACTCATATTTATATTATCAAAATACATCTCAATATTTTTATTGTTATTTGTAGAAATATTCCCTAATGATGACCTTGAGTAGTGAACTAATATAGAGGATATGAACATGATCCATAAGTGGAAGGCCCTATGCCACTAGTATTACCTATTATAGTTCTACTTTTAGTGCCTTATATTATACATGTCATAAAGAATAACACCAAATTTTGAGAGGATTTACTCTTATTAATGATTAACAGGTAGGGATCCCAAATATTGGCCGCAACTATGGAAGAGTTGACGCATAATTTCTAGTGGCACCATCTACCTACTTTTATTGGGGATTGAATATCCATGGCTACTGAATCATGGCTCGAGTCCATGTTATCAATATTTTGTTCATATGGATATTCCTTCGGAGAGTAAGGTCCGGGTTTAAGAAAAAATTCTTATAGGTTCATAAATTTTGTGTTTATATGTTTTGAACTATGCTAATTAGTTTTGGTTTAGGTATTGGAATGATTTGTAGATAGCATTATTTTACTCTTGCATTCTTGAGAGGTGAAGGTTTGACAGTTCTAGGGAGTTCATTCACCTTTGGGAGTGAATTACGTACTTGATTGATTATTCAACATGTATTACCGAGCTTCATGACTTCTCTCTAACTCTTACTAGTGAAAAGTTAAATAAAATGATATAATTTGAGTATGGGATCATGTACTACATCTAATCATAGGTGATATGGTCTTCTTACTACCATCACTATGATTTTGAATTAGGACCTTCTCCATGAGTGTAACCTTATATAAGATGAATGTGTGAGGACTTATGATTCATTCTGATAATAGGGATGTAGTTTTTCTTGACATAGGAAGAATTATTTTTAGATTTTTAGTGGTTTAAGTAGTCTCCATAGTGTCTATCCAGATAAACATTAAATTTATCATAACTATGGTAAGTATTTGCATATGAAGTTGTGGTCACATAGATCCCCAGTTTGGTGTAGAAAAAAATGTATAATGGAAAATATTTTAACAATTTTATACATTTACACATGTATCAAGAGGAAGAGGGTTTTCACTAGCTTCTCCTTTAGGAGAGGGATCAGTCGCTCCTCATCGGGTAGGGAGTTTAATATTTACATGTCTTGCAATCCAACTTGGTAGATATGGATGAGGGATCCAGAAACCAAATTTATAGCACTATCAGAGTGAGAATTATTTGGGTAGTTATTTTATATCTTAAGACTAGAGATTGGTTTTGATTTATGAAATACATTTGATACTAGGGGAGAAGAGAAACATTCCTTCTACTTTTTGGGGAATGATTTTAGAAGCCGCTAGTTTAGTGTTGGATTTTTTAGAAAACAATAATCCCACTTAATTATATTTTTTGATATTTTGGATATTCTTTTTATCATAATTGTATAATGATTTTTGGGTAATGACCAATTATATTTCATTGGCAGTGTGATTAGAATGTGTGTTCCAGTATAGGGAGTGCCTCTAGATATAGACAGTTATCTCACAGTATATGACCTCGTTTTCCTTAAGAAGACGGGTTAGATTTCATTATCAAGATAGTCTGTTTGGTTCCTCAACATTATCATGTTAATTTTTGTCACAAAATGGGAATTTTTTCATCACAATATGGGGGTAGTTTTTTTTAATAAGGATGAATGGGTTTTATAGCTTCGGATAGATGAGACCTTTTTCGGCTGAGTGGAGTGATAACCAAGATTTCTACCATTTTTATAGATGACCAAGGAACATAAAATACATATTTTCCTCCTGTGGTGGATATTTTTTGGGATTTATTCCCCCAAAAAATTTCTATCCTACCTCCTGAGAGAGACTTAGAGTTTACAATTGATATAGTACTTGTTGTATAAATAGTATCAAGTACTCTTTATATGATGGATACTACTGAGTTAAAGAAGATTAATAGACTATTATAGGACTATGAATTCATGGGTTTTACATGAATATGTAGTTTTTAATAGCATTTGACCATTCCTTTTTCCTTAATTTGAGATTGGACCCTCTATATTTATGTGAGTAACCATCGGTTGAATTAGAAAATGGTTAATAATAGATATCAGTTTCCTTTTATAGATAGCATCTTGACTAGCTATGAGGATCTCAAGTGTTCTCAAAGTACTATTTGATGTTGGTTTTCCATCAGGCATGTGTCAGGCCTCTATATATACCACATTCAATAATCAATTTTTCATATGGATTGTATGATTATGTAATTATTCCATTCATTATTATGATTGTGCCAGCAATGTTATTGGCCCTGGTGAATTAGGTTTCCACCCATTTGTGGATTCAGTTTTGTTGTCTTCATATAAAATATCTTGTTTTACACTCAAACTTGACGTGAGAATTCCAATTCTCATTATATCATACTAAATACAATGAGGGAGAAATATATTTAAGGAAACCATACAAAATACAACTTTTTCAATGATAAGGTCTACCTTATAGTCAAATAATCTAAAATTAATAGGTATATGTGTAACTTGATAAAGTTATATTCATAGTTTAATGGGAGCATCCCTATATAACTTTTTACATAAAGTGTTTTTTGGGAATGGATATCAATTATAGGCACTTTAGTCAAGATATTTAATGCCTATAATCACCTTTTATGGGCTTGATAATAAAGGAAAACACATTTATATAGATTGGAAAATTTGATAATTCCCTTTAATAGTTGTGAGAAATAAAAAATTGGGATCCAATGTTGATTCTTCTTGATATAGTAATAATATATACATATTATTATAATGATTCAAGCATTATTCTATGAGTAGTTCATATGTAGGGTGATTGTGTAATGGTGTATGGGTCCTGTTAGTTGTGTTCTCATGAGCATAATTACCAAATGAATGACCATGATCCAGTAGTTTTTCTTTATCCCTTATGATGTTGTATGTACTATTTTTTGGGAGAGTATTTAATGGTTTACACTGACCAAAAAATCATTAAATAGATATTTACCCACCAACATATTAAAATCGGGAAATAAAGGTGTTATGAAAACCTACAATCATTTGACATTGAGATTTCATGTATGATTAGGTTGAAAAACATCATTATTAATGATCTATGAAATAAGAAAAAAATGTAATTTTTGTATTCTAGTAGTGAGTGGATGTTGATAAGCCTATTTTTATGAGATGCTCAAAAATTTTAAGGTAATCACAAAAAATCTTTTCATACATTTTTGTCAGTAAACTCTTAACTTCTAG
Organism: Viscum album; assembly: GCA_963277665.1. Classification (NCBI taxonomy): domain Eukaryota; kingdom Viridiplantae; phylum Streptophyta; class Magnoliopsida; order Santalales; family Viscaceae; genus Viscum; species Viscum album. The sequence goes on along the minus strand of OY728157.1, from coordinate 670,957,644 downwards.
ATATAGTCATCATAAATAATATTATATATCCAGAGGGATTGGTCCTATAGGATAGTTTTTATGGAGAGTACCCACCTCCTAGTTGGGTTTTTAATAGGGATGTGGTCTTTAACATTAATTGATGTCTATGGGTGCTTATAGACATCCAAGATAAAGTGATGTGGGATTATGATACCTATTCTTGGGTAGTAAATCTAGGCTTTACAAACTATGTAACATTATTACCATCACTTATATTGGAGGCCTAATATGGGAAAGGGAGATAACTTGTATTATTACTCAGTATTCCACCAATTAATGGGTGAAGGTGTAAGACCAATGGAAAGCATGGATTTTTCAGTTGTTTCTCATTCTAGAGTTGAAATGTGATCACATCACTATGGATTTTTTGAAGTTATTAGCTTTTTCATCTCAAGTATATGGAATAGTAGATAATATTTTTTGTAGGTTGAAAAAGGTCTCATATTTCTCACTTATTAGAGAGACCTTTTCAGTGGATGGTATAGGAAGGATATATGATAGGGATATCATACACCTTTATAATGTTTCATGTACTATCGTATCTGATATACACACTCATTTTAAATCATGGTTTTGGTATGTTATATATAAGGATCGTGGTTTCCAATTACTTTTTGAGTACATCCTATCACCCAAAGATTGATGGTTAATCTATCTGTATCATTCAAGTGTTTGATGGAATAATCTTGGCATGTATTCTACATTTTCTAGTTCTTTGGAAATCCATTTTCCTATTGGGGATTTTTTCTGTAATAATAGAATATTTGAAACTATAAATATAGATTCTTATGAGGTAATATGTGGTAGGACATTCCGTTCACCCCTCTGTTTGTTAGAGGAAGGATATGTAGTGCCACTAGGACCTCATCTTATTCTTGAGACAATAGAGAAAGAACAACTTATGATGAAATGAATGGAATCAAATCCTTCTATAAATAAGAGTTATACTAATCTATATAGATGACCTATGGAGTTCATGGTAGTTCATAAAGTCTTATAGTGTGTTTTATATACATTTTATAATAGATGGATTTGACGGAAATGAATTCATTCCCCTATATATGTTATCCCTTTTGAGTTTTTGGAGAGATTTGGCATGGTATCCTATATGATGTAGTTACCTCATAGGTATGGGTAAATTCATGAAGTCTTCCATGTTTTACAAATTCTTCATTTTCATTTATATATATATCTTGTTTTTTATCCAGATGTAGTTGATTTGGATGTTTTTTCTTCTTTTGAGGACTACCCTATTCATATCGTTGATAGAAGAAAAAATGATCTCTAAGGTTGGTATGTTCCCCTAGTATTAGTGTTATAGAATCATGACCAAGTGGAATAAGAGACATATAAGTGATATATTAATATAAATTCTCAGTGGATGTTTCTATTATCGTATAATTACTTGAAACCTATAAATGGGAAACTTAGTGAGCTGTTTTTTAATGAGGGGGGTTTAAGATTCCGTATTTTATTTTTAGGTACATATAATATAAATATTTATTTAAATCATTAACTTTCTCTATATGAATTTGATTTAAGGTTTAGTGGAGTTCTTGATATCTTCTAAGGATTTTTTGGTGGTGAGTGCTCATTTTTTTTCTTAGAAAAATATGTGAGGCACATGGTTAGAACGCAGTTACTGCTAACCATGAACCTCAACCAATCATGACTTGGAAGGTGTCATGTGGTTGGTGAATTAATACACCCATGGACACATGTACCTGAAATTTGTTATAGATGGGTTATAATTGGTGTTCTCATGGGTTGTGCATGGTTTGTTAAACCTTGTTCCTAGCTGTGTGAGGTATATTTCCACTTAGACAGATACCGCGCATGAGTTTCACACGATTTGTAAATTGTTCCCCTAGTTGCGTGAGGGGACACCACACTAGGAAATGAGTTCACATGGTTCAATAATGGTTTTTCCAACCATATATAACAAATATTCACCATTTATATGTGAGTGAATTTATGATTTTCACCTTCTTATATTTTACTTACATTATTCAATTTCTATCCCCAAATCATAATGCAGACTCCTCAAGTTGGAGATCTCCTTTTCCTCCCTGATAGAATTTCCTTAAAATATTTCAACAAAAATATATTCCTATAATAGTTTTTTACATTGGATAGAAACTATTAATTCATTTGTTTCTTTGATTTCTTTCATTCAAGCCTCAGTTAGTGGCTTACAACGGGCGTGGAGTCTATTTCCCTTCTAAGGTTGGTGTTATATAAATTTTCCAAGAAATTCACAATGTTTATAGATGGTTCTTTAGTTAAAAACATTCAACACTAATATTTTTACATTATAATATAATAACATTGTATTCAATAGCTTATTTAAAACACAATAGTTATGTTTTAAAAAACCAAAACTCTATTTTTTTAAATTTAATCTTTTTGATAGCATGGGATACCTAAAACTCCAAATATAAATAAAATTTAATATTTTATACCATAATAACATAGAAGTTAAAGTAATATGTAATAATTTTAATTACAAAATTATAAAAAATATTTTTATCTATTGGTAATAAAAAATATTAATCATTTAAAATAAATATAAATGTTTTCTGAAAAACTACATTTTTTCTAAAATGTGGTTTAATTGTGCTTTTATTGTATAATTTAAAATAATTTTTTCCAATTTATGAAAATTTATATGATAATATTATATTCATATTCAATGTCATTATATCAAAATTAGATAGGATTGATTTTTTCTAAAATGTTTTATTTTTAAATAAATACTAAAAACATTATTTTATGTTGATAACTTCCTTTCCAATTAAATAATTCAGATTGTTAAATTTCATTTTCAATTATTTTTAAAGTAAAATTATTTAAAATATGTTACAATTTAACTATTTTAGATAATTTTAATATATTTCTTATTGAATTTTAGTATTAAATCCTTCTATACTAATGAAAACATTCACATTGAAAACCCACTTTTTCATCACATTTGTGGGTATAATTTTAAATGGGATTACTCATATACTATTAATTGAATTTTAAAAAATGTAATAATTATAATTTATTTTATAAAATATGTTCAACTTATTTTTCAACCATTTTTATTTGTAATAGAATTAAAAATTTATTACAATGATTAAGGTAAAAACATATTTGACATGGTGTTAAACTATTAAGATAAGGTGTAAAATTTCCTAAAAACCTATCCAAAACCCATGGTGTGGACATGTTTTATCCTCATCACCTCGGTTGGTTGATAATGAAAAATTTTTAGGAATTATTTATTAAAAAACAATTATATAATTGATTCTTCTCAAAAATTCCATGTTTATCCTCTCTCCTACATTTAAAAGGTTGCACACCACTCTTCCCCTCTCCACACATCCAATTCCATTTGGATTTCCCATTACCTACCCAAATCACTTATATACCAAACTAATAAAATATTATATCCCTTTTATTGGTAAAAAATTAATCCATTGAAGGATCTTAGTGAAATCAAAAAGATATTCCCCGAATGAGAGGTAATGTTCATAAATAGGCATTTTAATTTTAATTCATCTTCATCCTCAGATAAAATTAATTTAATAAGAATAGTATAACAAAAATAAAATTTAAAATATATTTATCTATTATTATGTTTGAGTAATATACTAAATAAATCTCTTCCTCCCTCAAATGGGAAAGGAAATTTTCCATTTTGTGTACAGCGGACTACTTCCTCACGAATCAATGTAATTGGTTTTCCATCAACATATACAAAGGATGAAAATAATAATTAATTCTAGATATGTATATTAAATATATTATATTATTATAATTCTAAAAATATAATATCACATATACATTTTTTACTTTCCATTCTATTTAAAATATGATAATGTTGCTCATGTGTACGACAGACAACCACCTTGAGAAGTGAAGTGAATATTTTTTAACATATGATTTACATGGAAATTAATGAGGATATATTTAATTAATATATTTGATATATTTTGGATTATATTTTTTTATGATTAATATATCATAGAAAAAAAATTCCTTTCACTTGTTAAGGGAAAGATATCATCACTCATGCGTATGTAAAGTATATCATCTCTAGGAAGTGATGTGATCCACTCTCCATGTTCTAATTTAAATAGTTAATATAAAAAGTTTTATAATGATTAAATAATATATTTATATCATTAATACCATTTTGGATATGATCTATATATATTTAATACTAATTAACCATAAAATTCATGATAAATCAAGAATGAGAAAACATGGAAATGAACAACCAAAATAATGAAAATAATGAATTATTAACAATAAACATGTGATAATATGTTCTAAGAGGATCAAATATGAGATTATAAATATGAATATGGTTATTTTATAAATTACTAAATTTTGGAAATCCATTATTTAATAGGTTAATGTGCATTCAACCAAATAGAGGCAAGAGGTAATGTAATTTGTCTGAATGTCACTTCAATGAGGAATACTATAATGTTATGCAACAAATTTGTATTATATACTGTATATATATATCCCTTTTAAATGTAATATAATTAATCCTTCATAATTTATTTTATTTTATTTTTAAATTTTTATTATTTCATCCATGGGAATTTTACATGAAAATTAAAAAGCAGTGAGGGATTTCTCCTCAATTTCCCTTCACTGAGGCATATTGTAATGTTATGTATCTAATTTCTTATGCATTGTGTATACGCATACAATTTTACATATAATATCATGAATTCGTCATAATTAATTGTATTATTTTTTTCAATTTTAATTATTTCTTTGAATGTTAATTGACTTGAAAATTATCATGTGGTAAATAATTTTATAAAAAACAATTCATTTCGCTTGGTTATATTACTTCTTTTTTATCTTTGATAATTTAATATTAGATGTGTAATGACATTAGAATATATTATTTTTTATTTAAAAAAATTATATAGCTCTATTTTTGTTAAAAAATATATTAATTAATTAGTTATCATGTAAATATTATAATATTTGTAAGGGTTTATTTCACAATCTCATTTTAATCAATATTGTTCTTGCTTGAATTTATATTAAAGAAACTTATTTGATCAGTATCGAAAAAACACTTTAATATTATTCTCTTAAATTTATTAATTCTTTTTTATACTAATAGTACCACTTTCCACTCTTTTTAACTTAAAATTGTTGAGAACGATTTTTTATTTGAAAATCCAAATTTATTTCACTCTTCAGTCCAAAATAATTTTCTTCCAAAACCATGTTTTCAAAAAAAAATCATGATTCTACAAATAATTTATTAAGTATATTTTTACCCTTGTTTTAATTTTTACAAAATCAATTGAATTGAATCATCATGAAATGTTCCAAACAAGGCCCATTTGGATTTTCCCTAAAATTTGATATATACTTTTTTAACATATACATCATTTATGAAAATTCATGCCATCATGACCACTAAGAATTTTAAAGAATATTTTTCAGTTTTAAATTGATAATTTCAATGAAAATTATTTATGAAATATTGTGTGAAATATTATTTTTAAATATCATTTTCAAATTAGAAATTATATTTTCCACAAGAATGATTTTAAAGTCCTTTTTATGGTATTTATTAACATTAATGACAAAACCAATTTATTTTAATTATAATTCCTTTTGATAATGTTATATTAATAATAAACATATTCATTCTATGGATTTTTTATGACCATTTTTATCATTAAAAGTATTTACAATCAGTTTTGTTATTCTCTCATATTTCCAATAACTTTTCATTGAAATGTTTACTATCTTGTGATAAAAGTACATTTAATGTCCCATAAATATCAATATTATTTATCTTAGAACACTTCTTAAATAAACTATATATAATTTATATGAATCTTATTTTATGTTTAATGTTATATGATTGATTGGGTAAATTATTATTAATCCATATTCTTTAATCGATACAAAAATTGGTTGATAAGTCCTATTATTCATGAATTTTATCAATTATTTATATATGTGGAATTCTTTGGACATGAAGTCCTGGATTGGGCCTAGTTTTATATATATCCACAATGAATTGGCAGTCTCATACGGAAAATCTGTTGGAAAACCATAGTTAAATGGTGTTTAGGTGCATATTTCCCCCTTCAATTTTAAAAATTCTTGATAATGTTAAAGAAAGTAGAGGTATAGTGACACCTATGATCCTGACATCCAATAATTAATTATTTCAATCATTGAGAAATAATTTTTTGTTATCCATTATATTTTCATAGTGAATTTATCTCTATATTAATTTCAATAAATTGTTTATTGATTAAACTAATTTTTTTTCATTTACATGTTAATTATTCCTTATCCAGTTATAACAGTCATGTTATTTATTATATGGAATATTTTAAGAGTAATTTATCTTTACATATTGATTTTGGTAATCAAATAATATAAATATAATTTTTTATCATTAATTTACATTTCCATAATGATTATTCTAATCGATTCATGATTATTTCTATTTTACTTTATGCTTAATGAGAAATTTTTATCACACATATATTTTGATTTTTTAGGAATTCATGACATGTATAAAGAATTATATGAAAGTATATTCTTGATGGAATAATTATTCTCTAAAAAAATGTTGTAATTTTTGTTTTCAAATGTAACATAGAAATGTTATATGTAACTAGTTTATCATGAATGATAAACTATTAGGCCCTTTGGGGGTGACATTCCATGTATCTTATAAAATTATAATAAAGTAAGACACTTTAATTAGGTTACTAGATTCTAGGTTGAAATTGGTAGTATCAATGAAATTTTGTTTGAAACATTGGGAACTTGATTTATGAAAATATATATTTGGATTATAACTATATAATAAAATTTTAGGATTAGTATAAATTAACATCATAAATAATTTTTATGGTATTTATTATGTGATTTTTCCAAGAAATACTTCCCTATCATAATAATATAAGTGGATGCGGTTTTGGAATAGTTGTACCAAGTGGTAATAACTCTAAAAATGGAACCCTGTGATTGACTCTATAATCACCATGTGCATAAAAATAGGCCTTACAATGTATCTAGTTTTATAGTCATATGGGATTTTCATTGGATAATTCTCATTTTATTTATAAGCCATTATAAAGCATTTGAATATGTGATGAAATTTAATAAGCTAGGTCGACCCTATGGTTCCTTAGATTGAAAATATTTTTTCTTTATTATAAATCCTATAAATTCTTTTACATCATTTTGTGGTTTCCCAATATTGTTATTATTTCCTATACTATTCTCTCTGGGTTTAGTTAATGTCTATAATATGAAGAAATATTGTAAATTGTGACAATGAATGTAATATTGTGACTATGAGAACCAAATGGGGTGATGATAGGAGTGAAAGATATCATGATTATGGTTAGTCATTTTTAATTTCAAATGATTAATAACCTATACCTAATCCAAATTCCTACATCAAAAAATATAATAAGGAATGATTTCACTAATAGAATGAGTGATAGAGACCATGGAGGAAAAAGTATTGACTTCCTTACATGTAATAAATTCATAAATATACACTTGGAAAGATTTCTCAATTTAATGGGATAATATTTTAAGTTTGGAAAATAACAGAATAATGAAATGAATTTACATGGAAATTTGAATATTATAAAAGAAGGAAATAAATATCATCCTAAGGATATATTTATAGTTCATTATCTTAAATTTGGGGAACCTATAAATAATCAAAGTCAGTGAATTCTTTTAAAGGTTAAACCCAAGACCATGGAAGGACCTATGATGAAATAACATTGATGAATTATTTTTGTATTGGGATGCAATAAATAAATTATATATTTATTTATACTAATGGTATTTTTATTATATTAATTAATAATCATATAATGATAGTGTACTATTTTAGAATAAAATATGTATTAATCTATTTAAGATTTAATGATACCATCATGGGTTTATGAATTTATGTTTGGAAATAATTTTATTATCTTAAAAAACCCTTTTTTAAGTTTTTATTTTGGGAATATGAATTTATTAATGATATTTTTGGAAAATATTTTTGGGAATAGAACGGATTGGATTAGATTATAAAAAATATATGTGAGTAAGAATTATATCACTTTTTTTAAATAAGATTAAAAGTATTGGTAACCATAATGGTTTTTTATATCTTTTTTGTTATATTAATTATGTTTCAATAAATGGTGACAATTTTTTAGGAATTATATTAGTATAGTTTTAGATAAAGGATAAATGGAATACTGGGTGACAACCCATTGCATCTGGAAAGGTTGTGGGGTATAAACCAACCACTAGAGGACTATAAGTGCTTATTCATGATATTGTCCTATGTGTTTTTCCAGTTACTATCTCATTATTATAGTTAAATGATTTGAAAAATAAATATTGATGATGAAAAAGTTGTTTTGATGTTGAGGTTTATTTATTAATGTCTTATATTGGATGATTTTTTCTAATGATATTGGTTTAGAAAATAGTTATATTAAATAGAAAACATTTCACTATTTTAGGGATCATATGATATATTAAATGTCAATTTTAGGATTCATGAAGAAAAAAATAATTTTTTATATTAATATATAGGATTTAGCGATGAATTTAAAAATTATATAATCATATCAATAATAAAAAATCCATCTTATGAAATAAAACTATATTAATAAAGTATATTTCCATATTATCTTAGATATTAAATTAATTCCTCTTATTTATGAAAAGGATTTAGAAAATATTTTTGTCATATTGACTTCACATCTGATGAATCAAACAGCCTTTTAAATAATAATATATTTATGGTTTTTTGGTTATTGTGATTCTATTTATCATTAAATTTCTTGTGATTAATAAACTCAATCATTATCTATAATTATTTACTCTTTTCATCTATGTATATATCCTTAAATTTTATATAAATTTTTACCTAATTATGATCCTCATTTTGTTTCAGTCCACATGACCATTTTAATTCCCTTGATCTCTTATTAAATAAGATTTTTAATAAACCATTTTTTCAATATGGAGTTTTAATAAAGAAATTTTAAAATCACATACCCTTGATTTCAGAGTGAATGATGAAATTGGCAGGGAACAACTTCATTAAGCTGGGGATGATGTAACACTAAAAAATTAAAAATTTTGAACATTGTATTCAATAGTTTAAGAGACACACAACATTGGTTCTTAAACAACCCATGATATATATTTATTTAAATTTTATATCTTTGATAGTATACGGAATGTGCAACGTCATGGTTAACTGAGCTATAATATAGTATACCATTATAACATATCCCAAAATATTTATTATTAATATTACTAAATAATTATAAAATTTATGATAAAATAGTGATTCCAAATAAAATAAGAATCATTTAAAAGAAAAAATAATTTTTTCTAAAAAATAATTTGTTTTCTAAAAGATGGTTTAGTCATGCTATAAAACATAAATAAAAAAATAATTTTTTAAAATTTTAGAAACTTATTTTGTAAAATAAAATTAATTTTTTTTTATAATAAAATAAATTATATTAGGTTTAATTTTCTTGATTTTTTATAGATGCTCCATTTTACAATGAATAGTGAAAATACAAATCTTTATTCAAAACACATAATTTCTTAATGTAATTCACATGGACAAATTATATTTTAAATTTATTTAAATTAAAATTAGTTAAAATATATTAGAATTTCACTATTTAGGGTCACTATAATAATTTTTATATTGAATTTTTTATTAAACCCTTCTATACTTGTGAGAATGTTTTCTTTGAAAACAATTTTGTTATCATATATATGGGACTAGTTTTAAATTTGACTATGGAAGTTTTCTTAATTGATTTTTTTAAAATTTATTTCATATTTTTATTTTTCAATATATATATTTTTTTACATGGAAACATTAGTTTTGACCATTTTTAATAGTAAAAGATATAAAGATTATTTATCATTCTTAGGGTAAAAACTGATTTATGAGGGTGTTAATCTAAAAAGATAAGTGTTAAAATGACCAACCAACTTCTCTTAAACCCATTATATATCAATAATTTGAACCAATAAGCTTTAAGGGTATATAATGATCCATTTTGGAGAATTTTGTTAATAATAATACCTTATTTGTAATTGATTCATTGAAAAAATTCCATTTGTGCCCTCTTATGCACTTTTAAAATGCCAGCCACTATCCTCCCACCATCACACATAAAAAGAAATTTTTTTACAAATGACACTATATAGTAACATCCCTAATCCCATATAAACATCATAGAGCCCTTTTTTTACATAAATCCATCCTTGGAAGGATTGTTTTACAAACCAAAAGAAGTTCCTCGAAGAAGAGGTAACATTCTTGAATAGGTGTTTTTATTTTTTTTCTTAGTCCACCACACTCAAATAATATTTAATAATTATAATATAACATAAATAGTTTGTGTATTATATTTATATTATATAATACTAACAAAATAACCTATATTTATCTCCTCTTCCATTAATTTGGTAACAAAATGTTATATCGTGTGTGTATTGGAGTACCAGCTCGCAAACAATGTAACACATTTTCCATATCCACATTTCATGGATGGATATATTAATTTATTTAAAACATTAAAATTTAATTTATGATAATATTATATTTATTTTATAATATCACATATACCTTATTACTTTCCTTACAATTTAGATTATGATAGCATCACTTGTTTGTATAACGAACTATAGCCTCATGAAGTGATGTGATTCATTTTTTAAATCTTGTTTACATGGAAAGTAATAAAGATATATTTAAGTAATATATTTCATATATATTATCATATATTGATTTGAAATATTAATATATCACTTACACATTCAATTGTTAATCTATTGACAACGTCGCTATTTTCGATGCTTCCCACTAGGTTGTGTCTACACGTCACGCATCATTTGTGTTTGATGATGAAATACATTATACCTCGTATTCTCATATTCCAATGGTGGGAATCATTAATAAGTTATTTAGTGATTTAAAATCCTTTATCAAAAAGGGATTATGGGATGTTGACCCCCCCTTCTAGCGATTACTCTTTGGAACTCAGCACCTAGTCTTAGTCTCCCTCATAGATTTAAGAAGTTGTTTATGAAAATCATTCTCGTTGTTATCTCTCTGTGGATTCTTGTTAACTAAGATGATTTTTTATAGAAATACCAAACTATCTAGTTAGTATAGAAACATTATGTTAAAATAATGGTCATATTGGCCATCAGTGGCATATATGGATGCTAGAACATTGAAGCACATATGTTCATCCTCTTAAGAGGGTTTCTCAAGGGAATAGATACCTGAGGCATCCCACATCAATCATGAGGTATCATATTCTATATGAATGTATTCGAAGGTTTTCCTAAGTAATACCCTGATTAAGATAGGTTAGGCTACAATTTTAATGTCTATAGAAGACAGAGAGGATGATCAAGACGCCCAATGAAGGAAGATCAGAGAGGCACATCCCAAGGTGGGAGCACCTAGAAGGTTTACCATATGGATGGATCAGAACGCCTGATTAGGGGGGATCTGAGGAAGTTAATCTCATGAATAAAAGTTTTTTTACCATGAAGGGATACATCCCTATGAGGTAGGCACCCAAGTTTCACATTTTATGGGTGAGAACTCCTCAAATGATGATCCCGAGTTATTTGTCCCCTAAAGGGAATTATTTCACACTTTGAAGGCTGATATAGACATCACTAAGAGAGGATCAAGGAGATAAAACCCAATGAGGGGATCTCCAATGACTACCATTCTTGGGGATTTATCCTCTAGGGTGCTTCTTGCATACCCTTTTTTAAATACAAGCATTATAACCCATGTAGTTCGAATGGGTGATGTTCAGGGCTTACACAAGGCTATCTTCCCCTCATAAGATTGGATGAATATGGATTGTGTGGATGACATGATCTCGCCAAGATGTGTCATCCCAAGTAAGAATCAGGATGGAAACGGAGGAAGTGTCTAAATGGAATAGATAGAACGAATGGAGTGTGAGGGGTTTTGGGGATTGAAATTGTGGGATGATTCCTACATATCCCAGTGACTGGGAATCAAATTCTACATTTTTTGGAATGGGTTGATGAAACACCTAATGAGACCACTCGGTAAAATGAAATGAACTGATTGGGACCCAAAGGAATTTTGGCCTCTAGCTAGGGGAATTATCCTAAAGATACATAATGAATCTTGGGAATGACAGGTATGGGAATTGATGATGGGAATTGAACCTCGATAAGGCATCCCATATAACATGTTTAGAATACATGGATAAAATTCCACATAGTTAGGGTAACCCGTACTGTTTAGAATCATACGGTAACGACATGAATGAAAATACATGAATGTGACTGTTTCGGGATTGAACCTCAAGGAGGTTTACTACGCATCCTAGTTGGTTCGGAATAAAATTCCATATAGTTTTTATGGGTGTGTTTTGGATTACACATGGTTAGTGGGTGACACATGTGGTTTGGGGATTACGCATTAAAGTTACCCAAGGAGGTGGAAGCTAATCCATAATTTAGGATGGATTCTCGGAAGAAGGTTGTCATAGTTAATACTAACCTATAATCCCATTTGAGTCATGCTCAGTGTGAGAATCAAGTAGACGCAGTAGAAAAGATAGTCGCATCACAAAAGATGCATCAGTAAGGGATTGTGTGGGGCTTACTCATAGAAGTATCCCATGGTGACAAATGAAAAAGGGAGAGTTATAGGGTGTTGAGAGTCCCCAATGACCATCCCCCTCTAGTCTTTTCATCTTTTGGTGGAAAGGATAATAAAGAGTGATACCTCATGCAAGAAGATTATAGAGGATTACACTACGATGGATTTTTGTTCCCCATTGGGTGAATTTCCTTCCATGTGTAGGGAATCTCATTCCATGTGAGGAGTATCACACTCCTATGGAGAAGAGATTTCATGTAAAATGCCTGAGGTGGAGCACCCCATGTCCATTCTACAGGGTGAGGCCACAATTTAACGTCATGTATGGAGAAATATGTCACTTGGAAGTTCAGTGTCCTACATCATGGATGGGGATGACTCATCCCTCACCACATGAACCTACACAATTGATACCCACCCACACATTGAAAAGGGAAGGCATCAACAATTCCCAATAGGTGTGGAATGGAGGGGTGGTCACTTGTGCAGTGCACGTTATCATGGATATTCCACAAATAAATATTTATTAGTGTACATATTCCAAAAATAAATAGGTTGGAAAACATGACATGGGACATCGCACGAGGGACCTGGAAATCCCTATGCATAAGCCTGGAGGTCTACACTGAGGAGGCTCTTGAAATATCTAGTATTTGTGCACTATAAGGTCCGAATCATAGTATTTTTGGGAAAAGAAAACACATAGATCCTAAGGGAAGGGGTGGATGCAGTATTGGAGGCTTGCATGAAAAAAGGAAGGGGTCGAGTGGAAGATATGATGAAAAGGGGGAAGTGTAGTGCACAAGAAGGTTCTTTTCCATGCATTTGTCTTAGGAAAAAAGGAAATGGGTGAGGTTCAAGACCTTGTGGGCCCACCCATAGAGGAACCCACATGGGTCCTGTCAAGAAAGATCATGTACCGTGGATCAATGGATTGTGCACAATCACAGAAGATGATGTCTTTCTTGCGCGGGAGCAATGATTCGACTTCTAGAGAGTTACCCTAATGAAAGGGGGTTCTCACACATTTTTATTTAACATCCTTGGTAGTGACTCTTAAAAAGGATGGTACAAAATCAGGTGTTTTACATAGCATTTGGTGTGTATGACTCTTATGTGCAGTATGGGTTTTTCATACATCCTCTACACTTATCCACATTTTCTAAAACTCATGGATCTTATGCGTTATTACCTCGTGATTATAAAAATGTCCCATTGATTAAATGGTCATGTTCAGTTTTCTCAAAGATGATCGTCTATATCCCCAAGTGGAATTAGATACCAAAAATGATCCCCTTAGAATTTGAGTGGAATGGGGAATAGAATGTCTGGTCTTAGGGAAATTCCTAAAGGATGAATGCATTCATTGATATGTGAAAAACATTTAGGGGTTAGTGCGGACGGAGGATTCCATACAAGTGAAATGCCCTGTCTATGCCTATAAATATACATGGCCCCTCTACATAGTACTTTTAATTTCAACATGATAATTGCCTTTTCTCTCATATACATATGTTCTTGATTCTTTCCCAGAAGACTCAAATTCAGATGGTTCTTTACTCATATCCACCGAATCATTCATGATATGGACATTTTTGTATCATGAATGGACTCTATCTAATCTTATCTATGGTGAATCATATTTCTTGTATACACTCAATCTTTCACGCATCGCCATTAGTGTTACTAAAACATGGACTACATACCTGGTGAACATATTGTTGCTGGGAGGGAGGACTCCATGGATACACAGAGGGAAGATATGATTTGGAATCCCAAAATACTTCATTCTAGAAGGGTACTTTTAGAAAATCAGATTCTTTTGGGCTTGCTGACAAAGCCTCAGAAGGACTACTTCCTGAGTGATGGTCTTATTCGATGTAACTTCAATATTTTGAATAATGTGGCAAGTCTAGGCATTAAGAATAACTCACCATGGTCATGGGTCACACATGATGATAGTCTCCACTAATACAACATTAATGGAAATTTCCATGACACTAGGGAGCATTTGGACGCCACTGTCTATGTCATGAATTTTATAATTGAGACAATAATGGGAGATGAACTACTACATGATGGATCCCCTACCCACTATGTGAGAACCTTCTAGAAAAGTTTAAAAAATAAAACCATGGTATGGAAAAAAGAATTTGGACCTGAGGTTTGATGGTAACATTACAAGATAATATGAATATTCATAGTGGGTGATCCACTCATGTCAGGAATTAAGAGCATAGATATTCCATGTCTGGATATTAGAAGTTGTATATACATCACCATTCCACTTTGTTAGTCAGTTTGAACTAGTATCATAGTTTTTCAGTTGTTGTTCTCCTAACCAAAAAATGTTCAACCTATACTATGGAGCGGTTAGTATCATTCTTTGGGATATTCACTTTGTAGGAGGTGTATATCTAGAGGGAAAACAATATGATGAATTCATATCAGTGAATAATATCTGTATAGATAGAACACAAACTCTTATTATGACATGGAATTTCCTAGACCTAGCGAAATAGAAGTTAGGGATCACACACATCATGAATGACATATCTTATCTGGGATGGTTCAGCCTGTACCTCAGGAGTGATAAGAGGTTGTGGATTCCCGGATAAGGGAATAAGTGTCTGAATTCATCGTAAAGGGGAAAGTCAATATCTTATTTAGTGGTCCTGGAGGTGGAAAAATATCCAACATATGGTTCTTTATGGTGAGAGTTGGGGCCCATAGATATTCTACGAGGCCTTTCGCTCTTTCTTTCTGAGACGATGGCTATTTCTTGTTAGGGATATATGTATAGGGGTCCATCCGTGAACTTTAGCAATAAAAGTGATTTTGGAAGCCCACAAAATTATCAATTTGGGAGTTCATGTATTGGTGAGGCTATATAGTATCGTCGGGTGCATCTCGAAGGAATGTATGACCATGAGAATCTATGAACCATTTCAGATCATGTACGGATATATTTCTACCCAATTTGGGTGATTTTATTTCCCAAACACAATTATTCCACCAAGTAACATCCTGCATCAATCTATTTTGAATAATGATGTGGTATTTCCACTAATGCTCAATGAGGAAGGTGTCAATCTTGAGATTGGTAATAATGAAAATTTTAACGTCACCCCCTTTTAAACTCTAGTCAGACACATGGTGGATGACCTTCAAGGTTAATTGTAGTAAAGGAAATATCTACAGAGCATCTAGGGAGGCGTTCTAGTTACTTGGATCAATAAAAAATATTTTGTGAACAATACATGCCGTTTATATTTTTTGGGACAATTTGGATGACTTCAATAACTATTGAAGAAATTTTATATATAATTTTATGAGGAGCGACACCCTTGCATTTTTTTCAATTGTGGTGTATGTTAATGAATCCTGACTTTTCCAAAATGATCACAATTTCCATACAGATGTTCAGGTCAGCCTCTCAATTGAATATTCTATGCACTTGGTAGCATCATAACTAGAGGATATCATACGAACAAGAATTCTATAGATCGAGGTAGTGGATCAGGGGTAGTGAGGGTAATCCAAGATTCCATTCAAGGGGTGAGCTAGGAGGAAAACCAAGTTTTATGGATTACATGATCTAGAACCTCAGTGGTAGGTACATCACAATGTGTGTCTGCAACTTGGACATCTGATGAGGGGTGTCCTCTAAGGTGTCCATGTAACAGCCCAAGATTTTATAAAAAATATTCTTTTTAATTTTATTAATGTCTTGTGTTGTACGCTACACCAAAAGGAGCTTGCACAACATGCATCTTTGACTTGCCTTGCATTACACGTAATCGCGACCTTCCTCGATAGCGTGTGTAATACGCAATACTGAGTTTCACTAAACAACGATATGCTATTAAAATATTATTAAAACTAGCCGGTATGAATAGTAATAACCAATTTTTAAAATTCTGTAAATCTTATTTTTCAAAATGAACTTCATTTTTGGATTCGGAGTATCGAATTTAGCCTAAGGTGAAATTTTGGTACATTTCGGATAACTTTCATATTCTGATGAATAGTGAAAATTACTAAATTATAATTAAAAAACAACTTTTTTAATCGAATTAATTAATAGTGATAAATTATTAATTGGAGTAGTTTTAAATTATATTTAGAATATATTTTTACAATTTAATACAATGTTGGTCATTGGATGTAATTGCACATTTAAACCAGACATAAACAAGTGTCAATCTTTTGATAGATATTGTTTCTTAAAAACACGCTATTTGTTTTAACAGCGGGATTTAATTATAAAATTAATTAATGCAACTTCTATGTTATGAATTTGGTAAAATAGACTTCATTTTTGAATTCGGAATATGAAATATAGCTTAGGATGAAATTTTGGCATTTTTCTGAAAACCTTCATTTTTTGATGAATAGTGAAACTACTAAGTGGTAGTTAAAAAACTGAATTTTTCATAAAACTTAATTTTACCGCTTCTGTGAATGGAATTTCAAAAATCCGAGAGACACGGTTGATGTCAGTAAGTAAAATGTGGTTCAATGAGATTAAATAATTTTTGGTGAATAGTAACTTTTTACTTTTATTTACCACGGTTAAAAGTAAATAGGGTAATTAAGGGTAAGAATGATATTAATATTACCCTAACACATGTCCTAATTCTATTGGACAAGTGTATCTCGACAAAAAACAACCTTAAGTGTAAAATATTATCATTTAGGCCCACTTGGATTAGATTAGGACATTTATTATTATTTAATTCAAAGAAGAGTTAAAAGAGTTAAAATCAAAGTTTATTCACTAAAACATTATTAATATGGGGATATACATAAGATAAATTCGACTATAAATATTCATTAGAAAGCTAAAAAGATTTCCTATATAATGATATTTTATTTATAATTTTTAGACTTTAAATAAATTAATTTATTTATGACACAACGATGATGCAGTAATTACCCTTTTAAGGAAATATTAACATAATTGATGTTATAAATACTCAAATGAATGTAATTTGAGACTTTTTATGAATTCCACTAATTTTCTAGGTTACTATGATATATTAATGTTGATTTAATCAACTTGGTTCGAACATATAATTCTGTTATGACTTTCACAAAAATCATATATCAAATAGTGTCAAAATTGACACAAAATAGTTTTTAAATCAAATATTATATTATTAATTGTTATTTTATTCCTAAAAATCTAAGGTTCGTCCAAATGACTTAGATAAAGATATATATTAATAATAAACAATTTGGGGTTCGTTTGGCATGTTATAGTAAGTGTATTAACCATATACTAAAAGAAAACAAAAAGACACGGTAAAAGTTAAATTATTTAACTTTGAGTTAAATCTAATTGATAAGGTTAAAATAATACCCTAAACTTGTCTAAATCTTATTGGTTGATAGGATTTCGACCCATCCCCACATTATCTTCGAAATAAGACCCTTTGGAGCCATTATAAACCGATTTTGACTTTAATATAAAATAATATTTTGAGATATTCCTAAGGTGCCCCTCTCCTCCCTTATAAAAGGGCACCTCCTCCCCCTCCTCCTCACACCAATTTGAGCACTCAAGCTCGGCCAACCCCTGCCAAAATCTCTTCTCCACTTCCCTAGAAACATCCTAGAGGTTCTGGTCTTCCTCAAAGACCAATTTTAGTTCCCTAAGAGGAGGTCTCCAAAAGGCGCTTCAAAGAAGAGGTAATTACCATTACCAATTCTTTCATCTTTATTTCTTCTTCCACTTCTTCTTCTTAGGTTGTTTCATTATGAAGTAATAACATCAGTATCACTCATATACTGATATGTTATTATAAGTATGAAACAACCCTATTTCACCATCTATCTATCCTACGGAAAAATAAATCACCGCGCGTGCGTACGTACGGAATACCGTCTCCACGCCGTGGTGTAATCTATTTTCCACCACCACCTTACATGGATGGGTATAATGTGTTGTACCCCACACTCTTTGATTTTCATGATCACAATCACTTTCATATATGTTTAACTTTGTTTTTAAGTGTTGTGGATGATAGGAAAAAGATTGCCAAAGGTTTGGCCCAAGAATGGACAAGAAATGGACTGAAATTCAGTCCACCGGCCAACCGGTGTGATAGCACCGGCCAGCCGGTGGAACTGGCAGAGGGATTGCCCACTGCCAGGTTCCACCGGTCGACCGGTGGCTCTGTCACCGGTCGACCTGTGGCACCCAGCCCAAATAGTGTTTGCTACTGTCTTCCCACCGGCCAGCCGGTGGCTCCTCCACCGGTCGACCGGTAGAGCCTGGACCAAGACTCTTCTTCTCTGCCAAGGCACCGGCCAGCCGGTGGCTCTGGAACCGGTCAGCCGGTGGACCCTGGACAAGAATCCTATGCCATTTTGCACACACCGGCCAGCCGGTGGGACTGTACCGGCCAGCCGGTGGAGCCAGTCAAACTAGTCGTTGCAGTTTGACCAGGCTGGCCCACTTGGCTCCCAACGGCTCTTTTAGCCTCTCCAACGGCTCCGAAGCCTCCCCAAGGGTTCCATGCCTATAAATAAAGGCCAAGGAAGCCCTGGACACCTACCGGAACTATTGTAAAGCCAACGGACATATTTTCCATCATTCGTAAATCCTCCGGCGAGCCACTTCAAAGGATCCTCAAGTGCTCCAATCCAACTTCCAATCCAAGGAGCACCTCAAGAAGCTTGGGAGAGCACGCTACATCAACTCCATCATCCAATTGGCGCCCAAGTCTTCCCAAATACGGGTTTTATTGTTTTACTTTTTATTGAGCTTTAAAATTGGGTTTGTGCCTACAAACCCCAAACTCTTTTCTCATCCCTCTTTCTTTTGGGTTTCACACCACCACTAAGGTGTGAAGAGGTTTCGTCAAGCCTTTCCTTTTAAAAGGCTTGTGTCACCGGTGAGCTAGCCTTCACCCGTTAAAAAGGCTAGTGGGTTCTTGCTATTCCATTGAAAGCAAGTGGGTTCTTTCTAAACCACAAAAAGCAAGCTGTAATAGGTCCTAGTGCTACCTCAAAGCCTAGTGGGTTTCTTACTAAAACCATTGAAAAGCAAGCGGTAGGAATCTCTCAACGGTTGAGTTGGGAGCGGAGACGTAGGCCGGGTTTTTGGCCAAACTCCGTTATCAATTTTGTGTGTCTTGCCTCTTTATTTCCGTTGCATTCCTTACTTTGATTTTAATTTTTTAATCTTTTTTAAAAGGCAATTCACCCCCCCCCCTCTTGCCATCTTTTCCCCGTTTTGTTCCGACCCAACAATTGGTATCAGAGGGATAATTTGAGTAATACCTTAAACGGTTTCAAATTCAAAGATCCATTGTGATGGCATCTTCCTCTTTCGCCCCCGAGGGCTACTCATTGGGTCGGGCTCCATTTTTTGATGGGACCGACTATAATTATTGGAAAACCCGCATGACCACTTTTTTAAGAAGCATAGGATATCCAATTTACAAAATTGTCATGCAAGGTTATTCTTTGTCTTCCCCCGACGAATCCAAATGGACCCCCGCCGATATTAAGAATTTTGAGCTTGATGGCAAAGCCATGAATGCTCTTCATTGCGGGTTAGATAGAAATGAATTTAATCGTGTATCCACTTGAACCACTTCACATGAAATATGGAAGCTTTTAGAAGTGACCCATGAGGGCACTAACAAAGTTAAGGATACTCGGTTAGATATGTATAGACAAGACTTTGAATCTTTTTCAATGCATCCAAATGAGTCTATTTCTGAAATGTTTACACGCTTCACTGACGTTTGCAATGGTAGAAAATCTCTTGGTGATGATGTTTCAGCTGAAGCAATGGTCAAGAAGATTCTATGGGTCCTTCCGAGCTCATGGGCACCTAAAGTGACGGCAATCCAAGAAGCTAAGGATGTCAAAAACATGCCGGTCGAGGAGCTCATCGGATCCCTAATGACGTACGAGATCACGATGAGGAGGCAAGCTCAAAAGGAGGGCACACCAATCAAAACTCCAAAAAACATCGCCCTCAAGGTACAAAAGGAAGTAAGCTCCTCCTCATCTTCTTCCTCATCTCCTTCCTCATCTTTCTCATCATCAAGCGGCGACTCGGAAATGGAGAATCTCGCCCGCCAAATGCACAAGTTTATGAATAAGCACAAGAAGAAGAAGAAATCCCGCAAGCATCGAAAGCAAGAACCCACCGCTAGATCCGAGCCCAAGGTAAAATGCTACGGGTGCGGCGAAAAGGGCCATTACAAGCCCGATTGCCCACTCAACAAAAAACGGGCCACACCAAACGAAAAAGGAAAGAAAAAGGTCCTCAAGGCGACATGGAGTGACACCTCATCCTCCTCCTCCTCCTCAAGCGACCAAGGTACAAAATGCCTAATGGCATTCCATGAGGTAACTTCTTCCGACTCCTCCTCTTGTTCTTCAAATTCCAATTCTTTAAATCATCTATCTTATGAAGAACTCTCACATGCTAGAGACCAACTTGAAAATGGTTTTCATGAACATTCTTCAAAATTTGTCGCTTTGAAAAGGAATTTCAAAAAACTTTCCTCCGAAAAAGAACAACTTCTCAAAGAGAAGGAGGAACTCTCCCTTAAAATCCAAAATTTCCCCAATGTTGATTCTTTGGAATCAACCATCAAGGATCTTAGAGAATCCTTATCCAAGTTCACCCAAGGTGAACAAAATTTGTCCAAACTTTTAGGTTCTCAACGAGTATCTAGAACCACCAATGGACTTGGCTACACCAATATAGCTTCCTCCTCCCATGCACCCACTGTTTTTGTAAGGGGGAGCTCTAGTTTTAAATTTTGTAATTATTGTAAGAAACCCGGGCACCTTATTTATGAATGTAATTGTAAAAATGCCCGGTACGGCCAACCAAAGTCTATTTTCTTTTCGGACGAATTTTATAGGAGAAGACCCGCTATGAGACAAGTATGGATTGAAAAATCCCTTCTTGCGAGTCTCTCCGGGCCAAAAATTGTTTCCTCTCCCCGGTGATTTATTGTTTTTATTTAGGGGGAGTTAGGTTTGTTTAATAATTTTTGTTTTATTCAAACTTTCAATTTCAACTTTTGGTTTCAAATTTCAAATTTTCAATTGGTTTTTGATTCAAAACTTTCAATTCAAACTGTTATTCAATTTTTGATTCAAATCTTTCAATTTCCAAAATTTCAATTGATTTTCAAATCCCATCTCTTGTTTTTCAAAATTTTCCCTCAATCAAGTTTGATTCCCCATTCTATTTTGATAATCACAAAGGGGGAGAAATTTCTTGATTGATTGGGGGAGAATCTTTCCTCTCATGCTTAGTATTTATTTTCAATTTTTCATTTAAAGCATGCCTTCATTTAAGTTTTTACATTGCTTTGATAAGTGATTGTGATCATCAAAATAGGGGGAGATTGTTGTACCCCACACTCTTTGATTTTCATGATCACAATCACTTTCATATATGTTTAACTTTGTTTTTAAGTGTTGTGGATGATAGGCAAAAGATTTCCAAAGGTTTGGCCCAAGAATGGACAAGAAATGGACTGAAATTCAGTCCACCGGCCAACCGGTGTGATAGCACCGGCCAGCCGGTGGAACTGGCAGAGGGATTGCCCACTGCCAGGTTCCACCGGTCGACCGGTGGCTCTGTCACCGGTCGACCTGTGGCACCCAGCCCAAATAGTGTTTGCTACTGTCTTCACACCGGCCAGCCGGTGGCTCCTCCACCGGTCGACCGGTAGAGCCTGGACCAAGACTCTTCTTCTCTGCCAAGGCACCGGCCAGCCGGTGGCTCTGGAACCGGTCAGCCGGTGGACCCTGGACAAGAATCCTATGCCATTTTGCACACACCGGCCAGCCGGTGGGACTGTACCGGCCAGCCGGTGGAGCCAGTCAAACTAGCCGTTGCAGTTTGACCAGGCTGGCCCACTTGGCTCCCAACGGCTCTTTTAGCCTCTCCAACGGCTCCGAAGCCTCCCCAAGGGTTCCATGCCTATAAATAAAGGCCAAGGAAGCCCTGGACACCTACCGGAACTATTGTAAAGCCAACGGACATATTTTCCATCATTCGGCAATCCTCCGGCGAGCCACTTCAAAGGATCCTCAAGTGCTCCAATCCAACTTCCAATACAAGGAGCACCTCAAGAAGCTTGGGAGAGCACGCTACATCAACTCCATCATCCAATTGGCACCCAAGTCTTCCCAAATACGGGTTTTATTGTTTTACTTTTTATTGAGCTTTAAAATTGGGTTTGTGCCTACAAACCCCAAACTCTTTTCTCATCCCTCTTTCTTTTGGGTTTCACACCACCACTAAGGTGTGAAGAGGTTTCGTCAAGCCTTTCCTTTTAAAAGGCTTGTGTCACCGGTGAGCTAGCCTTCACCCGTTAAAAAGGCTAGTGGGTTCTTGCTATTCCATTGAAAGCAAGTGGGTTCTTGCTAAACCACAAAAAGCAAGCTGTAATAGGTCCTAGTGCTACCTCAAAGCCTAGTGGGTTTCTTGCTAAAACCATTGAAAAGCAAGCGGTAGGAATCTCTCAACGGTTGAGTTGGGAGCGGATACGTAGGCCGGGTTTTTGGCCAAACTCCGTTATCAATTTTGTGTGTCTTGCCTCTTTATTTCCGCTGCATTCCTTACTTTGATTTTAATTTGTTAATCTTTTTTAAAAGGCAATTCACCCCCCCCCCCCTCTTGCCATCTTTTCCCCGTTTTGTTCCGACCCAACATAATGGTGTAAAGAATAACTATACATAGTTATTAAAACATCATATTGATTCTGATATATTGTATAATCCACTCCAATTCAATTCAATATTTATGGAAATGATATCATCGCTCGTGCGTACGTACGGACTACCGTCTCCACGACGCGATGAGATTCATTCTCCATGTTAACCATTTAAGAATGATTATAAAGTATATATAAGAAATAATAATGAAATATATGACATTATAAAGCTACCGGATTTATGTATATATATATATATATGTATGTCATCTACTTACTTCCATTCAAGACAATAGGGAAAGGAAAACAGCGTTCATGCGTACGTACGGACTACCGTCTACATGAACGGTGTTTTTCATTTCATTTATATATCTATTATATATATATATATACTGAATATATATGATATATAAATCATATTTTATATTCTGGAAGTAAGTAAATCATGATATAAGTAATAATAATGTCAAGAACAACAAGTCAAAACACCTACGATAAAAGAAACGATTTTACCCAAAACGCTTCTTTAACATGGAATTTACAAAAGAACGGGTAATATAATGTCATAAGTGAACCATATATGATATCATAACAATGAATATGATTCTGTAATAAGTCAATGAAATTATTTAAACCATTATACAGGAGCTTCGGACACGTACAAAGCAAATCGGACCTAAGGTAAGGGAAAATATCACAATCTCATTTTTATCCGAGATTGTTTATTCGTAAGTATTTACTGGGGTGTATTTTATCATCCACATCCATGTTTCATAAATATGTATTATTATTTCCATCCACCTACAATTGTTTAAATCCATTTTTACCCTTCGGTGAGTTTTTAGTAAAAGAAATAAAAGGAATCTTTTGTCGTTTTTCGTACGAGGTACTTTTTGACTTTTCCGACAAAAGTACGAAGAATGTTTTTTTTAACTTATACGGCCTGAATGGATTTTTAAAACATTATTTCCAAGAAACTTCCTTTACAAGTTTTCAAGTTTATTTTTAATCAACTTCTTTTATTTTAAATTCGTATGACATGTTATGAAAGGAAAAATGTTTTTGAAGAAGAAAGGATATTTTCCTCAAGAATGGAGTTCAAGTATTTTATCAAAATTATTTTCCATCTAAGATAATAAAAGGGTTTTGTTTTTATCCCTATTATTACATTGGTTTGATAATGTTGTGATGGAAATATTTTTATAAATTCATTTATCTTATATGAATTGTTTTATGATGTCATGTTGTTTAAGATTCCCATTTTTATTACATGGGTTATGCGATGAAGTATGATTTATGATTATGTGGCACACATAAGAAAGGATTCATTATAAGATGGGTGGGACCTATATCTCCCTCCAATTCATTGGGTAAAGATTTTATATCTCATGAGATAGACAGGGCTGGAACGGTAGGTTATACCGGTTCAGTGAAACAGGACTGAAATGAGGGTTACTCGATTTAGAAAGGGACTTTGTCCACTAAGATAGTCTTGGCAATTAGTCTTGACTAACAAGAAATGATTCTCTATGAT
This sequence comes from Viscum album, assembly GCA_963277665.1. Taxonomy (NCBI): domain Eukaryota; kingdom Viridiplantae; phylum Streptophyta; class Magnoliopsida; order Santalales; family Viscaceae; genus Viscum; species Viscum album. The sequence continues at coordinate 670,932,671 of OY728157.1, read as the reverse complement.
TATGTGTGTATGCCACAAAGTTTCATGTTTTAAGTTATGATTATTGGGATTACTTTTTCACTGCCATGATTTATCCCATGATTATGAAATTATGCTCTCTTTTTCAGGTTATGATTTCCAAAATGTTATGTTCTTATGAATATGATGTGATTGATATTTATTTTGTTTACCCTTACTGAGCATTTGAGCTCACCCTTTTATGTTTTCTTTTCCCCAGGATATAAATAAAGGTTTTAGGTAAAAAAAAAGGAAGATCTTTATGGGAGATTTTGAAGATCTTTCACCACGATTAGAAGATTATAGTCCGAGTTTCCAAAGACACTAAACTATTACGGTCCTTGTGTGTGTGTTTTTGTAATGTACTAAGTATTCCGCAAAAGTAATGTAATGTCAATGTACATCAAGATACGGGTCTCTACAGTTGGTATCAGAGGAAAGGTTTAGTCAACCTTTGGAAACTAGGATGCGAGAACTTTAGTGAGATCCCTAGAGATATTTCTAAGGTATGTCTAGGGATGTCTCTAAGGTTAAGTATACGTATAGGTTATAGTCCTAGAATTGCGCTAACGATCTTCAAATTTAACCTAAAATGTTAGATATTGAGGGTACTTCCCCTTTATTATGTTGTTTTCCCTAGCATGATTTTTGCCTCTCACACTATTCTTTTGGGGTTTTAGACGATGGCTGGAACCCGAAGGAACCGTGTTGATCAATGCAATGGACAATACAATGATTGTCCCCCTGAGCAACCAAACGATATGGGAGCTGGAATGCAAAATCTTGTAGCCATGCTCACACAACTTTCTCAAGCTATGAATCATGCAGGACTTCCAAACGAGCAAAGGAAGGAGCAACATTCTGTTGAATCCTTCATGAGGCAGCGTCCGCCTTCTTTCAGTGGGTCTACTGATCCATTAGTTGCTGAACAATGGATTAGTACTACTGAAAATATATTTTCAGTTCTTCAATGTTCTGAACATGATAAATTCATCTTAGCAGTATATCGTTTGGAAGGTGAAGCTGATCAATGGTGGAATCTTATCAAGAATACGAGGCAAAGAGATGAAATTGATTCCATGGAATGGGACGAGTTCAAGAACTTGTTTTTCAGTAAGTACTTCCCTCGTATTCTTCGAACGAAGATGGATAAGGAGTTTCTTGAACTAAAGCAAAAGGATGATGAATCTGTTGGTATATACGAAGCGAATTTTACAAGACTTGCAAGGTATGCATCTGGCATTATCATCCAACCTGAAAGTAAAGTTGATCGATTTTTCAGTGGCTTAAAACCAAGTCTTCGAAGGGAATTAGCTATAAGAGACTTCAGTAGCTATGAAGAAATTGTGCGTTGTGCTATCAAGGTAGAAATGGAAGTTGGTGTTACATATCCATCTCATGGTTTTGACAAGAAACGAAAGATGGAGTTCAAGGAGAAATCTCAGAATAATGGTGAAAAGAAGATGAATGTTTCCTTATGTACAAAGTGTGGAAAGAAGCATGGTGGAGATTGTCTTAAAGGGACTAGAAAATGTTTTAAGTGTGGAAAATAAGGTCATCGAGCAGCTGAGTGTCGAAGTAATGGAAAAAGGGATTCTAATGAAGTGAATAAAGCAAACACTGCAGAGAACGTACAACCAACACCTCAATGCTTCAAGTGCAAGGAAATGGGGCATTATGCCAATAAATGCCCTAATCCAAGGGTTAGTGATGATCGACATGAGCAACCGCTTAAGGCAAAGGAAAAAAGGGAAGTCACATGCGATCACTATTGGCAATGTTGAATATGACAATGATGTGGTGGAATGATTAAGTGTTTATGTAATGGGATTCCAAAATAATGTTGTATCCTGGAATATTGGAATATTTATGTATTGGTCTAATGTGGTATTCAAAGTGATTGAGATATTATGCGCATAATGAAGGGAAAACGAGAAAATGAAATGTTTAACAGTATTCATGAGCTCATGATTGATATAAGGACTAAGTGATATCATGGTTTGAGTATATAGAATTTTGAGGATTTTGGTATGTGGAAAGTGTTAACTTTTAACTGCATTCAAGTTTTCACTAAGATTCAATGGGTATTCAAGAGAGTACAAGATTAAGGCCTTTGAATGTTTGGAATGTGTCCAACAAGATATATCTTATGATATATGGGGATCAACGATGGTATTAAATCTCTGGTAATCGTTTTCACTATGTTATGAGAATGGACTGCAGTATTATGGATAGGACTAAAGATTGGAATGGATTATGTTGGACATAAGTTAGTATTGTTTAAGGATAGAAGTTTTTTCGATATTATTTATGGGATGTTATAGTAATATAGTTTTAGAAAATGGACAACCTGCAGGACGGGCGACAGCCCATCGCTTCGGACAAGGCTGTGGGAATCGAACCCACAACCGAAGTGCGACTGGCCTTTATCGCCTACCACTGGCCTATAGGAAGTCCCTGTTTAGTAGAAACTAGTTTTATTATATTAAGCAGTATGATATATGAAGTATAAGTCCATTTTAGGAACTATATATGATTAATCTCACTATAGATCGACTTATGTATATAATTTTTGCTAAACTTTTGTTTGAGACAGATGGAATGACCCGTCATTCTATCACATGATCTGCTAACACTTCACGAATAACAAATTCAACTTCATTTATTTAAGAGATGAAGTGGAAATTGTTCTAGGCACGAACAATAGTGAGATTGTACCAAAATAAAGAAAGTATTTATTCCAATTCAAATTTTCAACTTTAGGGAAATGATCTTGAAAACCAAAAATGTTGTCCTAGTGATCTTATACCTGATGAATCGGATGGTACCTTAGATCGTCACAAATTTATGGATTTGTGATTATTGGCTTTTCCATAGCCATGTTCTCTACCACTCTCCATCAAAACATGATGGTTAGATTTCTCTTCCATATCCATATTTTCACCTATGTGGAAACTCAATGATTAGTTTATTTGGGTAACCGTTACGTTTCATACTTTTGTTTTTAAAGATTGGTTTTGATATTCCTTTTTACGATGTGGGTTTCTATTAAAGAAACTTTCAAATAGTAAACCATTTATAACCCCGACGAATTTCGAGGGCGAAATTCATTTTAAGGGGGGTAGAATGTAACAGCCCAAGATTTTATAAAAAATATTCTTTTTAATTTTATTAATGTCTTGTGTTGTACGCTACACCAAAAGGAGCTTGCACAACACGCATCCTTGACTTGCCTTGCATTACACGCAATCGCGACCTTCCTCGATAGCGTGTGTAATACGCAATACCGAGTTTCACTAAACAACGATATGCTATTAAAATATTATTAAAACTAGCCGGTATGAATAGTAATAACCACTTTTTAAAATTCTGTAAATCTTATTTTTCAAAATGAACTTCATTTTTGGATTCGGAGTATCGAATTTAGCCTAAGGTGAAATTTTGGTACATTTCGGATAACTTTCATATTCTGATGAATAGTGAAAATTACTAAATTATAATTAAAAAACAACTTTTTTAATCGAAATAATTAATAGTGATAAATTATTAATTGGAGTAGTTTTAAATTATATTTAGAATATATTTTTACAATTTAATACAATGTTGGTCATTGGATGTAATTGCACATTTAAACCAGACATAAACAAGTGTCAATCTTTTGATAGATATTGTTTCTTAAAAACACGCTATTTGTTTTAACAGCGGGATTTAATTATAAAATTAATTAATGAAACTTCTATGTTATGAATTTGGTAAAATAGACTTCATTTTTGAATTTGGAATATGAAATATAGCTTAGGATGAAATTTTGGCATTTTTCTAAAAACCTTCATTTTTTGATGAATAGTTAAACTACTAAGTGGTAGTTAAAAAACTGAATTTTTCATAAAACTTAATTTTACCGCTTCTGTGAATGGAATTTCAAAAATCCGAGAGACACGGTTGATGTCAGTAAGTAAAATGTGGTTCAATGAGATGAAAATAATTTTTGGTGAATAGTAACTTTTTACTTTTATTTACCACGGTTAAAAGTAAATAGGGTAATTAAGGGTAAGAATGATATTAATATTACCCTAACACATGTCCTAATTCTATTGGACAAGTGTATCTCGACCAAAAACAACCTTAAGTGTAAAATATTATCATTTAGGCCCACTTGGATTAGATTAGGACGTTTATTATTATTTAATTCAAAGAAGAGTTAAAAGAGTTAAAATCAAAGTTTATTCACTAAAACATTTTTAATATGGGGTTATACATAAGATAAATTCGACTATAAATATTCATTAGAAAGATAAAAAGATTTCCTATATAATGATATTTTATTTATAATTTTTAGACTTTATATAAATTAATTTATTTATGACACAACGATGATGCAGTAATTACCCTTTTAAAGAAATATTAACATAATTGATGTTATAAATACTCAAATGAATGTAATTTGAGACTTTTTATGAATTCCAATAATTTTATAGGTTACTATGATATATTAATGTTGATTTAATCAACTTGGTTCGAACATATAATTCTGTTATGACTTTCACAAAATTCATATATCAAATAGTGTCAAAATTGACAAAAAATAGTTTTTAAATCAAATATTATATTATTAATTGTTATTTTATTCCTAAAAATCTAAGGTTCGGCCAAATGACTTAGATAAGGATATATATATTAATAATAAACAATTTGGGGTTCGTTTGGCATGTTATAGTAAGTGTATTAACCATATAGTGAAAGAAAACAAAAAGACACGGTAAAAGTTAAATTATTTAACTTAGAGTTAAATCTAATTGATAAGGTTAAAATAATACCCTAAACTTGTCTAAATCTTATTGGTTGATAGGATTTCGACCCATCCCCACCTTATATTAGAAATAAGACCCTTTGGAGCCATTATAAACCGATTTTGACTTTAATATAAAATAATATTTTGAGATATTCCTAAGGTGCCCCTCTCCTCCCTTATAAAAGGGCACCTCCTCCCCCTCCTCCTCACACCAATTTGAGCACTCAAGCTCGGCCAAACCCTGCCAAAATCTCTTCTCCACTTCCCTAACAACATCCTAGAGGTTCTGGTCTTCCTCAAAGACCAATTTTAGTTCCCTAAGAGGAGGTCTCCAAAAGGCGCTTCAAAGAAGAGGTAATTACCATTACCAATTCTTTCATCTTTATTTATTCTTCCACTTCTTCTTCTTAGGTTGTTTCATTATGAAGTAATAACATCAGTATCACTCATATACTGATATGTTATTATAAGTATGAAACAACCCTATTTCACCATCTATCTATCCTACGGAAAAAGAAATCACCGCGCGTGCGTACGTACGGAATACCGTCTCCACGTCGTGGTGTAATCTATTTTCCACCACCACCTTACATGGATGGGTATAATGGTGTAAAGAATAACTATACATAGTTATTAAAACATAATATTGATTCTGATATATTTTATAATCCACTCCAATTCAATTCAATATTTATGGAAATGATATCATCGCTCGTGCGTACGTACGGACTACCGTCTCCACGACGCGATGAGATTCATTCTCCATGTTAACCATTTAAGAATGATTATAAAGTATATATAAGAAATAATAATGAAATATATGACATTATAAAGCTACTGGATTTATGTATATATATATATGTATGTCATCTACTTACTTCCATTCAAGACAATAGGGAAAGGAAAACAGCGTTCATGCGTACGTACGGACTACCGTCTCCATGAACGGTGTTTTTCATTTCATTTATCTATCTATTATATATATATATATACTGAATATATATGATATATAAATCATATTTTATATTCTTGAAGTAAGTAAATCATGATATAAGTAATAATAATGTCAAGAACAACAAGTCAAAACACCTACGATAAAAGAAACGATTTTACCCAAAACGCTTCTTTAACATGGAATTTACAAAAGAACGGGTAATATAATGTCATAAGTGAACCATATATGATATCATAACAATGAATATGATTCTGTAATAAGTAAATGACATTATTTAAACCATTATACAGGAGCTTCGGACACGTACAAAGCAAATCGGACCTAAGGTAAGGGAAAATATCACAATCTCATTTTTATCCGAGATTGTTTATTCGTAAGTATTTACTGGGGTGTATTTTATCATCCACATCCATGTTTCATAAATATGTATTATTATTTCCATCCACCTACAATTGTTTAAATCCATTTTTACCCTTCGGTGAGTTTTTAGTAAAAGAAATAAAAGGAATATTTTGTCGTTTTTCGTACGAGGTACTTTTTGACTTTTCCGACAAAAGTACGAAGAATGTTTTTTTTAACTTATACGGCCTGAATGGATTTTTAAAACATTATTTCAAAGAAACTTCCTTTACAAGTTTTAAAGTTTATTTTTAATCAACTTCTTTTATTTTAAATTCTTATGACATGTTATGAAAGGAAAAATGTTTTTGAAGAAGAAAGGATATTTTCCTCAAGAATGGAGTTCAAGTATTTTATCAAAATTATTTTCCATATAAGATAATAAAAGGGTTCTGTTTTTATCCCTATTATTACATTGGTTTGATTATGTTGTGATGGAAATATTTTTATGAATTCCTTTATCTTATATGAATTGTTTTATGATGTCATGTTGTTTAAGATTCCCATTTTTATTACATGGGTTATGCGATGAAGTATGATTTATGATTATGTGGTACACATAAGAAAGGATTCATTATAAGATGGGTGGGACCTATATCTCCCTCCAATGCATTGGGTAAAGATTTTATATCTCATGAGATAGACAGGGCTGGAACGGTAGGTTATACCGGTTCAGTGAAACAGGACTGAAACGAGGGTTACTCGATTCAGAAAGGGACTTTGTCCACTAAGATAGTCTTGGCAATTAGTCTTGACTAACAAGAAATGATTCTCTATGATTATGTGTGTATGCCACAAAGTTTCATGTTTTAAGTTATGATTATTGGGATTACTTTTTCACTACCATGATTTATCCCATGATTAAGAAATTATGCTCTCTTTTGCAGGTTATGATTTCCAAAATGTTATGTTCTTATGAATATGATGTGATTGATATTTATTTTGTTTACCCTTACTGAGCATTTGAGCTCACCCTTTTATGTTTTCATTTCCCCAGGATATAAAGAAAGGTTTTAGGTAAAAAAAGGAAGATCTTTATGGGAGATTTTGAAGATCTTTCACCACGATTAGAAGATTATAGTCCGAGTTTCCAAAGACACTAAACTATTACGGTCCTTGTGTGTGTGTTTTTGTAATGTACTAAGTATTCCGCAAAAGTAATGTAATGTCAATGTACGTCAAGATACGGGTCTCTACAGTCCATGAGGACCATCTTGATAATCCCCTAAGAAAAAATTAATTTATATCCTACAAACAACCTCTGATACCATTTTCCCCACCTGGGGTCTTCCTATTGGATGTTGTTATAATCTTTTCCAACTGAGGACCTATGGTGAACACTAATGCATACTAGGATTTCTCTACAAGACTTCTGGCACATTCAGGTGGCAGACATGATGGAATTTAATCACTTTAATGTGTGTCTAACGGTCATGGAAACCTATGTGTGGAAACATAGGATATATTTATAAACACCTCTCCTAGTGAAAGTGATGCCTGGTCAAGGGAATTATCTTGAAGGGATTCCACATAAAGATGATACTGATGATGAATAAAAATAAGAATTATAATAAGAAAGTGAGGTTAAAGAAGAGGAGAAATGAGAAGAATAATAATAGGAGGATCATGATGAATATCTATGTAATCCAGATTCCCATGTGATAATGGCTCATCCAGGGAGTCCTCAGGAGTGTGACGGGATTGTTGGATCTGACAAAGGACTCGTCGAGCATCTTAAATTAAGACGTATCTTACATATTCCCTATCCCTTATATATTCATAACTTGGATCCACTAACCGAACCTTAACTTGTATAGGAAAGAATTTATTTTATCCAAGGATCCCCCAATATAGGGGTGACAATGTGTCATTGTACTTGGAGAGACATTCCCCTTGGCCAACATCCGGGGTTTAACCAAGAAATTTTCATTCCATAGATGAGACTACCAGAGGGGGGCTAGCCGAGGGGGGGAAAGAGATGAATTATGAATCCAAGGTTTTTCCTATTGTACATAAGGAGCATGTTCCAATCATCAAGTTAACATGTGCGGAGTGGTCTCCCATGGTGGATGTTCTTCGCGTGACTTGGGAACTTTTCCCGCTATACATAGCTCTCCTAAATCTCTACTTTCATAGAACCATTTTTATTATATAATGATCTAGATGATGAAGATTCTTTATTTCACAAGTATTCATAAGAATATAGGCTTGATTTAATGAATAGTATTGGGTATCTATATGATCTATTTTGATGATTGTAGCAACCCATGAGGATCCTTACACTTAATCTAATCTTGACTTGATGACTGGTGGGCATGAGTTTGAAACCATATATGATGCCATTAATAGGGAAATTGAATCTAATAGAGGTGGATTCTATAGTGGAAACAAGTCAGGATGGTATCCCCCATATTATATTTTCCTGTCCTTCATAGATGATTTCGGAGGATGATCTTACTACTAAACTTCTATCCAATATTTCTTGATTATGGGTCTGCAAGTTTTGAAGAGTTGGATGATTAGAATTCAAACGTAGCTGAGGAGATCCACATGACTTGGCATAGGTCATAGAAGTGAACAAATAATTTATTTGATTCCAAATAGGTATAATGGATATTTTTAATGGTGTCACTCCAAATAGGGTTCCACTATCTCCATTCTGTAGGGGTGGATTCTTATGATTTTTATGTGAGGATCTACAACTACCTTGCAGATAAGAGGTGGAAAAGCAGTCACCACGTAGATTCCACCTAGTTCCTGAAGAAATTTTATAGTATTTTTAATATCTAGGAATCTAAAAAAATATCCACTACCTATAAGTTAATGTGAATGAACCTTCCACCTTTTTTATAAGTTGTAACTCATTTCCCAATTACATGTTTTGTTGGAAGAGGCCAAAGAGCATCTAAAAAAGGTGAACTGTAAATTTTCTAACCTTGGAGATGAGTGAGACCAGATGCATATTATGGATGATGGGATCTGTACCAAGTCCATTGATTAGGAGAGGGATCTTAGTATATGGTGGGATACTCTGGAGGCCACATTCTTGAAAGTGTTAGTTTTGAATCATTCCATCATTGGGGAAGATCCATAAGGTTCATGTTTTTTCAAACTCATGGAACAAACATCCTTATTTACTTTTTTTGGGAAATTCAAGTATAGAAACACTTTTTATTTTTTTATTATCAGACCTAGATAATATATATTATTTAACTAATGATCAATCCCTAATCTCATGTGGTCCATGCCTTGTGTGATAAACTTGGGATAATCACATTATCATTTACATTCTATGAGAGTGTTAGATAATCATAGAATACTCAATATCAGCAATTATTGGTTGACCACCTTGAGTGTTCAGGCTGAGTGAGGATTCAACTGGGCAATATGGCTCTCTTAAAAGTCAAATTTTCATTCCCATTATGCACTACTACATGACTGGGATAACTCTAGGGGTATTAGAATCAATCTGAATAATGGGAATTGAAAATTGAAAATCACGACTACCAAAATTTAAAAAACAAACGGAGGATGGAATCACTCTATAAAATGACTACTAACCTTATGTAAATCACATCATCCATATCGCTTAGACTATAATAGGGATAGACAATCAAGGGTGGACCACTGACCATTTTTGAAATAGGGGACCTTTCTTGAATTTTTTACTGATGTCTTCTAGAACGCTGGCCCAGGATGGTAGGTGAGCCTGAGAATCCTGAGACTAGATCATTAGTGGGTACCTTAAAATGTGAAATTGGATAATGGTCTAAATAAAAGGGCTAGACAAATGATGGGGTGGATTTATGGAATGTTCTAATGGATTCCAACACTCTTCAAATTACACAACCATTACTAAATCAAATTGGTGTAAGCACATTGGGCAGATAAAATATTAAACACATATCCCTGAGAGGAAATCTCTAATGTGGGACTAGGATTATTTTTTATGTCATGAAAAATAAGAATGATCAATGGACCATCTTAACATAATGTGATCAGGGCACGTCTCATAGTTTCACGTCATCTAACTAGGATAGTGCAAATAGTTTACGGTTATTCTACCCAAACCTTGTCCAACATTTTCATATCATTTTTCACTAACTATGGAAGTATATGTACCAAGAATATTTTGTGTAATGGAGGGAATATAACCAATGTGAATGAGCTGAAGGATGCTTGTGTACAATACATGTGTCAAGGAATCGATGGGAAGAAACCACATGTGGTACGACAATGGGTGAAATCACAAAAAAAGATCTTATTTTAAGGTCATAATACTTATACCATAATCCATGAAAAATTGAAAAAAAATGTATAATAAATCTACATCTAGGATGGAGATAAAATGCCAAGATTTTCTCATATATCCCATAAGGATGGGAATCAAGCCATATGTAGTTCTTGAACTATAATGAAGTACGATATCAACACAAGTGGGGACCATTCTCTTTGGTGAGATGAAAACATTCCCCAATTATCATGGGGAATCCTAATCCAGTTCATGGTATGGTTTCAATTTATCATCATTCATTGAGGGTGATGGATTATTATTTTAGTATATTAGATTTTGGACCATAGATTAATCTGAAAGGGGAATATTTTATGCGTGGTCTTGATATACCCATCATGAATGAAGACCAAATAGATCCACACCACACCATACACTTTAGAGGAAACCATGAAGAGTCTCTTAGTTTATGTTTATAGAATTTGTACCATAAGTATCCTCATTTATGTTTGTAAAGTTTGGACCATAGGGATCCATGTTTAAGGTCATATCATTTCAACAATAAGGTTGTTCAACATATGTGTGTGGTATAAACCCTCTCAAAGATCCAAATCCCACATGATTCATGCTCGATGTGGGAAATAGGGAGTGATATTAGGATTTCCCATCACATGGGAGAGCATGAAAATCAAAAGTAAATTTAAGGTGTAAATTTTCTAACCATACTAACCATCCCAATCAACGTGCATGAATGCATGGAGGGACAGCACTAGGGGTGTTGGAGACCCACTAGTACATAAGAAGGTGGAAAGAGTGAATCACTATGCCCAATGTTTAAAAGAAAATGAGCGTCTTGTTATGATGGAGTAAAAATGATGACCTTGTTCAAAACAAGACATCTATATTGGGCCACTATGGATGGGGATAGACAAATAAGGGTCAATCATTGACCATGTTCGAAACAAGTGACCTCTCTCAAAAAGTCATCCAAAGTCTACTAGGGTATTGGACCAGAACTATAGGTGAGACATTGTGGAATAGTTGGTCTATTAAGGGGGTCCATTCATACATGAAATTTGATGGGGATACATGTAAAGGAATACAAGAAGTGTAGATATGGCTTGGGGAAGGTACATGTATAATCCAACACTCTAGTTCTCATACCACCACACATTCAATCATTCTAGTGTGGAACATTTGTAGGTTGGAGAATATCTATCCTAAAGGATTGAGTTCTTGTAGGTGTCAATTGAAAATATGTAACTCAAGGTAAATGACCCTGGTATTAGGAAAAGTTTAGGTTCATGTTTCTTGAACCAAGAACTCTTAGTTTAGGGCCATATAGTGGGGACCATTGTTTCCTTGTTTAATTTAATGTGTTTGGGAAATATCATTATAGTATAACATCATGTGGAAAGGATGACGATGTCATTCATTCTATCATCATGTAACTAGGACCTCAAAATGTGAATTCTTGATTTGGTGGCTTGGCCCAGAGGCCAAATGTCTAGGCATCTCTATGTATCCCATAATTATGGGAATCAATCCAAACATAGTTTTATAGATCTGTATAGTTTAACATCATGAAGTATGGTGAAGATGGTAGGGGTTCTTCAAAAGGAAAATTCATGGCATGGATACCATAATGCGATGTGAATGAGTACCAAATATATCAACACCACACCACATACATCTGAGGAGGAAACACAAGCCAAGGGGATAAAAGGTTCATGATTCTATAGGTGAGCCCGATAAAAAAATGATTGGGAATCACTATATATTTCCTGATGATGTGAGTAAGGCCATTTATAGTTCTTTATAATGGCATGAAAAATGGTCATTTCTAAAAATAGGGGGTGATATCCTCTCAAAAAAATATCATGGTAGTTACACATGTTATATTAATGTGAAATAGGACATTGAAATTTTAGTTTTAGTTTATTGAGTTCGGACCAATTTAAGAAGAGATGTGAAGTGTGGTGCCATGACTTAACATTGTCTGAAAGAAGGAAAAGAAGGCCTATAATCAAAAACACATACTTCAAAATGATACTGAGGCCAAGGGGGGAAAAGGGTTAAGTTTTTTATTCTATGTCTAGGCCCAAGGGTAAAATGTTTGGTCATCACTACATATTACATAAGGTTAGGAATAAATCCATACTTATTTTCTAAAGATGGCATGGTAGATGTCCAGTTTCAAGGGGAAATGCCTTCTCATGTGTGGGCATTGTAGCACTGTGTAGTTTTCCTTCATAGATAAAGGATGAAAAATACATAGTTTAACGTGATATAGTATGAATGGTGGTTGTTATGTTGTTTATCATCATGAAAAAGGGATAATTCATGTCTTTTTTATGTTTGTAGAGCTCAGACCATTGGATTAGTCTTCTAAAGAAGAAATATGCTATTTGGTTCCATGAGTCAACATGATTTGAATGAGGTCTAAAATGGCCCACATCATACCAAAAATTCCTATGAATAACTCACATTCCATTTAATATCACGGGGAACAAAGATAAAGGTTTAAGAGAGTGTGTGTCAAGTCATAAAGAAGAAGTGTCTAGGTATCACTTCCTATCACATGAGAATTGGAATCAATACATACGTAGTTCTTGAGTGTCATTTTGTTTAATATCATGGGGTAAGGATGTTTTCATAATTTAATTCCATGTAGGATGGAGATGTTTATCATCAAGTATGATAGGGGGAACATTACTTTTACATTCATGTAGAATGGACCATCTATTTTTTGAGGTTTAACATCTCGTAGTAAGGATGCATCAGTTTAATGTCAAGTAGGATGAGGCAGTATAGTTTAATGCCTTGTTTCTTGGAAAATGTTTAGGGATTTCTCTATGATGGATGTGTATGGTTCATCCACTATAAATCGATGTTAATGAATAACATAAACACCCCAATGCCACACCATAAATTCCCATGGGGAAATTTTACACATTTTAATGTCATGATGCTTGGACTTGGGTGCCTAGTTTAACTTTATGTGACTGGGATGTGAAATCTTAGCTTATGGTCATAAATTTTGGACCTTGTATAATTTTAATGTCGTACAGGTTGAGAAACACACTCTTGAATAGTACTATTTTAGGAACATGGAATTGGTGGTTTGAGTGATTCACTCACCATCCATAGTGACCAAAGTGTTTGAGCCTTTAGGATAGACCTTATGAATGATATAGGGTCCCTCCCATTTGGGTTCAAACTTGGGCAGTTTCATACCTAGTATTATTGGAGTCCTTAGTTTTATTACCATGTCACCTTGGAGTAATTAGAATTTAAAAAATCTGTTGTTCAAATATATAGCTATCTTGTTTCGGTTCCTCTCTAGATTAATCAAGTACTAGAGCCTATTCTCATCAAAATATTGTAGTTCATCTAGATGGACTTCAACTACTTTATCTTATGTATACTGATCATATATATGTGTTTGAAGTGATGGTAAATGAGTATTTATGGGAATGAATTCCTCCATTCCATATATGAGGGAATGTAGAGTCACCTGGGTGGAATTATGAGTCATTGGATAATAAGGCCAGATATCATTAGGGATCTTTTCTAGCCAACATCTTTTGTTCTGAACCACCATCGTTTACAAAATTTCTAATAGGGTCTTGGTGAAATCCCCAATCTATCCATTTTTTGGTAATGGTAGTGAGATGTGTTGTTAGATCACATCTTGTAAATTGCGTACAACTTCATCAACTCAGCCACCTGGTAGTCGGTGTCATGATTAGTGAGAATAGTGTGATGGACTACAAATTTATGGATGTTGTTGGAGCTCAAGAATTCAACAATATACCAGGAATTCACTACCTTGATTGGAATAAATTCTAACCACTAAGAAAAGAAAATTTTTTGTGGTAATAATGAACCAATACAGAGAGATGTTTCTAGTGGGTATGGTCCCATGAAATTGATTCCCCAAACCGAAAAGGGAAAAGAGTACATTTTAATTTAGAGGAACTCTCTTGTTCTATTCATGAAATTGGAATGGATATGACATTCATGGAACCTTTTGGTGAACATGATACACTAATGGACCATGGTGGGCCAGAAGTTTCCCAACCATTGACTCTAGTGAGAGAGAATTATCCATGTGTGATGAGAACTACAAGACCTGGCATGGATGTCCTACATAAATAGGGTAATACCATCTCCTTGAATGATGGGGGATAATTCCATCAAACCCATGCTTTTAGAGAGTTTGTTCCAATCTAGGACTACTCTGGAAGGTAAACTGAACTACATGGTGGGAGTTTCGATCATGTTTGGCTCTGTTTGATGGGAGATTTTCATGGTATAGATACTCAAAAAAGAGTTATTCAATTAGAGGTTTCTTCAGATATAGGGGAATCCATAGGACCCAACTTGGAAGAATCAGTTGTAAGGTGGTTTACTTGCTGGTTGTCCTCATATTATGTACTGGTAGGGATGAAGAATCTTCGATGTGCCACATGAATGAATAGATATTCCTAACCAAGAACTATAAGAGAAATAGCTTATATGGACAGGGAATCAGCTTAACAATTATGTGACCTAGTAACATGAGCCACCTCTGCCTAAGAATAGAACTTGGCCATTAGATAGTGAGCATGCGTTACAAAAGTTATTGATCTCGATATTCCTGATGATATAGAAACCATTAATTTATTCCATTATTAGTTCAGAATCCCTCATCACATGTTGGTAGGGAACATCAATTTTGAGATCCAACCAGATACCAATTATTACAACCTAATACTCTACTTCATTATTGGTGGAACCCTCTGAAAACAAGAACTAATTGCGAAAGAAAAGGAATGTAGGAATTATAAATACAATTCCCTAATCCTACTCTATTGAGCATATGATCATTGAGCCTTATGCTGGTGGGACTGTAGTAGGATCCATAAAAGTGGATCTACCAACACGGCATAGCTTGATCTACTAAGAGGATAGAATTTTATGGGAAATAAAGGTCTAGATACTCCTCTAGGGGGGCAGATGAGCTATCAGGTAATCTTCCAATGATTTCTCCTTGATTGATTTATGTGGAACAAATCTGATATCAAACTGTTGATGAAACATTGTCCAGTATGCTAGTCGACCATTCAATACAAGGTGGTTTAGAATGTACATTATAAGATCCACCTGGTAACCAGTTGTATTAAGTGATGGTGTGGGTAGTTCCATAGATTCATCACAACAAAAACCACTATGATGAAGATAATATTGATTGTAAAATATGTAGACTCTATGCTTGGGAGAATAAAATAGAGTTAGTACAAACTATTCTTTGTATTTTATTTGTTTTTATGGGTGATAATGATGTAGAGGGATTGTTTTATGTCTATCGCATAGAGGAACAATGACTTCCCAAATATTGGTGGCATTGAAACCAGAGACTGTAACAAAAAATATTTGATCTCTTTAAAATAAGTCTAGTATTTTCATCCCTTTGGTAGATGTCACCTTTCATAAAGATTATGGAAAGGGGATTACAATTTCCAACCATATTCATAATGAATCAGTGTATGTATGCTATGTGGGGTTGAAAACCTTGATGTCCCTAGAGTTTTCTTAGAGGAGTAATATGTATGATAGCTTTAGTATTCTTTGGTTCAATATCAATGTGTCTTTATTTGACAATGAAACAAAGGAAATTTTGATAGGTCAGCCAAAAATAACATTTAAAGGGGTTTATCTTCAACTGCCAATAGAGAAGAAATCCAAACACATTCCCAAGATCTATAAGATGATCTAGAAGCTGGTGGGATATGACCACAAAATCATCTATGTATAATTCCACTAGTTTCTAGTGAATTAGTTTGAAGATTTGGTGCATTAGACATTGATAGATGGCTCTGTCATTCTTTAAAATGAAAGGCATTACCTAATAAAAGAAGTAAAGATGATACATTATGAAGTTGGTAGATTATTTCTCTTTAGGGGACATGTGGAACTAGTTATACCTGGAATACCCATCCATGAAGAATAGAGCCTTAAACCTAGTGGTAGCTTTGATCAATATCTCTGTCATCGGAAGAGGAAAATCATCCATCTTGTAGCTTCCCTTGATATTTGGAAACTCGATATAGACTCTGATCTATCCAATATTCTTCCTAATATGAATGATGTTGTCCAACAATATAGGGTACTGAATATCATTGATGATGTTATCATTGATTAGATAATCAATATTGGCCTCAACCATGGAACCATAAGACAAGTACATCTTCCTGGGAGGCTGTTTGAACAAAAAATGACTTTTTGGAAGGCCAAGACAATGGACGATGACGTAAGGGTCTATCCCTGGCATCTCTTCACAGCTCTAGCCATACACATCACTATAGTGCTTTAGGAAATCCATATACTTCCATTGTTCCTCTATATACATGGATGTGATGATCAACATAAACCTCATATCATTAATGTTTCCAAGTTTCACGTAAAACAATTCATAAATGGTAGTGGGAATTCCATCTTCAAATGTAGGAGGAGCATCATCCAAATCTCCTCATTGTCTAATATAGGGGTATCAGTGGTAGGATATGATTCACCCAAACCAACTGATTTTGGAGGAACATTGTTGCCCACTAGGGTGGGGGTGGAATCTTTAATAGGGGAATCATGAATTTCTGAAACCATAGATACAAAGGTTTTCAACCCAATCTCATTTTTCCTTTAAATGTGGTTTCTATGCTTAATGATATCAAAATTGGGGTGACAAGTTAGTTGGTGTCGATTCAATCCATCTAGGTAGGACATGCAGGTCTGGTGAATAGTTGTAGCCATGTGAAGAACATACCAATATCTCATAGGGTTAATAGGTTCAGGTATAACACTATAATATCATATGTAAGAGTATGAGGTAATATTATAGTGTTCCTTGAGGTTCGAAACATGTCTCAGCCTCATCTTACAAGCGATAAAGTAGTGTCCCAATTTTGGGTTGGTGGCCTCCAACCTATTAATCATGAGGATGAAAGCATCATCCATGTATGTCCATGTGTTGGCCATATTCATTGTGTGTTAATCTTTGTTGTTTTAAGCATTCTTTTCCTTGAACTGGTAGTAATACATTTCCATATAGTGAGCTTCACAGCATGTGAAAGGAGATGTGTCACCATAGAGCACAACCACCCAAACATTGAGAGAGTATATGAGGTATTGGTGATATGAGTAGGGGAATGTAGCATGCAAATGGAGATAGGGTAAATCCATAGTCTCATTGTAGGAGTTATCCTATGAGAAGACCATAAATAAGATGCATGTTATCGGGCCATAGAACTAGGTCTTTTAGCAGTTTTTTCTATACAACCATAACTTTTCCTTGTCATAACCTGGTATCTTTAGGTCAGAGGGACTCAAATTTATATCATTTAATTCTGGCTTATGAAGAATCCGAGTTGGGATGATATTGATCCTATAACCTATGTCGACAATACATTATCATACATCCATTCCATTAAAATAACCTATAATGTTCAGTGGGAATATGCTCCCCTACATGAGTAAAATATTTTCTTTACTATAGAAAGAGATTACGGATTGGCATTATAATAGCTCAATGTATTCTATGTGGAAATTATTGGCTACAACAACCATTATCTCAAACTAGAGGGGGATATAAACAAGACTTTTCTGAGGTATTCTCAAATGTATTTGAACATGGAGAGGGACTCAAGAATCTAGAGCTTTGTATAAATGTTGTAAAGGTGATTAGTCACATAAAACTTCCATTATAGGCATACATTTCTCCCAGTAGAAGGTTTATCATCGGTAGGAGGTATAATGGGCACTGCAGGAAAACCAGTTGATTATAGATAATGTTGGCGATATCCCATTACGCATTAGTGGAAGATCAAAATATTAATACTTATTGAATTTTATAGGGCTATGGCCAAGAAACTTAAATGTGGTGATGGTCATGATTCTGTTGTGAATTTTCTACGTGATCGAGTTACATGAACTGAAATGATAGTGAATCTGACAAGATGGGATAAGAGATCTATACTTACTGGACTGAGCCCCCTATCTGGTCTCAATAGTATGCGCACCTTATCTGAAAGTACCAGCATGAGCATTCTGATGATTCACATATCCACGACCTAATTGATGATGGAATTGACCAAGAATATTGGTAGTATTTCTTGATACTCTTCACATTTGAGAATCATATAGGGATTCACCAACTCAAAAGTATTCATGGAGGCTTATTTTTTCTCTTAATTTGAGGAATATTCCTATATAAGTCAGATTTTGGGAGTGATTCCAATCTATGGAGGAATAAATTCCCCGAGTGTGAGATGATTTCAAAATCGATTGGGATATTTTCTTTCCCTTATGTCATTGGTGCCTTATTTTATGAGAAATAAGAGGATGATATATGGATGCATAATTTGTATCTAGAGAAGTTATGGAAACCTTATGAGTCTTGGTCCAATTCAAATGGTCATATATGACACTTTGAGTGTGAGAAACTTCCCTTTGATCCAACCAATCATCATATATATGAGACCCACTGGTGGAGACCTACTTTCATTCACCTTTGTCATTACTTTCAGGCATTGCAGGAATACATGCCTCCTGTTTTAGGGGTCCCAATCTTACTAAACTATGACCAACCTATTCTGGGAGAAAATCCTTTAATACATTTCATTTTATGATGGTAATTCCAAATAACATGTGATAAGTGAAGTTTCCAAGTGATCAATGAGATCATATTACTGGGGTTTCCTTCATTCTGGTAGCTTCAAAATCTTCTAATCAAGGGAACTATTCAAATAAAAATAATCCTAAGCATATTTCAATGAGATGGTCTAGTTTCTCCTATAATGGAAAGGGTCTATGGGGACCTGGCCCTAATGAGGGTCTACATCCTAGTGAGGGGATAGAACATAATTGTCCCACCTTGGCGGTAGTGGTTCATTACATGGTACCACTGGATGATTCTCTACCGGGTGATGATGATCTTGAGGCTAGACATAAGGATATTTCCATTAGTGAGGCTATGGGTTAGTCTCTACTAATAAAAATTATTTATTCCTAGGGGCCTCTATATATATGACGATAAGAGTCTCTTATTTTGTGGTTCTTCTTGTTTGATCTTTAGGATGCAATGGGTGTACCTTCTTAGCTTACTTTAAGGCTTCTTATAGGTGTTGATCCTTGTCATAAAAGTCTCAAAATCCACCAAAGAAATTATAATTTATGAGAGATGGAACCAATTCAGTTTTAACATTTCCCACACACTTCATCTGTATCTCCTCTTAATTCAATGACATGTCCAGTGAATACATGGGGCCCTTCCACCTTTAGATAATGTTCATGACTTTCTCATATGTTCATTATTTTTACTTGAAGTGGTCAGCGATACTCATTTTTAACATGATGAAGATGAAATGATAGATGAACTTCCTATGAAGATCTTCAATATTTTGATTGACCATATAGGTAAATGGATGTACCTTATGAATTCAGGACCTTCCAATTTCTATAAGAAACACTACATCTTGGTGGCCCCTACTGCATTGGAGTTCTCAAAATGGGTCCACAGATTGATATGAGGTGGCCTAGATTTTACAGTGGGTTTCCCATCTCATTGAAGTGGAAACGATAGGATTGAAAAAATGTTTGAGTGCCTTCATGTCATCCACCCATGCTGGATGTGTCTTTCCATCAAGTGGGATTTCCACCTTTTATGTCTCAAGGGCCTCAATGTGGTCGATGAGAGTAGCCATCAGATAGTCGTGATGGGGATTCCTATATGGGAGAGGATTCATGATCACTAGTGCATTTAAAGGCTCTCAAACATGATAGGTGATCTTGGATGCTCATGGAGCATCTAGGAATTATTTTGGAGGTAATATAGGAATAACCATTGGATCTTCTAGAGGAGCGACCTCGGCCGGGCCTCTTAGTGGATTCTCACACATCTTAGGAAGATTCAGAGAAAAAATATTTTGTTTACTATATGATCTGGTCCTTAAGATTTTGGGATGAATATGATTATCTAGGTCAATGGAAGGATCCTAGACAAATAGGACCATTGGAGACCCCTACCTCCATAGTGGAGGATGGATAGGGTCATACCGATCGTCACCAAAATCTATATGGTGCTCTACAGTGCACTGAACAAGGTTCACAGTGATAATACTTTTCTATTCGGAAATTTGTTGGTAAAAATTGTCCAATACATGATTAACCACTATATTTTACTCTAAACTAGATGGTTTAGAGGGATTAGAGGCCCCATTCTGTCTTTTACACCTTTTGGGGTCTCGACCAAATTGAAATAACTCAGAGGGATCTGAAAGGCCAAGTATCTTCCTTTTCAGGTGAGTGATGTTTCCCATATGAGTTCCCACATGGTACCTTTATACCCCTATATGTGACTCCTCCTCATCAATAACTTTCTCAGTGTCCTTCTCCTTGAGTGGATTATGGTCATACATATTCACTGTGACTACACCCAACAAGATATCCATTATATCACCTAGAAATTCAGGTTGGTGTAGGATGAGAATAAATTAAAGAGGATGAAACTAACCCCAACCACAAATATGAACATGTGGGTTTTCCAACTCAATAAATATGTATATCATGATGAAGATTTTAATGCATCATTGTTGAAGGATCTGATTATATCTAGGTGATGAAGGGTGTTCATCCCTAAGAATTGGTGCGAACTCAACCATGAAACACCACTGGTTGACGTATTCGTAATGATACTTTCTCTTGGGATATACTAACTAATAATTGTAGAGGAATAAATTTTTCATCCACATGGTCTGGAAGAATCACATGACCTCATCTTGGGCGATTGACTCTGAAATATCAAAGTCGGGAGAATCAATCATCTAGAACATCTCATAAAACTGATCCATTGTAAAAGTGTCCCAAAAGCATATTTGTTCAGAAGCGGGATGTGTCTCTTAATTGTCCCACTCTTCAGTCATGGATGGAAAATGAACCAAAAATGACATTGATGTGGACCATCATGGTGGTGGATTGATTGGTGGATAAGACAATGTACGAGCTTACATACCACTTCACACTAGGTCATCACCCATAAGTCATACCAACTACATCATAATGTCCTTGTAGGATGGGGTTTTTAACACCACTCGATATGTGAATGAGGGGGATGCTAGTGGTGGATCTAGTGGGTTATTATCATCTACCAAGACCCATAACAACTCTCTATTATCTTTTTTTGATGTAGAGAATGAAATTGGTGATGATAGTGATAATAACATGGTAATACACTAGAAGGGATCCAAAAATTCTTTATTCTACGTGTACTTCTGAAGGGATTCAAGGATCTAGAGTATCTCAAAATCTAAGATAACGAAACTCACATGTCATGCTCATACTCCAAACTCTAATTCAGAGGAATGGGGAAAATGTTGTATCAGTGGGTCCCATTCTACTTCAGAATCAGAGAAGTGAATAGGATCTATGAAAACATGGGGCCTCCTAGAGTTATTTCTTTAGAGGTGTTGATTCACCCTTCTGTCATGGGATGGTTCCTCGGGATAGGGAACTTTTTCAGCATGAGGATGAACTTTGTGCTACTAGTTCATTTTGTGGTGAGGAACTGTACATTGATTTTTTCGAATATAGGGAGCACCTCCATACATGTTGTCACCAAATAATGGAGGACCTTCACTTGGAATGCTCTGAGTGTGGGGAGGACCTCCAATATGATGAGAAATAGTGAAATTAAAACCTGGGAATATGTCAAATGGGATATAGGGATGGCCTCCGTATTGGATACCAGACATGTGGGGGGGGGGCTATAATTGTGGGCGCATGATGGTGGAGGTCCTCCACCAAATTTGATGAGGAAAAGGGGTGGGCCTATATGTTGTCTAAATGGAGAACAGGGAGGACCTCCTTTCTGATTGGAATTGATTTCATTAGGAGGGTCTTCATACTAGCCATAAATGTAGTGAGGATGGCCTCTTCTTTTCTAGTCACTCAAATGGGGAGGACCCCAACTCCGGTTGGATTTAGTATGGAGATAGTATCCATACTGGCTAATGATAAAGTGATGAGTTCCTCCACTTTTTTCAATTCTAATACGATCATGACCTCTTCTTGTGCTAGAAATGACATCCAGAGGATCTTTTCATTGGTGTTATATGACATTGGGAGGACCTCTAGGCCGGATGTTGACAGGTTAGGGAGGAACTACACTTAGATGAGTGCTGAGAACAAGGGTAGTATCTCAGTAATAAGAATGAGAGATAGAAGAACCTCTTCTATGACTAGAAATTGTATGAGGAGTGCCTCTGTAAAGACCACATCATCGTGGGTCGGCCAACGATGGTTGAGGGTGGTGTTGGCAACCAAAAGAGTCAACTCGGCCTTCCCATGGGGCGGTTGAGTACTTGATTCTAATTGGGCACTGATGAATACCATCATTATTATGGAAAGGATATATTAGAATGTATCAATGGTGGAATGGGGCATGAGAATAATTGAATCTGATGCCTCGTGATGGGAATCTTCGTGACCTTGGTCCCAACATTGGTGTCAGCTTATTCATAGTGGGGCTAGTAGAGTCGGGATATAAACCACCTGTTCTTTTTCATGAGGGACTGGTTGGAGATATTTATAGGGCCACATGGGATCCCTCATTGGTGGCTCATAGATGGTTTTTGTGGCCAAGATGACTCTAATATCCATTACCTCATTAACATAGGGGATTCAGTTGTAGGATCACACTAGGGATATGCACCAAAAAGAGTCGAACATGGGAGTGGGGAGTAGTGGCTCCCTTCATGGACCTTGTCGTGGTGATGAAATCAAGGCATAAATGCCTCTAGGTCATGGAAGTACATGTCCCACATGGGAATGACCCCATCCTACTCATATCGATAAATAAGGGTTTCTATCACCCTACATTTCATGATCCCCAAGGGTGATATGGGGTGTGGGAACCCAGTAGTCGTGGTCTAGGATTTCGTTATATAGGATGTAGAATCATCTGGTATCGTCGAATTGTTATTCATCCTACCCCTATGTTAGTAGGAAAGGGTGATTGATTTCCTATGCCTTGGTTCATCTAAAGAAGAAATCGGTATCCATCAGTATAGATAATCGTAAAGTAATGCCCCATTTCCCCAGTGTCATTCAGCCAAAAATTGTTTGAGAGATAGATCCACGCTGATGATGCAAAAAATTGGAATGCCCACTAATCAACTACCATAATTTCTAGTGATTTTCATGGTAGAACAACTATTTTCTTGGAAGGACTTCAGGGCTGATAGCTGTATTTGGTAACATGCTCATCTGTTGATGTCTCGAATGATATTAATCCCATATTCAGGAGTAGACTTCATTTTGATTTCACCATTTTTGTGTCTGACTCATTCCTTTAGGTTGATTCTTCTCATCCAACATCAATCACATTCACTAACGGACTGCATCATACCCTATATTCCAATTTTACAAAGGTGGGAAGAATTCATCACTTCATTAGTTATGTATGATCCTTGATCTAAATGGGAAGATGGATTATTAGGAACTCCTTCCATGGATTCCAAATTTCAACTCATTAACTAGAACAGGTCTCCCTCATAGATTTAAGATGGTGTTTTGAAAACTTATTCCTAGTGTGTCTCTATGTGGATGGAAGTTTATTACACTGGTTCAATCTAGACATTCCAAAGGTTCTATTCATGATGGAGATCATCAGTTAAGAGAGTATTCACGCTAGGAATCAATGGAATTTTTGGATTCTAGAACATTAGATTACCTATTTTATTCCTCATAAGAGAGCTTCTCAAGAGCACTAAAACCAAAGTAATCCCATAAATATCATGGGGTATCATATGCAATAAGAATTTATTCACATTGTTTCCTCAAGAATCCAATTTTTAACAAATTATAGGCTTCACTTTTTACGTTTAGAAAACATAGATAGGTTGATATGGACTCCCGATGAAGGTGGATTAGAGAGGTACATCCCTAGGAGGGTACAACTACATGGTTTATATGATTGATGGGTCAAAACTACTAATAAAAGAGTATCTGATGTTTTTTATCTCATGAAGATAAGGAATCAAACCATGATGGGATATAATCATATGCTGGATTCATCAATTTTTAAAATTGGATGGGTTGGAATGCCTCTAATGATGATCCTAGGTGATTTTTCCCCTAACGGGAATTATTTCAAACCATAAAGGCTGATCTTGACACCACTAAGGGTAAATCAAGGATGTGAACCCAAATGAGGGGGACAGAAATGTCTACCATTTTCAGGGATTGAACCTCAAGGAGTATTCCTACATACCCTATTTTGATGAATAGATCAAAACCCATGTATTTTAAAGGGGTGATTTGTAGGGTCTACACATGGTTGGTTGCCCTTTGCAAGAAGATAACTCACGGTTGGATTAATATGGATTGTATGGGGCTTATGCATTGTTAGTTTCCTGAGTGATTCTAGGTGAAGCAATGGTATGGATGGAATTATCCCACTGATATGAGGTGGCCCAGGTAAGAATCATGATGGAAATATAGAATGTGTCGAAATGGAAAGGATGAAACATATGTAGTGTGAAGGGTTGTGGGGCTTGAACCTTATAGAGGATTCCTACACATCGTAGTTCTTGGGAATCAATGTCCATTTGTTTGAAATAGGAAGATGATACACATAAGGAGGTGACTCATGAGAGTTAAACACATGGATAGGGACCCAGAAAAATTGTGACCTCAAGGCTAGGGTATGATCCTCCCGATACATAATGACTCAAGATAAATACTCAGACGTGAATGTATAATGGGATTTGAACATCATTGAGGCTTCATATATACATTTTTTAGAATATAGGGATAAAATTCCACACGGTTATGGTATCTCATGTTGTTTAATGTTATACCTTAATGATGATAATGAACTGACGTGAATATGATGGTGTCAAGCTTGAACCTTTTGGAGATTTTCTATATATCCGAGTTTTTTGGGAATCATAGTCCAATTATTTCCGATACGGGTGTTGGGGCTTACACATGGTTAGCTTCCCAAGTATATTTTGTAGGGATTACACATAGAATCTTACCATAGAGGTGGAAGCTAGAGGTTACTCTAGGATGGATGCCCAGATGAATGGTGTTATGGTCACTACAATACTCTAACACAATGTGTGTCATTATCAGTGTAAGAAAAAAGAAGAATAAGTAGAATAGATGGTCATATCATCGAATATCTGTCAGTGAGGGATGGTGTGGGGATTACACGTATAAGGGAACCATGGAAATAAAGATCGAAGGGTGAGGTATGGGGTGCTGAGAGTCCTTGATGACCACCCCCTCAAGTCTTTGGACTTGGAGGAGGAAAAGAGGATCAAGAGTGATACCTTATAAAATAAATCCTAGGGACATACACAATGATGGCTACTTGTTCCCCATTGGGTGAACGTTATTCCATGGGTTGAAGATCACACTCCCATGGAGACAAGTGCTCATAGAAAATGCCTGAGGTAGCACACCCCATGTGCATGGCACACGGTGAGGATGCAATTTGACATCATGTGCATAGGAATATGACAGTTGTTAGTTTAACATCCTAAAACATGGATGGGGATGACTCATCCCTCACACGTTGGACTTACACAACTATTACCCACCCACACATGGGGATGGTAAGGCATCAAAAATTCCCAAAGGTGTTGGGGTGGAGGATTGGTCACTCATGGGTCCCACATTATCATGTATATTCAAAAAAATATACATCAGCATAAATATGCCAAAAATAAATAGTAATGACAATGTGACATGGGAAATCACATAAGAGCTTTGAAAATCACTACACATAAGCCTGGAGGGCTGCACTAAGGAGGTGTGTTCAAGAAGTGGGAGTTTCCTGCAAGAAGGGATCAAAAATGGTTTTTTGGGAAAAATAAAACATGGATCCTAATTAAAGGGTTTCACACATGATTCGAGGATTGTGGGAAAAATGAAGGGGATGAGAAGAAGAGATGATGTACAAGGGAAAGTGTTGTACGTAACAATGGTCTTTTTCATGAACATTCCTTAGGCAAAGAAAAAAATGGGCGTTGTAAAAGACCTTTTGGGCCCACCCAAAGGGAAACCCATAGGGAACCTATCATGAAAGATCTCATACCTTGTATCTGTGGCTTTCATGCTATTTTGGAAGTTATTTTCTTGCATGAATGGGATTGAGGGTTCGACTTCTGGAGAGTTACCCAAATGAAAGGGGTTACCTTCTATTTATGGGAAAAATCCATAGTGGTGGCATGTAAATAGTTTAGAGCATAAGTGGGAATTTTATGTCACATTGGGAACATAAGATTCTTACATGTAGGCCGGTATTTTCCAACATCCTTTGTACTTTCAAAAATATTCCTTAGCAGTTTTCATGAGGATGGGGTGAAATAATTTCATTGACCTCACATTGGGAATGTAAGATTATTACATTTGATATTCGACCTTACTCACATTTTAGGGATATTTTGTTAGAGTTCATCATAATTATCAGAATGTCTTGATGAGGTAAAGGGAGCCTTCATTTTTCTCAATGTTGACTACTTACAGCCTCGACCAGAATTCAGCGCCAACAGTCGCCCAGGTTTGTGTATGTACAACCATCTCCACGATGTGATGTGATCCATTATATTGGTTTAAAAATCAAGAATAGCTCTAAAAAATTACATAATGATACAACATGATATTTATATGATTACTATCACCTTGGATATTGTGATGCCCCGAAATTCTAAATTATGATCATTGTATTCGATAACGTGTATGATACACAACACCTTGTGCATTATGGAATATAATTTCCAAAGGCATTACAATATATTTACTATGTTAAATAAAATAAATCTACGATATATCTTTCAATTCACGCAGTATTGAGTTAGATTACATCACAAGAAATAATGACTTTTTCCCATAGTTACGTTACTTAGAAGACTATGTTTAACTGAACAAAAAAATTATTATTAAAATATTATTCTATATTATAATAATACATAAGAAAGAAAATAAATTAGAGGTTATTAATAGTATTAAATATGTTATGAAAATATATCATCTATAAAAGTACAAGATTAATTCACTAGTAACTAATTATTTTGAAATGAAAATATAAACTATTGTAATATAAAAGAAATATTTTTATGCTCCCAATACAGTTTTTTCTTAATAAATTAAATTAATTAAATTAATAAATGAGTTTAATTAAATGAATATATTATATATTAATTCAAATATTTTTTATATTAATCGAATAGATTTTATAGGCATAAGATATGAACAAACCCAATTCTATGCTTAAAACCATATATTTTTCTAAAGATAGTTTGACTGCCCTTAAATGGAGAACCTATTTTAAATAAAAATTTCCGGACATTTATAAATATTATATATCAAAAATAAACCTAATTATTTAAATTAAAATCATAAAAATTATGTTAGGGTTAATTTTTAGGAGTTACTCTATGAAGTATCATTTCTTAATGAATATTGAAAAATACTAAATTGTAATAATTTATAATGATATATTATTTTTTAAAACTAGTTTTAAAGTTAAATTAGATCAATTTTACATCAATTAATCAAATTTAGGTTGTATATACCTAACCCCATATATCCCAGAGTTGGTGTCTACAATCAATTACATTTAATTGATTACAAGAAATCAAAACCCATTGGACTGAGAGTATAGCAGTCTTGGAAAACTAGATACATACATGGGTATTATATTAATAAATAATGAACTATTTAAAATGTAATTTTTTTTAATTAAATAAATTCTAGTATAATAACACTGAGGGTAACTTTATTCCATCTATTATATCCCTAAATATCTTTCATAGAACACTTATTTGATTCTTGGGGAAATAAAACATAATAAGCGTGATCTGAAATTCTAAACAAAGGTAATTTATTGAGGATAAAATAATGAATTAATTAGAATAATAATCATGTCATGATAAATAACTAAAAAACATACCATGTAATCATCAAACCGATAAGTAAATGCAAAAAAAACCAAAAGTTAATAAATGAAAACACATGCTAGTAAAATAACTATATAAGAAAAAATAATTCTGGAAAGGAATGGAACTAAAACACATTACATTTAATTAATGAACTAAAAATGAATTATATTCACGGATATGATGATGAAAGATATCATGGATGAATAATAAATGAACCCAACTGAGGGTAATGCGTGATTATTAGATATCGTGTTTTCTAGGTATATATTCCCTTTACCATCAAAACCTTTCAAAATATATTTTACAAGATATCGGGTAAAACCCCATCTAAGGTGGCTAAAAAATGTGTATTACCATAAGAATATTGATGCATAGATGGGTTATCTATAACTGGCCCCACCCATGTCATACCAATCCAAAACATTCCTCATATATTACATAATTGATTTAATAGTGTTTTTTATCAAATATATGTATGGATTAAGAGATATGGATTTTTCAAGATATAAATAAATAATCAAATAACATTCATAATAAAAACCACATAAAAATTATATATGTCTTAGTCAATTAACATATCCATGATAAATGGTATAGTAAATTAGTGTAAATTCAATGTTAAATGATCATATCAAATTTAATATTTAATGGGGACTAAAATATATCAAGGAAGTTAATAAGAATGGCATCATTATCCAAATAAAACATAAACCATAATATGAATAATGAATATAGAATCAACACAACATACCCCAAGTGGAGTAAAATAATGGGATATTTTCATTGATGAATGTAAATATTATAAAATGATATTTTAAAACATTCATCAAGAAAATATCATTTTTTAGAAGAAAAAAAATTTAAAACCATTTATATGAAAATAAAATTAAAAAAAATTTATTTAAAAATTTTTCTTCTAATCATTCAAATTAATTATCAAAGGAATGGTTGTGGATACATTATTATATGTCGTAAAAGGTAATAAAGAACATTTCTTTTTCAGGGTAAAAGATTAAAAAATTATTTTTTGGAAAGATACCAAAAGATTCAATTCAAAAAATTGGTTAAAGAAAAAGATGGTAAAATTCTTTTACCATATAATTTTAAAATAATTTTTGAAAACAATTTAATATAACATGATTTTTTTGAAGAAAATGGGTTATAGCACTAAATATAGAAATAAAGTCCGGTTTTATTAAAAACATTTTCTAAAACACATTAAGTACTAATGAGTGGGAAAATAGAATAGTAAAATTAATATTTTTAGTAATAAATTGTTCATATAATTTCTTCTAATTGATATACCATTGAAATATCATTAAAATTATTCTTGAGGAAAATAATCATTAAACATTCCAAATATTCCCATACAACTTTAAAATATTTTAATTCATAAGCCTCATGAAAGAATAAAATTAAAAAAAAAGTTATAATATCATGAGATTAAAGGTATTAATGATATAATATATTATTGGGAAGAATATACATCATATAAAAGAAACTAGATGGATAAAAACAAATAAGTCCCAATCGAATTTAAATTGAGAGGAAATTCCCTAACATTTGTCTAAATTCTGTTGAACATCATTTAAAATCATGTCTAGTATACTTATGTAAATTATTTACTTTCTTTAGAACATTTTTCATTTTTATCATTACTTTTATATGACATATTACTCTGTTGTATACAACTACTTAATGAAATAAATACACATCTGTTGTTTTGATCAAATTTGGTTTATGTGTCAAAAACAACTTTTGCTGGTTATAGTTACAGTGGTAATTATATAATAGATCTAGAATAATAATAATTTAATAATTATCATATTTATACTTCAATTATTCTTTTAAAACTAATAATTAAATATTTTTATGAATAATGGATATATGTTATAATCATGGAGATGGCAGGATATACAAACGCATGAGTAACATTTCCCTTTTTCAATGATCATTATAGAAAGAAGATAAGTAACACCTTATATTTATATAATGATAATTATATAATAAATTCCATGTTATTTAATCATATATATATATATATTGTGATGTAATAGGAATTACATCGTATCGAAGGTGTTGTAGTTCACACAACCATGGATAGCATTATCACTATTTAAATGGGTGAAAGAGGGGCAAAGAAATAATATATTATATTTATAGAATGGTAATTATGTCATGAATATCATATTGATGTCATTTATGTCACATTTGTTTAATTAAAATGATATTTTATACATTGCATGTATTTTTTGAATGAGTAACATCGTATTGAGAAGCCGATAGTACACACTTCCACAAATGATGTTATCATATTTACATAAATTGGAATGTATAAGGTTATTTGTTATAAAAAAATAAGAATAAATATGTAATAAATATAATAAATATCATATATAAAAAGAGTTTTTGTCATAATGTACCCTGTGAGATGTGGTAGAGGAAAAATGAACAATCATTGTATCCTCAACAATACAGGTAGAAATTGAAGATGATCATTGTGAATCATTGTATTAGATGAATCTACCTCATGAATCATCATTATACTAGTTTATTTCTGAATAGGTTCATCATAGTAGAATTAGTATCACTACTTCAGACTTTGTTCCCGGTAGTTCATTGTATGCATTAAAAATATGTTCTTTACCCATTAGATGGATGTGTGTGTAAGTGAAGGTATAACTATTATAATAAAAACATCATAGAATATTAGGATAATTTTTTTAAAAATTCTTTAAATAATATTATTTAATGTGGTATATAATGGAAATAAAACTAAAGATCTTAAGGAAAGATGTTACCTCTTATTCGAGTAACCTCTTTTTATTTTCACCAAAGGGAATCCTTGGATTTTTCATGCACAAGGTGATGAATATATAATGAGGGTAGAAATTTTTAGGAGATATTTGGGTAGATTTAGGTCAAGAAAATATGTCTCGATAGGTGTGAGGAATTGGGAGGAGAGTGGGCATTTTTATAGTAGAGGAGGAGTGTCACTCTTGTAATATTTTTCCAAACGAATTCCAACCACATTTTTCTTACTGAAAGTAGACCAAATGATGAAAATAATTTTATCCAATAGAGTTTAATTTCAATATATTTATGTTCAATAGATCTTGGAAATGTTTATAGGTCATTTTGGGACATAGGTTAAAGTTTAGTCCCTTATAAATTTTAATTTAACCTTAATAATGAAAATTAATTTTAATCACATTCACTAATATTTTTGGTCAAAAAAATTTGGTATCATTAGAAATTAGAAATTATTCTTGTTCAAAATATGGAATCCATTTTTAAAAATTAAAATCATTGATATGGTAGATATTTATTAAAATTTAGTCTCGCAGGTGGGATGAAAAATCATGGTTTTAAAGTAAATATGTCTTAAAGATTTCTATGATTTTATGATAAATTTCAAATTGAAATTGATTCCAATGAAATAAATTATATTAATTGATAAAATTATTATATATTAAAACATTAAAATAAATTAAAATTTCAATTTATACTTATAATTAAATTAGATGAAAAATCAGTTTTTAATTAAAATTTAGTATTATTCAATATTCATTAACAAATGAAACTTCAATGAAAAATACCAAAAATTTACCTTGCCCACAATTTAATGTTTCAATTTCAAATATGATGTTCATTTTTACATATATAATCTATAAAAGTTCAAAAAATTGGATTTAAAATAGTTTCTATATGAAAAGGAAGTAAAAATGGCTTAATAAAAATTTAGTATTTTATGCATAGAATTGGGTTTTTTATCTTTATCATGTCATATCTATTTAAAAAAAATATTTTATTGAATAAAAAATAAATTACACATTTATTTCAATCACTAATTGTAATTAATATAATTTATTAGTATAAAATAGCTTTGTGAGCATAAAAATAGTTTTCTATAAAGATATTACTTTTATATTCAATTGGTTATTATATTTATTTATAATTAATTTATAACCAATGAATTCAATATATATTTTTGTAAACCATATATTTTCATAAGTAATTAATGTTATTTATGGACACTAATTTATTGTGTAGTATAAGTCTTATTTTATAATATAATAATATGTTAATAATATACTGTTCTTCGGTTAAAACCTAGTCTCGTGTGTCATAGAAGACATTAAAGAAACTCATTGTTGAGTCCATCATATTCTAACTTAGTTTTGTGTACATTGAAAAATGTAAAATATATTTAATTAATTTAAAATAGTAAATATATTATAAATTACTGAGATATTATATTCTCTTATGCACTTGGTGGTGTGTGTCATACACCCTATAGAATACAATATTCCTACATTATATTATCAGTTCATTACATTCTCCCAAACTCAATTAAATTGTGTCTTCACAATTTAAACTTGATTGTGGTAATATGTTGTTTGATATTTCCTATATCAAAATTTTGCATCGTTATAGGGGTTCATAAAACATCCTCTAGATGAGATAAAAGTAGAAGTACAAAGGTTACATGGACAAACATATATCTAAGTCTCTAAGTAAGAGAACATTAGTGGAAAGTGGATATACATAATTAGGGGATAAAAAGTAAATATTTATAGGTATTGATTGAGTTCATCAGCCACAAACAAGTGAATGATCAATATAAAATTGAGCACTTAAAACACATAAATAATTGATGATTTATAAACCATCAGTTAATAGAAATTAATGTACAAGGACAACATTTTTTAGATCATTTTCTTAGTGTTGGATAATTCATTTACTACATATGTATATATTTACATTTAATTACTTGATATATTTTTATAAACATAATTTAATTCTTTTATTTTTCTTTTATTTGTTTTTTAATTCATCAAACAGTAAATTTTGGTCGTTGTAGAGTTAAAATATGACTATAAAGGATCTTAAGGGATATAAAAGAGTGTAAAGTCTTAATATTTTTATCTAACTATTTTCAAAAATTAAAATGTTGAGAATATAAATCTATAAACATGAAAAGTAACACTTCTGGTATATTATTAGTGTCTATTCATTAAATTATTCATCTAAAAATGACATATTAACCAGGACATTGCCTAGGTTAGTGGTTGGGATCAAACCCTTATCGTCCATTGGCTATTGGTTCATGTCCTACGGCCTTTCTGGATTCGATGGGATGTCACCCAGCATAGACTTTATCCTTTTCTAAAAAATTAATAATATAATTTCCAAAAATAAATATGATGGACATACATATAATAAGGTTCATCACTAAATATCCTTTTAACTATGGTTTTCAATACAACCTCAATACATAAATACATCATCCATTTATTTCCATAGTGGTCCTTCCATGGTTTAGTGATTATCCACAATATCATTTATTGGATTTATAAATCATGACACCTTATCTTCATTCTAATAATCCTCTAGTTTAATCCATGTTATTTATTTTAAAGATCCTTAATAGTGGTTTGTAATTAAAATGTAAATTTTCCAAAGAATATCACCTAGTAGTGTTAAACTAGGTGTGCAGTAAGGACCATTGTTGTGTAATGGGTTACAATGAGTCAGTCTTGGCACACCATGTTGGAGTTGTTTCCCCTAGGTACATCTATTTCAGAATCATGTCCACTTATAGTATATAGGGAGGAATGTATTTCTAGGAAAAGTACATAATCTCAACTAACCAAAACATTATGATTTTATTCTATAATTATCCTCAAATTATACCTTAGTTATATGTTCTTTAATATATGTTTTCTTAAATCAGGTTTCCAAGGTTTCTACTAAACATCCTATAATTCCAACTATAGTGACCCAACCCCAGATAGCATGGAAAAGATGTCTACTATCAACTAAATTGGCATGGTTTTAAGGAATAAAATCTTGAAGGACCAAGATTTTAATAGTATTTTTAAAATAAATAGATACATGAGTCCTGTAATAAAAATTAATACACTAATTACAAATTAATTGTTTGTATAAATAGATTTGACGATAATAACATCGAGGGTAGCATCATTTCATCTAGTATAACCCTAAATATCATTAAAATTATTCTTCTTGGATTCATGTGGAAAGGAAACATAATGTGGGTGGGATCAAATTCCAATAAAGGGTAATGTATAGTAGAATAAATAATGAATCAATGGGAATAATAATCATGGCTTAGTATATAACTAAACACACATACCATATAATCAAGAAGAAGAGAATAAATTCCAAAAAATAATAAAAGGTAATTAAAAGAAACACATACCATTCAAATAACTAGATATGGTAAAATTGATATGGAGAGGTATGGAACTAAAACACATTTCATTTAGTCAATGAATTTAAAATGAAATGTTTCCTTATATATATCAACATAAAATTTCATGGATGAATAATTACTAAAACAAAATGGCGGGAATGCTTGATTTCTAGATGCCATGTTTCTTAGGTACAGTGTACCTTTACCGTCAAGACCTTTCAAAATATGGTTCAATACATATCAATTAAAAACATTTATAAGGTGTCTAGACAAATTAATCATCCCATGAGATTACAAATGCATCATGGGGATATCTTTAACCAGGACCCACCCATGTAATACCAGTCCAAATAATTTTTCATATATCAAATAATCAATTTAATAATGTGCATTATAAAATATTCATATGGAGTAAGATATATTGATTTATCAATATTTTCCCAAATAATCATATAAAATTAAAATTAAACACTATATTAAAATGACATACGATTCAGGAAATGAACATATCAATGCTAAATAATATAGTAAATTAGAGGAAATAAATGTCCAATGATAATAGAAAATTGAATATTTTAAGGTGAATAATATTAATAAAATAATTTCATGTGAATATTATTATTGGAAAAGTAAATTATAAACCATATAGAGGATAATTAAAGATTGTATCAGTACAAAATAACCTAAGTTGAAAAACATAAATGGTTTTTTTCATTGATGAATGGAAATAGTATACAAATTATCATTTAAAAACACTCTTTAGGAATGTATACTTTTGTTTTGAAAAACATATGGAAAAAATTTTATTTGAAAATAAAATTTAAAAACATTTTCTTTTAAAAATAACCTTATAAACATGAAACAAATTCTTAGAAGGAATGATGTCGGATAAATTTATACATGTCATATTAAGTAAAAAAGAACATTCATTTTTCACAATAAAAGGTTATAAAAATTAATATTTTAGGAAGAGTGAATAACATTACATTAAAAACATTGGTAAAAGAAAAAAAGGTAATTTAAAAAAAACATTTTAATTTTTTTTCGAAAACACTTTAATAAAACATGGTTTTTAGAAGAAAATAATTTCTTCAACTAAAGAGAGAAATAATGTCGGGTTTTCCTAAAAACGTTTCCTAAAATAGGATATGTTCCAAAGAGTGTAAAAATGGAACTAATAATTGAAAAATGTCATTAATAAACATAGGATTAGAAAATAAAATGTTTTATTTAATAATTATTATATAATTTTCTATAATGGAAATACAATTGAATGATCAGTAAAATTATTCTTGAGGAAAATAATCTTTAAACATTCCAAAGTGTCCCTTACCACTTTAAAGAATTTTAAATCATAAGCTTCATAAAGAAATAAAAATAAATGAAATTTATAATATCATGAGTGTAATTAGATTCATGATATATCATGTAAATGGTAATTATATACACTATATTAATGAAACAAGGTGCATAAAAAAATAAGTCTCAATGGAATGTAAATAGAGATTAAATCTCTTCCCTTTCATTTCCTTTCAGGTCAACATCCATTAAATTCATATATAATAAACTTATTTTAATTATTTAATTTATTTTGAAATTTTTTCATGTTATAATTACATTATTTCACATAATACCATGATTTATAAAACTATTTAATCAATTAGGTTTATATAGGTTATTTAACATATATAGAATAATAATCAGGAAATAATTATCATATTTTTACATCAATAATAATTTTAAAATCATTCATTAAATATTTTCATGAACAATTCATCAATGTTGCAATCATGTAGATAGTAGGTCGTATATACACATTAGTAACATTCCCATTATTCAATGATCATTTTAGAAAGAAGGTATGTAGACCCTTATATTTATATAATTATAATTATATCATAAATATGATTTTATTCAATCATATATATTTATATGTATAATTTTTGTGATGTAAATGAAATCACATCGTGTTGAAGAGGTAGTAGTCCACACATCCACATACAACATTGTGGCTTTTTACTATGTGAAAGGGTAACAATGAAAATAATATATTATATTTACAGAAAGGTAATTATGTCATTAATATCATATAGATTTCATGTATATACCATATTATCAATTAAAACCATTATTTATATGTTCCATGTATAGTTTGAACGAGTCACATCATTTTGAGTGTGCGGTAGTCCACATATTCACAAATGATATTATCGTAATTACACAAAATGGAAGGTATTAGGTTATGTGTTATAAAATAATTTAATAACAATAAAGACAAAATAAATATCATAAATATCATATATAAATATATTTTCCATTATAATATCCACCATGAGAGGTGTTAAAAAAAAGAAATTTTCACTCATCGTTTAAAGAGGGGGTAGTTTTTCATACATGTAAACACTATATTTGTTACCCATTAGATAGAATGTTTTAAATGTTTAGGTCTAAATATTATCATAAAAACATCATAGTATGATTAAGAAGCTTTTTCTTTAAAATAACTTGAAATAATAATATTTAATTGGTTGTAGAATGGAAATGAAACCAAAAGGCTTAAGGAAGGACGTTACCACTTATACGGCTAACTTCTTTTGGTTTGCACCAAAGGGAATCCTTGAATTGATTTCTAAAAACTGGGAGGATTATTATATGTGGGGATTTATTTTTAGTAGCTATTTTTGAAGATAATGGTTGAACCAAGGAGGCTTGATATGTGTGAGGAAGTGGGAGTAGAGGCGATCTTTTATATTGGAGGATGAGTGGCACTATTGTAATATTTTGAAAAATGATTCCTACACCATTTTTCATGTAGAAAAGGGATCCAATGATGAAACCAATTAGATAAAAGAGAGAATAGTTTCGATATATGGCCATAAAATAGATATTGTAAATGTGTATAGGTAGTTTTAAGACTTAAATCTAAGGTTTTGTTCCTTAATAATCTTTGTTTAACCTCAATAATTTTAACTAATTTTAATCACTTTCACTAATAGTTTTGGTAAAAAACAATGTTTGTGATATTATACATTATAAATTTTAATTATTACAAAAAAATTAATCTATTTTTTCTAATTTACAATCAAATAATTGTTACAAATTGATTTAAATTTAATCCTTTAGGTGGGACGACAATGTTTGGTTTTAAAGTACAATGTCAGGAAGATTGCTATGTTTTTATAATCAATTTCTATGTGAAATTGTTTTCAATGGAATAAGTTGTATTAGTTGATAAAAATATTATGTAATTATACTTTAAAATAATCTAAATGTATAATTTATTATTACTAATAAATTAGATGAAAATGTAGTTTTGAACTAAAATTTAGTTGTTTTCACTATTCATTAAAAAATTAAACAGTACAGAAAATTCTAAAAAATTACCATAACATAATTTTTTATGTTTATATTTCGATTATGATGTTTATTTTGACTCATTTAATGTATATAAGTTCTAAAAATTGTATTGAACCTTAGTTCTTTAATAAATGGTGGTAAAAATGCCATAATAGCCAAAATGTATTATTATATGCATAAAATTGGGTTTGTTTTTATCATATGCCAATAAATTATATGGAAAAAAATATTTTATTGAATAAAATATATATATATATATATATCAAATTAATATCACTCAAAAATTATAATTAATATAATTTATTAGTGTAAAACTAATTTGCGAACATAAAAATATCTTTCTGTAAAAATATTACTTTTATATTAAAGTGGTTCTAATATTCATTTATAGTTAATATTTATCCACTGAATTCATTATATATTTTTGTAAACCATATATCTTCATATGATCGTCAATTTTATTTATAAACGCCAATTTAACACTTAGGTTATGTGTTTTTATATTAAATAATAATATTTTAAGAATATATTATTTTTCATCTAATAATCAGTCATGTGTGTAACGCAATCCATCAAAGAAACTCTTTGTTGTGTTAATTGTACTTGAAATCAATTTCATATGCATTAAAAGCTATAAAATATATTAAATTCATTTAAAATAGTAAATACATTATAAATTCTTAAGATATTATATTCCCTTACACTCATGGTGCTGCGTTTCATAAACAATATTGGATAAAATGTTTCATCTTTAGATTTTTGGGGCATTACATAGGTTATTTTAATCAATTTCACTTTCAAAATATATATGAAAATATAGAAAACCTTTAAACATTTTTTCATTAAAACCCCTCATTCCCATCCCATCTGTGAAATTTTATTTAAACTAATTTATGCCACTTCTATAATTTGAATTTTTAAAAAGGTCTTACATATTTCAAATTATAATAATTTACAATTTAAAATAAGTTCAACATTGTTTTTTCCAAAAAAAAATATTAATGAATGTGATTAAAATTAATTATGACAGCTAGGAGAAAAATTATCTTTACAAGAGACTAAACCATAAATGTAAAGGCCCAAATAACCTATACACTTCTAAAAAATACATTGGCTATTAATATATCAAACATAGCCTCCCTTTTTTCTAATTTTTTTAATTATTAGAGAAATATTGCATAGGAAAAATGTTTGTGTAATTCTCTATTCCAAAAATGAAAAGAATTCCACTCCTCATCCAATATTAAGGCGGTCACCCCTCCCACATACTCACAACTCTCCAGCCCTTGGTTTCACCCAAACACTATGAAAATAATCTACAGAAATAAATCTCAACCTTATAGAAGCCTATCCATGGAAATAAATCCAACCATGGTAATATTTTGTTATAAAAGAAAGAATTTACCCCAAAATGTGGTAACATTCTTCAATGATCACTTTCATTTGATTTCATTATCCCCCCCCCTCTTAAATATTATTTTTACATTGTTATATAATAAACTAAAAATTGAATTTTTATTTTTATTTTTTTCAAAGGGATAGGTCAACCCATACAAAGACTTCCACCTAATGGGTAATAAATATTCCATTTACGTGTATGACGAACTACTCCCTCACAAAAAAATTTCATTCATTTTTTACTTTACTACCTCTGATTAATATAAATTATGATTAAAAATTGATTTATATATGATATATGTGATAATTTTTAATACATTATGCTTATTTAATTTTCATCTAAAACATATCCTTATTCTTTTAATTCTTTGGGAATGTGATAACATCGTTTTTTCGAAAGTATGGACTACCACCTCCTTAGAACGATGTGACTCGTTCAAGTGCTACATGGAATGTATTAAGGATTTATTTAATGAAACGGATGTGGCATATAAGACCTAAATATGAAACTATAATTTTAAAAAAGTATGTATCATTCACTTTTCATTCTTTAATTGTACAAATAAATGCGAGTAATGTTAATTCGTATGTATGACCTACCATCTCCCTAAACAGTTCATTTAATTTCATATATACAAATATGATAGATTATTCTAAATAAATTTATACTTAATATATATGATAATAAAATCCGGGTTTACATTCTTTATATGATTCAATCATGATCCATGTAAGATGATGAAAAATAACAAGTCAAAACAAACTTGAAAAATTAGGCCATTAACACCATAAATAGTGAAAATAATGACTAGTTATTAAAAAATGGATAGCAATATATTATTAAAAGATTATATAAAATATTATAAATATTATTATGGTTCATTTATAATTTAACGAAATA
Organism: Viscum album; assembly: GCA_963277665.1. Lineage (NCBI taxonomy): Eukaryota > Viridiplantae > Streptophyta > Magnoliopsida > Santalales > Viscaceae > Viscum > Viscum album. Next base: position 670,892,437 of record OY728157.1, on the reverse strand, counting down.
TTTTATAAATTTATACATTAGGTTAATGGATGTTCAACCAAAAGGAAACACAAGGTAAGGGATTCTTGTCTCACTTTTCTTTCTATGAGGAATACAACATTTTCACAACTTATTTATTTTCTATTTTCTATATAATAACACTGTTGTATTTTAAATCATTAATAAATTTATATGAATAGTATTTAAAGTTTTATTTTAAATTATTTCTTTCTTCGTTATTATAATTAATTAGACACCAATTAGTAAGGGGATTCATCTCAATTTACATTATTTGAGACATATTTTCTTATTTTGAGCCTAATTTTTTATACAGTGTACATAAATCCAATTGAAAAATATATATCTTGATTAATTCATTATTCATGATATTTTTAGTTTCAAAATTATTTATTTTATCAAAGTATATTTTTAATCATTGTTACCATGTGTAAAATAATTTCACAATACAATTTCCTTTCATTGGGTTGTATTTCATTCTCATTGTCATCAATATACTAAGATTATGTTTTTATAAATTTATAAATTATATTGTTTTATTTTCACTTGTTTTAAGATAATTTAAATCTTAAACACATAATATATTTATTTATTCATTCTCACATCAATATTATTGTCTTTTTAAGTGTTTAATTTATAATCACATTTTAATTTGGGATTATTTACACATTAATTTCCATTAGAATAAAAAATTATATCATTGTTCAATAAAACCTTTCATTTTTTTCATATTTTTATTCATGAATTTTTTCAAATAATAGAACCATTTTTTGACTCTTTGGTATAAAAAATATTTTAGAATTTTTTTTATGCAAAACAGACTTTTTTCTGAATTTCGTCAAAGAACCTATATTCTTCAAAAAAACATGTTTTATTAACATGTTTTGAAATGATTCTAAAATTTTCCAAAATATTTATTTAATAAATTTACCCCATTTTTCCTCGTAATTTTTTTTTAATGGAATATTCTTCTGTATTCCCCAAAAAGGCATTTTTATATATTTTTTACCATGAAAAATGAAGGTTCTTTTTACCTTGTATCACATGTAAATATTTACCCATTTTCACTTATTTGAAGCTTCTTTTTCATGTTTAAGGGCATATAATTTAATGAAAATTATATAAAAATACATTTTCAAAGAATAGGATTTAGAAAATGAATTTCAAAATAAATATCAAATTTTCCACAATAATTGTTTAAAAATATATTTTTATAGTAATTTCATTCAATAATGAAAACCACCCTTTATTTTTACTCTATAAGTGATATGTGTATTGATATTGTCCATATTTTTCCTCTTGATTTCTTATTATTGATTTGTACATGGATAGTATTGATATTCACTTCATTGAATCCATTTTTTCCCCTTGAAATATTCAATTTCTTATGATAATTGAACAATGAATTTCCCCTAATTATCCATGTAATTTATCATCAATATATTTATTTCCTAAAAATTATATGATTTTTACATACGGTGTTCACTTTTATTCTTATTTAATTATTTGGGTAAATATTGATAAATCTTTATCCTTTATTCAATATAGATATTTAATAATTAATATTTTATATTAATTAAATAGATTACTCAGTATGAAAAATTCTTTCAACAGGTAGTGGTTGGAGGGCCAGAAACATTATGAATTCCCTTAATACATCAAAATAATCTCATGAGAAAAATTAGATATAAAAATTTAACAGGTTTCAAGATATATTTTTAATCATTATAGAGGATTGATTAACATTAGTGGATTTTATGTTCTTAATTCATGACGTCCAATAATTAATAATTGTTTCATTTTGATTCAATTATTTATTATCCATGGGATTTTCACTATGAAAAATTCTACAGATGAATTTCATTCTTATTTATTGATTACATGGAATTTGTTTTTAGTTTCTTACCATCCCATATTATTTACTAACTTTATTCTAAGTTAATTATTATATGGAACATGTTTTAAGTTATTACACTTCCATATTGACTATTCTCATTAATTCATAATTTCTTATATTTTACATTACCCTTACAACACAATTGACCTCGCCCTTATTTTGATTCATTTACCTAGGATTCCATTGAGTGTATAAGTAATGATATGCAATGATATGTTAGATGGAATAAAGTGATTATTAAAAAATATTTAATAATTAGTTTATTCATTTCTAAAGCAAGAATCATGTATGTATCTTTTTTACCAATACTACAAAAATATTCATTCATTTGGGACATGATTTACTTGTATCATATGAAAATGTAATTGTAAACCGCATCATCTCTGGGTATTCTGGGGTCGGTTTGAAATCGTTGGTATCAGAGTGAGTTTAGTAAAAGACTTATAAACAATATTTATAAAATAATGATTAGGTATCATAACCGTAAGATATATATTGAGCATAAGTATATAATAAATTCCAATAATTTTCGTAAGGTAGATATTATGTGGTTATAACTAGAAATAGACATTTTTCTGGATACTATAAGTGGACATGGTTCTGGAACACATGTACCAAAGGGTAATAACATTAAAAATGTGTGTGGGGCCTGACTAGAGTGTAGCCTATTACACCACATTGGGCCTTGGTGGGAACCTGGTTTGAAACTCATAGTGGAATTTCTTATGATAATTCACATTCTCTTTATAATCTATTATGAATGATTTGAACAAATAATGACAATGAATAACATAGGATAAACCTAGGGTTTCGTAGATTGAAAACAACGTGTCATGATTTATACATCCAAAAAATGAATATATAGTTTTTCTCATATTATAATTGATTCTTAATCTATGGTTTTTGGTTTTAGTAAAATCCATCTTCTGAAGTTTAATCCTTATACTAAGGAATAACCTTTTTAGAAACAAATAGATGATATATTTATTTTTTGGGGGTTGAACTGATAACCTTAGTTAAATGTGTATATAATTACTAAATTTTACAGATTTATACTATATTTATTTTCAATATAATGTTAATATGGTTTAAAAAAAGTAAAACCTATATTCAAGTTGACAACCCAATAAAATTTAGAATAGAAGTGGGGAATAAACCTATAACCAAATAATAATACGGCTTTCAAACCTAAAACTGGCCTACATAATGTATATGATATTTTATTATTGTTTTTTTAACAAATTGACAAACAAATATTAATGGAGAACCAGTAGTATTAGTTTTAAGGTTTATAGATTAATTTATTGAGAATATTAGTTTTGGAAAATAGTTAGAGACAAACCTAAATACTTGTTTTATAGAATTTACAATCCATAAAAATAAATTTTGGTGATTCTGGCATCAATGGTCATTTTTCGACATACATTTCTTGAAGTATAGATATAAAAGAATACAAAATGATGAAAGTTAGGATAATAAAAAAGAAATTTTCAATGCAAGTATATTTCCTTTTATTTTGATGTAGTAAAATAATTATCAAAAATTACTAAAATGACCCAAAAAATGTGTAGTCATAATAACCTAAATTTCATAAAACTGATTGTCTTATAAATAATAATAGATTTATGACTTTAAGACCATAAACATTCCATTTATCATTCACTTTTTTTATTGATGACCTCAATCACTCCCTATAAATATTTATTCTTTTCCTACATGTACAATTCTCTACTTTCCACTAATATTTTACTACTTACGGACCTAGTAATGTTTTAATCCATGTGACATTTATAATTCACATTTAATATTTTCTAGATTATTTTTTGAAAAACCCTTATAATGATATATGGTTTCAACATAGAAAATATCAAAAAAAAATACAATACCATGATCATTTTTAAATTAGAAGGAAAAAATTTATTTATGATGGGGATAATATGACACTACAAAATTATAAAGTAAGAACACTGTATTCGAAAGAGTGTAAGACATGCATCACTAAGAACATAAGGGAATATAATATCCAAATAATTTAAAATATATTTATATTTTCATTAAATTAAATCTATGATAAAAAAGAATGTAATGAACAAGGTACTGAGTTATCTTACGCTACATGAAAAAATTATTTTTTGATAGCTTCTTTTAGATGCAAGTTCGAGCTCTACTGAACAAAAAAAATATTACTGAACTATTTTTATTAAAAATTTATGACATAAAATATAAATTCAACTATAAATTATGAATATTATTATCTAAATTATGGAAATATATAGCCTATAAAAATTTTAGATTAACTCATTAGTTGCTAATTTTTTATAAATGAAAATATAAACCTATTGAATATAAAGGAAATATTTTTATGCACCAACAAGAATGTTCGACTAATAAATTAAATTATTTAAAATTATAAAATGATATTAATTATATAAATATTTATATATTCGAAAAAATATTTATGAAATTCACCCAATATATTTAACAACCATAATACAAGAACAACCCTATTTTTACGTATAAAAACTTATTTTTTTTAAAAAAATATGTTTCCAACATTTAAATAGAGAACTAGTTTTTAATAAAATTTTTGGATATTTTTAAAATTTTATCAATAATAATAAGATTAGTTATTGACATTGAAACATCAAAATTAGGTGAAGGTGAATTTTGGGTATTATTCTATGAAACTTCATTTTTCTGATGAATAATGAAAATAGATATTATTGAAAACTGGCATTTTGTATAAATAATTAATAAAATTAAATTATAAATTAAATTTATTTAAAAGTTAAATTAGATAAATTTTACATCAAATAATAAAATTTGTGCAATTATAATCAATTTCACATTGAAACTATATATAAAAATGTATCAAACGTTTTTATATTTTTACATTAAGAAACCTACATTATCACCCCATATGTAGGATTAATTTTAAATTAATTTTATTTATATTTGTGATTATAATTTGTTAAAATTGATTAAATATTTTTAATCATAATAATTTATAGTTTATAAAATATTAAACTTAGTATTTGACCAAAATAAATAATGAATGTAATTAAAATTAATTAGAGTTATTAAGAAAAAAATAGATTTACAATGGACTAAACCTTAAACGTAAGGGCCAAAATAACCTTGAAAATTTTTCAAAATCCATTTTATATTAATATTTAGACCTTACACTACCTTTTATATAATTAGGATAATTTTGAGAGAAAAAAATTCATAGGATTAACATGGGTAGATTTCTATTTTCAAACATTTACAAGAATGCCACCCCTCCTCCACTATAAAATAGAACTCGCCCCTCCCACTTATTCACATATATAAATAACTTTGGATCTCCCATAATATACTAAAATAATGTAACCACCTAACTCCCATAATAATATATGATTCAACTTTGGAATTAATTCAACCAATGATATCTTTTTATATAAACCCAAAAGGATAATACCTGAAAAAGAGGTAACATTACTTAACTATCAATTTCATTTTATTTCCTTCTCCACACCATAACATTTTCATATTACATGATTATATAATAACCTCAGTATCCTAAATATAATAAAAAAATAATGTTAAGGTTTAAACATGCACTTATACACAATTCCATCAAATGGGTAACAAACTTACCATTTAGGTGTACATAAAACTATCACCTCGCAAAATGATGTCATTTAGTTTTCCATTAGAACCTATATTGATTAGGAATTATGTTGGAAGAATTATTTATATATGATATATTTTATATTTATTATGTCATTATTCTTATTTAATCTCTATATAAAACATACCTTTAAGATTTCCATTTTGGGGAAATTTGATAACATGGTTTGTGGAAGTGTGGAATACCGCCTCCTCAAAGCGATTTGATTCATTCACTGTATACATAAAATGTATTCAGAAATCATTTTAACAGAAATATATTATATATAAGACATAAATATGATACTTTAATTTTCAAATACACAAATATAATTAACAATTCATTCATTAAATACGACAATGAAATAGAAGTTGTGTCAATGCGTACATATGGCCTATTGTCTTTAATAACAGTGCATTTCATTTATTATATCTAAATATTATGTATTATTCTAAATTAAAATTTAATGAGTATATATTATCATTAAGTAATTTTTTATATAATTTATATTATGAAATCTTGACTGACATAAGATGAATAAAAATAATAAGTACAAAAACTCAAAAAACAAGGCCATTAACAACAAAAATAGTGATAATAATGAATAAATATTTAAAATTAGGAAATAATATATTATAATAATATTATATATGATATTATAAATACGTTTATTATAATTTTATAAGTAATTGGAATGTTTAAAACCTTTATACACATGTTTTATAGATGTTCACCCCAAAGGAAACCCGAGTTAAGGGGTTCTTGTCTCTATTTTCTTATCATGAGTCACACATCATTCTCTCCATTTTTTTAGTGTATATATTGAGCATATTGTATTTTATATTATTAATATATTTATATTAATGGTATTGAGATTTTAATTTGAAATTATTTACTTTATGGGGATTATAATACAAAATTTAACAATTAGTAAGGCTTAATTTCCATTCTCTGATATATATTTTATTATTTTACACCTAATTTCATATATTATGTGTACATAGATCCACTTTGAGAAATAATATCAATTTTACCTAATTATTCATGATATATATAGTTTTAAAATTATTTATTTCATTAAAGGCTATTTTAATTAAGTGTTACAATATGGAAAAGAATTTCAAAACCCATTTTATCTTCTATGGGTTAAATTACCTACTCATTGTCATTAATATTCTAATATTATATGAGGAATAAATTTTTTTCTTTATATTCTTTTATGTAAACTTTATTTTGTGAATTAAAATTTGAAACATATAAAATATTTATCAAATGATTCTAACATTATCATTATGTTCTTTTCAACGGTTTACTTCAAAATTTCATTTTTTTTGGGATTGTTTACACTGGAATTTCCATTAGAGGAAATTAATAGATAATTTTTAAATAAACCATTTAATATTATTCTCTAATGGTTCTACATTACCTTTTTCAAGTAATAGTACAATTTTTCAACTCCTTTATACTCAAAACATTTTAGAAAATGTTTTTAACAAAACATTACTTCATTTCTCTCTTTAGTCGGAGAATCTAATTTCTCTTTAAAAAAATTTATATACATTGAAAAAAAATTAAAATTTATCAGATTGAATTATTAATGACATTATTACCTCTTTTATTATTTAAGAAAAATTCAAAGGAATCATCTTTATATCTTTAGAACAATACATTTTTCTATCCTATTTATCGTGCGAAAGGAATTTTATTTTTAATTTGTATGGAATATAATAATTTAACAATCGTACATTCCATGAATATTACTTCAAAATTTTTAATTGATATTTTTTAAAATAATTTTTGGAAAAGATATTTTTAAATAAGGTTTTTTGAATAAAAGGTCAATATAAAAATTAAATTTTCCCCATAAAGTTTTTAAAATATATTTTTATGATATTTTAATTAATAAATAAGAAAAATCCCTTATTTTTACTCAAAATTGGATATTATGTATTAAAACCATACTTATTCTTACTCAAGATAGTTTATTGTTGATTTAGGAATGTATATTATTGATTTTTAATTCCTTGATTCTTTTTAGTACCCTTGAAATATTTAATGTCTTATGATTATTAATCATTGAATTTACTCTAATTATCCATATCATTTAGCATACATATATTAATTGAAAAAACCATATAACATTTTTACATATAGTGTTAACCTTTCAAGTTATTTTATTATATGGGGAAAATTCATAAATTTATATTCATTATTTAATATATAGATTTGATAATTCATATTTCCTATAAATTACTCTATAAGATTAATGCTTTGAAAATGAATTGATGGGTGGGGCATAGAAATTATATATCCCCTCAATTCTTTAATAGGTTCACATGTGAAAAATTAGTTGCAAAAATAATATAGTTTTATAAATAAAAGTTTTAAAATTTATGGATGATAGATCTTGACAGTATTGGTTTTCTTATGCTTGTGATAGGATTTACAATAACTAAGCATTTTTTTCATGTAGATTAAATTATTTATTATCTATGAAATTTTTACTGTAACAAAATATATGGATTCATTTCATTCACATTTATTTATTATATGGAATTAGTTTTAAGTTATTTACCTTTACATATTATTTAATCCCTTTATTCTTAGTTATTAATTAAAGTAATGTTCATTTATTTATTACCTTTCTATATTGACTATTATAATTGATTCATTATTTCTTTCAGTATACAATACCCATCATGGGGATTTGAACTCAACCTTATTCTGTTTCATTTCCCATGGATTCTATGAAGTATACTAAGAACTATATAAAAGGATACTCTAGATGTAACAATGTTATTATCAAAAAATATGTTGTAATACGTGTAAAATATTTTAAAACAGGACTCATGTATGTATCTGGATTACCAATACTACTAAATTATATTGTCCTTTGGGATCAAATTTAATTAAATATTATAAAAATATAATGGTATAATAACATCATATCCAGGATATATGTGGGTATGATTATATAGATTTAATTTATCTATATACTATACTAATGAACCATAACATTCATTACAAAAAACAAATGATAAGGTAATGGAATTAACACCCGAAAATTTACAACAATGGAATACTTATAATGAACAAGTGATAAGATGTTTTAAGAGGATCATATATGAAATTATAAATATAAATATAGTTTTTGGAATAAATTAATAACATTATTACCACCATTATTCAATATGTTAAATTAATTTTAATTAAAAGGAAACATGAGGATCGGGGTTTCATCTCAATTTCCATTCATTGAGGAATATTGTAAGGTAATGAACCTAATTACTTATATGGTGTATATACTAACCCATTAAAATATAATAAAATGAATCAGTCATAATACTTATAATTTTTTTTCAATTAGAATTATTTCATATAAAGGTATTTGACTTGAAAATTAACAAGTGGTATGGAATTTTGTCTTAATTTACCCTCATTGAGGCATATTGTAATGTTATACACCTAATTTATTTTATATATCATATATGCTACCACATTTACATAAAATAAAATAAATCACTCATAATTAATGTTATTTTAATTTTTCAGTATGAATTATTTCATCCAATTGGATTTGACATGAAATTTACCAAGTGGCAATGAATTTCATAACTCAATTTATTTTCATTGGTTTTCATTATATATTAATTGTATTTTACATTATTATATATTGTTTTTAATTGAATTTTAACATATTATGTTGTTTTTATAATTTTTTAATAAGGATATGCATTGTACAAACACAATTGATTCAAAAATTAACTCACTTCAATTTTATGGTGTTGTAAGGGATTTATTCAAATCTCATTTTAGTTGGGAGTGTTTATGTTCAAATTTCCATTGAAGGAAATTGTTTTATCATTGGATAATAAAAATAATAATTTTGTACTCATATGCTTATTCATGATGTTTTCATGTAATAGTATAATTTTTACACTCTTTGGTACTGAATTTATTTGAGAATTTTGTTTACATAACATCCAAATTCATTTCTCTCTTCAGTGGAAAAATTTTTTTCTTTTAAAACCATGTTTTCATAATATGTTTTCAAAATTATTTTTAACATTAATAAAATTATTTATTAAATTCATTAATACCAATTGTTATATTTTTAAAACTATTTCTTGAATGTCATAATCATGTAATTTTCTAAAAAAGGCCCATTTTGTTGTTACTGAAAATGTGGAAAAATATTTATTTTAACTTATATGGAATGTAGTTAATTTATATACAACAGGACCACAAAATGATTTAATGTTTAATTTTCATGTTTTAAATGTTATATGAAATAAATGATATTTTGAAAATAATTTGGGATTTTTTATGTTTTTAAAATTATTTTTCATTTTGAAAATAATATTTTCATCAATAATATTCTATATATATTTTTATGGTATTTATATTATTCAAAAAAAACTTTATTTTTCTTATAATCCATCGAAGTTATGTTGTAATGGTACCATCATTATTATTTCTATATAGGTTTTATGACCATTTTGACTGTGTAATGTATTGAAATTCACTTTCACTATTACTTTTTGAAGTCATTAACATTCCCTTGAAAAATTCACTTTATTGTGATCATGGGGTAGTAAATTTCTCCGAAATATACATATTATTTTTCATGGATATAAATATTAACAAAAAATATATAATTTATAAATAATGTATTTTAATTTCTATACAATTTGATTATCTGGGGAAATTTTTTTTAATCTATATTCCTTACATAGTATAGCAATATGATGATAAGGCATATTTTTCATGAATTAAATCTAACATTTGATATATGAGGAATGAATTGGGCATAAATATATGAGTAGGGACTGGTAATTAATATCCCCTTCTTTCATAGGTATTCTTATGAGACAAATCAGTTGTCTGGTCTTAGTTAAATGGGTTTTTGGTTTATACCTACCCAGTAAGATTAAACTCTATTTAAAATGTCCTTGATAGTTGATGTATCATGATGCCTGAGATCATGATATCCAATAATTAATAATTTTCTTCATTGATTATTTTGTTATTATTATCCTTGTGTTTTCTTGGCTGATATTTTCTCTAGTGAAATTTCCTTTATAGTTAATTGATTAAATAACTTGTTTATTATGTTGTTTACATTTCCATATTAATTAAATGTATCCAGTTGTGATATACATGTAATTCATTAAATGTAAGGTGTTTTCAATTATTTTACATTACATAAGGACTAATATAGTCAAATTATTCCAATGGAATTAATGTTTTATTATTTGATATTCCATGTTGATTATATATATTGATTTATGATAGTATCTTTTTTACTTAACCAATAATTATCATTTGAGCTAATCCATATTTAGTTTCTTTTACCAGGAATCTAGGATGTGTACAGATAATTATATGAAAGGATATTAAAGAGCTAATAATTATTTTCTTTATTTTTTATAATTTGTGTTTTCAAATGTAATATTAGCTCAATGTATATATCTAGTTTTTAGATACTAATAATGTATTCAGTCATTTGTGATGATATTCATTGTATCTTATAATTTTGTAATAAAATAAGACACTAGATATTGGTTTCTGGGGTCTGGGTCACCACAGAGACTATTTGTGTAATACTTTTAAACTGAATAATACCTTAAATTAAATGGTTTAAAACCATTTTTTTATACCCAATTTCCCTCTTGGACATGGTTGTTGGTTTTTATCCACAACCAAGAGCACCCTATCCGGCATTTTGATTCAAATATAGATGATAATTCCACCCCATTGAGTGATCTACGATTGAAATTCTTTAGTGGAAGAAGGTTTTTAATTAAATGTGAATGTTAAATAATAAACACCTATTATAGAACCTTATCATTTAAAAATGAAATGGATTACTTGTAATTATTGAAATGATATGGATGATGTATTTTCATATGATTCATAGTGTAAATGTATTTAAAGTCCACAAACATTAATACTCACCCTCCTTTTTGAAACATGGAAGTGAATTGGATATTGAGATGAATGTGACGAATCAAATTGATAATCACAAACATGGAAACTTGGTATGTTATATAAAATGTTGATGATTGATATTTAGGTAAGGGTTTGACATCATAGTATGGAAGACCAGATTACATTATATTGGAATTATTTTATTACTACCAGGGATATGGATTTCTTAGAATGAATTAAGTTTAATCATTGGTCTCCTACAAATTCTATATCAAGATTTATGTGGATAAGCATCATGTAATCGAAGAGAAATCTTAAACCATATTCCATGGTTTTCATGTACATGTAGGTTAAAATATACCACGTTTTCTATGGATGGTCATATTATACTTGAAGAGTAATCCTTGATAAATGGCCATGGATCCTAGCATTTCTAGGCTTGAAATATAATATATATTTTCTATGCCAAAGATGATAATTTTATCAATTGATCAATTACTCTTAATTTTATAATTCTATTTAAAACATGTATTTTAGATGTTTTTTGTATAACATATTCTTTTATATCCTTATTCACACTGTACATAAACACGGTTATAGATTATGTTCATAGAGTAGAGTTTCTAAAGACACAATTAACAATGGGATACTATGTATATCTCACAATATATTTAGATCAGTGCTTAGTACATAGAAATAATTTAAAGATTCAAGAAGGAAAATGGTAATGGTATTTCTTGGGTTTTATGATTTCATATGTTCTAGGATAGATTTGGGAAGTTGATGACCTACCATATTCTCATGAGTCTTGTAGAGAATGATTTTTCTTCTTTTTTGTATTATTTTATATAATATATTATATATCGGCTACTATATTCCTATGTAGACCCATTTATGTATATCATATATGCATTTTATCATTTGTATGTGATATTGGGTACGTATCTATTTTTTATTATGATTCTTATTTGAAAATTATAGTAATTGTAGAAATCAAGAATTCATTATTTTATTCTGTTATCATTACTACATATCACTCTGATCAAGATGGTATAGTCTCACCACAATACAATCATCAACCCTTTCTTCCAGTCATCATAATTTACCAAATGGTGAGAGGTTCTTGAGGCCATGTGGCTAATAGGGTTCAATTAATAATTAGTGAACTGGGCCCAAATAGTGACAACAAGAGTAGAAAAATGAAATTGATTGAAATGGGTTCCCATTTAGGGATAACTCTTATATTCAATCAATTAAATAATAAAGTAAAAAAATATATATTAATATAAATAAAATGTTACTTCCATTAATTTATTCAATTTTTTAAAATTTAAATCCATGAAGAACAAATATTTCTCACCCATCCAGTTATTTATATTCCCCCTAGAATATTCACCTCCCATGGAGATGGGTATGGTAAATAATGTTTTCAAAACATTATTGTAAATAAGTTGAGGATAGTGTAAATATTTTTTCCATAAGTAATGAGTTCATTGAAAAATATAGTTTAGATGGATATGTATCAAATTTTTCATCATCATGAGAATTGATTTTCCCTTTAGATAATAGTTAGAAAGGTTTGTCTTCATAATGAACTTGTTTTATTGTATAGATATAGGAAATATTTATGTATTATTCATTTATCTTAATTGTTAGAATATTTAAGCTCATTACACTATTTGGGAGTGAATTATTTATTATAAATTAAATCATAAATGGTTTATTGAATGGAATAATAAATTATCATGAGTCATGTACTTGAAAATTAAATCGTGATGAAATTTTCTTGAATCATTTAAACCAACATTTATGTGTGGAATTAAAGGGTAATTTTTCTATTTCCTAGATCCATAGACACAATGATCATGTCATTAATTATTTATCAATAAATGGTGGTCCCCAAAATCGATTTTAAATTTTATATTACTGTAAAATTGAACTAATCCATGAGATAGAATGGGTTAGTGGGACATAGCTTGGGTTTTATATAGGTAAAACATTAGGTGTTTTCAACCTTATATGATTTTTCATTTATTCTCTTCAAAATACAAAAAAATTTCCAAAAATTTGTACTTAGAAGGAATATAATATAAGTAATTTTCATTTACCCGTGAATCCTTTTAAAGATTTTCATCCAATATACCATCATTTATCTTTATATTTATATTTTAAGTGTTTTAAATTTATACCTGTGAGTGTTAAAATTTAATGTTAAATATAATATAACAAAAAAATATTTAATTTATTGTTTTATATAATTTACCACATGTTATTTTAGTTTGATTTTGTACATTATTTCTAGATAATAATATTTCTGGGTGCATGTCTTTCATAGAGGTGAAATCAACCCGACATGAATTGATACTCCTTATATCAGTAAAAGAAAACCATTAAAGAATTATGTATCTTATTTAAATTCATAACACTCTTACAAATGATTGACATATTTTATGTCTCACATCATAAAAAAATGTTGACCTTGTAAATATATTAATAAGGGTTAAAGTGAAAGGTAAAGGACCCATATAATTATTCAAGACCATTTTAAAAATTAAGCACATAGATTAATTTTATAGTTCTTATAATAATGGGGTACTGGGAATTAGGATAATTCAACCAACAATAACAAATAATTTGAATAACATGAATCATAATACGAGATATTTTAATAAGGAATTAATTAAATGAAATATATAATTCAAGGATGATCACTAATCTAATTCAACAAAATGGTTCTATAAAAAATGTATCTAAGCCAATATTTGGATATGGATACTCCTTATATTAATAGAATACATTACAATGACTTCTAATAAGATATGATGATATGTGGAATATTCACCAATAGTAAACAAAGTGTTCCTTTAGGATATTATACACTTTTTACAATAGATGTAGATAATTATTATTAATTTAAATACCAAGGGAACAACATATATAATATGATATAGGAACATTCCAAAACCATAGAGATGATTGCATTCAAGACTCAATACTTCCCAAAGATAGTTAATCCACTAAATAGAGGGTGGTAGTTTATTTTGGTACCCCACTAAACCATTGTTTTTATTCTCATTAGAATATCACACAATGGCTAAAAACATTTTTGTAGTAATTATTTACATTCTATTTTATGTATTTTATATTCAGTATGATCACAATGAGATTAACTGAGGCTAAATTCCCTCCAATGAGGAAGGTAGAATCCTATGAGAAGGGTACATCAAAAAAGAATAATTTAATTATTTATAATCACAACTCCTCCACCACCCCTCTTGGGTTGTTAACAACCATTTTCCCTAAAAAAAGTTGTTAGAGATTCAGGATCTAATTTGAGGTCCAATATTTAAAATATTTCTTTAGTAACACATAGATTCATTTAAAATATTTCCTACTTTTAATCTATAAAAGTTTTTTAACTGGTTTATATAGAATAGTAGAGGAGAAATCCTAGAATATTTCCAATTAAATTCCAACACTATAAATCATAATGAAATGTTTTTTGAAGTAATGTTACAACAGAGTCATAAAAGAGGCATATCTAATGTGGCATTCAATAAAACCATTCATTGATCCAATGATTTTGATATATCACTATGACTATAATAGAAATATATAAAATTAGTGGGAAAAAAAGGTGGTTGTCAATCCTACATTAAGAGGTTAATGTAATTATAATTTTGATGAAAAATTAGTGAAAAATATAGATTATTCTAATGTTTTTAAAAATAAAAAAAGAGAATTCATATGAAAACAACCACTCAATAAAACACGCCTTATAACGTATAAAGATTAAGACCAATATAAAATCTATGTTCTATATTTATAGGGATGATTTTTTAAATAATAGAAGTTCATTTTCATTACATATAGAGTGAAATTTATATTCATTTAGTTTATGGAGTAGGAAATAAATTTAGTCATCAATTTAGAGAATGGTCATGCAACATCCATGATGAGTTCCAAGAATAACATGAAATAATTGATCAACAAAAAATTAGTATTTTGGTGAATTAAAAATTTATAGAATATATTTAGTTGAATAATATAATATTATGGTATGTGGAGTTTTCCTTGAATGAATATTTAATGAGAAAGGGTTAATAATGAATGGCCAAAGTGACAAACATAAATAATTTCCATAACAAGTGGGGGAAGTGGATATAAACAATAAGGTAAAATAAAATAATAACTCCCACAAAACACAATATAATGATAGTATAAATAATAAAAAGGTATTTATATTGAGTATAAATGAAATTTCTACCCATTTAATAGAGAATTATTTTAATATAATTATCCTAAAATGGGTATTAGTTACCTCCATTGAAATGAATGAATGTTCAGATCAGGGAAACATCAACAACTTGATAGTGACAGTCCTAATTTTTTAAATCATTATAAAATTTTAAGTTTCATATTAATTTTTAAATATTACAGTCTCAAAGGTGGACAAATATAACATTTTACTATTTAGAAATTTAATGATGCACCATGTTGGTGGGTTTAAAATCCAAAGGTCTTAAACAGAGAAGAAATAGTATTAAAATGTAATATTTAATGGTGAATAACATAATTAAGTATGAATTTAAATGTATATTTTATATTGGTGATAAATATATAAAAATATCATGAACTAGTAGAAAGAGAGGATTTAATAGTTTTATAAGGAAATAATTCATCCATATGAGTAATAAGAATAAATTTACTCACTAACATAAAATTTGTTATGTTGGAGAATATATAAAATGATTTGGAAGAAAACACTATTCTATCTCAATTTAATGTTAACCAATAACCAAAAATGGAATTCATATAGAATCTATTTTGGAAATAATGTAATATTTTTTAGGAAAAGGACGAATGATTCACTACCTGTGAGAAATTTGGATAAATATAAAGAGAAATATTCACAAATTTATAGGAGTGTCAGTTGTGATTTTAATGCATTTTTTTGGAAGTATAATGAATTAAGAAGAAGTGTTTTCATTAGATATACCACATTATAAGAGGTGAATATTGTTATAAGATACCTTCTATGGTTTTTTATGAATAAAAAAAGATGTTTTGATGATACATTTTAGTAATAATCATCTATAAGTGGGATGACTCTCACAATGGATGTGAATCCCTGGATGATGAATATGTAGAACTATAAATCACATATACAAAATGAATTTTTTACTTGTGATGTGATGTATTTGTGAACTAATAGAAAGTTTTTTTAGTGGGTTGGAAACAAAAGGGATGGAATAACTAGGTAAACCAAATTTCATAACAGATTTATTTCGAGTGGAAATGAAATAATTTCTTAAAATAAATATTATATAATTTTAAAGGAATATTTAATACATGAAACAATAAAGAATTCTATAGAAATATAATTGTTTAGTTTCTTAGTAGTTCTAATAAATGGTCATATTTCATAATGAATGATACTAGACTTCTTCGACAAAAATAATCTCACAAGATATTCTTTGACATAAACTGCTTAAAAAAATTCTAATAACATAGGGAAAGTAAACATAAAAAAGGGAGATCTAATATTATCATTAAATTTAAAAATAGGATATATAAATAATTGGTCAAATGTGAGAATAATATAATTATAATGTTATGAGAATAAGATTAAATCATTTTATAATCATAACAAATAATTAATTGATAAAAAATTTATAAGTCTGAGGATATGGCATTTTAATAAAAAAAGTAATTTATATTAAGTGTGTGGAATCATAAATAATAATTAAGGAATAATGGGAACATTTCATCAGTATAGTAAATATGTTTTTGGAGTACACATAAGCAAAGAAAATAATTTCCTTAATCAAGGTTCACTTCCAAAGTTGTCAGAGTGATTTTGGTTCACACGTCATTTACTCATTTTTATAGACAATTTTCACACCAAGGACTATATTATTATATATATTTTGATATTAAACTAAGATAAATCTCCATTATAGTTCTTATTATATCATGAGAAATACAACTTTACCAAATGCATTAATGGGATATATAATTTTAGGCCCACTAATCATATAATGAAATCTATACTTATGTGTTCCCCCAAACCACATAACATTCATTATATAATCATATCATAACTGAAGTATTAAAAAAAGGTATTAAAATTCCTCATTTCACCATACCACAACAAATTTAAAAAAACAGATTTCATAAATGTCTCCCCATAACAAAAATTGCCAATGGGAATGATGTGAGTTTCATAAAATAATCATTAAAAATAAATATATAAAAAAATGAAAAATAAAGTTCTTGGTATCATAATATCATATTCATATTAAAAAATAACAATACTTGAAATATGTTGACAAAAAGGAAAAGAAACTTTAAAATAACGTTCAAACCATTATTTGTAAATTCTAGAAATATATAGGTTTTTATTGAAAAAATTTTAACTAAAACAATCTAGAATATTGAAAATTTGATTTTATTTTAAATTTACTCTAGAAACATGTTAGGGGAGATTAAAATAAATATGTTACAAGATAAGGAAATTTTTTCATAACATATATGTTAATATAGAACATTAATTTTTCACAATTGTGAGTAATTTAAAATGAATTGTTTAAGATACATTTCAAATAAATTTCCAATTTAAATATTTTTGAATAAATAAATGTAAATTAAAATAAACATTCAAAAAATATCATGTATAGATAAACAATACCATGAAATTGTTTGGAAGATCATGAGGATGGTAGAAAATGTTTGATGATCAAAGAGAAAACAAGGTTGACTTTTCTTTACGAATATATTCACTGTGATTTCATATAAAAAAGAGAGTATAAAAATTTATTAATACATGAAAATTAGAAGATTAAAATGTGTATAATAAAATATGTGGTTTTTTATCTGATCTATATAATTTACCTCAATAGAAATTGAGTATAGATAATCCCAAAAAAAATATTTTTTAAAATAAATCCAATTTTCAAGTCTCCTCTTGCTTCATACGTGTTAAAATATCATGTACACTAATTATATATTGGTTATAAATATAATTAAAATAATAATAAAACATTACTTATCAGGTATCATTCCATTATAATTTCAAATTATACATTTATTATGAATTTATTTATGAAAATGAACATTTTGGTGGAAACCAGTTAGATTTCCATGCATGTTTCGGATCAACAGTTCTGGTACATGCATGTAGGTAATGGTTTTATAATATCTAGAATATTAATCATGAAATACTTAAAATATTAATTCATAATTTACACTATAATAATTATTCAAATAACATGGTGTTAAAAATGAATCACATCACCTCCTAGTGGAGGACATTCTCATGTAAAAAATGAGAAATGTTATTTTTTCCTATAGAATGATATATAAGAATATAGATGAGGTAGGAAAAAAATAATCATAATTATCTCTTTAATATAGTATGAAAAATTAAATTTTTCATAATAAAAAAAATATGAATGATGATGTTGGAAAATAAGTCATATCGCTACATGGAGGTAATTGTCCACACGTAGAAACTAGCGATACATTCAATTCATATATGATAGAAAGGAGGTGGTAAATGGTGTTTCCACCATCATAATAAAAATAAATTATATTGAATATAGAAAAATAAATTTTTTAGAATGAATATTATATATATATATATTATGTAAGTATAATAACTAAAAAAATCAAAGTACTCAGTTAAGAGTTATACAACTTCATTGAGAAAACGTCTTTGGCATACACCTTAAGCCAAGAATGGATAATGTTATGATCAAAATAGACCACTAGTACATAGTCAGGGATGATAGGAATGTATTAGTATATATATTTTTCGGGATCATAGGATCATTATTTTTAGATAAAATGAGTGATCTAGTATCCTTTTATAAGAAATGGGGAACACACACTTGAAACTTTCCAAAAGATTCAGATATATTAATGATTTAATCAAACTAAATTGATCTAAAAATAATTATCATCAAAAATATATGAGATAAGGTCTAAATTTAATTAAAATAGAATTTATATTTTTGTCATTTTAATCTATATCATTTTAGTTTAACCCCTCTTAAACCCCTTATAACCTTTATAATAATAATGAATTTTAATCTTGATTATTATTCTTGATGACCAAAAATTATGTTGACAATATTATTAAATATTTTTTATGATTAAATATATTTTTTTGATTATTATATATAAAATTATACTCTATATATGAAATTTCATTTCTAAATGTATATAAAATAAAATATAATTTTTGTAAAAATATAAAACCATCATTAATTTTGAATAAAATGTATTTTCATAGCATAAAATGAATTATTCTTCTTACTTTCCAAATAACCTCAATTAAATGAATATTAAAAT
This sequence comes from Viscum album, assembly GCA_963277665.1. Lineage (NCBI taxonomy): Eukaryota > Viridiplantae > Streptophyta > Magnoliopsida > Santalales > Viscaceae > Viscum > Viscum album. The sequence goes on along the minus strand of OY728157.1, from coordinate 670,872,605 downwards.
AGTAGATTGAAAATTTATTTTATAAATATTAGTAAAAAAATTAATCAATAAGTAATTATTTAGTTTATTATTTTATTAACACATTGTGCACCGAAAATCAATTTTACCAAAAATAATGGGTTTTTACCTTCAAATTATATTACTTTAATTACTAAGCTTTTGAAAACCAATGACCTAATCTTATTCATAAGTAAAAATAAATTTTTGAATTTTATTAATTCATATTCTTACATTCTGAATCCAGTGGATAAAAGAAAACATCCAAATTAGAGAGTAATAATTTCTTAGTATATCTCATTAAATTTATAATATTTTTTGAATGTAAACAAAACTATCAATGAAATAAAATAAGTATAAATATAAATATATCATATAATATATGGGATTTACATTGTACACCATTATAATAATTTTCCAATGAAAATTTACTACATCTATTAAAACAACTATGTATAGTTCTTCTGCATGACATATTTGGGTTCCCTTATAGCTTCCATAAATTTATAGTACCCCTTAATAAAATTTACAAGATGAGTGATCTCATTTCACATAACATTACCTCAACAACCAAGAATCTCCCCTAGTTATTACTCAAAGGATTTATCATTTTCTAGTGACATTACCATTTAGTTTATTAAAGTTAAGGGATAATCTAATAACATTTTTAGGAGAGATTCATTGAACACATCATGAATGTAACACCCCAAGATTTTATAATATGTTATCTCTTTAATGTAATTTAATAGCTTGTGCTACACGAAACACCGAGTTCGAGCGCACCACAACTTACCAAACTATCCGTTAAAAAGGTGGTTATGAATATTATTAACCACATTTTGAATTTTTATATATGCTATATATTTTTACATTTAAATTTTTTGTTTTATAGACACAATATAAGGACAAATTTGATTTTTTTGACAAAAGAAGTATTTTTCAAAAATTATAGTTTTTCTACCTTTTAATGGAGAAACATTTTTAAATCCAATATTTTTCACTTTTATATATTAAATTTTACAAAATAAACTTATTCTTTAGAATCGGGGCATAAATATTTTGTTTGGATAAATTTTTGGTGTTTTTCTGATAACATCAATATTTTGATGAATAGTGAAAAATACTAAATTTTAAATAAAAACAAATATTTTAATCAAAGAAATTTATGGTGTTAAATTATAAATTTGAATGGTTTTAAAGTATAAATAGATTAAATTTTTATCATTTAATTTAATTATGGTCATTTGAAGTAATTTTACATTTAAATTGGCCATAAACACATATCAATCTTTTGATAGTTTTTATTTCTTGAAAACCATCTTTTTGGTTTTGACAACGAGAATTAATTATAAATTAATTAATTTAACTTATATGTTTTTAATTTAGTATAATAGATTTAATTTTTTAATTCATAATATCAAAATTATCTTAGGTTGAATTTTTGGTATTTTTTTGAAAACCTACATTTTTTTGATGAATAGTGAAAAACACTACATTATAGTTTAAAACCGACTTTTTATTTAAATAATTAATTTTAATTAAAATTTATTTTAATGTAAAAATAGATACATAATACCTCTATTAGTCCTATTCAATTTTTTGGAGTCATTTTATAATAATATTAGACATAAAAAAGTTTTATTGAACTTTTTAACGTCTTTTACCTAACTTATAGGCACGTTTGCAAATTTGCATAAAATATAATTTTACAGCTTCTGTTAATAGAAATTAGAAAATCTAAGAGACATTTTTGACATCATTAAGTAAAATGTGGTTCAATATAATGAAAATAATTTTTAGTGAATAGTAACTTTTTAATTTTATTTACCACGGTTAAAAGTTTATATGGTAATTAAAGGTAAAAATGATATTATAATTACCCTAACACATGTACTAATTTTATTATATAAGTTTATTTAGACCTAAATAAACCATATGAATAAAATATGATCCTTTTTTATCACATGTATTAGATTAGAAAATTTAATATTATTTAATTTAAAGAAGAGTTAAAAGTGTTAAATTCATCCTTTAATAACTAAAGCATTCTTAATATACGGGTTATACATAAGATATACTGGACAATAAATATTCATTAGAAAGATAAGAGGATTTCCAACATCATGGTATTTTATTTATAATTTTTATACATTAAATAATTAAATTTATTTACGACATAATGATGATGTAGTAATTACCTTATTAATGAAAGTTTAAAATAATTGATAATATAAATATTAAACTAAATGTAAATTGATACTTTTGATTCATTACAAGAATTTTCTAGGTTAATTGTACATGTTATGTTTGATTAAATAAATTTATTTCAAAGTGATAAAGTTTTTATGACTTCCCCAAAAACCAAATACTAAATAGTGTCAAAATTAACATAAATGTGTTTTTAAAAAAAATATTATTTTATTAAATGATATAATATTTATAAAGATATAAGGTTTGAAAAAAAGACTTACATAATGTTATATATGTCAATAATTAACTACTTGGTGTTCTCTTGGATTCTTATAGTAAGTTTCTTAACCATTAATTATAATAATACCAGAAGACATGGTAAAGCTGAAACTATTTAACTAATTATTAAAACAAAAAGATAAGGTTAATATGGTGACCTAAACATGTCTAAAACATATTAGTTGAGTGTTTTTAGAACATACCCATCTTAGATGTTAAATAAATCCATTTTTTATCCATTATAAACCGAAAATGATTTTATAATAAAATAATATTTCAATCTTTTCCTAAAGTGACCCTCACCTCTCTTAAAAAGGTACTTTCCCTTCTCTTAATTCCACACCTCCAAAGCCATTTGGCTTGGCCAAACCCATCTCAAATATTATTCCAACTACCCTCACTTCATCCTAGAGGCCTTACTTAGATCCTAAATCCAACCAAAGGATCTCCTTTGATAAAATCAAAAGGAAGCACCTGGAAAAAAAGGTAATAATTTCATCACCTCTTTCAATGTTCTTTTCTTCTTTCACTTCCTCTTTCTTTATAGATTCCAAAACAAAATAATAACTAAATTACCTTATAAATTTTTTTATGTTATTATAAATAAGGTACAACCATATTCATTATTCTATCTATCCTATAGATGACAAAGTCACCATACGTGCGTACATACGGCTTACCGTCTCAACATCGTGGTGAAGTTTGTTATTCAACACTTAATTATTTGGATGGGTATAATAATTAGTATAATTGACTAAAATAATAATTATAACATGTTAATTATTCTTTATATATAATATAACATCCAATTATATACAATTTCACCATCAATAGAATGATATTTCTACTCGTGCATACGTACAGCTTACCGTCTCCATGATACGATGAGATTCATCTTCAACGATCACCATTCAACAATTTTGATAAATATATTTATATATTTATTATGTATGAGATATATAAAATAATATTTATACTGGAATAATATATATTTATGTAGATAAATATATGTTTTTTAATTACTTATATATTAAATTATAAGAGAATAGAAACAACATTCATGCGTACGAACGTACAACCGTCTCCATGAATAGTGTTTTCATTTCATAAATCTATTTATTATAAATATTTATATTCTGAATATATATGATATGATAAATATTAATATGGTTTTGGGATAATTTAATAACATAATATTGTAATTATATAAGAGGTTAGACATACCCTCGACTAAAGGAAAGAACAAGGTAATGGTTAATTCCTCAATCTCATTATTATCCGAGATTGTTTGTGTGTAAGTATTTACTAGGACATATTTATTATCCATATCCATGTTTCATAAAGGAGTTTCAAAATTATTCATTTTAAGGGACTCTTTAACTAAAACATGATTTTAATGGTTTAAATATTTATTCTTTTAAATCATTCTCATTAATTTCCATGTCTTCAAAATGGTTTTTAAAGGATTTATTTATATGGACATAAATGTTTTAAAATGTTGATTCCTTTCAAAAGTTTCAAAGTGGTATTGGACACTTTGATTAAAAAAATTATTTTACTTGTCTTCCTTTATAAATTGTTTGACTTTTAAATGATTTCATGAAAAAGGGATATTTTTCTCGAAGAGTTTTACTAATCATTTTAAACTATACCAACAACTTTTTTAGATATTTTTCTTTATTGAGGTTGATTTATTATAAACACAATCATCAATATTTTAATGAATTAGTTATGATATGTTTGAGTATGAATGTGATATTTTTATACCATTCATTATTTATGGTTAAATTATTGACATTTCTTATGCTATTTTTAATACACTTTTTTATGTTATGTTTCAACATTTTCATATGAGGAATGCATTAGACTTAGTAAGTGACGGGTGGAGCCCGCTATAGCTCCTTGATGAATCGGTATGTCTCATGAGAAACATTAGTGTCTTAGAACAAGGCCTAGATAGGATTTTTATTTTTAGTCTTGGAATGAGGCCTTGACTATGTAGTTATGATGTCTGGAATTGTGCATTCAATAATTATAAAATTTTATATAACATGTGACTATTCGAATAGTAGAAAATCCATGTGTGTGTTTATATGGTAATGTTTGATTTATTTTTTACATAATATTTTAAAGATTATATTTAAAAAGGGCTATTTTTTTATTACATATCTTGCCTTAAAATTTAATAGCTTCTGCTAAATTATTTACTTTTACTGAGCATCTCAGCTCACCCCTTTCTTATTATTTTTCCCAGGATGCCAAGATGTGTATTATGATTGATATGAAGGGTTAATCATGGGTAATAATGGTGTTATAAAAGGATTATTTATGTTGTGTTTTATGATTTAATGTGTAACGTAACATTCATGTATGTAATTTATTTTTTAAGACTGCTAAATTGGTCGATCTTTAGGGACTTGACTCCTTGTAATCATGTTAATGTATTAAAATAATGCACCATCTTTGGGCTTCTGGGGTTAAGGTGTTGTAGTTGGTATGAGATAAAGTTTATTACAAACCTTGGAAACTAAATTTAGAAAAAATACGATTATATAAAATTTCCCTAAGATAAACATTGAGGATTAGTATAGAAGAACTTCATATAATTTTGGTAATGTAGAGATTTTGTGAGTTTTCTGAAAAATATGTCCCTATCTATATATGAGAAGGTACAGGTAGATATGAAAAAAATGTACCTAGGAGTGAAAACTCTTACAAGGAGTTTCAAGGTTGACCTAGGGTATCTTGGTACATAACAACGGGCCTTGATTCACTCTTGGTTATGAAAAAATAGGGGGATATACTTCGGATAATTCATATTTTCTTTACAAGCCATTATGAAGGATTTATGACTAAATACTTCCTCAAATAATTTTTTTTATGATTATGGATTATATGTATAAACTATTAGATTTATGTTAAGTATTTTACAAGTTTGGAATTATGATTTATGATTCATAAACTAAACTATTGTATGCCATTGTTTAGAAATTGTTCCCAGTAGAAGGAATGAGAACTCCAGTAATAAGAATGATCCAACGAGTAAGAAGTATCATATCTTTCATTGTCTTAAGTCAAAATTCAGAAGGTAAATAGTCTCCCATCTATTATCATTAAATGAAGAAATAGTATCATGTGTTAATAAGATAAGTAAATAATTCTTGGAGTTCTGTGGATTTTTAAGGGAAGCCAGAGAAGAAAAGGATGGTAAAGAGAAAGATGGACAAAGGGAATAAGAGAAAGAAGGATTTTCCTATATGTGATAACTGTGGAAAGAAACACCTTGGAAAATTCTTGAATGGAATGGGAGTTTTTTATAAGAGTGTAGAAAAAGTACACCAAGTACCAGATTGTAAGGGTAAGAAAAAGGTTTCAAATTCACAATGCTTCATCTGCAAGGAGTTGGGACACTACGTGAATCAATGTCCCAATCATCAGAGTATACCCCAAATGATTCTATTAGATAATAATAAAGTTATGATACTACCACAGATGAAGAGGAATAATTAGTGTTCTTATATTTTGATTAATGAATTATGCCATTCGAGTGTTGTATCAACGATATGCTGGTTATATTAATTATGAAAATAAATAAGGATTTTACTGTATTACTATTACATTGAAGATTTGAGATTATATATTAGTTTGAAAAGTTAATCAATAGCAAGTTAATATGTTTGGGAAATACATGGTTGAAGGAAAGATAAACCTTAATTTGGTCCTGATACTGAGGTAGTGATTTTGGAATAAGATATGATTTATTTGGATAAATTATACGATATTCTTGACTACCTTGAAACTAGTTAATTATTTGTTTATTCCATCATTGTTGGAGTTTACAACATTTTTTTGATATAAGTATTATAACTAGTATTCTAAAATGAATAAGGGAGAATGAGTGTAATAAATAAGGTTTTATGGTAAATTAGGGTGTTACCATGTTTTAAAAGAATATGTGATGAAGGTATTCACAATTTATTATATGGAAAAAGAGATCATCATTGTGTTTACCTTCCTTATAAATTTTGGACTTTGATTTTGGAAAAAAGTATTTTGGATAAGTCTAAAGGTTATAATGAATTAATTTAGATATTGGATACTACTGTATAAGGTTAAAACATTTCTTAAGATTATTTTTGGATTGTTATAAAAAGGACAACATAGAGGTTGGGCGACAACCCGTCGCGTCTGGAAAGGCCGCAAGACAAGAACCTGCAACCGAAGGGAGACAAGGGTGCATCACCTACCACTGCCCTACATGATGTACTAGTTTGTATAATGTAGTTTTTTTAAATATTATAACAAACGAGTTATAAATTTATTATTTTTGGAACCATATACGATTAGGATAAATAGAATATTTTTTAATTCTATTATCTTTTGGAGTAAAAGATGAGTTTGAGGTAGAAATTAGTTGAAGGATGAAACTCTACTTGTAAAGTATATTTTTTTCTCTTATTCTATGAAGAAATTAATTCTTAAACATTAGGGAAGGGATCTTAATATCAGAAATGTGTTATCTTAATACCTTATGTTTTATTGAACCGATGATATTTTAAATAATCATAGATTGATGGCTTTGAGGCCCTCATTTATACACTTGTTTGTGATTCATGACCTCAATGACTCCCTATAAATATTTACATTTTTCCTCCAGTTATATGTCTCTAATTTCCACCAATGCTCTCCTAATCGAGATCATAATTTGGTGGTGACTTTTCATTTCTCTTTCCCTCTTATTAAGACTAAATTGTATTAACTCTACTTTACATGTGGGTTTTCCACATAGGTATTTTCTATTTTCAACTGTTTATTTTCAAAAAAAATTCAACTTTTTAGGATGAAATTTATTTAAGGAGTGGGGAATGTAACACCCTAGTATTTAATAGTACGTTATCTCTTTAAAGCAATTCAATAACTTGTGAAACATGCAACAACGAGTTCGAGCACACCACGACTTACCAAACTTGTAATTCAAAAAGCGGTTATGAATATTCTTAACCACATTTTAAATTTTATATATATTGTATATAATTCTAACATTTATCTTTTGTGTTTCATAGACATAATATAAGGACAAATTTAATTTTTCACATAAAAGAAGTATTTTTCAAAAATTGCAGTTTTTAGGCCATTTAATGCAGTTTTGATGCCTTTTTAAATCAAAATTTTGACACATTTATATAATCAATTTTAAAAAATAAACTTCTTCTTTAGAATCGTGACATAAAAAATTTATTTTGGATAACTTTTTGGCATTTTTCTTGTAACTTTAATATTTTGATGAATGGTGAAAAATACAAAATTTTAAATGAAACAAACAATTTTAAACAAAATAATTTCTAGTGTTAAATTATAAATTTGAATGTTTTTTAAGTATAAATGATTATATTTTTATCATTGAATCTAGTAATGTTCATTGAAATTAAGTTTACATTTAAATTGGACATAAACGCATATCAATCTTTTGATAGTTTTTACTTCATAAAAACCCGCTTTTTTGGTTTTGACAATGAGAATTAATTTTAAATTAATTAATGTAACTTCTATGTTTTTAATTTGATAAAATGGATTTCATTTTTTAATTCATAATATCAAAATTATCTTTGAATAAAATTTTTGTATTTTTTTGAAAACTTTCAATTTTTGTTGAATAGTGAAAACACTACGTTTTTGTTTAAAACCAACATTTAATTTAAATAATTATTTTTATTTAAAATTTATTTTAAAGAAAAAATAGATACATAATACCTTTATTAGTCTAAATAAATTCATTGGAGTCAATTTATAATAAGAATAGACATAAAAATTTTTATTGAACTTTTTAATGTCTTTTAACAAACTTCTTGGCACATTTGAAAATTTTCATAAAATGTAATTTTCAAATTCTTTGAATTGAATTTCAAAAATCCAAGAGACATGGTTGACATAATTAATTATAATATGGTTCAATGGGATGAAAGTAATTTTTGGTGAATAGTATCTTTTGAATTTTATTTATCAGAGCTAAAAGTAAATAGGGTAATTAAAGGTAAAAATGATATTATAATTACCCTAAAACATGTAATAATTCTACTGGATAAGTGTATTTTGACCTAAATAAATTTTACGAATAATATAAATGTCCTTTTTTATCCACATGAATTACATTAGAACATTTAATATTATTTTATTTAAATAATAGTTAAAAGTGTTAAATTCAGTCTTTAATAACTAAACCATTTTTAATATTCATTTATACATAAGATAAATTCTACTATAAATATTAAGTAGAAATATAAAATTATTTCCTACATCATGGTATTTTATTTATAATTTTTAGACATTAAATAATTAAATTTATTTATGACACAATAATAATACAGTATTTACCTCTTTAAAAAAAGATTAAAATAATTGATATTGTAAATATTAAAATAAATTTAAATTGATACTTTTGATGAATTCCAAGAATTATATAGGTTAATATGACATGTTAGGGTTTATTAAATAAATTTTTCGAAGTTTTAACATTTTTATGACTTTCACAAAAACGAAATACTAAGTAGTGTCAAAATTGACATAGATGAGTTTTTAAAAAAATTACTATTTTATTAAATGATATAATATTCCTAAAAATATAAGGATTGAACAAAAGACTTATATAAGGTTATATATTTCAATAATGAAACACTTTGGGTTCTCTTGTCATTTTATCGTATGTTTATTTACAATTTATTATAATAATACAAGAAGACCTGGAAAACGTTAAACTATTTAACTAAGAGTTAAAACTAAAAGATAAGGTTAATATGGTGACCTAACCTTGTCTAAAACCTATTGGTTGAAAGTTTTTCAACCCATCCCCACCTTATCCTTGAAATAAATCCATTTGGAGCCATTAGAAACCGGAAATTATTTTATAATAAAATAATATTTCAATCTTTTCCTGAAATGACCCTCACCTCTCGTATAAAAAAGTACTTCTCCTTATCTTAATTTCACACCTCCAAATCCAATTGTATTGGAAATAACCTGCTAAAATATCCTCCCAAATACTCTCACTGCAACATAAAGGCCTTAATTTGATCATAAATTCAACTTAGGGAGCTCTCTTGATCAAATCAAAAGGAATCACTCGAAAAAGAGCTAATTATTTCATCACCACTTTCAAAGTTCTTATCTTCTTCCCCTTCCTCTTTCTTTATTGTTTCCATAAAAAAACTCCAGTACCTTCTACATATTTTTATGTTGTTATAAATATGGTACAACTATATTCATTATTCTATACATCCTATAAATGGAAAAGTAACCATATGTGTGTGTGTATGGTTTACCATCTCTATGTTGTGGTAATGGTTGGTATTCAACACTTCATTATTTGAATGGGTATAATAATGAGTATAATAGATTTAAATAACAAATATAACATATTAATGATTATTTATATATAATATAACATCCAATTACATATGATTTCATCATCAATAGAATGATATTGTCGCTCGTACGTACGTACGGCTTACCGTCTCCACAACGCGATGAGATTCATCTTCAACGATCACCATTCAAGAACTTCTATAAAAATATATATATTGATTAATTATGAGATATATGAAATAATATTTCTTCTGTAATAATATATATTTGTGTATAAAAATATTTTTTTTACTTACTTATATACTATACGATAAGAGAAAAGAAACAACGTTCATGCGTACGTACGGACTCCCGTCTCCATGAACAGTGTTTCCATTTCATATATCTATCTATTACACATATTTATATTATAAAAATATATGATATATAAATCATGTTTTATATTCTTTAAGTATGTAAATCATGATCTAAGTGATACGATGAAGAATAAAAAGTTAAAACACATATGATAAAGAAAGCAATTATTACCTAAAATGTTACTTTATCATGGAAATTATTATTAAATGGGTGGTATAAAGTCATGAATGAATAATATATGATATAATAAATATTAATATTGTTTTATTATAATTTAATAACATATTATTTTCATTATACAGGAGGTTAGACATACCCTCGACTAAAGGAAAGAAAAAGGTAAGTGGTTATTTCTCAATCTCATTATTATCTGCAATTGTTTCTAAGTAGGTATTTACTGGGAAATATTTATTATCCATATCCATGTTTCATAAAGTTGTCTTCAAATTGATTTTTTTAAGGGACTCTAACTAAAAAATCATTTTAATTGTTTAAATATTTATTCTTCTAAATCATTCTCAATAATGTCTATGTATTCAAAATGGTTTTTAAAGGATTTATTTATATGGACATGATTTTTTAAAATGTTAATTACTTTAAAAATTTTCAGAGTGGTATGGGACACTATGATTCAAAAATGAATTTTAAATGTCTACCTTTATAAATTGTGTAAATTTTAAATGTTTTCATTAAAATGGATATTTCTCTCAATGAGTTTTACTAATAGTTTTCAACTATGTCAACATCCTTTTTGGATATTATTCTTGATTAAAGTTGATTTATTATAAACACAATCTTCAATATTTATTTAATGAGTTATGATATGTTCTAATGTGAATGTTCTATTTTTATACCATTCATGATTTATGGTTAAAGTATTGAAATTTTATATGCTAGTGTTAATAGGAATGTTTATGTTATGTTTAAACATTTTCATATGAGGAATGCATTAAACATAGTAAGTGAAGGTTGGATCCCGCTATAGCTCCTCGATGCATCGGTAGGTCCCATGATACAAATTAGTGTCTTGGCATAAGGCCTTGACAAAAAAATTATTTGTAGTCTTGGCACGAGGCCTTGACTATGTGGTTATGATGTCTGAAATTATAAAATCCCTCATTATGAAATTAGTTATTACATGTGATTATTTGACTAGTTTAATATCCATGTGCATTTTTATATGGTGATATTTGATTTATTTTTTCCACATTATGTTCAAGATTATGTTTAAAAAGGGTTGTTGTTTTTATTACATATCTTGTATTAAAATTTTATAGCTTCCACTAAATTATTTACTTTTACTGAGAATCTGATATCACCCCTTTATTATATTTTATTTTCCAAGGATGCTAGGAAGTGTATTAAGATTGATATGTAGGGTTAATCTAGGGGAATAATGGAGTTCTAAAAGGATTTTTTATGTTATATTTTATGCTTGAATGTGTAATGTAATGTTCATGTATGTAATATATTTTCCAAGACTGATAAACTAATCGGTCCTTTGGGACTTCATTCCTTATAATCATGCCAATGTATTAAAATAAAGCACCAGCTTTGGGCTTTTGGGTTTGGGGAGTTACAATGAACCTGAGGTATATTCGATGGAAGTTACATGAGATATGAATGCATCCAGATATGATCATGATTTTTTATGGGTTCAATATATATGGGGCTCAAAATTAATTATATATAAATATCATAACTATCATTCTTATATAAATTTATTGGAATTACTTCTCACCAACTATAAAGTCCAAATATCACGAATTATTCTCATCATAAAAAATTTTTGGAGTCGGAGTTGTATTGATATGATACTAAATAATGGTGAAATTCTCATTCATTTCATTATATATCAATTACCATAATATTTCTATCACACACAGGTTTTTATTTTCATTTTTGGATCTTGTTTGAGTTTGTGTGCCGTTTTTTTTCTCGGGAACCAGGTATGATGAGTTTTAATATTTAAGGTATTCAATACATTTATTCATAGTATATTTCATTCCTATGAGTTTCAAATTTAATATTCATATAAAATTAATGTTTTGGGTTCACAATGTGTGGATCATGGTTGGTGCATGGGTAGTAGAAACCATGCACCATGCCAAGGTAATCATGTGGTAGGTGGCTCGTTGAGGTATTAGCAACTATAAAACCATTGCATGTTATGTAAAGACCCGGAAATTTCAAGGAAATTTTTTTCTTAATTTCTATGTAATTTTACGAGTCCGTAGTTTCTAACGGCACATGATTCTGAGGCCCGGTGGGCCCGGAATCAATTTCTGAAGTTTTGTTCGGGTACGTTCAGTAAATGTACATGTAGGTTTTTCTATCTTTTGAGCCAGTGCTCAGAATTGAAATCTAAGGGCACCGATGAACTTGTAGCAATGGTATTCTATTAAGGAGATCTTTACCATAGTTGTGTTTGGTCGATAGTATAAGTTTTTTTTTTTTGGGGATTCATAATAAATTGTCGTGTTACATAATTTATTTAGTTGGTGGTTATTATCTCCAAAGGGAGGTTTATGGTGGGGCCCACCCCCACATAACTTCCTGTGGGAGGATATAACTAAGGGTGGGGCCCACATGAGTTTAGACTCTTCAACTCCCCTTGAAACTCCCCTTTTAACTCCTAAACTCTCCACCTCTCCTCTTTATTTTTTTTTAACTCTCCACATTCCACCTCCTTCATAAAGTTTCCAAAACTCTCAATTAATGAGCAATTAATTAATTGGATCCTCTAAATTTTTAATTATTTTAAAATTTATGTCAAGGAAAAAAATAATTGCCAAGCTATTATTGTTGGGTTGGCACTTGTTGTTTTGGTGGAGTTTTGGAGATTAGAGAGGACATTCTTCAAATGAAGAACAATTTATTCTCTAGACGAAGAGCAGTGACACCCACGAAGAACGACGACACCTACGAAGAACGCCCATCTTCTTTCTTCTACATCAGTTCCAAGGGAGAAAACGTTGCTCGTGAAGAACATCGCCAACGTCTCTTCCTATGATGTTGATGAAATGACACCATCTTATGCGATGTCGTCTTCCACGGCTCGTTGACGTCCACCATTCTTGAAATTGAGGTAGGGGTTTTTATAATTTTATGTGAATAATGTGTACCCCATTCTTCATTGAATTTCTTGGATTATCTTCGTCCATATTATATTGCTTAACGCAGAGGTCGCGGGCTGAACGAACATGGACCGACGACCCTCTGTTTATCCTTGTTTTTATTCATGATGGAAGTGGTGATGGAAAAGGTGGTGACGACCGAGGTGGGAGGCGGAAACGGCGGCCGCACATCGACCCGTTAAAGGACCGCGGCACTAGGGGTTGTGCAGGCGGAGGAGACCGCGGCCTGCATCCATAGGCCTATTGGCTGAGGAAGAACCAGTCGGTCCCTCGATCGGCCAGGCTGGAAGAACCAGCCAGCTAAAGCTGTCCGGCTGGAGAACCGCGGAGCCTCATGGCGTCGTGCTGTGGAGAACCGCGGCCCGCACTTCCGCGGGCCGCTTCAGCAGGTGACCCGGCCGGCAGGCGGGCGGCCGGGTTGAAGATGGTTGCGACACCCGAAGGTGCTGCATGGGAGAACAATGGCTCGCTTGTGCAGGCGGCTCATGCCAGAAGAGCTAGCCATCTTTGGCCGGCAGGGCAGGAGGGGCGGCACCGCTCGGCACCGCCGTTTCAGAAAACCAGGGGTCGTGACCCCGATCCGCTCGTGCAGCGGGCCGGGCCACGCCAGCTGGCCCGAACCATGCCCAACAGGGCCGGGCCGTGCCCCACTGGGTTGTTTCACGCCCCGTCGGGCTGGGCCATGCCCCATCGGGCCAGGCCAACCCCTTAGTCGGGTTAGACCCATCGAGCCAGGATGGGCCAACCCGCCAGCCCACCGGGCTTGACAGGTCAGGCCCGTTTTTCTTAAATGTGAATAACTTCTTTACCGTGTGTCCGATCAATGCGCCATCTACGGAACTGGAACCATTACTATGAGGCGTTCCTTTTGTGATACTCTAAGTGAGTTTTGGAAAACTTTGGAAAATGGATGGGTTTAAAACGAGCGTAATTCCAACCGTACCCCTGGAACAGAAAAGCCAATAACTCTCAGACCGGGCATCCAATTGACGCTCCATCTATCATGTTGGGTATTTTTTTATGAAACCGAACTTCAGTATAAATCAACTCTAGACTTCATGATAGTTTATTTATCGACCCCTTTGCTCGAGGAGCGGACCCTCCGGGAATCGATTGTGTTGTGTGCGGGAACCCTAGAGATGGTTGCGACTGCGACGTCTGCCATACTAGAATCCTCTATGGGTTCTACAATGATGACTATCATATTAAGATCCTCTGTGGGTTCTATGATAATGGATTTTTTTACTAGAATCCTATGTGTGTTCGATAGCGATTACTACAGTTCTTGTATCATGTGTGGGTCTGACAGTTTAGATCTCTATACTTGTATCCTCTGTGGGTCTGACAGAATAGATGGTCTAGTATCCTGTGTGGGTTCGACAGATTAGATGATTCTGACAGTTTTGACCTCTGTACTTGTATCATGTGTGGGTCTGACAGAGTAGCTGGTCTTGTATCCTGTGTGGGTCTGACAGCTTAGCTGGTCTAGTATCTTGTGTGGGTCCAACAGCTTGGATGAATCGGTGACTATATCAGATCATCTCTATCTCTATAAGAAATATGTATACCTGTGTGTGAGCTGAGTCTTGACTTTAAATCCTTATCATCGATGTTATTGAATTAACTTCCTATGTGGATTGGGTTGTGCTTGAGCTCGATAGTTGGAGCCGAACTGAGATCGATAACTTATTTATATATATGGGCATATACCTAAGTAGGTTTGGTTGATACTTAGTGATTGTATATTTCATTTTGTGGGATATCCTTCGTGGATTTTGGGAGACATTCAGGGGTCTCGGGGTCCTTACTGAGTATCGTTATACTCACCCCTTCATGGGAAATTCCTGTAATTCATTGTGTTGGTTGCAGAAGATGGACAGTGCTGATCGAGGAAGAGTGTTGTGGAGCTGGACAGTACCCGGAGGTGGACTACTTGGTGAGACATAAACGGAGCAAATGGACGGACCTGAGGTGATGAGGAGGTCATATGTACTCACCCTTCAGGAGGGATTCTCGGAGGATGACTCAGTAGTTTCTGTTTACTTTTCTGTAGTTGTAATTTACAGTTGGGATTGTATTTCCGACCCCATTTACTTTCCAGCACACTCTTTTGTATTCAGTTTTACTTAGTGTTTAATTCTTGTTGATTACTCGGTTGTGGTTGTTTACTTTTATAATGGAAATGCCTTCCCATCTTAGGGAATTACACCTTTGGTGCTAGTCTCTAGCCCCTGGCCTATGGAAGGCGGGCTTGGGGTTGTCACGGCATGGGCCCTGAGGATGGGTCATGACAAATTAGTATCAGAGGAGTCAGTTCTACCACAGAACATAGGACTATGATCATTATTTTCTGTGAAGTAATATTGTTAAGAGTATTGAGTGTGGTTTTCAGTCCAGGGAGTCCAGTGTTGGTGCGGCGGCCGACGTATCGATACACCAGGACTCTGACCTCTGATTTCTGACTCAGTGCATGAAAACACAGATTGCATGTGTGTTTCAAGAGTTTCCTTTGTGGTCTCTTTGAGACAGCTCACCGGGTATAAATTTTTGACCACGACACACCTGTTCCTTATCAGGATGCCACTGCGATGACAGCCAGCTAGGGTTTCCGAGAGAGAGAGTACACAATGAAGGCCCACCGAGTGGTGAGGTTTAGGTGCAGGGCCCTCTTACTATGATGGAACCTTCAGGTGGTGTACCAGCAGCACCACCACCTATTGGGCAGCAGATGCCACTAGCCCCACTGGTGGACGGTGCACACTGACTGAGCGTGTTGCATGAGTTCCAGTGGCAGATGCCTCTCAGGTTTTGAGGCAAGACATATTCCCAGGCAGCAGAGGACTGTATGGAGGTGATTACTGGAGTTTTCCACCTGGTTGAGACACTAGTAGAGTAGATTTTGATCTTAGATACTAATATTTTCAGTGATTGACCATGATGATGGTCTGTATAATGATGAAGTTTTTGTACTTGTACGGTTTTCCAAGATGGTACCTTCGGGCAGTGTGCCAACTATATCACTACCCATTGGTCAGCAGACACAACCGGCGGTACCGGTAGAGGAGAATTTTAGTCTTAGTGCCTTACATGTGTTTCAGCACCAGATATCCCTCAAGTTATGAGGAGATCCCAACCCACAGGCAGTTGAGGACTGGCTCGAGGAGGTGGCTGAGAGTTTTCTAGAGCTTATACAGCTTCGGCAGGATGACGTGTCGGTAGCTGAGTATTCATCGAGGCATACCGATCTTTCCAGGTACTCGATGAATATGTTTTGATCAGTGCTTTAGAGGTCGGACCTCTGAGCATGGTGTGTTTAAGGATATCTGAGCCAACACTTTTTCTTCTATGCATTCCTACTTATGTTAGGGTGCTAGAGAGAACCTTTGTGGTTGAATATTCATTGGCTAAGCGGATACAGCCAGTGAATGTTAACAGTTGGAAAGCATTAAACTGGTGTCAGTCTCATAGACTTGGGCATGTGAGATGTTTCAGGAAGAGGAAGTGTTAAGGACAGATGAATCTTTAGGTCAGCAGACGTGGAAGCAAAGATAGGTGAGAAGCATGAGGTGGTGAACTTTTCAACATGTTACAACCACCTGCCTTTGTAGTCCCCGCTAGGCTCATGGAGCTGGAGGGCAGGGGAAGAGAGTAGCTGTATGTGGTCATAGAGTGTGACCCAAGGGATCTAATAATGATTTGAGGTATGGTCTATGTCTACTACTAGTTGTCATATCAATATACATAAGTACCATTTATTCCTTCCTTCCATGAATCTTGTCCCAGACCTAGAGATTCTGATTAAGACATTGACTTGACCCTCACATATGGAGAAACTTTTGGTAGGAGACTTGATAATAACACTTATTTCGACAGTGTGATCTAACCCTTGAGGCGAGAGTTTTGGTTGGAACCTCTTGGTGGAAGCGTAGAGGCATTATGACGTTAGTTTTGGTATAGACTGGGCAACCACAGTTCATACACAGATTGATTGTATTAGGAAAAAAGGTTGTGGTTTATCTACAACGTTGGAATGAGGTTTTTCCTTGGTTGGTGAAAAGAAAAACCCAGGCAGCACAGGATGGAATAATACATAAGAGGGTGTAGTCGATCACTCCAGAGTTGGCCATACTTACCTTTGTTCCAGACTTCTCCAGAGTTACAGCACCACTAACAGCTTTGACGAAGAAGGGGAAACCCTTCGTATAGTCATAGAGATGCCAGCAGAGCTTTCAGGAGCTGAGGAAGAGGTTGAATAATGTGCCCATATTGAGGCTATCAGAGGAGAGTGTTGGGTATGTAGTTTACTGCGACGCATCAGGGAACAGACTCAGGTGTGTCCTGATACAGTAGCAAGAAATGGTCACTTATTTTTCACGACAGTTGAGACAGCACGAGAAGAACTACACTACCCATGACCTAGGGTTAGCAGTAGTGGTCTTTGCCTTGAAGATGTGGTGGCATTATCTGATTGGTGAGAATTTTACAGTCTATTCTGACCACCAGTGTCTTAGGTGTATCTTCTCACAGAAGGACCTGAACCTAAGACAGTGGGGATGTCTTTAGTTGTTCCAAGACTATGACTTCGAGATAGTCTATACTCTTGAGAAGGGGAACATTGTAGCAGATGCTCTCAGCAGAAGATCAGGCATTCAGTTTCTATGAGAGGTGACAGAGTAGCTAGCTGTGTTGCAGATATCCTTTGTGGATAGAGATGGAGAAGCCTTTCTTCAGTCACTTACAGTCACTCCTCCACTTCTTCAGTGATTCATAGAGGCACAACATGGGGACGTTGACTGTGAGACACGACATGCTCAGATATCCTCAAGGCAGGCACCTGATGGATTTTCTAAAGGTGGGGATAACGTCATCCTCTTCAGAGGACGTACCATGGTACCTGTTTTACTATAGGAGGAAGTGTTGATGGAGTTTCACAATTCCCCTCTATTGGTACATTCAGGAGTGGAGAAGATGTATCAGGACCTCAGAAGACAGCACCGGTGGCCAGGTATGAATAAGGTTGTAGCAAATTTTGTATCATGGTGCTCACTTGTCAGCAGGTGAAGGCAGAGCACTAGGAACCAGTAGGCTTGGTACAGCCCTTAGTGGTCCCAGAGTTGAAGTGGTATGGAATATCCATGGATTTCATGAAGGCGCCTCCACGTACATCTAGGGGACACAACTCTATCTGTGTGATTTTCAACCGACTCACCAAGTCGGCCCACTTCCTACCGATCATAGAGATTGGGACGCCTCTATATTCAAGATATTGTACGGTTTCATGGTTTTTCATCGACTATCGTCTCCAATTGAGATGCTTGTTTCACTTCCCGGCTATGGAAGGGGTTATAGGATGATTTTGGCACACAGCTTTGCTTGAGCACTCCCTTCCATCCTCATACGGTTGGTCAGACTAATAAGACCATTCAGACTCTTGAAGACATGGTCTTTGCATGTGTCCTTAACTTTGGTTTCCATTGGGAGGATCACTTACCCTTGGTAGAGTTTGCGTACAACAACAGTTACCACTCCACCATCGGGATGGCCCCTTACAAGGCACTGTATGGCCGACCTTGCAGATCACCTCTATGTTGGACTGACCCAGGGGAGTCAGCACTTGTAAGAACAGAGATGGTTCAGGCTATGATGGAGAAAGTGCAGATCATTTAGGATAAGATGAGGAATGCACAAAGTAGGAAGAAGTCCTATGCTGATAGGAGATAGAGACCACTGGAGTTAGAGGATGGTGACCACAACTTTCTATGGGTCTCACCTCGATGAGGTGTATGAAGATATGGCTGAGGCGGAAAGTTATCTCTGCGTTACATCGGACCTTTTCAGGTCCTCAACAGAGTAGACGAGGTGGCTTACTGTGTATCCCTTCTACCCCAGTTGCACCGGGTGCACGACGTCTTTCACATATCTCAGCTAAATAGATACGTGCACGACCCGTCACACATCATCGACCACGAGGAGCTAGACATCAATGACGGGGTGACATTCACGGAGGTCCCAATGGAGATTGAGGATCGATAGGAGTGGGTCCTACGTGGATGGTTGATTCCTCTGGTGTGTGTTCGCTGGTAGCACGGGGACCTCCAGGAGAGAACATGGGAGAGGGAGGCTCAGATGCATGCTTAGTACCGACTTTTGTTTCCCTAGTGTGTGTTGTAACTTTATGGGGATGTAAATCCCTGAGGTGGGGGTAATGTAAAGACCCGAAAATTTAAAAGAAAATTTTTTCTTAATTGTTTTGGTATTTTATGATTCCACGGTTTCTGACGGCGCCTAATTCCGAGGCCCGGTGGGCCCAGAATTAATTTGTGATGTTTTGTTCAGGTACGTTCAGTAAATGTACGTGGGGGTTTTTCTATCTTTTGAGTCGGGGATTAGAATTGAAATCTCAGGGCACTAATGAACTTTCAATTCCTGTATTCACTTAAGGAGACCTTTACCACAGTTGCGTTTGGTCGAGAGTATAAGTTTTGTTTGTGTATTTATAATAAATTGTTGTGTTACATAATTTATTTAGTTAGTGGTTATTATCTCCAATGGGAGGTTGATGGTGGGTCCCACCCCCAAATAACTTCCCTTGTGAGGATATAACTAAGAGTGGGGCCCACACATTTTTAGACTCTTCAACTCCCCTTGAAACCCCCCTTTTAACTCTTAAACTCTCCACCTCTCCTCTTTATTTTTTGTAAAACTCTCTACATTTCACCTTCTTCATAAAGTTGCCAACACTCTCAATTAATGAGCAATTAATTAATTGTCTCCTCTAAATTTTGAATTATTTTAAAATTTATTTCATGAATAAAAATAATATCCATGCTATTATTTTTCGGTTGGCACTTGTTTTGTTGGTGGAGTTTTGGAGATTAGAGTGGACCTTCTTCCAACAAAGAACAATTTCTTCTCTCGAAGAAGAGCGGTGACAGCCATGAAGAACGATAATACCTATGAAGAACACCCATCTTCTTTCTTCTACCTCCGCACCAAGGGATAAAACATCACCCGCGAAGAACATCACCAATGTCTCTTCCTCCGACGTTGACAAAATGACACCATCTTCTGCGACCTCATCTTCTGCGGCTCGTTGACGTGCACCGATCTTGAAATCAAGGTAGGGGTTTGTATAATTTTAAATGAATAATGTGTACCCCATTATTCATTTAATTTCTTGGATTATCTTAGTAAATCTGCTATTTCTTAACGCGGAAGGTGCGGGCCGAACGAATATGGCCCAACGACTATCCGTTGATCCTTGTTTTTATTCATTATGGAGGTGGTGATGGAAAAGGTGGTGATGACCGAGGGAGGTGGTGGAAATGGTGGCCACGCGTCGACCCGTTAGAGGACCACGGCACCGGGTACTGTGTGGGCGGAGGAGACAAAGGCCCGCATCTGTGGGCCGCTTGGCCGAGGAAGAACCTGTCAGTCCCTCGACCGGCCGGGCTTAAAGAACCAGCCGGCTAAAGCCATCCAGCTGGAGAACCACAGTTCCTCATGGAACTGTCCTATGAAAAACCATTGCCTGTGCTTCCGTGGGCCTCTTTTGCGGGCGAACCGGCCGGCAGGTGGCTGGCCGGGTTGAAGATGGTTGCAGAACCTGAATGAGTCGTGTGGGAGAACAGCGGCCCGCCTGTGCGGGTCGCCCGTGCTGGAAAAGCCGGCTGGCATCAGCCTGCTGAGCAGGAGGGGCAGTAACACTTGGCACCGCCGTTTCGGAAAACTAGGGGTCGTGCCCCCAGATTCTCTTGGCCAGTTGGCCAAGCAGCGCCCCGCCGCAGGTTGGGCCGCGCCGCGCCAACAGTGTCGGGCCGCGCCGCGCCAACCGGGTCGGGCCGCGCCGCGCCAACTAGGTCGGGCCGCGCCCCGCCGCGGGTCGTGCTGCGTCACACTGGCCGGGTCGGTCCGTGCCCCTCTGGGCCAGGTCATTCCCCACCGGTCCGAGCCAACCCCTTAGTCGGGTCAGACCGTCCTAGCCAGGACGGGCCAACCCGACAGCCCACTGGGCTTGACGGGTCGGGCCCGTTTCGCTTAAATGTGAATAACTTCTTGACCGTGCGTCTGGTCGACGCGTCGTATGTGGAAATGGAACGCTTACGATGAGTAAGTCCTTTTTTGATACTCTAAGTTAGTTTTGGACAACTTTGGAAAACGGCCGGGTTTGGAACGAGCGTAATTCCAACCGTGCCCCTGGAACAGAAAAGCCAATAACTCTCAGACCGGGCGTCCGATTGACGCGCCGTCTATTGCATTGGGTTTATTTTGATGAGACTGAACTTCTGGATACATCAACTCTGGACTTTGTGATAGTTGATGTATCGACCCCTTTGCTTGAGGAGCGGACCCTCCCGAAATCGAGCGTTCTTTGTGCGGGAACCCTAGAGCTGGCTGCGACTGTGACGTCTACCATACTGGAATCCTCTGTGGGTTTGACGACGATGACTGCCATACTAGGATCCTTCATAGGTTCGAATACGATGGAATTTGTATCGGAATCCTCCGTGTGTTCGACGGTTATGACTACTATTATTGTATCTTGTGTGGTTCCGACATTTTAGACCTCTATACTTGTATCCTGTGTGGGTCCGACAGAGTAGCTGGTCTTCTATCCTGTGTGGGTCTGATAGATTATCTAGTCTAGTATCTGGTGTGGGTCTGATAGCTTAAGTGAATCCGACATTTTTGACCTCTGTACTTGTATCATGTGTGGGTCTGACCGAGTAGCTGGTCTTGTATTCTATGTGAGTCCAAAAGCTTAGCTGGTCTATTATCCGGTGTGGGTCCGACAGCTAGATGAATTAGTGACTACAACTGATCATCTCTATCGCTATACAAAATATTTATACTTGTGTATGAGCTGAGTCTTGAATTTCAATCATTATCATCTATGTGATTGACTTTACTTCTCGTGTGGATTGGGTTGTGCTTGAGCTCAAGAGTTGGAACCGAACTGAGATTGATAATTTAGGTATATGTATGGGTATATACCTAAGTAGTTTTGGTTGAAAATTTTTGATTTTATCTTTCCTTTTTTGGTTTATCCTTTGTCGATTCTTGGAGACCTTTGGGGGTCTCGGGGTCCCTACTGATTATCGTTATACTCACCCCTACATGGGCAATGCCCGCACTTCATTGTGTTGGTTGTATACGACAGACAACACTGATCGAGGAAGAGTGTTGTGGAGCTGGAGGGTACCCAGAGGTGGACCACATGGTGAGATGTACACGGAACGGACAGACAGACCCGAGGTGCTGGGGAGGCCATCTGTACCCACCCTTCAGGTGGGATTCCCGGACGACGACTCAGTAGTTGCTGTTTACTTTTCTGCAGTAGTACTTTACAGTTGGGCTTCTATTTCTGGCCCCATTTACCTTCCAGTACACTCTTTTGTATTCAGTTTTACTTAGTGTTTACTTCTGGTTGCGTACTATATTGTGGTTGTTTACTTTTATAATGTCAATGCCTTCCCAGCTTAGGGATTTATTCCTTTGGTGCTAGTCGCCAGCCCCTGGCCTATGGAAGGCGGGCTTGGGGTAGTCACAGCGTGGGCCCCAAGTACGGTTCGTGACATGGTAAGTCAGACTCTATTCCTTGGCCCAAGAAACCCTGTGGTATGTTCCATCATAGGAATAAGGGGATGTAAGGTCACTAGACAATTTTACAATCCTTGCATACAAACCGAGCATCCTTTCTTGGTTATTAAAATTTTCTTTCCCAATTTTATCTCTCCATAATTTTTAGCAATAAAACCCATTTCCTATCTTCCCCTAGCCTACTCCTCCCTAGGAGCCTATCCCTCCTCAATTTTATCCCTTGTAGCCCCATTTGTTTTGTGATTTTTACATGGATTACCCTATAAATATCTAAGTATGTCCCTTGTCCTTTGTTCTCTTTCTCTTTCTTAGGGTTCCTTCTCTTCTTCCTTGGGGATTATTTTCTCTAGTGGTAGGGTGTAATTTTTAGGGTTTTTTGTTATTTAATAGGGTTCGATCATGATTTTATTAGATTGATCATTCCTTATTATGGTTCTCTTGTTGTGCGCTTGTGGTTTCACATTAATTTTTGGATGTTTCTTGACAACTGATAGGTGGATCCATGCATTAACATTTTAAGAATTTTTTTAATATGATTTTTTGTGTATTTAATCTTGTTATATAGATTATTTTTTAGGTAAAAATTATATTTTTCATGTGTCTTATAATTCTTTCTTATTGAAAAGATATTTTTAAAAAGGGTAATATTATGATTGTGTATATTTTATTATGATGTTTTTGAAATAGGGTTTTATGGATTTTTTAAAAGTTGAAAAAGGGTTTTATAAATGACCCAATGGTGAGAACATGTTCAAATGGGTTTTTGTTGGAAAATTAATTATTTTTGTATATTTACATTCATTTTGAACCTTTACAAGGATTTTTAAATTGTTTAAATAATGGTAATAATGTTTTGGAAATGAAGATGGTTTATGTGTGGATTCAAAAAGGGTTTTCTATCCCATGGATTTGGCTGGTCATACTTGTTTCTTTACTGTGTCTTGATAAATGGAGATTTATGAAATTCATAATGGTGGTCAACATATTTTAAGGTGGTTTTGGCATGTGAAATATGAAAAGTATATTTTTTATGAAATTAATGATTTCCTTGAAATTCATGGCATTGAATTGTGGAAGTGGTGATATCTTTGACATGTGAACAAGAAATTGATCATAAAGGAATATAAGGTATCTTGGTGGGATGACTAGTTCTAGAATGCAAGTGATTCAGAAGTGGAAAGTCCACATTTCACAAATTTGGATTGATGATTACAACACTAACTAAACTATAATGATGATTAGAGACCACTAGGACCATGGGGTTCGCCATCCTAATGGTTTATGCATGAGAACTATTTTATTGTGTTTTCTATACCACCATATACTAAAGTACGAGGTTTTAGTTTCCCACTCTAGCTAGATTAACCTTATAGATTTAACCATGGCACTCTATTGTGAAATTATTCTTATATGGTATGGTGCCAACCATCAGCATACGGTGTAACTTGTGTGTATGATAAATGGATCCAAAATGACTCATGTTAAAATATGATAACAGATAAAATCTAAATACTACATCAATATAGTATTAGAAATGTTTTTAGCTCATTTCCTCCCATATTATTTTTTTAAACCCCTTGTTAAGACCATTTTTTCTTTACAATCATAATGAAATGTTACCTTTATTATTATTCATACTGAAAAAATTAAATTAAATGTATTATATAAAATTAATAATTCTAATTCCATAAGGGAGAATTTATTTTATAAAATTAAATCCCCATAATTGGTTAAAATTCATTTTGAAATAACCGGAGTATGATATGAAAATGATTTTGGATAAAATTGATTTTGTAAGTATAAAAATCTTTTTATACCAAAAGTATGATAAATTTCAATTTCAATTTCATTATTTGGATTATGATTAAAAAAATTAACTATTTTTTTAAATAAATTCAAAATACAAACTCTAAATTGTAAATTGAAAAATAGAAAAGGTAGTTTTCTATAAAATCTGTGTCCCTTCACTATTCATTGAAAATTAATCTTTACATAAAAAATATCCTTAACAAAAATTTTATTTGAATAATTTCAGAAACAATATTCATTTAATGAATTAAAATTTATAAAATTATAAAAAAAATTATTATAATATCTATTCATAAAGAGTAATAAAAACCCTTTTTTAAGAAAATATACTTATGAGGCTGAAAAATAACTTATTCTAATTCCATTCAAATGACCATAATTAATGAATTTTTAAATATTTTATTTTATATATATTTATAAATATCATTAAAAAATTTATAAATATTTATTCATTTTTAATTCTAATAAAAATATATTTAACAAATAAATGAAATTTTATGAAAATTATTCTATTTTATAAATAAGTGAATTAATTTAAATTCTAAACAATTGAAAATATATATATAATTTTATAAATATTTAAAAAAATTAATAATTTTTTTCAATTCATATCCTTAAATATCATTTTTATTTGATAACCATTACACTAAATAATAATAATTTAAAATTATATCTCAATTGGTTTAAACATAGTGTTTCTTTTAATGTGAGCTCTCAAAAAATTTCATTTATTTCAATAGAAATATACCATAAAATATCACTATGTAAAATTTATAGGATTTACCCCAATACCCATGTGTATAAATATATTTAATTATTTTGTTAATGTGGTTCATATTTAAAAGGGATATATTATCCATTAGTGTTATTGCACAGAAAAGAGACACATGAATAAATTTGGTATTGATTTTTGAAAGTCCTCAAAAGTTCTTGGACAAAAAAATGGTCAAATGGTATGAAAGCACCATAAAAATCAAAATGTGGGTTCAAGATAATAGTACTAAAATTGAATATAAATATATAATTATATGTTGTTATCATAAAGTGAACATTTTATGGACTGTTATTTGGAATGAATATATTGTTAAAACCTCCTCCAAAATATTTAGTGGAATAAATCATTTTTTTGTTTGAACTATTATTTTACTCCACATTTAAAGCTTGATTTTACCACTAAATTAACGATGATAACTCAATTGAAGAAAAAAAATTTATAAAAATAATGACTAATTTTTTATATTCTAAAAATATTGTAAAAGTTTATGGTTTTTTCTTGATAATAAGACACGTTGAATAGAAACACTCATGGGTTAAATCAAAAAATTGTACAAAAATAGTCTATTTTCCTTTTAGAGATAATGAATTCGGTGTATGTTTTGATATCCACACAAAGGATACACACCATCTTTTAAGAAAAGTTAATCTTTATGAAGAAACTATTGTATGTAATTTCATGTGGTATCACAAGTGTATCGATTCATGTTCTATAAATTGAATCAGCATGTTATATAACTCACATTCATAGTAATTTTTTATTGGTTTTACCTATGTAAAATTTAGATAAAATTCAGATTTACTAGATGAAAATAAAATATTATGATAATTTTATTTTTGGAATTTATGGAATAATATGAGTAACTTTGAAATAATTAACATGTGCTTTTATTTCCTAAAACTTGTTCAAACTCAATAGGTTTAAATTATTTGTTAATTAATCATTAAAATTTAGTCAAATAAGTTAGTAAAATTATATTAGGAATTGATTTAAGTGCTAAGTTTTTTAATATTTATAAAAATGAAAATATTGTATTTTCTTATGCGAGTCTCAGAAATAGTTGATGAAGATTTAACAAGTGGATAAGAGAGCCCATTGTTTATTATGATAAAAATGGAAAAAAAATGGGATATGAGGATTTCATCATTAAATGGTATAGGTTTAACTTTATAAATATTTAATTTAAAAATAATATGTGATCTTTCCATCATAAAAATGTTTGGTGGAAAAAAGTAAAAAAAATATATAGAAAATATTAATGAATTTCTACCACATTTCGAAAAATTATTTTTCCAACTATGTTATTAATATAATTTTATGAATAAATCTAGAATTATGATTTTCATTGGTTTAAATGGATATGGATTAAAATTTTGTAAAAAATCTATAATATTGGATGTTACGGTAGTTTGGTGATGTAGATGGAACATATGACTAAAGTTTAACATTAATGAAGTCTAACAATGATAGTGTAGGAAAACAAAATGTACATATGTGATAGTACCTATGGGATGTTTAAGAGTAATACTGGCAAAATGTAAGAGTTATAATGATTATTTAAAAGATTCAATGTGTAATGTTTCTAATTTAAGAAGTAATCTCTAGAAGATATAGTTAGAGTGGAGGAAATCCTTGAGCAAACATAGGTCCTTCCAAAGATATATATTATAAAGAACTAATAACCATAATGATATAATGGTGATACATACATGTGTCACAAGGTTTATCCTACTATAAATAGTTTTATAGATAATTTCATAATGAATATTAACATATTGACATTCCATTGTAATAATATTATATTACCTTGAAAAATGTGATGTCACACTCTCATTATTTTTTTGGACTCTTTGTTGAACAAAATATAAAAAAAAGTAACACCTATAAATATGGTATTCATTAATATTTACATCATTTATTTTTTTATATAGGTTTTATATTATAGTGAGGTGATTTATCTTTGACATTTATTTCTTATTCTAGAAATTGGATCACATTCACTTATTTATTCTTTATTCCAACTAGTAAATTCTAGATCATATCCTCAAGTTTTATTTTAAGAATACAAACCTAATGATAAAATATTATATCATAACATTAGTTATAGTTTCAATTGATTATTCTAGGTTAAGTTTATTCAATGTTCAATTGTACAGCAGTATTCTTCCAATTTCCATGTAGAAACTTTTCTAGTGCGTTCTCCAATATCCGTTTTATTTATTATGGAATTTATTGGAAATTCATTATATTTTTGTAAGGTAGTGTTGTATGAGGGTTTTTTATGGATGTAAAAGTTAATATTAAATAATTTTGGGTTTAAAAAAATATAATTGGGAAATTTTAAACTATAGATTGATCCTGATCATCCATTGATAGGTGCCAAGCTAGAGCCGATGATAAAGAAGGAATTGGTGAGGATGGGGAAATTAAATCATGTGGGTTTTTCATGTTTTTATTATACTAATATTTTTCATCTAACATCTATTATTTGATTCCTTCTTCCAAGGGTTATGAATATTCTTTAATATATATATGAGAATAAAAATTAATCGAATTTGGTTTTACTTTGTATAGGTTTTTGAATATGAAGATGTTAGATGCTAACTATTATCAAATCATATAAAGGTATTCAACATTTTTAGGACTCAATTATAAAATATGAAGGTGAACATAGGAAATTCAATGTGGGATATTTTGAAACTACCATCAATCCCTATGTTAGTGGATGTTATTGGGACTATTGTTACACATGTAATAAATTAGTTTCTTTATGTTTGTTGATTTTAGAGTCTTGGTCATGAATGAATAAAATTTATGGAAGGATATGTATATATATTTATAAAATTAATATTTTATATAGGGAATGTGATAATGCAACACAAGTAAAGTTTGTAATAAAGGTAAAGTAAGTAGGATTTTTAGTAGGTGAAATATGTTGGAATATGTTAAAATGTGTTGAAAATGTGGGAGTAAAGTTACATGAATAACGATTGTAATGATATGAGAGTTAATTTAGTAATTTAAAATTATTGAAATGGGTTAGTGAATCATATTTCAGATTATACAGGAGTCCTACATCTAAGTAACCCACTCTGAATTGAGTATCGGATTTTTGATACTTGATATTCATTTCACTCAAAATCCATGATGGGGAGTATATGGAACTATATATCAAGAAAATTCAAAAATATTCAAATTGAAAATTAAAAATCCCTCATGATTTTTTAGGAAGATAATTTTTCCACCCTGATAAGTAATTATGTTTATTAGAGTTTCATATAGTGTATAACTTCTCATGTCTAAAGAAAAAAAAATCTAATGTGAAATTATACAGAATAAGTTTTTGTTAAAAAATCATTAATGGTTCATTTAAAATTTCATGTAGTTCCATGGATGTGGCCAAAAAAGTGAAGTATATAATATTTTATCTCATAATAGTGTCAAAAGGTTTGATTCCTATAGTAAATGTAGCATTATAATCATTATTTCATGACCACCTATAATATTTTTCCCATAAAATAAATACATCATTGTCAATGGAAAAAAAATATATGAAATATATGAAGCATATATATTGGGAGGTGGACATATTATATCATTGGATATTATTGGAATCTCAAATTCCAATAATATAGTATTAAACCAATGATTTATAATCTATTTTCAGTTTATACAGATGTATGACGTTTATCTTTATTTCATTCCCATTATGGGTCACTTTTTTTATAAAAGTCATCAATTATATGACATGAAAAAATTAGTTCTTCATTCCCAATCATTATTCATAGGTGTTCATAACCTTCATGTAGTGGAGATACATGGTGTAGAGGGAGACTAGGTTCAATCATAATAGTTTGATGGATGATACTATTTGTAAATATGTAAATAATGAGTTGTAGAGATTATTCACCTAGAGAGGAATATATTTTTAGAAGAATTTAATATCTATTTTGACAATAACTACTTCATTGATATGATAATCATAAGTTAGACTAAAAATAATTGAGTGTTATAATTCATATTATATTCCCTATGTTGTTTTGTATGTTAGTGATTAATTTAAATCTATAATTGATCTATATGAATCACTCATCAAAATTGTTATTAGAACTTTTAGAATTATTATTGCTTGGAAGGAAAATTTCACCCATCTCCAGACATTCCATAGATTACACCTAATGAAAGTTACATTTTCATGCTTTTTCAATGGGTAGAAATAATATATATAAATTAGAATGTGGATGTTAAAGGAAGAGTTTTATAAGAGATATCTCTATATGATTGTACTCAAAATGTCACATTTACTAAATGAGCTACAACATAGATGGTTTTTTGGAGATATGCTTGGGTCTTGCTCTAGGATCCAAATTATAAGAGTATAATTTATTATCTCTAGTAAAAAATAGTGATCCAATGTGCATGGAAAAGGACATAATTCTAAAATACATGAATCAGTGGAAGTTACCCATGAGGGATAAGAAGGATTCTCTATATATATCTATACCATTGGATCTCAAATTATTTTCTAATGAAATTAAAAATAAATATAATAAATGGGTGTATCCAATGATGTATTTCATGTATTGTTGATAGAGTTAAAAGGAATAACTATTCACGAAAGGGTTTCAATAGACAAAATTTGTGTATTTCTTAGAGAAAATTTTACATGTAATTAAATTTATTCATATTTAAAGAGTACATAGTATAATATCTATAGAGGATTATCTTGTAGAATATTTTTACATAGAGACAAAATTCATTCATAATGATATAGATTAGGAAATTTTCATTCAGAATATATAATGTTTCGTAGAGAAAAAAACTATGAACATGTATAGTAGATGTTGGGGGATTTTTTATTTTAAACAATCATGAAGATAGTGGAATTATATATTAAACACCTTCATGTTAGAGAATAAATTTATCAGGATCAATACTAACCATTACTATTACCAAAGGCTTTTTGATGAATATAATTTCATTTTCTTACTTCTCTACATTTCCAACATACATATTGCTGATCTGAAATTTGAATGGTTTAATGAGGTAAAAATTTAATTTACTAAATGTATCTAGATATAGGTTCTGAGTACATCTAATTGGATATTAAGGATTTGTATTATGATGAAATTTGGTTCTAGTATATTATACCTATAGTTTCAGGGGATTAACATGTATGGATATTACATCAATTTATATGATTATTTAACACATTACAAATGTATATGCTAGAGGACGATTAGAGTCTATTGTCACTACCAAAATTGGAACATAATATTCTAAATTGGAAAAAATCATCAACATATCCCTTAATGATCTTTCCATTTAGCACATCTCCTTAACATCTTTCTATGTATATTGGGGTGTGAAAAAATTAGAAAGGGGTGAGCACATATGCTAAGTAATCATATACGAGGGAGATTTGTAAGAATAACAAGTGAAAAAGGATATTATAAAATGATCATAACATTAAAATATTTAACCCTACATACCAAATATATTAGTAAAGAGTCATGAAATAAATATTAGAGCTTCATAACACATAAATCGTAAGGGAATCAAGAGAATAATCCATGAAATCATAAAATAGGACTATGACATAGAAATTATGGAAAAAGATTAAACATGTAAAAATATTCATAAAGATAAGTCTCATTAAAAAAATGGGATCTTCATAGGGACTGCACCAATTAGGTGGGGCACACCATCTTCCCTAATCTCCTTCATTTCCTTATAGTGGATCGGGTTTCACCTTCTTCCCATAGTGGATCAATCATGTCAACAAGTTCTCATCATTATATTTTTACATATAAATATTTACCTAATGAATTGGAGGGAGATTTTGGTCTCATCCATCGTATAATTTATACAAGGATCACCCAATTCAATCTTGTCCACCCCATCGCTAATGTTGTAATCATATTACCAGTGTTATTTGGGTTTCCACATCAATAAGTTGTAATAGGCTAACCCTATTCTATCTGGCCTACCCCATTATATAAGTTGTAAATAGTTTAATAGATTATATACTCACCACTCCATCATATAAACTAAAATGGTCTTACTTGAAGAAATCTAGGAAACACTATCTTATAAGTTGTAGTAGGCCTACCTAGTGTTATCTGGGCCACCCTATCATATAATCTATAATGGGTTTACCCGGTTCTATCCATTCCACCCATCATATAAGCAGTAACATAATTACACATACCTCTCTATTCCATCCCATAGTATAAGACATGTATGTGAACCACAACATGAATAAAGAAAAATATGTTGAATATCATCAAAAAAATTAAAACAGTTATTCATTCATCTCTTGATTAACCCATGGAAAAGAAATGGGTTCCATTTAAATATCATTGAAATGTGATTATCCTATAGAAAAAAAATGGGTTAAATAACAATATCATTAAAAAATATTTTACCCATTGATAAGAAACATATTCCATAAATATTCCCCCAAAACATACATCATTCATAGAAATAATATGAGTGGTATAATTTTATCATATCCCAAATAAAATAAGAAATTACTTCAAATTATTTCATATTAGATGGGGAATATTTTTACAGATCGCATAGAAAATAAATTTTCTTCCGCTGTAACATTGAAAACCTATAATGAAATCATTAAAAATAATTTAAGAGGTTATTTATGGAAAATTACCTTTCTGTTTTGAAAATTTTATTAATGCTACAAAACATTTTCCATTAAATATAACCTTGAAAACATGAATATGAAGCTTTAAAATCCATATAATACAAGTTTTAAAACATAAAACATTTTTCAAAACCTTTTCCTTTGAAAACAATTTTAAAAAAATTAAATAATATTAGGAAATAAAATATCTTAAAAATAGAACATTTTTAAAATTACAAAGAAATATTCAAAGAAATGATGCTCATGATGGCCGGTAAATCTATACTTGTCAAATATTCCTTTTCCACCATCAAAATAAAGATTGTTTTTCTAAAAAAACAATTCTTTATTATCTTTAGTACCAATGGGTGGGGAAATGGTACCATTACATTAAGATATCAAGAATAACTGAAGGTGTTTAATTTTCCTTAATTTTCATGATGTATAGGTAATAATATTTTATCAATGGAAGCACAATCATAAACAATCCCTATATATGATAGGATTGTGGCATCAAAATTATACCACTTTGGTAACATTGAATCTTAATCCATATGAAATAATAACATTAAATGAAGCCCAAAATATCATGAAAATTAGTATATTCATGATATATAATTTCAAAGGTTTTCATATACACCTCATAGAAAAATATAGGTGCATATCATGGATCGAATCTCAATAAAGGCAAATGGAGATGAAAATTTACATTACCGATTTGGTAACTTTTGAACCATAAACCCCATGAAATAAAGATAATAAAATGGATTTGTAAATACCCATAAATTTAATTATAGTAATCAAATAATACATTCATGTATAGTATATCTACGACACAAAAGTTATGAGTGGTGAATAAGGCATAAGCCTCACAGAAATAAATGTGAGATGAGAAAAACCATTACATCCTGAGTAACATTTTAATCATGTGACCCTTTAAATAATAAAATAAATTTAAAATTTTAATATAATTAATAAAAATAAATTCATGATATAACATTGTATATTTAATTATACAGACTACCAAAAATGAATAAGTGGTGAATATTTCATATATCTAATATAAATAAAAGTGAGATGAAAAATTCAGTACTGTAAGTCTTCACTTTCATTATACACATTGAAACCTCTGATATAATAAATATATTTTTTATTATAAGTATAAATAATAACCATTATATTTTATATAATACATTATTTTATTTACTTATGAATTTATATTACCTTTTTATTAACAATTTCATTTCAATGTTACGTTACGGGTAATATCTACTATCTCATTCGAATATGTTTTGGCTTATTATTATTGATCCTATTACATATATAATTATTTAAATATTTACATAATTTTAAAATTGATATGAATATAACAAATATTCAGTCTATAAAAAATTTTAATGATCAATAAAATATATAAATATGAAATGAAGTACATTATTTATGGAGATTGTATTTCATACCTACGCATGAACGTTGTTTATATTTTCTTATCATTTTGAAACAAAAAAAGTATATTACATATATTTATATATTTATATATATTTTCATTATATTATAATTATTATTTCATACATATCATATAAATTTATGAAACCCATCCTTAATATATACCTTGTAAAGTGTGTACGAATCACATTGCTTTGAGGAGGCGGTAGTCCACATGTCCACAAATAAAGATATCATATTTACAAAAAATAGATATCATGAAATTATATTTTATATAATAATTACAGAAGAATAAATTAATCATAAATATAATTTATATCATATAAAAATATTATGACTATTATAACTCCCAAGTATGATAAGTGGTAGAGGGAAGACGAACTACATTATTTCCCGAGGCGGTAGTCCAACGTACACATGAATGGTAAGTTAATTGCCCATTTTATTACAGTGTTTTTAGGTGTAATTAAGAACCATATAATAATAAAATCTCAAAATATTTAGGATAATGATCTTATTATATACTAATAGATTAAGAAGAATTCAATGTGTGAAGAAATAAATAAAACAGAAATCTACATTGAAGAATGATACCACTTTTTTCAGGCAACTCCTTTTGGTTTGAACAAAATGTATTCCATGGATTGGTTTTTTAACAATGTGAGGATTATAGGTCGAGTTTAGGTAACATGGGAAGCTATTTGGGCCAATTTTGGAAAATAAAATGTGGCTTCATATGTTTGAGGAAGTGAGGGGGTGAGTGCCTTTTTATATTGGAGGAGGAGTGAAATTCTTGTTAATATAAAAATGTAAACACTATAAACTGGTATCCCTTAAATCATGTGTCTCAAATAATTGTCTATTTTATATCCAAGAGAGGATATGATAAACATAAGGCCATAAAATGGATTTTGGATATGTTTCTAGGTTATTTCGACACTTTAGTTAAAGATTAACCACTAAGTAAACACATTTTTACCTTAATCATTGAAATTAATATTAATTACATTATTTAATATTTATGATAAAAATTTATCTATTTAGAAATTATATATTATTATGATTCCAAATAACTAATTCATTTTTTTAAATTTGAATAAGGAATGTGGAAGAAATTATTTTAAAATTAATGTGGCAGACGTGATGGAAAGCGGGATTTTAAATTAAAAAAGATCAAAAGTTTTAATTGTTTTTATATCCAATATCAATGTCAAATTCGTTAAAATGACCTAAATTTAATTAATTGACATATTTCGTATCGTAATATCTTTTAAAACCAATTTAAAATTTTCTTTTCCTATGTAAATAAATTTAATGAAAAATTTATTTTCAATTAAATTTCATTATTTTTTTACTATTAATAAAAAAATAATCTTATTTTTGTAATACAAAAATAAACCCAAAGTAAATTTTTATATCAAATTTTCTAAAATAAACAATATTTTGTCAAACAAAAATAATAAAATAGATAAAAATATGATTTAAAATTGGTTCTCCATTAAAAATTGGTAGAATTTCCTTTTAAAAAAAACCACTCTTTATTCATATAATTGGAATTATTCTTAACATATTCCTATACAATATATTGGATGAGTATAAAAAATATGGACTGGATACATAATATATAAAATTTACTAAATAAATTTATAAAACTTGTTCTCTTAATTTTTTGATATAAAATTTTGTTTATTCATAATAAATTAGAAAATTTATTTATTTATTTTCATATAGTTATTAAATTTATTTCAATGAAATTGAGAACCAAGTGATTTATTTTATTTACATATGTAAATAATATTTTCATAATTTTTTTAATTTTTTTAATTTTATTAATAACTTCCATTCCAAGGGCTAGGTGGTCACAATACTAATATTCTAATAACAATATAAATGGTATATTTTATATTAGTAAAACCTGACCCTGCGTGTAATGAAAGCTATCAAAGAAACTCTACAATGTGTGTAACACAATCTGAAAACAAATCTCGGTGAACTGTAAGATAATCTATGTGTTGTGTGTATTGAAAGAGTAACTTGGTGTTACCTAAATCATAAGACAAAATAGTTCTTTCACAAAACTCATTCTATATTCAATGTTGTGTGATATGAAAAATATCAAAAAATATTCAATAAATTGGAAAAAAAATCACAAAATCTCGGTGTGTTTCATTCTACCATCATAAAATGAGTTTCCCCCTCTAAATTTATCTTGGTTTTCAATGGTATATTACTTCAAATTCCATTTCATTGATTCTCGCATAATAAAAACGAATTCTAAAACATTATTTAAAAAGGGAAAGTTAAATACATAATGGTTACCAAAATAACTCAAAACTAGGTTACCATAGAGGAGAACATGGGTGGAAGGTGAAAATAATGACATGGAAGGGAAATCTGACTATCATGTCCTAATAGAGAGTGGTAGTGAACACTGTTAGAAGAATGTTAATGATCAAAAATCCATACCCCAAAGAGGCTTAAAAATGTTCATTAATATAATAATTTTGATTATAACAGGGTAATTTTTTTTGAAGACCCTTTTCCCTAAAGTTGAATAATTTTCATGAGAATATAGACATGCATTATTTTCATAAAGTCTTAAACATTTTTTTCCTTGATCAATTTCCACATAATCTCAT
The DNA here is from genome assembly GCA_963277665.1 of Viscum album. Classification (NCBI taxonomy): domain Eukaryota; kingdom Viridiplantae; phylum Streptophyta; class Magnoliopsida; order Santalales; family Viscaceae; genus Viscum; species Viscum album. The sequence goes on along the minus strand of OY728157.1, from coordinate 670,836,374 downwards.
ATTCAGTGAAATTATGGATAATTTTTCATTCCAAAAAAATATGAATATAATGATATCTATTAGTATAATTATAGGTCATTCCATCTATCTTAATCATAATAAAAAGGTTATAACAAGTTATCCAATATGAATAAATACTCATATAAATAGATAATACATTAATATAGAAAACGTAATCTATATTTTTAAATAAAAAATTCCATCAATTTTTTACTATATAACCCATTAAAAATATAAATGTCTAGAACATTAGATATAAAGTCACTAAATTTCTCAAAAATAGTTTAGCATTTACCCCCTGTATAGAAAAAAGTATCTCTTATTTCTCACATAACAAAAAAATTTAATTCATCCTTTATGTATTCTCTTAAAACATGGTAATTACCATAAATGATTATTGGAAACATGCATGTTTCCTTAATCCAAGGTTGATTGAATATATTCCTTAAATTCGAAAAATGTTTTAAAATCCATATATGATAGCATAAACCACATTTTAAAAAAATCCAATATTTTTTTAAGGTAATGAGTACCATCTAATTTATTTATTCATATCCTATGTATCTGTATCAAAATACAATTATCATAAAATCAATAAAATAATAAGGGTTACCTTCCCTTAATCAAAATATCACCTTTCTATTAAATCACATTTCTATATCTTTAATACCATTCAACATATACTTTTCTATCATTAATGAGAAACTTATACTGAAAATTCATAAATATTTGACGATTTTTATAACAAAATCATTCAATTACAAATTATATACACTTCAATAATAAAACATTATTCTCAAACTATAACTGAAACTTCACCATATTATTCCTTAATACTATTTTCATACAATATGAAATATGAAAATTTTCATAAGGATCCACAACCTAAATTGAGTCATTATATATATGATTAATGTAAAAAATACTATAATAACATCACATGTCATTTGTGGTCCATTTATCTTCTGCAGTATAAGTAATACCCATACCACCTATCTATTTATATTTATGATATTTCCACTTAAAAAATTTATTTGCATAATGACCATACTATAAAAATATAAATCATTTAGTTTTAACCAATTTCCTTCTAGTCATATCCATTGACTAAATCCAAAAATAATAGGGTGACCAGCCCTTATCATATCATAAAAAAGCATAACCATGAAAAATTACTTATAGGATTTCTAAATTATGACACCATTTTTTAAATATATGAAACATTAGGATTATCCTTATAGACATATTTAGATGTGTGCTTTAAAATATTCTTAGGGATTTCACTATGATTTTCTCATCCAAGATTCCAAAGGATGGAAAATTTTTACTTTGAAACCAACTATAGAGACCTACTATTAACATAAATATATATTACCTTGATTTAGATAAATATTCATAACATTAAAAAAGTATGTGACTAAGGACCGTAATAGTTTAGTGTCTTTGGAAACCTAGAAAAAATAATCATCTAACATGGTGATAAATAATCAACAACTTTCTAATAGATATTTCCTTTTATTACTCCAACTTGAAGCATTTATTCATAGCTTATAGAAAGGAAACATAATAATAGTGTGTGGTAAAATGCTTAGTTGGGGTAAACAAAGGAGATTTGTAAATATAACATGAGGATAATTATATAATAACATGATCATAACATTAGAAGGTCATAACCTACATGTCAAATATCTTAAAAAATAGTCGGGGCATAAATATTGACAGATAATAAGACATTAATCATATGGTAATTAAGAGAATAATATTTGAGTTCATAACATATGAGTAAGACATGGAATTTGTGGAAAAATCATAAACATGTAAAACATTCCATAATACAAGGCTCATTAAAAAACTTATATGGGAACTTCATGAGGACTACAGGTACTGGGTGGGACACAACACCATCCCTAGACATAGTCGTTTCCTTATAATGGATCGGGTCCCTACTTCTTCACTTAGTGGATCAAGCATTCCACCTTGTTCCCATCATTATCTTATGAGATATAAGTCTTTAACCAATTTATTAGAGGTAGATATAGGTCCTACCCTTTATGTAAGCAATAATAGGATCACATGATTCTATTTGGGCCACCCCATTGTATAACATGTAATGAGCATACCCAGTGCTATCTAGGACACCCCATTGTATAAGATATAATGGGATTACCAAATGCAATATTTACCACCCCATCATATATATTATAATAGGATTAAATCTAATAATATGTTCCAACCCATTTTATAAGATGTAACTAAATTATCTTGAACTATATGAACCACCGTAGTGTATATTCTATAATGGGATTACTCACTGCTATCTAGGAAACCCCATAATATATGTTGTAATAGGTTTACCTGACGCTATGTAGGCCACCCCACCATATGTCCTATAACAGGATTTCTAGGCACTCTCTGGGCCACCCCATCTTACAATTTTATATGATAGGTTACTTTTCTAATGACCATGTTACTATTCATACCTTCAATATTACAATTACTAATATTCTTAATAATATCTCAATTATTATATTTATAATGGTCAAATAAGTTTTGAACCTTCTACAGATACCTTATATTTTCATTCATTGATACTCCACACCAATTTATCTCAAGGTTATATACATTTCATTTCCAAAAAAAGGATTATTCATTAATAATATGTTTTTCCCAATTATATAGTTTTTTTATTATGTGTAATCATTCTATGAAATCGAGAAGACATAAATTTTCATATTAAAGTTATCATATTTTATTTTATTTTGATCACATTTAACAATTGTCACAAACCAACCAATAAAGAGCCTCCAGCTGCAACTACCCCTAGTTAGACTCTGTTAGTCTAGCATTGGATACCAGTGTCGAAGGAATAACTAACATGGGGAGGAATTTTCCTATGTACAAGTACACATACACATAGCCATCTTGATGTCGAGGTACAGAACAAGTAATAGTAAATTAGAAAAACAAATAATGGAACAACCATGCTTGTAAATCCTCTAGATTATACATGAGTGTGGTAAGAAAAAATGAAAAATTAAAGGGGAAATATGTGCCCAACTAAAAGATTTCATAACTTCAAAAACTTTAAAGTCAAACGCTGATAGAACCTCACTCCTAATCTCAAAGATGCAACCATAGTTCATAGTCCAATGTACTAGGTATTAATAAGCTCATATGTAGTCACTGCTGATATTTCTATCATCTTCACAAGACACAACACGTGAAGGAAAATCCATTATAGAGCTATATATATACATACCCAATAAGAAACACCGAAACATTAAGGGGAATTAGTAAGGGATACAATAGGAATATAAAAACAAAATATAGTAAACATGATGCATCTCAACTAAAATAAAGAGAATGAGTAACTCAATTCAAACATAATTTTCTCAACAGGATTTGTATATGAACTACGAGTTGAGAATTTTACACCCATAACAGGAGAGTAACCTCACCCAACCTCACGATTATAAAAAAGGAAATCCCATGGAATACCACACACATCTTCACAACCCACTATAAGGGAGTAACCCAATCCAATGGTATGGATACATAAGTACATATGTTACACGTAAAGGAAACCCAAACAAGAGAGAAAATAGATTTCATCGGCCTTGTAAAGGAGACTCCAATAGTTGAAAATTTTCATCAATGATTCCCATCATCTCACGCATCTGCACAGAAGTAATCATGTGAAGGTATATTCCATGCCAAAGTGTCGCATATCTGAAGGGGTATAATCTCCAAGTAGAGGGACCGTGCCCTACTGTGTTTGTGGGGTTCCACTCTATCAGTACCCATAGAGGAACTATTACCAAGATGATGGGTGGTTTTATAATAGTATCACAAGGAATGTGTCGTATCCGAGATGGGGTCCTACTCAATATTTATAGGACCCATGCCCAAGGTTATGGGGGTTCCACTCTATTGGTTGTGTACTAGTGCCCTGTTATGATTGGGTGGTTACACACTAGTCATCAAGGACTCATGATATATCCAATATGGGTTCTACTCATGAGGTAAGGGACCTATGCCCAAAATGATAGGGGGTTCCACTCTATAGGTTCAGGACCCACACCCTTGTGGTACAGGGAGATCCACTATAGTCATTGGGGACTCGTATTTTATCTCATAAGGTGATTACACTCAGGAGGTAGAGGACCCACTCCTAGCTGATGGGGGGATGCACTCTAATATCAATCGTAATCCTCTGCCTGATAATTTTCTTTATGGGGTGCCACCCAAATAATTATAATTCATGAATCATTTCAAATCCTATCCCAAATTCCAAAAAAGGGGTAACTATCACATTCTATATGGAATAACACTTTGGATAGGCTACTTGCGAACCAAGATTCAATTTCAAATGAAGGATATAATGATTATTGATGTTTCATCAAAAGGATTGAAGGGGTACACTATTTTTGAGGGGACCCATATGGTGTGTGGTCCCACTCCATCACTTGGTTATTTCCTTAGAGGTACACAGAACACTAATTTTTAAGGTATACATTGCGTATGGGTGAACTACATGGTGTTCCCTTTCCACTCATGGTCCTGCCTATGATATTTTTCATGTCCATGGATTCCATATTGTGTTTTTTTACATTATAACATGGTGTGTTTACCATGTATCTATCCATGCTCATGCATCATGGACATGTTTTTGTACTTTAGTACGCATCTGTGTTGTTGGATGTGTATTTTCCCATGTGGTAATTCTTTTGTGCTCTTCCTAATGTCTTGTCTACCCAGGGAAATGATACAAATTGTGTCGGGAGATTTAATAGCATTCCATTCTTATAAATTATCAAAACATGAGACATCACTTCCAGGGTGCAACCTGCAATGTCTTCTTTGGACTACATGATATCTATTCAATATTTTCCTAGAAAATCATATCCTCTCTCTATTCACCAGATGTATTCTTATACCTTTGATTTCGGCATTTTATCTGGCCAAGTTTAGTGGATCTATCTCTATCTGGTGGATTCTATTCAAACGGTTATGGATAAACCAATTGTTGGACCTTCTTATACACTATATCTCCCTTAAAATATTTAGGACCTTACGTCATGGATGATTTAATTAAAAATTCTCAAAATGATCATCCACGACCTAAATGCATCCCAGATCTACCTCTGATACACCGATACTTCCCTCATAAGTTGTTTCATCATGATTCTGGGGGTCTGATCGGTCTTGATACTACCCAAAAATGTCAAACTGAGATAGTGGAGTCCAACTGGTTAAGAACATGAGGAACTAATGGATAAAACAACCATAAAAAAGGTTTAAAATTTTGGTGAAATGTTTTTGGACCAACGATCAAGAATAGGGAAATTTAGGGTAATCAAATAATTTAATAATAAATTTAATTGGTATATATAGGAATTCTAAGGTTCATTAATTGGATATGATATTAAATAGAATGATTTAACTTAATGAATTTAATCAACAAAGGGGTAAACCAAAAATTTACAAGTCCTACCTGGAGTTTTGATCGTTTTTCATTTAAGAATATGCACACTAGTGATATAAGGAATTCATTGTGTTCAGTGTGTCATAGTATGCTTTAATCTAGATATTAATCATTATCTAATGTGATTTCCCAGCAAAATAACATGAGGAAGAAGTTCTCAATGGTCCTAGTATTATAAGGCTAACCCTAGGATATTCTACCAAATAATAGATTTATAGCCAAATATTTTATGTTAAATGAATGAATGCATTAATCCATTCATTCATTAATCCACTAAACATACATCCAATATTTGAGATATCCAAACTACCTATGCTAAACTATTTTAGGTCATACTAAGGGTAAAAATAACATTACTGACTCAACCATGGTCTCAAATATTTTATCTGATATTTATTTTAACATTTATTCAATTTTCTTTAAGAAATTCCATACATGAAATAAAAAATATAATTAATATTTAAATAAAAATAATTTTTGGAACAAAATGTCTTGGAATCACACACTGCCTCATTTCCTATCTATGGAAATATATATATATGTATTTAAAAGTTTTACAATGAAAAACCCAGGTCTCTAAATCATTACCTCCCACAATATTTTCATCCTCGAAAATAAAAACTGGAAAAACAACTTGGGATACTAAAACTGCATCTAGATCATCCAATCCCAGGATCTCTCCTATACTTTGCCATGGTGACACAAAATCCTAACCAAGTGTATGTTCCATCCATAAAGGGTCATCTTACATTGATCATCAATCGCCATCAGTTTCTCTGTAAAGCTATCACAATTCTCAATGTCTATCTCACCCCAATCAATGACGTGCATGGGGTCATTCACATATTACCTCAAATGTGACATAGAGAATATGTAATTCACCCACTCCATCTATGGGGGTAGGTATAGGTGGTATTAAACCCCACCAACACTCTCCATGATCTCAAATGATCCATTAAACCTCGGGGATGACATGCCTCCCCAAACGATCATCTTCAATTATTTCCGTAGTGATACTCCAAGGGAAACATGGTCTTCCTAATCAAACTCCAAGGGCTTATAACCAAGATCCTTATAATATTCCAATCTATTTTGGGTTGTACTGAACCACTCATGGATGGTCTCGACCTTCTCCATTGTTGCCTACATCAACTATGGAACCACAAGAAATGTCTCTCCAGTCTCTATCTAGTATAATGGTGACCTCCATGATCTTTATTATAGGAAATAAAAAGGTTACACACCAATATTATACTGATATTTGTTTCTTTATGAAAAAAATACCGATGAAAATTTATCTTCCTAGCTCTCGCTAAAGTATACCACACAATCCATCAACATATCCTCAAACACTTAAACAATTTTCTCTGGCTTCCCATCCATATAGGGGTGAAAGGATTTAATCATCCTTATTTTGTTCATGAATTATTCTTGAAGGTATCTCCAAAATCATGATTTCAAACACATATCATGATCAGAGACAATATTTATGGTCACCCTATGATAGAGAACAATCTCTTATACATACAACTGCTTGACACACTCCACCAAACTCTACTCCTTACTAGAAAATAAGTGTGACAACTTCATGCCCTATTAGACTATAAACTAGATCAAATAATTAACCTTATCTATGTGTGTAACTACTTTTACAATTTCAATAGACATTTCATACCACTTCCACTAAATTATCTCTGTGAGATGCAACAAACCATCCAGAACATGGTCCTCAACCTTCACCTGATGATTGTTGAGGCTTCAAAACATGGACTCATCTATGGTTCATCTCATTCTGGACCTCCAAAACTCCTGCTAAATATCTCTATACATATTCCCTACATAGGGATGTATAACTATGTGCGAATAATGGAACTCTCGTATCACTTCCTCCCACACTATGATTAGGACCACAATCCATACTTATAAAAGAAGGACTAGATTCCCTCTTTCAGAATATTTATCTAGTGAGTCCCATGTGGATATATGGTAATGAAAGACCGAAAAATTTATCTCTCCTAGCCAAGACTCTCACACACACTCAATAATAGGAGTATTAAACACCATTGACTAAAGAAAAGTTCTACTCTCCTTCTCCACTAGGGTGAGTTATAAGGAATCCAACCACTTAGAATCCCCTTGTACCAAATGAGTCTATGAATTCCTATTTAGGGAATATACTACTATGTTTTCCTTCCCTAGAGTAATTAATATCTCAAAGTCATAGTAAATCAAGAGATATAACCATTTTAGATGTCTCAGGTCTATGGGTCTCTTCATGAAGACATACCTAATACTCTAAAAGTCTATATAAACCACAAATTTCTCCCTCATAAGGTAGTTTTTTCACATCCTTATGTCCAAGAATACCCCTTACAGCTATATATCATGAGTCACATAGTTTTTCTCATGGGTTATGAACTTATGTGACCTATAATTGATAATTAAATATTGTTGCATCAACATGCAGTCGGTCCTAGATCCAGAGGCAAAACAATACACTAAGTACTCTACACCCTCCTTTGGTAGTTCCAAGACATGATAAGTTTTCAACCTTATCCTCAACATATAAAAGGGATTATAGCACTACTCTTTATAGAAAAAATGTCTTCCCTTTTCCATATTAGGGTGGTCAAATGGGATGAAATCTTGAACAAGATTGATAAAAATTCATATAATGCCCCCACTATTCCAAGAAATATCCACTCTTCCAAAATGATATTTGATTGATCATAATAAAGAAATGCATCGATATTATTTGGTTCTACAACTAAGAAATTATTAGTAGTGACATTCCCTAGAAATTTAACATTATGAATTTATAACTAACACTTTGGTAGCTTACCAAAATTCTCATGCTCTCAAATGAAATATAGAACCAAAATCAACTGCTCTGTAAGTTCCTCTTCCAATTCAAAGTACCTGAGTATGTCTTAGATGAGGAAAATTATAAAATAGACTAGGTAAAACTAAAAGGTAAGTTTTATCAAATCCATGAATAGGGAGAGTTCATTCATCACACCAAAGAAAATCACTAGAAACTCATAATGTCGATAGCGACATCTAAATTCCAACTTTGGAATACCAGCCTCGCAAACAAACAACCAATGATAATATAAGATCATATTGATCCTAGAGAACAATATAATTCCTTGAGAATGGTCAAACAGGTCATCATTCCTTGAAAATGGTTACATGTTCATTATAATGGTGTAGTTCATGTGATGGTAGTCTATGAAATGCTATAATCTCTCATCCATCTTTTTCATGAACAAAATTGGAGATGCTTAGTGGGACACACTGGACCTGATGAAACCCTTTTCTGAAAGGTCCTCTGACAAAAAAGAAAAATTATGATGTAATTTAGAGTCTATCTGATATATCTTACAAGACATCAGAGTGGTCCCATGATGCAATTTTATACAAAACTCAATATCCAATCTCAGGTGTATTCATGAAACATCCTCTAGGAATACATCAATAAACTTATCCAAAAATAAAGGAATATAAATTCCTGAAGAGCCTATTTTACCAAGTGCTACACATTTAAACTAATGGTTTATGGGTAGAAACCACCTGGTCACAACAAATTATCTCCCTTCCGTGGGATCTCTTTCTCATGGAAAGAAGCATCTTATCCCATCAGTGTGAAGGAATCTGACTTGTCTGCAGTGATAGTCAACTTGGACTTGAACCATGAATAAAAAATCCATACCCAAATAACATCATAGAGTTCTATAGTGATGAAAAAAAATTCCCACATGAACCTATATCCATAGTGAAATTTTTTGCACTACTGGTAGAGAAAAGATAATCATGAAGCATTCATTGTAGGGACCTCAAGACGAAGTTCATGTGAATGAACCTAAACTAAGAGCTCCATCACTCAGAACAAGAGTATATAGATTAAATAATGACTGTATATTTTGTCTAATAACATTGAAAAAATAATATAAAATGCACATATCCTATATTGAATCATCTCATGTGTTGCGGGGTTATAATCCTCTAAATCCTTCATCTTTCTGATCTCCAGGTGTTAGATCCATTATCCTAATATATAACACCTAATGGTGGTGGTGGATAGATCTCGTAGATTCACCTTTCACACATTTCTCATCCAAATAATCTTCTAGATTTTTCTCCTTGTGAAACCCTACCCTCACTGGGGAGATTTCTTATTATGGTGCTGCATCTATCATAGAGGTTCATCAGCTATCTGTTTTTTCTCCTCAGCACGTTGGGATTGGAAATTTTGTTCCATGTGATATTTCTTATCAAAAGCATAACACCGCCCCTATCTGAGCATCCATGAACCTTCTTTCTATCCTTTTTCTACAAGACCATGTGCCTAATACTGATCACAGGGAGGAATCCAGCACTGAGATCCTACTGATTGTCACCTTCTTGATGTTTTAGAAGACTCACCCTATAATTTCCAGTGGAAGCTCATTCTTTTTGGAATCCTTATTAAAACAATCTCTCTATCACCATTTCCCACTCCAACACCCTATCATTGATGGGGAAGCTCAATGGTAGTATTATGGCTTGGATCTCTCTACGAAGTCCCTGGTCAGACATCCATAATCAGAAGTAGCTATATGGGATCATGTTAAGGGAGTATCTGGTTTGGATTTGAACAAAATTGTTTACTATATCACTAAAATCCAACCCTAATTCATTTACATAATATTTTAAATCTAATCTAAGAAAATGAAGGATGGGTAGTACTCCACACGGAACAGCTGCAGTAAGTTGGGCCATGAGAGTGTCAACTCATCATGCATCTATGAAACTGGACTCCACTAGTTCCCAACTACTCCATGGAAAAATAAATATTCTAGAACAACTACTTAATTCATTATTATTTAGATGAGTTTGAAGACACAATCCACAAAATATATCCAATCCTTATATTACTGAGTATCCGGCTCTCAATGGAACCTCAACGACCTCTGGTGTTGGAACTTGTGGAGTGCACTAAGCATGCATGCATCCTCAGCATTCTTGGTTTGTATAATTTGTTTCTCAACTAGTGGTGGTGTTTTTACCTGCCCACCTAGATGAGTTATCTCATTAGATGGACCCTAAACTGAGACATTATCACTCATAGGATCATCATCACAATCCAGAACAACTATCTTAGATGGATATCATCATAGTGGAGTCCTAAAATATAATCAAGGTGAACCATGATCATATGAGAGTATATATATATATATATAACAAAAATGGGGAGCTAACTCGCAATGGAATGTCATAGAATCAATACTATATGATGCATGTACCACTGATACCTTTAAAAAATGTCTCAGTATGCATAGTTGATAAATAGTTAGTCATGGTCTTGGTGAATGGATTTTTCAGTCGCCTATACCAACACTAGGTTCCCTTGCTCTAAAGCCAAACTAGAGACACCTTGACACTATTTCATTATATCCCGACCAAAAAATAATAAGGGGACTACTCCAAGAAACTACCTAATGATTGAACCACCTTTGATAACAAACTTTCAGGACCTGACCTATACTGGGGCTAAATCCGTAACTACCAAAAGCTGGTATACATAGGCCAGGGGATAGTGATCAATGATGAAGTAATAACTATCATGCATAGGAATTTTCATGAGTATCTAAATACACAAACATCCATCTCGATGCATATATTTAGAGGAATTAATAGTAAAAGATAAAAAAATAATAATTGAACAACCATGAATGTAAAACCACTAGACAACACAATAGTATATTAGTGAAAAATGAATAGTAAATGGGAAAAATACACTCCCAACCAGAAATATTCCCCAACCTAAAAAAATTAAAATGTTGAGAGATCATAGCTCCGAATCTCAAAGATGTGACCATAGTATGTGGTGAAATGTATTAGGTATCATTAATATCTTATGTAATCACTGCGGACCGTTTAGTAGTCTATGTAATATAGGGAACATGTTGGAAAATCCCCTACAGATGTGAGTGTGTACATAGACAGTAAGATACACTAAAATATTAATGGGGATAAATCATAGAAAAACTAGAATACAAAGGTATCATATAGTAAATTGGATGAAACTCAACCCAAAGAAAGATAAAGTGTAGCCTCATTCAAGATCATGGGGCTCAACATGATGGGTAGAATAACTACACATCATTTATTTTACAACCAATTTATAAGAGTAACCTTATCCATCCATGAGAATATAAACATGGAATGTACATGGAATAACCCACACATATCCACAACCCAGGTAAGGAAAGTATAAAAATTCAAAGGCATGGATACAAATGTATATAAATGATCAATGAAACAAACCAAAACAATATTTAAAGTGGATCACCCAATCATAGCTCATCCCTATAATGTTTAACCAATAGTTCCAAAAGTCCATCAATGATGCCCTGTAGCTCACACTTCATCCTAGAAGTAGTAGTGTGAATACCCGCACCTAGCTACTATGTTGTACAGCCAAGGGGGAAAAATATCCAAGTATAATACCCGTGACCTATTTCATTAGGTGGATCCACTCTATATGAATATGTAATGGACCTACACCCAAGATTATGGGGGTTCTACTCAAGTTTCATGAGGACCCACTCCCTATTTGATAGATGGGATCCACTGAGTATGTAGATGAACTGCACCCGAATCGATGGTTGGTTCCACTCTGTAGTTTGAGCACCTTTACCTTGGTGAAATAGAGGTTCCCCTATAGTCATTGAGGTCCTAAACTATATCAGATAGAGGGGTTTCACTTTGGAAGTAGGGGACCTACACCCAAGTAGATGGTGGGATACACTCAATTGGTTGTAGACCTACACCCTGATGCGACAGCAGGGTTATGCACTTATGATAGAGGACCTGATCCCCATCTAATAGGGGGTTGCACTTAAAATTTTGAGGATAGTTTCCCAAGATGATTGGGGGAAACACTCTATTGTCTTTGGTGATAATATATGCAATCAATGTCTTCACCGACTGTCATCTATATAAGAATCATTCCCAAAATATTTTACATTATATTCCAAAATCCACCAAGGAAGGAACCAATGAATTCTATGTAAAAACCCACTAAGAATAAGATACTCATGGAAAAAATATGATTTCAAATAAATGAGATAAGAAAACATGAAGTTTCCTTGAATGGATCCATGGGGTACATAGTGAGTGAGGGTACCCACATGGTGTGTGGTCTCACTCCATCATTTGTTCATGTCTATGGAGCTACATGGATCACGAACAACGTAGGTATACATGAAATTTTGGGGAACTATATGAAATAATAATGATAATGATGGTCATAACTGTGTGCTTGGTCATGTCCATGTATTCCATCCCCTTTTCATGTTCTTTAGTACACATCATGTCACCTCACACGAGGTGTCACACATGTATCTGGTTCTTCCTATACACCATGGTCATGTCCATGTACTATGATACATGGTCATGTTCCTAACCATGTATTTCACATAGGGTTCACCCCATGTCTTCCACAAAATATCTCATCCACCTAAGGAAGCGGTACATGGACAACAGGGAGTCTAAACAACATTCCATCCTTATAAATTCTCAAAACCCTAGATGTTGTATATTGGACCCGACACACCTTATGTTCTTTGAAATACATGTCATGTTTTTGGGATTTTTCAATAAACTAAATTCCACTCACCATGTTCCATATATAGTATTTTTACTTCAATTTTTCTCTTTTATCCACCAATGGTTAGATGATCTATCTCTAGCCTGTGCATTTTGTCCATATGGTGGATGAAAAAAAATTAGAACCTTAGTACATACCATCTCGCACTGAGCACATTCGGTTAATTACTACATGGATAATTTGATTTATAATAATCAAAATGATAATCCAAAACACACAAACCCATATCTATCTATGATTTAGGAATCTTCTGATCACAAATTTTTTCTTCCTGATTCTAGGGATCTGATCAGACTCGCTTCCACTCAGGAATGTCGAACAGTGAAAACAGAGTCCATCCAATTAAGAAGGAATGAAATGAATGGAAAAAAGAACCAAAAAAAGGTTTAAATTATCATTTATAAGTTTTATTGGACATCAATCCAAAACAGGGATATATGGGGATATAAAAAATAAATAGTAAATTTAATCAGTATATATGGTCATTCCAAGGTCAAGATAGTGTCGTACTTGATAAACATGATGATTAACCATAGTAAATTTAATAAATAATGGACTAAACATAAAATTTATGAGTCCTAAGTATATATTTTATATTTCATAATCATATAATTTGAAGTCCAATGATTAAAGTATTCTATTTCATTCATTGCGCCTTATTCTACTCTAATCCATTAACTTATAATTGACTAATGTGATTTGTAAACATAATGATAGGAGGAAGATGTTATTGGTGGTCCAAATATTAGGAGGCTAAACCTTGGGTATTTTACATAATAATAGATTTATAGGAAAAACTATTAGGTTAAATGAATTAATTAATTAATTAGTTAATCCACTGAACATATGCCAAAAGGTGAGATTTCTGAACGTCGTGTACCGACCTATTTTATGTTATGCCTGGGGTAAACATAACATTATAGACTTAACTATTGTCTCATATTTATTATCCTTGATTTTAGTAAATATTGTCCCCTTTTCATGAATAAAATACATGTTCATAGTAAAAAATATATTTAATATTTTTATAAATAAAATTTTAGGCCCACCGGTACTTAGAATCACACGCCGTCTCAGTTCCTGGATCGAGAAATATATTTAAAAATATTTGAAAATCATACAAGGAATATACCATGTCTCTACATATATTTATGGATTTTAATATGGTTATTTAACCACTAAATGTAATTTTTATATAAATATAAAAAAAATATTCAAGTTTTTATAATGTGGTTCATATGAATTATGTAATACTAAATTACTAAATATTACATAAATGTAAATTTTTAAGGGAAATTTCATTGATAAAATTATGGGTCATTATATTCTTCCCACCATAAGAAATTTCTCTATGGAAATTCTCTTTCACACACTAGGATTGAAAAGGTGGAGGGTGTTTACATCATTTTATATTCTGATTCCCATGTTTCCTAACAATACATATGGTTTCAACCAAATACATTATCTATGTTGGAAAACTTATTGCAAATAAAAATGTCTCTATGGTCTGATATATTCATTCATTTCATCTCATTAGATAGATCATGATTTAACTGTACCCCAAAAGGAGTTAGTACATGTGAAGGATCTGGTATGTAATTCCTTATGAGGGATATGGGTAATATTACATTTACATTTGAAAGGGTGGGAAGGAGTAATAATTTATATCCCATAGCTTTGATGTGATCATGAATATTAAATGGGATAATATACTTAGGACTCACCTTACCATTCCTCCAAAATTAAATGACCATCATTCATGCAAAAATATGATTATTCAATTTTAATCTAAACTCAATCTCATATAACCATTAACAGAGTTCATCATATCTCTTATGTCAAATATGAGCTTCCATGATATTTTCTTTAATGTTCCCAAGCCATTATTCTATTTCATCCATGATTTTTGTGTCCTTTAAATTTCTGTTCAGTAACATTATCATATAACGTTGGTGTTTTATATATCTTACCATAAAGGACATCATATAAAGCCATGTAGATTCTAAGTTAATGGATATTATTTTATTTTAACTCAAAATCATGAAGATGAAGATCATAGCCTTTATTGAGTTCTATTGAATAATATCTAAAAATATACTCAATGTTTCAGAATGATCATTTTAATTAAACAACAATTTTCAGATTATATACCATACTAAACTTTAATATTTAGTTTTGAGAATATTTTATAATTTTTAATAACACTGAAAAGAACCTCAAAACATGACAAGATATAATCAATATTTTTGTTCCATGAAACCTCACCAAATTGCTAATGCATATTCCTTCAATTCAATCAAGTGATAAATCCTAAATAATTGTAATTAATTTAAAATTATTTTTATGATGGTCCACTTCAAACCATTTAGAATTATTTCTTTTGGATTTTTTCAAAAGACATGTGATAAATTCCATGGTGATGATTTCCCATTTCCATATTGGAATATTCATTTGTTGGATCATTGAATTTAACTTTACCCTATATATGATAATTTTTTAATACTTAAAGAAATTTTATATATATTTTGTTTTCTTCTTATTCATATTGTCCCAGTAATAATTCACTTGGAGACCTCGATACATCTTTATACTCTATGGGTAGAAGTATAATGTTGATGTCAATGCATCATTATATCAATATTTATGTATATTAGGATTTAATGGTATATAAATTCATTAACTCAATATTATAAATCAATCATTAATTATGAATTTTTAGGATCTCCCATTTCTAATAGCTTCCTCAATCTTTTGTATTTCCACATCATCCCTCTTGATATCCTTTAACTTATCTAGGCTCAATGGTGGACCAATAAATTATGGTAAAAAGATTTTTTTTTATTTAATTTATAACTTCCATGTCAATCTATATAAAATATAATATTATTTTATCCTTATCAATTAGGATAATTTATATGATTTCAATATCCTATATACTTAGATAATAAACCCCTTTATTCTATTTCCAATTATGGAAATATACTGAGTTTTCATAGACCTTGACCAACTCTAATAATCTTTATAATCAAACATATATATCCATATAAACGAATATATAATTTATCCACTAATGATATATATATATATATATCACACTTCTACCCATTGAGATAATTCCACAAAATAGTCAATGCTTAAATCACGGCCTCTAAGTCCAAATAATGTGACAAATAGTACTTCTCATAAACATTAAACTACATTAAAGAATAGTGTATAACTATAGCAGTTTCTATCAATAAATATACCAAGAAGTAACACCAAGATAATTAATGATATATTTTTTATTGATTATTCTTTATATATTTGATATCTTTCTTTACCTGCAACACTGAGTTTAAATGAACTGTGAGATACTATTGAAATATTATTATTAAATATTACTATTATCACCTAGATATTTTATTGGTGGTTATGAATATGTCCAACTAAATGATGAAAAAAAAATTTATAGATGATTAAAATGACTTCATTAGTTTTAAATTGATTAGAATTGTAAATAAAAGCATTTAAATGTAAAAAAGTGATGTCTTTTTGGAAAAACAATTATGTGTGAAATGTGTTTTTATAAATATAAATGAAATTAATAACAATATATAAATTATTTTAATGAAGTATTTTATAAAATATCTATTCATATATTTTTGAATTCAAATGGTGTTTTTAAAAAAAATTAATATAAAATATTTAGTTTTATAGTTAAAATGCATTTTTTCTCAAAATGGTTTTCATTGAGTTTTGTACATTTATATTAAAATTAATTTCCATAAAATATATGAATTAACTATTTTATAATGTAATATATGTTTATAATCCAAAAAATTAATATTTTTTAATATTTTTAAATTAATTTTTATCCATAATGAATACTTAATGTGGTAAAAATCATGTTACTATAGTAAAGGATTAAATCACTAAAAGAGGGGTCAACTGAGGAGATAATTTTAAAATATCACAAAATACATTCTATATTATGATTTTTTATTTCGATCACAAACATTTCATTCTTACAATAGATTAATTGGAATCTGGAGAAAATTTAATTGAGTAAATAAAATACTATATAATAATGATTCAGGTATTTAAATTTTGTCCACCAACCTCACATAAAAAAGGGAACCACATATCCACTCTAATCCCCTCCACATTATCTCCATAGTTAAAAAATATATATCCATATATTCTTCCAACAATATAATCCCCAAACCTTTGGTTTTTTTATTCCTAAAATATGCATCAATACTGTCACATTATCGGTCCTGACATTTGTAAAATGATAAAAAAAATATCTGGGTTGGGAATACTAGCATTTCCACCATCAATGAAACGGTCCTCGTCCTCATTCCAAAAATCAAGAAACCTCTGGCGATCCCCGATTTTAGACCTATCAGTCTCTGTAGTGTCTCTTATAATATATTCTCAAAGATCCTTGTCAATTGGCTGCGACCTTGGCTTCCTGATATTATCTATGAAAACCATAGCACTTTTGTGACCAAGATACTGATCACTGATAATGCTATTGTAGCCAATTAAGTGTTCCATTCTATGAAATCATGCTCCACCATGAAAAGAGGAACCATGGCCTAGAAACTGGATATGACTAAGGCCTATGACAAAGTGGAATGGCACTTCCTTAGAGTTGTGATGCTGAAAATGGTCTCTTGTTCCAAATAGACTCATATGGTCATGAACTGCATCTCAACCATATCTTTCAGAATCAAGGTCAATGGGGAGTTTACCAGAGGATTCACCCCATCCTGGGGCCTGTTCCAAGGATATCCCCTCTCCCCTTTTCGTTTTATTTTAGTGGATGATGTTTTCTATCACCTTATTTCCAAGGCTGCATCCTCTAATTCTATTCATGGGGCTAAGTTCTGTCATGTTAGCCCACCAGTGTCACACCTCTTTTTCACCGACAACTTCCTCCTTTTATCCAGAGCAACAGTTAATGAATGTCTAGTGGTCGGACAAGCAATCCACCAATACGAGAGGGCATCTTTCCAGTCAATCAATCATGGAAAATCTGAAATCTCCTTCAGTGCAGGGGTGCCCCTTCCCAAGAGAGATGAACTATGCGCATCTGCAGGCATCCATCCAGTTGAAAAACACTAGAAATATCTCAGGCTACCCACGGTTATTGTCTGGTCCAAAAATGAAATCTTCACATCTCTGGTGGACAGGATTGATAAAAAAATTCAAGGATGGACCCTGACAAGAATTTCCAAAGCTGGCAAAGAGACCCTCATTAAAGATATTATAAAATCTATCCCCAGCTATTTTATGTCCTTGTTTAAGCTCTTGAAGTCCATCGTCAACCAAATCCATTCACGCACTTCCAACTTCTATTGGGGGAAGAATGATGGAATGAATAGACCCCACTAGATGGCCTGGGAGAAACTCTGAAATCTTAAAACAGATGGAGGGATGGGATTCTAGAACCTTCCTCTCTTCAATTACGCACTGTTTTCCAATAAAGGATGGCACCTTATTAACCTCCCATTATCCCTCTGTGCACGGGTTCTTCGTGTTAAGTACTTTCCCCACACGGACTTCCTTCCTTCATCTCTTGTCCCTCGCCCTATCTTCCTCTGGAGAAGCATTTGGGGGGCTCAAAATCTCCTGTAAAAAGGGCTAGGATGGAGGATTGGGATTGGATCTTCTATTAATATCTGAACTGATCCCTGGCTGATCGATAAGGAAGGCATGAGGGAAACATCCCCCTCCCAACTAGGTCTTGAAGACGCCACTGTCAGCTGCCTCTTTTCTTGCTAGGGACCGAGGTGGTGTCTGGAAGAAATTTGTAATTGGTTAAATAAAAGAGACCAAAGAATTATCATGAGCATTACCTGGGTTCCAGACGCAGGCCCAGACCTTCTCTTCTGGATCAATGACAAATCAGGCGAGTATACGGTGAGATCCGAGTATAGATTCTCTCTTGGAAACCACTCAGTTGGCCAGGTGGAGGGACCATGGAAATCAATTTGGACGCTCAACGTCCCCCCAAAAGTACGCCAATTCTAGTGGCAGGTGTGCACAGGTACCCTCCCAACTATGAGCCTTCTCGTTTACCGACATATGGACAGTGCCAATTTTTGCCCTTTCTGGACACATATTTCAGAAACCCCTTTACACGCCATCATTCACTGCCCATGAGCTAGGGAAATTTGGAAAAAATGGGGTCCATCTCCAAGTGCACCGTTGGCCATGGTCTCCGACCTAACCGATCTTCTGATGCATTGGTGCTCCCCCTCTCACCGGCTAACGTAGTCAAACTTCGCACCCTGGCCTAGATCATTTGGGTCCGGCATAACAATGCTATTTTTCATCAATTTCATAAACCTCCCGAATTGTGGATTGAATAGTCCACCTCATGGATTGAGTGTTGGAAGGGCCACAATGGACATTTTACGCCAGGGGTTACCCCCTCCTACCCCTCTCATTGGGATCATCCAACAAAAGGGATTATTAAGATCAACATGGACGCATATCTCCCCAGGGATGGGCTCGTTGCCCATGGCCTCCTAGCCTAAAACCATTTGGGGTAAATCATTGAGGAAAAATACGAACCACACCATGCATTCTGGGAACCTGCAGTGGCTGAGGCCACCACCATCCTTGCTGGTATGATGCTCGCTATAGACCATGGGTGGTTTGATATCAACATTGAGTCTGACTACCTCACTGAAATCAATGATATTAACCATAATGATGGTGGACTCTAGCCCTTTGGCCTCATCATCAGAATAATTTTCACACTTCGCCAATGCTTCTCATTTTTCACCTTCTCCTTCACCAAAAGAGAAGGAAACAATGCGGCCCATCAACTTGCGGCCTCAAGACCATTCGATTCCAACCAACTATGGCTAAACAATTTTTCTTTTATGTCTTTTCACTTGTACGTCTGCTGACCTTCTTCATTAAGGATATCTGTCCTTTTTCAAAAAAAAACGATTACACCTCTTGTGCATATATTTTGACTACCACCTCCATGAAGCGATGTGATTTTTTTAGGATTTCCTATTATGGTATATTATTATAATGATATATTAAATTAATATATTTGATATTCATGATGTAATTAATATTCAATAAAAAAAATTTAATTAACTTTATTTTTTCATCCATATAAAATCAGAAACATCACTTGTGTGTACCTACGGACTATCGTCAACTTGAAGTGAAGTAATTAATTCTTCATCACCACATTATATGAGATGATATAAAAGTTTATATATTGAATAAATATTATACATATTATTTGATTATGATTTTCAAGATGATAACACCATGAACAAGGTGAATGTACTGGAACTATCAAATAGATACATGCATGTAAAATAGACCATATTCATTTTCTATAAGAATTGGTAACAAAAGGATAAATTAATATTATAATATAATTATGCATAGTACATAATGTTTGAATATTTTTTTTATAGATATAAATAAAAATTCTATATTTATTATATATTATGTTTAAACATGTATGAATAAATATGATACTTTATGGTAGGGCTTATGTCACAATCTCATATCTTTTTGGGATTGTTTATGTTATGTTTTCATTATGGGAAATTATATGATGATTATCAATAAAAATATATTTTTTTATTATCCTATGTATATTATAGAAATTTTTAAGTACTATCACCATTATAGTGACTTTTGATCTAAAAAATGTTGATAACTTTTATTAATGAAAAATCTACCTTAACTCCTCTTTGATCGATGAATGTTTTTTTTATCATGTCTATGTTCATTAAAAACAATTAAATTTATATTTACTATGATTCAATAATTTTAAATATAATTTTCCTCTATTTTATCATTTCCATTCACATATTTAATATGTTATTTTTATAATTTGTTTTTTAGATGATAGTTTTAAATTTTTACAAAAAATATTACAAGGAATATTTAATTTGATTACTACTACAGAAACAAATTTTCCCAACATAATGACTATGAATTTCATTGAACCTTCAATTAAATGTTTGGATGGTTATTTTAAAACAACATTCTTTTATAGAAAATTATGGTATTTTTAGTCTTTAATTTTTTTTTGAAGAAAAATGTATTTTTCATTTTTTTCATATAAGTGTTCAATTTCTCAACTAAATGTGATTTTAATATCACTCAAAAAAATTTATGGATTTTCATTCTCCATTAAGGATATATTCATATGATGTTATCTGTTTTCATTTTTTGGGGTAGTTTATGATTATAATGACATAAGTAAGATTCTATGAAACTTATTCTTTTCTAATGTGTTAATTATGATATAATGAAATCTATATTAAACCTATTTCATTTCCATGAGTTATGCTATGATGAGTTGATAAATATTTTCATTATCATGTCTAACACATATGAATTTTTTACATTATGTTAATGGTGGGAAAAAATATAAATCCAATTAATTAATTAGTTAGTAATTGAGATTTAATGGTATAATATTGATGTGACTGGGGAGTACACCTAGTTCTATTTTGGAAGGATTTTATTGTTATAGATATGTGATTGAACCTTGACTAATGAAATTATGGAATGAGGAGTGATCCTAATACACTATGATATTTTTGGAATTGATCCTTGAAAATGGAAATAAATTTTCATGCTTATGTGTATCTCAAAATCCAATTTATTTTTCTTATGACATGTTCTCATCAATAATGATTTATTATTGATGATTATAAACTCCAATAACATATTCCTATTTTATGAAAAATATTTTTTTGATGATGCATTATTATATATTTTTAACTTATTGTGTATCAATTTTTTATGTTATGACCATATTATCATGGAATTATTATTATCTATAACATAACTTATGATCATTGAATGACATATTCTTTATTTACTGTTACATAGAATCTAATATTTTTCATTAAAATGATTATTTTCCCAAGTGATGAATAAAGTTGTTTTGTATGGTATGTCTAATATGTGTACTATATTAGAACATTGTGATGGATATTGAAGATCCTTCAAAGAATAATATATTTATGTATCTAGTCTAGAAATATGATAAACATTTATAGTTCTAAGGAATTTATTATAAGGTGATATGTTATCATGTCATATGAAATGATGTAATAATTATGTATTTAATTTCTTTTTCACCTCATTATGTATCATGGAAGGGTATAATTATTTTTGGATATTTGGATTATATAACTATGGTGAAAACCCAGGAGATAATTCTATATATAGGATAACAACATGATGTTTTGTGATGTAGATATTGTATTGTTTCTTAAATATGAATCCTTGTCTAGAATTTGGAATGTGGATGGAGATGTGGTTCAGATGTTCCTATGGTTAAATACCTAGAAATTTTTGGTTAATATCATCTCGATCACTAGTTATTATAGAATTATTGAGCTAAATATTTCAAACATAAATAGAAACTCACTAGGGATATGACTTGTTTATTTCACATACTCTTTATAAACCAATATTATAAATTAGTATATATGTTATATGATAAAATAGGATGATCCATAGTAATCAGAGATAAAAAATGTGGAAAGGGATGAATAAAGTATACATAATTTAGAACATCATATCAATGATTTTCATAATCATAATATCACTTACTCTGATTATTGATGATTAATACATAGAATGTGTATCTAGTTTTAGTTAATGGTAGGATCCAAGAAGAATCATGTAAATTAGTAATGCGATGACCAATGAAATTACCATCATCATGAGAAACCAAATGAAATTAGAGCTTGGATGAGAAATCTTATAGTTTTTTTTCACCAAACTCTGATATGATTTTATTAGTTAAATGAATCATGATAATCTTTTAATATGCCCAAATGAAGGAATAACTCACTATTGAGTCTTTTATGTTGAAATTTCCACCTTCATATAGTGGTTCTCCTATTTCACTTATTATTGGAAAATAGATGAATAATATATGAAAAATATATTTTAAAAACATTAAACCATGATATGGTTATATTAGTTTTTTATCACATGAATGTTAAAGTTCATGAATGGTGGATCATTATCAAGAATACAAGGAAGGAGGAGGAAGTTTATTCCATGTCTTGAGAAGAATTTAGGAAGGTATTTTTCAATAATTATTTTCTTAAAACTCTTCAAATGAAAATGGTAAGGGGATATATGAAAATAAAGTATATTTATTGGAAATCTTTTAGTATCTATGAGGCCAATTTCATGAGACTTACAAGGTATTACTTCGATATTGTCTTCAACCCTGAAAGTGGCATTGACTAGTTCTTTAGCGGTTTATGTATAAGTATTTTCAATTCATTTGATGTAAGATTAATATATTGATATGAATAAATCATGAAATGTGATATCAATATAGAAATAGTGATTGGATACTCCCACTATTTTAGTGGTTTTTTGGATAATAAGATAGAGATGTAATTTTTATAAAATAATAATAAAACCCATTGAGGAATGAAATTTAATCTTTATTTATGCTTGATGTGTGGAAGGAATCATAGAGTAAACTTCCTAATTTTATTTGGTAAAAATATTATTTTTTAAAATATGTAAACCAAATATATGGATACTGATGTGATATAAATAGTAAAGTCAATGAAATGAAATAATATAAATATAAATTAATTGTGCCAAAAGCACTCCAATGATATAATTATATAGATTATAGATATTTATTCATTTAGTGCGTGAATGTGAGGGATAATGAGATTAATTAGAGTTAGAAAACACATAATCCAGAATATAATGGTAAATCACATTTTATCAAAACCATTAAAGTGAGACATGAGAACGGAGTGTTGAAAGGTACACATATCGTACACTATAGAAATAAAAATTATTTATTTGATTGTAGATATAAACACTCTTGTATATGAATAATTTGATAAGGGTATCATGTCACCACCTAACTGTTTATAGGTTTATTTTTTAGTAGAAACTAAAAATGTTATTATAATTATATCTCGTCTCTAAAGGTCATCATAAATAAGTTTTTTTGGGATTTTTTTATTTCTATTTTTCAAACTATCCCATTTATTGAATTTTCTTTTATTTTTGGATTCGATTGACATTTAGTATATATAGATTATATCTATTTCAAAGAAATGTAAATCATATTTTAAATTTTAAACCCACATATGATTGTGTTTTAGTGTGCAGATGAAAATGACGTTTCAATAGATATTTCATTAATTGTATAGGTATTAATAATAATTCATAACATATGAATATCTCAAATGTTTTGGGAGAAACTTAACATTTAAGATATTCTATTTTTTGGGAATATGCTGATGTATTTTCTAAATTCATGCCTATATTTACCCTAATTTTCATATGAGATCTCATAATAGAACGCATGCTTAAGCCGACCCCTATTTCATAGACTCCAAATATAATAGCCTTTATTTAGTTATTGAAATTTTTCATGAATATCCAAGATAATCTTTGTAAGGGATTCATATTCCCTAGTGTGTCACTAAGGGGTGTGTCTATTCTATTTGTTCAAAAGGATGACATGTCAATGGAATATTTCATTTACTATCAATATCATAAAAAGATAAAAATTTCTAATAAGTATTATATATGTTGTATTGATGAACTATTTGATTAATTTATGGGATAATGATATTTTTCCAAGATTGATCTTCATTCAGGGTATCATTAGTTGAGGGTTAATAAGAAGGATTTTCCAAAGAAATCATTCAGTATGAGGTCTGGTAATTATGAATTTATAGAGATTCTTTTTTGACATACCAATTACCCAATAATATTTATTGATATAATTAATTGATTATTTTATGGTTACCTTGATTAGTTTTTGGTTATATGTATAGATACTATTCTTATATATTCTATTAAAAAAACCAAAATAATTTGAGGTATTCTTTGAAGACCCCATTCATGGATTTATTGAATTACAAAAAAATGAATATATTGGAAATATACCTTCTTATTATTATGATTTATAATATGAATATATGGTGTATTATTTTATCCAACAAAAATGGATGTTATCGAGAAAAGTCCCAAGAAAACCATGGGAACTAGGACCCATATTTTTTCATTTTGATATATACTACCAATATATCATTAGAGATTTCTCAACTATATAAAGTACATTGACTAAGTGAACATTGATGGGAGGAAAGTTCCATTTTATGGATGAATTTGAACAAAATTTTAATGACATGAAGAAAATGTTGGTCAGTGCACTTGGGATCACAAAATCTTGAAGTGGAGAAGGTTTTTGGATCATTGCTAATTTATTAAATAAGGGTCTGGAATTAATCCTCCTATACACTATTATAGTGATAGATTATGACTCATTAGCAATGAATATTCTTTTGAAATTTTAAAAAAATGATGAATTTGAATTGTAAGGGGTAATATTTATGTTAAAAATAATGAGATGTTAACTTTTTAGTGAAATATGTGATATATATACTAATCATGAAATAATTATGTAAATTTTTCCAATGAAAATTTATGGTATAAGAGAGGGATGGAATTTATTAATTATTTATAATGGTCAGTACATTAAAAATATATGAAGGATAAAAATATTGTTGATACTATGATTCAGAAATACCATTCTAGTTTATCCATGATACAGATTGGAAGAGATCCAATACTTATGGAATTATGAAATAAGGATATTGAGATCATGGGTAATTAGGGGTGATCATATATTTCTATGATTTGAGTTAAAAAAACCATCCATGGGAGGAATAATGAGGTGAAAAAAGATAATTTAGAGCTATAAAATAAGGTGATGGATGTTCTATAGTTCAACCAGGAATATAATGAAATGATAATGTTCAAGAACCACATATGTTTTCCATAAAAATAATATATGAAGAATGTTTTATTAGATGAATAAAATAGTCAATAATTATTTATTCATCCTAATTGTATGAAGATTTATGGGGATCTCAAAGAGTATTTTTTGTGGGGCAACATGAAAAGGGATGTTAGAGATTATGCATCTCAATGCTTGGTATATCAGTATGTTATGGTTGATAGACTGATGTCTAATGAGTTTTTAAAATCATTTCTCATACTATAATAGAAATAAGAAACATATTTGTTTATTTTATTATTATACTCCCCAAAAAATCTAATGTCGATAATATTTTTTGGTATGTATTATATCACCTTATGAAGGAAATAAATTTCATTACAATCAGTTTAATTTTATATCATAATATTATTTATAGGGTATAAATTAAGGATGTATAAAGGTTGTATGGATTACTGCATTATATTTTATTTCATCAGGATCTATGGTTTTCCATAATGTTTATAAGAGTTATTTAAAAATATTTTAATATTATGTTGAACATTAGAACTTTATATAATCCTTATAAAGATTTTTAGTTTGATATTACCATTAAAATCTTATAAGATATTTTTAGTCTATGTTTTATAGATTTCAAATGTGGTTGGGATCAATATTATTCTCTGGTTGAGTTTTCACACAAAAATATTATTCATTCAAGATATTATATTTCTCCTTTTAAATCCCTCTATGTAAGGATATGCAATACTCTAATTTTTTGTGATAATATTCGACAATGAAATATAGTAACACCCATGCATGGTGAAAAAATGGAATAAAATGTTAGATCTATTCTGTATCACATTAGCACAACTCATGGCTGATAAAAAAGTTATGCTAAAAATTATCTTCAAGATCTTTAGTTTAAGTTATTGACAAGGTATTCCCATGAATATCTCCATGTAAAGGAATTTTATATTCGTAAGGAATGAAAATTTGATCAATATAATTAATGTTCCCTTCCAAATTATTAATCTTATTATGGTCATTTATTATAGCATGTTTCTTCCTAAAAAACTCCATTAGGTTCACAATGTGTTCCATATATCTTTATTAAGTAAGTAAATTCCATGAACATCACATGTATATATCTCAATTTAAAAACCATTGGTTCATGATCTATATTATTATGAATAAATATTCAATATTATTGATAAAATATATAATGTTTCATATAAAAATACTACCCCTAGACATTATTTAGGTGTGAAACCATTAATTTTAGTAAGGTACATGTGAACCTGAGGATGTGGTGATACAAATGTATATTAATTTTTTTTTGTATTAGAGTGAAAGAAATTCAATTTAGAAATGATTTTATGTGGTAAAATTTAACATCTTTAAATTTTCGAATATATGACTCTTTAAATTATATTTCTTTCTTCTCTAGATTTCATTTCATGTAATACTGGGTTTAAAAAACTAATATATACTTTTGACATAAAATTATTAAATCTGAAAGTTATCTCCTTACACTTGGATTATAGGGTATGAATAGGACCATATAAATTTTGATTGTTTATTGTCTATTCATAGATTAAATTATGTGATTTTTTATAAATTGGATAAATATTAAAATTAAAGAATTTTAATGTTAGAAAGAGATTCTTTTCTGAAAAAAAAAATTATACACACACTATATTTTTATATTACTAAATTAAAATAATCACTATAGGTGAATGAATTTAGTGAAATGTAGAGTTGATATATTCAATATTATATTTCAATATTCAACCAATTATATTTACAAGAAAATTAATAGGAATCAATTGAGTTTCATTCATAAAAATGAATCTTTCTAAAAATAGTTTTCATTTAATTTTACAAACATATTTGCAGATAAATAAATATAACTTATATAAATTAAAACATTTAAAATGGAATAAATACTTGGAATAAAATCAATTAATATTAGGTAACATATTAATCATTTTTTTCCAAGATCAATTGTTTCTATGGAAAAAATCTTCTTACCATGATAAGGGTTAGAAATGGATAATCCAAAGAGATAAGATTTAAAATATAACCAAAAAATGATATAATATTATAGGATGATTTTATTTTGAATATATATTTTAATTTATTATATAGAGTTTTTTATCTACTTCACTTGAGTAATATAGGTACTATAGAATAATGTTTCAAGCATTTACATTTTTTTCACCCTCCTAATTTAAAAAAGGGAACCTCTTATCCTCTCTTATCAACCCACCTTATCACTTTATCTAATATAAGAACTAAATTAATACTAAAGGAAAATAATTATCCATTACCTTGAGGTTATGGTATTAAAAAAATACCCATATATAAGAAGCCATAATGTTCTTTTCCAATATCGATACTCATAGAAGAGGTTTATGTTCTAACCAATCATTTTAATGCTTATTTATTCATAAACATCACCAAAATTTTCTATAACAACAAAAAAATTATGGAATTATTATATTTATAAAACATAGGTTTTTTAATTTAATGATATATAAATTTTATATATTCTTCATATATGTCTGAAAATCATAACTTCACTTTTGTGTATGTGTGGACAACCACCTCTATGGAGAGATGTGATTATTTTTTAATATTTTATATACATTTAATTCTATAAGGGTATATTTAATGAATATAAATAGTATTTATTATTTAATTCTAGTATTTAAATTTCATTTTTTTAAATTCCTTTCATTCCATTCATCAAATTGTCAAAATTTCACTGATTCATACATATGAACTACCATCTCCCCCAAGTGATGTAATTAAATTTTCATCACCACTATAATTCAAAGGTTATAAAAGTGAATATAATGATTTAATATAATACATATGATATGATTAAATTATATTTATGATTAAATCAAGACAATGTCTCAAGGGTTTGAATAATTTAAATGAAACATGAATAGAAAAATACCAGTTTTCACATGAATATTCATTATAATAAAAAAAAATTGGTAAAAGGATAATTCAAAGTTACAATGGAATGATAAATATTAAATTATGTTTGAATAAGTTTATGGTATATATTTTTAATTAGTCGTTATTTTCTACACATGATGATTGAATGTTTATGAATAAATATTAACATTAGGTAAGGGTTTATGTTATGTTCACATTTATTTTAATGATTTTTTATTTAAAATATTCATTAAAGGAAATTATTTAATCATTATCCTTTAAAAATATATATTTTCTTCTAATATAGTCATTAATATATGATTTATCTATTATTAAAAAAATAAAATTAATAGTAGGGAGGAATTCGCCATGTATTTGAGGAAAAAAAGGCACCATAATTTTATTACGGGAAGGGGGATCACATTACATATCCATTATAGGCCCTTCAGTTAGTAAACCCATCATTAGAGGCCAAATGTCCTAGGACTATGTAGGTAAAATATTTTATTAATGTATATAAACCCTAATTTAATCCTCTTATCATCATCTCACAAGTGCCTCACCCATCAGTATAATTCACCACTACATCCCACCATTAGTGTCATGTGCAAGCCACGCCTCACCACCACTAGTGTGTAATTTTCCATAGTAGTTGGCTCATTGAGAAACACCTCTCAAAATCACCATAACCACCATTATATTTTCATTCTCCACATTATTCACCTTGTCCAGTAATGATGCTCAGCATCATCGTAAATGTCATCGAGGCATCATTCTCTCTAGTAGTCACCTCATCCAGTAATGTTGATTCATAGCTGAAGGCCATTAATAAATGTATATCATATCTATTCAGATTATACACATTACTCTTCTAGTTTTGGAATAATACATATCCTATAATTTCCATTCATACGATCCACTTTTATATTGCCCCACCACCATGATGAATTCCCCCACACAACACACTGCCCAAAAAAATTACCTGAAGTGTGGTTTTATGAACCTGAAATTGTGTACCAAAAAAGTTTCCATTGAAGACCTCAGAATTGTGAAGACCATGAGAAATATTAATGTATTTTTCATGAAACACAAGGAATAATTTCACTTGAATAATGGAGTTCAAGGTAAATTATTTTGGTCAATTTTTTTACTCAATTTAGAAAGAATATTATTATATGTATTTATTAATATTTCTCTCCCCATGGACAAAAAAATAGGCCAGCATAGCCATTCAGAATGCTATTTCAATATGATAACTTCTTGTAATAACCACAACCTCGCCCTGGGATATATCCAACTTATTGACCTAATAGTGATATATTGGGAGAGCATTGATCATGTGGTGTATGCATGGGTGTGTGCGTGTGTCCCTAGGTAGGTCGTATAATGAGTTGTCACATCCTATGATTGATAGTACGTGTATTGTGGGTGTTAACCCAACTATCAACTCAATGAAGTGATCTCACATATTGGGTTATTAAGTGCCACAAAACTAATAAAAATTTCAATGTGGGAATTTCCCTCTCATGAAACACTTCTCTTTATTATAAACAGATGGAAGTAATTGTATCCATATGATCACTTGAACCACAGTCGTCCGATCATACTCACATGATTGTCTCCCACCATTTTCTCACCCCTTACCCACTATGCACCAAAACCCCAGGTCCATCGCCACTGAGACACCCATGGTATCTTGCATGATCACTCCAATTATCATCATGGCTATCCATCTCCACCGAGCTAATAAAATGAAACCTATATTCTTCCCTATATCAAAGACATGCATGCGTCTTCCCATCACATGAGTAAAAATCACATGAAAATCCGATCGTGCAAAGCACACGATGAGGAAATTGAAAAAAAAATACATGAATAAAGCATGGTGGTATGAAGGGGAAATGTTTTTTGAATCAAGGATTAAAATTTAATGATTGTATCATTTAATGTAATGAATCTCTTGTAAACCACAAGATAATCTGAATCAAGATCATTTGATGCTGAACAAAATATAAAACAATGAACACCTTCTTGCTAAGGATTGACCTCATGAATAAAATAGGATCCAACCACAAATAAAAAG
Organism: Viscum album; assembly: GCA_963277665.1. Classification (NCBI taxonomy): domain Eukaryota; kingdom Viridiplantae; phylum Streptophyta; class Magnoliopsida; order Santalales; family Viscaceae; genus Viscum; species Viscum album. Next base: position 670,805,437 of record OY728157.1, on the reverse strand, counting down.
TATCAATGGTTATCTAGTTATCCATCACATGATTTCGTCCTATGATCACATGATGAGGATCACTCATATTGTTCACCACCTCAGCTAGCACACAAAAAAATCCCACCATGAAAGGAAACACCATCATCAAACTGACTCCAAATATATAATCCCTACTCCAATTAGAAAAAACACATAGGGAAAGAGGAGGGGATCAGTAGAGAAGTATAGCTAAGAATATGGTCCATAAACCACTACTATCAGAATAATTCCCCCCATGTAATCATGAAATATACTTCAACTACCATCGCGAGATTTCCTCCCATGATCCATCTGGGATCATGAAAATGCATGGTGAGTTAAAAATAATGTGATATTCCGATTACATGAAGTACACCAAAGGGAATTCCATACTTTTTTTAGACTAGGCCTTAGGAGGTGCATCCCCGACAAGGACCCTCGTCTATGCACCCTTAATTGAAGCCCAACACGTAGGCCCTATACATGTATACAAAACCTCCTTTATGATCCTATAGAAATTTTTTGTCTAAGCTATAGATGTGTGACCTTATTAATGGGGTTCACACTTGAGGTTTCCATGCGTGTTTCTTTTCCATGAAGAGTTTCTAGAGGGGATCCTTCGATATTGTGATTCATCCACTTGGTCGGCCAGTGTAGGCCCATAGACATGCACAGGTTAACATGAAAACACTTATTATTATAATTTCATGCACTCCTTTTCACCATTATGTGTGTTCCCTCACCCATGCATGAAGATACATTGATATGAATCCCCCACTGATGATCATAAAACCTATGTAATAACGTATTTGAGGTCATTTGAGTCACATTAACATTGGATACTTATGAGGTTCCATAAAATGGGGTTCCCCTAAACATGTATATATCCTTAAAACACAATATAACTCATGGTAAGGACCTCTATCATTTATAAAATCTCATGAAGGTGTGGATGGGGAATGTAACCACTAGTCATGAACTCTACTTCCATGAAGATATTTTCCATGTTGACTTGATCCATGATCCATTTAGACATGAAACTTCAACACTAGGGAGGGTGAAAGATAATAAACATGTTCACGAGACCCTTCCACATGATTAATTTAAGTTCATGTGATCACAATATTCTTCTCTGGTCTTTTGATTTCCTTGGTCAGCCTTGGATGTATCACTTTGATCGCAAGATAGGCCTTGGACAATTTATTTTGCTTATGCAACAAATTTTTTTTATGTGAGTATTTTCATGCAATTGTCTATTGACATGTCAAAATTGTAATCTTAGAGTCTGGGGACATGAATGGATGATCATGAAATATCATGTTGACATGTTCCCTATTGTTAAATAATTTATATTAGAAATGTCAGCTTTGATCACGCAGAGACATCCAAGATAAGTTAGTTGATCATACAAAATATCATGGATATATCATATTTCATCATGGAAAGATATCCAAGAAAAGTAATTTGATCATGTGAATGATCATATAATTATCAACATTGATCATGTGAAGCATGATGGACATGCTTAGAAGACACCCTTGGAAATTTCTTCCATTCCAGACTAATACAGTAAAAAATGTCTAGGAGACAAGAAAGGCATTGCCATCGTACATTAAAGACTTGTCAGGAAGTCACTTGGGACTTGTCATGTTCTTCTAGAAGATAAATTTAGACTTATACCATGATTACCCCCATCCAGGAAACATCAACCGCATACCATCATTATAAGGTTAGTTTCCTCAATGGTTTAGGGATGCACACTCATGCTACCATATTCTTATCATTCCTTCAAACGGATACTCTATGTCATATAAAGAACACTCAAAATAACCATAATGGTATCCATCTATCATTATCTATTAGTTGATAGACAATTAATATACATAATAAAATCCATCATATTATAAGACCCTTGAATTCATAAATCCTCAGGGATAACAATAATTTCCCTAGGTTTGATCACATATTCTAACTCATCGGTTGGTTTGGGGATAATTAAATTATTAGAACTTTGATTTATTCCATAAATTAGATATTTATGATTCTATCTTTAGTCCAGATATCTAATAGACATCCAATTTGGTGTATATCCCTTAATGTCCCAAGTATCACTAACTTATTGGACTGAATACTCCCTTAAATATACAATCATCCATCATCTATCATGTGATAAAATATGGGAAAATATATAGACATCATTTTATGTGTAGGTCGCAATCACACCCTCAGATTCCATAAAACCATCAACAAGTTAGGGATGAATTAAAATATGATGAATAAGAAACTTTTTATAAAAATTATATGTATGATTCCTTTTAATCCCTGATCTTCACAACCTATCCTATATGATATCGATATTCATACCTCTCAAAGTGAAACATTAATGTGTATGCCCCATGATAATATGCTCTCATGTAATGTGTCTCATCTCCCACTATCTCTTATTTCTCACATTGAGCATAGCTCTATGGGAATATAGACTGGAGATGAATATTCCAATAGCATAATGATGATTCTCAATGGTGGACCCTTCATTGGTCTGTATTTCTAATAATGTCTCATCATCAGTAAAATGGTCATACACCCAGCGAATCATTCCTAGTATGTCTTATATGTATAAACCTTCCTACAGGCCTCTATTTTCCATCATTTATAACACAAAAAAAAATATAAAAGGACTCTAATTACAATCTTATTAGGATATTTATGACACATGTTAGAGTCCCAAGCTATATATTAAATTCATTACAACTTGAACCTAAACTGAAAAGATCTATCCAGTCATGATAACTTAAACTACATCAAATGAACTATTTGGGTTTTGATTATTCTTCTCACATGGTATTTATAATTCCACATTGAGGTTCAATACCATCTCTAAGACACCAATCACCTTCCTAGATAGTAATAAACTCCAATGTTCTCAAACATGGTTATAAACTAAAAAATCATAAACAAATAATTTAATTATAGATAACTCTTTATATGAACACAGTTGGTCTTATCAATACATAGTCATAATAAAATTATTAACAGAGGTTTAACCAATACCATATCGGGTCCTTGGGAGAATTTAGAAAACAAATATTAAATCTTTAATAGATTCAGAGAATAGTAAATCATTCCCCTAAAAGGGTGTGACAAGCTGGACATCCATCCCCTCGACTGATGTGAGTTCCTAATCATCATTGGGCCTAAAATACCAAAGGACCACCTACCTTTGGAAAGTAGGTAAATTATATTTTATGAAATTGGGAACCATTGGGAGTTTTCATTATACAAAATTATGGAATACTCGATGAAAATGAGTGTGCAACACACTCAACCCCCCTCAAAACCAAGCATCATGCAAATGATTTTTCATGTTTTTCTAAGAAAAAAATAGTGAAACCAATGTGAAATCTTCTAAATCTATCATCCCATTCATAGGTTAAAAAGGAGTGACTTTTCAATTCCCTTTAATATAGTTTGTTTCTCACTCATTGTGAAAAAAAATGAAAAACCCAACATTTTTTTATATTTACAGATCCTTTCATAAAAAATAAGTGCCCCAACTTTATACATTAAATGTGAATATAATTTATCGAACATGTACTCTTATATATGATTCTTCACTAAAAAGAATTTTTTCATTCCACCTGGAATTCCAAGATTCCATACAATCGAAATGAAATCATATAATGTGACAATATATTCCATGATTTCATGAAAATATTATTTGTCCCAAAGGGCCCAATGTAATTCTCACAAAAAAAACTACCCATGTTCCATTTGGTGAATGTATTAGTCTTGGAGTACCACATCATTTTTAATCTCTTGAATATGAAATATACTTAACAAATACTTTAGAGGGAGAATTTCCACATTCCATATTTTCTACAATATTCCATAAAAGAGGAAGTGAACCTTTTTCCACATTTAAATTCTTTGGGAACATATCCCTATAGTGTATAAATGAATACCTTCCCTTATTCATGGAGGTATATGATGATAATAACCATGGAAACTAAATCACTTAGGAGATGACTAGGAGTTCTCCAATTCATTATGGTCATTTTAATTAACATTTGATCAAAATTCCATAATGATCGGTAGAGGTGGTTGTGCCTACACCGACTATCCATGTTTGGGAATCTAGTAAGAGATCCCACAAGGGGTATCCATATAATGCATCTCCAAAGCAGGATTATATCCCTAATACCAACACTCATTATGAGTCACACCATTGTGCCCTGATATTAGCATAGAATCAATCGTAGATCGTCATTATCCAGGAGCTTTCGACTCCACCACAACTATCCTTGGTGATAATTGAATCATAGAGAGTAGTAGGGATGGATGAATTTTTTTCATATTTTACACCAGGATAATTTAAATTTTTACATCGACCACTCAAATGATACCACATATATAATCCCTAAAATGGTATAGTGGGCACCAACTTCTCAATTGGTACTATGGAACTAACCCCTAAAATGACAGTGAAGGAATAGATCCCTGAAACGGTACTATGGTCACTGACTCATAAACATGTAATGTGGGAACCAAACACTAAAAAGGTACAATGGGTGCCATCCCAAAAAATGGAATATTGATCAATGACCTACCAAAGGAGATACTCTATAGAGAAGGAGCACCAGCTTTCTTATGTCTCTGTCAGTATGGTATCAAAAGAATATGAAGGATTATCATCAAATCTATGCATGTGCACTCCTGAAAAATATAACTATATCCTACTAAAGTAATTTTATTCACAACAGGTTAGCCTACCAAATTCCACTAGGATTGAAAATGAAGGTTTGAATGGTATCTTTCAAGAATCCACATAAGATGTTATCGATCGTGTTAGGATTTTAAAGGGTAATGAAAATTGAGAATATGGACAGTAGCATCAGGGTATTTAGTCTATGGGGTCTGTGTCAAGACCCCCATCATCATCCACTCATCCTAGAATTAAGAGAGGAAAGGATGTTATCATGGAACCTTGAATTTATCCCATTCATTATGAAAACATAAATTTTTTATAAGAATATACCACTCAACTCCCACGATATAATAAGGATGTCTAGGAAATAATTTTAGGAATACTCCTTGAATATCTAACTCTAAAAGATATACTATCACCTACCAATGGTATCCACCCTTGTAGTGTGGTTCCCCATTCAACATGGATAGGAGAATTTAAAATTTTTGAATCCCCTCATCAGGTGATATCCAGAAATTATTCCACTATTCCACATCCTACTTGGTAGTGGGAATTTTAATTTTTCACAAACCCCAACCAACACGGTTAGTGGGATTTCTATATTCTCTGAATCCTCATCAGGGATATTCCAGAAACCATATAACTTAAACCATTTAATAAAATCCTCTAGGATTTTCATGATCTTATAATCATTTAGAAGAATATACATTATCAAAGGCCCCCAATTCATCATCACCTACTCTGTAACCAATGATGAATAAATCTCTAAACCCCGAATTCTAGCCTCATCTGTGTGCCCATTCCGACAGAGGTACAAGTTTCACATGAGAAAAATGGTTTGGTTTCTCATATCATGATTAAAAAGGAACTAAGTATATTCCTTATGATAAAAAATATTCCCATGTATTTTTTTTATTCCATGAAAATAGTTTTATATCACTAACAACAATAAGGAAGCCAATTGTGGTAGGTTTTATCGGACATGACAACCGATTCCACTGCCACCGATTCCTCTAACACAAATTACAGAGTTTAATTACCATTAATGACCATATTCTAGTTCATATGGGTATGGGGATTTCGGATCCATAGACACATGAATCCCAACTCCAGTCATCTAAGAACTCAAAACAAAATAGAAAACATATGCAGCGGATAATGGGCTACATACCAAATAGGGATAGGTGACTGTCTTTTAACAAAAGATTGGAAAAATAATATTCCTTAAAAACCAAACATATACCCTTTTATTTTGATTATTCCATGTAAAATGGTTTTATTGAACTACCAAAAACAACGACATGGGGGTAGGTAGGGTTGATAGAACATGACTACCATTACCCCAATAACTGATATCTAGGGAACACAACAGAGAGCGGCTTTGTCTTTAAGGATTCATAAGTGAGACAGGTAAGTGTAGTCTTTTTTATAATTTTAAGGATCCTGAATCTAATGAAACATGTATAATATTCATCCATGATCCATTAGAAGATTCACATTCATGAAAATATATTCACCTTCATCCCTATCATAAGATGTTAAACTAAATGTTTGATGTACTTCCTATGTGGTAGTAAACTGCATGGCTTATAAAATTATTACCACATGATGTTAAATGACATAGATATCATCCTAGTATCATGATGCTAAACTAAACTACCATTTATTCATTGTATGATGATGAAATGAACTGAATAAAACCTGGTCACATGATGCTAAACTGTGCAATATCTAAATCCTTGGGATACATCATCAGAATCAGGAAGAAATTTAATTTGAAAAAAGTAGCACCTTTACAGTAAAATGTCGATCACAACTATATCATGAAATCTCCAATACCACATAGTCACATGTTGAGGGAATTATCTGATAGTTCACCTCCCTGAATATATGTATTTGGAAATCTGAGGCACCCTGTCAACTATGGAAAGCTATGGACTAGAGTGAGGATTCTCATATCCCTTTTAGTTCAATAAATGTTTTTTATTTTATCCTTGAAATAGGTGTGGGACAAGTATAAATCCACACCCCCATGAATAAAGTCCAAGTTATATTCTGATGGAATAATAAGGAAAATAATGGGTGTATATTCCCACTTTAATAAAAAAACATAGACCAATATATCCTTGAAACTCGGATAGTATAGGAATATATTCATGTACATATCCTGTTGAAGTGTCAGTGCTTTGTGAAAGCAATAGAAGAGGTGTCAAATTATATTCTGGTGAAGATATAGGGATAAACATATATTCCTACCCCAACGGCCAGAGCTGCACAATAATCTAATCAGAATGAATAAGTTTCTACTTCATAGAAAGAATATATTATGTCTATAATCAATGAGGATTATACATATATATGAGTAAAGTATGAGACATAGTATTAGTTTCATATTCTTATTCTAACTATATCTCACTATGTAAGTGTGGGGCATGCCTCATGACCATCTTATATTCCTATCGCATATGACCACTAGTATATTCCATAGTCCCGGGATAAGGATCATATCCCTATTCTATATGGGGAACACTAAGTGAGAGGGTAACATGCCCTAAAAATGACCCATATTTCTATTTAAGAATCCCACTATCAAACTCCAATGTCACATTCTAAGGCTCATTTCTCTATTCTCGATAAGGCTCACTAATTGTGAGAAGCACATGCCTTGGGATAGGATTATATACCAATCAAAAAAACCTACTCTATATATTCCATTATCTTACATGAGGAGTCTCATATCCCTTATCCCATTTCAGAGGTCCTTAATCCTATTCTGATGGTGAATTGACATTTGAAATGGGCACATATCCCCACTTTATATAGGATTGACTAGAATATTTCAGAAAATGACAAAATGCAGGCTCAGATACCATACAAAAATTTAAAATCCCATTGACATACTCCAAAATCATCTTATAAATGAGCTCACATCCCCTAGAAAATGTTGATAATAATCATATTCTAACATCTGTCATTCATCAAGATCTAATCCCAACTCAACACCAAAAAAATGTCGTCATATTACATCCACAATCCAGAATGTGTCTTATGTCCAAAATATTTTCAATGCTAGTGTACTTAATATTTTTTGGGACACATTATCAACACCCTAAGGGCCTTTAGGCTCATAAACCAAAGTAGAAGGTGGTCATTACATATATATCCATCCCCGTAGTAGTGTGGAGTAAGATCATAGGGACTCTACTTCTATTGTCCTCCATGGACAAATTTCCCATGATGATATCTCCAATGGATAAGGAACTGATCCTCTTGATCAGACAACTTAATTTAGTGGGGTTTTCAATAATTATGCACCTTCATATATAATTTTTCTCAAAACACTGGTCTTAACAATAAATAGTGTCCCATTATCCATTAGAATCACTTCAACGTGGGCATCATGTGTCCTAGAGAGGAAAACTATATTGATTGACTAGGTAAATACATATTTACCTTATGAATAATATGATTACATAGATTTTTGTAGAGTTTTATCCAAAAAAACCCACTTAAATAGATCTAGTACCATTACCACACACAGATAGGATATCCCTAATGGGTCAAAAATTGACGGGATGCTTCACATTCTCCCGAAAATATGTACTAATCATCGTAGATGGAAGATTGAAACATCCCTTATTAGGAATATGATGATTACCCCCAAAATATTCAATACAATCTGTTGTTTGCAGGACATGGCCATGTCATTTGGGGCCAGAAAACAAGGATCAGCAGAGTATAGAAAATTCTTGTAGCATGTTGTCTCTACGTCAACACAACCCTGTATTCAATTGGAAAATTTCCATCAAACGATTATATAAAAAGATGTAAAAATTATTAATTTAATCATATATTTCTATTATTCTCTAGGATAAAGGGTTTTATATTATGTTCCTGAAGAAACGTTGATATGTGTTATCATGGATTTACACAGAAATTTCCTGAATTAATCTAGATGTTAATACGCATAACCTAGGAACACCTGATAACAATTAAGGTTTATAGAAAACATCCCAGATAATGAATTACTCTCATGATAGAAAATAATAGTCTCATGACATTAAGCTATGAAAATATATTCAAACAAAATGACATTAAACTAAATGGAACTCATCCTGGTCTCAAGACGTGAAGCTGAATAAGATCATCATAGTCGCATATCATCAAACTGCACAAAAAAGTCATAATCGTAGTATGTTAATGTTTACGTAAAAAAATATTTAGCACATGAATTTAAACGATATGGAATTGATTCTAGAATTATTATTCTACACTACATAGAATCTTTTTTCATATCATGAAGATATTAAACTCCATAGAATCTCATGTCCTAGTAAGAAAATGTTAAACTGTTAAGTATTTCTCATACTAATTATATGATATTAAACTCTACATATGGAGTACTCAACACATGGTGTAAACTATTATGTAACCCCAGTATTCATTTTCTTCTGTTTTAGGTGACCATCTTACTTACCGCAATATGATAAACTATATAGACGATGTTCTCGATGAATGAACCTAAACTGCACAGTTTCAAATAACTATAATTATATTGATTCCAATAATCACAAGGCATGTACTGATGCCCAAACCACTATTCATGGGCCCAATAGAAATATTCCACTTCATTCATTTTAAGTGACCCTTATTCTTACCGCAAGTTGTTAAACTACATGGCTGATTTACTTATTTCATGATTCTAAACAACAAAGTTTTCTTACCCTCAGTTCATGATGTAAAACTAAACGTATCCCAAATATCCCTCTTAATTCATGTTGATTCACCTGATTACTTACCACATGACATTAAGTTTCATGGATTATTCCCTTTCCACATGACACTAAACTACATAAGTTTTACAAAACTTCTTGTGGCATGATTATCATTCCAATGAGATATGTATGGAAGCCTATATAATATATCATAGACCATAAAAATCAATATACAAAATTACGAAGTCCTTTCTCTAACTATGTCTATGTGCTGGGAGAACCCTTACCATACCTTGTTTCTCACACCAATAATGGATCATGTGGACTTAGAAATTTTGGTAAGGGATTCCCCGCATAATTAATAAATATAAGCCCAAAAAATTGTTAGCATAGTCCTCTATAAAAGAACATAAAAGGAACACATTGAGTCCTCACTACAAGAGGTTTAGCTGCATGGTTGATGTCTCTTAGATTACAAAAAACTACGCATCACTATTGACATATCCCAAGAGTATCATTATCATTGGTCTTGGTCTCCCACAAAAATTTCATTCAAGAACAATGTATTAAATGATTTTAGTTTTCATGGGATACATAGTGACACCTAGATCTCCAACCTTATTCCCTTCTACAATAAACAATGAGAACAATACATCCCTCTGCATATTGGTCATATTGGAATAGAGCATTTCCTATGTAATAATTACACATGTATTGATTATTAACATCACAAGATATTTAGTGATAGCAAAATATTTAATCCTAGGACCAAATACAAATTCAATAGGAAAATATCCCCATCTGTGTTTGGGTCCAGCCAGATTATAGAGTATCCCATTCATGAACTCTGTGTGGCTTGATTACTATATTTTCAGGATATGTAGTGACACCTAGACCTCTATTCATGGGCCCAGTCACAACATTAAATTTTCATTTTGGGGATCATAGGTCCTTGAATCAAGATGTTAACTACATGGTTTATCATGAAATATGTGTAGATTGATTCCCATAATTAGAGGATACATCGTGATACCCAAATCTCCAATTATGGGTCTTTCTACAACAACTAGTGGGAAAAATTCCCCCTATACATATGGTTCAGACATGCATATGGTTTTTCCTATTCAAGAACTATGTGTGTATTTATTCTTATCATTATAGGATACATAGTGATGTCCAAATATCTAATATCTTGTCTAATTACAACAATAAACATTAAAACACTCCCTCCCTTTGTATGGGTCAGACCAATCAATTGATATTTCATTAAAGAACTAAATGTGGCTTGATTCCTATCATCAAATTATATATAGTGATTCCCATATCACTAATCTCTATCCCAAATAAAAAAACAAATAGGAATAATTCCCCCAATGAATATAGTTCAGAACAACATAGAGTGTTTTTTTAATAACTATGTGTTCTTTGATTCTTATCATTATAGGAAACATTGTGATTCCCCAACCATTGTTATTGAGCCTAGTCATAATATTACATTTTCACAATGGGGAGCCTACATCCTTGTCACATGACATTAAATTAAAAGGAAAATTTCATGGCTTCATGGTATTAAGATGACACACAAAATACATCCCCACTATAGGATGTTAAAAAATGTAGGCCATAATCCACCATAATCCCTTATTTAAGGTCCATAAGAGACTGAATAGGGCCATCCATAGTATGAGGCACTTCTTTAATGATTTAATATCCTCATCCCAAAATCTAAACTTCATGTCTTGAGTACCAAGGGTTGTTGCAAACCTTCTATAGCCCAAGGAATTTAAAAAAGATCACTTTTATTGAACATCATATTGATTAATAATGTATTAGAAGTACCAAGTAGGGACATATTGGCCTTACATAATGGGATTTATTTTCATAGTGATCCTGGAATCATCGTGGAAGGACATAACACCTAAGGGTGTTCTGGTCCATCGCTGACATGATTGACCCACATCATTACTCGTGTCTTGAAAATCTAAAGACATGATTTACAACATTTTTATATCTTCCTTTGATGATTTTATGAGTACTATTGAACCTAGATATCAAAAAAATTATTTTTGAAATATCACCCTCATATCAGGTCCATGTGTGTCAATACCTTAAAGTTCCTACACTTTATGAAATTATGTAATAACATAAAATCATTCCTTTTATGGTAAAAATTTAAACACCATACAATTCTAGAGAAAAAGTCACAAACATGTTTGATTGAAAACTTATAAAGTGTGGAATTAGAAAAATTCAATTATTCAATCACTAAAATCCTCATCTATAGAACTTAAGAAAAATTAATTCATAAATAAATGAGGCATAAGGATCATAGGTTATACTCTATATCCCTAGAAAATGATTAGTTGTGATCATTGGACCCCCATTCCAAGAAAAATTTAGATTAATGTTTTTCGCATCTCCTCACCTCGATAACATGTTCACTAAGTGGTGACACAACTTTAGGGTTCTTGAACCCATCTTGAATATTACATTTCTCATAAATCACACATCATGATTTTAGCATCATAGGTTACTGAAAACCATTCATGTACCTTGAATAGGACAATATATATCTCTATTTGGCCATGATATAGATGCATAAGGGCTTATACCTACTAAACAGATTCATCGTGGCATTATATGAAGGGTATTCTAATTATTGTGATCATGACATCACCTTGGTTGGACTCAGCACCTAAGAGAGTATTGGGACACCATGAAATGATTTTCCAACGCCATCCTCATGAACTGAGAACATTGAACCATTATTTTCAATTCTTATAACCATATCATTCAATTATTTTCTACATCCCCAACAATATGTAATAGTGTATTGGACACTTTATCAATGCATGTATGTGATGATATATTTCTAAACCACTTGATTTCCCACAAAATAAGACCAAATTCCTCATTACATAGGGCTTGATCATCCCAAACTAAATGCAAAACTACCCTAGTGTGACAGATCCCTTCTTAGATATCTTTTTTCCCATATCCAACATCATCACCCATATTTTTTAAGTCTTCAAAAATATATCATTTCCCCCAGAAAAAAGTGCGGATCAACTATTATTGACCATTCATTTAATCCCTATAGACTCATGCTTAAGGTATTTTAACAACAAAATAGAGTCATATCCCACTTATAGCATAGTAACTCCAATCCCTATGACACTTGATGACAATATGGAGTAACTCAAAATCTTAGGGTGTTTTGGGTTGCCCCTATATGTATTCCACGTTCTTTGATTCATCAATTTAATCTCTTGGGAACATGATTTAAACAACCCATATTCTAAAATTTTAGGTGGACTTTGGATTCCCTATATTTTCACCAACTAATCCTACCATCTCCGAAATCATCCTTGTCCCTTGTAAAAGAGTGTAAAGACCTCTATTTGACATTTCTACTAACACGTAATGGATTTTCCTTACCCAGAATATGTATCTACACATTATAGGAATGGAACACCAATCCTCATGAGCCCTAGAAACACCATGGAATTACAAAAACCTTAGGGTTTTTTAGGTCATCAATGTCTTTTCTGCCTGATATTTCAGGATCATCAATCCGGCCCCATTAGTGAAACTATAAATTACATTACATATTAATGTCTTTTCTAAAATACCATAAACTATAACAATATAAGGTATAATATATAATACCTTAAATTTCATCAATTAAATTTATGAATTTGAAAACCTTAAAATAATTCATAAAATTGACCTATTTTGTAAGAGAGAAATAAATATAATTCTCACTGGGTTGAATGATCAATAAGGGAGTCATGGGACTAAGTCTGTTCATTGTTTTCCCAAAACACACTTTGTGTGCTATAGGAAATATAGAGCATTCATAAAATGATGAAGGATAAAAACTTTTTATTATTAAATCTCTTAAAAGGGTGGCCTAAAAAATCCATGCCCATGCCTTCTAAGACTTCGTTCATATGAATCTTAGGGAAAAGTTTAGACCATATAAATAAAGTGATAAAACAACATGTGGGGACCACCATAAGGCCTTAGAAAAAATAATTCTCTTCTTTATATGTCCTTTGATATAGGTAGATGTTATAGAACTCTACCTATGTAATGGATACCATAATCAAATTATCCATGTAAATATGGTCATCTTAAGACAACTAGAGAAGGTACATCGATGAGTAATTCCATGTTGGTTTTAATTCATGATAATTTATAAAGAGAAATCGTTTGTATATTAAGAACTAAAATTTAAGGGTGTTATCTATTTGGTATTACAAATATTATGAGTATCATGGACGATCCATGCAATATCCCCACTAAAACATGGTTGTCTACCAAGGTTACAACACAATACAGGGACATTAACCTTCCTTAAATTGAATTATATCTATGTAATGACATTCATCATTGAGTTTTCCATACATGAATCTATGTTCCTAGTGAAAGTGATTGATGTACATATTGGTATAATTTAGAACTGCATATGGCTTGATTCCCATTATTAAGGGATATATAGATACATCCTGGTACCTTAATTTGGACCTATCCCCAAGTTCCATTTCAACAAATTTCTATTCCATTCGTGAGTTCATACACATTTCAATTTTATAATATCCATTTACCCAAAAAAATATTCATAATATATTGGATTCATCCAAGCACTAATGGTCATAAGTCTCCTCTTTATAATTCTTGAAATCCCTCAGTCGACACACATAAAAAAATAGTCTCATAGGCATCAATATCACAGCCTCTAAAATGTTAATATATTAGGAAAATATATCAACATTTTTCTTATAATTATACACCTTTTTTCTGAATGAATCTAATTCTAGTGGGAATTTTTAGGCACCTAAAATTTTGCACTATAAAAATTTCCATCAAAGATCTTAAACGTGTAAAAACTAGGAAAAATATCATGGTATTTTTCATGAAAGACAAGGAATAAGTTCACATGAATAATGAAATAAAAGGTCATATATTTTGGGATATTTTTTTAGTCATTTTACATAGAATATTGTTCTATGAATTTATAATTACTACCCCACTCCCCTAGAAAATGAAAGAGGTTATCTCGTCTAACTGGATGGCTAGGTCGGCCTTAGCACTTGTGGTAGTTTCCCCAACCATGCCCAGGTATCCAACCATCCATCCATCCCATTAGTGAGAGAGTGTGTGAACATGGATTATGTGGTTTAGACAAATTTTAGTGAGTGTGTTCCTAGGTAGTATGTGTAATTATAGGGGAAGGCAGTTGAGGGCTAGTGCATGTGTTGCGGGTACCGACCCCACTATCGGATCAATGAATTTGTGTAATGGATTCAGTCATTAATCCTTGAAAAACTTCTTGAAATATTGATGTGGGACTTCCCATTGTGTGACAAGGGATAGAAAGAAAAAATTCATACGTTCGAGTGAACCATAGTCATATGATCTAACTGAAATGATCATCTCTAACCTTCCTCTCACTAGCTGCACATTGAAACCCCTGGATTGACACTACTGAGACACCCAATGTCACATACATTCTCACTAAAGTGCTCTATATATATAGACATCTACATTGAGTGACCACATGTAAACTAATTATCCTTGACATATCAAATGTGTGCATGTTTATTCTCTTCTCATGTGTGACAATATCATGAAAGTCAGTCTTGTGAAGCCCACTATGTGTCCATCACAAAAAGCACCATGAATCAATCATGATGGTCTATAGAGGAGCAGTGAGTGTAACTAAGTATTCACATGATAATAGAGTGTATATTTTTTGATAACCTCCATCAACCTTTAATTGGTATCATTCCAAATCATGTGATTCCTTGAATCTAGTCATGAAAAGCCTGAAAAACTCTACCACATCAAAACCCTACATTTTGAGGCATAATCTCAAGAATAAAAGTGATCATATAAAGCTTATAATGTATCATTTTAATCCTTAATAGATATCCATCATTCCTTTGTGTGATTCTATCTTATGATCGTGTGATGAGGATCACATGAAGTCTTCACCTCCTTGGCTAGCACAAGAGACATGCCCACTATGATAGGCGAGACAACATTTAGACTACCTCCTCATATATAAACCCTAATACCCTTAAAAACACACATGAGAGTGGGTAATGAGGGTGATAAGTGGATAAGGATAGAGTAGAATAAGTGGGATCATCCACTATCTTTAGAATATTCCCCAAAGTAATCATGATCATTGTCGTGAGTTCCGTCATTAGTGTAGAGACCCGAAGCTTATCGTACATTGACATTACATTACTTTTGCGGAATACTTAGTACATAACAAAAACACACACACAAGGACCGTAATAGTTTAGTGTCTTTGGAAACTCGGAATATAATCTTCTAATCGTGGTGAAAGATCTTCAACATATCCCATAAAGATCTTCTTCTTTTTTATACCTAAAACCTTTCTTTATATCCTGGGGAAAAGAAAACATAAAAGGGTGAGCTCAAATGCTCAGTAAGGGTAAACAAAAGAAATATCAATCACATCATATACATAAGCACATAACTTTTGGAAATCTTAACCTGCAAAAGAGATCATAATTTCATAACATGGGGTAAATCATGGCAGTGAAATGTAATCACAATAATCATAACATAAAACATGAAACTTTGTGGCATTCACACATAATCATAGAGAATCATTTCTTGTTAGTCAAGACTCATTGCCAAGACTATCATAGTGGACAAAGTCCCTTTCTGAATCGAGTAACCCTCGTTTCAGTCCTGTTTCACTGAACCGGTATAACCTACCATTCCAGCCATGTCTATCTCATGAGATATAAAATCTTTACCCAATGCATTGGAGGGAGATATAGGTCCCACCCATCTCTTAATGAATCCTTTCTTATGTGTGCCACAAAATCATAAATCATACATCATTGCATAACCCATGTAATAAAAATGGGATTCTTAAACAACATTACATCATAAAACCATTCATATAAGATAAAGGAATTCATAAACATAATTCCATCACAACATAGTCAAATCAATGTAAAAATATGGATAGAAACAGAACCCTTTATTATCTTATATGGAAAATAATTTTGATAAAACACTTGAATTGAATTCTTGAGGAAAATATCCTTTCTTCTTCAAAATCAATTTCTTTTCACAAAACATCATGCAATTTTAAAAGAAATAGATTTTATTGGAAATAGTCATGAAATATTTTAGAGGAAGCTTAATTAAAATAAGGCTTTATAGAACATTATAAATCCGTTCGTGCCGTATAAGTTAAAAAAACATTCTTCGTACTTTTGTCGGAAAAGTCAAAAAGTACCTCGTATAAAAAAACGACAAAAGATTCCTTTCATATCTTTTACTAAAAACTCACCGAAGGGTAAAATTGGATTTAAACAATTGTAGGTGGATGGAAATAATATTACATATTGAAGAAACATGGATGTGGATGGTAAAATACACCCCAGTAAATACTTACGAATAAACAATCTCGGATAAAAATGAGATTGTGATATTTCCCTTACCTTAGGTCCGACTTGCTTTGTAAGTGTCTGAACCTCCTGTATAATGATTTAAATCATGTTATTGACTTATTACAGAATCATATTCATTGTTATGATATCATATATGGTTCACTTATGACATTATATTACCCGTTCTTTTGTAAATTCCATGTTAAAGAAGCATTTTGGGTAAAATCGTTTCATTTATCGTAGGTGTTTTGACTTGTTGTTCTTGACATCATTATTACTTATATCATGATTTACTTACTTCCAGAATATAAAATATGATTTATATATCATATATATTCAGTATATATATATATATAATAGGTAGATAAATAAAATGAAAAACACCGTTCATGGAGACGGTAGTCCGTACGTACGCATGAACGCTGTTTTCCTTTCCTTATTGTCTTGAAATGGAAGTAAGTAGATGACATACATAGGTATATATATACATAAATCTAGTAGCTTTATAATGTCATATATTTTATTATTATTTCTTATATATACATTATAATTATTCTTAAATGGTTAACATGGAGAATGAATCTCATCGCGTCGTGGAGACGGTATTCCGTACGTATGCACGAGCGATGATATCATTTCTATAAATATTGAATTGAATTGGAGTGGATTATACAATATATCAGAATCAATATGATGTTGTAATAACTATTTATAGTTATTCTTTACACCATTATACCCATCCATGTAAGGTGGTAATGGAAAATAGATTACACCACGGCGTGGAGACGGTATTCCGTACGTACGCACGCGCGGTGATTTCATTTTTTCGTAGGATGGATAGAAGGTGAATTAGGGTTGTTTCATACTTATAATAACATATCAGTATATGAGTGATACTGATGTTATTACTTCATAATGAAACAACCTAATAAGAAGAAGTGGAAGAAGAAATAAAGATGAAAGAATTGGTAACGGTAATTACCTCTTCTTTGAAGTGCCTCTTTGAGACCTCCTCTTAGGGAACTAGAATTGGTCTTTGAGGAAGACCAGAACCTCTAGGATGTTTCTAGGGAAGTGGAGAAGAGATTTTGGCAGAGTTTGGCCGAGCTTGAGAGCTCAAATTGGTGTGAGGAGGAGGGGGAGGAGGTGTCCTTTTATAGGGGAGGAGAGGGGCACCTTAGGAATTCTTAAAAATATTAATTTATAATAAATCTAACCCCACTTAAAAACCTCCAAAAATGACTCATATTCGAAGCTTAGATGATATAGGGTTGTAATCTCATCAACAAATCAAATTTAGACACGTTTGGATCTTATTTTAAACCTTATCAATTAGATTTAACTCTAAGTTAAATAATTTAACTTTTACCGTGTCTTTTTGTTTTCTTTCACTATATGGTTAATAAACTTACTATAACATGCCAAACGAACCCCAAATTGTTTATTATTAATATATATATCCTTATCTAAGTCATTTGGCCGAACCTTAGATTTTTAGGAATAAAATAACAATTAATAATATAATATATGATTTAAAAACTATTTTGTGTCAATTTTGACACTATTTGATATATGATTTTTGTGAAAGTCATAACAGAATTAAATGTTCGAACCAAGTTGATTAAATCAACATTAATATATCATAGTAACCTATAAAATTAGTGGAATTCATAAAAATTCTCAAATTACATTTATTTTGGTGTTTATAACATCAATTATGTCAATTTTTCATAAATAAGATAATTACTGCATCATCTTTGTGTCATAAATTAATTAAATTATTTAATGTCTAAAAATTATAAATAAAATACCATCATGTAGGAAATCTTTTTATATTTCTAATGAATATTTATAGTCGAATTTATCTTATGTGTAACCCCATATTAAAAATGTTTTAGTAAATAAACTTTGATTTTAACTCTTTTAACACTTCTTTAAATAAATAAATAATAAATGTCCTAATCTAATCCAAGTGGGCCTAAATGGTCATATTTTATTCCTAAGTTTGTTTTTGGTCGAATTACACTTATCCAATAGAATTAGGACATGTGTTAGGGTAATAATAATATCATATTTACCCTTAATTACCCTATTTACTTTTAACCGTGGTAAAAAAAAGTAAAAAGTTACTATTCACCAAAAATTATTTTCATCTCATTGAACCACATTTTAGTCCTTGATATTAACCGTGTCTGTCGGATTTTCGAAATTCCATTCACAGAAGCGGTAAAATTAAGTTTTATGCAAAATTCAGTTTTTAACCTACCACTTAGTGGTTTCACTATTCATCAAAAATTGAAGGTTTTCAGAAAAATGCCAAAATTTCATCCTAAGCTATATTTCATATTCCGAATTCAAAAATGAAATCTATTTAACCAAATTCATAACATAGAAGTTGCATTAATTAATTTTATAATTAAATCCCGCTGTTAAAACAAATAGCGTGTTTTTAAGAGATAATAACTATCAAAAGATTAACACTTGTTTATGACTGGTTTAAATGTGAAATTAAATCCAATGTCCAAAATTGTATTAAATTGTAAAAATATATTCTAAATATACTTTAAAACCACTCAAATTAATAATTTATCATTATTAATTATTTCGATTAAAAAAGTTGTTTTTAATTAAAATTTAGTCATTTTCACTATTCATCAAAATATGAAAGTTATCCGAAAAGTACCAAAATTTCACCTTAGGCTAAATTCGATACTCCGAATCCAAAAATAAAGTTCATTTTGAAAAATAAGATTTACTGGATTTCAAAAAGTGGTTATTACTATTCATAACGGCTAGTTTTAATAATATTTTTATAGCATATCGTTGTTTAGTGAAACTCGGTATTGCGTACTACACACGCTATCGAGGAAGGTCGCGATTGCGTGTAATGCAAGGCAAGTCAAGGATGTGTGTTGTGCAAGCTCCTTTTGGTGTAGCGTACAACACAAGACATTAATAAAATTAAAAAGAATATATTTTTTTATAAAATCTTGGGCTGTTACATTCTACCCCCCTTAAAATGAATTTCGCCCTCGAAATTCGTCGGGGTTATAAATGATTTACTATTTGAAAGTTTCTTTAATAGAAACCCATATCGTAAAAAGGAATACCAAAACCAATCTTTAAAAACAAAAGTATGAAACATAATGGTTACCCAAATAAACTAATCACTGGGTTTCCACATAGGTGAAAATATGGATATGGAAGAGAAATCTAACCATCATGTTCTGATGGAGAGTGGTAGAGAACATGTCTATGGAAAAGCCAGTAATCACAAATCCATAGATTTGTGATGATATAAGGTACCATCTGATTCATCAGGTATAAGAGAACTAGGACAACATTTTTGGTTTTCAAGATCATTTCCCTAAAGTTAAAGAATTTGAATTAGAATAAATACTTACTTTATTTTGGTACAATCTCACTGTTGTTCGTGCCTTTAACAATTTCCACTTCATCTCTTAAATAAATGAAGTTGAATTTGTTATTCGTGAAGTGTTAGCAGATCATGTGATAGAATGACGGGTCATTCCATCTGTCTCAAAAGGTTAGAAAAATTTATATACATAAGTCGATCTATAGTGGGATTAATCATATATGGTTCCTAAAATGGGCTTATACTTCATATATCATACTGCTTAATATGATAAAACTAGTTTCTACTAAACAGGGACTTCCTGTAGGTCAGTGGTAGGCGATAAAGGCCAGTCGCACTTCGGTTGTGGGTTCGATTCCTACAGCCTTGTCCGAAGCGATGGGTTGTCGCCCGTCCTGCAGGTTGTCCTTTTTCTAAAACTACGTTACTATAACATCCCATCAATAATATCGAAAATATTCTATCCTTAAACAATACTAACTTATGTCCAACATAATCCAGTCTAATCTTTAGGCTTATACATAATACTGCAGTCCACTTTCATAATATAGTGACAACGATTACCAGAGATTTAATACTGTCGTTGATCCCCACATATCATAAGATATGTCTTGTTGGTCACATTCCAAACACTCAAAGTCCTTAATCGTGTATTCTCTTGAATACCTTAGTGAAAAAAGTTAACACTTTCCACATACCAAAATCCTCAAAATTCTATATACTCAAACCATGATATCACTTAGTCCTTATATTAATCATGAGCTCATGAATACTATTAAACATTTCATTTTCTCGTCTTCATTATGCGCATATCATCTTATTTCCAAAAATATCTCAATCACTTTGAATACCACATCAATAAATATTGCAATACGCAATGATACAACATTATTTTGGAATCCCATTACATAAACACTTAATCATTCCACCACATCGTTGTCATATTCAACATTGCCAATAGTGATCGCATGTGATTTACCTTTGTCCTTTGCCTTCAGTGGTTGCTCATGTTGATCATCACTAACCCTTGGATTAAGGCAATTATTAGCGTAATGCCCCATTTCCTTGCACTTGAAGCATTGAAGTGTTGGCGGTGCGTTCTCTGCAGTGTTTGCTTTATTCACATCATTAGAAACCCTTTTTCCATTACTTCGACACTCAGCTGCTCGATGACCTTCTTTTCCACACTTAAAACATTTTCTATTCCCTTTAAGACAATCTCCACCATGCTTCTTTCCACACTTTGTGCATAAGGAAACATTCATCTTCTTTTCACCATTATTCTGAGATTTCTCCTTGAACTCCATCTTTCGTTTCTTGTCAAAACCATGAGATGGATATGTAACACCAACTTCCATTTCTACCTTGATAGCACAACGCACAATTTCTTCATAGCTACTGAAGTCTCTTATAGCTAATGCCCTTCGAAGACTTGGTTTTAAGCCACTGAAAAATCGATCAACTTTACTTTCAGTTTGGATGATAATTCCAGAAGTATACCTTGCAAGTCTTGTAAAATTTGCTTCATAGGTACCAACAGATTCATCGTCCCTTTGCTTTAGTTCAAGAAACTCTTTCTCCATCTTTGTTCTAAGAATACGAGGGAAGTACTTATTGAAAAATAAGTTCTTGAACTCGTCCCATTCCATAGACTCAATTTCATCCCTTTGCCTTGTATTCTTAATAAGATTCCACCATTGATCAGCATCTCCTTCCAAACGATACACTGCTAGGATGACTTTATCATGTTCAGAACATTGAAGAACTGAAAATATCTTTTCAGTAGTACTAATCCATTGTTCAGCAACTAATGGATCAGTAGACCCACTAAAAGAAGGTGGACGCTGCCTCATGAAGGATTCAACAGAATGTTGCTCCTTCCTTTGCTCGTTTGGAAGTCCTGCATGATTCATAGCTTGAGAAAGTTGTGTGAGCATGGCTACAAGATTTTGCATTCCAGCTCCTATATCGTTTGGTTGTTCAGGGGTATAATCATTGCATTGCCCATCACATTCCGCATTAACACGGTTCCTTCGGGTTCCAGCCATCGTCTAAAACCCCAAAAGCATTGTGTGAGAGGCAAAAATCATGCTAGGGAAAACAACATAATAAAGGGTTAGTACCCTCAATATCTAACATCTTAGGTTAAATTTGAAGATCGTTAGCGCAATTCTAGGACTATAACCTATACGTATACTTAACCTTAGAGACATACCTAGACATACCTTAGAAATATCTCTAGGGATCTCACTAATGTTTTCGCATCCTAGTTTCCAAAGGTTGACTAAACCTTTCCTTTGATACCAACTGTAGAGACCCGAAGCTTATCGTACATTGACATTACATTACTTTTGCGGAATACTTAGTACATAACAAAAACACACACACAAGGACCGTAATAGTTTAGTGTCTTTGGAAACTCGGAATATAATCTTCTAATCGTGGTGAAAGATCTTCAACATCTCCCATAAAGATCTTCTTTTTTTTATACCTAAAACCTTTCTTTATATCCTGGGGAAAAGAAAACATAAAAGGGTGAGCTCAAATGCTCAGTAAGGGTAAACAAAAGAAATATCAATCACATCATATACATAAGCACATAACTTTTGGAAATCTTAACCTGCAAAAGAGATCATAATTTCATAACATGGGGTAAATCATGGCAGTGAAATGTAATCACAATAATCATAACATAAAACATGAAACTTTGTGGCATTCACACATAATCATAGAGAATCATTTCTTGTTAGTCAAGACTCATTGCCAAGACTATCATAGTGGACAAAGTCCCTTTCTGAATCGAGTAACCCTCGTTTCAGTCCTGTTTCACTGAACCGGTATAACCTACCATTCCAGCCATGTCTATCTCATGAGATATAAAATCTTTACCCAATGCATTGGAGGGAGATATAGGTCCCACCCATCTCTTAATGAATCCTTTCTTATGTGTGCCACAAAATCATAAATCATACATCATTGCATAACCCATGTAATAAAAATGGGATTCTTAAACAACATTACATCATAAAACCATTCATATAAGATAAAGGAATTCATAAACATAATTCCATCACAACATAGTCAAATCAATGTAAAAATATGGATAGAAATAGAACCCTTTATTATCTTATATGGAAAATAATTTTGATAAAACACTTGAATTGAATTCTTGAGGAAAATATCCTTTCTTCTTCAAAATCAATTTCTTTTCACAAAACATCATGCAATTTTAAAAGAAAGAGATTTTATTGGAAATAGTCATGAAATATTTTAGAGGAAGCTTCATGAAAATAAGGCTTTATAGAACAGTATAAATCCATTCGTGCCGTATAAGTTAAAAAAAACATTCTTCGTACTTTTGTCGGAAAAGTCAAAAAGTACCTCGTATAAAAAAACGACAAAAGATTCCTTTCATATCTTTTACTAAAAACTCACCGAAGGGTAAAATTGGATTTAAACAATTGTAGGTGGATGGAAATAATATTACATATTGAAGAAACATGGATGTGGATGGTAAAATACACCCCAGTAAATACTTACGAATAAACAATCTCGGATAAAAATGAGATTGTGATATTTCCCTTACCTTAGGTCCGACTTGCTTTGTAAGTGTCCGAACCTCCTGTATAATGATTTAAATCATGTTATTGACTTATTACAGAATCATATTCATTGTTATGATATCATATATGGTTCACTTATGACATTATATTACCCGTTCTTTTGTAAATTCCATGTTAAAGAAGCGTTTTGGGTAAAATCGTTTCATTTATCGTAGGTGTTTTGACTTGTTGTTCTTGACATCATTATTACTTATATCATGATTTACTTACTTCCAGAATATAAAATATGATTTATATATCATATATATTCAGTATATATATATATATAATAGGTAGATAAATAAAATGAAAAACACCGTTCATGGAGACGGTAGTCCGTACGTACGCATGAACGATGTTTTCCTTTCCTTATTGTCTTGAAATGGAAGTAAGTAGATGACATACATAGGTATATATATACATAAATCCAGTAGCTTTATAATGTCATATATTTTATTATTATTTCTTATATATACATTATAATCATTCTTAAATGGTTAACATGGAGAATGAATCTCATCGCGTCGTGGAGACGGTATTCCGTACGTACGCACGAGCGATGATATCATTTCTATAAATATTGAATTGAATTGGAGTGGATTATACAATATATCAGAATCAATATGATGTTGTAATAACTATTTATAGTTATTCTTTACACCATTATACCCATCCATGTAAGGTGGTAATGGAAAATAGATTACACCACGGCGTGGAGACGGTATTCCGTACGTACGCACGCGCGGTGATTTCATTTTTCCGTAGGATGGATAGAAGGTGAATTAGGGTTGTTTCATACTTATAATAACATATCAGTATATGAGTGATACTGATGTTATTACTTCATAATGAAACAACCTAATAAGAAGAAGTGGAAGAAGAAATAAAGATGAAAGAATTGGTAACGGTAATTACCTCTTCTTTGAAGTGCCTCTTTGAGACCTCCTCTTAGGGCACTAGAATTGGTCTTTGAGGAAGACCAGAACCTCTAGGATGTTTCTAGGGAAGTGGAGAAGAGATTTTGGCAGAGTTTGGACGAGCTTGAGAGCTCAAATTGGTGTGAGGAGGAGGGGGAGGAGGTGTCCTTTTATAGGGGAGGAGAGGGGCACCTTAGGAATTCTTAAAAATATTAATTTATAATAAATCTAACCCCACTTAAAAACCTCCAAAAATGACTCATATTCGAAGATTAGATGATATAGGGTTGTAATCTCATCAACCAATCAAATTTAGACATGTTTGGATCTTATTTTAAACCTTATCAATTAGATTTAACTCTAAGTTAAATAATTTAACTTTTACCGTGTCTTTCTTTTTTCTTTCACTATATGGTTAATAAACTTACTATAACATGCCAAAAAAACCCCAAATTGTTTATTATTAATATATATATCCTTATCTAAGTCATTTTGCCGAACCTTAGATTTTTAGGAATAAAATAACAATTGATAATATAATATATAATTTAAAAACTATTTTGTGTCAATTTTGACACTATTTGATATATGATTTTTGTGAAAGTCATAACAGAATTAAATGTTCGAACAAAGTTGATTAAATAAACATTAATATATCATAGTAACCTATAAAATTAGTGGAATTCATAAAAATTCTCAAATTACATTTATTTTGGTGTTTATAACATCAATTATGTCAATTTTTCATAAATAAGATAATTACTGCATCATCTTTGTGTCATAAATTAATTAAATTATTTAATGTCTAAAAATTATAAATAAAATACCATCATGTAGGAAATCTTTTTATCTTTCTAATGAATATTTATAGTAGAATTTATCTTATGTGTAACCCCATATTAAAAATGTTTTAGTAAATAAACTTTGATTTTAACTCTTTTAACACTTCTTTAAATAAATAAATAATAAATGTCCTAATCTAATCCAAGTGGGCCTAAATGGTCATATTTTATTCCTAAGTTTGTTTTTGGTCGAATTACACTTATCCAATAGAATTAGGACATGTGTTAGGGTAATAATAATATCATCTTTACCCTTAATTACCCTATTTACTTTTAACCGTGGTAAAAAAAAGTAAAAAGTTACTATTCACCAAAAATTATTTTCATCTCATTGAACCACATTTTAGTCCTTGATATTAACCGTGTCTGTCGGATTTTCGAAATTCCATTCACAGAAGCGGTAAAATTAAGTTTTATACAAAATTCAGCTTTTAACCTACCACTTAGTGGTTTCACTATTCATCAAAAATTGAAGGTTTTCAGAAAAATGCCAAAATTTCATCCTAAGATATATTTCATATTCCGAATTCAAAAATGAAATCTATTTAACCAAATTCATAACATAGAAGTTGCATTAATTAATTTTATAATTAAATCCCGCTGTTAAAACAAATAGCGTGTTTTTAAGAGATAATAACTATCAAAAGATTAACACTTGTTTATGACTGGTTTAAATGTGAAATTAAATCCAATGTCCAAAATTGTATTAAATTGTAAAAATATATTCTAAATATACTTTAAAACCACTCAAATTAATAATTTATCATTATTAATTATTTCGATTAAAAAAGTTGTTTTTAATTAAAATTTAGTCATTTTCACTATTCATCAAAATATGAAAGTTATCCGAAAAGTACCAAAATTTCACCTTAGGCTAAATTCGATACTCCGAATCCAAAAATAAAGTTCATTTTGAAAAATAAGATTTACTGGATTTCAAAAAGTGGTTATTACTATTCATAACGGCTAGTTTTAATAATATTTTTATAGCATATCGTTGTTTAGTGAAACTCGGTATTGCGTACTACACACGCTATCGAGGAAGGTCGCGATTGCGTGTAATGCAAGGCAAGTCAAGGATGTGTGTTGTGCAAGCTCCTTTTAGTGTAGCGTACAACACAAGACATTAATAAAATTAAAAAGAATATATTTTTTTATAAAATCTTGGGCTGTTACAATTAGGTTTCCAAGCATGATCCCTCTAGGATCTTGTGAGGGCATAGTGAATAAAACAATATGATATATTCTTATTATATGATTAAAACCTATTGTAATTCCCTCCCATTTTATGATTATACATTAGGATGAATGGGACCATCATGGACCCTTTCCCATGAACATTTCCTTATGGACCAACACATTTCCCCTATACATGTTTACAGAACCACTCACATTATCTTTTTGATATTATGTGATCACATAATGGAAATTCAAACCATTTTATTCAAAGTGTTTGTTTTAGGTATGAAAGAGTGTCCCTAGGCCATGTACAGTTGATAGAGGTGATAATTTGATCATGTGCCACCTCTTCTAAGCCAAACAGTGTAGTTCCATGTACAGGCAGCCATGGAAATGAAAGCATTCCTTATTTTGAATTAATGCACTCCTTATCACCATAAAATTTGTATTTTCACCCATAAACCTGAATTATTTGAGCAAAATACATCATCCATGGCCACAGAACCCCTTACAAGGCCTCTTTGAGGTCATGTGAGTCTCCTGAAAATGGGATCTTCATGTGGTGTCATCATATGGGTTGCCCCCAACATGTATATAGACATTGCACACATGATAACTTGTGGAAAATCCCTATTTTATTTACACAGGACATAGGATATGCAGTTGTTGAATGAACTGAATGGACATTCCCTCTCCTCCTAAGATGATATTATCAATGAAATGTTTAGTCATGATCCCCTTGGACATGAATCTTCAACACTTATGAGGGTGTATGATCATAAATATGTTTGTGTGATCCCGCTGCATGATTAATTTATGTTCCTGCTATCATAATATTATTCACCAGCTTATTGATGTCCCTAAGAAGCCTTATATGTTTCAATGTGATCACAAAACATGCCTGGAAAAATTCAAGATGCTTATTTGGAAATCTATTGACATGATGATTTTTTCATAAAATTTCCCTTTGACATGTCAGCATTGTCATGTGATAAACTATGGAAAAGTTAGTTTTATCAAGATAAAACATATATACCTTGGTTACATGAAGTTTCCTTGACATGTTACCATTTATCATGGAGATAAATAAAAAAAAATAGTTGATCAAACAAAATATCCTAGATATTTCGTCTTTTTCATTTAAAGACATCCTTGACAAGTCATTCAATCATGAAAAAGATCTTAGAAACAACAAATATGATCATTAGAAGCATCATGGACATGTAATTTAGGAATTCATATACTTTTATAACTTGTAAAACTAATACCCCAAAACATGTCAGGTGGAAAAGAAGGAAATTCCCACTAGATATTCAATACATGTCGATAAAGTCCCCAATGACATGTCAACTTCATCTGAATGTCACACATGGAATTTTACCATGCAGAACCCTAAGCAGGAACCTTTGGCCACATATAACCTTTATAATGGGAGTGTCCTTATGAGGTTAGGGATTCACACTTATGAACCCCCATTTGTATCATTCCCACATATGGACCCTCTATTCCATACATAGTTTAGTCAACAAACCCTTCATGGTCTCCATAAATATTCATCTATAAAAGGATAGATCATTTGAATACAAAAGGGATTCCATCATATAATAAGCCCCAAGAATTACTAAAACCCTGAGGATAAAAATATGTATCTAAGTGTTATCACCCACCCCAAAACTTCATTGGGTTATAGGATAACTACACTATGACAACCTTTATTCTCACCATTGATAGAATAAATATGATTCCTTATTAAGTCTCTAGATCCAATGAGAATCCACATTGGTGTAAATCCTTTTATATACCTTGTATTCCTAAATTATGGTACTAAATTCTACCACATGTCTACTATCCATACACATCCATAAATGGATGAAAAGTGGGCTCATACATAGGAATAATTTTATTTTTAGTGCCCAATAATTCCATAGAAACCCTAAACTCATCCGCATGATAGGGATGAATCTGACTATGATGAATCTGATTCTTATTATAAATATTATATGTATCATTCAATAATAATGTTCAATATCCTAACTATATCATCAATGAGACTGATAGTCATATCTCTCAAACATAACCTTTACATTCTAATCCCTATAAGAATACTATCTCACTAAATGTATCTGATATACCATTATCTCTTATTCCTCACACTGAGAATAGATTACTTGGGGCTTGAGAATGGAAATGATCATAATAATAGTATAATATGGATTCTCCAAGGGGTCTCTTTATTAGGTTGTATGTCTAATTATGTCTCATCTTCACTCAAAGGGTTATACTCTCAATGGATAAATACATATAAGCCATATATATATATATATGAGTCCCACCATAGGCCTATGTCATACCATATTCCATGAAATAGATATGAAATATGAAGAATCTGATTCTAATCGTAACAGTATAAGTAGGACTCCTCTTCGAGGCCTGAGAACTATATTTATGTCTTTACTATGTGATTTTAAACCGAATGGATCAGTGTAGTAAGGTGACCAAAAATTATGTCCAATGAACTATGTGGTTTTGGATTCATGTTCGCACATGATACATTGGACACCTCATAGAGGTTCAATTTTATCTCAAATACACAAACTGACTCACTATATAAAAATAAACTCCAATTTTCCTTAACATGGTTATGAACTAAATTATCATAAATAAATAGGAAAATAATGGAGAAACCTTGATGTGAACATAGTTATTCATATCAATATAAGGACATCATAATGTTTTTTAAATAGGGGTATCTATTCCTTTATCTAGGTCTTATAATGATTTTCAGAACATATCTTAAATATATAATAGATTACTAGAATAGGAAAAATTCCACCCAAAAGGGTGTGATGAGCCCAACCTTTAATCCTCTCGACCAATATAAGTTCCTAAGAATCATCTGGAATAAAACCCCAAAGGAACATATTCCTTTTAAAGAAGGTTCATACTTAGTTATGGATGTGGAACCTTTGGGTGTTTTCATTAAATAAAAATATGGTAAACCTAAAAAAAATTATTATTATTTACATTCAACCCTCCTTTCAACCAATCTTTAGGAAAATGACCATTCGAGATTTTTTTAGAAACAAAAGGTAATTATATAGGCCAGGGTTTGACCCCCAAACAATCCATATGTGGAGGTTCATTAGGTACCACTCAACTTCACCTTTGTACATATTAATTATTACCATATTCCAATTTTTTACATAAAATTTTGAGAAAATGATTTTAAGAAAAACAAACTTATTTCATATTTAATTGAATAAATTTTCTATCCATGTCCATGATTTTAAAAATGTGTTTCAGAATGAACTTTTTATGATGAAATTACTATTTTATTTTATACTAAAATATTTTTTAAATTCCTTAAAATTTTAAACCATTATTTTTTAAAATATATTTCAATGGGGTTATTTAGAAATTTTACAAAAAATTGTGAAAGGGAACATTGTTTGAAAAATTACCCCATTAACACATTTCCTTCTCATCTTAACAATTATTATCCTTGATGTATAATGTATATTTTTTACAAGGTTATTTTCAAATAATGTATTTTTCTAAATATTATTGGGAATTATATTTTTTTCAATATATCAGTAGAAAGGTTTATTTTCTCTAGTTTGAATGAAATGTTCAACTTCTTTTCTAAAGGTATTTATTTTTAATGTCAATAAACTAAATGGATTTTTATGCTTTAGTATGGATATGATATTTTGATATTTTATACTTCATTTAATTGGATGGAATATTATGATAAATAATTAAGGATGATTTTATGAAATTATATTATTTCCCATTGGTTAATTAAATTATGAAAAAATAATTATGAAACCTTTTTCTTTTAATGGGATTATTCTGTGATGATATAATAAACATTATAATGATTGTGTGGGCTAAATAATTATGATTTTGATTATGAGATGGGTGGTACTTGAATTATATATCCCTATAATTCATTATATGAATATAAATATATCATGAGATAATATGTACTTGAAAGGGGAATGAACCAATATGAAAAAGAGACTCTGTCGAATATGATATTCATGGGAGTGAACTTTCACTATGAAAATGAAGGAATATGGAGATAAAAAAATCCACTATGATATTTATTAAAGTGATCCATCACTAAGTTAATTATTTTCTATTCTTATGATAATACAAACAACATATTATTATGGTTATCTTTTTTTTCTCGTGTCTTATTATCGTTTATAAGTGATTCCAAACACTTATGAATTGTTTATTTTCTTATAAAAAAATGATACCATGATTCATGAATATTTATATTTTACTAATATGGTATGGAATTCATATTTTATGATAATTTAATCACGCCCTTATTATTATCTTATTATAACTTATGATAATTGGTTGATATCTATGATGTTTACCCAAACTATATATTTGATCTCTCTATTTCAAAATTTTCCCATTCCTAGGTTATGAAAAAAAATTAAGTAGGTATTTATTATAAGTGTACTATTTGAGATGAATATTAAGTGATAAATTGAGAATAATTCATACAATAATATGGTTATTTGTCTAGTCTCCAAAAGAACTAAACCATTATGGTTCTGGGGTGTGTATTTTCCTAAAATGTGTTGAATATTCAACAAAAATAATATCATATTTATGAACATAATTTTTGGTTCACCTCCCAATAAATATTTAAAGAAACATTATATACCATGTTAGTATCCCCACATGAGGTTAGTTTGAGTAATTGTGTAGTGATATTCCACATTTTAATTTAGTAAACCTTTATTCACAATCATTTGTCTAAAAAACTAGATTCTTTCCAAATTATCATTTTAATTCTATTTAAAGATGATGATAAATTCTTCAAAATCACTGATAGTAACCAACATTTCTAAGGAAGAAATAGATATCCATTAAAAAAATTATATCACTCCTAAAAAACTTTTTTCTAAAAAGGATCCAAATATATCCAATTGTGAGTGGTAACATGTACCATGAATGATACATCCTCTATCCCAAACTCACATTTACTATACAATTCAAATATTGATTAATTTTTAGTGCCTTTATAATTGTAATCAAATACTCATAATGATCCACATTTCTTTTGGAGTGTTTCATAATTTCTTCTATGATGACTGATTCCCTCGGAATTCGAGTATGACCTCCTGGATGGGAGATTCAAACGTTCTGATCGGTTTCTAATGGGTTTGTTCGTAGAACCGGAAATATCCAATGATTCCACATCCATTTGGACCTACTTTCCAAAGGTAGGCACTCATTATCTTGTGAACTGATGAGGCTTAGTAATTTTCATTGGTCGAGAGGATGGGAGGTCGGACTCATCACACCTTTTTGAGGGGAATTATTTTCTATTCTGGGACTCTCTTTATAGATTTAAGTTATGTTCGTGAATCCTTAATACATTACCCAGTATAAAATGATCTTTCCTTCAGTTTTGACAATAAATGATTAAACATGTAAGAAATTTAGAGAATCTTTTATATGTATTTGAGTTTCTTCATCAATAGAGAATCATCTATATCTATTTAGAGATTCCTGGTAAATGGTATCCTTCAAAACATTTGTATTAAAGTCTCTTGGTCATTATGATGACCAGGCTGGTTTTAAAGCCACTTAGTGGGGCACTTGATGTTTATTTTCATTTAGAAGGACATGAATTATTTCAGAGTTGGGATCGAACCCGTAGATGGTCTACCTACATATCCTTTATCTTGGAAAAGGAATCAGAACCCACGTAGTTCGAATAATGGAGTATGATGTTTATGATTGATGGCTCAAAGCAGGATGTCATAATTACTTTTACCCTCTAAGCTCACGTGAGTCATGCTAAGTGTGAGAAACAAGAGGTATTGGTAATAAAATAGACAATTGGGCCATGAAATATGTAATCATAAGAAATGGTTTGGGGATTATGTATGTATGAATGCCCAAATAAATGAAGGTTAGGACCTACTTTAGGGAGAAAATCCAGGAACAGGGTCCATAAAGGTATATGTGCTTCATGGAGATTTGAATACTCTAACTTGGGACTTATTCCTGAAAAGGAAACTCAAATTAGGAGAGGATTGATAACTGGGTTTTACTCCTGAGAAGGAATCCCAGATCAAACGTAAATTAGGACTGGTTAAAGAGAAATTAAGGGACTTGGGTCTTACTCCTGAAAAGGAAGCCCAAAATTTATGACTGGTACTTATTCCTAAAAAGGAGGCCCAGGTTAGGGGACTTGGGGATTACTCCTGAAAAGAAGACCCAGGTTAAGGGATTATGACTAGGACTTATTCCTGAAAAGGAGGCCTAGGTTAAGGATTAAGGTTTGGGGCTTACTCCTGAGAAGGATGCCCAAATTAGAGGAATTATGACTGGGGATTATTCCTGAAAAGGAGACCCAGGTTAAGGATTCTCTCATCTTAAAGGATGATGTTGAATGAATTAACTCTCTATATTTAGTGACATAAGGATATTTAAATCACTAGGTTTTGAGAGATATTCCATAGAATTCCTTTCAGATAAGGAAGTCAAATCAAGAAATCATGCCATAAATGGTTTTGAAGAGTGTCTTGAAGACTGAATCTTAAATAGGAAAGGAGTAATGTCTTAAGAGGGGTAAAATGGGCAAGATGGGCACCCAAAAAGTAAGGGACGCGCAAGTATTGGAAGACGCGCAAGTACTGCATGGGCGCGCAAGTATTGGTCGCGCAGGTATACCTGCGCGACACATGGTGTACTTGCGCGATGGTCAACCATCATTGAAATACTTGAGCGAATCTTTATTAAAGCCTTTAGAATCCTCTTGAGGTTCTTCCAGAAAAGGGATGCGCAAGTTCTATCGAAGGAGTAAGGCGGCGCGCAAGTGTGACCACTTCCCTTAAGGGATGGCCACTCAGGTGCGCAAGTGTTGATGAGTTTCAACACTTAGGCCTTCCTCCCGCTCTTTAGATCTTTCGTTCTAGGTAAGAAATTACCTTATAAGTGTTCTGGAAGCTTTAAGAAGAGACTTGGGCGTCGGGAGCTTCAATCAGAGTTTCTGGAAAAAAAGATCCTCCTCGAATGGGGGGGCCTACAGGGTCTATTTATAGGTAGGAGAAGACCCCGGGCGGTTACCGGGCGGTTATCACATAGGTCTCGCAAGTCACTTGCACGACCATAAGGCGTCGCGCAAGTAGACTTGCACGACTACTAGGCGGCGCGCAAGTGTACTTGCGCGACCATGAGGGAACTTGCGCGACCTATGGGAAATGTTCTCCTTGTTCATCCCTTTGTCGATTTTTGATTTTTCTTCAAAGGATGAATCACTTTGGACTAAGGTATTTCCATTTTTTCAGTCGTTAGACTCTGTGACGGAAAGGAGCGTCAACAAAAGTCCCCCCTCAGAGTTAGATCCGGAGAGAAAAGAGGATTTGACTCTGAGGTGAAAAGAAAAACAATAAATCTAGCAGTTTAAAGTCATGCATGTCGAACATACAAAGGCTAATGTTTAAGGTCGAAAATAGCTTTGACCGAAATGGATTATAATTGACTCAATTCCTTGACAACTCATCTGAAAACATAGTACCATACTCAAGTATGAGGAAAAATATGTAAGCTATGGCTTAAGAATATTTGAATTTGAGGAATGATATGAAAGAGAGCTAAAAGGCATTAGAAGAAGTAGTTTCCAAGAATGAAGTTACTATTATTTAACAAAACCCGTTAGGGGTTTGAATTATGCAGGGCCACCTAAGGGAATTGGCTGCATGGTCAAATAAATAGCATCTTTCGGCTGGCAAGTCTGTTATGTGGACTGTTTATGCAAGGCCACCTATGGGCACGTGCTGCATAGTCAGGAAAAAGAACTCTCAGAAATTTACATTCCTAGTGCTAAAAGCCAGTGAAAGTTTATGGAGATTCAAATTTTCTAAAGTATAGAGTTTGTTGTATGGAAAGAGGTACTTGAATATGGAGAAGATATTTCTGAACAAGAATATCGAAGAATTGAATAAATATCACTCCTACGAAGGTCTGGCCCAAACATAGGGAAAGAGAATATGGAGAGTATAAACCATAGATTTGAATACTTTCAGATCATGAAAAAGTACATGGGAGAAATATGTTAAGGATGGCTATTTTTTTGTAGATCCCTACATACTGTCATTTAAGACAAATAAGGACAAAAGAGGAATTCTTCCCAAGAATGAAGTTACCATTATCCAACAAACTCGTTAGGGGGTTGAATTATGCAGTTCCACCTAAGGGAATTGGCTGCATAGTCAAATAAATAGTATCTTTTGGCTGACAAGTCTGCTATGTGGACTGTTTATGCAAGGCCACCTATGGGAACATACTGCATAGTCAGGAAAAATAATTCTCCGAAGTTTGACATTTTTGTGACTAAAAGTCATGAAAAGGGTTATAAAGATCTGAAAATATTTAAGGTTAGGATTATAACACATAAAGATGGGTATTGTCCAATGTATATAGAGATACATAGGTCAATGATAACCATAATCATGTTGTGGCTGGGTCCTGAATTGAAATTTTGGACTTCACTACGTATCTCATAAGAATGAGAATCAAGCCATACGTAGTTCTTGAAATGCATTTTAACGTCATGCAGGACGAAAGTATGAGAGATCTTAGTTTAGGGTCATAGAGTTCGGATCATAATAATTAATACACAGTGTGTGCTTTCATGAGGACTTTTCAGCCAAGGGACTGAAAGTGAAATTTGGGGTTAGGCCCAGAAGACTTGGGACTGGATTCGAGGGACACTCGAATGTTCCTACGTATCCCATAAGGATGGGAATCAAGTCCACGTAGTTCTAGAACTACCCTTTTTACAAATTTGGTTCGTACATGTGAAGGGTGAAAGGGGACTTTAGTACAATGATGGTTTAACCCGAGATAAAAAAGTTTAGGCATTGCCATATATGCACGTAGTCTTTTGAAATGAAACATGATTGAAAAATCATTGTAAATAATGGTTCCCTCTCAAATGAGGAAATCAAAGAGTATTGTAGTTTATTTTCGTACCGGACAAAAGTGTTTTATAGTTTAACATCGTATAACAAGGATGAATGTGAACCAATGTAAAGATATTGTTTCTAGGGGCGGTTTCACAAATCAACATCATATGAGATGGCGGTGAACCGATGTGAAGAGATTGGTTTTGGGCTTGAACCTTGGAAGTTTGCCTACATACCCATCCTGGAAGGCAAGGATCAAAGTCTGTGTAGTTCAATTAAAGAATGAATTAATGATCATGTTGTTCTTGGGGACAATGACCTAAAAAAATGTTGTTGGGACTTACACATGGTTAGCGTCCCAAAGAGAGTTTTATGGTTAAGGTTTTCTCTAAGCTCACGTGAGTCATACTCGTTGTGAGAAACAAGAGGTAGCAACAACCTTAACGATGCACGGTTTAATGTCATGTATCAGGGACAATATGAAAGGACTATGCAGTTTAAAGTCTTTCAGTTAGGACTATTGGTGCTGCATAGTTTAGTGTCATGTAGCAGGGACAAAGTACAGTTTAATGTCATGTAGGACGTATTGGGGATTTTTCTCACAGTTTAACATCATGTTGGACGAAAAAGGGACGATACAGTTTAGTGTCATGTTGGAAGAAAGTGCGAATAGTTTAAGGTCATATGCATAGACTGTGGATGGTGCAGTTTAATGTCATGCTGGACATAAGTACAGTTTAAGGTCTTACAGGACCTTTGATGATTATGTAGTTTAACTTCTTTCCGGACGTAAGGGACTTCCAAATAGTTTAGGGTCATATACATGGACCATGGATGGTGCAATTTAATGTCATACAGGACCATGGTGTAGTTTAAAGTCGTACAGGACTTTTTAGGGAACTTTTTCACAGTTTAACGTCGTGTGGGACTAAGTTGCAGTTTAAGTTCATACTGGACCATTGCTGTATAGTTTAACGTCAAATAGCAAGGACGAACTGGTGATGCACAGTTTAGTGTCATGTTGCAGGGACATCTTGTGAATAGTTTAAGGTCATACTAGACCAAGGAGGAGTTTAAGGTCATACTGGACCATTGTTGTATAGTTTAACGTCATATAGCAAGGATGAACTGGTGCTGCACAGTTTAGTGTCATGTTGCAGGGACATTATGAAGGGACTATGCAGTTTAAAGTCTTGCAGTTAGAACTATTAGTGCTGCATAGTTTAGTGTCATGTAGCAGGGACAAAGTACAGTTTAATGTCATGTAGGACATATTGGGGATTTTTCCCACAGTTTAACATCATGTTGGACGAAAAAGGGATGATACAGTTTAGTGTCATGTTGGACGAAAGTGCGAATAGTTTAAGGTCATATGCATAGACCGTGGATGGTGCAGTTTAATGTCATGCTGGACATAAGTACAGTTTAAGGTCTTACAGGACCTTTGATGATTATGTAGTTTAACGTGTTTCCTGACGTAAGGGACTTCCAAATAGTTTAGGGTCATATACATGGACCATGGATGGTGCAGTTTAATGTCATACAGAACCATGGTGTAGTTTAAAGTCGTATAGGACTTTTTAGGGAACTTTTTCACAGTTTAACATCGTGTGGGACGAAGTTGCAGTTTAAGGTCATACTGGACCATTCCTGTATAGTTTAACGTCATATAGTAAGGACGAATTGGTGCTGCACAGTTTAGTGTCATGTTGCAGGGACATATTGTGAATAGTTTAAGGTAATACTGGACCAAGGAGGAGTTTAAGGTCATACTGGACCATTGCTGTATAGTTTAACGTCATATAGCAAGGATGAACTAGTGCTACACAGTTTAGTGTCATGTTGCAGGGATATCTTGTGAATATTTTTTAGTTTATACAAAATATTTCTTCAGAAATCTGGCATTAGTTGGAGTAGTAATGAGTTCTCCATCCATAGAGATTAATGAATAAGCTCCATTGGAGTAGACCCTATGTATTGAATAAGGTCCTTCCCATTTTGGCTCAATCTTGGGAGGTTTCTTTCCTGGTATCATTGGAGTTCTAAGAACTAATACCAATTCTCCCTGAATGAATGAACGAAGATGAACTTTTTTGTTAAAAGCCCGTGCTATTCGATTCTGATAGATTTCCAAGTGGTGCAAAGTGCACAATCTTTTCTCATCTAACTGTTCCAATTCATTCAATCGCTTTTGGGATTTCTCATCTGTAGATAACTGATCACAAATGGCTACTCTGAGTGAGGGCAATTGAACTTCAATTGGAAAGACTTCTTCTGTTCCATATACCAATGAATATGGAGTTGACCGCATTTCATTGCGGGTGGTAGTCCGATAAGCCCATAAAGCATGAAAGAGTTTATCAAGCCATGACCTCTTATCTTATCCACCATCTTTTTCAGTATATTTGAAAGAGTCTTGTTAAAGGCTTCTATTTGTCCATTGGCCGCCGCATGATACCGAGATGAATGGTTGGATTTAATGTTGTATTCTTGATACAATTTCTTCACCTCAGAAGAACAGAAGTTGGTGTCTTTGTCCGTCAATATGGTATGAGGGACACAAAATCTAGTAATGATGTTAGACTTAATGAAGATAATAATGCATTTATAACTGACTTCTTTGAGAGGTACTACCTCTGCCCATTTGGAAAAGAAATCTGTAGCAGTAAGAATGTACTTAAACTACTTTTCCGTAGCTGAAGGGTAAGGTCCCACCACATCCATTCCCCATGTGGAAAATGGCCACGAGTATTTAGCTGTATGAAGCAAATCTGGAGGTTGATGAATGAAGTTGGCATGCACTTGAAATGAATGACACTTCTTTGTGAAATTAACACAATCTTATATCATTGAAGGCCAAAAGTATCCAAGCCTTCGAATTTGATCAGACAATCTATGTCCAGACTGGTGGGCACCACAAACTCCTGCATGCACTTCTTTCATGGCAGCCATTGTCTCTTCACCATCAATGCATCTGAAGAGAACTCCATCAAAACCACGTTTGTAGAGAATTTTCTCTAGGTGGTTTGGGCTATCATAAAGAGTAAAATTGACCACACATCGCTGGATTTGTTCTTTCTCAGCTCGATCAGGTGGAAGTGTTCCATTTTGAAGGTATTCCCTGATAGGTGACATCTATCCTGTAGTATGACCATACGGTTCAGGAATGGGACTAATTTCATTAATTTCCTCTGTTCTGGCTTGAACATAAGGTGAAAATTCACGACGGTGGGCAATACTAATGGTTGTCTCGTCCTGATTTGGATCTGCTAAAGCTGTGGCTATATTAGCCAGCGCATCAGCTTGAGCATTTTGTGATCTTGGGACATAAGAAAATGTCGGTTCTGAAGGGAATTCCACCATTAACTCTCTGATGTAATCATACAAAGGGATTAATTCTTCTTTTGTGATGGCATAATCCCCATTGACTTGTTTGATTGCCAGGTCTAAATCACCTTTCACCTTTAAGTGATTCACTTGTGCTTGAAGCGCCAACTCCAAACCTGTGATAAGAGCTTGGTATTCGGATTCATTATTGGTACCACCTTCCCACAATAAAAAGGAATAAGGTAACAATGCCTTATCTGGAGAAATGATTAAAATTCCTAAACCAACTTTGTTGAATTTGGGATTTTCCATTTTCTTCCCTGTTGGACTTCTAGAAGCACCATCAAAATACATTTCCCATGTTTGAGGACTCTCTTGAATAGAGAAAACTTCCTCATCAGGGAGTTCAATATCTAAAGACGTGTCTTCCACTGAAGGATGTTCAGCCAGGAAATCCGCTAGAGCTTGGCCCTTTATTGCCCTTTGAGATACATACTGAATGTCTAACTGCTGCAAAATAACTGCCCACCTTGCTAGATGTCCTGTAAGCATTGGAAGACTAAGGATGAATTTGAGAGGATTATTGAGAGATACCAATTGGACCTCGTGATGTTGCAGGTAGTGTCTCAATTTCTAAACGGAAAATATTAATGCCAAGAAGCACTTCTCAATACTTGAATACCGGGTTTCTGCTTCAAGCATAGTTCTACTGAGATAGTAGAGGCTATTTTCATTCCCAACATCATTCTTTTGAGCAAGAAAGGCACCCAATGATCGCTCTAGAGCTGTCACATAGAGGATAAGTGGTCTTCCTTCAACAGGTTTCATGAGTACTGGTGGACTCAAGAGGTATTTCTTGAGAACATCAAACGCTTCTTGACATTCTTCAGTCCACTAGTAAGTGACTCCTTTTTTCAATAATTTGGTAAAGGGTAAACTTTTTCCTGCCAAATTGGCGATGAAACGCCGAATATAAGCTAAGTGTCCTTGAAGTCCTCTTAATTCTTTCAAATTATGAGGAGGTGACATACCAAGGATTTACTTGGTCTTCTCAGGATCGACTTCAATACCACAATGGCATACAACAAAGACGAGTAATTTTCCTGAGGTTACCCCAAAAGCACATTTTAAGGGGTTCGTCTTCAAGTTATGTTGTCGAAGCTTGTGGAATATGACTTCCAAATCAGCCAAGTGATTAGAATGTTGTTTGGATTTAACCACCAAATCGTCTACATAGCATTCAACAAACTTCCCTAAGAAAGGTTTGTAGATATGATGCATGGCGCGTTGATATGTCGCACCTGCATTCTTTAAACCAAAGGGCATCACCCGGTAACAAAACACACCTTGAGGGGCTCTGAAGGCTGTAGATTCCTCATCTTCTGGGGCCATTCAGATCTGATTATATCTGGAATATCCATCCATGAAGAAAAGTACTTCATAGCCAGCTGTCGCATCAATTAAGAGTTCTGTAATCGGAACTGGGAAATCATCTTTAGGGAAATACCGATTAAGATCTCTGAAATCGATGCAAACCCTAATTTTTCTATTCTTCTTCTTTACAGGGACAATATTCGCCAACCACTTGGGATATTGAACTTCTCTTACGAAGTTAGCTTTGATCAGCTTATCCACTTCAGCTTCAATTTTGGAAGCATAAGTTGGGTGTGTTCTTATCGCGGCTTGCTTAAATCCTCGATGTTCTTTTGGTAAACCCAAATGATGAGTAGCAACATCAGGATCAAGCCCAGGCATTTCCGTATAGTTCCAAGCAAAAATATCTTTATTTTTCTTTAGAAAAGAAATATACATCTCTTGCTCTTCAAGGGTCATGGCCGCATTAATTAAAGTGGGGTGTGGATCTTTTTCTGTACCCAAATTTATTTCTCTGAGTTCATCCACAGTGGTAGAGATACCCTCTTCAAATGTTGGAGGAGCATCTCTAAGATCTTCCTATTCCTCTTCATCATGTGCTATTTCTTCCGTTTCTACTTGCATAGTAGATGACAAAACGAAATTTTCATGATCAGAAGAGATGTCAAAATTTTCACATTTTGAAGAAGAAGCTTCCATTTCCGACCCTATTGATGATAAAGGGCCTTCTTTGGGAAATAAAGAGGAGATGATGGAATGAGAATTGACATCATTATTCACCTCCGATGTTGCTATAACTTCTTTTGGCCTAATTGGAGAAGTATAGACCTGTTGGATTTCAGCAGATGAAATGAAAATGTCACTACTTGTGTTTTCATCACTGTTTGGTAGGTTACCAATTTCTCCCATGTTTTCTGGCTCGATTTCCGTAATTGACATTATGGATCTTTCCATAAGAGTATTTTGATTTGGGCCTATTTTGTCAATTTGACTGATAGGTAACACATAATCTGTACTCACATGTGTAAATGGATTTATTAGAATCTTCTCCAAACCATATGGAGCATTAACTTTGGTAATTTCCTTTATTGTAGATTTCTCTCTTCCCTTCATGTGATAAAATTCTGCCTCAATGTATTGAGACTCACATGTCTTGAACGGGGCCTTATCACCATACAATGTTCCAACTTGACCATTGAAACAGTATTTGAGACATTGATGGTATGATGAAGGGATAGCTGCATGCTGATGTAGCCAGGGTCTTCCAAGTAAGACGTTGAAAGCTGAGTCTTGATCAACAATCATGAAATCCGAATTGGATACAAGATCTCCAAACTGAGTTCTGAGTGTAACTTCGCCCAGTGGTTCTTGTTCATTTTTATCATATCCTTGTAACATCATGGTAGAAGGAGATAAATCAGATTCCGTAAGGCCCAATCGACGTAGTGTACGAATGGGCATGAGGTTGACTCTTGAACCATTGTCAATGAAAACTCTTCGGATATCTACACCATTAACTTTTCCAGATAAGTACAGAGGTTTTATGTGCCCATGAACAACATCATCTTCATCTTTATCAGTAAAAGATATCACTGCATGGCATTCTGCAGGATTATTCTCTATGTGATGGACTTCAGCTACAGCTATTTCAGCTTCAAATTCCTGAGGACTTGACAAAGCTTCGATGAGTGCTTCCCGAAGATCTTTTGACAGATTCAAAGCATCCAAAATTGATAACTTGTCTGGTACTTGGGCCAAGTGTTTCAATATATCATAATTTTGATCAAGAGGTCTGTGTTTCCCAACAGGAATATGCGGTTTAGTAGGTACCTTGGAAGCAGATGCTTTGGAAGCTGATGCATCTTGTATTGGGATAGAAGTTGGAAACATCCTTGGTTTTGGAAGATTAGACCGATTAGATCCATTTACTTTCTGAGATAAAGAAGATGGAACCTTCAATCGGTCTTCTAAAATAACTGTGCCAAGACTAAGTTAGCTATTAGCAGAAGAACCTGCTTGTTCTTTTTTAGCTCGCTGAAGGGCTCTACCACAAGTTTCTGCTGCATACACAGTGCTAGTAGGGGTATAATTGGAGTAGTGGCTTCAGAAAGATCCACGTCTTCCCCTGTAACCTGAACCTTTGGAACTTCCTCGGATTCCCTTATTTGATACAGGGAATTCAGGCTCATCAAAATTGAAATTACAACTGGAATACGGATATGTTAATTGAATCATATTAATAGAACCGAAGATTAACTCTTCGTCTAATAAAGACTCTGCCTAACCTATTTAGACTGTTCCGTTTGATGGGGCGGTGCTCATGGCTTTGAAGTATATGGCATAAAGTCTACCAGAGTCAAAGACAATTTAGGCTTTGACACATACTCATCTTCTTCTGATTATTTTTCCTTCTTTGAATCAAGCCGTTTCTTTGAGGACTTTCCCTCTGACAAAGAGGGTTTTACCGCAATATTCATGGCAGAAGACACAATTGGTTTCTTTAATTGTGTTCAAAAAATAGCATGAGTCTGATTGATTGTCTTTCTGACCATCCAATCATCATACTTCTGTGCATTTTTTCTTTTGACTTCTTTCCATTCACCTTCCTCCTCTGGAACTGTAGCAGTAACACATGCTACCTGAGTCGAAGAACCTTTCAACTTGACTTGTCCCAAGTCGACCATCTTTTGCAGGAGGTCTTTGAAGACAAAACACTCCTGGATGGGATGCCCCAACATTTGATGAAAGGGACAATAATTGGGACGGTCTTCATCTCCTTCTTTGTTTGGCCTCTTGGGCATTGGTAATTGAACGAAATTATTTTCCAGAGCTAAAATGAAGTAACCAGGAACTTGCTCATTTTGGAAAGAGTATTTTTTACTCTTCAAATCCTCAAATTGTTTTTGTCGTTGATCTCTTTGATTAATTGGATGAAACGACCTTTGTTGTTGGCGTTCAGGAGGCAGAGCCCTTTGAGAAGATGAAGGTTTTGAAGTAGAAATAGGTACAGGCGCTTGTTTAAGCATAACTGTAGCAGTTTTCGCTTTACCCATTCTCCTTCCTGGATCTGATGGAATTACACGATATTTAGCCTTAGCCTGTATAAGGGAATCTTCAATCTGCTGAGCAATTGAAGTAAGGTCTCGAAACCCTCCTGTGTATTTCACAGGGATCAATGGCGTGCGTAATTCATCACGCAAATTTTCCACACAGATTGGAAATAGCTCTTCCTGAGGGAGTGCTAAACTCAGGGAATATGTTAATCCCTTCCAGCGAGCAATGAAATCAGAGACTCTTTCATTCTCCCTTTGCTTGCAGTTTGTAAGATCGAAAACTGTCGTTTTTGTTAAAGTTGAGCTAAACTGAAGAAGGAA
Source organism: Viscum album (assembly GCA_963277665.1). Lineage (NCBI taxonomy): Eukaryota > Viridiplantae > Streptophyta > Magnoliopsida > Santalales > Viscaceae > Viscum > Viscum album. Next base: position 670,761,636 of record OY728157.1, on the reverse strand, counting down.
TTTTTGGCGAAGATCCTCCCATTCGATAATTGACTGGGATTGCAAGCTTGTATACCAAACAAAAGTTGTTCCTTGCAAGGTTCGCACGAAGCATCTGAGTTTCACTGCTTCTTGCTGCTCTGGAGTTCCCATCATAGGATCACAACAAGATACGTAATGCGTCAAATGTTGTTCAGGGTTGCCTGATCCATTTAAAGTAAGGAAAACAGGTTTTCCAAAACTGGATGGAGGAGAAATTGAATCTACCCATTCAGGATAAACTTTCTTTTCTGGTTGAACTTGCGCCTGTTTCCCTTCCATAGTTTCTAATCGAGCTATTAATGACTCAATAGTAGTTATTAACTTTTGAGAAACATTAGGTTGAATTTGGTCTTGGGTAGGTGCAATGAATGGATCTTGGACAGATGTGGTGATTGGTGCTGCAACTGATGGTAGCACTGCCAACCGTTGTTGTGTTTGACCCATAGGATTAGACCTCTGAGGGTGTACTGATAAAGGAGGATATTCCTGATCCATCTCAGTAGCTGCAACAAATTCCTTCGGCTGTCGTACTTCAGCATTCTTAAGAAGAAGACTACTCTGAATTAGTTCTGCATTCAACCTTCTTAATTCTTCCATTTCTTCCTCCTATTGTGAAAACCTTTGTTCTAATGAGAGCGATTGACCTTCTCCAGAGGAAGGATATGTAACCTGATTCTTTCCCCTCCCTTTGTTGGATACTTTTTTGAGAGAAGGAAGTGGATTACCTAGGTTCTGAGTAATCCTTTGACTTCGCGTACGCACACCTTCTTCATTTGTATCGGCGCGTACATTTTCTTGAGAAGGACGCTCTTCATCTGAGTCCCCTGAGTGAGTCTCCCCTGGTGGATTAGAAACAACGACATTGATGACATTGATTGATGCATAATGCATCACATACCTTCTATCAACATTTCTGTGATATTGTCTTCTTTCATGTCTTTGATGAGACATTTCCTTTTGTTGATTTAATCCTTTAGGAACTTCTTGATGAGCTATAACTTGGAGGGAATCTCCTGATAATTTGGCTCTTCGTTCCTCTTGGGGCTTCTTTACCAATCGAGAAAAGACTGATATTCTCTGAGAAGGGGATTGATGATTTGAAAGAGTCCCCAGTCTCATAAACTGGGGATGTTCCTGCTGCTTCCGCTCAACTTCTCGAATCCCATTTGTTGACTCTGAGGGTTGGGTTAAAGGAGTCCCTAGTCTGAAAAGTTGGGGTGGCTCTTGACATACTATGTCTGAGACCTTCTTAAAATCTCTCTTGATCTTGCGAATCTTAGTTCGGAAATTACCTGGATGCATTAACCTGTATCCACTTTTATCACCTGGTTTAACAGACCGTTGGATGATTTCTGAAACTTCTGTCATTTGATGATGTGTTTGCTCCATACGAGAGGCTTGTGCAATATTCTCGCATGCTTGATGTAGGATCAATTCAACAACTTGTTCTCTATATTCTTGCTTTTGAGAGGAACTAGTTGAAGCCTGTTCTTGAGCAATCTTTTGATTACGAACAAAGCCCATTGACGGTGGCCGTCCATGGCCAATAACATTGCATCAGACCATTTTCGACGGGCTTTGATGATTGGAAAGCACTATGAAATGTAGTGCTCCGTGAACACCCCATCCTCTAATATTAACACCATATGGATCATTGGTAATTAACTGACGCAATTTTCTTAGTGCGCAAAGGCATGAACGTTGAAGGGTTCTCTGTTGCTTTTCATCCTTCAGATACCGAGAGACTGATAGAGATGCCAAATCAATCTGACGTTGTAGCCCTTCTATTATCTTAAGATGATTTTCATATTCATCATAAGATAATACCTTCTTCTTCAATTGACAAAGAGTTTTCCATATGTTGAGACGAATATCATGGATTCCATCTTCCATCAACATCTTTGGAACGTCATACTGGGAGTCAACCAAAGGCCAAAACATGACTGGTACCTCATTTTTCACCAGTTTTTTCCTCATGTTCAGCATTTCCTCTTCATCATTAAATGAATATTCTTCTACCTATTTTTACCAGAGTTTTTGTTTCCTTGTTTCTTCATCGGATTAAACAAAATTTGTAGAGAGATCATTGATCAAACTAGAAGATGCATGACTTAGGGTTGGTTTGGAGAATGACCTACACCCTGGGCAATCTTCTGATTGAGAAATTATTTCACTTGATAGCGATAAAGCATCATACATGACTGGTTTCGCATTTGCAAGTGCCTCAAGATAAGAGATCTTTCTTGGCACTACATTTTCCACTGGAGTATTTTCCAGGCAATGTGAATCACTACTGCGGAGAGGACTTTCGCAGTGAAATTCATCATCATGGGGAGGACCACCATAATGTGTTACAGCAAAAGATGATATCTCTTTTTCCTTAGTCTTCTGACCACACAGAGGGTTCCTGTGGCTCTCATCTGAAGACGAAACTTCAAGATTGACCGAATTTTCACGAAGCAAGCCTTCATGTGGAAGTGTCTGTTGAAGACCTTCGGAATTAATGTTCCCGTTATTGGGAACTGAGGGAGTAGAATCTTGAATTCCAATAGATAAATATCTGAGGGCTTCAAGAACTCCAGCATCAAGCAAGGCCTTATTACAGATTGGCCTTTGATCTCCTGACTGTGCAGGGCGGATCTTTTTCTTAGATGCCTTCTTACTCGCTTTGGGAACCACTTGTTGATGAAAGTGGTTGCTCTTAGCAGGTGTATGTGCCTGATCAGGAAAGATGGTCGGGTTAGGCTGGCGATCTTCACTCAAATCAGGTGTATGTGCCTGACTTGGTTGTCCATATGATATGGGGGAGTATGCCCCATAAACCTCTTGGACTGGAACAGATGTGTGTGTCTGTTCTGGAGTGAATCGTTGATGTGTCACTCCACTGCTAGGGATAGATTTATGTGTCTTTTCCTGAGATGATGCTGAAGATGTTATGATATCCTGGCAAGAATCCATAATATGAGCAGTAATTTGCTTCTGCTCTTTCACCATTGACAAAATATGATAGGTGACTTCAGCTGCCGGAACGGGGATATACGTCCATTCCAGGCTTGGAGTAGGTGTATGTGCCTGCTCCTGTCCTCCTTTTTCTGTCAGTGAATCCTGACAGTACTCAAGTGTGGAGGCAGAGAGTTGAGTCTGCCTCCTGTTTGTCGTCAGAGCTTTCCGATTGAGTTCTTTGTGTGCTACCAAGCGAGACTGTTGGTAGGATTGATTAGTACTAGCAGGTGTATGTGCCTGCAGATTACACTTCGCCAAACACGGTTGATGAGATCCATCATGTGTAGTCAGGCGAGCCTGCTGACTAACTGATGATGAATAAGCAGGTGTATGTTCCTGCCTATAGTACTCCGCCGGAATTGCCTGGCGGGATTGGATTGATGCTTCCAGACGAGTCTGCTGGACAGCAGAATTAAAATGGACAGGTGTGTGTGCCTTCTCGTTGTTCGCCACCAAGTTAGGTTGGTGGACTTCTCCGGAGATGGCAGGGATGAAAACCTGCCCATTGTTAACCGGATTCTGTCTCTGGCGGTTCTTCTTGCCTGCTCGGGTTCGAGGAACCTGAGCCGAATGCCTGGAGTCGGTACCCTCATCATGTTGAGGGCGCACTGCCGCACGAGTCTGGCAGTGATTGTTGATGGGATCCCTCGAGAAGGACTCTTGTCTTTTTGAATTAAGGCCCTGAGGGACCTGCTCATTCACTTCCTCAGAGTAAGGGAGCGAATGGAAATTGCGTTCCGGGGATAACGACCCGAAACGGTTGGAGACGGTAGTCAGCACCGCCTACCTCTTGATCACTGGCTGTCGTTGTCCGGACGACCTGTGTGAGTTGTTCACTTGGAGGGCATGTCGGGCAGCCTCCAGAGTTGGGATGGTACCGTGTTGACGGTACTCCTTAACCAGTGCATTTGTTACCCAGCATTGAAGACGCTGAGTAGGTGATGTCATCCTCAGAGCGGATGATGATCCAGTAGGAATAGCAGCAGTGGTATTTGCAGCAGCAGTATTCACAGGTGTGATTTTGAGAGCAGCCATTATGGAAATATATAAGATCTTGGAAAAGAGTGCCTTTTTGATATAATTGACGTAATCAAGATAAATTAAGCTACTTCATCCTTTGGATGAGCACACATGTCAATGATTGTTTTTGTTATCCCTCTTATTGAGTTTTAAATAGGGTTTTAACAAATATGTAAAATATCATTTTAACTTGGTTAAGGATTCACGTCGGGTTCACCATTTTTTGTTTCCCTCGAAATTTGGGGATGACCTCCTGGATGGGAGATTCAAACGTTCGGATCGGTTTCTAACGGGTTTGTTCGTAGAACTGGAAACATCCAATGATTCCACATCCATTTGGACCTACTTTCCAAAGGTAGGTGCTCATTATCTTGTGAACTGATGAGTCTTAGGAATTTGCATTGGTTCAGAGGATGGGAGGTCGGACTCATCACACCTTTTTGAGGGGAATTATTGTCTATTCCGGGACTCTCTTTATAGATTTAAGTTATGTTCATGAATCCTTATTACATTACCCAGTATAAAATGAGCTTTCCTTCAGTTTTGACAATCAATGATTAAACATGTAAGAAATTTAGAGAATATTTTATATGTATTTGAGGTTCTTCATAAATAGAGAATCATCTATATCTATTTAGAGATTCTTGGTCAATGGTATCCTTCAAAACATTTGTATAAAAGTCTCTTGGTCATTATGATGACGAGGCTGGTTTTAAAGCCACTAAGTGGGGCACTTGAAGTTTATTGTCATTCAGAAGGACATGAATTATTTCAGAGTTGGGATCGAACCCGTAGATGGGTCACCTACGTATCCTTTGTCTTGGAAAAGGAATCAGAACCCACGTAGTTCGAATAAGGGAGTATGATGTTTATGATTGATGGATCAAAGCAGGATGTCATAATTACTTTTACCCTCTAAGCTCACATGAGTCATGCTCGGTGTGAGAAACAAGAGGTATTGGTAATAAAATAGACAATTGGGCCATGAAAGATGTAATCATAAGAAATGGTTTGGGGCTTATGTATGTATGACTACCCAAATAAATGAAGGTTAGGATTTACTTTAGGGAGAAAATCCAGGAACAGGGTCCATAAAGGTATATGTGCTTCATGGAGATTTGAATACTCTAACTTGGGACTTATTCCTGAAAAGGAAACTCAAATTAGGAGAGGATTGAAAACTGGGTTTTACTCCTGAGAAGGAATCCCAGATCAAACGTAAATTAGGACTGGTTAAAGATAAATTAAGGGACTTGGGGCTTACTCCTGAAAAGGAAGCCCAAAATTTATGACTGGGACTTATTCCTAAAAAGGAGGCCCAGGTTAGGGGACTTGGGCCTTACTCCTGAAAAGAAGACCCAGGTTAAGGGATTATGACTAGGACTTATTCCTGAAAAGGAGGCCCAGGTTAAGGATTAAGGTTTGGGGATTACTCCTGAGAAGGATGCCCAAATTAGAGGACTTATGACTGGGGATTATTCCTGAAAAGGAGACCCAGGTTAAGGATTCTCTCATCTTAAAGTATGAGGTTGAATGAATGAACTCTCCATATTTAGTGACATAAGGATATTTAAATAACTAGGTTTTGAGAGATATTCCACAGAATTCCATTCAGATAAGGAAGTAAAATCAAGAAATCATTCCATAAATGGTTTTGAAGAGTGTCTTGAAGACTGAATCTTAAATAGGAAAGGAGTAATGGCTTAAGAGGGGTAAAATGGGCAAGATGGGCACCCAAAAAGGAAGGGGCGCACAAGTATTGGAAGACGTGCAAGTACTGCATGGGTGCGCAAGTATTGGTCGTGCAGGTATACCTATGCGACACATGGTGTACTTGCGCGATGGTCAACCAGCATTGAAATACTTGAGCGACTCTTTATTAAAGCTTTTAGAATCCTCTTGAGGTTCTTCCAGAAAAGGGACGCGCAAGTTCTATCAAAGGAGTAAGGCGGCGCGCAAGTGTGACCACTTCCCTTAAGGGATGTCCACTCAGGCACGCAAGTTTTGATGAGTTTCAACACTTAAGCCTTCCTCCCTCTCTTTATATCTTCCGTTCTAGGTAAGAAATTACCTTAGAAGTGTTCTGGAATCTTTGAGAAGAGACTTGGGCGTCGGGAGCTTCAATCCGAGTTTCTGGAAAAAAAGATCCTCCTCGAATGGGGGGCCTACAGGGTCTATTTATAGGCAGGAGAAGACCCTGGGTGGTTACCGGGCGATTATCACTTAGGTCGTGCAAGTCACTTGCACGACCATAAGGCATCGCGCAAGTAGACTTGCACGACCACTAGGCGGCGCGCAAGTGTACTTGCGCGAACATGAGGGAACTTGCGCGACCTATGGGCAATGTTCTCCTTGTTCATCCCTCTATCGATTTTTTATGTTTCTTCAAAGGATGAATCACTTTGGACTAAGGTATTTCCCTTTTTTCAGTCGTTAGACTCTCTGACGGAAAGGAGCATCAACAATGACCACTATAATTTTTTTTAGGTTTTATCTAAATAAACTATTAATTAATTTCATGGTTATTGTTTTAGAATTTTTGAGTATTAAGGGATTCACTATGAATTCATGGTGTCTATACCTTGTTCAAAAACATGTACTATGAATATATTCCAAATTTACCATTAATTATTAATATCCTCACCATTGTTCTACCTTAGAGAAATATTGGTCCCCACATATTACATCAAAAAATTCATCCATCCATATAAGGGGAAAGTTTTTCTTTATCTTGAATTTATTGAGTTCAATAAAATAAATGTATAGGCACATTAAACTATACATATTCTTAATGTTTAGGATTTCCATACCCCATGGGGATGTATTTGATCACATGAAAAAAAATACTATATTCTCTTGGAACTAATTATTCAATTATTCTAATTTAATAGTGACCATTTTGTATAGTCATTGATATTTGTATAGCTACAAGTGTATATTCAATTAAAATCTAAACCTATCATTCAGGAGGATTGTAGTTCAACTCTTTAAGTATTACATATTCATATTCCCTAACAATGGGAATGTTTAAAGATTTAACCACTCAATTGAAACAACCATTTCGGAAAGATATGATTTCTCATAAATTAGTAATATCTAATTTTTTAGAACATGTTTATAAAGGAGATTAATTATACTCTTTAAACATATATAGAATCAGATGATGATTTGATATATGAACAGTATTTTACTTTTCTTGGTAGTTGATGTTTTCTTTATAGAGGATAGTCAATTCATTCCAACTAAAGGATCAAATTAAATTAAAGTTATAATATTAATATTTTCATGAATTAAATTACCATAAAAAACATGTGATTAAATATTTATATAAATATTCACCAATGATATAAAATCATTTTCAATGTTGGATCAATTCCCTTAGAAAATATCGAATATATTAAAGATTTTACTGAATTTAAATACAAAAATCCATTCACAAATCTAGAGTAGTGTATAGGTGTACATTAATTTCTGTGATATATATTAATAATAATCATAGTGTGCACCCCTCCTAGTTCCCTTCTTTTAGATATTTCTAGTTTTTATCATCCATATTTTCCCCTAGATTAGGGAATTTACTTGGATAGTTCCCATGTTCTCCACATCTAAAAAACTGGGAAATTATTGGTCCCATAGGTTGAACATTTTTTTCCTCCAAAATTTTATTTGAACTTAAAATTTTTTTCTTTAGAAAGTAGATTATGTATGGCCCATTTAAATTTATAAAACATCTTCTAGGTCATTTTGTTGTTTTTTTAGGCACCTATTGAACCATTTTCAACACCTAGGAAATTAAATTATACTTTATTAATCATTATTATCACCAAAACAATACATGAGACACCATCCATCAATTCATTTATGTGTTTCAAAATTCATTTGTCTTCCAGTTGGAAATATTAAATCATGGTAGTTGGATTTGTAAATTAAAAAAGATGTATCACTTCATATCCCATCATGTTATCTATCTCGTTATGTAAGTCATAATTACCAATCACATTTATTTTTGGTACAATTCATCCTATTTACCATTATTAACAAAATAAAATAAAATCTAGGGATGATAATACATAAACTAATAAGAATATAAAATGGGAAACAATGATCATAGGAGGATTAACTCATATATAACATAAAATCTCTATGTAAATGATGTTTGTTTCCCTCGAAATTCGAGGATGACCTCCTGGATGGGAGATTCAAACGTTCTGATCGGTTTCTAACGGGTTTGTTCGTAGAACCGGAAACATCCAATGATTCCACATCCATTTGGACCTACTTTCCAAAGGTAGGTGCTCATTATCTTGTGAACTGACGAGGCTTAGGAATTTTCATTAGTCGAGAGGATGGGAGGTCGGACTCATCACACCTTTTTGAGGGGAATTATTTTCTATTCTGGGACTCTCTTTATAGATTTAAGTTATGTTCATGAATCCTTATTACATTACCCAGTTTAAAATGAGCTTTCCTTCAGTTTTGACAATCAATGATTAAACATGTAAGAAATTTAGAGAATCTTTTATATGTATTTGAGGTTCTTCATCAATAGAGAATCATCTATATCTATTTAGAGATTCTTAGTCAATGGTATCCTTCAAAACATTTGTATAAAAGTCTCTTGGTCATTATGATGACCAGGCTAGTTTTAAAGCCACTTAGTGGGGCACTTGAAGTTTATTGTCATTAAGAATGACAAGAATTATTTCAGAGTTGGGATCGAACCCGTAGATGGGCTACCTACGTATCCTTTGTCTTGTAAAAGGAATCAGAACCCACGTAGTTCAAATAAGGGAGTATGATGTTTATGATTGATGGCTCAAAGCAGGATGTCATAATTACTTTTACCCTCTAAGCTCACGTGAGTCATGCTCGGTGTGAGAAACAAGAGGTATTGGTAATAAAATAGACAATTGGTCCATGAAAGATGTAATCATAAGAAATGTTTTGGGGATTATGTATGTATGACTGCCCAAATAAATGAAGGTTAGGATTTACTTTAGGGAGAAAATCCAGGAACAGGGTCCATAAAGGTATATGTGCTTTATAGAGATTAGAATACTCTAAATTGGGACTTATTCCTGAAAAGGAAACTCAAATTAGGAGAGGATTGATAACTGGGTTTTACTCCTAAGAAGGAATCCCAGATCAAACGTAAATTAGGACTGGTTAAAGAGAAATTAAGGGACTTGGGGCTTACTCTTGAAAAAGAAGCCCAAAATTTATGACTGGGACTTATTCCTAAAAATGAGGCCCAGGTTAGGGGACTTGGGGCTTACTCCTGAAAAGAAGACCCAGGTTAAGGGATTATTACTAGGACTTATTCTTGAAAAGGAGGCCCAGGTTAAGGATTAAGGTTTGGGGCTTACTCCTGAGAAGGATGCCCAAATTAGAGGACTTGTGACTGGGGATTATTCCAAAAAAGGAGACCCAGGTTAAGGATTCTCTCATCTTAAAGGATGAGGTTGAATGAATGAACTCTCCATATTTAGTAACATAAGGGTATTTAAATCACTAGGTTTTGAGAGATATTCCACAGAATTCCTTTCAGATAAGGAAGTCAAATCAAGAAATCATGCTATAAATGGTTTTGAAGAGTGTCTTCAAGACTGAATCTTAAATAGGAAAGGAGTAATGGCTTAAGAGGGGTAAAATGGGCAAGATGGGCACCCAAAAAGGAAGGGGCGCGCAAGTATTGGAAGACGCGCAAGTACTGCGTGGGCGTGCAAGTGTTGGTCATGCAGGTACACTTGCGCGACACATGGTGTACTTGCGCGATGGTCAACCAGCATTGAAATACTCGAGCAAATCTTTATTAAAGCCTTTAAAATCCTCTTGAGGTTCTTCCAGAAAAGGGACGCGCAAGTTCTATCGAAGGAGTAAGGCGGCGCACAAGTGTAACCACTTCCCTTAAGGGATGGCCACTTAGGCGCGCAAGTGTTGATGAGTTTCAACACTTAGTCCTTCCTCCCTCTCTTTAGATCTTCCGTTCTAGGTAAGAAATTACCTTAGAAGTGTTCCGGAAGCTTTGAGAAGAGACTTGGGCGTCGGGAGCTTCAATCCGAGTTTCTGGAAAAAAGATCCTCCCGAATGCGGGGCCCACAGGGTCTATTTATAGGCAGGAGAAGACCCCAGGCGGTTATAGGGCGGTTATCAATTAGGTCACGCAAGTCACTTGCGTGCCAAGGTGCGTCGCGCAAGTCCACTTGCACGACCATGAGGAAACTTGCGCGGCCTATGGGAAATGTTTTCTTTGTTCATCCCTTTGTCGATTTTTGATGTTTTCTTCAAAGGTCGAACCATTTTGAGCTCAGATATTCCCCTTTTCCAATCTTTAGATTATGTGACAAAAGGAGCGTTATGAATCAATATAGCTTTAATATTTTCTATTTACTATTAGGTTTTATATAATTAAAATATATTCGAGTACATTACAATCGTTTATAGTGATATTGTGAATTTTCAAAAAAAAACAACCCCTAGAAGTGTCAAACAAGGTGTGAAAAAAATCCCCTTTTTTAGACACTAGGTACATGTTTAGTTAATACCAAATAAGACATTTTAGGGTTATTACCCTAAGGAAAAAAATTTCTGTATCCACATCTACTTTTCTTATCTAGGAAAAATTTTCATTTCTTATAAATTAATCTCTTTACATTTTTCAAAACTTTTAAGATTGTTTCATAGAAATAGAATTACACCCAAGGGTTTTTAATGATGTATTCTATTGATAACCATAAAACCCCACAACTTCCTATGATACGAAATATAATGACCCAAGAAACATATAAATTTCATTATATTATTTTAATGTTAATATTTAATAAAAATAACCCATATAATAATAGGGATAGTATCTTTGTGATACTAGGATCATAAAATATCAGCATGAATCAAAAACATAACACCTTATTTTTAAATCCATATTATGTTACTAGAAAAAAAAAATCTTCAAAAAAATTGTAGGATAACTTGGAAAAAATATACAACATGGGTGAGTTATAAATCCTATTAGGGTATTAATAATGGTTTTGATGCATAGAATATGATTCAAATGACATAACACAATATCATAACAGAAAATGATCATTAATAAGAATATGTAAGTATGAAATAAAGAGCATAGAATCATAATATCCCAATATAATATTTTTATTGTAACATCATAATACATGACATAAATATAATAAGTAAAGGATCACAATTATAGCATCATAACATGGTGGATAGAGACCCATAATAGATTATAATTATTCTATAATCCCATTTATACCATTACGATAGATATGAATATTAACTAATGCATTATAGTGATATCTAGTGGCACCCATTATAAATTGTACATTCCAATGTGTGCAGCATATGGAAATCAAAATAAGGAATAATCATAATATATACCAATTTAATTTATTTGGATTTATACTATTTACTATAAATATAACCAGAGTGTATTTCATGAAAAAATTTATGAGAAGAAGGAATTAAATATTTTGGATATTTATATTTCAATTAGTATTCATAGGTCTCAAATATAGAGTTTATTTTCTGAATTTAGAAAAAATAGTAGATAATTAAGTATATAAATAAACCATTAATATTTTGTTTCAAGGAATCATTAAATGGATATTAAAAAAGTAAAATTATTGATTTTCATTAATACTAGATGTAAACCAAAATGGTTAACCCTAAAATAGACATCTTTTTATGAATTCAAGATTATATAAAATAATTTAAATAGAGTGTTAGATGATATGATTAATGGATACATAAATTATACTTAATCTGGTTAGATTTTAAAGAAGGTATTGATAAATGAATCCATGTAATGTATAGCCCTAATAAATAATTAGATAAAAAGTCAGGTACAATTTAAGAGACCTATATAAAAACATAGAAGAATTTTATATTATAAATCCAGAGATATAGTGAGTTAGAGATAAAAACCTCATAACCTAATCAATATATGGTGGTTTGAATAGTACTATTAACTCCTTTCTGGATTTATTTTAGAACATGAGATAACATCCTATTCCTTTGGGATTCTCCCCTTGGATACCATACAAGGCTCGACTGGATAGTCTCTATCACAAATAGAATATGGTTGCCATCAAAACAGGCACCCGACCCGGCCAACGATAAGTTCCAAAGGGCGTTCCTGATCCCCATGGGCTGGAACAAGTTCCCTAGTATCATAAAATGAATTTTGGTAATGATTTACCTGATTTTATAAACATTAAACAAGAAACAAACTCAATAAAACAAATCATGATTTTTCAACTAAAACTGTCTTCTACAAAATTTCATAACTGAATTACATAAGTTAAAACTTTGTTTAAATACCATTAAAAAGGTAAAAACCCAAATAAGGATATACCAAGAACCTCAACATGGAAAGAGGCACCGACCTCAAGCAATCCCCACAACACCACATCACGAAAGACCTGTAAAAACCCAAATTGTTGGCACAGAAGTTGTACCCAAACCTGCAACAACAAAAATAACCCAAAAAACTTACACCCAAGGGTATAATTAGGTTGTGAGACAATTCATAGTAAGATACCATCACTAAGATATTCCATGTGAGAAACATTAAAAGATGAAAATCTTGCAAGTTTTAATAAACAGACATTACTAGTTACAAATTCTAAAAGACGTAACTTAAAAATTAAAATAGTTTTCAAGTGGAATAATTTAAAGAATCATAAATTTTAAAATAAATTCCAATATAACTGAAGTTTACATCCAACAATATCGTATGCTGACAATAATCACAAACAATCCAATGATCACAAGCAATAGGAAATAACCCCTAGTTACTAGCTCATTGTGGGTCCCAGGTACCTCGTATCTCGGTGAGAGTAGCCATCACAATATTTGTTCTCATGCACAAGAGAAACTACTATGGAGCATACCCATAACCTAGTAGTCCCCAATCATAATATTCTTATTTTATTTAGTTTTGTAAGTGTCAATCTTGCTACGTGAAACTAAGGCTAAACCCCACGGATTCACTAGTATACTAGTACACATCTACCCACCTAGATACCAGAGTTTCCCTCTTATGCTCAAACAAGTTAAAAAAGCCAAGAAATATAGTTTTCACATGAAAATATAACTTCCACATCAAACATTAACTAAATAGACCCATGTACATCACACAAGTCACAAAATCCACCTTTCGTTCAAATGCATTTTGAAATCAAACTCACACCAAAATAGCTCAGAACACATTTGGCATAACTTTCACAATCCAACACATCCTTTAACAATTTTAAAATATCTTTCCAAATATTCTAAACATCACAAAATATCCAAATAATATGTTTCATAAAACCATTTTTCATAAACAAAATCCATTTTTCACATCACACTCCCACAAACAGCCCACATTACATTCACACATCTTTCGCATTTTAGTAAATCCATTAAAAAAATTTATAAAACATTTCCTCGAGTATACACATCACATGAAATCTCCATTCACATTTAAAGAGAACCATTTCAAAATATACATAATCCAAAACATCTTTCCAATATGGTTTCACCTCTTACATAAATCATTAAACAATTCAAAACATTCATAAAAATATTCTAAGGAGTGTACCTAAGATTTTCACATAAAAACCATTTCAAAAACATATTTCAAGGACAAAATCACACCAATACCAATACAAAAAAAATTAGAAGACCCAAAAACATTTATTAAATGACCCGCAAGTGTTATAAAAATACCTCAAACAATACCACAAAAGATCCACATGAAAAAAACACGTTTTCAAAAACACTTTCAAGAAGTAAAACATGGTTTTACACCTTAAACCCATTCCAAAACCCACTTTCAAACCCAGTGTCACACCAAGACCCTACCAATACATAATTTTCATCCCAAACAAGATTTATTAAAAAAATCATATGTTCTAAAATACACCCAAATAATACCCCAAGTGTTACACATGAAAAACACTCAATTTCAAGCTAAAATGAAACTATAAAATTAAACTCATAACCAAATCAATTGTGAACAGATTTCACACCACAAAAAATATATGTGTAATATTAATAATTAGAAAATACAGAAATCTAACTCATCAATAATTGTTTACACATGAAACCACCTACCAAAAGTGTTGAATCCCTCAAATCTTGGTGCAAAACATCAAGCGCACCACCTCCGCACCACAAAGAAGTTAAGAGAAACCTAAAATCTCAATATTATAGAAAATATACATCATGTAAAACCCTAGATTCTAACCCTATCTTCTGGACACTTTGTAACATCAAGAAAAAGGGATGAAACCCTAAGGAAATGGAAGAAAGGGAAGGGAGGAACACTTACATGAACGAATCTTGGGGAAATAGACCTCAATCCAACAGTATCTGAATTTTCAAACAGAAAAATATTCCAGGTATGATATAACAAGGATAAGGAGATAATTTAGGAATTTTAATGGGGTAAAAATAGTGGGAAATGAATAAGTTATTAAGGAAACAAATTACCTTTATAAATATTTTCGAATTGATAAATCTTAAGCATTTTTGACTTAATACTAGAAGCCAATGAGATCCAAATAGGGGGATAAGATAATGGGGAAACTCCTAGGTCTAGTGGTCTTAGTTTAGATGTGGAATCACTAAAAAATAGTTAAAATTTTATAATTTATTAAATAAAAAAAATATTTTTTTTAAAACTAAAAATGGGCTTTCGGGAAGGCCAAAATCCTTAAATAAAAACCCAAATCCACCGTTATTATGGATTCTTAAGGGGTCCAAATTGAAATGATGGTGTTAATAAGTCAGGTGAGACCATTTTTGAATTGTAATGGGTGAAAAATATTAAAAAAGGAAAATTTTATAAAAGAAAAAAAATTGGTTTTTAAATCTGGAAATGGGCTCATGGTGTGGCCCAAATCATGAAAACTCACCCTTTCCTCAAAAAAACTTGGGAAACCACCAAAAAAAAGAAAGAATGGAAATTAAATCAAAAATAAATTTAAAATATTTCATGGATGTGTAAATTCTCCCCACCATGAAAAATTTCTATCCCCTGAAATCCACAATAAGGCCAAATACAAAAAGCAACCCCAACCGATAAGCCAAGATGTACTTCTTTGCCAAACTTCGCCCCCAAAGGCCAAAACACCTCCAGTGATCAATTAAGGAAGGATTACTCTCACAACCAAAACTTACCCCACTTTACTAAAATGATCAAACACATTCATAATTTATCCCAAAATAAAACTCCTCAAACACTTTCCGAACAAGACTCAAGCAATTCACTCAAACAAACAACAACATCGAATAAGGTTACACTTACCTTGATATAACTAAACCATTGGGCATTCTCCAATCTCAATGTTTACTCAAGGATTTTGTTGATAGCTAGATAGATCCGAACAAGACTACCTACTACTAAGCCCAGATCATGGATAAATCTGAGTTATTGGTACGGGGGGACACAAATAGGCTCCACACCATAAGTGAAAACCTATATTTTTTCAGAGACAGAATCAGGACACTAACAAGGGGAGGCCTGAATGGACTCCCCACTATAAAGGGTAGAATTTCATTCAAAATTTATGAAGTAATATACATGAGAATAATATTGGGTCTCCCCACCATAAGAACCAACCATCTTAACCGACCAGCATGGGCCAACACAGAAAGACCAAAAAATTTAAAGATTTGGGAAGGCTGCATGGTTAGTCTGGACGGTTTGGGAAACTATGCACTAACTATGAAGATCATTCTTTCTACATGGATTCCTGGCACATAGTCACTAATAATCATGCACAAACCATGTTCTCATCCTGTCTATCCAAATTTCTAACAATTATCCAAAGACTCAATGGAAACCAAAGGAGGAGGGAATAACATTGGGTGATGACTTGGGTACAAGTCCCTCCAACTATTTCCACCAAACAGGAACAAAAGAAGAAAGTTGATGAAACTAGTGGTTTAAACACTTCCTATCTTTCATACTGAGGATAGGACTTTGTACAAGGGTTTAAATGACCCTAGTATTTCCCCTGACTATAAGCCAGATTCTCTCTAAGACCTATGGCTGGACCTCAAATGATTGAAGCATCTTCATCCTCATAGTTAGGCTTTAGAAACCCCCTAAATGATAATTATTCTTTTTGTTCCCCCAACAACTACACTACAATCCACGATAAGTTTTCTAAGACATAACACATTCCAAACACACTTTACCCTAACTCGATATTTCACTAAAACAATGGCTTAGAAGATTCACACACATCACACTTTGTTTCTTCAGGTGAGAAACACTAGAAGTAAAGAACACCTATACTCACCATCCTCTAAAATGGAAGATTTTGATGTTTTCCAAGGGATAAATTCACCCAACATAACAGATACTCTAAGAGGATTTAATGAATTTCACCATTACAGTCAATCAAGCACATGACATCACAAGGTGTTACCGAACATGACCATTAAAACTAATATAAAAAATGCATCGAGAGGGAACTTATACAATATCCCCAAACAACACAGAATTCTAGAAAGTGGCCACAATATCCTCTCATGAACAGATTTCCCAAACTGGTAGTTTAATGTGAAGTCCTACTTCAAAGAGACAATGAAGGACCCATAGGCCCTCTTAGAAACCATCCAGACACTCATCCACACTAACAACCCCAGACCTCTTCCACCTTCGATGAATTAGGCAACTTAGGACTGAATGAAAATTCCTTTTTTATTATCAAAAACACTTTTGAGGAAAAAAGTGAGATACCACAAAAAATATCCTGAGAAAAATCATAAAAACACAAGCAGAAAAATAAAACCCAAAGTAAACAACATGACTTGTCCCACCCCAGCAATTGAATCCTGTCAACAAGGCTTTACCAACATAGGATCTTTCAGTAAGTATTACCCTTCAGAAGTGAATGGGCGTGGTACTGATGACATAACCATCCTCTCTCAATAATCCCAATCCAAAAGACCCACATCATTTAAGAATTCATGCTCCAGTCCCCTTCAATCACAGGTTAGAGAATAGAGCTAGAAAAAAGCACAAAACAACCATACAAACACAAAAAGCAAAAGGACCAAAGGGAAGCACATTAAACAACCCTCTCAAAACAGCTTCCAACTTAACCAATATCATTAAGGAGAAACTTAATATTACCCAAATACCTCTCCCTAAAAATCTTCCATGATAGAGACGAAACATGTAAGTCAACAACCTCCAATATCCTCTTCTCTAACTCAGAAGTAATTTGGTTCCACATCTAAATGTACTACTCAAAGCTAATTTCCCCTCTATTAAAACCCCCTACCATAATTGAGTCTTGTCTATCAATCCATGAAAATTGTTCTTCATTAAGAGACACCTCTAGTGATCTCCCCATCATCCTATTTTCCTCCTCCTCAGTTTCATTGAGCATAAAAACATGCTCCATCACTTCTACTTCAGAGCTTAAAAGTAGAACTAGGTCATGATCACCCAGTTCCCCTATCCTTTGTAGGTTCAGAGACTCCTTTTACAACTTCTTGTCCTTCATCATCTTAGCATAACGGGTCTCTAAACGAGGGGTTAATGAGGAGTAGTCCTTCTTCCCCTTTGTATTCTCGTTCCCAAAACCCCTATTACTCCTTGGAGTTGAATCCTCGTTTGCTGGTTGGTCATGTTCACTCCCTTTGGAAATCTTCACTTTGGCCCCATCACCCTCACCTGGGGTAATAAAATTAGAATTCACATCTGCCTCTAGGAGGACATCAAACATGTTGCACAAGTAAGCTAATGTATGAATCGGGTCTAGAACCCCTTCCTTATTCACCATTTTAAATTTCCTTCTTGGTCTATCACCACTACCACCCAATGGGGTATTCTCCATACCCAAACCATCCTCCCCATCCAATGGCATCTAGACTATAATCTTGACCTTACTGGGATGTATGAATCCATACCCCATGTACTGGGGTTATTTGCAAAAGTCCGCTAAAATGTCACCATGTATAGCACAAGTTGTTTGCACCATAGGAGACCCCTCATTGATTTCAAATTGAGAATCACAATAAAGACTAGACTGACCATACCTGGACACTTCATTACCATTAGGCACTGTTATTGTCCTACTCACACCACTGATATCACCTATCAATCTACTAAAGACATCGTGTACTTTCAGATTTGGAGGCAAATCCAGTAGCTGCTCCTGCCTCACATGGATGTCAACACAAGAATTCAAAGGACCTGTTCCAAATATATTTATTCCATCCACCTTTTCCTCTTAGACTAGACCTTCAATCTGGCTATCTGAAGTATCTTCTAGTGGAAAACTTCCCTCAACTGCTCTATTGCATGTTTCCCTGGTCATTCCTTCGACCAGCACATCCTCCACCATGCTATTTCCAGGATTTCCTCAGGCACCATTGCACACATAGTTCTTGAATCTAGTATTTATAACCCCCTTGTAGTTATCCAGTGAATGACCTAGCCATTTGAAAACGGGGAAAAAATGGAACAATGACTCATATAAAACAGGTTGTTTATATCATAAATCTTAGCCTACAGTGACCAAACGAACTCCAATAGCACCCTTGAAGTGTCCACCTCCACACACACTCAATGGTTAACCATATGGAAGACACCATTGGTTAAAAAGTTCCACAAACCATATACAAAAACATGAATGAAACTACTATAAAGGAATCCCGAAACATTTCTCAGAATAAACTACTAAATGGTCCTTCTCCCCGGCTTACCTACCAAACACAGACCCAAAACACAGTTCAAATGGGAAAGGTTTTTGGACTCAAAACAAGCCACAACATCAACATTTAAAAAACACATAATACAAGCCATCCCAATCCAGTTATCAAAATAACATGTTTTCCTTTAAAAATATTTCTTTGAAAGGAAAACTATTCAGCGGTTATCGTATCCACATTTGATACCCCATGGGCCTCATGCATGTATGTTTTTGTGCCACAACGGGAACCCTCCTCATATCCATCCCAAAATCCATCCATCCATGCCATAAACCATCCATAATACCATATAACCCCATGCATGTGATCGCTCACAGAAATAGCAATGGTTAAAACAAAAATTCTTTCTACTTTTCAAAACCAAAACTGTCAACCAACACCTTTTTCCTCAAAACTGCTAACCATGAAATCAAACCCAAATTACTTCTTACAAAAAAAATCAGAAAGGAACAATCACTCAAATAAAATCTCACTTTCAATCAATTCACATCAATTTCAAAACATCTCATCCAAATAAAACACCTTTCAATAGTTTAGAAAACTCTATTGGAAACACTTTTTCAAAACCAACCTTAGCATAGTTCATGATTTCAAAAGAGGTTAATACACAAAATTTTCCATTCCAATATTATTCAGAAAATTCATTTCTACCATTTAAAAAATCTAAACATTACCTCTTTATTAGAAAATCATTTCACAAAAACTTGACACTTCTTAAAACCATGTCAATTTTTATTTAAAACTGAAAATACATGATTTCAATACTATAGGACACAAGACAATGTGAGATGAAACTAGTTCCAGTGGGTGACTTAAACATATGGTTGGCGGCCATACGCCAACTACTTCACCTTCACAGAGAGTGTTCTATGATAATTTCCCCATCTCAACACGACATGCCAAGCCCTATGAGCTCACTAAGACCATTAACCCAACTCTCTTTTCATTTCCCCTAATCATCATCAAACCAAGGAAACTGAAGCCCTCATATAAGTCTCGACTCCCCAAGTGACTTGAATCCTGTCATGAGCTGTGGTGATTAGGCACACTATCCATAACTGTAATGCCAAGTCTTGAAAATCATAACTCCAGACTATCTCGAATGTTCCCCAAATAACATGACCCAAGGGGTTAACTTGAACCTCCTTTGATACCATTTTGTCACGAACCGAATCTGGTTGTCATCAAAACCGGCACCCGACCCAGCCCGCAACAAGTCCCGAAGGGCGTTCCCGATCCCAATGGTCTGGAAAAAGAGCCTAGGTATCATAAAATGAAGTTTGGGAATGATTTACCCGAGTTTATAATCATTAAACAACATAAAACTCAATAAAACAAATCTGGATTTTCCATCTAAAATCGTCCTTTATAGAATTTCAGAACTGAATTTCATAAGCTAAAACTATGCTTAAAGACCATTAAAAAGGTACAAAACCAAATAAGTACAGGCCAAGAACCTCTACATGGAAAGAGGCGTCGCCTTCAAGTCATCCCCACAACACTGCATCACGAATGACCGGTAAAAACCCAAACTGTTGGCACAAAAGATGTACCAAAACCTGCGACAACAAAAATAACCAACTCTACTTACACCCAAGGCTGTATGTAGGGTGTGATTAAATGACCATTAGGATACCACCACTAAGAGATTCCATGTGATAAACATTCAAAGATGAAAATCTTTCAAGTTTTCATAAACAGGCAATGCTAGTTACAATTTCTGAAAAACGCAACATAAAAATGAAAACAATTTTCAAGTGGGCTAATTTAAAGAATCGTCACTTTTAAAATAAATGACAAAACTACTGAAATTTACATCCAACAATACCATATGCTGATGGTAAGCACAAATAATCCAATGAGTACAAGCAATAAGAAATAACCCCAAGGCCCTAGCTCATTGTGGGTCCCAGGAACCTCGTATCTTGGTGAGAGTAACCATCGTAATATTTGTTCTCGTGCACACGAGCCACTAGTAGGGAGCATACCCATAACCGATTTGTCCCTAATCATCATCATCATAGTTTAGTTAGTATTTTAAGTATCAATATTGCTATGTCAAACTGAGGCCAAACCCCACGGATTCACTAGCATACTAGTACACGTCCACCCACCTAGATACTCGGGTTTCCCTCTTGTGCTCAAACAAGTTCAAAAAGCCTAGAAATATAGTTTTAACATGAAAATATCACTTAAAAATCACACATTAACCAAAAATCCCCATGTAAAACACACAAGTCACAAATTCCACTTTTCGTTCAAATGCATCTTGAAATCAAACTCACACCAAAATAGCTCACAACACATTTTGCATAACCTTCACAATCCAACACATCATTTAAAAATTTTATAAAATATATCCAAATATTCTAAAAAACACATAAAATCCCACTAAAATGTTTCATAAAACCCTTTTTCATAAACAAAATCCATTTTTCACATCACACTCACACAAACATCCCACATCACGTTCACACCTCTTTTACATTTCAGTAAATCCATTAAAAATTTTAAAAAACATTTCCAAGAGTATACACATCACATGACAAACCCATTCAGATTTAAAATGGTCCATTTTAAAATATACACAATCTAGAACAGTTTTACAATATGGTTTCACCTCTTACATAAATCATTAAACCATTCAAAACATTCATAAAACAATTCCAAGGAGTGTACCCAATATTTTCACATAAAACCCTTTAAAAACCATATTTTAAGGACAAAATCACACGTATACCAATTCAAAATATAATTTGAATCCCCATCAACATTTTTTAAACAACCCCAAAGTGTTATACAAATATCTAAAACAATTACACAAAAGATCTACATGAAAAACACACGTTTTCAAAATCACTTTCAAGAAGTACAACATGGTTTTACACATTAATACCATTCAAAACCCCACTTTCAAACCCAATAGAACACCAAGAAAATACACCAATGAAGAATTGGTATCCCATAGAATATTTATTAAACCAATTTCATCTGTTCGAAAATACACCCAAATAATGCCCTAAGTGTTAAACATGAAAAACACCCAATTTCCAGCTAAAATAAAACTATAAAATTAAACTCTTAATAAAATCAATCATGAACAGTTTTATCACCTCAAAAAAACATATGAGGAATATGAAGAATGAAAAAATACAGATAGAAAACTCATCAATAATTTTTTACACATGGAACTGCCTACCGAAAGTGTTGAATCCCTCAAATCTTGGTGTGAAACATCAAGCGCACCACTACCACACCACAAGGAAGTGAAGATAAACCTAAAATCTCAATATTAAACCAAAAAAGACACCATGTCAAACACTAGTTTTAAACCTTATCTTCTATACACTTTGTAACATCCAGAAAGAAGGATGAAACCCTAAGGAAATGGAAGAAAAGGAAGGTAAGAACACTTACATGAACGAATCTTGGAAAAATGGACCTAAATCCACCAGTATATGAATTTTAAAATATCCAGACATTCAAGGAAGGATCAAACAAGGATGAGAATATCATGTATGAATTTGAATGGGGGAAAAGAGTGTGAAATGAAAGAGTTATTAAGGAAACAAATTACATTTATAAATCTACTCGAATTGAGGAATCTTAAAAAGTTTCTAGTTAATCTGCGTAGAAAATGAGCTCCAAAGAGGGGGAAAAAAGAATTGGGGCCCTCCTCAGTTTAGTTGGCATGGGTTTGATGTGAAATCACCGAAAATTAGTTAAAATTGAATAATTTATTAAATAAACTTTTTTAAAAAAAAAACTGGAAATGGGCTTTTGGGATGGCCTAAATCCTTAAATAAAACCCCAAATACACCATTATTATGGATTCATAAAGGGTCCAAATTGAAATGGTGGTGTTACTAGGTCAGGGGAGGCCATTTAGGAATTGGAATAGATGCAAAATATTAAAAAATGAAAAATTTATAAAAGAAACAAAATTGGATTTTAAATCTGGAAATGGGCTCACGGTTTGGCCCGAATCATGAAAACTCACCCATTCCTCAAAAAAAACTTGGAAAACCCCCAAAACAAAGAAATAATAGAAATTAAATGAAAAATAAATTTAAAAGAAGTCATGTATGTGATAGTATCTATGTCATAGAATCCATCTGAGGTCATGGATGAGGTGTTTTATGATAGAAATGTTGGGATATTGGGGTTGGTCTACGATTTAGAATGTTTGAGGAGAATGGGTTGTGAGGGGTTGTATTTATAAGGGGAGGAGAGGGTGTTTTTAAATATAGTATTCTTTACTATATTATTTTTTCTAATTATTATCAAGATTGATGAATCTTATGACTAAATAAATTAATTGGTTCATGTGACGGTATGTCAATGGTTATTTATATAAACCATAAGGTAGTTAATATCGTATGTATCTTATAATGTCACATAACATATTGGGTCATATTTTACTATTCTCAAAAAAATAAGTATTTCAGAAAAATACCAAAAAATCATTGTAAAAATTTGTTGATATGATGATTTCAAAGGAGAAATCCATTTTTTAGTAAAAAAATTTTAGTGTAATAAATTAATTTTTAAAGGAACTACATATTTATTTGAAAAATGCTTATTTTTTAACTATGATTAATTTTGTAAACCATTGAAAAATTACATTTCGTATAATAAAAGAATTATATTATAATCATCAAAAATATAATTTTATAATACCATTATATTAAAATAATATTTATTTAAAAAATTATAATTTTCATACAAATTAAAATAAAAAATTGTTTTAAGACAATATACACATGTTTTTACCATTTTAAAAGAATTTATTTATTTATTTTAGGATATAAATTTTTTATATTATAATTTTATGAGATGTCTAAATAATATTTTTTAATTAAACTGGTGAACATACTATTCTAATTTTAAGATTAATATTCATAATTTTTATATTTCTATTACAATGGTCATATTACTATTCCAATGGCAGATTTGAAATGGTAATATGAGTTTCCTACATTCTATAAATTCATAATATTTAATTCAATTATAATTAATGTAATTTTCAATATAGGTTGCTTATTTTTTATTTTCCAAGAGGTTGTTTTATTACTAATATACTAGTTAATTTCTAATATATTTTTTCATGTGATATCATTCTAGGAGATCTAGTGTATCAATGTTTTGTTATGCTATCCATCATAATTCATGTTTTGTTCATTTTTAATGTTTGAAATTTTATTGAGTATATTCATACTCTAAATGTAATTATCTAATCAATATAATAAAATGTTCCACTTTTTTATAATTTTCTTCATGTTATTTCTGTAATACTACATTACAAATTTTGAAAAACCTATAAATTTAGAATGTAAATTCCTATCATAATATTTAGAATTATTATAATGATGTTCATTTTTTATTCTCAAAAAGTTCATGTGTGGACATTATTACAATTATCTGTGTTCACAATGATATGATATTCTATTATAAGGGGTTTTCTAAATTCCAATGTTATGCCACATGTATCATGAATATTGTCCCATGATTCATCATTTTTATATAATAGTTTATTTTATTCTTTCCTCATAACACTTTTTAGGTTATAATCCTTATATCATGTTATATAAATAAATATTATAATTCCATGTTCTCTTTAATTATTCATTTTTTAACTTTTCATGATTCTACATATTATTATATTATAATCCTCTATGAATTAGTGACATTTGTTTCCCTAACAGAGTCTTTGAGGTCATCCATACTTATTTTTTCACATTTTCTCAAGGAAACTATATTCATAAATATGTATAATATGAATCCATTTATAGAGATGTGTGTCATAGTTATTGAAAAAAATTTGGTAAAAAAATAAATATTTTTAACTAGTTCCAAAAACACCAAAACATTATGTTTTAGGATTATATTTTTATTTTTTCTTTGTAAATTTTAAATTATGAAAATGATATAAAATATATGATATTTTTTCTTGAGGAACCTCAGTTATAAAATGGGATGATTCTATATAAACCTTATTATAGATATGATTTCTTGTAACAAATTTTTTTATGTGAGATTCTTTATCCAGTTTTATATTATTTTGGTCATACTATTATAGTTCATGACTATATTATGTTCTTCATAGAAATAACCTACCAAAATGATTGATATTTTATGGTAGTATATATTGATTTTTTATGGTGTTTTAGATTTCATTATTCTAATGGTTTTATAAATTTATCTCCAAATCACCATATACATAATATATTAGTTAGGTATTTCTTTTTTATAACACCAATGATTAATAATGTCTGATCATGTAGTGTTTGACACATGGAGATGAGGTATTATATAAGATTTTTTTTCACTTGGAAGTGTGATATCCTCTATGATAGGATATGTGATATTCCTACACCAAATTATCTTGTAAATGTTTCATGATATTCAATAAATTCAACATAATTTATCCAGGGGATAATTTAATTATATAGGGGAACTATTTTTATGTGTGTGCCTTCAAAAGATTTTTTATTTCAAGTGTGGGGTTATTGGTAACCTTATTTATAGATTACTATGATAAGATACAATATTCATAATCATGTTAAAGAAATGTATGGTTTGGTTATTTATTATTTTTTGGTTTAGCCTATATTTCTTAAAGGTTATACTTAGTGGTTTGTTCATAACAATATATTATGATTTCGTTATTTTTTTTATTAAAAAAATGAAATATTTAGAATTGAGGAGAAAATAATGTTTTTTAATTTGTATTATCACAGTCAAACCTACAATGAAACATATATGGTGACATATTTTTTTGAATTGAATTTTTTTTTGAAATTTTTAGGTTTAATAGTGGTCTTGAATAATGTAGTGTTGGTCCGTATAGATAATCAAGTGGATATAATTGTATGGGTTGTTATTAAGGAGTTAACATTAATTATTTCAGATTTTTCACTTATATTATTATTTATATACATGTTTTTTCTAAAAAATTATTTTCTGATCATCTTTATTCTGATATCAAATTACATTCATGAATGAATTTACTATTTTTATTTCTATATTGTATTGCAATGTTATATGTTTACATTTTTATTAATAGTTTAGTGATATATAATTTTATGATTCTAAATAAAATTCCACTCATTGTTTTCCTATACCCTTTGATTTCACTTTTCTACCTCTATCCATTTGGAGGAAGAATTTGGGTGGAACTACTATCAGTTTAATTGACCCAAATAGATTTTTGATACTTTTTATTTTCATCACGAATAATTATTTTTTCATATTAATGTTTCTATTGTTATCTTAATAATTATAATTTTATATGTGATGAATTAGAAATACAATTTCATAAGAAATTTTTAATTCACAAATCATTTATAAAGTCATTTCATTATTAGGGTATTCATACATATGGTGACATTTTATATAGTTGTTCGTATCAAAACCTTACATGTTCACATTGACATAAATAAAAATTAATATCTAGTTCATAATAGGGAACTGATTTGAACTAAAAAAACTATTTATTATTTTATAGCTTATTGTTACAAGGTTTCTAGGATCTATTGATTCTTTTTAAATTTATTTGATACATTTTAGGAACTATAATGTATTTTATGAATTAACATGAATAGATCATGGTTCCAATAATTGATGTTTATATTTTTAATTTTTACTTATCTAATTAATTATTTATATATAAATATATATATATATATCAACAAATATATATATGATTATATTGATTATTCGTTATCTTTTTTATTTGGTAGTTATTTTATTTTGAGGTAAAATAATTCAATAAAATTACTTAATTACCCTCGCTACTAGTCATTGAATTCTTTTGTTTGAGGGATTTCAATAGGGGATTTTAGAGGTCCATATTAAGCATAACGTACCCTCTTGAGGTAGGTTCTGAAAATAATGATTTGTAATTTTTATGTTTAATTCCATAAAAGAATACTTTATATTCTTTACCTCTAATAAATTAAATTATATAGTAATTGATATTAATATTTTCTACATGCTCCTTCATATATAGAATGGATTCCCTCAAGAACATATAACTTGTTCATCAGAAAAAAAAATTATATTAAATAAAAAAAATCCATCATTAAATGAGTTATAATAGAATATAAATTATACAAATGGGATTGATCTGAATAGTCTAAGTTATTTATCCCAAAATGAGATCATTTAAACCAAAAAAAATCAAATGGTACCTTATTTTTAAATCTATAGTGTACATTATTTTTATTCATATTTCATCCTTTTAATTATATAGTAATCATGAAGAAATTCATTAAATATTATAGAAAATGAATAATCTTTCTAAATGAATGAAATGTTATTAAAAAATATCTAGAGTAATAGTTCCACTTGATTCATCCATTTTATACATTTTCAAACAACTTCTTGGAAAAAATATTATATTTAGTCACTGATATATAATTTATGTCAGGTAAATGTTTTATATTATATATTTTTAGATAAGAACTCTACCTTATGTTGTGTTTCCATTTCAGTTTCATAAAAATTTCAAAAACCATGGACACATTATGATTTTACATCATTAAATCATTCATTTTTAATGATCCTACAAAAGTAAATTACTTATAGACGCAAAAAAAATTATGTTATGGTTTTATTATATCATTTTTAATACACATTAACTTAATATCCTAATATTTCAAATAAATTTTGATAATATATAAAACCATATCGTCAATCATTATTTTTTAATTATAATTTTTTAAATTCTTATTTTATTTTACACTTGGTTGAAGCATATCCAGATTCTAGGGAATCCATTCATTTGATTATTTCATCAAGGTTATGGGTTATTTATTCAATTATATTTCATTGATTTTACAAGTGTAGTTATATCTCACCTTTTTAGTTAACCATTGTATATTTAACATTGATCAATATTTCAATTCGATTATCATGTTTTTATGAATTGAAAATTTTTCTTCAACAACCGTATAGGTAACCATTATAGTACCTTGAGTAATGAAAATTCAAATATGAGTAATTATATGATACGTTAGGTATATTAATCATTTTAATATAATTTTTATCTTATATAGAGAAACTATATGAAATCATCATTTAACCTAAACAGATATTTTAGATAGAGTCATATAGCCAACATGTATAAACCATCAGAATAACCTTTCATTTATCTAATTAATTTTTTTTAATATTTTTACATTGGTTTTTGAGAATTTCTAATTTTGGCTCTAAAAATTAAAAAAATATCCAAACATAAAAAAAATTAAAATAAACTTCAATAATCTATTAATGTTGTCATTGATAGTAAATCTGAAATAATCAAAAAATATCTACTTAAGAATTTCATTAGCCAATTATTTATTAATATTAATCCACAATTACACATAAAAATATATATTTCATTGATAACTATTGGAAATTGGTAAAATTTTATTTCATATAAATAAGTGACATTTTCTTATACTAATTATACCTTCATAATTATTTGGGGGAAATCATCATTCCAACATAATTTTTAATCAAAATTTATATTATTTAATTAGATTTCACCTATTATTATAAAAAAATTAATCATATTTTATAAATATAATAGAATTATTGATATTATTAAATTATTAGGTGATGTATAATTTTGAACACATTTTTTATTTAATTATTGGAAATTTTTCATTTATATGATATATATTTGTTGAAGTTAACAAAATCAATGTTATTATTATTAATTGTCATACTATGTATGAAAAGAATAATATAATAATATTAAATAAAAAATATTATTTTTTACATTTTAAATATTTTTATATACTTATTATAAATTAAAATTTTTGTTTATTAAAATTTTCACAATAAAAAATAATTTATTACTTTTTTCAAACAATTTAATTTTCCATGATTGAGTAATCATATTACATGAATTAAAATATAGTTATTAAAAAATATGTGTGTTAATAAAAAATTGCTCTAGTATTACTTTATTTGGATGTATCACCATGAACTAAATATTAATATAATTTGGATTTCATATGTTTTTATTGATGTGTAAAGAGTTACTGTTTTCACCATTGTATGTGAAAACTAAAATATTCTAAAATTAATTTAATAGATAAATACATTGAAATTCATGAATAATTGATTATTACATGAGCTTATTTATTAAATAAATTACAAAAAAACGGACTTTATACTATAAAATATAGAAAAATAGCTTAATAATTTGACAATTTTGTGCTACTAATATTAATTTAAATTAATTTCATGAAATTTATAATATATAATTATATATTCTTATCCACAAAAACATACATATGAACAATCTAGTCAAAATAGTGATACCCAATAGATATATAGAATTATATACAACATGAGAATATATAATAAACATATTCTAAAAATGTTCTATGGTCCTGAAAATAAGTGTCACCCCAAATATATGTGCAAAAAAATTATGTTATATAATAAAATATAATCATGAGGGCTGTAATTCATTTATATTACTTTCTAGAATTGAAATCCTACATTAAAGGAATATTTAGCCCAACTAATATACTTTCCCACTCCATAATTCACCTAATTGTCCTTTAAAATATCATTTTTTGTCTCTCCTTCTCCAAGTAAGACTATGCTTATGTGGATCCTTCTTGTTATCAAAATGAAACAATGTTATCTAGTATGACCACCCCGAAAGATTTCACTATTTTATTATGCAACACCAATTTGTTGAGAACATAGTTCCCCTACCATTATAAAATAAATAGGGAAAAAATTTCATATTTAGAAACATTGAACCAATCCACGGATTAATATAATTAAAAAAGATCATGATAATTCACTTTCAAATTAGAAAAAAATCTAGAATGACATATTATTATGGATTTAAAAAAAATATTCTTCTTAAAAAGAGAATTATATTCACCTTTTTTGGTATCATAGAAAATAGATCTTGATAGGAAGTGACATTCATTGTTTTTAATAAAAAATAGTTTTAAATATTTGGTCAATCAATAAAAATAGGTAAAAAACAACACTATATAATATTTATAGAAATAAAAAAATGCATTTAAAGAACACAAAATCTCAATTTAGAGGATATAATAAATGTAATAGAATTAAATTATCAATCTAGTTTGAAATAATTTAATACACATGTGGTAAATCCTTTAACCCATAATAGTTTTTCATTGAATAGATATACAAATGGATGTTTGATGGAAAATATAAATAGTTTATATAAATATTAAAACTAATTCACATTAAAATTATTTTCAGGTTATTAGTCACATTATAATATATTAAAAAATATCAAACTTAATATTCTATAATAATAATAAGTGTGAAATTATAGATATGATTTTTGGTAGAGATTAGTGATTTTTTTTAGTGTGAATAAAAATTTCATTAAAGAACAAAAATCCCATGTATTTTTTCATAAATTTAAATAGTGGTTCATATAACAATTTAAATATTAATATTACTCAAGAAGTATTAATTAATTCCCTTATGTCGTTTTAATATTGTTGGATTCAAAAAATAAAAATATATGATATTTTCACATTAAATAAATTTAAATATATAATGTAACCGAGCAGTATTTTCAATGAAATCCTTGTAAACTTTTGGAACTTCACCTTTATTACTAGTTTCATAGTATTTTTTTGAAAGAATAATGTGGTTTTAAATTTATTCAAGGAAAAACATACCATGATATTATACAAAAACTCCTAGATTCCAAGAAAAGAAAATTAAATCTCAATCAAAAGGAAGACTATTTTAAAAAATTATGAATTTTTTGAATCATAGATCAATTAAGAATGGTTTTATTGTTGTAATGAATTTTAAATTCGTATTAGACACTTCGAAATATTTTTAGTAATATTTATGGAGTTCGATATGAATTCATCATGAAATTATGGGGATCAGAGAGCCTCATCAAGGATATATTAATAATTTTTATTTTATTAAATCTACAATTCATTGTTTTTTTAAAATAATATAATATATCATATATGGTGTGTTTGATGAGAAATCTGAAAAAAACATTAAATCATGAAATTTTGTTTTACCCTAGGAATTAAATAATCTTATTCAACATTAGGAGTTTTTGTAGAGTGTTGTCATTGGAAAAATAAATGAATTAAATTAATTAGTTATCATACTTTTCGTTTATTAGAGAATTGTGAACAATGAATCAATATATAAAACATTATAGATAATTCAATATAGATAGTAGAATAAACTTAAAGGGAATGGAAGGTATGAAGAGGTACATCTGGAGGCAATCACATTGGTTTAAGATCATGGGATTGTGGGTCAGTGATCAACGTACCTCTTGGATCATCACTATAAATGGATTTTCTATATCTTCTCAAGAATAATAAAGTCAAAACGTTATTAATTATCAATCCATACATACATGAGGTAGTTAATTTGTTTATATTGGATTATTCTTGTATATTTTTATGCCATGTCAAATGTGAATCAATCCTTCAAATAATTAATTCGAGTGGAAGATGTTTATTTTTTGTTGATAGAATTTTATCCTTGTTTAGTGGTTGAATTATCACTATTTATTTCACTTCATTTGTCACTCTCATGAAAATAGATTGATGTCATGCCAAAAATGGTCAATGTTTATTCCCCATGTTTTTTTTGTGGTTTTATCACATTATTCTCTTCACATTCATAATTTAAATTTCCTTTCATGATGGTTTGACCAATACCTAGAATAAAATCATTGCACAATCATTCCTTTGAGTAATGGATCATTACCATTGGTTTGCTTTTAGGGTTTTTTGTATGATCATGTAGCAGAATTGAATATTTAATGTCTTATATAGATTGATATTGTTTCAGCATTCATCATTCCCAATTGTTCATATGTATCTCTAGGCCTTATAATCATTAAAGGCCTTCGGGCCTCAAGGACTTCGAGCCACATAGACCATGGAGTATCCTAGTTCACATAGAGCAGGCCTCAGAAGAGGATCAGAGCAAAGAGTAACTGTCACCAAAAGCAGAACTAACCGGATTGGGAGAATGAGATGGCATGGAAACCACCATCGATACCAGGCACTGTGCAGCTTTGTACGGGGAAATTCTAGCCAATAAACAATGCAAGGTAGGGAGCTAGGTGATCAATGATGTAGAAATATGGGGAGGTGCAGCTCTAGTGGGTGGGCCTACAGGTCATGTAATGGGAATAATATTACACTGGGCTTTCAAGTCATGTATTGGCCTCTGGGTCATGTCGAGCATTGTGCATTGGGCCTACGGGTAACGTAATGGTTCCCCTTCAACCCTTAAAATGGGTATTATCCATAATAAAGTAAAAAAATAAGTCCTTCGGTCCATTTGGGTATGATCATGACTTGTTGGTGGATAATGGGTCATATGGTATGATTGGACTATACATTGTATAGTTCTGAGGAAATAATGTTGTGTTGTCTCATTTGAATAGGGGATATGGTTTCCAAATGGTGTTAAATAACACACTCCATATGGTGATTACACTTTCTATGTGTGCCTTATCCATCCATCTTCATGTGCACAGTTACAACATGTCCCCAAATCCATGTAACACTATGCACCGGGTTTATCAGATTACACACTACAAACATTTTGGAAGATGGATTGACACATATATGGAGTACACACCCATGAGTCCATGAGACCCAACACATAGTGTGGTAGGATCTAACAACATTTTATCCTTGTTGGATCGATGTGTACATACAGGATACACCAAAGAGGCCATGTGTCCCAACACGTAGTGTGTGGTGGGTCACACTTCATCAACTTCAAAGAGTATATGGGATTTGTAAGATGATACATTGAATGTGTTATCCCACACAAAACTTACAGTGTGACATGGAGTACACCATGTGTAGATTAAAAAGCACTCAGACATGGCTTGTGTACATAGATGTTCCTATGTTACATGGTCATGATACATATTACACTAGAAATAATAAACAGTACCCTCATAACCAAGATGACATCAACATGTCATGTAACCCTAGTGGACATGCTATATATTTTGTAGAAACATGTCATCTAAGACTGTGAGTCATAGAGTGTTCTAATAATAGTGACACCTTCCGTATACACTTATGGATAGACCAATGTAATTCTTCAATGGAAATTTATAGTCACTGTTCCTCCATGTTCAGTTTTTGTATGAGATTGTGTGAGTTCCCCTGAACCATA
This sequence comes from Viscum album, assembly GCA_963277665.1. Classification (NCBI taxonomy): domain Eukaryota; kingdom Viridiplantae; phylum Streptophyta; class Magnoliopsida; order Santalales; family Viscaceae; genus Viscum; species Viscum album. Next base: position 670,728,669 of record OY728157.1, on the reverse strand, counting down.
TCTATGGGGTTATGTTTCAGTCGTCAATTATTTTACAGTGAGTTTACTTCGTCCTCCATCATGAGGGTTTTGTGTGGAATTTTTTTTAGAGAATTGGACAAGGTCCCATTTGTGTACTAGATAAGTAATCCCTCTGTGAGTCATGGATGTTTTATTCCCATCCCCATCATCTTCTACCCACAATAATGCTTTTGGAAAAACATATCCAATGTACTCAAGCTTGATATGTTGTCTAGTGGTTGATTCTTATTAAAGTCAATTATACCCCAAATTCCATGGGTGTAATCCCCTAGCTATGTATCAATATATGTTTTCTTCTAGTGAGGTGTAGTATAATTTAGCGTGTAACTTAGATTATCCCTCTTAGTTTCCATCATTCTTCTTCATGGAAAGACTCAATGGGAATATTCTCAAGCATGAATGTCATTGGTATTGTAATAATCTATGATTGAGACATCTTTGATGGGTTCCATCAGAATATGGAAGTGTCATGAAGTGTTTCTTTCAAGATAGGTGTTACATATGTGTGTCTTGAAGAATAATAGGCTGGATGTTTGGTTGTGAACTTACGTGATACATTATTTTAACTATAGATCATATTTTTGTTATTATTTTTATAATAATGTTTTCACAAATTCTGATTGAAATAAATTCATGCGGATAAGAAAACTAAACTCTTTATTATTTCCATTTAGTGATTTCGGTGTATCCTACTTAGTTTGAATATACTCACCACTATAGGGGTAGTGACCACCTATGGCATGTCTTATGAATAAGATATGCCTTTACACAGAGTCATAGGTAGATCAAGGCTAGTAAAATCATAGTTTTTATTGATATACCATGGTTATACAATGTTTTACATTTTACAAAAGTCCCCTAATTTTTCATCTGGATGGACTCTTTTTATTGTTTGTGGTACTTGTATTTATTACCTCATCAATTCATATTATCCTTTTATATTATGATGTAGGGTATAAATGTATGAATTCATTTTAGAATGAGTTTTATTTTACCTTCAAGTATTATGTGGTATTTGGAAACGTGTGAGACTATAAAGGAACCAAAGGATAATGCCTCCAATTTATATATCATACCTACTCAACACTGGTCACCAGAAAATGTATTATTATAGGCATCTTTGGGTTTTCATTCTAATTTTACCACCATCCATATGGTCCCAGGGGAGATGAGTGGTGGAAAATTAATATCATAGAGGTTGTATTTGGACTAGAGATTTTATATTTTATAGTTGTGTGGTTTGGTTTAGGAACTAGGTAAATAGTACAAATGTTCCTTGAGTTCAACATTCATGCCAGAGAACCTAGTGATAGTACAACAACTAATTAATCCATTCACATATACTCTGATAACCTACAAGTTTTCATGACACATGATGAAACTAGATACAATAAAAACATTGGTATATAAATCATATATGAATTCAATGTGGTTTCATGACCTTCTTGTGTTATCTCCCAAGATAATATCATAAGACCATGGTGTATCTTGGACTTTTCATGGTGTCTCCATAATGATATCCATTAAATATTCCATTCTAAAATCATAGTTATGATTCTCTTGCCTATGGGGATTCAGTTTTTTGACATGTATATGAGGAGGATCTATAAGATGGATAGTGAGTGATGTCTCAACCTATTAAGTATCATATTAACCTAGTGGTAGTTATTATGGTCTGTTCTTCCTATTGTTTTGACCATAATATGGTTACATTGGTACCATTAGATGAAACATTAATTATAAGTGTGATTTTTTAGGTTTGGAGAAAGATATCACCCATTCTCCATTAGAGGTAACACTCTCATCTTGACCAGTATAAGACTCTCTTCATCCTATGCTGAAATTTTCCAAATTGATTTGGACCACTCATGATGGTGGTACTAGTAGTGAGTCTCCTCTATGGTGACGTGATGTTTTAATAGAGCCTTTTTTATATAATGTTTGATGTGGATTATATAAAAACAATTCTATTTATGTAACATTAATTCAATAATTATTACATAAAAATATACATAATACAACTCAAAATATTGATAAGTCTAGTATCTTTAGGAATTAGGTACACTATATAACAGCTTAAAAAAGGAAAAATATCATCTTTATTGAAAACATCCTTAATATGCTCACACATAAAACTGCATAGGATAACCATGGGACATACATAAGAAATGGGGATTTATAATGCCCAATAATTTTATAAAAATAGTTTATCATGAATAATTAATACATATAAGAAAATGGGTATAAATTAAATATAATAATATACATGAACAATGAGTCATAATATATCATGATAATCATAACATGGGAAATGTGGAAACAACATATAATCGTGCATCATAAACATAGGTCTTTTATTTCATACAAGAAATTATGATGTAAAAAGTCCCATAAAGTAATTGGGTTTACTCTCTATACCAACATGACATCTCATGAGACAAAACATTTCTCAATTCATTGTAAATATATATAATTTCAGTCACACATATCACTTTAATTTCATTCTCATTCTTACGTGTTCCACATATATCACACAACATGGATTCATTCAACATCATATCTTATTAAATGATCATAGATCATAGAAAAAATGCATATAATTCTCATGTTAATGGAGTATAAGTTTGAAATGGTGTACAACCTTCATAGGAAATGGGTATTTTATTCACTACAAAATCGTGTTGGGATGGAAAATCATAGGGAAATTGCGGAAGCATAATTTCATCAATTAATTTTTTTTAAAAATGGGTTGATGAGAGTGAAAGGGGTCTCTAATCATTTTTATAGAAAGTGTGAAGTAATTAGTTAATGTATAGACATATCCCAAAATTTTTAATTGGAACTATAATTCATAAGATGATAAACAAATATTAATAAAGAAGAGAATGAGAGGATCCCTTACTTGAGTGTCTGACTCAAAATGCTTGGGGGAGCTTCTTGATATCTTAAGGCACATTTGGAAGACTCTACATCTTGGATGGAAGAGTAATTACATTATCCAAGGATCTTTAATAGAGATAAATGGGATCTTGGGTGGGTTTATATTGGAAAATAGTGGGGATTTATTTATTATTTCTCAAACATAGTTTATGGATGCTATATAATAAAATAACCAAAAAATACAAAAAAATAGCATGGATTTTACCCATGGATAAAAAAATTAGAGTAGTTTTCATTATTGTATAATTATGGGGTCTAAAAAAATAAAATAATCCCCCTTCTTATGTGTAGGTGAGTCTTTCTGTTAAAGAAATGATTTTAAAAACATAAAATATATTATTGGATTTCGATGATTCATAATGGATTTATAAAATTAATCAAATAAACCTAAACACACATTATTTTAAATATAAAACATGTATTTGGTCATTTATACCTTTTTTGTATTTATTACACCACATTTGGGTCATTGTAATTTCATAATAAACTAAGTATATTTATATAGTATTTAATTTTAACACAAAATTTCATCTGTGATAGAAAATTATAAATTTTTAACCATTTGATATTTTCTTTTTTATGATTCCAAAAAAAATTCATTTTTTCTAAATAAATTTCAAAATATTTCAATTTTCACTTTTAAAATAAAATTGACATTTATTAAGAAATATTGGGTTTTTAGACAACAATGTTTTTCGAATGCTTATAAAAATTTACATTTGTTTTCTAAAAATTATTATATTTAATAATCATTATTTATAAATATGATTTTATTAAAATATTATTTATTTGAAAAATCCATTAATTAATTAAAAGAAGTTACCTGATTGAATTTTTATATTACTCAAAGATACAATTTTTTATTGAATCGAAATAAAAAGTATTTATAATGTAACAATAATGGGATGAAAATATATTCATTATTTTATAAAAAATATTGTACATAATTATATTTATATATATTATTGATACATATCCCTTCAATACACCCAAAATCTCCCTGATATTAAGGTATTTTATGGTGATATTTTCATGGGGTGGTTCAATGAACTAGGTTTGGGTCATGATCTCGATGAGCCTGAACATTTCCCTTAAATAGTTTCGCTCATGTTTAAGTTCTAGGATATCAGCTTGGTCTAATTCAAGGTAAATTCTCATTTATTCTATCTCCTCAAGAATCTCTGATAAATGTGCTACGTAGAGTACTATCCTACTGGTTGAGGCCATCATATCCTTTTTCTGTGCCAATTTGATTTGTTAAACCCCTATATTTATACTAATTATGATATCACTATTCAATGACTATATTATCAACAGTAATGATGCCTAATTTTTTTTCAAATCAGAGTGAATATAATAAAACCAAATAATTTCACGTGTTTTCTTTAACCATATTACATAATATGAAATTTAATTAAATCTCAATGGAAATTATACTTATAACCATTTGGGTTGTTACAATCTTCCCCACTTAATAAATTTTTCCATCAAAATTTTCACTTAACACACTAAAAAAGAAGAGGGTAACTACATTTTATCACTTCCACCAATTCCCAGGTCACATATTCAAAATTTTTATTTCTCTACAACACATTGACCAGATGAATTGTCTTTTATTGTAGAAATGTTTCTCTATAATCTATGATATTCATCAGATTCTATTCATATGAAAGATCATTCTACAACACTAACACATGTGGTTTGAGAACATGGGAGAGGTATTTTATGTACATTATCAAGAGGGATTCATGGAATACATCATTTATTTGAGATAGGTTATGTGTAAGTGTTATTCTATAGGCCACCGCTCTGATGTGATCAAGGATCTCATAGGGGAAATGTATCTTGGAATAAACTTTCCCTTATTCCAAGATATCATCACTTTATTCCATGGATATATATGGAGAAATATAATATATCCAACATCAAACTCCAGGTATGGTCTATGATTATCACCATATATTTTATGTTTACTTGGAGAAGGATGGATGTGTTGCTCAATGGTGTTAACCTTTTCCACCATTTCTTTGACCATTTCAAGACCTAGAAATTTTTTCCCCAACTTCATCCTAGCATTTATGTGTTCTTCAACTCTTAAAATAATGTTATTACTAGGGAGATACATGTATTCTTTAGTGTAAAATGTTATTGTAAGGTAACTCACCCCAAGGAAGATGTTAATTCCATACTCCTTTGAATTCAATTATCATGCTCTCAATATTCCCTCATGTGTGTGGATAGTCTACCCAGATTGGCCATCCATTTGGAGGTGATAATCCATGATGAAGTTCATATTAGTGTTTATACCATGTTGTATACTTTTAATGAATTTAGAGGTGAGTCCCATATCACTATCAGATACAATAAATAGTTGTACTCCATTTAGCCTCACCATTTTTCTGATGTATATATGTTCAATTTGATCTAGTGTGAAATCCTTTTGAATCCCAAAAAAGTATAAAATATTTTTAGGATGATCTCCCACAATCCATATAAAATTATTACATCTTTATTTATTCCAAAGACTATTGAAAAGGTCCATTTTTCTAATTTACATTTAGGTATGGGTAATGGTTTCATCATCCCCTAGATTTGTTCCTTTCCTCCTTCACTTGCTGATATACAAGGCATCTTGACGTATATTCTATGATATCCTTCTTTATATTTTCCCACAAATAGTGTTCTATGAGATATAAAAACGTTTTTTTTGTATTCTAGATGTATTTATAAGGTTTAGGTATGTGAATCATCCAACATATTCTTCCTTAACTCAAGATTCTATGGTATATATAGTATTGACCAAAATCTCACAACTACTTCCTCATTAAGGTTGAACTCTGAGACTTTCCCTTTCCTTGGAGTTTTAAATTTCTTATGAATTCCAATAATCATACCTTTGATCATATTTTATCCTCAACATAAGATATGATTAATAAATCATTTGTGAAAGGATTGATGATGTTCCTTCCTTTATGATTCCCATGTCCATCACTATCAAATATAAAAATATTGGATCCTTCTAAATTCTCATCAATGATAGAATTGATGGATAATTTATAAATAGTGTGTTTTAAAATTTATTCCCTTTCTCAGTATGGTAGTTAATTGAGTATTCATAGTCCTTTATTAGCTCTAATAATCGGTGAATACAATGAAAATGTTTCTACCTGTGGTTAATGTGTTCATAAGGGAAGTGATAATACATCTATTTTTACTGGAATCTCTCTTTACACTCATAATTCCAGGAAAAATTGACTCCCTTTTGAGTTATATTGGTTATAGATTTTGAAAAATGAGATATATTTCTCACAAATCAACAATAATACCCATCAAATCTAAGGAAACTATAGATATATATCACATATGTTGGACTCAGCAATATTCAATTTCTTCTACTGCTAAAGGATTCTAAAATATCCCATTTATTATGATGATATGACCGAAAATGAGACTTCCCTTGTCTATAACTCCTATGTGATGTACTTTTTATAATGCTTATCCTTTCGTAAGGACTTTATCATATTGTTCAGATACTCATCTTGTTCCACCTAGGATTTGAAGTGTACTATAATATCATTTATAAATACTACAAAATATTTTTCAGGGTAATCTCTAAAGACTCTATTTATCAAATTCAAGAAGATTGATGGAGCATTAGTGAGTCTAAATTAAATTACAATGAACTCATAGTGAATGTACCTTTTACGAAAAGCAATCTTGGGAATATCCTCCTTCACCATAACATGGTAATATCCCAACCACAGATCCACTTTAGAAAAGAATTTTCCACTATATAGTTGATTTAACAACTTATAAATCTAAGGTAGAGGATTCATGTTATTTACCACGATCTTGTTCATAAAATGATAATCATCAAAAAGGCACATTGACCCATCATTCTTCATGATGACAATTGCTAGTGCACCCCACAGTGAATCACTTGGGAATATGAACACTTTATTAATATTCTCATGTAGTTGTATCTTCATCTAATCATGTCCCACAACAACCATTCTATATAGAGACTTAGATAATGATAACATCCTAGGTATAATATTTATTGAAAATTCAACTACATTGCTGGAAGGTAGACCATTGAATTCCTAAAGAAGCACATCCATGTATTAAATCACAATTATAATGTCTCTAGGGATTATTATTTACCTAGAATAAATCATTTGAGATAGATATACATGATTGTGATGCAAAAAATATCCATTCATAATTCATTAGTGAAAAATATGATTCATCCTACTTGTACAGAATCAGAGGACGATTCATGATATATAGAGTGATTTCCTTCTCATGAAAATATATGTTGGTTATTTATAGAGAAAGACAATCCAGGCATAAAATTTCATCAAAATACACCAATGAGAGTGTGAAAAGGTTTTTAGTAATTTCCATCCAAAAAAATATGACAGGGATTGATTTATATACTTGTGATGAAATAATTTACCCATTTTCCATTTTCGCTGACAACTCTACTTCCATTATTTGTGGTGGTGTTTGAATGGTTCTACTAAACTTGCATGAAATGTAATAATGTGTAGATTTAGAATAAAAAAGTACGTTTTCTATTATTGAATAAATAAATAGTGTACCTTTCACCACTTTATTGTTAGGAACAAACTCAATAGTTGTGATAAATAATCTGTCACTTGTTTCCTTAGAGGTTGTTGGTTATCTCCAAAAACCCTTAGTTTAGTGCATTTATTTGCAAAGTTTCATGGTTCCTTGAATTTGAATCAATGAAAAATGTGTCAAGGGTTGACTGAAGCATTATTATCTTCCAATGAATTAGTGGGTTTCTCCTATAGGTAATGACTAGATATGTGACCTTTCTTACTTCCCCAAAACCATTTCATCATTCCCCTTAATAAATTTATGGGGTGTTTCTCTACGCACCTTTTACAAGTGGGATGTTGAATCTTTTTAGCACCATTATATTTCACCATCGGACCACTAGAATATGACGCCATATTTAACATATTATTCCCATGATACCCTTGAGATTATTTTATCCCCATTTTGACTTTGAGAGAATATAGGACAATTTCCCCATAGATATCAAAGTCTTGGATCACCATGGCTGTTTTTAGACTAGGTTTTACCCCACCAAAGAATCGATCAGCCATACATTTGAGGGTAATGGGAAATCTGGAGGTGTAACATGAAAGTATTTTGATATTTACCTTATACTTAATAATAGATCAAATGTCTATTCTCTTGAGGTATTTTAAATTCCTTTTCATTTTAAATTGGATAGTGTGAGGAAAATATTTATCAAAAAACATTTTCTAAAATTCCTTCCACCATATCACTTCAATACCTTACTGAAGCTTTGTATTGTTAATCAATGTCAACCACTGATAATTTTATCCCTCCATATTATAAATAGCCAATATAACCCTCTCTTTTTCAAAAAAAAATTAAAGTATAGAGAAGATATTATCAATGGAGTTGATCCATTTTTTCATGATTAATGGATTAGATGATCCATTGAAATCCAAGGGAATTTTTTGAATAAAGAACTAAAATGAAAATTGTGAATTACTATAGGGAATTGGAAGCTAATCATGATCTAGGATTATATTTAGAACCTGATTTTTCTGAGAGAGTACCATGAAATATTTTAATATTCCCACTCCTATTGGGTAGATGATCTTGTTGGGGTAGTCATCACATTTCCCATCACATTAATTCTTTAACTGATTCCTCCTATTACAGGACATTTTCAAGATTAAAGGGTACATTAGGGATGAGTAATTTTAAGCTATTAAACACATTAACAATAATTTATTAACATTAAATGGATAAATTATAACTAATATTTATTTCCTTAACATTTAAATTTCCTGGTTTCAATATTTGTTATCCATGATCTATTTCCTAACATATATTCTTTTGATAATTTTTTTTTCATTAATTTTGGTTCATAATGAGTTGTTATTTTACAAAAACATATCCCTCCATAGTATCAAACATAGTTAATAGTAAGGATAGTTGTCATGTACCAGGTTATGTTGAGTCAGGCTTGATTCACCTTGTCAAAGTTATTACCCCTAGACAAATCAGTTCCAGAACCAAAACCACTTGTAGCATCGAGATAGGGATATAATTTCAAGATTAATAACATACTCTAAACATACCAAAAAAAATTTATTTTCTCTTATACATAGAATTATTTTTATGTATTTCTTTAGATTTTTTTAATCCTAATTCCAAAAACACTTATACATTTCCTTTGATATCAACTATAACAACCCTTCCCTTTATTTCACATTAATTCATGATTTATTAAATAAAATTGAACATAATACAACCAAGATGATTGAGAATGATATGGGATTTGTGAATTAGAAACATTAAAAAACAACATAAAATAAGGAAAAAACATAATATTTATTGAAATAATCCTTAACATGTTGCACTTAAAACTACAATGGATATCCTTGGGATATCTATAAGAAATTTTTGACCTATAAATCATATTATGGAAATAAACATGTCACAATATAATGAAATTAATACATGTTAGAAAATGGGTATAAAGTAGCTAAAATAATAAACATTAATTATGTGGTATTATATAAAAAGTTAATTATAACATAGTAAATGTTGAAAAAGCTTAAAAAATTGCATCATAAATATTTTTCAAGGCAAACCGCTATGAAATCATGATGGAAAAATCCCATAAAGGAATCAGGTTGACTCCCTATCCAAACATGACATCTCAGGATACTCAATATTACCCAATGTATTGGAGTGCTATATGATTCTTGTTGCAGTTGTGCCTTTAATTTCATTCTCATTCATAGGCATTCTACATAGACTATAGAATATGGATTCATTAATCATCATATTTTACTCCATGCTCAAGGAATGTGGAATACATACATGTATGTCCCATGTTAAAGAGGTATAAGTGCATAATGGTGAACACCTTTCATAGGAAATGGGTCTGTTATTTAGTACACAATTTTTTTTCATGGAAAATCATGTTCAAATATCGGTATCATACCGACATCACTTAAAAATTCATAAAATGTTTTGATGTGGGAGAAAGGGGTGTCTCCTTATTTGAGAATGAGAGGATCCATTACATGTGTTTTTTACTCCAAATGCTTGGGAGGAGCTTCTTCAGAGCTTCTAGGCACCTCAAGAGGACTCTAGAGAGGGGAGGGAAGATAAAGGACATTCTCCAAATATCATTGGTAAAGAGAAATGGGAGCATTGGTGGGTTTTTATATAAAAAGAATGGGGATTTCATTATTAGTTATCAAAAATAGGTTTTGGACTCTATATAATAAAATAACCATAACCAAAAACCTACTCATTATTTTTCCCATGGTTTCTTCCAAATGGGAGTGGTTTACATAATTCGATAATTCCAAGGGCCGAACTTAATAAAACAATTCCCTACCTTATGTGAAGATGGGTCATACTCTTAATGGAATTATTTTAAAGCCTTAAAATATATTAATAGTATTGAATGATTAATAATGGTTTCATAAAATTAATCAAATAAACATAAGGTAAAAATATTTTAAATTAAAAAATAGATTTTTCAATAGATACCTATTATAGTATTTATTACATAACTTTTGGGTCATTATGATGTAATAATATAGAAAGTATATTTAAATGGTATTTAATTTTTACACAAAAAAATAATATGTTTTAGAAAATTATGAAAAAAGTTTCATTGAATAATTTTGACATTGTGATTCCAAATAATAATATTAATTTTATATAAATAATTTTCTAAATATTTGAATTTTAAATTTAAAAATTAAATTGTAATATATTAAGAAATGATTGGTTTTTTGACAATAATAGTTTTCAAACCCATATAAAAATGTACATTTGACTTCAAAAAAATTATATTTAATGTAAAATATTAAATAAAAATATTTTATTAAAATAATATTTACATAAAATATCCATTAATTCATCAAAATAAATACCTTATTTGAATTTTTTTATTATCCAAAAATAGAACTTGTGTTTTATTGTATCAAACTAAAAAAAATTATAAAGTAACAATAATAGGATGAAAATATATTAATTATTTTAGAAAAAAATATTTTTCATTATAATATTGTTGTGGTATTAATATATATATCCAATTAATATACCAAAATAACTTAAGATTAAGGTGTGAGATAGTGATATTTACATGGGGTTGTTCAGAAAATATGGTTTCGTTCTTTATCTTGGTGAGCTTGAACTTATGTGATAAACTATTTTTCTCATGATTAAGTTGTTGGATATCATCTTGGGATTTGTTATGAGAAAACCCATTGATTTTAACTCCCTCACAATATCCAATAAATGGGCATCATAGTGTACAATCCTACTAGTTGAGGCCATCACATTTATTTCTTATGTGAATTGGATTTGTTAAAACCCTATATTTATATTAATCATGTGGTCATTTTTCAATGGATATATTATCAATACTAATGATTCTAATCGGTATTTTGCATCTGATACAATATAATAAAACAAAATATGTTCATTTTTTTTATATAACCATATTATATAATAAGACATTAAATTAAATTACAAGGAAATTTTATTTATAACTATTTGGGTCATTATAGCTTAGGGGGTCAAGGAAGAAGGATTCATCCCCCATAATAATATATTCTTGTGGTGCTATTTTTGGACACATGGAAAAGTCAGTGCCACCAAAAATAGATATTGACATGGTTTTTTGTATGAGTTTCATTGACTTTTACTATTGAGTTTGTTTTGAATTACAAATGTTTCATAGTGAGTCCATGCAGTGGTGAACAAGTTGGAAGGTAATGGATATATTTATCTTATAGGATCTTATAAAATGGAGGATTCAAATGTGGTTCGAGTTATAGAACATGTCATGTCTTCTCCTACTTTAGTTTTAGAAAATAGCCAAAACAAACTCTTCCCAGAATGTGTCCCTTGTCTAATACTAAGAGATGTTAGTTGGGTCTTTTAACTTTACCCTTCATTTAAAAGGATTTATAAGAGAATATTTTGTGTTCACACACTTAAGTTGATAGTGTAAACTAAAATTGAGAGGATACAATGTCTCATAGGTAATATTTCCATAGCTGAAGTGGGAACATATGATGTTTACTTCATTATAGACTGGATGGATTCCTTCCAAGCTTAGTTGATTATTATCTATGGTGATTATAGTGTTTTCATTTTTTAGGATAGAATTTTCATTCTTTGGTGAGAAGTGATCCATGGAAAATGAGGATGAGATACATTGTATAAGGACGAAAAAAATTCTTATTAGTTGTATAATATTAATCTTAGAGTAGAAGATAATATGACATTTTAGTTTTATATGGTGTTAGAGGAAAATTGTGAAATTATTACTAAGGATAGAAAATGATTACCTCCATTTCAGAAGTTTTTTTTATATATAAATATACCTAGGGATGAACTGATATCAAAATTTTGATGACCTGTTCAAGTGGGGCCTGAGCTGCAACTCCCCAAGCCCGCCTCCAATAGGCTAGAGGCTGGTGACTAGCACCGAGTAGGCATGCTACTAACATGGGAGGCATTGCCTATAAACCTGTACACACACACACATATCTCCAAGCCCACAAAGCTGAAAATTAAAAACTACTAAAAATGGAATAGATGCATGCATACACTAAAACCCAACCAATAGAGTACGACAGGAAAGTAAAGTATAATAAGTGTAAAACCCTGGGCCAAAAGAAAAAGCCCACCAAAAGAGATTCCCTAACAAAGTCAAACCAGTAAAGAAAAGTGTTGGGACTGCAGTCTATAGTCGTAGGGATGCACCTCGGCCTGTCTGATCTCACTGAGTACAGTCCGGTCCTAGTCCTCCAAGAATCCTATCAAAGGCTCGCTCATCTGCCCAAGACACGACACGTGCAAGCAAAGCCCGTGCAGGGGTGATTATAACAATACCCAGTAGGACACCCTGAAACCACAAAAAAAATACGACAAGGGAAAAAATAACACAAAGGAAAGATACAGTCAGCTCCAAATAGTATATGTCTACAGAACATATCACAAGAATATCCAGATATACTCATACAAAAACAACCATCGTGATACCGCCACTAGGATCCAGCTCGAAGATTTCTACTAAGCACGTAACAGGGAGAAAACACTCCTAGGTCTGAACAGAGAGAGACACGAATTAATTGCTCTGGGAGAACACACTCTGCAAGTACTAAGGGAACATGATGCTCAGATAAGGGTCACGGCCAAGTCATGGGGTGATTCCGACAACTCAGTCTGAGCTAATCTGCTAAGCAGAGGATCGGCGCCTGGGTAAAGTTGGTCATGTCGATACCAAGAACTCTACGTAGGGTTCCAGGAATGAATATAGGATCAGGCTCTATGTCTCACAGATGGGATTCCAACAACTCTATTCAGGAAGATCCACTGAAGGGATCTTACTCCTATGTAAAGGAAATGATACCAGAACCTTCAGGGAAAGGACCAAGGGCACGAACCCTAAGAAAACTAGTCCAAGTCGCAGAGGGAAAGTAGCTCAAGCCTTGAAGAAATTATTAAATGGCGTGTAGTATGATTACACGCCGTGTGCCTTGACCCCAGGTATTGCCCGTGTAAAAGGATCGTGTAATCTGTTCGGTCTGTGGAAAACTCAACTATACGGCATGTAGAAAAGTACACGCCGTGTTCCTGAATCTAGGTATTGCCCGTATAAACGGCCCATGTCAATCAGGTTGTTGGTTAGAAAGAAACTACATGGCGTGTAGAAAGATAACACGCCGTGTCTGAGCATCTGGGGCTCGCTCCATGTACGCTGACCATATGCCCGTACACGGTCTATGTCCATGTCTGTGTCGCATACCCATGTACTAGTACATGGGGTATCCCCTGTATCTTGTTGGGTCTGGCCGGGGAGGGGTATACACAGCGTGCCCTTGGCCGTGTACCCTTCCTGTGTCCGTGTACTCCTGGAGTACACGCCATGTGGTCCAACGACGAACACATGTCGTGTATCCCATACTACACAGTGTGTAGTTGGGATTTTTTCAGAAACGTCATCTTCTTCCTCGCACCGCGGCTGAACCTCTGGATCCTCGGTTTCTTGTCCATTCATCCCGATACTCCAAGGATTGGTTCGTTTCGTCACACAAACATCGTAATGGGTGTTTTCGGCTCTTAAAACGGATCATAAACGTCGAACGATCCATCCGAAGAAAAATGCCCGAAAACTCTTATGTCTCGATCAGCTCTGAATCACTTTCCAAAACCGTCTTCGCACCTCTGTGACACCACTTTGGGGTTTTATCCACAATCTCAGATCGTTGCATCACCGAATGGATGTGCAACGATCCGTTGTTCATCGCCCGGTGAAGAACGCGAAGAACGTGAAGGATAGAAACGGGAGAAATCCAATCAAACAAATTTAGTAACGAACCATCGCCTTCGTTCATCACAGCGTTGATCCTCTCCTGTTAATAGGATTAAATGGAGCAGAAAATATCAACAACAAAAGAATAATCATGGATTTAATCTCCCAGAATTCCCGCAAAATCCCATCCCGCAAGAACGATCGATCTGTAGACTAATCTGTTCGTGGATTAGCCCACGTTCATCATAGAAATCAAGAACGGGGAAGAAATCACAATTTAAACATCCTACCTGGATCTGTGGCATTCGTTTGCAAAGATCCGGTCGTCGCGTCGTCGTCTCCGGTGAAGCTCGTCAAGAACACCATTGTTGTGTTGGGAGGTTTTCTCCATAGCCCTCGAGAGCCTCCAGGGGAATTCAGGGTTATGAAAAAAGTAAACCTGATCCCACATGAAATCTCTTTTTTTTAAGGAAAAGAGATATTTCTCTGCAACAAATATTTAAATAAAATATTTTAACTAAATATTTTATTACGGTTACATCCAAAAAAACCAGATTTCACCACCGACCCGCGCCGGCCAATGTTAAGTCTCTTCTAGGGTAAACTCACTGCTCTGAATGCAATGGTGCCATCGGATTTTTGATCCAAGATCCCATTTATGAGTTATTACACCTTTTCAAGAAAACTTCATGCGTGCGCAATTTAATTATTAAATTAAATTTAAACATTTTTTTCGGGCCCACTGGGCCTCGGAAATGCACGCCGTCTTAGATCCTGGTCTCAAATTAATTCTCATATAACATTAAAATAATACATGGAAAAAATCTGGGACATTACATCACACCCACCTTAGGGATTTTACGTCCTCGAAAAGTCAAAACAAGGGCTACTCAAAAAGATGAGGGTACTGAATGTGAATCTGAGCCTCCCACTCCCACGTGCTCTCCTGGAGATTCCCGTGTTGCCACCAAACACACACCAAGGGAATAGCTCACCCATGTAGGAACTTATCCTACTGATCCTCGATCTTCACTGGGTACTCAGCAAAGGTCGCTCCATCATCGATGTCCAGCTCGCCCCAGTCGATAACGTGCGATGGATCATGAACGTATCTCCGCAACTATGACACATGGAAGATGTTGTGTACCTGGTCCATATGAGGATGTAGTGACATGAAAAATGCTACCTTGCCAAATCTACTCAGAATCTGAATAGGGCCAACGAACCTCGGAGATAGCTTGCCGCCTCGGCCAAATATCTGTAATCCCCACCGAGGTGAGACTCGAAGGAACACATGGTCTCCCTCCTCGAACTCCAAGGGCCTCCTCCTCCTGTCATAATAAGACTTTTTCCGACTCTGTACAGTCTTCATCTGCTCCTAGATGACCTGCACCTTCTCTGTAGTAGGTCTCGCCATCTTTGGGCCCATGAGTGCTGACTCTCCTGGGTTAGTTCAGCAAAGCGGTGACCTACAAGGTCGCCTGTACAGAGCCTCAAATGGTGTTATACCAATAGTGGAATGTTAACTATTGTTATAAGAAAATTCCACCAGTGGTAGGTGATCCTCCCAGCTATGACCAAAGTCAAGTATGCAAGCTCAAAGCATATCCTCCAGGACTTGGACGTTCCACTCTGTCTGACCATCAGTCTGGGGATGAAACGTTGTGCTCAAGAGTAACTGGGTCCCAAAAGCTTCTTGTAATCCCTTCCACAACCGAGATGTGAAATGAGCATCACGATCTGAAACGATCGTGTATAGAACTCCATGAAGTCGAACTATCTCCTACACATAGAGGCATCCAACGCTCTCTACTGAACTCTGCTCCCATATGGCTAGGAAACGGGCCGACTTGGTGAGTCGATCAAAAATCACCCAGATGGCATCGTGTCCCCTGGACGTATGTGGTAAACCCATCATGAAGTCCATGGATATTCCATCCCACTTCCACTCTCGCACCTCAAGGGTATGTGTCAAACCTGCTGGCACCTGGTGCTCAGCCTTTACTTGCTGACAAGTTAGGCACTGAGAAACAAACTTTGCCACACTCTTCTTTATTCCTGGCCTCTAGTATTGACGTCGAAGGTCCTGATACATCTTTTCCATGCCTGGATGCACCACTAAAGTAGATGTATGGAACTCATGTAAAACCTCATCTCATAACACCAGTGGTACTACCGTACTCCCTCTGAAAAGAGAAACGTGCTCCCCACCTTCTGAAAATCCATTAGCAGCAATGCCTGTGGATACCTGAGCACGTAGAGTCTCACAGCTAGCATCCTCAAGCTGGGCTTCCCTGACTTGCTGTAAGAGTGGGGGAGTAACAACCATCAACTGAAGGTAAGCTCCCTCATCTTTATCCATGAAGGATAACTATAAAGAGGCCATCTGCCTTGTCGCCTCATCCAGCAACAACGAACTGGATTTCCTACTGAGAGTATCTGCCACGACGTTCCCCTTCCCAGGTGTGTAAACGATCTCAAAGTCGTAATCCTGGAGAAAATCAAGACATCGCCTCTGTCTAAAATTCAGATCCTTCTGAGAAAAGATATATATGAGACTCTTGTGATCAGAGTAGATGGTAAATCTCTCACCCATCAGGTAGTTCTGCCACATCTTCAATGCGAAGACTACCGCTACCAACTCAAGACCATGGGTCGCGTAGTTCCGCTCGTGTGGCCTCAACTGACGTGAGCCAGAGGAAACCACTGCTTGCCTCTGCATCAGGACACAACCAAGCCCGGTTCCTGATGCGTCGCAGAACACTACGTACTCAACACCCTCCTCTAGTAATCTCAAGATTGGGGTGCTCGTCAAACTTTGTCTCAACTGCAGGAAATCCTGCTGGCATCTCTCAGTCCACACAAAAGGCTGCCCTTTTCGGGTCAAAGTTGTCATGGGTGCTGCAATACTAGAAAATCAAGGATGAATCTCTGATAGTAGCCTGCCAACCCAAGGAAACTCTGCACCTCTATCATGCTTCGGGGTGGCTCCCATGAAAGCACTACCTCCACCTTGGCTGGGTCCACTGCTACACCATCTGCCGAGATAACGTTTCCTAGAAAGTGGACCTCCTGTAACCAGAACTGACACTTCGAGAGTTTCCTATACAATTGGTGCTCTCAAAGTGTGTTCAGAACCATCCTCAAGTGTCTTGTGTGTTCCTCCTCAGACGCAGAGTACACAAGGATATCATCGATGAAGACCACTACAAACCGGTCTAGATAGGGCTGAAAGATCTGGTTCATGAGTCCCATTAACACTGCTGGGGTGTTCGTCACGCCAAAGGGCATCACCAAGTACTCATAGTGACCATAGCAGTATCTGAAAGTCATCTTCGATATATCCCTATCTCGTACTCACAACTGGTGATAGCCTGATCGTAGATCAACCTTCGAGAACCATCATTCCCCTCTCAACTATTCGAAGAGGTCACCAATCCTCGGTAGTGGGTATCGGTTCTTCACAGTCACTTGATTCAAGCGCCGGTAATCCACACAAATCCTCAAGCTCCCGTCGGCCTTCTTGGCAAACAGCACTGGGGACGCCCAGGGTGAAACGTTGGGTCTCACAAATCCCTTCTTCTGCAAGTCATCCAGCTGCACTCTCAGCTCAAGAAGCTCTGTAGGAGCCATCTGATATGTTGATGCTGATATCGGTGTCGTTCCGGGTTGCAACTCAATGCAGAAATCTATCTCCCGACGGGGAGGTAGCCTGGGGACATCCTCCAGAAAGACATCTTCGTACTCAGCCACTACTGCTGGAAACTATAAACTCATAACATCTACTGCACCAAGGGATATGCTAGCCAACTGATGTGAAATCGGTTGTGCCCTTCTATGCACTAGTCCATCCTGTGTTGCCTGGGTCTCTCTTTCACCGACAAAAGAGAACCTTGTTCCATCACTGGGGACACACCACACCCTTCTCCTAAAACAATCAATCTGGGCATGAACTGTGGATAGCCAATCCATACCAAGAATGACATCATAAGGCCTTGATGATACCACCAAAAGGTTCCAGCCAAAACTCTCACCTCCAAGGGTCAGGTCACACTCTCTATAGAGGTTTGTGATCTCTGAATCTTCTTCAGTTGGTTTTTCTAAGTGTAAGGGTCAAGTCAATGGCTCAACAGAAATCTCAAGGTCTCAGACAAGATAGGCATCCAGAAAGGAATGACTAGCACCTATGTCTATCAGTATGGAATCCAAAGTAGAAAAGACAAAGATAGTACCTCTAATCATTCTGGGAGTACCTGGGTCATAAGCCTCTACCGCCTGCAGCTGTCCCTTCCTCTGTCCACCATCCCCCTAAGCCTGGGGTGGACCTCTTGGGGGTGGTGGTGGTAAAGGGTCAAAATTCCGACCACCTTCATCTGCTCTCCCATCTCCTCTACCGCATCCGCCACCTCACGGATCTGTCTACTCCACACATTGCTTCTACCTCGGTGGTACATCCTCTACCCCTGTGTTAGTAGTACGGCGGGTCAGACAATTTTGAGAGAGATGTCCCCTTCCATCACATGAGTAGCATCACCTCTCTTGAGGCTAGCTGGATGCGCCCTGAGAACCCTATACAGAAGATCCCATGTCCTGGGATCTCCTCTGGAAACGTCTCCTATGGCTGGGTCCCTGACGTCAGCTCCCCGCTGCCGAGGTCTCTGCTCCAGCTCGCCCACTACTGACAACTGTCGGCTGTCTCTGCTCTTCCAAGAAGCTCTCGACCACCAAATCCCGCTCGAGCACTCCAATATGAGTGGGGATGCTCATAGGGATGATACTAGCTCAGATATCTCTATGCAAACCCCGCTCGAAAGTCCGAGCTCTGAAGTACTAATCTCTGACCATATCCATCGAGTACCATGAGTGGTCGTTAAACCTCTAAGAATATTCAGCCACTGTCATGGTTCCCTGCTGGAGCTGAAGAATCTCATGTATGCATACTGCTCTCAGGGTAACCGGTGAAAACTCCTCTCAGAAGATATGATCAAACTCTGACCATGCAAGAGTCGCCTCGTCATGAGTTTGGATAACCAAACTCCACCATCGTCCTGCCAGGCCCTGCAGAAGGCGCGCTGCCAAGATCACCATCTGGTCTACTGGTGTCCTGACCAAACAGAAGACTCTGGCCACTTCCTCAAGCTAGTCCTCTGCTGCCTGAGGGTTAGGCTCACCTCGAAACCTAAGGGGTCTCTATCTATGAAACTCGTGGAGTGCGCTCAGCCTGTGCTCCTCCTCCACTGGTATAGTAGGCACTAAAACCTTCTCCACAGGTGGCGGGATAACTGGCACACCACCCGATGGTAAAAATGGGGGATCAGGTCCCTGTATCAATTCTTCATAACTAAGGGGGTCATACTCGTGATCAAGCTACTGGATCCTAGAAGGTACGCGTCACAGAGGAATCTTGTAAAGAAACAAGATGTATCTCAGTCAGTGAGTATATCTTGAGAGCTGACTCAAGAAGGACATGGAAGCCACAACTCATTACTATATGATTCATGTACCACTATTTTTTCCTTTAAACTAGTGTTCTCATGCTCCAAGTCAAAAATCAAGTTATCAGAGTCCTAGTGTATGGATACGTCGGCCGCCCGTACCAACACTGGGATACCTGGCCTGAAAGCCGAACTCGAAACACTTAACACTGTTGCCCCAAACCAACTCACAGACTCTCAGTCCTAAGGTAGAACCTACCACCTTTGATACCACTCTATCACGACCCGTCCCAGTGGGGCCTGAGCCGAAACTCCCCAAGCCCTCCTCCAATAGGCTAGGTGCTGGTGACTAGCACTGAGTATTCATGATGCTAACAAGGGATGCATTTCCTATAAACCTATACACACGCACACATATCTCCAAACCCACAATGCGGAAAAGTAAAAACTACTAAAAATGGAAAAGATGCATGCATACACTAAAACCCAACCAATAGAGTACGACAGGAAAGTAAAGTACAGCAAGTGTAAAACCCTAGGCCAAAAGCACAAGCCCACCAAAAGAGAGTCCGTAACAAAGTACAACTTGTAAAGAAAAGTTTTAGGACTGAAATCTGTAGCCGTAGGGATGCACCTCGACCTCTGATCTCACTGAGTATCGTCCGGTCCTGGTCCGCCTAGAATCACGTCAAAGACTCGCTCGTCTGCACAAGACATGACACGTGCGGGCAAAGCCCGTGCAGGGGTGAGTATAACAATACCCATTAGGACACCCCGAAACCACAAAGAAATACAACAGGGGAAAAAATACCACAAAGGAAATATATAGTCAGCTCTACACAGTATATGTCTACAGAACATATCACAAGAATATCCAGATATACTCATACACAAATGACCATCGCAATACCACCACTAGGATCCAGCTCAAATATTTCCACTAAGCACATAACAGGGAGAACACACTCCTAGGTCTGAAGAGAGAGAGAAGCAAAGTACTCGCTCCGGGAGAACACACTCCACAAGTACTAAGGGAACATGATGCTCAAATGAGGATCACGGCCAAGTCATGGGGTGATTCCAACAACTCAGTCGGAGCTAATCCGCTAAGTAGAGGATCGGAACCCAGGTAAAATTGTTCACGTCGATACAAAGAACTCTACCTAGGGTTCCAGGAATGAATAGAGGATCTGGCTCTAAGTCTCACAGAGGGGATTCCAACAACTCTATTCAGGAAGTTTTGCTGAAGGGATCATACTTCTGTGTAAAGGAAATGATACCAGAACCTTTAGGGAAATGACCAAGGGCATGAACCCTAATAAAACTAGTCCAAGTAGCAGAAGGAAAGTAGCTCAAGCCTTGAAGAAATTATTACACGACGTGTAGTATGATTACACGTCGTGTGCCTTGACCTTGGGTACTGCCCGTTTTATCTATCTGGTCTGTGGAAAACTCAACTACACGGCGTGTAGAAAAGTACACACTGTGTTCCTGACTCTAGGTACTACCCATGTAAATAGCCCATGTCACTCGGCTTGTCAGTTAAAAAGAAACTACACGGTGTGTATAAAGATAATACACCATGTCTGAGCACCTAGGGATCGCTCCGTGTACACTGGCCATGTGCCCGTACACGGTCTCTGCCCATGTCTGTGTCACCTACCCGTGTACCAGTACACAGGGTATCCCGTGTATCTTGCTGGGTCTGGACGGGGAGGGGTATACATGGCATGTCCTTGGTCGTGTACCCTTCCCGTGTTCGTGTACTCCTGAAATACACGCCATGTGGTCCACCGATGAACACATGCTGTGTATCCCATACTACACGGCATGTAGTCAGGATTTTTCTAGAAACTTCGTCTTCTTCCTCACGCCACAGCTGAACCTACGGATCCTCGGTTTCTTATCTCTTCGTCCTGATACTCCAGGGATTGGTTCGTTTCATCACACGAACATCGTAACGGGTGTTTTCGGCTCTTAAAACGGATAATAAACGTCGAACGATCCATCCGAAGAAAAATACCCAAAAACTCGTTTCTCCCTATCCGCTCCGAATCGGTTTTCGAAACCGTCGTCGCACCTCCATGACACCGCTCCGAGGTTGGATCCACAATCTTGGATATTTGTGTCGTAGAACAGATGTGAAACAATCCATTGTTCATCGCCCCGTGAAGAACGCGAAGAACGCGGAGGAGAGAAAGGGGATAAATCCAATGAAACAAATTGAGGAACGAACCTCCATCTTAGTTCATCATGGCGTTGATCTGCTCCCGTTAATAAGATTAAATGAAGCAGAAAAGATCAAAAACAGAAGAATCATCATGGATTTAGTCTCCCAGAATCCCCGTAAAAGACCATCCCGCAAGAACGATCGATCCGCGGACTAATCTATTCGTGGATTAGCCCGCGTTCATCGTAGAAATACAGAACATGGAAGAAATCACAATTTAAACATCCTACCTAGATCTGCAGCATTCGTTGGCGAAGATCTGGTCGCCGCATCGTCTTCGCCGGTGAAGCTCGTCAAGAACATCGTTGCCGTGTTGGGAGGTTTTCTCCAGAGCTCTCCAGATCCTCCAGGGGAATTCAGGGTTATGAAAAAAGTAACCCTGATCCCCCGCGAAATCTCTTTTTTTTTAAATTAAAAGTGATATTTCGCTTCAACAAATATTTAAATAAAATATTTTAATTAAATATTTTATTACGGTTTCATCCAAAAAAAACCATATCTCACCACCGACCCGTGCTGGCTGGTGTTAGGTCTCTTCTATAGTAAACCCACTGCTCTAAACGCAACGGTGCCATAGAATTTTTTATTCGAGCACCTGTTCGGGATTTATTCCACCTTTTCAGTAAAACTGCATGCGCGCGTAATTTAATTATTAAATTAAATTTAAACATTTGTTCCGGGCCCACTGGGCCTCAGAACTTCACGCCATATTAGAGCCTGGTCTCGAATTAATTCCCATATAACATTAAAATAATACATGGAAAAAATCCGGGACATTACAAAAATCATCATATTTTATCGACATATATGGATATAACTTGTGAGGTTGTGTTTGGACAATCTATAGTGAAAGGGATTTGTTAGACCTTGTGTGTTCCCCCCATGTAGGTCAATGTTGTACTCCATAGATGTGGATGAGATCATGTGGATAGGTGTGTATTTAATTCACCTAAACTAGGTGACTATTAAGGTAATGTATCCACCCCAAAAATTGATGTCTTCTTCAAATGTTTGTTGGGGTTGAATTTCTTTCTTAGAGTATGACCATAGGATAGGTTATCACCATTTCTAGGTTTGAGGGGAGGATATATCAAAGCTTATTTTCTAGAGTAGAAATAGTCACATTGATCTAATGGTGATACCTTTTGGAATGTTGAACACCGCATTGATTTTTATGGGACTTATGAACTAAATCATCCATAATTTATTAAATATAGTCATTATATAATTATTTAATGAAATTATTATAAACTTGGTGTTAGTGTTGGATCACGTGAGAAACATGTGGATGGTTTCAAACATGTTCTGATAAAACTATCCTTATGGGAAGATGCAAATGATTTAGTTATGTATTAAAGATGTACACCTATTTAGATATGTTTTCTCAAACATATAGGTGATAGTGTACATAGGAAAGGTTGATGTAGTGCTATAATGAGTGAAATCCAATGTTGTTTCCATAGTGGATGATACTCACTATATGTTTTTGAGTAATCTATTATTTATTGAGGTGATAGATAATATAGACTTCTAATATTTTTCCCTTGAGGATGAGTATGGTGCAGAATACCCATAGTCGATGGCTTATAGTCCTCCATATCTTTATAAAATTGGGAAGGAAAACATGATGATATCTGTTGTGAGAATTTACATAACTATATATCCAATGAAAATTTTCATAATGGATATTCTAAAGGTGGGGGAATTTCCTGAAGATATAAGATAAATGATGACACCAGAAATTATATAAGAGGAGGGTATGATGAGGTTTCTTTCTAATAGTATTATATCCATGAGAGGTTAGGATGTACCAGGATAGATTATCTTTGGTTTTGGTCACTGATGATGTCATAGCATGTTTTTTACTTTAACTCTTGAGGACTTTCTTGCTAATATGTAGAGGCTGAGGTGGTCAAATAGAAGTGGAAATGGGTAGGTATCTCTATAGATTTCTTGGTCAATATTTCATGATTATTTAGGTTTATAAATCTATCTAAGTGATTATAGTCTGATTCATCAAATCAACTCACTTCTGATCCACAAAAGTGAAGATCATACTAGCATGTTTGGGATTCCTTTGTGTATAAGAGTTATTCTTGCTTCCATGAATTCCCTCAGGGCTCATTTCACTCTATGATCCCCACTTTGTGTCACAATCATGTAGTGTATGTGGGAGGACTCTAGGACTCAGTTATAGCTGATCATATTGTTTTTACCTAAGATAGATGGTCTAGAAAAGTATATCATTTTGATTCTGAAGATTGTTCTTCAAGTCATCATGTTATTTTTGGAAATAATATGGAGGATCATATAATATCAATTGAGTATTCTTATAATGAAAGTTATAACTATATAATTAGTGTAGAACCATTTGAGGTGGCATATGGAATGCCTTATAGGTCAAAATTTGACTTTTTTGAGCTATATAAACACATTATTTGTGGGACTAGATTTTGTGATAGTGATGGTTTTAAAATTTCTGTTCATCTAGGGGTGGAGGAGGACTGACCAAAAATGCCAAGAGACCATTGTTTACTAATGATGATGGCCTTTATAGTTCAAAAAGAGATCCTTCATTCTAATAGATCTCACCTCAATAAGTATTTATCAAATATGGTTGGGGTAATAATTCTATTTGAGAAGTTCAAATGCATATTTTAGTTACTTTATTGGGCTAGTGAGGTGTAATTCCACATATCCCTATGACCATAGTCATAAAAAGCATACAATTTATTTCACATGATAGAGTTATGGAGATATTTTTATACGTCATTGTATGATATCGACCGAGGTGAGATGGAAATCAAGGGTAGAGTTACATTTTCAAGGATCACAGTTGAATTTTAATAATAGTTGGAGAAGGCCCTTCATGAGTAGGTTTTTCTTTTGGGTATTTATTTTTTGGCAGTACATGGATGTCCTGGAGTGCTTGTTTGAGTAGGTGATCCAGATGTGAGCTCAATTTCCAAACGTGGGTGTATATTTTTTAATTTTGGGAAGAAAATTGTTAGAGTTGGATAGAATTTAATGACTCCAAAATTCTTATAATACACATTTTAAAATTTCTAAGAAGATTTATAGATTGGATCATAGAGTTAGGGTTGAATTATAGGGTTCGGATATCCTCAATGAAAATATATTAAATTTTTAAGTTTATTATATTACATGCTCAATTTTTTATATAAATAATGCAATATATTTTTAAAAGTTGTATTATATGGGAAATATGATATTTTTATTAAATCTAAAAAACAATTATTACTCTAGGTATGAAATAATTCTTTTTGTCTTTGGGTGCACGGATGGATTGCTTTCATGGGATAATTAAGTGAATTGATTAAATTAAATTAAATTAAATTTATAAACCATAATGAAACCTATATATAAACCATGTTATATCATATTCCCTAGGTTTAGTTGTATAACCTTTGAGAGGATATATGCAATGTGGAGAGTGATCTAGTGGTGAGTGTGTTACTGGATGATCATTCGATCATGGATTAGGGATCGAGGTACTATTATGATAATTATCATCAATGGAGTAAGTAGATATCACCAATGACTAAATGGAAGATCTTTTAATCATTAGTGATAAATCCAAAAATATGTTAAGGAATTTTTTTATATTGGATTAATAAAATATTTCTTTATGCCAGGTCAAACATGGATCACTAATCCTAACAATTGATTCCCTAGTCAAATGATTATTTATAGTTTATGGGTTTTAATATCTAGTTTATTATTTTTTTATCTTTGTTTATTTTTCTTATTTTGTTATTCTCATAGAAACGTAATGAGGCCCATCTGAAAAAATTAAAACATTTATCATTTGTAGAGGACCACCTTTGACCATTCATTCCCTTTTATATCCCTGAATCTCTTCCCCATTTTCCCACCAATCCTCTTAACCCTGAAGTAATAGATGTATTTAAGGGATTTTGTATTCTATAGATCTTGAAATTGGAATTTATGGCTTCCTAATATCACCTTATATTGGCACCGGTATCTCTTTTAAATCATCAAAGGCCTTTAGTTAACTCATTTGACAGATTCGTTTTTTGATTTTTGGGGTTTTTAGGATTGATTTTTTAGTCACCCTCCTTGAAAAAATAAAGTAAATTATATGATTTGCATCAGAGAATGATTTGATCCTAGCCCGGTCCAATACACTACATGTCTTCAATGGATCTCATTTATTCTTGTTCAAATGTTCAGATGATTTCTTCATGAAGCGTGACTCCCCGACTATGACACATTGGGTTAGATTTCCCAAAATCCCTCGCTCATTCTAGAATCTCGTAATTATATAATTTTTAGGGCATTTCATTGGTTGATTTATTTGTTACGATAGTAGTAAAAGGGATATTTATCATCTAGTTTCATAGTGAATTTACGTTGAACTAGTTGTTTCAATAAGGCTAGTTGATTTTATTTGGATTTTTGTATGGGAGGAATTTTAATGCAAAAAACAATTTTTCTTTGAGAAATGGGTTGAATTTCATTTATCATGTAATAATATTTTACACTAGATAGAATTCTGTAAGCACGAGTTTTGGAATAGAATCTAATTGAAGTAGGAATATGGGTGTGGTCTTGGTGAAAATGTTCAGGTGCTTATGTATGATGGATATTTGAAGGACATACAGATGAGGGTAGGAATTTTTTATCCTCTCTAAAAGATTCATGCCTAGGGGATCCTGGTGAAAAGGTGGTGGATGTCTTTTAATGATTGAAAATGTATTTTTAAAGAACATATTAGTTATACATGTTTTTTTTTCTCAAAATTGATATTGGGGTCAGATCCTTCAAGGCTACTAATTCCTGGAAATGATGCTTCCATCGTTGCCACCCGTGGGGAGGCTGCCCAATTAGAAATGAAGTTAACACTATATAGATTTTTCTACTAGTTTATACAGATAAAATGGGACTTAAGGACAAGGTTTGGAAGTTATAATATGGTTCATAAGAGAAGTTTCATTTTTCATCATTGTGGAAAGGAACAGGTAGGTCTGAGGGGTGAGTGAATTTGGTTCCTTAGTCCTAAACAATGTCATACCTAAGGTATAATCATAATTGGAAGTTGATTTCACAAGGTTTGTTTCAACATAAGTGGAAAAATCAATTTTTTCACCTTTTATGTTAATGAGGGAAGGTTGAAGTCACTAAGCAACATGATCCATAACAAGGAAGCCCTGCTGCTAAATCTAGGCAATGACTTCTATGTTTTGGATGTCCAAGAACCATCAAAAATCCTATGTGATGCAGAATTTGATGAAGATAGATTTTACTAACTCTTAGTTTAATTGTTGGAGGATTTCCAATGGAATAGGCTTCACATATGAAGGTGGATAAAATGGAAAATGGAAACCAAGACTTTGTATGATTCATTGTTTCTAAGTGGAAATATCTAAAGGGTGAAGATATTGTTCATACTTTCCCAAACTGATGGAAATAAGGTCGACAAAAAAGGATGAGGACAACAAGGTATTTGAAAGAAAAAAATACTATGATGTACGAATTACAAAAGTGGAAATTAATGTGCAAGGTGAAAAGCGTATGGATGAGTATGGTGGTCATGAGGGATAAGAGTAGAATATTGACAAGGTGTAAGTTCCACCTCAAAAAACATGGTCTTTTGAGAAGATAATGTCATAAAAGAAATTTTAGAAAGTAGAAAACACATAGATCTCATTCTTCACTCTAAGGAATAATTGAAATAAAGAGTTTTTTGGATCAAGGATACAAAGGAAGTGGTGGATAAAAGTTATGAGAGAATAATCCATGTTGATAAAAATGAGGATAAAAGGTTTTGGTTTTATCAACAATACCACATTTTATCATGAGGGATCAAAGAAAGGAAGATAAATGTGGAGGAATATATCGAGACATGGGAAAATATGGATAACAATTTTTTAGATCATATCAAGAATACTTTGGATACAAAGTTAATTACGCTTCACTATGGGATATATAGGGTGTCTGATTCTAATATTTTATGTATCATATTTTATGATTTTTTGGATTATTTCTATATTTCATAGATTTTCAGTTATATCTTTATGGTTTCCCAATTTTTCCTTAAAATTGATTTTGAAATAAAAAGTAAAAGTGTAAAAAAAAGGATATGGTAGATGATCATTGTTCCATTGTTATTTGGTGCAACATATTTTTTTATGGGTATAGGTTCAGGTTTCTTGGCATGATCTCTTTGTGGAATTAACTATGGGAGATTAGAGATAGATTGGAAATGTATTGTTTTTTATATTTCCTTATTGGGAATTTAGGAGGTAATTTAGTGTGATGGTATCTAAATCCCAATGGAAATAGTGGAATAAATCTAACCAATAGTGAAATTGATGGCTTGACCAACTCAGATATTGGGGTTTATGTATGGGATTTGTGGTGGGGTGAATGGAACTAGTGTTGTGAGTGATGTCTCATGAGGACTATAGGATTTTAGATAATTATAAACTATAAACTATGTGGTTTAAATAAACACATGTTGTATAGTACCCTGTGTTTAATGAATAGGGTTTCATATTGGATTTTATTTTCAAACACAAGGTGGTGGGTCCACACATCATGTGAAACCTACCTATCTATCTCTGTGTGTATATTGAGAACATTCCCAAGAGACTATTAATTTCTACATGTTGTGTGTATTAGATAATATTTTTGTGTACACTATAGATGATTTCTTATAATTAATGGTGAGTACACTCCTAATAGGCCAGGTGACCCTAGACATTGTGTTATAGGATGAAATGAATTTTAAATGAAGATGGTTGGATATTTATATATAGTACACAATGACGATACTATGTGTCCCTACATACGATCATGCCTTGAGAATATAGGAATAGGCCACAGTAAATGGGATGGAATAAAAGGAATGAAAAGTTACATGATTACATCTACACACTGTGTACCTGTAGCGGGAAAGTTATATATTTTGGAGAAACGTTACTTGTGAAACCATGATACATGGGTGTTTCCATGATTACTGAGACCTTTCTTATACTCTTAGGTACATTTCATGTACATCATTAAAGGAACACTATATCCCTTGTTCCTATTAGTTAATCTATAGTAAAATCTCAGGTGAGTTTCCTCAAACTATATTTTTGTGGTTGTGTCCCCTCCTTCATCTACTTTGGAATGAATTTTGTCAATCGACGTCTTTAAGGTATCAGTGCAGCAGTATTTATATTAGTTGAAAATATACCCTCAATACACTAGATAAAGAATCCAACAATGTGGCCTAGTGGATTTTACTCATTTCCATTTTCTTCTTCCCTATGAATGGTTTTACAAGACACCTGACAATAGTACCTTTGAATGATCCCCTATCTAGCATATCATTCAAAATTGGGTTAGGTTAACATTTCAGGCCCTGGTTGTGATCCCCTATTTGTTTTTCAACATCTATTATGTTCTGAAGAGGTGTAGTCTGATTGAGTGTGTACCTCAGAAGATCCCTCTCAGTTTCTGTAATTATTTTTCAAGGAGTGTCCCAATGAGAATGTTCTCTTTGATTAGTTCCATAATTATAGTAAGGACTGGTAAATTATACCTCTTATATGAGTACCATCTATGACGTAATGACATGTGGGGTGTGCTCACCAATATGATTGTCATTTTTTATCCTCTGGTAGATTCACATGTTGGATGTTTGGCTGTGACCATACATAAAACATGGTGTCTATATTCAAGAATATATTATTTATTGCTAATTATATTATTATTTCTCATATTTTGATAGACATAAATGATATAACTATTCTCTTTATTCTTTGTTTTTATTTACATTTTGAGTCTCCAACAAGGTTTTTATATACCCATCCCTACATGGTATATTCCATAAATTGTTTTGTCTTATGATAATCACAGGTATTTTGACAAAGACCTAGGTAGACCATGAGTAGGAAGTGTATAGTTTTTCTACACAGATGATGATTCTTTCCAAGTGTTTCATTTTATATTTATCCACTCCTTCATAGCATGGTGTTCCATTTTTACAGTTAAGTTGTCTGGTATTTGGGAATTCATTCATTCTAGTAATTTTTTCTTTCCCTTATCAGGGTTATAGATTTATTCATGTATTTTAGAATCATTAATATTCTACCTTTAAATATTATTTAGGTATTTGTAAATGTTTGTGTGTATAAATGTACCTTAGGCTATTTCTCCCATGGGTATGTCATGCCTACTTGGAATTAGTCTCCAGTCCCTAGAAAATTGGAGGTGGGATTGGAGTTTCATTCTCCACATTCAGTGGTCCACGAGGGACCATATGAGATGGTTAATGACTAATATTACACTCATAATGAAATATATTTTTAAATATGAAAGGATAAAACAAATGGAAGTAACCAAGATAATATAATATGTGAATGAGATATTCAACGAATGGATTAGGTATAATAATGAGTTAAATAATAAATAAAATTAATTTATAGAGCAATGATAACATTACTAATTCATGGTCTAAATATTTTTCCATTACAAATAAGATAACCACTATTAGAACTTTGGAATTTTTGTTTAAATTATGATACATTTTTTAAGGATAAAAAAACACTTAGTAAATTATTATTACTTCTAAACATTCAAGGGATAATAATGGTAAACTACCAATGGATATATGAACTAGGAAACAATCTATTTCTTATAGAATATTTGGTTTTTTTGAAATTAACCCATGGAAAAGATTTTTTTAGATGATGAAATAAAACAGAGTAGGTAATAACACTAGTGGTTGAAACATGAAATAATGATGTTTTCCAAAAATGAAATTTCTAAAACTATCAATGTAGGAATAATAACTATCATCTTAGAAAATTATTCAATCAGTTCAAGGAATGTATTTTCTAATATGGGATAGATCTTGGTGAAAAATATGTTAATAATTAAATTAACCCAATTAAAAGAGTAATTATATTGATATTATTCATGTATAATAAGAAGATAAATGATGTATTAAGGATAAATCACTATTTACAAAAATTTAATGATCAAATACTAATGTGAATTACATAAAATGAATATTAAAATTTTATTAAATGAAAATCATGAATGAACTACATACCAATAGAATTAGAAGAGGAAAAATATATATAATTAATATATCCTTATGGAATATTCCTTGTAATGAATTTACATTATGAAGTTCTAATCAACTGGATACATTTAAATGGTTTATATTACAATTATTTTATAGTATGATGGATGAGATTCAAAAAAAATCATGGAATTTATTAATGATCAATATTTTTAGAAATTTATTATAGTCTTTAATATTCAATTCTAATCATAATTATTAAAAACAATATTTTTTAATGGGTAAATGAGAGAATGTTTTATTAAAGTAATTATATTTATACACCACTTTTTTTGAGAAAAAATTTAATTTGATCCATCAAATATTAAATTAATTAATGGGGTAATATATACTCCAAATTTTTGTGGGATTAATACATTATTTGGTAATTCAAAATTCAATTAGATGATTGTAAAATAAATTTCTCATAATATTAAGATACATACATTTATTTTAAAAAACAATTATTGATTCTTCATTTATGATTATTTCAAGACTATTTTCAAAAAAATGAAATGGAATATTCTTGATGCATTAATTTTAATCCCACTCAATTTGGAATATCCCCTCCAGTTACTATGTGACACTAGTGACTTTTTCATGTGATCAAATATTGTAAATTTAGTCAATAAAATTTTGTAACCCATTTATTTTATTAATAAAAAATTTAAATATAGAGTTTTGAAAAAGTAATTACACACAATAGACATTATTTTTTACATGATTATGATAAACTAACACAAAAATAGATAGTCAAATATACCCATACAAACATGCCAAGAAATATATATATATATATATATATCATTGTATCCAATGTTATATTGTATACAGATCTCACTATATTGATGTATCTTAGGAATAAAATATATCGATACTCATATTATAAGTTACATTACTATTATAATTTAACATAAAAATTAGTAAAAAAGGTATCAGAGTTCCATGGTTGATCACATGAAAATATTATAATTATATAATAAAAATGAAATGAAAGATTGATAAACTCGGTAGTAAAGTTCAATGAATAACTATTCAATGTTGAAAAAAGTGATCATCGAAGGTATATTAATTTTGAAAATTATATGGAAATAAAAAAATTCAAATTCATTTTAAATAAAATAATAGGTTAAAATTATACATAAATTTCATATTTCCATTTAACATAACCCCTTATTGTTAAAAAATAATTATTGATATAAAATAAGTAGACTAATAGCTCCAATGAATGGGGACAGAATGGAATTTTATTTTTTTAATTAAATCCATTAAGTGTAACCATAGTGTTGAAAAACTAATGTATTGGTACCCCAAAAGTGGATTCTCTTAGAAAACCATCCAAATAAGTACCGATGAAATTTTTGGTTTTTCATTTTCCATGTATGAGGAATATTTAGAGCATAAATAATATACCTAAAAGGTTGAATCTAAAATTCAAAGTATTTGATGTTTGATTTATCAATTTCATAGTTAATTTTATTAATTATTTTTAAATAACATAAATGTTTTAATATTTTTATTATATATATAAATGGATTTAATTTTTTATGATTATTTTTTAAAGTAAATGTTTTTATGAGAGACCATTTCATAAGATACATTGTCTAATTCGAGTACTTAGGGATAAAGAGATATATGATTAGTCAATTTATTCCATGGATGGTATTAATATTAAAAAAATATTTATGGATATATATATATTACATTATATAAATTATATAACATATTTTATACGTAAATAATTATCTTTAAATTTGATATATTATGATGAATAACTAATCAAATTATTTGATTTCAATTAGAGTTCTTAAACATAGATATATTTTTGGATAATCATGCAGAATATACCCTATTAGTGCATAGTTTATTTCAGTGAGGTGAATTTTTCTAAGGAAAAGGATAATTCATTTGTAGTATAGAATCATGGTCATCTTTTATCATGAAATAATTTTCATAAGATGAATTAGTAGTATGATATTATAGTTTTTGAGATCAATAATTATTGATGAGACATTATTATCCACTTTTAAAATCACATATCTTTATTGATTATATGTAGTTGAGGATTTTAATATATGTGTAATAAAATTTACCAATTCAATTTCAAAGTCAATTAATTAAGATTGCTCTACATAGGGTTTTAAGGTAATAAAATTATTAACTTTATCCTGGACAATCCAATTAAAATGTTTGTGAATGAATCCCAAATAAAATGTTTTCTCATTAATATAGTGGAAGACTCTATAATATAAGTAATATTAACCAAACATTATTATTTATTTTTTCAGTAACATAATAATAGGTTATTAAAGTAAACAGAAAAATTCCCTCTGACTTCAAAGGGTAAGGGTAAATAATTAAAATATAATGGTTAGTATAATCATTGATTTGAAATGAAAGGTAATGAATCAAGAATATTTGTAATTACACTCATTTAGAAAAGTAATCTTCAGGGTTATAATCATTACAACTGATGATAGAAAAAAGTGATTTTGGGATGTTATTATTTCAATTTAAGATTTATTTTTTTATTGAAATTTATTATATAATTATAGATGGGCATTAATTGTTTCACATGGAATAATTGATCAACTAGAATATAAAATTCATAGTGGAATCAATTATAGTTAATTAATGTTTATACATTCTAAACTACATTCTAATTAACCTATTTTTTATGATATATAATTATCTGTGTGATAATAATAGTAAAAAAATGATTGTGTAATGGATAAAATAGTAGTTATACAAGAACATCCATATGAATATTCAACTAAAACATGTTCTAATTATTATAAATTCATTTTTACACAGTCCCAAAACTGAAACTATAATGGAGTAATATAGATCATTATTGATATCATTCCCATAAAGACTATAATAATCATAAAATGCATTCATAATAATCTTTTATGAATAAAATTACAATATTAAAAAGACTAATATTTCTATTTTGCACTCATAAGTTGAAAATGGTTCACATGTATTAAAAAATAATAAATAAGAAATCAATATCAAAGGATGGTTTTTTGAAAAATAAATATATGATCACATTCATTGAAAACAAATCTCAAGGATTAGTTGTTTATATAGATATCATATGTAATTTATTTCCAAATAGAGATATCCACAGATAAAAAAATAAATTAACTCAATTACCACTAAAATATTAAATTAAGAGAAGTGGATCAAAATTTTAATCCACTAAGAAAATGATAAATCTAATAATTATTCATTATTTAATCTTTCTATCCAACTTGGATATCCAACATTATTAATTTTCTTTTTCAATAAAATGATTAAAATATAAAAATAATGTAATTTATAGGATCATTCTCAATTGAAACAATTTTTTTATAAATTAATTTGAAATAGCAATTATATCAATCCATCTACTCAGGAATTCATACTTCTATGGTGAATATCTACTCCTGACATAATTATATTTAACAATCAAATGATTTGACATCTTATGATATAAGATTATTAATGAAAAAATATATTATTTTTATAAAATTTAATAATGGATTACAATAAAATTAATAATATTAAACATAAATAAATGAAATTTCAATGATGTTTTTAGAGGAAAAAATTATCCAAAAAAGATAATTATTGAATTAAATAAATATAAATTATAAAATTTACATTAATTTAAAGCCTATTACCAAACAAGCCTTGGTGGTTCAAAGAAAAACATGGAATCCCATTATAAATAAACTACATAATTTTTAACCTGCTATAAAAAAAATAGTTCATTTTTTAAATTTAAAATTCATTTCATATAGATATAATATACACCAAGATGTGTTTTCAATAAGTATTCAATGTTTTTTCAAAAAAACTAAAAGTATTCTATAAATTTTAGATAAAAATTGGGATATAATGATAACCTTATCCATTTTAGTATATATAAATTGGGTTCTTGACAAACAAATTTCTCTTCTATACTGTGAAGGGTTTTCATTATTCCTGATATATAAATGATATCAATATTAACCAAGATTTTTTGTATAGTCCATGGATTAATTTTCACACTTATGAAATAACTATGATGTGGTTTCTTCCACCAAAATGTGGTTTTATTTAATTTGAATAAAAATATTCCTGAAATCTTTAAATCCTTCAGTTAGATAAAACTATTTTCAAAACATTATAAGGAAAATGAATTTAGAATAGTTATACAATATTATTATAATAACATAAAGGAAAATATATATAAAAACATGTTTTATATAAACCATGATAATGTGATTGGGGAAGATGTTATATGATGCATCATGATTTTAGTGACATTATCTCTTCTTTAATTGGTCAAGGAACCCTATATTACATTATATGATCATAGATATAAGGAAATCCTTCGGTTTCTTTTTCCCCTAATTGATGATATATACCAGTGTTTTTTTATAATACATGATATTATGAAATAATATTAGTAGAAAACTATGAATAATGTTAATGATTTCATAGTTAAATGTTTTAACTATTAGTTAGTGATGGTTGTTGTTTAGGTTCAAAAGGATAGATCCAACCATTAATACTCCCATGGTGAATGTGGAATGTTTTATTAAATATATTAATTATTTTAGAAATTTGTTATAAAAATATTGAAATAAACTTGGTGATTATTGATTGGTTAATAAATTCTAGTCATATAATAAATATATTTTAATGAATATAGATAGATAATTTGGGATCCTTGTATATATATTGGGTCATTAAATTTTATGCGTATTTTATATGATCTTTCCAAACTAATATTATAATAATACTTTCATTTAAGGTGGAAGTATAGGGGTGGTATTTTAAAAAAAAATCTATATTGGTGTGTGGTATTAGATACTCGAAAACAATAGATAAAAAATATAAATATTGTAAGTTTTCAAGGACATATTTTGATCATATTTTTAGAATTTAAATGACATAATTGTTTATTACTAACCCATGTCAGGGTTTCTAAAAAAATTATAGAACTCCATTATTAGTACGATTCAATTTGTAGTTTGGTATATGAAAACCTATTTATAATTCCCTCAGCCTACTCTTCCAGAATCAGTTTATAAAAATACTGTGTAATTTTTTTATAAAAATGAATAAAAATTTACACAACACATTAACACAAAAGAGGACCTTTTACCAGTCTAGGTTCTAGATAAATTAGAATACATTTCCATATTTATCATAATTGAAATAAATCTAAATCAACTGTCCATTATGCTTCCGCACATGCTAATCCAAAAGAGACAACAACTAAAATTAAACATCAATGATACCTGTGAAAAAATATTTTAAAACAATGGGTGAGAATTAGATTTCTCATGAAGGATTTTTGAAAACCTTTGATAAACCCCATTTAAAATATCCATTTAATAATACATTAGATAAATTAAATTACATTGGTAAAAAAAATTATAAAAAAATATAATTCTTTGAAAAAAAATTATGCTTTGAAAACACTTTTAAACTAATCCAGTGATTCGGTTGAAAATATTAAGCAATATTTTAAAAAGAAAACAACTAAGGCGAATCAAAAAATTTAAGGCTATCTTGGGGGAGTTTTTTTATTTATGGGTTTTAAAAAAAATTATCGAAAAGCGATGCAGTTTGAAAAATTATTAAAAATGGGTCTCCAGATGCGTGAACCTTGTTCACGCATCTTCGGCGCAGAGAGATGCATGAATGGGGTTCACGCATCCTTCATCCCGTCTTCGAAGGATGCGTGAACCTCATTCACGCATCTCTCTATGTCTAAGATGCATGAATTCGGTTCATGCATCCTTTGATGTCGGGATGAGGGATGTGTAAACCTCGTTCACGCATCCGGCTAAGAAAATCTATAAAAGGGAGTCTCACCCCCCCCCCCCCCAATTTATTCTTCTCCTCTGGATTTTTCTGTGAAGCCCTGCGGAATTTCATTCTCAATAAATTTTTTCTTCTTTTAAGAAGGTAAAATTTATATTTAAATTTTTAATTGTTTAATTTTGTTTATTTATTTCATTTGTATGATTCATTTATTTGATTTTTGATATATAAAAACTGGTGTTTGTGTGTATGGTTTATTTATTTCATATGTATTGGTGTGTAAATTAGTTTCTTTTGTATGATTTAATTTATGAACTATGTCTTTTTTGTATGAATTTGTGTTTAATGTTTAGGAAAATTAATTATGTTGTGACTAAAATGCCGTATGGATTCATATTGCATATTTATGAAAATTAAATATATTATAAAAAATGTTATTTTCAATGTAATATTAATTTAAATTTTAATATTTTATACACTAGTAATATAATTTGTGAATAATATATTTGTTATATGTATCATATTTAAATTTATTAATTAATATATAGAAAAAAAAAATTGTTAATGGTCTAAAAAAAATTTGTATAAATAAAAATTTTAAATTATATTAGTTATAATTAAACTTATTATAGTTAAAATATATGTAGAAATTTAATATGTATTTAATATAGTAATAGATATAATAAGTATACCCAAAAACATGGTAAGTTGGGTGATGACAGATCTTGAGATGATCGACCGATGTATAATTGAAATTGCATGTCTTGTTTTGTGAATGTGGTTATTTAATTTGTAATAATTTCATTTATTTTTCTATATTGACGACATGTGATTCATCTCTGACTAAGTATATAAGGACATGCGTTTCCACTTAAAAAAAGTTATGTATTTCATACCCCTAGACCCCCTCACATGCATGTGAGTAAAGTTGTAATTAAAAGGCAATCAACAAGAGGCATCCTCAAAGAGACGTCCCTAGAGAGGTGTCCCTGAAGAGGCATTCGAGAACAATCATTCAACATGAGGCATTTCTATTTGAAATAAGACTAACGGTTTCTAAAATATTTAATAATAGAGACTCCATGACTCTACCCATAGGTTTTGGTTATTTTATCAAATAATGATAAACTAATCATAAGTCTTAAGATCAAGTTATGATTATTTATTCATAAGTAATTAAAATATATTATGTTATATTAAATAATGTAAAATATTGATGTAGTATATAATATTTTATTAATTATTTTTTTATATGTAATAATGTATGCGCAAATATGTTACAACAGTGAGACCATTTATACAGAGCAGGGATTTAGCTATAGTGTGCCACCTATCAGAGTGGTAAATCCTTATGGTTGTATGAAATTGTATGCAGTTTACAATAATATTTATAATCAGTTAAAATTGAGGGTCGATCAATCCATTTCTTTAATCACATATCAACATCTACAATATCCTGAACGTTTCTGGAACACCGAGTACCCTTTGGTCAATGATGATGATTGGATGGATGCATCTTCCTTATTTTGACAGTAGAGTGATAATGGTTTGATGGAGTTGTATGTGGTGATTTCTGATATATATATGTGGTGCAACTGACTACAAAATAACTGTGCTTTGTGAGCTCTATAGAAGTTGGTCCTTCACATCAGTCTTTTTCATTACCTCCTTCTAATTTGACTCCCGTAATAGAAGAAAATTATGAATAAGATGATCAAAATTTAGAAGGAAATATAGATGAAATCTCTTTGTGTGCTGATATAGTTAATGAAAGTTTATCTGAGGAATAAGATTCTGGGGATCCATCAGGAGATGATGTGGGTGAGGGTGATGTGATGAATGAACCTTATGAGGTTCCCTTGAGAGATGTGGGTGAGGGTGATGTGGGAAATGAACCGTCTGAGGTTCCTTTGAGAGACATAAATCCATGAAATCCACCGGTTAGTGGTAATCAATTTTAAGTATTGAGTTCCTTAGTTAAAGGAATGTCTAGTGAATAACAATTTTATTGGGATTTCATTACACTAGCTTCTGAATTCCTTGGCATTATATGGAATAGGTCTGCATCAAATGATAACACCATCTATGTCGGGCATGAGTTTGAAAGTAAATTGGCCCTCAAAAATGTGATAAATCAATACCACATTGAGTGACATTTCACATTTGTGTTTGATGAGTCAAAAAAGAAAAAATATATCATTCTTTGTGAAAAATATTGTCCAAAATGTAAATTTTGATTAAGGGAAATATTTGATAAATTTTTTGCATCTTGGAGGATAACCAAATTCGAAGGGCCACACACCTTTGTGCATCCAAGCTTGTCGCAGGATCACTCTTCCCTTGATTTAGAATTTATATCAAATGTTATTTGTGAGAAGATACGGACATGTTAGGATGTTCCTGTTTCCCTTGTTCAGGAAAGAATTCAACAGTTGTATAACTACAAGATATCATATACCAAATCATGGAATGAAAAACAGAAGTCAATTATAAAAGTAAGTAGTGATTGGGATGAATCTTATGCTATGTTTACACAACTTATGGAATTTTTATCTCTCAACAATTGGATTTTTTATCAGTTGGACACTATTGAGTATGTATCCCCCAATCACTAAGTTGATCAAACAAATGTGATGTTCAATAAAGTTTTTTGGTCATTCAAGCCATACATTGTTGCCTTTACAAATTGTAAACAATTTATTCAAGTCGATGGCACTTTCCTGTATGTATGTTATACAGGTGTTCTACTCATGTACCATGACTGCTTTTAGAGGGAATTCTAGTGCCTCTATTGAGTGTACACAGATCTCACCATTACCATCATATTGCACCACCTCTCACTATCATCCCTCATCTTCTTCGTCTTGGATTATATGGCGTAGCGATGTGCGACTTCACCTTTCTCGATCATCATCTCGTTGTTGTGCTTATAGAGAGATGGAGGCTAGAGTCATATACATTCCATTTTATATAGGGGGAGATGACAATTACCCTATAGGATGTGGCCATTATGTTTGGCCTCCCCATCAATGGTGCGGCTCTGACTGATTGAGTTGGATAAGATTTTCCAGAGCTTTTTCATAGACTATAGGGTATAGAGGTCCCTAATTATGGTAGGACTATCATTGGTGGTAGATTAGGCATGCCTTGGTTAGACCAGTACTTCACATAGTTAGCAGGGGATGCTGATGAGATCATTGTGCTGTGATTTTCATGGGCATATATTTTGAGCTGATCGGTGGCATGATTTTTTTATCACTCCACTACTTTTGTAAATTTTATGTATTTATCTTTTTTAAAGGATTTGGATGAGGCAGGCCTATATAGCTGGCAGTCTACTGGTCTAGCATATACATACAGGGCATTATGTAGTTCATGTCGCATCGATAAGATGCAGATCACAGGATGCATGGTTCTACTACATATGGGGGTATGGGAGCACATCCCTCATTTAGCACCACATGCTCGTGTGCCATTACCAGCAGATATTGTAGCATAGGCTCCGTGTGGACGTTGGTATGTTATTCCTTCCATATACTATCAAACATAACTGTATAACTTTATATTATGAAATGTAAATATAATAATATTGTCTATAGGTGGAGTCAGGCACATCAACATTCAGATTCCCCTAGAGATGATGTCCATTCCTATAGACTTATGTTGGACAGCATTCCACCACATGATGTGAATAATTATTATTTATATTGTTAAATATTTATTCTTTATTATAAATGTATTCATTTATTAATTGATTATTTATTTATTTTCTTTTAGATTTTATGGATTCTATATATAGATTCTATTATCCAGAGTCTTCCACCATACTGTACAGCGATGCTTGTTATCAGCTCCTACAGGGTTCCATTGATTAATTTTCATATAGTCAAGTGGAATCAAACTGACAGAGTTATGAGGAAGTTTGGATTCTTTCAGCATGTTCCCAACCATCCCAGTCACTTATATTCACTCCATTCCCTAAAGATGTTAGGGAAGAAGAGATTTTTATTGGACGAGATACCACTCCAGATATATTGATTTATGGGATAGATGACAGTACTTCCAGTTGAGAGGGGTGGGGATAGTGCATTTTCATTTGGTGGATCTGATGGATTATGTAGCTTAGTAATACAGGTCCCCAATCATATTTCTAACACAACACGGACGAGTCTTTCATGAGCTGGTATACATAGTTCCTTCAACAATTCAATAGAATTTTTATTCATATTACTTAACAACAAAATTTTTTTTGTAAGATGCTTGTATATGTCATCTACTACACATGTATGATCCAGTAGAGCACATCGTATTTGACCAAGAAAATTTTCACACCCTTTTATCACAGTTTCTTCCTTCAATGGACAAGATTTATCATGGCATTTTCTTTGATC
Organism: Viscum album; assembly: GCA_963277665.1. Taxonomy (NCBI): domain Eukaryota; kingdom Viridiplantae; phylum Streptophyta; class Magnoliopsida; order Santalales; family Viscaceae; genus Viscum; species Viscum album. The sequence goes on along the minus strand of OY728157.1, from coordinate 670,687,382 downwards.
CACCACATGATGAGGAGGTTGTAGAGCCTGTTGAGCCTGCTGAGGCTCATATAGATGTACCAGGGGTGACAAACCTGTTATGGATCTTGATGTTTCACATGAGGAGGATGTTCATATTGAGTAGTCAGATGTTGGTTTTCCACAGGAGGAGGGTATTCGGCTTGATTAGTCATATGCTCCTCCAGCTTCTTCGACTCAGCCACATGTAGATACATAAGCTGAATGGGTTGACTTGGATTCTTTATTACAGACATCCATAGCACATAATCCATCTTAATTCCATATTGGTGAGAGTTTTATCCATCCTCCACTCTCATTAGCTGCAGGATAGGGTACAGACGGTGAGATTGTACATCTACTGCATTTCACATAGGAGGATGTGGGGTGGCTGCTGAGGAGGATGTGTAGCATACGCCAAAGCGCAAACAGAGATGGACACGATGTGGATGCGTCCAGTATACATGTGGTTGTGGGATAGAAGAGAATCCACACTAGATGTGTAAATTGTGTGGATTTTTGATTTACGATACATTATGTATGTGCATTACTATTATCATTTATAGAGTTCTAATTTTTTTAATAAGTGTCTTACTGTCATCAATTTATCTTCCAAAATTAATAATTTCTATTTGGTATTCATTAATAAATATTAATACTCTGGATGAAAAGATCTGTGAGCATTAAGAAATCTTGAAAAATAATATTGATATCAATGATTTGAATCCTAAAATCATGGAACATGATCCTTTGTTTAAAAAAATTAAATTGCATGAAGAATAATTTTAATGAATAATGAATAATTGTGAAGAGTATATGATTATGATTGAAGATTAAAAAACTGAAATATGATATGTATGGAATTATAATTTCATTTAGAAAATTTTGAGAAAAAACATATTCAAACTTTATAAAAGGACACATGTTCTACTGGTACACAATCTTCACTGGAGGATTTTACTATTGAAATACCTCCATCATGTGATAAAATTATGGAAGTTATGAAAAATATTGATTTCATATTCTTCTAAAATAAGAAACAACCCATAAGAGGGTTAAAAAAGTGTTATAATATCTAAGAATAAGTATTGAAGAGGATCATCCTTTGTGAATTTGTATAAGATTTCAAAATTGATGTTTATTAGTGTTTTGATTTAGGGGGAGGTAAATGAAGAAATATTAAATTACTGCCATAATTAATATATCAATTATAATCAAATCTAATTACTATAGAACTTTTAGGAAGATCATGTTTTTGAAAGATAAATTTTTTTCTAAATATCTCTTCCTTTGTTAAAAAAAATCTGAATAGAAAGGGGTTTTAATTGAATTAATCAAATACATAAGAAATTTTTGCATCTAAATAAATGATGAATTTTTTTAACCTTTCTGTAGGATGTGTGAACGGGGTTCATGCATCCTTTATAAACTTCATAAAGGATGAGTGAACCCCATTCATGCTTTAACCGTTGCTAGGATGCGTGAACAGGGTTCATGCATCCTTCGAAGACGGGATAAAGGATGCGTGAACCCAGTTCACGCATCTCTCCATGCCAAAGATGTGTGAATGGGGTTCACGCATTTGGAGACCCATTTTTTAAAAAAAATATACCCTATCCCTTTTCCATAAAAAAATTTTAAAACTCATTAATAAAAAAACCCCTATCTTGGGCCTACCCACTTGAGGGATGGATTCACTCTCCAATATCTTATTAGGTTTAAAAATTTTGTGTACCAGTTTTTATAAAACATTTTTGTATTAGATTCTCTTATATACATATAATTTTCACTGGAGTTTTATCTTTGAAAATATATTTATAATCATGCTTGGAACAAACATGTTCAATTTTATTTATATATAAATATATAAATACTAGTCTTTATTGAAAATTACATATTCTACTCGGTATGAGAAAATCACATGATACATGATGTTGCATAATCACATGAAAGATTAATCAACATCCACGCACTTAAAATTTCATCCTTATTACCATAAAAAGTCCATTTTTGTAAATTTTATTTAATTTTTCATGCATATATTTATATGACAAAAAAATCATCGATTTATGACCATAATCTTGATTTTTATATATCATGCACATGATAAAATTATGTCATTATTAAATTAAAAATTCCTATGTGAATTAATAATTTTTTAATAATTTATTTAAAACAATTATATAGTTAAACAATTATATACTTGAACAATTATATATATATATATATATATCACATGATTACATATGATATGACCCTTAAAAAATAAATTTGAATTATAAAAATAAAATTTAAAATTTAAAATAATTAATCTGTTCTAAAATTTCAGAACAGTTTACTAAAACCTATCAAAATGTTTCAAAGCTGCAAACATGTTGATTTCTATTTAAATAAGACAATAAAAAATCATGGAGTTGAAATAATTTTCCTTACTAGAACAAATCAAGACTTGTTATGATAATTAAATAAAATTATATACCTTACACCAAACTAGATTTAAATATAGTTTTGATAAATTAAACATAATCATGAAAGATTTAATTTAAGAAATCTCTTACTAAAATAATAATGGAAATTTCATGGAAAGTATTTGAAAAATAACAATCCCTCAGCAAAACCAAAAAAAATAATTTATAACATTGACATAAATAAAAGAAGTTCCTTATAGAAAATTATGAAGAAATTAAGACCCAAAATAACTCATAATTAATCCCTTACAATAAATTAAATATATTCTAATGAACAAAAACGCCATCAAAATAAACTTTGAACATAAAATTCATTCATAAAACTAAATATTTGAAAACCAAATATTTTCCCTGAAAACTAAAGTCATGTGTGTATATGAACATCTTAAAAAATATAATTTATCTAGAAAAATAATCCCTTAGCATCAAAAATGTAAAAAATAAATAAAATCAATGAAGACCCTTACCAAAAAATGGAAATCCATTTTTACTCCTATTTGCTGCTTGTTTCTCGTACTCTCAGAACCAAAAGAACCCAGCACAAGACACAAAAGAAAAATAGACCCTCACTTCCTTCCTCGATCCATTTATACACACTCATAGAGATAAAAAAATATATAATTTATTTCAAATAGTGATAGGCTTCAGCGTAAGTGGGTTCGTAGACTGCGACAGCACTTTTTTTTATATTCCATTAAAAACAGATGATTTTATTTAATTGGTATGTTTTTTATATTGGGAATCAAAACAATAAACAATCCGAATAAATGGATCATAGGAGAGAAAATCAATAAACAAGACCATCACGCATTCAATAAAAAGATAAGATTTTGGGTATAACATTTGCGAATACACCCAAAAGATAAGGTGACGACATGAACACAGTATACCAGATAAGATTTCAGGTATAAAATAATCCCAAATGCAGATTTCAGAATTGGAACACATCGATTTTAGGAAAGAAATCACATATGTCACTATTGAGCCAAATTTTTTTGAAGATTTAGTCATTAAACAAGCAAATCTGGACATTAGAACAAGATAAACGTACCACATGCGAATTTGAAACCCTAATCATGATAAATCTAGTTTTTCTTTCAGTTTGCGACTCCTTGAACGCCTACAACCATAGATAAACCAGAGTTCAATCTTCCTTCATTCCCACTGTAAACCTTGATTCGGACCTCCATCATCTGCGACATATGGAAACAGAGTGCCCTTCGCTCGAAGCCCAGCTGCAATTTTCTTTATCACTTCACGTCGGCCTCAAGCCCCCGAACACCCAAACCCTGATTCCCTCTTTTATCCTTATGATTATATTTAAAAAAAAATATTGTATAATTTAAATATAATTATCATTTTATAATAATCTATATCGTTTTAATTTTTAAATATTATTATATACTCCATAAATTTAAAATAATACTCATATATATATAATTCTCATATTAATATCTTAATTTTAAGAACAAAATTTCATAATAGTAATATTTAAATTAATTCCAAAATATATTTATTTTAATGCTTAAAACATTATTTACTCTTATAATGATTTATTGAATATATTTAAACTTTGTTTATTGCATAATAATATTCAAATCAATATTGTTTCTATATATGTATATTTATTTATTTATTTTATTTATATATCAACGATTATCATATATCGTTTTTAAATTTTAATTTAAAAGTTCTAACGGATAGTTTTTTATAACGGTCAGATAAAAACTTTATAAATATCAATATCTAAGGGAATTCAAATACACAAAAAAAATATCACAATGCTTACACCACTGATTTCATAAATTGTTTTATATGTTCCTCTTATTCTTAGTTTCATTTCTATTATTCTTTTTATAACCATTGTGATTATATCTGATCTAAAAGATGTGAATTACCTATTCAGCATCATTGTATTTCTTAGATGAATTCCATTGGTTTTGTTATCAATAGAATTGGGTTTAATGGGTTAGTTCTTGTGTGTCAAATATTTATTATGGTCGTCATATAAATAAAATGCTTTCTACTTATATCTTTGCGTTATGAAATTTATGAATTTTATTTCATTTTGTAACATTGAAAAAACATAAAACATACTTTTAAACTAGGGGTGTTACATTATCCCACCCCCCTAAATGAATTTCACCCTCTCAATTTGTTTACACTTATCACTTCTAGTTTTCATCTACCTCGAGTCTTGCATGATATACCCGTGGTCTATAAAGTTTTCTTCCATGGTTACCAGCATAGCTCATCATGTAATTAATGTTGAATGTGGCTTCAAATTCATCCACATCCTTTGTCCAAATGAAACTTGTGAAAGATATTTAGTATGGATGTATACACCAAAAGATATTCCTTAAGGAAGGATAATCAATATAGTACTCAATGAGTTCATTTTGAATCTGATTCTTATAGGAATGTCTCATTGAATCGTCTTAAAAAGTTTCAAAATTATCATATATTCTCCCTGAGAAACAAGAACTTACATGTTGGAACATATAAGTTGCACAAAGATTTCTTTCTTCTAATAATCTATATAAGGATGAGATGGATTCAATTTTCTCTAATAGAGTAAAGCACCTAAAAAATATTTTGGGATACGCCCCATGGAATTTATAGAAGCGACATTGAATATGTATGATGTCTTTGAAGACAAACCTCGAACCAAGATGAAAACGAAGTATTTCAGGTGTACCTGATACATTATAAAGTCATTTACATGTAATCTGTATAGCTTCATATGACTGAGATTCTATATCGCATGATTTTGTGATGATCGAAGAAAATAATTCATCTGAAAGGCATAAGAGACTTATTTGAGTTCTCTTTCCTTCTATATGAAAATTACAAAGAGGAATTTTGACTAAGAAAGGATACTAAATCTATCAAAGGGTTCTAATTTTTCTAGAGTTATCTAGATAATTCCTCTGATACCAATTATAACACCCTGATCCTACTCTTCCAGTCTTAGTTCTTAAAAAAATTGTAGGTTTTTTTTATAATAATGAATAAACAATTAAACAACACTTTAACAAAAAAGAGTACCTTTTTCGGTCTAGGTTCTAGAGAAATTACAATACATTTCCTGATTTATCAGAGTTTAGAGAAAAATAAATCAACTGTCCAATGCGCTTTTGTGCACGCTAACTCCAAAAGAGATGAAATATGTAATTAAATGTCTAAGATACCTGTGAAAAAACATTTTAAAACAAAGGGTGAGCATTCAATTGTCCATTAATAAGTTTTGAAAATTTTTGATAAATCTGATTAAAAATATCCCTTTGAAAATACATTTGAGAAATTCAATTATATTTCTAAAACAACTTTTATAAAATAATATAATGCTTTGAAAAATAATTATTCTTCGAAAACCCTTTTAAAATAATCCAGTGATTCAATTGAAAATATTAATCAAACTCTTAAAAACAAAAACAAAATAAGGCCACTCGAAACTTTTAAGGATAAATTGGGCCTACCCACATGAGGGATTGATTCACTCTCTAATTCCCTATCATATTTACAAAGTTCGAGTATAGGTTTTTATAAAACATTTTTTTCTTAGATTTCCTTATATACATATAATTTTCACTAGTGTTTTAGATTTGAAAATATATTTATAAACATGCCTAGAACAAACATGTTCAATTTTATTTATATATAAATATATAAATACTAGTCTTCATTGAAAATTACATATTAGACTTGGTACGATCAAATCTCATGATATATGATGTTTCATAATCACATGAATTATTAATAAACATCCATGCACTTAAAATTTTATCATTATTTCCATAAAAATCCATTTTTGTAAATTTTATTTATTTGCTCATGCGTATATGTATATGACAACAAAATAATCGATGTATGGCCATTATCTTGATTTTTATATGTCACGCACATGATAAAATTATGAAATTATTAACTTTTAAATTCATATGTGAATTAATACTTGGTTAATTGTTTATTTAAAACAATTATATATTTAAACAATTATATATATATATATATATTCTTTAGATGATTATATATGAGATGACCCTTCAAAAATAAATTTGAATTATTAAAATAAAATCATAAATTTAAAATAATTAAATTGTTTTCAAATTTCAGAGTAGTTTACTAAAACATATCAAAATGATTCAAAGCTAGAAACATATTGATTTCTATTTAAATAAAACAATAAACAATCTTGGAGTAGAAATAATTTTCCTTACTAAAACAAATCAAGATTTTTTATAAAAATTAAATAGCTTTATATCCCTTACACCAAACTAGATTTAAACATAATTTTGATAAATTAAACTTAATCATGAAAGATTTAATTTAATAAATCTCTTACTAAAATAAAAAGGGAAATTTCATGGAAAGTATTTCAAAAATAATAATCCCTCAGGAAAACTAGGAAAAAATTATAACTTTGATATAAATAAACTAAGTTCCTTATAGAAAATGATGAAGGACTAGAGACCCAAAATAAATTATAAATAATCCCTTACAAGAAATGAAATAGATTCTAAAGAACAAAAATGCCATCAAAATCAAATTTGAACATAAAATTCATTCATAAATCTAAATATTTGAAAACAAAATATCTTCTCTAAAAACTAAAGTCATGTATGTATATGAACATCTTAAAAAAATAAAATTTACCTATAAATATAATTCCTTAGAATCGGAAATGTAAAACATAATTTAAATAAATGAAAACCCTTACCAGAAAAATGGAAATCCCTTTTTACTCATTTTGTTTGTAACAACCTGAGATTTTATGAGAAATATTTTTTTTATGTATTATGTTATACACAACACCAAAGGAATCTTTCACTACACACAACACTATCTTGGATTACATTCCACACAAAAGCAACCTTCCTTGATAGCTTGTGTTGTACGCAATACTGATTTTCACTAAACGACGATATGTTATTAAAATATGATATAAACTAGCCGTTTTGAATAGTAATACCCACTTTTTGAAATTTTATAAATTTTATCTTTTAAAATGGAATTCATTTTTGTATTCGGAATATCGAAATTATCTTAGGTGAATTTTTTGTATTTCTTTGAAAACTTTTAATTTTTGATGAATAGTAAAAAACATTGAGTTATAGTTTGAAAATGAAATTTTTATTTAAATAATTATTTATTTTATTTAAATTTATTTTAGGTAAAAATATATATATAATACCTATCTGTGTTCATTGGAATTCAATAGAGTCATTTTATAATAATTTTAGATATATAAAAATCTTATTGAACTTTTTACCGTCTTTTACCCACCTCCTAGGAGAATTTTCAAATTTACATAAAACTTAATTTTACCGCTTATGTGAGTGGAATTTCAAAAATCTGAGAGACATGGTTGATATTATTAAGTAAAATATGGTTCAATAAGATAAAAATAATTTTTGGGGAATAATAACTTTTTACTTTTATTTACCACGGTTAAAAGTAAATAGGGTAATTAAGGGTAAAAATGATATTATTATTACCCTTACACATGTCCTAATTCTATTGGATAAGTGTAATTCGACCAAAAACAACCTTAGGAATAAAATATGACCCTTTAGGTCCACTTGGATTAGATTAGGACATTTATTATTATTTAATTCAAAGAAGAGTTAAAAGAGTTAAAATCAAAGTTTAATAACTAATATATTTTTAATATAGGGTTAAATATAAGATAAATTAGACTATAAATATTTATTATAAAGATAAAATTATTTCCTACATAATTATATTTTATTTATAATTTTAGACATTAAATAATTTAAATTATTTATGACACAATTATGATACGGTAATTACCTTATTAAAAAATATTAACATAATTGATATTATAAAAACCCAAATAAATGTAATTTGAGACATTCTATGAATTAAAATAATTTTATAGGTTAATATATCATATTAGGGTTATTTATATTAATTTTTTCAAAGTAATAATGTTGTTATGAATTTAACAAAAACAAAATACCAAATAGTGTCAAAATTGACATAAAAGAGTTTTTAAAACAAATATTATATTATTAATTGTTAGTCTATTCCTAAAAATATAGTTTTCTATAAAAATACTTATATAATATTATATATGACATTAATTAACCAATTAGGGTTCTATTGGAAGTTTATAGTAAGTTTATTAACCATATAGTTTAAGAATACAAGAAGACACGGTAAAAGATAAATCATTTAACCTAGAGTTAAATCTAAATGATAAGGTTAAAATGGTAACCTAAACTTGTCTAAAACCTTTTTTTGACAGGATTTTGACCCATACCTTCCCTGGATTCTAAATAAGTCACTTTGGATCCATTATAAACCGAATATGACTTTATTATAAAATAATATTTTATGTTTTTCCTAAGGTGCCCCTCTCCTCCCTTATAAAAGGGCACCTATTCCCTCTCCACATTACAAAATTTTGAGCCTTAAAGCTCAGCCAAACCCTATCCATTTTCTTTATCCACTTCCCTAGAAACAAACTAGAGGTTATGGTATTCTTAAAATACCAACTTTAGTGTCTTAATATGATGTTTAGAAGAGGCGCGTCGAAGAAGAGGTAATATCCTTTACCGATTATTTTACATTTATTTCTTCTTCTACTTCCTATTATTTATTTGTCTCATTATAAATTAATAACATAAGTATCACTCATATAATGATATTTTATTATAAAAATTAAACAACCCTATTTCACCTTTTATCCATCCTACGGAAAACAAAATCACCGCGCATGCGTACATACAGAATATCATCTCCACACCGTGGTGTAATCTGTTTTTTCCACCACCGACTTACCTGGATGGGTATAATGGTGTAAATAATAACTATATATGGTTATTATTAAATGATGCTAATTCTAAGATATTCTATAATCCACTACAATATAATTCCATAATCATGGTAATGATATCATCGCTCGTGTGTACGTACGGCTTACCGTCTCCACGATGTGATGTGACTCCTTCTACATGATCTTTATTGAATAATGATTATATAAATGAATTGAATGAATAAATATGATATATATTACACTAATACCATTCTGTAAATTAGGTATCTATAACCAAAAAAGATGAATAAGAATTTATTCGATAAAACATGCATAAGAACATAAAGCAATGAACACTCGAATAACACGTAGAAATGAAATATTACTAATAAGAAGATAATAATATAACCATATATGATATCATAACAATGAATATGATTCTATAATAAGTCAATTTCATTATTTAAATCATTATACATGAGGTTCGGATACGTACGAAGCATATCGGACCTAAGGTAAGGGAAAATCTCACAATCTCATTTTTTTCCGAGATTGTTTATACTTCATAATTTATTGGGGCATATTTATCATCCACATATATATTTCCCCAATATGTAATATTATTTATATCCTCCTAAAATTTTTTAAATACAATTTTACCTATTTGTCAATTTTTAGTAAAAGATATTAAAGGAATCTTTTGTCACTTTTAGTACGAGATAGTTTTTGACTTTTCCGGCCAAAGTACGAGAAGAATGTTTTTTTAACTTATACGGCATGAATGGATTTTTATGATTTCATAGAACATTATTTCTATGAAGATTACTTTACAAATTTTCAAGTTTATTTTTAACTAACTTCTTTTATTTTAAAATTGTATGACATATTAAGAAAGGAAAAATGTTTTTGAAGTAGAAAGGATATTTTCCTCAAGAATGGAGTTCAAGTGCTTTATCAAAATAATTTTCCATCGAAGATAATATAGGGTTATGTTTCTATCCCTATTTTTACATTGATTTTATTTTGTTATGATGGAATTATTTTTATGAATATCTTTTATCTTATTTGGATTATGTTATGATGGCATGATGTTTAAGAATCCCATTTTTAATACATGGGTTATGCTATGATATATGATTTATGATTTTGTGGCACACATAAGAATTATTTCATTATGAGATGGGTCGGACCTATATCACCCTCCAATGAATTGGGTAAAGATTTATATCTCATGATATAGACATGGCTGGAATGGAAAGTTAATCCAGTTCAGTGATATAGGACTGGAATAAGGAGTGAACTTGGTTCATAAATGGACTTTGTCCACTATGATAATCTTGTCAATGAGTCTTGACTAATATGAAATGATTTTCTATGATTATGTGTGTATTAAACAAAGTTTCATATTTTATGTTAGGATTATTGGGATTACATTTCACTACTATGATTTATCCCATGTTATGATATTATGATCTCTTTTGCAGGTTAAGATTTTCAAAATGTTATGTTCTTATGAATATGATATGATTTATATTTCCTTTGTTTACCCTTACTGAGTATTTTATTTCACCCTTTTGTATGTTTTCTTTTACCCAGGTCAGGATTAAGGGTATTAAGTAGGATATTCCAAAATGGACTCTAGATATGATGAAATAAATGGGAGACAATGTAGATGATTTATGAACCAGTTTTTTATGTTCCTAGTTTCTAAAGACATTGTACCTATACTGTCCTATCATGGTTTTGATATATGTTGTAATAAGTATGATTAAATTCAGAAGTAATAACAATGTATGTAAATTATGGGTCGTTATAGTTGGTATCAAAGCAAAGGTATAGCCAACCTTTGGAAACTAGGATGTGAAAGCCTTAGTAAGAACCTTAAGGATATGTCTAAGCATAGAACACAATATAGGGGTTTTATAAATAGCCATGAATAACCTATGATAATACCTAAAGTGTGAAATTTTATTCTTGATTATGTCATTTTCCTATTATGATTATTGTTTCTCACACTATGCTTATTGGTTTTATTCAATGGCTGGAACCCGAAGGAATCATGTTAATGCTGAATGCGACGGGCAATGAAATGATTGTCCCCATGAGAAAACAAACATTATGGGTGATGGAATGAAACATCTTGTATCCATGCTCACAAAAATTTCTCAAGATATGAAACATTAAAGACTTCCAAACGAGCAAAGGTAGGAGAAACATTCTATTGAATCCTTCATGAGGCAGCATCCACCCTCATTCAGCGGGTCTACTGATCCATTCGTGGCTGAACAATGGATCAGTACCAATGAAAAGATATTTTCAGTTCTTCAATGTTTTGAACATGAAAAATTCATCTTAGTAGTGTATCATTTTGAAGGTGAATCTGATCAATGGTGGAATCTTATCAAGAATACGAGGCAAGGAGACAAAATTGTGTCCATGGAATGGGATGAGTTCAAGAACATATTTTTCAATAAGTACTTCCCTAGTATTCTTCAAAAAAATATGGAGAAAGAGTTTCTTGAAATAAAGAAAAAGGATGTTGAATCTGTTGGTACCTATGAATAAAATTTTACAAGACGTGCAAGGTATGCTTCTGGAATTATTATCCAACCTGAGAGAAATATCGATCGATTCTTTAGTGGAATAAAACCAAGTCTTCGAAGGGAGTTAGCCATAAGGGACTTCAATAGATACGAGGAAATTGTTTGATGTGATCTCAAGGTTGAGATGGAGATTGGAGCAACCCATCAGTCATATGGGTTTGATAAGAAGAGGAAAATGGAATTCAAAGGGAAATCTAAAGACCACACTAAAAATAAAATGATTTTTCCCTTATGCTCAAAGTGTGGAAGGAAACATGGAGGGAATTGTCTTAAAGGGATAAGTAAATGTTTCAAATGTGGAAAATAAGGTCATCGGGCTTTTTAATTCTGCAATGATGGGAAAAAGATGTCTAGTGATGTGAACAAAGAAAAGGCTTCATAGAATTCACCTCCTACATTTCAATGTTACAAGTGCAAGGAAATGGGGCATTATGATAATCAATGCCCTAATCCAAGGTTTCTTGATGATGATCGACGTCAACAATCTCTTAAGGCCAAAGATAAAGGAAATTAACATGAAATTTCTATCAGCGATGTGGAGTACGATAACGAAGTGGTGAAAGGTACACTGACCATTCAATCTAAATTAAGAAATGCTTTATTTGATTTTGGATCCACCCACTCTTTTATTTCTGAAGAATTTTCTAAGGGTATCGTCGTACCACCTCAACAATTAGCTGTTGAGTTAGTTGTGACAACTTTTAATGGAACAACGGTTGCATCAAAAAGTTTATAATTCTTTCTCCAATTGACGTTTTTGGGAAAGTGCTTCCTGCAAATATTGTGATCCTTCCTATAGTTAAATTTGATGTGATTATAGGCATGGATTGGATTTCCTTATATGGAGGTCATATTGATTTCCTAAGAAGGGAAGTCACATTTCATATTCCTGAACAATCTATGATCATCTATCGATGTAAGGATGAATATAACCTTCCAGTGTAAATTTATTCCATCTTATGGGTCTTGATTACAATAAATGAAGGTTATTTATCTCAAATGGTTGTAGAGAAACTCATGATTAAGAATATGCCCATTGTACGGGAGTTTGATGATCTCTTTCCAGAGGAATTTCAAGGTCTTACACCAAATCGTGAAGTTGAGTTTTCAATAGAACTCATACCGGGTGCTACGCCCATTTCAAAGACACCTTATAGAATGGTCCCAATAGTGTTGTAGGAATTGAAGAAGCAACTCCAAGAGAATATTGATCAGGGATTCATACGCCCTAGTGCATCACTTTGGGGAGCACCTGTTCTATTTGTTAAGAAGAAATATGGATCAATGAGACTCTACATTGATTATCTATAACTTAACAAGATCGCTATCAAGAACAAATATCCCCTCCGATGCATTGATGACTTATTTGACCAACTATCCATAGATAAATACTTTTCCAAGATTGATCTTCGTTTAGGGTATCATCAATTAAGGGCAAAAAGGGAGGATATACCAAATACAGCTTTCCGTATAAGGTATAGACACTCTGAATTTATAGTAATTCCATTTGGTCTTACTAATTCCCCTGCTATCTTCATGGATCTAATGAATAGAGTCTTTAGAGACTATCTTGATCAGTTTTCTGTAGTCTTTATAGATTATATTCTTGTATATTCCATTAGTAAGGAAGAACATGAAGATCACTTGAGAATTTTATTAAATACCCTAAGAAAGGAGAAGCTTTATTCTAAATTTTCCAAGTGTGAATTTTTTCTTCAAAAAGTTTCATTTTTGGGTCACATAATCTCAAAATAGGGGATATCTGTGGATCCAGCAAAAATGGAGGTTATCGAAAGATGGTCGAGACCAACAATAGTAACTGAGATCCAAAGTTTTCTTGGTTTGGATGGATATTATCGACATTTTTTGAAAGATTTTTCACTATTATCTAATCCACTCACCAGGTTGACTCGAAAAGGAGTTAAGTTCGTTTGGACGGAGGAGTGTGAATAGAATTTCAAGGAGTTAAAAAGAAGGTTATCCAATGAACATGTGCTCACACTACCTTGTAGTAGAGAAAGGTTTGTGATCTATAGTGATGCATCCAAGAAGGGATTGGGGTGTGTTCTCATGAAAAAAGATATGGTGATAGTTTATTCCTCATGACAGTTGAAAATCCATGAGTAAAATTACCCAAATCATTATTTGGAATTAGCTACGGTAATCTTTGCATTAAAGATTTAGAGGCATTATCTTTATGGTGAAAGTTGTGATATTTATACTGATTATAAAATTTTAAAGTATATTTTCACACAAAAGGAGATGAATATGTGCCAAAGAAGATGGTTGGAGCTAATTAAGGATTAAAACTGCTCAATTCCTTACCACCCTGGTAAAGTAAACAAGGTGGAAGACGCATAAATCGACAAGACCATGATAACTTATCCATGATGAGGATCACAAAAGATCCAATATTTATGAATTTACAAAGGATGGATCTTGGAATTATAATGGAAGGGGAAAATTTCATCTTTATAAAATGAATGTTCAACCATCTATACATGTGAAGATTAAAGAGGCACATAAAGAAGATGTAGAGTTATAAAAGAAGGTGAGAAATGCTCTTGAATTCCACATTGATTGTGATGAAATAATTAGGTTCATGAATCGGGTTTTTGTTCCTCCCATCCCAGAATTAATGAAGGAAATATTTGATGAAGCTCATAGTTTTTCATTCTCTATTCACCCTGGAAGCACGAAGATGTATAGGGACCTGAAGGAGTACTTATGGTGGGATTGCATGAAAATCGATGTTGCTGAATATGTCTCTCGATGCTTGGTTTGTCAGTAAGATAAAGTTGAGAGACAAAAGTCTAAGGGGATGTTACAACCATTACCCATACCAGAATGGAAATGAGAAAACATTACTATAGACTATGTCACTAGACTTCCTAAAACATACAAAGGCATTAATTCTATCTGGGTTATAGTTGATCGTCTTACGAAGTTGTCACACTTAATTGCTATTATAGAAGATTTCTCTCTTGATCAGCTTGCCAGGATATATGTGAAGGAAGTGGTAAGATTGCATGGAGTACCACTTTCCATTATATCTGATCAGGATCCAAGGTTTACATCTAATTTTTGGTGAAGTATTCAGTATACTCTAGATACAGAGTTGAGTTTCAGCACTGCTTATCATCCTCAGATAGATGGTCAGTTTGAGAGGACAATTCAAACTCTAAAAGACATGTTGAGAGCTTTCTCCATGGATTTCAAAGGTTGTTGGGATCAACACCTAACTTTAGTGGAATTTTCTTATAATAATATCTTTCACTCTAGTATTCAGATGGCTCCTTATGAAACTCTCTAGGGAAAGAAATGCAGAAATCCAACTTGTTGGGATGAAGTTGTGGAAAGAAAGCTATTAGGACCTGATCTTGTTGATGAGATGGCAAAAAAGGTCAGATATATTCAACAACACATAAGAGCAGCTCAGAGTCGACAAAAAATTTATACTGACAACCAAAAAATGACCTAGAGTTTGAAGTGGGTGATAAAGTGTTCTTACGAATATCTCCTTGGAAGAGAGTAATGAGATTTGAAAAGAAGGGCAAGATGAGCCCTAGGTATATTGGTCCTTTTGAAATACAGGATCATGTTGGGAAGGTAGATTACTGATTGGTGATTCCAGTGAATCTCTCTCATGTTCATGATGTGTTCCACATATCTCTCTTGAGAAAGTATATACCTAATCCTTCACATGTACTAAGCTCAGAAGTTGTACCTTTGGAGCAAGATCTTTCTTATGAAGAACAGCTGATAGAGATTCTGGATCATAGAGAAAAAGTTCTACGAAACAAGACCACTCACTTGGTTAAAGTTTTATGGAGGAACCACCAATTATAATAAGCTACATGGGAACTTGAGGATATGGCGAGGGAGAGTTAACCTCATCCGTTTGTTATGAAGTGATGAATTTCGAGGGCAAAATTATTTTAAGGGGGGTAAAATGTAACACCCTGAGATTTTATGAGAAATATTTTGTTTTTATGTATTATGTTATACAAAACACCAAAGTAATCTTTCACTATACACAATACTTTCTTGGCTTGCATTTCACGCAAGAGAAACCTTCCTCGATAGCTTGCGTTGTATGCAATACCGAGTTTCACTAAACGACGATATGTTATTAAAATATGATATAAACTAGCCGTTATGAAGAGTAATACCAACTTTTTGATATTTTATAAATTTTATCTTTCAAAATGGACTTAATTTTTTGGATTCTGAATATTTAAATTATCTTAGGGTGAATTTTTTGTATTTTTCTAAAAACTTTCAATTTTCGATGAATAGTGAAAAACACTGAGTTATAGTTTAAAACCAAATTTTTATTTAAATAATTATTTATTCTATTTAAATTTATTTTAGGTCAAAATAGATACATAATACCTATATAATTTCAATGGAATTCATTGGATTCATTTTATAATAATTTTAGATATATAAAAATCTTATTGAACTTTTTACCATCTTTTACCCACCTCCTAGGAGAATTTGAAAATATACATAAAACATAATTTTACCGCTTATGTCAGTGGAATTTCAAAAATAGGAGAGACATGGTTGATATAAGTAAGTAAAATGTTGTTCAATAAGAGAAAAATAATTTTTTGTGAATATTAACTTTATACTTTTATTTACCACAGTTAAACGTAAATAGGGTAATTAAGTATTAAAATGCTATTATTATTACCCTAACACATGTCTTAATTCTTTTGGATAAGTGTAATTCGACAAAAACAACCTTAGTAATAAAATATGACCCTTTAGGTCCAATTGGATTAGATTAGGACATTTAATATTATTTAATTTAAAGAAGAGTTAAAAGAGTTAAAATCAAAGTTTATTAACTAAAACATTTTTAATATAGGGTTATACATGAGATAAATTTGACTATAAATATTCATTAGAAATATAAAATGACTTCCTACATAATTATAGTTTATTTATAATTTTTAGACATAAAATAATTTATGTTATTTATGACACAATGATGATGCAGTAATTACCTTATTAAAGAAATATTAACATAATTGATGTTATAAATACCAAAATAAATGTAATTTGAGACTTTTGTGAATTACACTAATTTTCTAGGTTAATATAACATATTAGGGTTAGTTATATTAATTTTTTTTTGAAGTAATAATTCTGTTATGAATTTAACAAAAAAAATACCAAATAGTGTCAAAATTGACATAAAAGAGTTTTTAAAACAAATATTATATTATTAATTGTTATTATATTCCTAAAAATATAAGTTTCGGCCAAAAGACTTATATAATAATATATATGACATTAATTAACCAATTACGGTTCGATTGGAAGTTTATAGTAAGTTTATTAACCATATTGTGTAAGAATAATGAAGACACGGTAAAGGTTAAATTATTTAACTTAGAGTTAAATATAAATGATAAGGTTAAAATGGTAACCTAAACTTGTCTAAAACCTATTGGTTAAGATTATTTCGACCCATAACTACCCTATATTCTAAATAAGTTACTTTGGAGCCATTATAAACCGAATATGAATTTATTAGAAAATAATATTTTAAGTTTTTCCTAAGGTACCCCTCTCCTCCCTTATAAAAGGGAACCTCTTCCCTCTCCACTTTACAACATTTTGAGCCTTCAATACCAAAAAAACCTGGTCTATTTATCTTATCCACTTCCCTAGAAACATAATAGAGGTTATGGTCTTCTTCAAATACCAACTTTAGTGTCCTAAGATGAGGTTTAGAAGAGGCGCGTCGAAGGAGAGGTAATATCATTTACCGATTATTTCACATTTATTTCTTCTTCTACTTCCTCTTCTTTATTTGTTTAATTATAAAGTAATAACATCAGTATAAATCATATAATGATATGTTATTATAAAAATTAAACAACCCTATTTCACCTTCTATCCATCCTATGGAAAATGAAATCACAGCGCGTGCGTACGTACGGAATACCATCTCCACGCCGTGGTGTAATCTGTTTTTCCACCACCACCTTACGTGGATGGGTATAATGGTGTAAATAATAACTATATATGGTTATTATTACATCATACTAATTCTGATATATTCTATCATCCACTTCAATACAATTCCATAATCATTTGAATGATATCATCGCTCGTGTGTACGTACGGCTTACCGTCTCCACGATGTGATGTGACTCGTTATAAATGACATTCATTGAATAATTATTATATAAATGAATTGAATGAATAAATATGATATATATTATAATAATACCATTCTATAAATTTGGTATCTATAACCTAAAAAAAGTAATAATAATTTATTCGACAAAACATGCATAAGAACATAAAGAAATGAACACCCGAATAACAATTAGCAATGAAATATTACTAATAAGAAGATAATAATTTTACCATATATGATATCATAACAATGAATATGATTCTGTAATAAGTCAATGACATTATTTAAATCATTATACAATAGTTTTGGATACGTATGAAGCATATCGGACCTAAGGTAAGGGAAAATCTCACAATCTCATTTTTGTTCGAGATTGTTTATACTTCATAATTTACTGGGGAATATTTATCATCCACATCCATGTTTCCCCAATATTTAATATTATTTATATCCTCCTACAATTTTTTAAATCCAATTTTACCTATTGGTGAATTTTTAGTAAAATATATGAAAGGGTTCTTTTATCGTTTTCAGTACGAGATACTTTTTGAATTTTCCGGCCAAAGTATGATAAGAATGTTTTTTTAACTTATACGGCATGAATGGATTTTTATGATTTCATAGGACATTATTTCCATGAAGCTTCCTTTATAATTTTTCAAGTTTATTTTTAATTAACTTCTTATATTTTAAAATTGTATGACATGTTAAGAAATGAAAAATGTTTTTGAATTAGAAAGGATATTTTCCTCAAGAATAGAGTTCAAGTGTTTTATCAAAATAATTTTCCATCTAAGATAATATAGGGTTCTATTTCTATCACTATTTTTACACTGATTTGATTATGTTATGATGGAATTATTTTTATGAAGTCCTTTTATATTATATGGATTATGTTATGATTGCAGGATGTTTAAGAATCCCATTTTTTATTACATGGGTTATGCTATGATATATGATTTATGATTTTGTGGCACACATAAGAATGGTTCCATTATGAGATCGGTGGGACCTATATCTCCCTCCAATGCATTGGGTAAAGATTTATATCTCATGATATAGACATGGCAGGAACAACAAGTTAATCTGGTTCAGTGATACAGGACTGGAATGAGGAGTGAACTCGGTTCAGAAATGGACTTTATCCATTATGATAGTCTTGGTAATGAGTCTTGACTAATATGAAGTGATTTTCTATTATTATTTGTGTATGCCACAAAGTTTTATGTTTTATGTTATGATTATTGGGATTACATTTCACTACTATGATTTATCCCATGTTATGATATTATGATCTCTTTTGCAGGTTAATATTTTCAAAATGTTATGTTCTTATGAATATGATATGATTTATATTTCCTTTTTTTACCCTTACTGGGCATTTTTTTTCACCCTTTTGTATGTTTTCTTTTCCCCAGGTCAGGAAGAAGTGTATTAAGTAGGATATGCCAAAAGGGACTCTAGATATGATGAAATAAATGGGTGAGAATGTAGATGCTTTATGAACTAGTTGTTTATGTTCCTAGTTTCTAAACACTATACATATACAGTCCTATCATGGTTTTGATATTTGTTGTAATAAGTATTCTTCAATTTTAAAGTAATAAAAATGTATGTCATTTATGGGTCGTTATATTGTTTCTTTTTTCTCGTACTCTCAGAACCAAAACAACCTAGCACAACACAAAGAAGAAAAATCCACTATCACTTTCTTCCCTGGTCCATTTATACACACTCAGAGATCTAAAAATATATATACTTTATTTCAAAAAGTGATAAGCTTTAGTGCAAGTGGGTTCACATACTGCAACCTCAAATTATTTTTATATTCAATCATAAACCAACGATTTCATTTAATTGGTATGTTTTTCATATTGGGAACCAAAACAATAAAAAATAAAAATAAATGGATTGTAGGAGAGAAAATCAATAAACAAGACCAACATGCATTCAATAACAAGATGAGTTTTTTGGTATAAAATTTGCGGATAAACCAAAAAGATAAGGTGACTACATTAACATAGTATACCAGAGAATATTTCCGGTATAAAATAATCCCAAATGCTTATTTCAGAATCGGAACACATCAATTTCAGGAAAAAACGCATATATTTCTATTGACCCAGTTTTTTTTGAAGATTCATTCATTAAAGATGCTGATCTATAAATTAAAACAAGATCATCCAACCACATGTAGATTCGAAACCCTAATCATGATAAATTTAGTTTTTCTTTTGGTGTGAGACTCCCCGAACACCTATGCCCTCAGACGAACCATATTTTGGTCTTCCTCCATTCCCACTCGTGACCTTGCATCGGACCTCCAATGTTTGCGACACTTGAAAATAGATATCCCTCCACTTGAAGCCCAACTACAACAGTCTTCATCACTTTGTGTCGACCTCAAGCCCCTGAAAACCTAAACCCTTATTTCCTCTTTTATCATTATTATTATATTTTAAAAAAAAATATCTTGTATCATTTTAATATGTTTATCATTTTATAATAATGTATATCATTTTATTTTTTAAATATTATAATATACTCTATTAATTTAAAAGAGTACTCATATATATATATATATATCATATTAATATCTTAATTTTAATAATATAATTTCCTTACAGTTATATTTACATAAATTCAAAAAAAATATTTATTTCAATTATTAGAACATTATTTTCTCTTATAATGATTTATTAAATATATTTAAACTATGTTTATTGCATAATAATATTCAAATCAATATTTTTTCTATATATGTATATTTATTTATTTATTTATTTTAATATCAACGTTTATCATATGTCATTTTTAAATTTTAATTTAAACGTTATAAAATATAGTTTTTTATAAGGGTCGGATAAAAACATTTTAAATAACTATATATAGGGGAATTCAAACACGCAGAAAAATACTATGACGCTCACACCACTGCTTTCAGAAATGGTTTTATATGATCCTCGTATTCTTATTTTCATTGCTATTTTTCTTGGTATAACCATTGTGCTTATGTCGGATCCAAAATATGTGAACTACCCGGTCATCATCGTTGTATTTCTCAGAGGAATTTTAGTTGTTTTGTTATCAATAGCAGTGGGTTTAAAGGGTTAGTTCTTTTGTGTAAAACATGTATTATGGTCTTTGAATAAATAAAATTCTTACTAATTATATCATTACATTCAAAAATTTATTTATTTTATTGAATTTTGGAACATTGACAAAACATAAAACTTACTTTTAAACATGTGGTGTTACACTATTGATCTCTAATTTTTCATAATGAGGTTGTAAATCCATTAATAATCAATATTGAGTGGGTTTAAAGTATAATAAATAATATTTAATAAACTATGATAATGTAGATATATTAAAAAACCTCTATAAATCCTATTGTAAAAAATTAGGAATATTAATTTATCATTAATGTATTATTGGGTAAGGTGATATTTTATTGAGTATCATAATCTAATCCCATTTTTAACTTTATAGGGAAGATAGCCTATCATCTATAATTTCTACAATTTATTGAAAATATCCATGATATGTTTCTCATAATATTTATCAAGAGGCATATATGGAACCACATGTACATCAATGGATAATCAGAAATTTATTTTCAGGATAATGTGGTTTGTATTTCATAAAATTTTAATGAATTAAGAAATACATAAGAATGAATATTGGTGGCTATATGATTTACATCATATGGGACCTTTTGTGAAGTGGATATATTTATGAGAGAATGTAGTATTTTTGGATATACAATCATTTTATGGATTTAGTTTTGTATTATAGGGATGAGGATATTTTATGTTTTGAAGAATTATTTTATTTTCTTTTTTTTTTGGGAATAATATTTTTCAATGTAATTGATTTTTTATTTTTACATTAGTAATGGTGAAAGTGATCCTTTATGCCAATTGAAATTTTTAAATGGTCATTATTTTATTTGGATGTGAAAGTAAATTAAATAATTGAATTTGTATTTTTAATGAACAAGAGACTTAATGTAAAAAATAAAATAGTTTTCATATAAAACATTCAATTTTAAAAAAAACTAAAGAATTTATCATTATGAAATCAGTCATTTAAATTTGTAATGTGTGGTTATTATGGCCACACATCCACAGAGACCCATTTTTTCATAAAAATAAAAAATATATCATATTCTATCAATTATTTGATATGTTTCTTGTAAAAACATGATGCTTAGGAGGAGTATAAGAGTGTTATTATATCCACCGAGTTTGGATTTCTAGGACAATATCTGTTGTTATTTTATGTGTTTTAATAAATATATTAAAATTTTACAACAAAGTTTAATTTAATTATATTTATAATAATTAATTAAAATTATTTTTGATATTCTGTTTTTTGGTTGGATCCCTTATTCTTATAAACTATATACATCAGTCCATAAACACTAATAACATTGGAAAATAAGCTATCATTTATCTTCCAATATCATCTATCTTCTTCCACACATGTGTAGTGGTATCTAGAAATATGATTCAAATAAGTGTGATGAGTATTGTTAAGACTAATTCAAGATCATGAGTCATCCCAATAACTTCAATAACTGATGAATAGTTATTATATTCATGATGAGGTGGATAATAAAAACCAAATGTGTCTATTATTGACCACTCATTTGATTGGTGACTTGTATCTATCTACCATGTGAGGGAGTTTGTAGTGTTATATTGTAATATAAACATCCTATACCACAATATAATGCATATATTATTTTATTTTTTAATTATTATATTTATATAATATAAATATGATAATAAAATTAGATCACATTGGGTGGTTAGAGATGTGTGGTTCTAAAGTTGACTTACCTAATATCTATACATTGTTTATATTTACTATATTTCATTTGAATTTACGTAGGATTACATAAGAAATACAATAAATAAAATATCCAAATTTTTGGATTATATAATTAAATAATTTATATAATATAATGTGTAACATTAAAATAGATATTTGATAATTTTGAAGGATTGTATAGTATGATGGATAATTTTTTGTCCGAAATTGAAAGAGATATAAAAATATAAAATGTATTAGAAATGAAATGAAAATCATGTTTAAAAACTATATTTAGACTAATGGAAAAAAAATAATGGAACATTGGTGGGAAAAAGTAAATGAAATACAAAAAAAACTAATTAAAAATTAGTAAAACCATAAAAAATTATAAATTATAAATTTAAGTATATTTTTTCATTCCCACTATATGAAGTGGATAATTAATGTTAAAAATTGAATGTTATGATTAAAACCTTATTAAACCATAAGAAGGCTCTGATATGAAATATATATTTTTTATCTCCATTGTGTATTATACACTGGTTAAACCATTCAAAAAAACACCATAAACATTGTGTTATCCCCCTTTTTATATAAATTGGTAAATGTAATTTATGAGTTTGACTTCAATTGGAGTAAGGTATCCCTCATTTTCATCTGATGTGTAGTAGGTTTCTCCTAAAAAATGATGTGAATACAAAATCCAGTTAAAAGTATAATGAAGTGAATGACACATTTATGGATCAATTTATTTGATATCATTATGATCTATTCCCCATAAAAACACTCCATGGATATATTTGAAGATTGTTTTTAACCTTAATTACTGAATTTAATAATCCATAGGTTGGGCACTAGATCCAAGAATATAAATCTGTCCAAATGGGATAAATTAGTATCTATAATCCCTTAAATGAGGAAAATAATCATGCAATGAAATGAAAATCATATATATATATATAACTGAAAGATCCTAGAATAAAGTGATAATGTAATTGGAAAAATAAAATACAATATCCCCAAAATAAATACTAAAAAATAATATATGGTATAAATTTAAATACTAAATAAGATCAATACATTATGATCTTGTGATATCTATCATGGAAACCATACCCAACATAAAAACTATGAAAACACTAAATAGAGGTATGGGTGAGTATTCAAGTACTATAATTAGGATACTTCCCAAAAACTCTCATGAAATATTAAAGATCCATACTAAATCCATAGTGAATAAATGTAAAATAGATACTTTATATATCCTTTTTCAACTAATAACCCAGTTATACTAGGTTTTCCTCACTAAATTATAAACAAAGTAGAATAATATGACAATAATTAAATTTTATATTTTGATGGGTACCCCACACCTTCTTTCCCACAGATCAGGTTACCATCATCTATGACATTATATATCCTCACAATCATTTTTATTTTATATAAGCATACCAAATCTTCATATAACATCAAATACACAACTGATGAACAATATATAAATATTGAACCCACTTTATAATAACAACACTCCAATTTCAGATCATAACTTCCACATTAACACCACAATGTATCATCTTCACGTCATTACAACATGATCACATCAAAAAACTATGTAAAGATGATAGAGGTATAATGTAGGAATATTAATCCATATACATCACCCACATACAGTATATTGGGTCACACCTATAACTAAAAAATTTATATGGGTGTTGAGGAAGATACCTTACTTGGGTGGGGGTTTTTAAGATATAACAAAACTATAGTGGATATATAGTTGAACACAAGAATAACCTATAGAAATATCCACCATAATAGTTCTATAACCAAAACCCATTTCTACACTATCACAGCAAGACACATAAACCACATCTCCCTCTAGACAAAGAGAAAACATACACCTTATCCAAAAAAATACCTAAAAACAATCCACTTCAAATGTTAGTAACCAAATTAATTTAATAATTTATATTAATTAAAAATCCACATTCACCTCATTAACATAAATTTTCATATAACAATTCCATGATATTATTTTGAAAAATTCAAATCATACTTAACTCTATATATACATATTTTCATTCATCTGAACTAAATTTTTCAATTAATCACACAAAACTTCCATATGTTTACCACATTATCCCAAAATATTGGGAAGATACAACACACTAACCAAACCAAAATCACTTTATAATTTCATCAATAAACCATTTAAACGAATTATCAAACCTCTTCCACTAAAGAAAAATAAAGAACATGAAAACCACTTCAATTATCTTATCTGGAAAAAATAAAATCTACTATAGTAACACATGTGCTAACACATTATTTATACTATAATATTGGTTTAAAAATTAATGATAAATACTCAGATATTGGTCAAAAAATTATTGATATTTTATATTCTTTATTCAATAACTATATGTAGTTTTTATATCAAAATTAATGAATGATTTCCCAAAATTAATGAATTTATCATTAAATCATAGTATCATGTTAATATAGAAAAATATTGACAACAACAGATCAATAATGAAAAAATAATGTAAACTATAATTGATTCGCATTAAAATTTCATTTTATTTTTATTTTAATATTTATTTTCATAAATACATCACATAACCCAATGAAACTGAATCCAGGTTTATCCACATTACCACATAAATAAATTAATATAACATCAATCCCTAATCATGAATAAATACAATAGAACACAAAAAAACAATTGTGTGTAACTTAATATAAGACACTAATAATTATAAAGGGTCCCCTAACTACCCAATAAAATAGGAATCTTCTATCAACCATTCATCAAAATTACAGAAAAAGTGAACATTGTTGTAAAGACCTGGATTTTCCATGTAAATTGTTTTTAATTATATGGAGTTATTACGAGTCTGTGGAAATTGAAGGCGCATGATTTTGAGTCTTGTTGTGCCAGGAATGAATTTATTGACTTTTTTAAGTTACTTTTAGTAAATGCATGAGTGGCATTTTCTAACTATTGAACTGGTGATCGGATTAAAAATATGAGGGCACCGTTGAATCTGTAGCGCCGAGATTCGCTTAAGGAAGGCTTCACTGCAACTATAGTAGGTTGGGAGAAAAAGTTAGATTTTGTACATTTAAAAGAAAAATAAAATGACTTTTTTATTTTCTTTTTCTTTTTCTTTTTCCTCCAATGGACAAGCGGCAATGGCGAGATCAACGATGTGTCAAGCCATTAAAAGGCTTGAATCCTCAATTCTTTATAAGAGTACCATTGGAATTAGGAAGGTTCATTAATTAATTTAACCCCATTAATTTCATATGTGTTACTCACCCTCCCCCTCCTCTATTTATATAGATCTTGGGGAGGAGTATTGGCACGGCTTCACCAAGCAATGAAGCTCTAGAAAAGTACTACGGCACCAATCACTTGGAGGATGGAACCGGTTCCTGCGGGCAGTGATGTGCGCCACCGAACGACGAACACCGACTCTTCCTAAAATGAAACATTCTCTAATTATCATGAGGTAGGGATTTATCTTGTTTTAATTTCAAGAAATTGTTGAAACATGTATCATTCCCCCTTGTTAAGATGCTAATGTGGAGGGTATGGGCCAAATGAAAAAGGCATGGACCCTCTGCTACTTTGTTAATCTTTGTGTTATTTGTGGTCCTTTTTATTTGGATTGGATGAAACTTTTATTGGAGGGTCGAGCAGTTAAGAGGACATACCTAGGAGGCCGATAGTACCTATGGAAAGAAAAAACAGGCCACTAGAGCTCACCCGGTGACCCGCGGAAGACTGCTGATGTGGCACCGACACGGTAGCACCGGCGACCGGCGTCGGCGGGTGACCACAGCGGTCGGAAATGGCTAGTCGTAGAAGGGATGGTGGATCATAGTCACACACCGCTAGTGGAGAAGGCATAGGCCATATTCGCGGTGGGTGAAGACAGCGGTCGGCTCGGGCCGGCTGCGGAAGTCGGAGGTGGAGCAGTGTGACATCGTGCACCGCTAGAGATGGTCATAGCATGAAGTCAAGGAGGTGGAGGAGGGACCCACCCTTATGGTTCCCTCGGAGACCATGCGATGCCACATGGTTTTTCCACTCTGTTACCCAAATGTCTTAGCCCTTCGGGAGTAAAGGGGGGAGCGTAACCCCCCCCCCCAGTGCCAGCTAGCGCAAGCCCCAATGGGTCGCGCCTCCAGCAGGCTGCACCCCACCATGGGCTAGGCCGTGTGAGCCCCAGTTGGTTGCACCTCTTGCGAGCCGCACCCCTCTGCGGGTTGGGCCATGCGGGCCCAGCGTGTTATTCCCTTCGCGGGTCGGGCCGCATGAGCCCATTAGGTCATGCCCCTCTATGGGTCGGGTCGGGCTATTTCGTGGCCCAGCGCGCCGAGCCCGCCGCGACCCTGCTCAGCTGAGTCGGACCTGAACCGGATTGGTTCAGCCTGAACCAGGTCAGGTTGTCCTAGGCCAGGTTAGCCTGACAGGGTCGGACCAGAACGGACCCAACCAGTCCCTGTTTCACCTAAAGGACCACAACATGTAATCTGAGTGTTCGTTTGACAAACCGTCTATGGAGCTAGGACCCTTAGAGCAAGACGGTCCTTTTGGTATACTCCACTTGAGTTTTGGATAATGTTTTTGTATGGATAGGTTGGATCGAACCTGAATCCAACCGGGCCCTCGGTACTAAAATGCTTATAAGTCACATATCGGGCATCCAATTGACGCATCATCTTTTGCGTTTAAACCCTTGAGACATGGCGGTCCTTGGGGATAATTTTTCATGGAACTTCGTAGTGGTTGAGTTATGACTGATGGATTGAGGATCAGATCCTCCCAGAATCAAGTGTTCTAAGTGTAGAAATCTCGTGGTTTGTTGTAACGTGAATAAAGAACATCGATCCTATGTGGGTCAGCAACTATCGATCATGTGTGGTTCATTTCCTAGTGATCCTATGTGAGTCAGTGTTTATCGATCCTATTTGGGTTAGTACCTATCAATCCTGTGTGGTTCAGCATCTATTTATCCTGTATGGGTCAGTGCCAAGTGATCCTATGTGGATCAGTATATATCGATCTTGTGTGGGTCAGTAGCTGAGCCTCTCGACATAATCAGATGATCTAGATTTATGACTAATCATCTGTACTTCTGTACTTAAGTTATATACCTATTGTGAGTTGAGTCTTTACCTTCATGGTGTTAACTTTGTGGCACTTTTACATTTGTGGTGTAACCTTCGTGGTGTTACATTTGTGGAAATTTTACCTTCGTGGTGTTACCTTTGTGGTACTTTTACCTTCATGGTGTTACCTTTGTGGTACTTTTACATTCATGGTGTTAAATTTTTGGTATTATTCCATCATGGGTCATTTTTGAAAATGTATTAAAAGTTGAAGCATTATGTTTCCTCATGTATGAGATGGGTATATTCTGATAACTTGGGTGTATGTATGGGCATATACCTAATTAGAGTTGATGACTACTACTTCATGCTTTGTGATTGATGTCTTGATTTTTGGTTTTTTCCTTTTTGGAAATCTAGGAGACCTTCAGAGGTCTCAGGGTCCCTACTGAGTATTTTTATACTCACCCCTGCACGGGCTACACCCACACCTTTCTATGTCTTGTGTAGACGATAGACAAAATTGATTGAGGATGAGGGTTTCAGGACTGGATGGTTCTCGGAGGTGGACCATTTGACGTGATTTTCTGTAGTGACTACTTATCATGAGAAGTACCTACCCTTCAGGTTGGATCCTCTATGGATGTTCTAGGAGTTTTTTTTTTCTTTTTAGTTGTGCTTGTAATTTTCAGTTGGGCTTGTATTCCGACCCCATTACTTTTAGAACACTTTTTACTACATTATTTTACTTCGTGGTTACTTCTTATTGTCTTCTCGGTTTGTGTGTTTGTATAGGTTTAAAGGAAATGACTTCCTGTTATAGGGATATACCTTTCCAGTTCTAGTCACCAGCCCCTGGCCTATGGAAGGCAGGCTTAGGGTAGTCACTGTACGGACCCCAGGGGACGTGTCGTGACAAATTTGAATCAAAGGAGTCGTCTCTACCAAAGAACTAGGACACTGATATTTTCTATATGGCAATAGTTTTATGTGTTATGAGTGTAGTTTTCAGTTTGGGGAATCCAGTGTTGGTGTAGTGGTCGACGTATCCATAAACCAGGACCCTAAATTCTAATTTCTGACTCAGTGCACGAAAACACTAATTGCGTGTGTTTTGAAATGTTTTTTTATGATTTCTTTGAGTTATATCACCATGTATAACTTATTTATTGTGGCGTACCTATTTTCTTTTAGGATGCTACCACATAGATATCCACCTAGGATTCTTGAGAGAGTACACGATGAAGGACCATCGAGTGATGAGTCCTCAGTGTAGGGCTCTTACAGTGTTAGCACCTTCGGGTGGTGTACCATCAGCACCACTACCCATTGTGAGGTTGTTTCCACTAGCCCCACCAGTAGAGGGTGGACGATGACTGAGTGTATTACATGAGTTACCGCGGTAGAGGCCTCCAAGGTTCTGAGGTGAGATGGATCTGTAGGTGGCTGAGGACAGGCGGGAGGTTGTGACCAGAGTTTTTCGCTTAGTTGGGAAACCAGTTGATCTGATGGTGATCCTAGCTACCAGTCTCTTCCAGGGAGTAGCTGAGAGATGGTGGAGTTTGACCCTCCAGTCACACGATGAGGCGACCCTCGCCTGGATGGACTTCAAGGACCTTTTAGGGTATATTTCATCCCAGCAACTCTATGCTCAGTTCATATATAGGAGCTACTACAGTTACAACAGGGCATCATGACCGTGGGCCAGTACTCGGCGAGGTTCAATGATCTCTCCCGCTAATCCACCAACATAGTATGGGACCCTTTATTCAAGGCACAGACCATTGATCAGGGTCTTTGATGGGAGATAAGATCATTGATGATATTGTTTAGCATTCTGATGCAAGATGGGGTGCTAAAGTGAGCGCTTTTGGTGGAGAGCTTCTTAGATGAGCAGGAACTGACATTGAGAGCCACCACCTGATGTTAGGTAGTGGAGTCATCCGCAGTAGGAAGTAGACAGATAATACAGGGGACCAAGTGGGACAAAACTTCTGGGGGAAACCTTAGGAATGGGGTCGGTGGTGTGGGGCTCTCAGGACGGAGGAGGACAAACGAGGAGCAGGAAGTGTGACTCGTGCTACGGGAAGGGTCACATGGATCGTGATTGCCCGACCTGCCGTACGGATGACCAATAGAAGGTTGAGGGACTTCTGAGGCAGAGGTAGGGGTTTGAGAAAGGAGTTATATAGGGCAGTGGACATGGAAAAGGATCTATCCATGCAGTTGGTGGTAGGCAGAGATTCGAGGTTTTACCACCACCACCTCTAGGTGGCCCACCCCAACCATAGGGAGATGGAGGACAGGGACGAGCTCAGCTCCAGGAAGTTGAGGTCAATGACCACGGTGCTCCAGAGCTGATTAGCGGTACAATATGTGTCTACTACACCTTAGCTGCAGTACTTATAGACACAGGTTCCAGTCACTCTTTCATTTCCATGGCTCTCATCTAGAGCTCAGAGATCCCAGTTGAGTCATTGGCTCAATCCTTTCAATTAGAGACTCCTATGGGAGAATATTCGACAATTACACACTGGTGTCGGTAGTGTGAGCATACTCTTGGAGGTGAGAGCTTCGACTGGGATCTTCTAGTATCGGCATCGAGGCCTTATGACGTCATCATGGGTATGGACTTACTATCCACAATCCAGGATCATATTAAGAGTATTAAGCATAAAGTGCGGTGTGTCCATGAAGATGGGATAGGTTTTCCTTCACTTGTGAAAAGGGGACCTTTTTAGTACAGAATGGAATTACACAGAAGAGGGTGTGGCCGATCACTCATCAGTTGGATACCCTTACCCTTAGAGTAGTTGATGTCGAGAGTCTGAGCTATCCTGTAGTGGTGGACCAGTATGTTGATGTCTTTCTTGATGATGTTCTAAGACTACCTCTACGTAGAGAGGTAGACTTTTACATTGACATGTACCCTAGGATGGTACCGATATCTACACCAGCATATCGGATGGCCCTGCGGAGCTTTGTGAGTTACAGGTATAGCTAGATGACTTACAGAAGAAAGGGGTCTATAAGGACTAGTTTTTCATCAAGTGCATCCCCAATTTTGTTAACCAAGAAGGAAGATGTAATTTTGAGACTCTGTGTGGACAATCATCTCCTGAACCAGGTGACTGTGAAGAACAAGTATCCACTTCAGAGGATTGATGATCTCTTTGATCCGTTGAAGGGAGCTCGAGGTTTTTCGAAGATGGACCTCAGATCAGGCTATCATCAACTTAGGGTATGAGATGAGGATGTTCATAATATGACCTTTAGATGTTGGTATGGCCCCTATGAGTTCTTTCATATGCCATTCAGTGTGGCCAATTCCCCTGTAGTGTTCATGGGACTCATGAACAGGATCTTCCATCCATACCTCGATCACTTTGTGGTGGTATTCATCGACGAAATCTTGGTGTACTCAGCAATGAAGTAGGAGCATGCTTATCATCTGTAAATAGTTCTATATACACTCCAAGAGAACCTAATTTATGGTAATCTCTCAAAGTGCCAATTCTAGATATGAGAGGTCCACTTTCTGGGACACGTTATCTCAAAGGCTGGAGTTGTAGTGGATCTGGTGAAGATAGAGGTTGTGCTTTCTTGGGATCCACCTAATAGTGTGACTGAGGTACGGAGTTTCTTGGGGTTGTCAAGGTATTACCTGAGAATCATGCTTGAATTTACTATAGTTGGGGTACCCTTTTCAGCATTGACAATGAAGGGATGGCCCTTCATGTGGATGAAGAGATGACAGCATAGTTTTCAAGATCTGAGGCAGAGACTGACGAGTTCCCCCATCTTGAGGCTACCAGAAGAGGGTTTTGGGTGTGTAGTCTACTGAAATGCATCAGAGACTCAACTTGGATGTGTCCTGATGCAAAAGAGAGTAGTGATCGTGTATGGTTATCAACATCTGAGAAGGCATGAGCAGAACTATGCTACCCATGACTTGGAGTTAGCAGCAGTGGTCTTTGCACTGATGATGTGGCGGCACTACTTGATGGGTGAACAGTTTACTATTGACACTGATCACAAGAGTCTCAGAAATATCTTCTCATAGAAGGACCTGAACCTGAGAAAATGGTGATGGCTAGAGTTCCTCTAGGAATTTGACTTTTATATACTCTATACACTTGGGAAAGGGAACGTAGTGGCAGACGCACTTAGTAGGAGGTCTAGTTTATAGCTGTTGAGTGAGGCGATAGAGCAGCTAGCCACATTGTAGATATCCTTTGTTGATAAAGATGGAGTAGCTTACCTCCAGTCTATTACTGTCACTCCCCCACTTCTTTAGCTAGTTGGGGAGGCATAGCTTGGGGACATTGATTGCGAGGCTCTTTGTACCTTGATATCCTTAGGACAAGCACCTGATGGATTTTCTAAAGGTAGAGGGGAAATCATTCTATTTAGAGGATGCACCATGGTACCAATGGTGGTTAGGGGGGAGTTGTTGAGGGAGTTCCATACATCTCATCTGGTAGTTCATCCTAGTGTGGTGAAGATGTACCAGGACCTCCGGTGTCAACAATGGTGGCTAGAAATAAAGAAAGCAGTGGAAAAGTTTGTTTCATGATGCCTCACTTTTCAGCAAGTGAAGGTCGAGCATCAGGTTTCAGTAGGCTTAGCATAGCCACTAGTGGTTCCAGATTGGAAGTGAGATGGTATCTCCATGGACTTTGTGATAGTGCTTCTAGGTATATCTAGGGGACATGATTCCATCTGGGTGATAGTTGAATAACTCACCAAGTCAGCCCACTTCCTAACCATCTGAGAGAAGGGATCAGAAGAGGTCTTGGGACGCCTCTACATACAAGAGATTGTACAACTTCTTGGGGTTACATCGACGATCGTCTCTGACCATGGGGCACATTTTACATACCAGCTATGGAAGGGATTACAGGAGGTGTTTAGGACTCAGCGACATTTGAGCACCACCTTTCATCCTCTGACAGATGGTCAAATAGAGCGGACCATACATACACTTGAGGACATGATTTTTGCTTGCATACTAGATTTTGGTCGTAGTTGGGAGGATCACTTTCCCTTGGTGGAGTTTTCATACAACAACTTTTGTCACTCCACCATCGGTATGGAACCATATGAGGCCTTGTATGGTCGACCATGTAGATCACCTCTATACATGACAAACCTAGGGGAGTCAGCACTAATGGGTTTAAAGTTGGTACGGGCTACCACTGAGAAGGTGCAGATCATCCAGGAGCGGCTGAAGACTACACAGATCAGGTAGAAGTCTTATTCTGACAAGAGACAGAGACCTTTGGAGTTTGAGTATATAGACCATGTCTTCCTTTGGGTCTCACCATGATGAGTTTTTCATGTATTTTTCCTTGGAAAAAAGTTATCTTTGAGGTTCATCAGACCTTTTAATGTTCTCATTAGAGTTGGAAAGGTGGTATACTACTTTCCACTGCCACCACAGTTGGAGAGGGTGCATGACGTCTTCCATATATCTCAGCTGAGGAGATATGTCCATGAACTATCTCATTTCATCGACCATGGAGAGTTGGACATTGATGATGGGGTGACTTTTATGGAGGTTCTGGTGGACATTGAGGATTGACAGGAGTGGTTCCTTCATGGATGATTGATACATTTGTTGTGTGTTCGCTGACAGCACGGGAACCTCCAGGAGAGAACATGGTAGTGGGAGGCTCAGATTCGTGCTCAGTACCCCCATTTGTTTCCTTAGACTATGTTGTGACTTTTGGGTATGAAAATATCTATGGTGGGGAGAATGTAAAGACCCATACTTTCCATGTATTTTTTTTAAATATATAGAACTATTATGAATTTGTGGAAATTGGCGACGCATGATTCTGAGGCCCGGTGTGGCCAGAATGAATTTCTGAACTTTTTTTAGGGCACGTTCAGTAAACGCACGAGCGGTGTTTTATAAATTTTGAACCGGTTCTCGAATTAAAAATCTGAGGGCACCGTTGATTCCGAAGTGCTAGGATTCACTTATGGAAAGATTTAGTGTAACCGTATTAGGTCAGGAGAAAAAGATACATTTTGGAAATTTAAAAGAATAATAAAATAATTTCATTGTTTTTTTTTCTTTTTCCCCCAATGGACAAGAGGCGGTGGCGGGGCCAATGACGTGTCAAGCCATTAAATGGATTTACTCCTCAATTCTTTGTAACATCACCATTGGAATTAGGAAGGTTCCTTAATTAATTGAACCCCATTTATTTCTTGGGCGTTACTCACCCTCCCCCTATCCTATTTATATGGATCATGGGGAGGAGTATTGGCACAGCTTCACTAAGAGACAAAGATCTGGAAAAGTATTGCGACGTCAATCACTTGGCAGATGGAACCGGTTCCAGCGGGTGCTGATGACCGCCACCGAACGATGAACACCGACTCTTCCTCAAACGTGAAATTCTCTAATGATCATAAGGTAGGGATTTATCTTGTTTTAATTTCATTAAATTTTTTAATCATGTATCCTTCCCCCCTTGTTAAGGAATTAACATGGAGGGAGTGGGTCAAACGAACAAGGCCTGGACCCTCTGCTACTTTTTTAATCTATGTGTTCTTTGTGGTACTTTTTATTCATATTGGAAAGAACCCATAATGGAGGGTTGAGCAACGAAGAGGGAATCCTAGGGAGGTCGATGGTACCTACAAATGGAAAAATAGGCCATCGGAGCTGCCCTGGTGACCCGCGGAAGGCCATCAGCGTGGCACTGGCACAGCAGCACCAACAACCAGTGTCGGTGGGTGAAAGTGGTGGCCAGCAATGGTTGGCCATAGAAGGGATGGTGGTACACTGTTGCGCGTCGATGGCGGAGAAGGTCACGACCGTATCCATGGGGGGTGAAGACAGCAGCTGGCTCGGGCCGGCCACGGAAGGCGGAGGCAGAGCGGTGTACCATGATGCACCTCTGAAGAGGGCCACGACATGAATTCATAGCAATGGAGGAGGGACCCACCCTTGTGGGTCCGGTGGTGACCAGGCGACGCCATGTGGCATCGCCGCTCCATTACCCGGACGACTTAGCTATTTGGGAGTAAAGGGGGGAGCGTAACCCTCCCCCCATGCCAGCTAGCACGAGCCCCAGTGGACTGCACCTCCAGCGGGCTGCGCCCCTCCACGCCCAGGGCCCCGCGAGCCCAGTAGGTTGTGCCCCTACGCGGGCCTAGCCGCGCCAGCCTAGCAGGCCGCTCCGCCCAGGTGGTCCAGGCTGGGTCGCGGCCCAACGGGCTGAGCCCACCATGCCCATCCTAGCTAGGTTGGACCCGAATAAGATCGTGTCGACCCGAACTAGGTCAGGTGGTCCCCGACTAGGTTAGGTCGGACCGGACCTAGACCCCACTAGGACCAGTTTCACCTAAAGGACCATAACGTGAAATCTGAGCATCCGTTTGACGAACCGTCTACGGTGTTGGGACCCTTGGAGAGAGAAGTCCATTTTGGTATACTCCAATTGAGTTTTAGAGAAATTTGGAGTATGGTTGGGTTGGATCAAACCTAAATCCAACCGGTCCCCAGGTACTAAAATGCTTATAAGTCATAGATCGGGCGTCTGATTGACGCGTTGTCTGTCGCGTTGGTACCCTTACGACATGGTGGTCCTTTGGGATATTTTTTCATGTAATTTAATGGTGGTTGATGTATGACTGATGGATTGAGTAGTGAATCCTCATGGAATCAATCCTTCTTTGTGTGGAAATCTTGTGGCTGGCTGTAACATGAAGAAAGAACATTGATCTTGTGTGGGTTAGCATCTATCGATCCTATATGGGTCAATTCCTAGAGATCCTCTATGGGTCAGCATCTATCGATCCTATGTGGGTCAGCACATAGCGATCCTGTGAGGTTCAACATCTATCGATCCTATGTGGGTCAACACCTGGCGATCTTGTGTGGGTAAGCATCTATTGATCTAGTGTGGGTCGGTTCCTATAGATCCTGTGTGGGCCAGCATCTATTGATCCTATGTGCGTCAGTAGTAGAGTCTCTCGATAGAATCAGATGATCTAGATTTACAACTAATCATCTGTACTTCTTTACTTAAGTTATATACCTGCTATGAGCTGAGACTTTACCATCATGGTGTTACCTTTGTGGTACTTTTACCTTTGTGGTGTTACCTTCATGGTGTTACCTTTGTGGTACTTTTACCTTCATGGTGTTACCTTTTGTGGTACTTTTACCTTCGTGGTGTTACCTTTATGGTACTTTTACCTTCGCGGTGTTACCTTCATGGTGTTACCTTTATGATATTCTTCCCTCATTGATAATTTGTGTAAATGGCTTAAAATTTGGAGACTTATGTTTCCTCACATATGATATGGGTATATACTGATAACTTAGGTATATGTATGGGAATATACCTATGTAGAGGTGATGGATACTACTTTTTTCTTTGTGATTGAGGTCTTGCTTTGTGGTTTTTCCTTTTTGGAACTCTGGGAGACCTTCGGGGGTCTCGAGGTCCCTACTGAGTATTGTTATACTCACCCCTACATTGGCTACACCAGCACCTTACTATTTCTTGTGTAGATGACGGATATCATTGATTGAGGCTGAGGGATCTAGGACTGGACAGTTCTCGGAGGTGGTCCATTTGATGTGACGTGCTGCAGTGACTATTGATCATGAGTTGTACCAACCATTCAGGTAGGATTCTCGGTGGATGTTCCAGGAGCTATTTTCTCTTTTCAGTTGTACTTATACCTTCCAGTTGGGCTTTTATTCTGTCCCATTTACTTTTAGTACACTTTTTACTACCACAGTTTACTTCGTGGTTGCTTCATGTTGTGCTCTCAGTTAGTGTGTTTGTACAGATTTAAAGGCGTTGTCTTCCTGTTATAGGGATACGCCTTTCTGGTTCTAGTCATCAGCCCTTGTCCTATGGAATGCGGGCTTGGGGTAGTCACGAAATGGGCCCTGAGGGATGGGTCGTGAAAATTGTTTTATCTATAATGGCTCAATAAGTAAAAAATAGAAACTATTAATATAGTTGGATGACATGAGAACCTTGGATAATGTGATATTTATCACAAGAATCCATGGAAACATAGATAGAGAAATGTATAAAAAGACACTAAAACCAATCCTTCGAGATCTATATGGATATATAAAAACTGATTAAACATATAAAAAGGATAAGGTCCCCTGAATTTATAATAAAACATTGAGGTGTAAAATAATTAAATTTTTAGGCTAAACCATGTTTTTATATATATTAGTCAAATGAGATCATAAAATCAAGACATTCAAAATTATCATCCCTCTTTAAATATTTATAATTATTCCCTTCCTTAAGAAATAATATTATTGAAACCATGGTGTATCGAAATTGACCCTAAAATTACCTTTTATAAAGTATGTGATTTAAAAACAACCTGTAACACCCTGATATTTTGTGAAATATTATTCTATAAAAAACTAATATTTTCAATATTTTTTCTAAAATATAATTCTAATTTTATCTTCTATTACATGTGACACTGGGTTTAAACAAAATTTACAATAATATTAAAATAATATTATTTAAAATGATAGTAAATTTCTAACAGTTTAAATGGAGGGTGTGAGAATGATTAAAAAATTATGAAAATATATTGTCAATCATTTATATAAAATTAGTTCTTTTGTAGAAAATTGAAAAAAAAATAAAAATAAAAACTATTTTAGATAAGAAGAAATTTTTTTCTAAAAAACTATGCATATGAAAACAAATATATTTCGCATAAATAAAGTAAAAAACCACTATTATTAAATGGTATTAATGAATCATATATAGTTTATATTTAATAATCCCTTTTTCATTTATGTTATGTGTTTTCTAGAAAATATATATCAATAAATCATATTTTACATTTAAAAAGTATCTTTTTTTGAAAAATATTTTCATCACATTTTTTCAAACTTATTTTAAATTTTTTTATACAATTTTACAAATATTATTTTTAAAAATAATTTTTATTTTTTTAAATCATCATGTAAAATTTAAGTTAGGTTTATTTTTTTATAATTTTATCAAAAGATAAATGTTTTGTTGAATTGTGATATATAATATATTTTATTTGGAAATTACCTTTTAGTTTAAATTATTTATAATGTATTATTGTATTTTTAATTGTATTTAATGAAAATATACTTCTGATATATATATATATATATATATATATATATATATATATATTAATACCATTTATATAACATGAATCAGTTTCATAATGAATTTTTATATAAATTCTTTTAAATATTTTAAAATTTTTTTCTTTGAAAAAATGATTTGTTGCTATGCTTCCAGTATTAATTTTAAAATAACATTTTATGATTCTGTGAATGGAATTTTGAAAAATTAAATAAATATTTTTAAATAGAATAATTTATATTTTATAAAAATTTCAACTTAATTTTTTACCATAATTATTATTATAACGGTAAAAAAATATTTATAACGGTTAAGTTAAAAATGGGTTTACATGGGATTAAACAAAAATGATAAGGTTTAAAATGAATAAAAAAAATTCATAAAATATATTTTATGGACATATATTGACCCTATAATGACTATATATCTATAATAAATTATATTGGACCATTATGTCATATCAAAAACTTGGGTAAACGTTTTTATTTTCAAATATTACAATTGTGCCAATCACCCCACTTACAAAATTCCACCACCTGTCCAATCATCTTCACACATTTAAGATCTTTTGGATTTTCCATTTTCTTCCCAAATAACATAAAAAATTTCCTCCTCTCATCATAAAATATTTATTTTGTTCTTAAATCCAACCTAGTAAATCATTTATTGAAATCCTATTGGGGTTACCTGAATAAGAGGTAATGTTCTTCAATAAGAATTTTTATTTTATTTCTTCCTCAATATCAATAAATTATTATTAAAAAATAATTATATAATATCCTCATTATCATTCATAAATAAAGATGTTTTTATTTCAATGGAATGACCTACTCCCCCCCCCCTCCAATCAAATTGGTTATGAAATCATTATTTTCATATATAATGGACTACCACCTCATAAACTGATGTCATTCATTTTTCCATTACCACATCTCACAGTCGGTTTGGATGATTTATATAATTTTTATATAATATATTTATAAAATAATTATATTTTGGAGTACATATATCAAATATAACTTTTTACTTTTCATTCAGTAGGAGATATGATAACGTCTCTCAGGTGTATGTCGAACTACCGCCTTAAAAAGCAATGTGTTTCATTTTTTCACAAATTCATTACATGGAAGACAATGAGGATAAATATAATGAATATATGAGATAATAATTAAATAAATATGATAATAAATACTTATTACCAGTCTAAAATTATAACACATCATTTTTTTTCTTATATTTTTACTCACTGCAAGATGGTACCATCGTTCATGTACTGATGGAATACCACCTTCACAAAGTGATTTGAATCTCTCTTTCCATGACCACACCACATGGATGATATTAATAAAAATAATATTTTATTTTATATATTTTTATGCCTCTATAAATATAAAATATTACTTACCTATTTTAAATAATGATCTTTGAAAAAGGAAACTGTTACTCATGCCTACATATGGTCTATCATCTCTATGATTGTAACACACCTCATTTCTCAAAACAATCATTAAGAATTGGTATTAAAATAATAAATTATGTATAAATATGATTAATATTTCATGATTATTATTTTGTGCATTATGGAACCATTATTAATGTAAGAGGACCGAAAAGTACAAATCACAACATATACGAAAAATAAAGCAGTTATTACCCAAAATATGATTTAAAAAGAATTTGGAAATACATGGGTAATAAATGGTAATAAGTAAATAACATATCATAAAATATATATAATTATAGTTATTTAATATATATTTATTAAACTTGGATTTTTTATAATGTAGTTTCCAATGTGTACAATGGAAGTAGAGACTTATGGTAAGGGATTTTCACCTCACTTTTTACGTCCATGAGACACATTTTGTATTCACCATCTATTTATTTTATTTGGTGTTAATAATAAACATGAATTTATTTTATGATTATTATTTAGAAATTTATTTTTTCGTACATATCCATTTTAGGGACTCTCTTTATAGATTTTTATGGTTAAAATTTTACTATACCAGTAATGGATTTTTGTCTCCATTTTCCATCTTTAAGACATATGAAATGTTATGTAGAATTTTTCTTTTATGAGGTCTATATAAAACCCCCTTAATATTTAATATAATTTATTTATTTATTCTCATTATATTGGATGTTTTATTTAATGTAATTATTTCTTGATGGTTACAATTCAATGTTATGAAAGTGGTAATTATTTTAAGTTACAATTTTGTTTTTATTGGGATTATATATAATCATGCTTACAATAATGAAATAATTTTTTATATATTTGAAAAATATCATGAATTTTGTTATCCTTTGGTAATTTCATGAGAATACAATTTAACCCTTCATATTCCTCTCTTTACGTACTAATGAGGTCAAAAAAAATTATGAAAAATCATCTTATATCTCTTTGGTCAAAAACCCATTTTTCTTCCAAAAATATGTTTTCTAAAAATTTTTAATTTTTTTGTCTCCAAATGATTTATTATGTGAATTTTACCCCATGTTATAATTTTTTAAAAAATAAAATAAATCTCCATTTCATTTTCCAAACAATGCACATTTGGATTTTACTAAAAGTATTATTGAAATATTTGTTTTAATGTGTACATCAAGAACATTATTTCCCACCACCAAGGATATTATTTTCATTGAAGAATAAATTATATGTTTTCAAGTATATTTTCAATGAAATTTATTTTCATGATTTTTTATTTTTTAAAAAGTGATTTCCAAAGTAGAAAGATTATTTTCCTTAAGAAATGAAAAAAGTGATCTTAAAAAATCATTCTCTATATTAGATGACATCCATTTTGTATATTTTTCTTTGTTGGGGATATTATACAAGAATATAATTGTTATTGTTTATTTGAATGGCTTATAATGAAATAATGTTTATGGAGCCCATTAATCCTCTATGGATTTTACCATGATATAATTCATGTGAAACCCACTTCATTATTTATGGGTTATGCTAAAATGAAATAATAAAATTATTATAAATCCTATCTCTTTACTTTGGGTTATGATAAGATAAAATTTTTATGAAAAACCTTTCATTTCATGCATTATGAAAAAATTAATGTTTTATGATATTTTATCACACAAACTTTTGATTTTAATTATGTTAAATGTGAGGCCTATTTATCCCTCAAATATACTAGGTAAATATGTAAATCTCATTAGGAAATTATTTTTGTGTTAACTTTATTACATGTTAAAAATGTTATGAATGAACCTAATTACATGTTAACAATGTTATATGTGAAGTTTATTACATGTTCAAAATGTTATATGTGGATATTTATTTCATGTCCATAATTTTATGCATGTACCTTGTTTCAGGTCGATAAGTTTATGTGAGATCATGATTTCATTCCCTGAATATAATGAGTGAACATCACTCTTTATACATTCTCACAATGTTATAATTTGATTTTTATGCCTCAAGCCTATGTCTTATACCAATTTTATGCTCTCATAGATCATGATCATTGACCCTATTCTGATTTATGTCCTATGAAAATCCATTCTTTATTCAGTTACTCAGAATTATGATCTTTTATATGTATATTATGGTTTTAGAATGTTATTCTCATGTTCTCATACCCGTTTGTTCATGTTATTCTTACGTATCATTATTTCATACCCTTAATGAGAATATAAGCTCACCCTTTCTTATGTTACCTTTTCCCAGGTTATGAAGAAAATTTTTAAGTTGGGTATGATTTTGAATAGTAGTAAAGGAGAATATATTTATGGGAGATGATGAATATATTTCACCAAATTAAAATATTGTTTACCTATTATTCAATGAAACTAAAAAATTATAATCCTAATTTGTCTATTTTTTATAATTAATTAGATATTTATATAAAATGATGTAATATATATATATATATATGAGAATCCCAGGTCATTATAGTTATTATCAATGGAAAGGTTTATTTATCATTTAGAAACCAGGATACGAAATGTTTTTAAGATATCTGGAGATATTTCTATAGATTTTTATAGGGATGTATATAAGGATAAGTGTAAGGATGATTCAGTGTATTATAAAATGTACTAGAATTTTGGTAATGGGTAGAGAG
Organism: Viscum album; assembly: GCA_963277665.1. Classification (NCBI taxonomy): domain Eukaryota; kingdom Viridiplantae; phylum Streptophyta; class Magnoliopsida; order Santalales; family Viscaceae; genus Viscum; species Viscum album. Next base: position 670,645,201 of record OY728157.1, on the reverse strand, counting down.
GGTTGTTTCAAAAAAACTAAATCCCTATATAGATACAATAAATGGATGAGTCTCTATCATAGTGGTACTTAGGAGAACAACTCCAAGAATGGTCACATTTAGATAGACTTTATCATCACCAAGATCCCAACAATTGGTTATGATACAAAGATAGTTTGACACTCCTGGTGGATATTATTTGGAAATTCACACAATCATAATGAAAAATCACAAAGGAATGAAATAGATGATGAATATGAATTAAATTAGATAATCTAATTGTGTAACAGATTAAGAAATGTATCCAGATTTTTACACCCAATAAATAATGATTATGTTGTTCCCCTCTACAATTATTACGGCTTCCACTATATTTTTTGGGGGTTTTAAATGAATGGAACCCAAAGGAAGTATGTTAATGATGAATGAAAGAACAAATTTAACAATTTTCCTCCATAGAAACCAAATTTTATGTGATATGAAATGGAAAAAATCATTTATATGATCATAGAATTTTCTCAATCTATGATACATGATAAAAATAAAATAGAGAAAAGGTTGGGAAGATGTTCTGTTAATTCATTCATAAGGAAACTCCCACCTTAATTTCGTGGCTTCATTGATCCTATAGTTGTTGTTAAATGTATAATTACTACTAAGAAGATATTTTTTATTCTACAAATTTAAGAGAATTAAAAATCATTTTGTTTATCTACCATTTGGAAGGTGAGGAAGATCAACAGTAGACTCTCAATAAGAATATTAGGAAATAATAAGAAATTAACTCTATGGGGTGGAATGAGTTTAAAATATTATTTTTCAATATGTATTATCCTCATATAGTTAATGAGAGAACAAAGAATGAATTCCTTGAGCTAAAGTATATGGATGATGAATGAATTGGTACTTATGAAGAAACTTTTATATGACATGTGAATTTATCTTTATGTATTATATTTCATCCTGAAATTAATATTAACATATTCTTTAGTTACTTAAAACCAAATATATTAATGGAGTTATCTGTAAGGGTATGTGGATGCTATAAATAAATCATTTTATGTTCACTAAAAGGGAAAATAAAAGTTTTAAACCATATTGGTTATGGTAATGAGAAAAAAAAGATGGGGTTCCATGGATATTCCAATAATATTTCACACAGATATAATAAAATGTTTCAGCCACATACTTGCTAAAAATGTGGGGGGATCAATTATGTGAGTTACTAAATGGTATAAAAAAAATTTTCGTGTTAGTTAATTCTAGATATTGAGTAAAATATTGTAGAAGTAGTGTGAATATAAAATTAAATGAAATAAATTGAGAGATAGCTCGATAGAATTAATGATCAACACTAAAGTGTTTAATTTGAATTGAGTTAGGTATTTATGTGAATAAATTCTCTAATTGAAGGGATAATTTGGATGACAAGGCATAAAAAACTCTAAAGACAAAGTAGAAAAGGGAAATATTATGTAATCATAATGGATGAAGTGATTCATGATAATTAGGGAACACTTACCCTCCCCTCATTTATTGTAAATTTCATGTATCATTTTTTATTAATGAGAGATATAGATATCTTATTGTTAATCCTTTAGTGAAATTTCTTATTATTATCTCCCTCTTTTGGGATTCAGGAATAATGAAATCCCATTTGATACTCTATCGGTACATGGATAAACAAAAGCTTCCAATGAATTCCTTTTATATAAGAAAATAGATTATTTATACAATAAAGGGTCAGTTAACATTTTTGGGTCTATATATCTCCATGTGAGGTTAACTTAAGAGTTAGGGATACTATCAGGGGTTTATGATTTTATGTTTTATCATAAGTTCAATGTCACTGACCCACATTTGAGGTATTATGTGGTGGTATTTTAAGAAAATTAATGATATTTTAAGATACATTTAATGTAATAAAACAAATTGTTTCTGTATAAGTTTTAGTGAAAAAATCATTAGAGGAAGAATTCCTTTAGACTATGTACATATGAATAAAGGTTCTTATAACCTTTATGGTATATCTTATCTTTTTTTTGAGATATTTATGGATCTTATTTGATCACCGTACAATTTTAGCACACTTTTTTCTATAGGATAATATTTATCTTTGGAACCACTTTCTAAAATATACATTACGGAATTAGTAGGGATTATTTAGGTACCATATTAAATTATATCTAATTTGGACATGAAGTTAACATTGTTGTTTTGGAAATTTAATCAATAATATATTGATAAAGAGTTCAGTATCATTATTATGTGTCATCCTCAGATTTATTATCAGTATATAGGAATAACTCAAACCCTAAAAAACATGCTAATATCATGTTATATGAATTTCAATGTTGTTTCGGATCTACACCTTCATTAAGTTGATTATTTTTTAAATAACAGAATTCAATCAACCATTTATAAGGATCCTTATGAAGCCACTTGTGGAAAGAAGTTTAGAACTCCAATGAATAGAAATTAAGTTGAAAAAATCAATCTATCATGACCTATGTTAGATAATGAAATTTAAGAGAGGGTTTCAGCCATTTAGGAACACATAATAAGATAAAATAAGTGGTATGAATAAAATTTTTTACATCTTCTATATTTTGAAGTTAGTGAGAATGTATTTCTATATGGAAGAAAGAAGGAAAATTGAACATAGGGTACATTGGTCCCTTTGAAATTATTGATAATATTGGGACCATATTTTATCTCTTGGTGCTTCCATTAAAACTCTCACACTATCACAATGTGTTCTAGGTATCTTTCTTGAGAATGTACATTCCTAATCCATAACATGAACTTAAAATAATGGCCATTCCATTGGAGCATTATATTTATTATTTTCATCAACCAGTAGAGATTACAGATTGAATATAGTGGATTTTTTGAAATAAAAACCACTTACATTCTCATTTTTTTGTGGAGAAACCACTATCTTGAAGAAGAAATGTGTAAACCTAAGAATGTGATGAGGTAGAATTGTCCTCGGCTATTCGTTCCAAATTTATGAATTTCAAGTGAAAAATTAATTTTATATTGGATATAATGTAACACCATAAGACTTTGTGTGATATATATTTTTTAAAACATATTTATTCTTTTTTATATTTTTTATAACATGATTAAATTGATTTTTTATATCATTACACACATCACTTTATTTATACGCAACATGACATATAATTAAAATATTAATACTAAAAATGATAGTTTTATCCTATCCATTAGATTAAAGGATATGAATTATATTAAATAAATTATGAAATTATATAGTTTACACAAGTATATAATATTATTTAATGTGTGACTAAATATATAAAAATTAAAATAAAATCTATCATCAAATAAGAGAAATGATTTTCCAAAAGAAAATTTTTATGCGAGGAAGCATGTTTGACCTGAATAAATTAAAAAAATCACTTATGGAAATTTCTTTTAATAAAATATACATTTTATATTTTAAATAAAATCCTTAAAATATATCTTATGTGTTTTCTAGATAACATATAATAATATATCCAATTTTATTCTTAAAAATAGTATTTTTTTTAAAAAGAGTTCTACCTCCTTTTTACACACTTATTTTAAAATTAATTTTTATACTTTTAGAAAATTAATTTGAAAAATTAAAGTTAATTTTTTAAATAGTCATGTCAAATTTATCTTAGGGGTTTTTTAGGAATTTTATAAAATGGATAATGTTTTGATGAATAGTGAAAATATGCTATTTTAATTGAAAAAAATTATTTATTTTGAATCATTCATAAAGGTAAATTATATTTAAAATTAGGTTTAAATAAAAAAAATTATATATCTATTAATCTAATTTAGGTCATTGAAAGCAATTTATTTTTCAATATTTATATATTTTCATTGAAAACATTTGAAAATTTTCTTTCTTAAAACCCAATTTTTCATTGTGTACGCAAGGTTAATTTAAAATTATCCTTTTCCAATTATATGAATAAATTTTGGAAAATGAGAACCATATATGGATTATGCATAATTTTTATTTTATCATAATATCATCACATTTTTAATCATAATTAATAATAAAAATTATAAAAATTATTTATTGCGGTTAGGGTAAAAATGGGTTTGCTAGGGGGACAAAAAATATATGAGTTAAAATGACATAAAAACTTGTAAAAATATGTTTTTTTGATTTATTTTTATAATATCATAAATATGGATTTATAATAGTCCATTTTGGACCATTTTTTATATGGAAAACATGGTTACACTTTTTTTTCAAAAATTAAAATTTTCCTACTCACCTCACTTATATAAGGTCACCCACACTACTAGATCCTCCACACTATAAAACAATTTTGGTTTAGAAAATACATGTTCTATTAATATACTAGACTCTCTTTTCTAATCCTAGAGGCCTGATTTTCAGTATAAATCTATCTGAGAAAGGTTTTTGGTGCAAACCTAAGGTGGTTACCCAAAGGATAAATAACATTCTTCAATGATCATTTTTATTTTATTTCTTCCTACACCTCCTTAAATTCATATTAAATAATTCTTATATTGTATACTTAGTATCTTACGTATTCCATTTTTTTATGTTATTTTCATGACACAAAATGATGTCCACTTTTTTTAAATGGGTTATGAAATCATCATTCATGTGTATGGCAGACTATACTCAAGGTTGGTTATAATGCTAGATATAAAGAATAAATATAATATTTTTAACATAAATCAATGTATTCATTAAAACATATATACCATTTTTTTATTTCCATTATCTAGGGTATATGATAACGTCACTCATGTATAGGGCGGCTTACCAGCTCGCGAAGTGATGTGAATCATTTTTCACTATCGATTTATATGGAAGATAATAAGGATAATTTTAAAGATTTTTTGTGATATTAATGACATAATTATGATAATAATAACATATTTATTATTATTAAGAGATAATATATCATTTTATTTCTTATCTTTTCACTAATTGAATGTTGGTAACGTCATTCATGTACATATGGACTACCACCTTTGGGAAGTGACGGGAATTTCTATTTTCATCAACACAGCTCATGTATAATATTAATAATTATAATATGTTATTTTAGATATTATGATAATTTAATAAATATAAAATATTTCTTACCTATATTTGATAATGATTATTCAAAAATGGAAACATGAATCATACGTATATACGGCCCACTGTCTCCATGATTAAAAATTGCTTCATTTCTCAAAAAAATAATTCATTATTAGTAGTGAAAGTATAGTTTATTTATAATTATGATAATTATTTCATGATTATTATTTTTTAAATTATATAAACTTGATCGAAATATGTGTACCACAGATAAAAATTCCCAACATATATGAAAAAATAGGTTATTATGGGAAACGTGATTTTAACAAGGAATTGGTAATATAAGGGTAATAAATGGTTATAATGATATCAAATATGAACAAATATATATAATTTTGGTTCTATAATAGATTTACTATAAAATTATTTTTATTATATGTGAGGATCAAATGTGAACAAAGGACATTAAGACTTAAGTTAAGGCATTTTGTTTCACTTTTTATTTCCATGAGACACATGACATATTCACCACCTATTTATATTATGTAGTGTAAATAATTCCCAATAATTTATTTTATGATTATTCTACCTAAAATAATTTTGATTTAAATATCCATTTTATGACCTCCCATTCAAGAGGTTTATGATTTAAAAGTTACCATAATAGTATTGTATTTTTATCTCAATTTTCCTTTTCAAGATATATTATATGTTATGTACATATCTTATTTTATGAGGCATATATACATCCCTTATGACATTTCATATATTGAATTTACATATTCTCATGATATTTTATGATTCATTTATTTTTATTATTTCCTGGGGTTAATGATTCAATTTTATCAATATGGTAAGTATTTTTTGATATAATCTCATTGTGTATCAAGATTGTTTATGATCATGATTACAATGATAAAACAATATGACCTATCTCTTAAAATACTTAAAATTTTATTCTACTCTAGTTATGTCATGATAATACAAGTTTTCCATTCATTTCCCCCTCTTTATCTACTCATTAGTTCAAAGATTGTTTTAAGAAAAATCATCTTTATTAATATCTTCGGCCATAAATCAATTTTTCATCCAAAACCATGTTTTTAAAAAATTTATAATTTTTATTATTTCCTATAAAACATTTATTAATGAAATTTTAAACCCTAATTTAATTTTATTAAGAAAAGACATTGTAATATTGAATTTTGTTTTCAACAAATTATCATTTTTCCTTCACCAAAAATGTGAAATTAATATTTGTTTTAATATGTATATCATGAATAAAATTTTACACCATAATTACCATATATTAATTTAAATTTCCTTTATATTATTTCAAATTTACTTTCAATGAAAATTATTTTTAAAAATATTTAGGTTTTTAAATGATTTTTTCAATGTTTAAAGGCTATTTTCCCCATGAAATGTTCCAAGTAAACTTCCATAATCATTCTCTCTCTAAGATGACATAATTTGTTGTTACTTATGATTTCATGGGGTCATTAATAAAGGATATTGATATTATTATTTCTATATATGGTTTATGATTACAAGATGTTTCTGAAACCTTTTTCTCTCTAATTGGTTATACCATGATAAAATTTTTGTGAAACCTAAAATATTTTTCCAATGCATTATGATATGATAAAATAGTAAAATAATTATGAAACCAATCTCATTTACATAAAATATTATATGATAAAATTTTTATGAAACCTTTTTCATTTCATGGGTTATTATATGATTAATCTTATATGATCTTATGGAACACATATGAGTGATTTTCATTATATGATGGATAGAAAAGCTGAAGACGAAATTGGCCTTGGAGCGGCGGTTCTCTCCCTCCCTTTGCATTCTAGGGTTCCCCCTGATTGTTGACTCAGATGGAGGAGGCCTCGCACCTTCTTTTGGATGGACGACATCACCTCCCCCTTTCATTTTCTCAGGTTCTCTTTTTATTTTGTGGGTATGCGTTACAAAAGTTTGGAAAATTGTGTTTCACTTTGGATTTTGATGTTGGAATCTTATAAGAGGGATGTGGTACCACCCATCATTGTTCCCTACCCCATCAACGGTTTATTCTACTTCCTTTTTTCTCTTGTCTTCAACTTCGAAAAAGGTGGTTTTGTGGTTCAGATCTGACCAGATTTATGCCCAGAGTGGCGTTTCTCGTTCAGATCGGCCTAGATCTCTTCATTAGTGACACTACCTCAGTGTGGATTTTGGCCATTTAGTCCTAGGAGATGGTGGTTGACTTCACGATCCTAGGTATTCCTTACTCTTTAGGTTTCATGGTTGGGATATTGGTAGAGGTATTTTGGATGGAGGTGGGGTATTACTTCATCACTGGTGTTTTTGATGCTTTCAATTAGGTAGGTGTCATGGTGAGTTGATTTTATTGATGTTTCAACACTGGATCTGGTTTTTTTGATATTCTTAATGTGAATGGGAAACTTCTTGATCTGAAAATCATCTTTTTTGATCTACATCATTTATATTAGAAGGACAGGCTTCATAGTTTTCCCTTGGCTTGGACAGATTTTTGTGTCTATGGTGATCTCTGGAGGCCCTATTGTCTTAAAGGTGCGATGATTGGTTTACGGTGATGATTGTTCTATTTGTTTTCAAGTAGGAAGATCTAGTTTGGTTGTTTGGTTCAGTTCATAGTTTTTTTTTTGTCGAAGATGATGATTGTGGTGATAGATTACACCAGTGGTGGTTTTGCGTTGTTACTTGAAAAATGAAGTGAGTCCTCAATGATCATCTACTGAGATTCTCCATTGGCCCTAGATGGGATTAATGGTGGCACTTTGAGCTTGTGATTGCTTCATTCCAGGGTACTCAAATAGTCTACGGGGAACTGCTTCAGATGAGGTTGGAGCTACTCACCTTCATCATGCATGGATTTTTGGATTTGGTTGTTTGAAAGGGTATGTCATAGCCATCAATATCAGGCCCGTTCATTTTTCCACAGGACATCTTGTTGAACATTCATGCTCTGGTGGATGTGTGATTTTATAATGCTGATGCTGGGAAGGATTACTTCTATGTAGTCATGCTCTGGGTTACACCCCTTTTTTGGATTTTTTTTTTGTTGTCTTAATGCCCCTAAAGTGTTGGTTTCCCCCTTTTACCCTTAAAATGGGGCTTAAAATCAATAAAAATATAGGCCTTCGGGCCATTCAGTCAGTCATTATGTGATGTTTAGGTGCTAGATCTACCACCAATGCATTTTTTAAAGATGTATAACTCATTAGTAAATATGTTATGAGTGAACTTGATTTAATGACCAAAATTTTTTCCCTAGACCCGATTAAATGATCAAACCTTCATTCATTAAACTTATTACATGTCCACAATGATATGCATGATCCTAATTTCACATTCACAATGTTATGTGTGGAATTTTCTTTCATGACCATAATGTTATATGTGGACCTGGTTGCATGTCTATATGATTATGTGAGGACTTTATTTCATTTCCATGACTTAATGAGTAAACGTTTATTTATTTATACATGTTCACAATGTTATAATCCAATGTGTATTCCACAAAATTATTCCTTATAATAATGTAAATAATTATTCCATGACTTAACAATCTTATCTTTGATATGGAGGACATGGTTTTCAAATGATATGATCATGTTACCATGGACTTATATTCATGTTATTCTTACATATCTCTATTTTTTACCCTTAATAATCATCTAATATTACCATTTCTTTTGTTTCATTTCCCCAGGTCATGAATACATGTTTGGAGTATCATATGTATGAGATGAGTTATAAAGGGGAATATATTTATGTGGTATATTTATGATCTTTCAAAATTTTAAAATATTGCGTACCTAGTATCTGAAGACAATAAAATATTATAGTATTCGGTCATGTGTTTGTTTCATGTATTGAATATTAATCTAAAAAGATTTAATATCTATGTTTTAGAATCATTGGTCTCTATGAAACTCATAACATATCCTTCTCTAAACCATGAAAGTTTCCACTATAATGAAAACAAAAAAGTACACCCCATTATCATTTTTATAGGAATTTTACATAAGATCATAATATAAATATTCAAAACAACTAAATTGTAGTCATACCATTACAAATTATCTCCCCAAAAATTTCTAGATCTATCTGAATCTCCCCTTATTTAGAAACCCATCCACTTAACCATCACCACCACTATAAAAATAAGGATCTAAAACACACCATGATGTAATGAGAACCAAACCAAACATATTTTTATCAAATATCCCAAAACTAGTCTATTTATTTGGAAAAAAAACTACACTAACTTCGACCACCCAATTACAAGTAAAATCTAATGTATAGGGCCATAAAAATCCATTCCATTACATTATGTAACTATTAAATGATTTTAAAATTTTAGAATCCAATCAAACCTCATAAAGAATAGAACTAATGTAGATGATCCAACATCACTTGAGATTACTTTCAAAAAAGATTATTTACATCTTAATGTTTAATGTACTGTATAATATTTCTATTAATAAATATAAATATTCCAATATAAAACATGATCTCAACATCACTATAAGATATGAAGACTCAAAATATATATAGATATTTGGAAAATATATATATATATAAATCATAATCCATTTTATATTCCTTTAAGACATCCTATATACACTAGATATGAACCAAAGGAATATTGTACCCTCACTCAACCTTATATAGGATATATAGAATCTCAATAGGAAACTACATGAATTTAACAACTTTATAGATATCTAACTCACCCCAATAAATAAAATTGTAATTATTATGAATATATCTTTAAATCTAAGAAACATAGAAGAATGAATGAACTTGATCTATATATAGAGATATATCCAAGTGATATTTCACTTATACAATTCACTTATCCTCCTCAAATGTTTTAACATAAAAATTAAAAATATTAGTGCTTATTCCATACATATAATGCCAAAAACAAGGGATATTTATTTATAAACACAAGAATGTCATCTTTAAACTCTAGAGGTATTCTCATCTGATCTGTATAATACTTAAGATAGTTCTTAGTTGTATATACTGGCACCTGAATAATATATTTTTTCTATGTCATACTCTATACTAAATCTAGTCACTTAATTATTGGCTATTGAGTGATGGTCTAGAATAATAGATATATAAAAATACACCCATAAAATTACATTAATAGCGACATTATTATATGTGAGTGATAATTATTATTGTATGTAAACACAAAAAATTGAATATAATTCATCCATGAATCAAAAAAAATTATGAACATTTACATACAATATATCATCTCTTTTATAGAAAATTTTTCTTATCTACCAACCTATATTTAGATTACAATCAATTATTAGGCATAACTATGATCCAAAATCGTTCTACGACATATTCCACACTCTATTGCTAGAATGTGGATCTCTAATAAAGATGATGAAAAATAACATTGACTCCATTACATCATGGTCAATGATTATTTATTTAAATGGTAAAGAATACAAAAACTCACAATACATATGATCCATTATAATAATAATCATATGCTAATAGATATATAAGTGGTGAAAAAATTATATTGGGGTCAATATGACAATACATGAAAAAATATTTTTCCTACCTCCCCCTATATCTTATGTACTAATCATCATTGGTCCTTGTGGAATAGTGGAAAAATTATAAATTTGTTATCTCATATTCTAATTATATACTAGAGTACAATGGAAGAAATACTATAATAATCACGGAATATATAATTTGTAATTAAATAATAAATAAAATCATTCAATATGAATGATAACATGAGTATAATATATCCCTAGATAATGTAATGATGGAAATATATAATAAAATAAATAAAATAAAATAAATCCATAACAATATAATGTATAATACGAGACATCTTAACAATATTTTCTATGGATCATGTCATTAATAAATACATAATTGAGCCTGTATACAAATAAATCCAATATAGTTTTTTACATGAAACTTACCGATGCATTAAGGGAATATAAAATTATGATCCCCACCTATCACATAACATGTCCAATGAATCCATCATATGAAAATAATGCTTATCAACTCGTATCATAGGGTTACTTAAGGTTAAAAATACATAATCAAGGATATGTAATCAATTTGTCTCCATATAAAAATAATTGGTATATTTATTTTCATGATTTTCTTAGTCTTTAGAATAATAGTTAAATCTAATTTAATATACATCACATAAATTATAAATTACTTTATATTCGAAATGTAATTAATAGTATTTTTATCAAGGGATGATAATGAAGTAGTTTTTTATGTTAAATCCATCATGTAAGGGTATCAACATGAAGTTATTTTTTAATATAATATTTTTTAATAGTTAGAGTTGAGAAGAAATTAATGAAAAATTACCTATAAAATTAGATTATTTGATACACAAGTTTAGTAGTCATTATAGATAAAAAATTTCAATAATTAGAAACATACACATAGAAGTTCCAAAAAAAATTCAACATCCCATGAAAAAATCATGTTTTATCTACTTTGGACCTGGTGGAGTCTCCATGAGATATATTATTATCACATTTCTGTATAAAAATTACCATTATTAGAAATAATATAATGATAAATCAAAGATACCTTTCATTTGTAAGGATTTGGATAAAATAATTTATTTATGTGGATATATTTTAGTATTATAATTACTTTCAATGGTATTATAATGATATTGAATGGTGTAATATCATTCATGTATAAAAAATTAATATATAATAATGAATTATAAAATGATTTTCTATTAAAATGATAAATAATTTTAAATGATTACATAAATGAAAGGAGGAGAATATATTAGGAAACCCTTATTATTCTATGTAATATCCTTGAAAATGAGAAAGATGTAACACCCTAATAACTTAAAATACTTTTATTTTAGAATAAATTTAATTTATTTTCTACATTTATTTATATGAAACACCAATTTAAACTTTCACTACATGAAACACTAAGATTATTTTGTGGAACAAACAACACTAAGTATAGAAGAGAATATAATATCATAAGACATTAAGATATATTTTATATTTTAAATATATTCAATAAATTTTTTATAGTTATCTAATATATTTGGTAGGCATATGATATAATCAAATCCAATTTTACGCATAAAAATCTATATTTCTCTATAGAAATATTGGATACCTATTAATGGAACACCTATAGTAAAACTAAGCATTCACCATTTTATAAGTTTTCTTTGTCAAATAAATTTTTTTTTTTTTGAATTTTTAATGTCAAAATCCTCTTAGATAGAATTATTGTTATTTTTCTGATAAGTTTGACTTTTTAATGAATAGTGAAAAATACTACATTTTTGTTGAAAATAATTCATTCATTTAAATAATTATTAAAGTAATATTATATTTTAAATTGGTTTTAAATGTAAAAATATATTATTTATACATATATTAATCCAATTTAGGTCATTGGAATAATTTTTATTTTGTATTAATATATAAAAACAAAATAAATTTTTGAACATTTTTACATTAAAAACATGCTATGTCGCCATGTTTGGGGGATTATCAGTAAATTTCATTTTTCAAATTATGTGAATTGAATTTGTAAAAACAAAATATACACATTTGTAATTTTTATAATATTTATAGTCTAGTAAGTTCAAAATAGTTTTTTACCAAAAATATTATTGAAGTGGTTAAAATTAATTGTAGTGACTAAGGTAAAAACATACTTACTTACTGATTAAACTTAGAATATAAGGTTTATAAATGACCCAAAACTTATAAAACAACCATTTTATGGAAATATTTATACCATTATGAAATTTTATTTATAATTTTATGAGTTATTGGGACACATTCTCATGAAGGGGACCCATATAATAAGATAAGTAAGGAAAAGAGAAAAAAGGAATATTCCATTCCTTTACAATCTATAAATCCTTTAGGTATGGAAAAAGCATAGTATTTTATGTTATAAATATCCTTTTAAATATCAATGAATTATTTTTATCATAATTTTTATCATTAATTTTTAGATATGAATTAGTTACTTAAAATTATTAAGAAACGCCAATGCATTGATTATTTAGTTAATAATTAAATAAAAAATGATATTATAAATATTAAAGTGAAGAAAATAAAATTAATTATTTTGTTAAAATATTTTTAAATGAATATTTCATTTTAAATACATCTTAAAGTAATATATTTCAATTCCATCAGTGCTTTGATATTTTTAAATTTAAAATGAGTAATGTCAATATTGGCATTGATTTTATTTTATAATAAAGCATATTTTATTTACTAATTTTTAAATTTACTAAATATAATAACTGCTGAAAATTTATATTTAAATGTCAATAAATATCAAATAGAATCTATTAATGTACCAATTTATCTTTTATAATTACCATTTTTACCATAAATATTAAAAACATTGTTATCATTGTTCGGGTAAAACCGATGTTTTGTGTTTTACATGAGTTTGTTTTAAAATTAATTTCAAAACCATATTGGATTTTTGTTTTATAAATTATATATAATTTTTATAATTTATGGGGTCTATATTTTCTATAATTTATCATTTTTATTTATTCTTAATGGTTTAATTACATAGTTTAGAAATCTTGTAGAAAAATTAAAAAAACGAAATTAATAATATATGGAAACTTAAAGACTAAGGATAGAAAAAATAAAAATAATCTTTTTTGTGTAGTGATGATTTTTCATGACCATAATTTCACTTTAGTACATTATTTTTTAATTTTTTATGAACATTACGTATGGGAGACCTCCCAATAGTGTTTACCTATTTGTATTTACAAGAATGTCACTCCTCCACTATGATAAAAAAGGTATTAACTCTTCACCTTACTCACACCACTCAATACTCCTTTTCATGTTCGAAGCCATCCCAAATAACCTACAAAAATCCCTAACCTAATTCTAGAAGCATCAATTTTGGTATAAAGAAATCAAAGAATGTAATTTTTGGAAAACTAAAAGGAGTTACCTGAATAAGAGGTAACATTCTTAAATGATCACTTTTGTTTTATTTCTTTCTAAAACCATTCAATTATTCTTATTCCATTAGTGTATAATATCATCAGTATCATAAATATACTGAGATTTTTTTATGTTAAGGGTTTATCCTACACATATGCACACTTATATCAAATGGGTAACGAAATTAGCGTCTGTGTGTACGGGAGACTACCGCCTCATGAAACGATGTCATTACTTTTTTCCATTACCACCTCTCGTGGTTTTTAATTATATTGGGAAAACTAATTTTATATAATAATTTTTATATTTATGTTTCCTTAATACTTGTTTAATTTTTATATAATAAATACCTTATATATTTATATTTCATGTATATATGATTACATCGTTTGTGGGTGTGTGGTCTACCACCTCCTCAGAGCAATGTGATACGTTCACACATTACATGTAATGTATTAAATATGAGTTTAATTAAAAATATGTGAAAAAAATGAAATGTTTATTATATTCATGAAATATGTTCCCTTCTATAAATATATTATATCATTTTCTTTATTCCCATTTACACACACTAAAAAAGTGACATCCTCATTCGTGGACGTGTGGACTACAGCCTCATCGTTAATGTGATTCCTTCTAAATCGCAAGATTTATATATATAATTATATATGATTAAATAAAATTTTATTTATGATATAATGATAATTATGTCAATATAATATGTTATTTATATTATTTCTATAATTATAATTGAAAATTTGAAAAGTTACTCATGCATATGTACGACCTACGGCCTCTATGATTGTTACGTTGGTTCATTTTTCATAACTATAGTACACGACTAGTTTTAAAAGAATAATTTATGTATAAATATTATTATTATGTCATGAATATTATTATTTATATTTTTATATAATGATCCTATTTATTATAGTCGACCTACCAATGTCATTTTAAAACCATGAACCAAATTTGGTCAACACACCCAATGTAAACAAAACTGTTTATGTAGTCATATAAAACATTTTAATATGTGAATTAAAAGTAATAATAATAATAAATGTTCTAAATAAAGTAACTAATTATCATATAATTATTATTAGTTTTTATAAATGCACCGGTGACAAGTCAGACTCAAGGTAAGGGATTTTGTCTCAATTTTCATTCCATTCAGACTTTTTTGTTATTATGAACAAATTCACATTAATGTGATGTATATACTACCACTTTCTCATTTAATATCATTATTATCTCATATTTTATGGTATTTTAAGTTTCACTTTGAACTATATCATTTAAGGGGTTTTTAATTGAAAATTACCAAGTGCTAAAAGTTATCATTGAAATATTACTTTATTTTGGGATTTTCAAGTGTCTCTTGAAACAATCACATCATTATGATCATTTTTATTGTACATTAAATTTTTGTTAAATATACATATTATAATACAATTAATATTATTATTTTCATGTGTTTATTCTATTTTTACATATGGTTTTCATTGTGAATTTTCTTTGATTAACTGAGGAATTTTTTACAAATTGGTGTCTTGTATTCAATATGGTCATTTGATAAGGAACATTGTTTATGATTTAAATTGAATTTACAATATATAGTGAATTTTTTGGACATTAAATTTATGAGTTGGGAAGTAGTTAATGAAATACCTTGTATTCATTGGTAGTCTCATGGGATGAAATCTATTGGTGGCAAACCATTTTCATTTGATCCCAAGTTGTCTTATGTTGTCAAGAGGATATATCTTGACACAAATTACATAGTTTTCTACACACTGACTTAAACTATCTGGAGGATAGATAATGACATTAAATATCTTGAGGACTGATCTTTATAGTTTATACATCCATTATTATGCATTCTTCCATTATTATTATTCCATGGGATTATTTGATTAGTATGAATATCCATGGTCACATGTTAAGATCATATGATTATTTATATATAATTATTTGATAATCTAGTATTAATTCCCTATTTATTATCCATTATTAATTCATGATAACTTCCACTATAATTTACTATGATTTTTCATTTTCATTTAACCTTATTATGTTTCATTTTCCCAAGGTATGAAGATAATTTCTTGAATGAGTTTCAAAGATACTAAACATTTAATATTATTATGTATTATGATTTTTTCCTATGTAAAATTGTTTCCATGTATATAATATGGTTTTTTAGAACTACTAAAATGACAGGTGCTTTAGGATTTGATTCATTTTAACAATGATAATGTGATAACATAAGTCACCAGCTCCGGGCTTCTAGGTTCCATTTTATGGAGTAGGTATCAGAGTAATATTAGTAAAAGACTTGAGAAATAGATTTAGGAAAAAGTATATCAATTAATATAATCTGATGATACACTATAATAGAACATCACAAAGATACAATGTTTATTATTATGAGATTATACATTCATAAAATTTTCACTTTATTTAATTATTTCAGTAGTTTTGGGATTATACAATATGTTTTATAATGATATGTTATATTTTATTATGTTCCATTGTTTAGTAATGACTTATGGTTATAAGAATAGTATCAATACTCTTAGACATTTTATAGGATGACCTACTAATAAATCCAATATATATAGTATCAAAACTAATCATGTTATGGATATATCAGGAAAACTTAATGAAGTTGTGAAAATATCCTTTCTCATGTGGAGAAACCTACTCCAAAGTGATATTATCTTATATTTTATCTCTTTATAAGAAAGATTACAAAATCATTTAGTGAAAATATTGTGACAATGAAGTATGTGTTGTGTATTATGTCTTTGGATAAGATCTTTATGGCCATGGGATGCGGTGAAAAGAAAAAGGACGCATTTTTAGTGTATTTTATCAAAAGTGATGCTGATAAATGGTTGTTTTTTATCCATAATACTAGGGAAGAAGAGAAAATAGAACCCGTATAATGGAAAAATTTTAAGGATACATTCATAAAAAATCCCTCGTGGGAAAAAAATGGAGATGAAGAGTAAGTTAGATAACATAAATCTAGATAATTAAAAATGTTTTGTGGAGTATGAAGCTACCTTTAAAATGATAGCTAGGTATGCTTGAAATTATATATGTGACACATAATTCTATATTAACCATTTCATTTAATGGATTAAACCAATTATTCAAAGGTTATAAGATGAAATAGATGTATGTGTTATAAATATAGAGAAATAATTCTCCAAATCATATAACTTAAAAGGGAAAAAAGAGAATAATATGTCAACATAAAAAATCACATATAAAGGGAATAAGGGAAAGAAAATTTTCCCACATGTGATAACAATGTAAATAATCACCCTTGTAAATTCTTGAATGGATTTGGGGTTTGTTATAATTGTATAGAAAAGGATGACAAGGAAAAGGAGTGAAAATGGATAAAAGAAAAAAATTCTATAAATAGTTTTAACTATAGTGGAATGGAAACTATGAAAATAAATTCCCTCAGTGTTAAGGGAATCTAAGGGATGAATTTCAAACTTGTTTTATTGACATAGAAAAAGTGGAATAAATAATGTACTTCTATATTTGGAACTAATAAAAAGTTGTAAATGTATTTTTTTTTTGATATTTTTCTCATCATATGAATTATCAAATATATAATTATTGTTCTATATAACATTTTCATTATGGATTTGATAGAATATTTTGAATAATAAAAATAAAATTGATTTAGTAGAAATTCAAACTTTTTTTAAAACACATTGTTAAGGGAATGATAACCCTTAATTTGTTCCTATTATTGAGATAATTTTGTTTAGATAAAGAGATGATTGATATGGATAATATAAATTGGATATCACTAACTATGTTATAATTGATTCTAAATATTTGGATTATGATACATGGAAGGTTCTTAAGGATAACCATTTATGAAATGGTTTCTATTAAACTTTGGACAAGGTTTTACAGGTTAATGCATTACATCACCATATGATCCAACTGGTTCAAATAGTTGAATTATAAATAGTTCATGGAACAACAAAAGAATAATATTGTGTTTATGAAAGAGAAAATTATCAAGTAAGTATATTTACTTATATTCATAGAAAGTGAAATAATTTCTCAACACTAGGAAAAAAAATTTGTATCAAAAAAATTGTCCAATTATCATCATTTTTTAAGATATCAATGACCTTTTTCACACCTCTAGTTTATGGATTTATGGTCAATAATATTCTAATGAACATGTTCTCTAACACTCTCCATCAAAACATGACAGTTATATTTTTAATCAATGTTTATGTTTTCACTAATGTCATCCAATTATAAACCCTAGTTTTTGTTGACCATTGCATTTCCCATTCCATATTATTAATAAGATGCGTTATTAACACTATTTACGATGTGATTTTTCCAATTATAGTATTTTCAAATATCAAATACTTGATTAATAAGATCATGAGTAAATTGAGAGGATAAAATATAATTTTTTGGCAGATAATTTTACACCAAAATACTTGAAAATATTTTCCTTTTAGAATGAATTTAATTTTATTTCTATCTTTCTTTATATAAAACACCAAGTTAACCTTCAACTATATACGACACTGAGATTAGCATATGGATCATGAAACACAAGGTTTAAAAGAGAATATAATATCCAAATACATTAATATATATTAAATATTTAAAATATATTCACTCAAATGTTCTAACATTCATCCAATATATATAATAAACATATGATAAGAACAAATCCAATTTTTCACATAAAAAAGTTATATTTTCCTATAGGCAGTTTCTCTTCCTTTTAATAACATGCCTATTTTTAAAAAAATCATTGATCATTTTATAAATTTAAATTTTAAATATTAACATCATTTTTGAATTCATAATGTAAAAAATATCTTAGGGTGAATTTTTGGTATTTTTTTGTAATGTTTTGTTTTATGAGGAATATTGAAAAATAATTCATTTTTTATGAAACAGACATTTTTTTTAAATAATTATAAATGTAAAATTATATTTTATATTATTTTTAAATTAAAAATAGATCAATTATAAATATATTAATCCAATTTAGTTAATCATTGTAATAACCCAACATTTGACCAAGCTATGGATCGTTGCTTTTTATTTTTTATCTTTCCCTTAAACTTGTTAAAGGTTTTCTATGGCCTATGGAAGGCCCAAGGAACATTCAAGTATGGTTCGGAGCCTAGAGTTCCAGAATATAGTGCTATATTTTAGGCCTCCTGGTTAGTGTAAACTGTGCAACATAGGCCACATGGTTTAGATAAACCGTGTAGCTAAAGATAGTGGCACCTGAAAGTCTGCACGATTTGTCTACAACCATGCGGACTAGGCACATAGTCAGGAAAGAATGATATAGTTATTAGTATAGCCTTTATTCAATTTTTGTGCACTATTTTTAAATTGCATGAATAAATCGTGTGTAGTGTTTTTTGAGGTAAAATTATCAATTATCCCCTCCCTCTTTAACATAAGTTCTTTTACACTTTTCCTCAGTACCAGCGGACAGAACCTACTCTTTCCTCATCTATGAGGCCAGACCCTCCTCTAAGATTTGATCTTTGATAACTCCTTCATCTGGTGTTTGTTATTTAGTCTTTTAGTGGCATTGGATCCCCTGTACTATGTCACCATACTCGCTTTACTCTTGTTCCTAATCTTCTTACCATCAATTGCACTATTTGGTTTCAGGATCGTATACCCTATTTTCAGGGCATTGTATTGAAACTCAGATATCTTATAATATTATTTGAATATAAGGATGATATCAATTGATTCTTCATCTATGACCCTAATGTAGTTGGTCACATAGTTTTCCATTTTAGTTTGGGATGTTTTATATTTATTCTATTGTGTTGTGTGATGACCTTTTCCAAGATACTTTGTTGTGTGGATTTCTTCATGTCTACTTGACCCTAGTGTGTTGAAATATGTTAATTGAATCATTTTTAGGGTTTTTTATATCACCCATGCAATATATTAACACCCAAGTGGTGAGGTTACCAAATTGTCCATTTTAGTATAATTACCCGATAAGATCAAATTGAGTTTATATCTCTCAGCATGAGTTTAAATTCAATTTACCCTTATCTCGCATGTATTTTTTTGATCCCAAGTAATCCTATGGGAGTTTTTAAATATTTTTTATGGAATTTAAAAAATGGGTATGGGTCTATTTTGATATGACTTTGTAAATTAAATTGCAATGACAAACAATGTGAATGTAATGCCCTGTCTATATTGGTTCACATGTATTGAATGTTTTCCCATTAAATGAATTGAATGAATATGTTAACAAGATTTATTTAAGCTTAAAATGTAAATGCTTAATATTATATGCCTTAAATATTCTAATTTTTTTTAATGAATTTTCCCCTAACATGGTTTTGGACTTGATGAGGGAATGATAGGTTCATGCCTCATGCCCTACATATTATAAATGTTATGACATATGGTCATGGAGCTAAGGGACCATAAGATTAGTAATGGGAAGTCTGCGAGAGATTATATTGAGGACTCAAGGACTATGGGTGCCTTGGGATAGGTATTATGGTGAGATCATCCTTGTGTATTATCAAGAGATCGTGAGAGATCTTTGAGTTGGGTCAGGGGTTTGACCGTGAGAGATTACCTAGAACAGGATGTCTGATAGTTACATCCTGGTCAATATGAACACACTCATATGTGTGTGTGTGTGTGTGTGTGTGATTATAATATATATATATATATAACTAGTGACATGATTAGACATACCAGCTATGAGTTGATACAGGTAGACCCACCAGGTGTCCTTTAGGAACCTGAGCGGGAGATTATTTATTCTGTATTTCTTACCTATCTATCTTATTACGTACTATTTACATACAAGAACCTAATCAGTTTACATGTAGATTCCATTGGTGTTGTCCTAATAAGATGTTTACCTCACGCCCTACTCTTTCCACCTTTGAAAACTAAAAAGACTGTTTTCTTATAGGTATGGATAGAGGTAAACACCACTCATCAGGCTGTTGATTCTATTTTCATAGATGTGGCTTAGTAGTAGAGGATTGGGCTTAGGATGAAGATTCTATGGAAAAAAATTTGGATATTTTTCACTTTTGTACTATTTTATTAGCATTCATGTTTCCTATTGCCTATTTTCCTTTTGTACTACCATTTCATGCATACATGTCGTATCAGACACTGCATATGAGGCTTTTTTTATATTATTCAGTCATTCAGTCTTTCACTATTTATTTTATCTGTCTATTTGAGTATGATTACACTAATGTTTACTTTTTCTGTATCCACTGTGTTACTTTGTCCTTGGGGTATAGTATCCCTATGGTTTGACCATCACAACGCCACTTCTAGTCTGTAGCCCCTGGATTATGGGGAGACGCGGCAGAGGTCATGTGGCTAACCAGGCTTGGGGAATAGGTTAAGTGGAAACCGAGTCTGGGATCTCAGAATGTTGACTCAGAGGGGGTCCTTTCTTGATTTACTAGTTGGTGACAATATATTGAAGATTTATAATTCTTGTAACTTGGTCACAAGTTGTTTGTGGGCCTCAAAAACCCTTGTAGAGAGTAAGGGCCAAGTTTCTTGAATTGTTGTTATTATTGATTCTATTTTAACTATTGAAATCATTTCACTATTGGGTGTTTCAAATGACTTGTGATGTTATTGATATTGATAATATTTAAATTATGAATTCAAGGCTTGACCTGATGAAATGAGGGTTATATACTAGAACATGCATGTAACACCCCAGGTAAATAAAGAATATGACATTTTCATATTTATCCATATTTGTGAATAAAATATTAATATGACTTTAAAGGGGACGCTATGCTCGATGGCGTACCCAACACGCAACAACGAGTTTCTTGGGAATCTTACGTTGCACTCTAATAATAAAATAATATTATTTTAAATGGTAGTTAACATGTAGCCGTTTTATTGGCGGGAATGGATATAAATAACTAAAATATTATTATATATGTTTTTAAATATTTTTACATTTATCCAATAAAAGATAAAGGCATAAAATATGGAAAGAATTCAATTTTAGGCGTATATACCCTAGTTTTCTCTAAAGTTTCACTTATCGTATTTTGATGGTGAACCGTCATTAAATATAGTTTTGTTCACTCTTATACATTCTTTTGGACCAAATAAAACTCTTATTAAGAATCGGGAAATCAAAATTTACTTTGTGTAAATTTTTGGTATCTTTCCGATAAAGTTCATTTTTTAATGAATAGTGTAAAATGCTGTATTTTAATTCAAAACCTCTTTTTAATCTAATTTATTTATATGATTAGATTGTCTTTTGAATTGTTTTTAAAGTGAAATTAGAATATATTTTTACCATTAAATCCAATAGTGGTCATTGCAATTAATTTCACTTTGAAATCATACTTAAACTAGTGTCAATCTTTTGATACATATTGTTTCATAAAAACACGCTATTTGCTCTGACAGCGGGAATTAATTATTAAATTAATTAATGTGACTTATAAGATTTGAATTTTGTAAAATAGAATTCATTTTTGAATTTGGAATATCAAATATATCTTAGGGTGAATTTTTGGGATTTTTCTGAAAAACTTCAATTTTTGATGAATAGTGAAACCACTAAGTGGTACTTATAAAAACTGATTTTTCCGTTTAAATGAAATTTTGCCATCTTTGTGTTTGTAATTTCAAAAATCTGACATACATGTTTTTCATTAAGAAGTAAAATGCGGTTCAATGGGATAAAAATAATTTTTTGGGGAATAGTAACTTATTATGTTTTTAATCGCAATTAGAGGTAATTAGTGTAGTTTATGGTAAGAATAATGTTTTAATAAAATAAAATGACCTAGACACATGTCCTAACCTAATTGGATGTTTCATGGAAGACCAATAAAATCCATGGGTCAACTTGGGGACCCCATGGAGCCACTTTGGTTGGAAAATGACATAAATATCTTTTTATTTAATGTTAAAAGTAAAAATTAGATAAACATGAAATGTTTTACTAAAACAATTTTTACATGGGGTTATACAAATAATATTTTAGACTATAAATATTCATTGGAAAGATAAAAATATTTCCTACATCATAGTATTTGTTTTATAATTTTTAGACTTTAAATAAATTAAATTATTTATGACATCATGAAGATGCAGCGATGACCTCATTATTTAACGATTAAAATAAAATGGAAAGATAATGTAATATCTAAGACCTACACATGTCCAAAACCTATTGGATGAGTGTATTTCTAACCCTTATCACCTTATCATAGAAACACATCAATTTGGGACCTCTTAAATCCGAATACCATTTTAAAATAAAGTGACTTTTCTTTACCTTCCAAGAGTGCCCCTCCTCTCCTCTTATAAAAGGCCCCCACCTCTACCTCCTTACCCACACTCCCAAAGCCATTGGATCGGCCAACCTCAGACCGTTTTGTCTCTACACTTCACTATATTACTCCTTGAATCCTCACTTTGGGCAGAAGTCTTTCCAAGGAAGCCTTTGAGCTCAAACCAAAGGGAGTTACCCGATTTTAAGGTAATGTCTTCACTTGTGTCCTTTTGTTTTATTTTGCTTCTCCAACCCCCAAAACTCTTTTTATTCATTTATTTTGTAACAAATCCAGTATCTTAAATATACTAGGATGTTTTTATAATAATTATTCGAGCTACACTTACACACACCTACATCTAATGGTTAAAGAACATACTGTTTCCGTGGATGGTGAATTTCTGCCTCCCGAAACGATGATTGTTCAACATTCTTCTAACACCTTAAAAGGTGGCCATTAAGATGACACTATATTTATATATGATATATAATATGTTTATGTTTTACTTAAGCTTATGTATTTTTAATTTTGGGCATATCTTTATGGTTTCCATTATGGGTAAACGCGATATCTTCATTTAAGGAAGTGCGGACTACCGCCCCCTCAAAGTGATTTGATTCGTTAATACCATATGTGGTACGTATAAAGGATATATTTAATGATGATACCATACTGGAATTAAAATACTATTATGTATCATTATGTTTTAATTTCATTAAATATGAAATAGAAATGGAAGTAGCGTTCATGCGTACGTACGGCTTACCGTCTCCATGAACGGTACATTTCATTTCTTATCTCAAAATGTTATGTAATACTATAAGTACTTATATATAATGGATATATATGTAAAATATTACATCAAAATTATGGATATAATTCTGGAATTATAATATATATATATATATCTCTCTCATTTTGTTTTAATTCCATTAATATGAAAAAAAATGAAAGTATCGTTCATGCGTACGTACGGTCTACCGTCTCCATGAACGGTGCTTTTCGTTTTTTATCTCCAAATGATATGGAATAGTATTAAATGAATATTTACTGGATATATATTATATTTTAATCATTAATACTATTCTGGAAATTATTTACTTATAACTACATGAGCAATCTTTTTTCAAACAAGTTCATTTTTGACTCATGTACCAAACATCGGCAAAAACGTCTGATATGAACTAACATTATTAAACAATTATTATAACATTATAATATATGATATGAACTGAATAATAATCTCTAAAGGAGGTAATTAGGCAATTATTAATTGACCAAATTTTATTATTCAGGAATATAAAGAAACGAACAAGACAAGTTGGACTTGAGGTAAGGGATCCTACTCCTCTCTTTCTTTTTAAGTACACTCTTTTATGTCATTCCTTCTAAGATCATATTTCTTGTTATTGGGATGTTCTTTTATATTAATCTTACTGTAATTTTTATGTTAATATGATGATATACTCTATTCTCTCTCATCAATCCATTTTGGAAGTTTCGAGTGGTGTCGTTAGGCTGCCGAATTTTCGTAAGAGATCTAACCTCTCTCTTTCTCTTTAAGTACTCCCCTTTATGTCACTTCTTTTAAGATCCTATTTGTTATGATGGGGGATGTTATTTCATATTCCTCTTGCTGTACATTTTGCTGTAATGTGATGAGATACCCTATTTGATCTCATCAATCCATTTTTGGAAGTTTTAAGTGGCGTTGTTAGGCTGCCAAGTTTTCGTAAGTGATTTTTCATCTCACTTTTATTCCCATGAGATTTATGCTAAATTTGCCACAATTTCCTTTGAGTGGTGTATGTACTGACCATTATTTTACTCATTGTGTAATATTATTTCATTTATGAGTATTTAAATCAATGATGTATTGTCCTTCTTTCACGGGGCGTATGTTTCGAAAGATACCCATGTCGGTAAGGGAACCTTTCACCCTCCTCTTTTTAAAAGACTTATTTTGTTATGTATTTTAATTCACATAATATTATTTTGGTATATGTTCCTCTATATCCTTATTGATGTAAATTTCATGTCCAAGTGATGAGATTCCCTTTTTATCTCTCATCAACTCTTTTTCTGAATTTTGAAGTGACGCCGTTAGGCTATCTAATTATTGCAAGGGAACTTCTTAACCCAATTTCGATTCTTTGGGATAAGCTTGTACTCCTTGAATATGTCGTTCTATGAATATGTGTGAAAAACCTCTGATTGTTTTACACTTAATATCCACTTATATTTTGTGTATTAGTTTGTCACACATAATTTTGTAATTGATTTATCCTTAATCCAAGGATACCATCTTTGTATGGGACTTCGTCTCAATCTCCTTTCAATGAGGCATATTTTATTTTATACACAACTTTCTTTTATATTGTTTATAAACCCCTTTGACTTTTACGTTTATTCAAAAGGAATCTTTTTTATATGAAGCGTTTACTAAACGACAAAAGGGAATGTTTTTGTCGTACGTATGCGGCGACAACGACTTCTCTACCGTCGTGACCGTTATTTGAGTTTCGGCTTCCTCTAAAAACCATAACTTTTTTTAAAAGAAAAATAAATACCATGTTTTACTTTTATTTTCTTTTGGTATTGAAAATGGTTTTCATAATTTCTTTATATCAATGTTTTGTATTGATATATTGTGATTGAAAGGTGGAAATGTTATGTTTACTTTATGCATGTTTTATGTGATACGATTATGTTGAGGTTCTTGGGCATTATTATGAAGATGGGTGGTTCCGTGATAAACTAAGGGCGGGTGAGCCCGATATATCTCTCTAATGCATTGGGTAACGCGAAGGAGTGAAACGTTAAGGTTTCTCCGAAGAGATTTAGGGAATATACTGTGATGGGTATTCCAAACGTAACCAAGAGGGTTACTCCCTATGTAAGAAAGTTATGAATGCCTCAAGTAACCTTTTATGTCTTATGATTTCTAAGATTTATTCATGATTTGATGAGGTACGTTAAAGTGGCTATTTTTTAGGGGTAAAGTATGATTTCATTCTTATGTATATATGAACTCGTGTTTCCTTTCCATATTTTGATAACCCTTACTGAGCTTTTTATGCTCATCCCAAGTTTTTGAAATGTTTTTCACAGGTCAAGGGAAAGGTACATGACGTGATGATAGTGTCAAGGATGTGTCAAGAAAGAATCTGTGTTTTATTTTAAATATGTTTCCGTTGATGGGAAGAATGAATACTGTCTTTTATGTAACCACTTTGTTTAAATTTGGAATGTAATGCAAGTTTCATGATCTAATTATCTAAAACTCTAAACCTGAAAAGATCCTCAATGTGTAATCTTGTAATAACTCAAGATTAATTAAGGTTTAAGGCTGGGTCCTTATAGTTGGTATCAAAGGTCGGTTTAGATAAATTTAGAGGTTAGGGTATTCTTTAAGCATAAGTGACATTACCATAATGGTTAGGATTTCAGAAAGAGTCCTAGTTTTAGATAAAGTGAATGAGTAAGTATATCTTAGTGTTTATCTTACTCATTATTACATAATGGTTTTGTTGATATACTCAAACTGACCTTTTTGGTTTTAGTAAATGGCTGGATCTAGCAGGTACCAAAGTGACAATTGGTTTGAAGGAAACTGTAGTGGTTTTTTGATTAAGAGACTGGATGAAATGGGGTTTTCAATGAGGAAACTCGTGGTTGTTCTAAACCAACTATCAAGGAGTCATGATAAACCACTTGAACCTTGGTATGTTCTATAATGAATCATGTATGAGATGACCAATCGATGTGGAAGTTCAGGTAATAATTATAAAGGTAACAATTAGAGTTTATATGATCCATACTTTTGAGGTAATTATGGGTTATTATATGATATGCTGGAAAATGAAAGGCATGAGATAAACTTGAGGTTAAAATATGTTATGATCATTTTTGATGATTTTATCTCTTTTTGGGGAATTATTTAAGAATTATATAGTTTTGGGAAAAGGACAACACACAGACAGTGTGACAACTCGTCGCGTCGGACAAAGCTGCAGGAATCGAACCCACAACCAAAGTGCGACTGGTATTTATCGCCTACCACTGGACTATGTGAAGTCCCTGGTCAGTTTGACTGATTCTTTTTAGTTAGATGATTTTATTAATTAATATTAAGTTGATTTTGGGTTATCTATGGATATTTATTAACCTATCATGGAGGATATGTGATTAGGTTAATTACTTTTCAATACGAGACGTTAAGAGCAACTGATGTTGTTTGGAGATAAATGTTAAGATTTAACTTGGAAGACTATGTGACTAAATCCTTCAAATATTTGGGTTTCAATATTATATTGGTTTACTTTGAATAATTTTATGGACAATTTGGTTATCGAATGGTCCTCGTTGAACTTTGGGTTTTGTTGGAAAAATTTTGAGATTAAGAATAGATTTTCTTTTTATAAAGGGTTATCTTTTTTTGGATTATCTGACCTTGTACTAACCTTTCTGGTTTTGGTGTTGGTTAAATCCTAGAGACATGGGATGTATATAGTTCTCTTTTTTGGATTAGTTGATTCTCTAGAAGTTGATTATAGTACTCTTAATGCGAACAAGTCTCCCTAAATACTCGTCTTTTGGAAAAAATATGAGTTTGATTAAGGAATTTAGTAAAAGTTGGAAGTCAACATGACAAGTAAGTTTGTTTCCTTATGTTTTATTTAAGCTCAAAAATAAATTCCTCAATAAAAAGTAACTTAAAACAAAAATGTTTTCTATTAACTTTTCCTATTGGGGAATCGAATACCGTTTAACCCATCACAATTTTGTGATTTTATTATGGTTAACTTTATCCTAGACATGTTTACTATCACTCTCCCTCAAGAACATGACCCTTTGCTTTTTCTTCCATGTCCATGTTTTTCTACATATGGGTTAACTTGGGTGACCTCTGTACTTATCTTCCTTTATTTTAAAGTGATTGTTTTACCAACTCTTGTTCCGATGTGGGACTTTCAAGGATGTTTCCAAGCTCAATTTTAAAAATTGCGAGGACGCAATTCCCAAAAGGGGGTAGGATGTAACACCCTAGGTAAATAATGAATATGAAAATTTCATATTTATCCATATTTGTGAATAAAATATTAATATGACTTTAAAGGGGATTTTATGCTCGATGGCGTACCCAACACGCAACAACGCGTTTCTTGGGAATCTTACGTTGCACTCTAATAATAAAATAATATTATTTTAAATGGTAGTTAACATGTAGCCATTTTATTGGCGTGAATGGATAGAAATAACTAAAATATGATTATATATGTTTTTAAATGTTTTTACATTTATCCAATAAAAGATAAATGCATAAAATACGGAAAGAATTCAATTTTAGGCGTATATGCCCTAGTTTTCACTAAAGTTTCACTTATCACCTTTTGATGGAAAAATGTCATTAAATATAGTTTTTTCACTCTTATAAATTCTTTTGGACCAAATAAAACTCTTCTTAAGAATCGGGACATCAAAATTTACTTTGTGTAAATTTTTGGTATCTTTCCGATAAAGTTCATTTTTTAATGAATAGTGTAAAATATTGTATTTTAATTCAAAACCTATTTTTAATATAATTTATTTATATGATTAGATTATCTTTTGAATTGGTTTTAAAGTGAAATTAGAATATATTTTTACCATTAAATCTAATAGTGGTCGTTGCAATTAATTTCACTTTGAAATCAGACTTAAAATAGTGTCAATCTTTTGATACATATTGTTTCATAAAAACACGCTATTTGCTCTGACAGCGGAAATTAATTATTAAATTAATTAATGTGACTTATATGATTTGAATTTTTTAAAATATACTTCATTTTTGAATTCGGAATATCAAATATCGCTTAGGGTGAATTTTTGGGATTTTTCTGAAAAACTTCAATTTTTGATGAATAGTGAAACCACTAAGTGGTACTTATAAAAACTGATTTTTCCGTTTAAATAAAATTTTGCCATATTTGTGTTTTGAATTTCAAAAATCTGACATACATGGTTGTCATTAAGAAGAAAAATGTGGTTCAATGGGATTAAAAAAAATTGGTGAATAGTAACTTATTAAGTTTTTAATCGCGGTTAGAGGTAATTAGTGTAGTTTATGGTAAGAATAATGTTTTAATAAAATGAAATGACCTAGACACATGTCCTAACCTCATTGGATGTGTCATGGCCGACCAAGACAATCCATGGGTCAACTTGGGGACCCCATGGAGCCACTTTGGTTGGAAAATGATATAAATATCTTTTTATTTAATGTTAAAGTAAAAAATAGACAAACATGAAATGTTTTACTAAAACAATTTTTACATGGGGTTATACAAATCATATTTTGAACTATAAATATTCATTTTAAAGCTAAAAATATTTCCTACATCATAGTAGTTGTTTTTTAATTTTTATACTTTAAATAAATTAAATTTTTTATGACATCATGATGATGCAGCAATGACCTCATTATTTAACGATTAAAATAAAATGGAAATATAATGTAATATCTAAGACCTACACATGTCCAAAACCTATTGGATGAGTGGATTTCGAACCCTTATCACCTTATCCTCTAAACACATCAATGTGGGGCCTCTTAAATCCGAATACCAGTTTAAAATAAAGTGACTTTTCTTTACCTTCCAAGAGTGCCCCTCCTCTCCTCTTATAAAAGGCCCCCACCTCTACCTCCTTACCCACACTCCCAAAGCCATTGGATCGGCCAACCTCTGCCCATTTTGTCTCTAAACTTCACTCTCTTACTCGTTGAAGCCTCACTTTGGGCAGAAGTCTTCCCAAAGAAGCCTTTGAGCTCAAACCAAAGGGAGTTACCCGATTTTAAGGTAATGTCTTCACTTGTGTCCTTTTGTTTTATTTTGCTTCTCCAACCCCCTAAACTCATTTTATTCATTTATTTTGTAACAAATCCAGTGTCTTCAATATACTAGGATGTTGTTATAATAAGGATTCTAGCTAAACTTACACACACCTACATCTAATGGTTAAAGAACATACTGTTTCCGTGGATGGCGAATTTCTGCCTCCCGAAACGATGATTGTT
Organism: Viscum album; assembly: GCA_963277665.1. NCBI lineage: Eukaryota > Viridiplantae > Streptophyta > Magnoliopsida > Santalales > Viscaceae > Viscum > Viscum album. The sequence goes on along the minus strand of OY728157.1, from coordinate 670,614,712 downwards.
CAACATTCTTCTAACACCTTCAAAGGTGGACATTAAGATGAAACTATATTTATATATGATATCTAATATGTTTATGTTTTACTTAAGCTTCTGTATTTTTCATTTTGGTCATACCTTTATGGTTTCCATTATGGGTAAAGGCGATATCTTCATTTAAGGAAGTGTGGACTACCGCCCCCTCAAAGTGATTTGATTCGTTAATACCATATGTGGTACGTATAAAGGATATATTTAATGATTATACCATACTGGAATTAAAATAATATTATTTATCATTATGTTTTAATCCCATTAAATATTAAATAGAAATGGAAGTAGTGTTCATGCGTACGTACGGCTTATCACCTCCATGAACGGTACATTTCATTTCTTATCTCAAAATGTTATGTAATACTATAAGTACATATATATAATGGATATATATGTAAAATATCACATCAAAATTATGGATATCATTCTGGAATTATAATATATATATATATATCTCATTTTGTTTTAATTCCATTAATATGACAAAAAATGAAAGTAGCGTTCATGCGTACGTACAGCCTACCGTCTCCATGAACGGTGCTTTTCGTTTTTTATCTCCAAATGATATGGAATAGTATGAAATGAATATTTACTAGATATATATGATATTTTAATCATTAATACTATTCTGGAAATTATTTACTTATAACTACATGAGCAATATTTTTTCAAACAAGTTCATTTTTGACCCATGTACCAAACCTCGGCAAAAACGTCTGATATGAACTAACATTATTAAACAATTATTATAACATTATAATATGTGATATGAACTGAATAATAATCTATAAAGGAGGTACTTAGGCAATTATTAATTGACCAAAGTTTATTATTCAGGAATATAATGAAACGAACAAGACAAGTTGGACTTGAGGTAAGGGATCCTACCCCTCTCTTTCTTTTTAAGTACACTCTTTTATGTCATTCCTTCTAATCTCATCTTTCTTGTTATTGGGATGTTCTTTTATATTACTCTTAATGTAATTTTTATGTTCATATTATGAGAGACCCTATTCTCTCTCATCAATCCATTTTGGAAGTTTTGAGTGGCGTCGTTAGGCTGCCGAATTTTTGTAAGAGATCTAACCTCTCTCTTTCTCTTTAAGTACCCCCCTTTATGTCACTTCTTTTAAGCTCCTATTTGTTATGATGGGGTATGTTCTTTCATATTCCTCTTGCTGTAAATTTTGTTGTAATGTGATGAGATACCCTATTTTATCTCATCAATCCATTTTTGGAAGTTTTAAGTGGCGCCGTTAGGCTTCCAAGTTTTCGTAAGTGATTTTTCATCTCACTTTTATTCCCGTGAGATTTATGCTAAATTTGCCACAATTTCATTTGAGTGGTGTATGTACTGACCATTATTTTACTCATTGTGTAATATTATTTCATTTATGAGTATTTACATCAATGATGTATTGTCCTTCTTTCACGGGGCGTATGTTTCGAAAGATACCCATGTCGGTAAGGGAACCTTTCACCCTCCTCTTTTTAAAAGACTTATTTTGTTATGTATTTTAATTCACATAATATTATTTTGGGATATGTTCCTCTATATCCTTATTGATGTAAATTTGATGTCCAAGTGATTAGATACCCTTTTTATCTCTCATAAACTCTTTTTCTGAATTTTGAAGTGACGCCGTTAGGCTGTCTAATTATTGCAAGGGAACTTCTTAACCCAATTTCGATTCTTTGGGATAAGCTTGTACTCCTTGAATATGTCGTTCTATGAATATGTGTGAATAACCTCTAATTGTTTTACACTTAATATCCACTTATATTTGGTGTATTAGTTTGTCACACATAATTATGTAATTGATTTATCCTTAATCCAAGGATACCATCTTTGTATGGGACTTCGTCTCAATCTCCTTTCATTGAGGCATATTTTATTTTATACACAACTTTCTTTTATATGGTGTATAAACCCCTTTGACTTTTACGTTTATTCAAAAGGAATCGTTTTTATATGAAGCGTTTACTAAACTACAAAAGGGAATGTTTTTGTCGTATGTATGCGGCGACAACGACTTATCCACCGTCGTGACCGTTATTTGAGTTTCGGCTTCCTCTACAAGCCATACCTTTTTTTAAAGAAAAATAAATACCATGTTTTACTTTTCTTTTATTTTGGTATTGAAAATGGTTTTCATAATGTCTTTATATCAATGTGTTGTATTGATATCTTGTGATTGAAAGGTGGAAATGTTATGTTTCCTTTATGCATGTTTTATGTGATACGATTATGTTGAGGTTCTTGGGCATTATTATGAAGACTGGTGGTTCCATGATAAACTAAGGGCAGGTGAGCCCGATATAGCTCTCCAATGCATTGGGTAACGTGAAGGAGTGAAATGTTAAGGTTTCTCCGACGAGATTTAGGGAATATACTATGATGGGTATTCCAAACGTAACCAAGAGGGTTACTCCCTACATAAGAAAGTTATGAATGCCTCAAGTAACCTTTTATGTCTTATGATTTCTATGATTTATTCATGATTTGATGAGGTATGTTAAAGTGGCTATGTTTTATGGGTAAAGTATGATTTCATTCTTATGTATATATGAACTCATGTTTCCTTTCCATATTTTGATAACCCTTACAGAGCTTTTTCTGCTCATCCCAAGTTTTTGAAATGTTTTTCACAGGTCAAGGGAAAGGTACATGACATGATGATAGTGTCAAGGATGTGTCAAGAAAGAATCCTTGTTTTATTTTAAATATGTTTCCGTTTGTGGGAAGAATGAATACTGTCTTTTATGTAACCACTTTGTTTAAATGTGGAATGTAATGAAAGTTTCATGATCTAATTCTCTAAAACTCTAAACCTGAAAAGATCCTCAATGTTTAATCTTGTAATAACTCAAGATTAAGTAAGGTTTAAGGAAGGGTCCTTATAATGCATCACGATAAGAACAATATGAATAGTCCATGCATTTTTCCATGTCATGTTTAAATTTTTTAGCAAGAATTACATGTTTCATATTTTTGTGCCCAGTTATATATATATATATATATATATAATTGTGATGATATTTATTATAGTATTTGGATCGATATATGGTGTTATTATATTTGGTGCTACTCTCTGACTTGTAAGGTGTGTGGGACAATATGGATCGGAAAATGGAATTCTTGTTAGTTTGATCATTTTAAAAATGGTATAATCACATGTATAAGAAAAATTTAAATGAAAATTTCATCCATGTGTGTGTAAAAATTAGGTGAAAAAAGGTGTATGGGCCCTTATTGGGGCATAAAATGACATATCATTGGGTTAACCTGATTTGAATGCCTTAAATGTTCCAATGATTGTACATTCAAATGGGAAATTACATTTAACTTGAAAACAGCCCTTTTGTGTGTTCCTAACATAGAAACATGACATAAAATCATCCTTTTTAGTGGTTAGTTGTTGTTTCTTCTTATTTATGGACTCGTATGGTATGTTATATCATCTAAGACTTTCTTATTCTTTTTTGAGACATTTTTTTGAAATTTATTATTATGTTTCCATAATGTCCTCGAGCTGCACGCCCTGAAGTCTATTATGATCATATTCTTGATATGGTGGGACAATATCCTCTAGTTATAATTCATGTTGATCAACCAATGGATTCTACTCCCATAATTGATTTGGTAGTTAATTCCTAGTTTCGAGAGGGATTCTTGCATATGATGCAGAATCTGAAAGGAAGAGTGCAACCTACCCCAAGCATAGTAGAGTTTACTCATGAATTTCAATAGAGGCATCCCCCTAAATTCTAAGGGGATGGAGGACCACTTTCTATAGAGTCATGGATTGAGGAATTCTTGTCTATCTTCGAGCACCAAGATATTCCTCCAGGGTGGAGGATTAAACTAGAGGATTATATTCTATGTGACTCATTCAAGAGGTGGTGGGATGTCATCACCCTAGAAGTTGTGCATAGGGATATGTTTTGGGTAAACTTACAAATTATCTTTTATGAATACTTCTTTCCCCTAACTATGAGGACTAACAGAGCTAGAGTGTTCATGAATCTGCATAAGGAGACAAGTTCAGTTATGGATTACTTGCCTTGTTTCACTAAGATGTAGCATTTCACACCTTCTATAGTTATTGATGATCTAATGATTGCTAGGTGATTTGAGGATGGTTTGTGTTATTCCATATGATTTCATGTAAATGTTTTTTGGGTGACAACTATTTCACAAATTTTTATCCAGACCTTAATTACAGAGAAAAAATTTAGAGTGGGAGATGGCGTGATCCAGAGGGTTCGAACCCAATGGATTCTAGTGGATCTTCCTCTGGTTGAAAGAGGTGTTTTGATTTTTCTTACATTAGAGGTAGTAGTCAGGCTCCTACTACTAGTACTTTTTTGGTCTTTCATAAGTGTGTAAAAATATGAAACTTCAAAGTGTAGTGTCCACGAGATCTAGTGGAATGTAGAGTCCATGATAGTATAAGCCACATATATCATTTTTGCAGGACCTTCCCTCCAATGCATTGAAAGCAAGGATCTTCACCTACTCCTCGATCAGGAGTATGGTCTGAAGGATCCCAACAAGAAGGTATCTAGAATACCATCGGTAATTTAGGACGAGGTGGATGTTGATGAAGATGAAACCAAACTTATGATTCTACTTGCCAGAAGAGAGGTCCTACTCAGGGTAGTTAGGCAGTGACTCAGGGTCACAGTGCAAGCCAGTAACACTTAGTTCAGGCTACACTGTAGGATCAGAGAACTAAACCATCCACTATATGAGTTAACATTATAGTAACCTCTACTTTAGTGTCTTACTTGTTCGATACATGCACATATCACATGTTTAAATCTGAGGAAATCACTGTGATTTTGGGAATTTACATTGAGTTTTATCATGGCATCAAGATTCTAGATACACCATTAGGTATCCGTTCAAAGGGAGTTCTCCATTGTCAGAGTTTTCCTCTTGGATTTCATAGATACCTTTTCAAATGGGACCTACACATTCTCGATATGATGGGGTTCTATGTAATTTTTGGGATGGACTGGTTAGTTACCTATAGAGTCTGTATTGGCTACTATCGTTAGAGGGTGACATTCACATAATCAGAGGGGGTTACACAGGTTCATAATAGAGATTGGGATGTCAGTACAACATTACCAGGACCAATGCAATAGATGTTGGGTAGATTACAACACAGGTTTCTCGTCATTACCTTGATGATCAAAGGTTAAAACCCATTGTCTTTCCTCTAGTGGTGGAGAATTTATAGTATGTTTTACCTAATGATTTTCTATTCTATGTCATATTTGAGAGGTAGATTTCACTATTGAACTTTTTCAATGAGTATCACATCTGACCATTCATCCTTGTAGAATTCTATCTAAAGAGCTTCTAGAAATCAAGAATCAGTTGGAATATCTGGGGGTAAAAGGATTCATAATCCCCAGTACTTATCCTTGGGTTTCACCTATCCTCTTTTCTATGAAGGAGTATGATACCCGTAGGCTTTTTGTGGATTACAGTCAATTAAATCAACTAAATATTAAGAAATGGTATTCTTTTATTAAAATCGATGACCTATTTGATCAGATATGTGGAGGGAAGTTGTTTCCAAACATATATATGAGGTCCTAATATCATCAGGTTCATTTCAGAACATCAAACATACCTTACACATCTTTTAGAAGTAGGTATGGTCTTTATGAGTATCTTGTTATGATGCGCGGACTCAAAACCACACATGTTGCCTTTAGAGATATTCTAAATCACGTTTTCCAATGATATCTAGATTCATTTGTGGTAGTATTCATTCATGATATCTTAGTGTATTAGTGCTCTAGACCTGACCATTCAACCCATATTGAGATCATGTTGAATACGCTGAGAGAGAATATTCTCTATGCTATTATCAATAAAAGACACTTCGAAAAATTACACTTCTTAGGTCATATCATCTCGTAGTCAGGAGTATCTTTTGAGCCATAGAATGTGAGAGCTATAGTTTCTTGGGAGTATCCAAAGAATATATTTGATATTTGGAGTTTCTTAGGTCCTTACAGATAGTACATATGATTTAATTGGGATTTCTCACGCCTTGAATCCCAACTTATGGGATTGACAAAAAACGGTGTGAAATTAGAATGGTCAGAATCTTATAAAGCATCCATTCAAGAGTTGAAGGGAAGAATTACTTCAGAACAGATACAGATACTTCTAAAATTGGTAAGGGATTATATATTCAACTATGACACATTAGTTATAAGGCCTGGCTCTATTCTGATGCATCATGAGTGATCTGTTGTGTATGGTTCTTGTCAATTTAGGCCTCATGAGCAGAATTACCTGATGCATGACCTCGATTTCACTACTATTTTTCATACCATATGTTTTTTGAGATACTATCTATTAGGAGAACATTTTTCGGTATTCATAAAACACAAAATCCTCAAATACATCTTCACCCTACAGGATTTGAATCTTAGGCAGTGTAGTTGGGTCAACTTCCTAAAATATTTTTTTAAAATTTTTCTATACTTCAGGGGAAGAGAATTCAGTAGCCCATGCTTTGATTTGGAAGACTCAAAATCATGCAATTCAGGAATCAAGTGATGAATGGAAGCTTATATCACTATGTAGAGATATGTAAATTGAAGTTCAGGAGGACCATTGTTAGAATATTATCTTAGTGTTAGCAGTGACATCTACACTTATGAAATGGGTAAGTTCGAGGCAGCTATTTGATTCTTAAGTCCTTGTCCAATAAGAATGTATTTAGGATGATGATACCTTTTTAGGTTGGTCGATCGATGGGGATGACATGATTTTGTTCTATGGTCGTGTATGGTTCCCAACTAACCTTAGAGAGGAGCTTATGGGGTATTTCCACTCCTCAGCATGGTAAGTTCATATGGGTTTCTCCAAAATGTATTGAGATCTATGACGTCAATATTGATGGCCTAGAATGTAGTGTGAGTTAGCTGGTTTCATCACATGATGTTCCACCTGTCAGCAAGTGAAGGCATAAAATTAGAATCTAGTAGGGATCCTTCTAGCATTGTTTATTCCTAATTAAAAATTGGATGTTGTTTTGATGGACTTTGTGACTGGTTTACCCAGATCACCTTGGGTAAAAGTCATAGTTTGGGTTGTTATTGTTCATATGAAAATGTTTTAACACTTATTGCCTTTGCGAGAGACCTTTTAAATATATGATATTAGGATATTATATGTCAAATAGTTGGTATGTCTTTATGGATCACCTTGTTCTATTGTTTCTAAAAGAGATTCTTGTTTCACGTCACATTTATAGCATAGATTGCAGATGTCCTTGGGTACATAGGTAATTATGAGCATGACCTGTCACCCACCAACAAATGGAAAGATACATATATAATAAAGGTCCTAGAGGATATGATCTGCACATGAATTCTCAACATTGGGGATTATTGGGATAAACACATTCCCCTTGTTGAGTTTTCATATAACAATAGCTTCTATCCTAACATTGGGATGGATCCCTATGAATCCTTGTATGGTAGGCCTTTTCCCTCACCACTGTTCTGGTTAGAGGTAGGGGAAGTAGCTTTTCTTAGGGCTCATATCATGTAGGAGACATCAGAGAAGTTATAACTAATCAATAAGTTCATGATGATAGATTAGTCCATAAAATAGTCTCATGCCAAAAGACGTCGAAAAACTCTTGAGTTTGAGGTCAGTGACTGGGTTTTCTTGATTTCCACACCCACATTGGGAAAAATATGTATTCATAAGTAGTGTAATAAATGAATGAGGTTTTTTGGACCCATTGATGTTTGGAAATGGATCAGACCAGTGGATTACCAGTTGGTACTTCCTTGGAGATATTGGTCTATGAATGATATCTTTCGTGTATCTAATATTCACAGATATTATCTAGACCCAACTCATGTCTTTCATCCAGATGAGGTTGATCTGGATCTGGATATGGATGCATCCTTCATGGAGTATCCAGTGTGTATAGTTGATTGGAGTGTGAAGACACTCTAAGGTAGGTCTGTTCCTCTTGTATGGGTTCTATGGCAGCATATCCAAGTACAGGACGAGAAATGCAAGAGGGAAGTTGATTTACGATATCACTGGTTAGAACACTTTGTTGGAAGTACCACTTTACCCTTAGAAGTCCAACTTGGTGATGAGTTTTTATAATGAGGGGAGGTTGTAATGGCCTGAATTTTGACTAATGTATGGATCATTGGTTGTAATTTTGAATCCTTACCTTAAACTTTATAATGGTGTGCTAGAGATTAAGGATGGACTGAGGAGTATTTTGGGATGGTTTAGAGTCCATAGGTCCAGAAAAGGGGGCTATAGTCTGGGCCACATGGTTACTGTAATCAATGAAACCTAGGCCAAACAGTTTAGATAAACCATTCAATTGTAGACAAGGGAACATATAAGTCCACATGATTTTTCTACAACCATGTGGACTAGGAACATGGCCATGCAGGATTACTACAGGTATGAGAAGATCCTTTATGGACTATTTTCTCATGATTTTTAAATCATGCGTAGTGTGTTTTATGGAAAAATTACTATTTTACCCTCTCTCTTTAACTTATGTTATTTTTCTATTTTACTTAACTCTAGCAGACTGAACCTCCTCCTTCTTCCTATTTGAGATCAAATACTCCTCCATGCTTGGATTTTTGAAAACTCCTAGATCTGGTGTCTGATCTTCAGTCTGCCAGTTTCATTGGATCCCCTACAGTAAGGATCCCTAGTCTCCATGCACAAGTTTATATTCTGTTTGTCATCTATTGAGCTATTTTTTGTCTCATATGACCTATTTTCATGGAATTAGATAGAAAATAAAATCTCTTTTGACATACTTTGAATCTAAGGTCGATATCAAGGAATCCTTAATCTATGACCCTAATGTAGGTGGTCATGTAGTTTTCTATTTTTTGGTCATTTCAAATTTATTTAGTTGTTTTATGGTATGGCCTTTGCCTTGATCCTTTGTTGTGTTGATTAATTCATGTAAAATTGACCTAGTGTGACAACTTAGGTTAATTGAATAATTTTTAGGGGTTTTGATATCACTCATTCACTATATAGTCACCCAAGGGGTGTGCTATCCAAATTAGTCATTTTAGGCCAATTTCCCAATAAGATCGAATCCTCTTTATATCCCTCAGCTTGAGTATAAATTAAATTTAACCTTATATCATTAGTATTTTGTTGAAACCAAGTCACCCTATGGGTGTTTGTAACTCTTAGTATTGGAATTTCTAAAATGGGAATGGGACTATTTAGATACGCCTTTATAATTGAATTTCTCTTGAGGGGAAAATGTGAATGCAATGCCTTGTATAGATTGGTTCACACATAAGTAATGATTTTATTTCAAATTAATTGAATGAATATGTGACCAATACTTGTTTAAGAATTAAATTTAAATGATTAAGATGATATGCCTTAAGTATTTTACTTTTGATAGTGAATGTTCCCCTTACAAGGTTTTGGACTTGATGAGTGCATGAGAGGTGCATGACACATGCCCTGCATATTATAAATGTTATGCCTTATGGTCGTGGAGATAAGGGACCATGAGAGACATTATGGGAAGACTATGAGATCTTATATTGAGTACCCAAGTACTTTGGGAGCCTTGGGGTAGAGAAGACTGTGAGATCTTCACTATGTATTTTCAAGATACTGTGAGATCTCTTGGGGTTTGGCCAGGGGTTAGACTATAAAAGCTTCCCTGGAATAGGATGTCTCAGAGTTACATTCCAATATTTCCCAATATATATCTATCTATATATATATGATTATAATATATATATATATGCCTAGTGATAGGATCATACATACCAGTTGTGAGATGAAGTAGGTATACCCATCAGGTGTCCTTTAGGAACATGAGCGGGAGATTATTTATTTATTCTAAATTTATTTACTTTTTTGTCTTATTGCATACAGTTTAAAAACAATATCCTACTTGGTTTACACATAGACACCTTTAGTGGTGTCCTACTGATATGTTTATCTCACACCCTACTCGGGCCACATTCAGCACCCGAGAAGACAGTTTGCTTGCAGGTATGGATAGATGCAAATGCCACTCATCGAGCTGGTGATTCTATTTGTGTATATAGAGCTTAGGAGAGGAGGATTGTACTGAGGCTCAAGATTCAATGAAACAGGTTTGGTATTTTTTTCAAATTTTTACTTTATGACTAGCATACCTATTACCTATTTCCTATTTTACTTTTTACTTGCATATCATGCAAACATGTTGTATCAGAGCATGCCTATGAGGATTTTTTATATTATTCAGTCTTTCACTATTTATTGTATCAGTCTATTTGAGTATGATTATACTACTACTTTCTTTTTCTTTATCCACTACATTACCCTGACATTGGGGTATATTCTCCCTGCGGTTTTACCATCACACCCCACTACTAGTCAGCAGCCCCAAGCTTATGAGGAGATGTGTTAGTGGTCACGTGTCCAAACCAGATCAGGTCACATGTTAAGTGGTACTTGGGTCCAGGATGTCCCAATTTGAATCATTTTTATACTAAATTGATAAATAAAAACTTAAAAAACTCTTGAACATTTTCATTTTAAAAAACCATATTTCTGTCAACGTATGTAGGATTAGTTGAAAATTTAATTTTTTCCACATATGAGAACTGAATTTTGGAAAAAAAATGATATGAATTGTTGGAATTAGACTATTATTTATATTCTAAAAGTATCAACTTAGTTTTTGACTAAAAATATTAGAAAAATAAGTTGAAATTGATTATGGTGATTAAGGTAAAAACAAGCTTACATAATGATTAAACATAGAATATAATGTGTATTGATTATCCAAAACATTCCCAACACCCATTGGATGGTATTATTTCTACTCCTGTGGCCATGGGTTCTAATTTTAGGAGTTATTGGGACACATGTTCATGAAATGGGACCCATATAATAATTTAAGGAAAAGGATAAAAAGGAACCTTCTTTACCTTTAACATTTATAGAGACTTGAGATATGGAAAAAACATCATATTTTTATTTATATATGTTATTTTCAAAGATAAATGAGCAATTTTTATCATTATTATTTATAAATAAATTTTATATATGAATTAGTTGCTTAAAATTCTTATGAAATGCCCATGTAGTGATTATTTAGTTCATAATTTTATAAAATAAATAATTCTAAATATATTAAAATTGAATAAAATTGAATGAATTCTTTTGTTCCTATTGTTTAGTATATTAATATGTCATATTAAATAGTTTTTAAATTAATAAATTTTAATTCCATCATTTTCTTAATATTTTTTCTAATTAAGCAAATAATTTCTAAGTTGACATTAATGTTATTTTTTAATAAATGATATTTTATTTAAGGATTTCAAATTTACTAAAAATTATATATTTTTCCATTTTATTTGTAAATTTTAATAAATATAAAATTTAGTATATTCATGGAACAATTTATCTTTGATAATGAATATATTGACCATAAATAGTAAAAACATTGTTTGTGTAGTTTGGGTTAAAGGAGTGTTTTTGCACATTACATGCGTTTGTTTCAAAATTAATTTCCAAATCATATAGGATTTTAATTTTTTAAATTATATGTCATATGAATTATTCCATTGGTCTAAATTTTCTAACATGTTTCTCTTTAATTTAGTTTTAATGGATGTTTTATATTGGATAGAAAACATATTACCAAAATGAAAACCCAAAATTAAAAATATAAGGAAACATTAATATTAAAGGAAAAAATTATAACAATGCACTTATTTTTGTGTGATGGATATTTATATTGTCAAAAATTTCCCTTTAATCCATTATTTTTTTATTTTTTATAATCATTTAATAAGGGATACCTCTCAATAATGTTTACCTTTTGGTATTTACAAGATTGACACTCCTCCTCAACTATAAAAAGGCATTCACTCTTCCCTTTCCACACACATCTGAAGCCACTCCAGCTCATAAAACCCATGAAAAAATAATCTCCCAAAATCCCACCCTAAAATTATATTCCTAACATTGGGAAGAAATCAATCCATGGATATCCTTTGGTGAAAATAATAAGGAGTTAAATGAAAAAGAAGTAACATTCTTCAATGATCACTTTTGTATTATTTTGTTCTAAAAAATTCAATTATTCCTATTACATGATTATATAATAACATCAGTATAATAAATATAGTTATATTTTTATATGTTAAGGGTTCAAACTACAAATACACACACTTCCATCAAATGGGTAACAAAATTATCGTTCGTGTGGGGGGGAATACCTCCTCATGAAACGATGTCATTCGATTTTCCATTTCCACATCTCTTGTTTTTTGAATTATAATGAACACACTATATTATATAATATTTGTGATATTTTTGTTGTATTAATAACTATGGTATATTTATATAACACATAAATTCATGATTTCTATTTTGTGTAAATATGATAACATCATTTGTGGTCATGTTGACTATTTCCTCCTCAAAGCGTTGTGACACGTTCAAACATTACATTGAATGTACTAAGGATTTTTTTAATTAAAAATATGTTATATAAAAAATATATGATATCAATGAAATAATTAAATTTATTTAAATATAATATAGAATTTTATATATTACCCTTTTCACACACTAAAACGTGAAAGTTCGTTCGGGGATATGTGGACTACTACCTCCTCGATGTGATGTGATGCATTTTACATGATAATAATTATATATGTAAGTATATATTATTAAAAAATGTTATTTATGATATAAATATCATTATGGATTTATAAAATGTTACTTACCTTCTTTCCATAATGATCACTGAAAAATGGGAACGTTGCTCAGGCGTACGTATAGTTTACCATCTCTATGATTGTATCGTTGGTTCATTTTTTGTAACAATATTTCATTGATGGTTTTAAAATTATAATTGATTTAAATATATGATAATTATTTCATTATTATTACTTTTTATATGTTAATATAATTATCCCTTTGATGATAGATGACCTACCAAGGACTTTTTTATCCCATTAATCAAATTTAGTCAAATCACCAAACATAAATTTAATTGTTTAAGTTGTTGTATACAAAATTTTAATAAGTGAAGTAAAAATAATAACAAATATTAAGAATTTCATCAATAAAGTAAATAAATAGAAAGAAAAATATTATTCTAGTATATACAAAATCATGTCATAATTTAGAATAAAGGTAAGGGATTTCGTCTCAATTTACATTCCATTGAGGCTTACTTGTTTTTATACACCAATTCACCTTTTTGTAGGGTTTCTTTATTCCATGTTTCATTTATTGTCATGATTAACTCAAACATCATGGAATTTTAAATTTAACTTTGAAATATCTCTTTTGAGGGGTTTTGACTTGAAAATTACCTTGTGGTAAACGCTTTCATAGAAATATTATTTTCTTTTGAGATTGTTAACTTTCTCTTAAAATAATAACTTCTTTATGATACTTTTTATTATATATTTAATTTATATTAAATGTACATATTCTCATGAAATGGATATTATTATTTTCTAAAATGTATACCATTTATACAAACAATTTTCACTTTGATAGTAGTTTGATTAACATGGGAGTTATTAATAAATCTATATCTTTTATTCAATATAGTTATTTTATAAGGTACATTTTTTATGATTTATATTGATTTAAAATATATGAGGAATTTTTTGGACACAAATTATATGTTTTGGGGACCAACTACTATAATCCGCTCATAGAATCATAGTCTCATGGGATATAATTAGTTGGAGACAAACACTTCATGTTTTTTCCTAAGAAGTTTTAAATTTTTAGGAAGATAGATCTTGAAACAAATTAGATGGGTTTCTTCCCACATACATAAATTTTCTTGACTATAGATATTGACATTAACTATCTTGAGGATAGAGCATGATTGTGAATACTTTAAACATTATGTATTCAATTATTATTACTATTCATTGGGATTATTTTATTAGTTAGAATATCCATTTTCATTTTTTCATCTCATGTGATTATTTATGTTGCATTAGTCGATCATCTTTTATTATTTACACATTGAATATTCATTATTAATTTATGATATCTTCTTGTGTACTTTACCTTACAGATCAATTATTATCACCCTTATTTTTTTCCTATCCCTAGGGTATGAAGATAAATTCATAGAATAAGTTTTAATGATGGTGAGAATTTTATTTTATTTTTCTATTATGTTTTTTCCTATGTAAAATCAGTTCCATGTATGTAATATAGTATTACAACATTGTTAAACTAATCATTCTTTTGGGACTTGATTCCTTATATTCATGATAATGTAATAAAATAAGGCACTGACTCCAGGATTCTAGGTTTGGGTCACTATAGTTGGGATCATAGGATGTTTAGTAGAAAACTTGGGAACAAGATTTTGGAAAAAGTAGATTAGTAAAAATAACCTTATGATTGACTATATTATAACATCATAAAGATGCCATGTTTATGATTATGATATTAGACATGCATAAATTTTTCAATTTATGCAATTATTTCACCTCTTTTGGGACATTGATTTCTGTTTAATAATGATATGATCTATTATAGTATATTCCATTCTTTGTAAAAGACTCCAGGAAGGAATAACGGTATAAATACTTATGGCAATTGTAGAGGTTTACCTACTAAGAAAGAAAATATATCCTTAATCATAACTAACAATTTAATGGATATATTAGGAAAACTTAATCAATTCATGATAAATAACCCTTCTTGGATGGAGAAACCAATTCCATGGCGATATTATCCTATATAGGATCACTTTATGTGAAGAGGCCCCCATTATTTAGTGTAACTACTTATCCATTGCAGTTTGATTGATGTATTAAGTCTTTATAGATGATCCTTATGGACCTAGGGTGTAGTGAAAGGGAAAATATTACATTTTCAGTGTATTATCTCAATGGTGTTCGTTGATCCAGAATACTAGGGTGGAAGAGAAAATATAACTCATAGAATAGAAATATTTTAATGATACATTATTCAAAAAAATATTTCCCTCATGAGAAATAAAATGATATGGAGAGGAATATCATTATATTAATGAAAAATTATGAACAATTTGTCTTAGAGTATGAAGATAAAATTACACGGTTGTCTAGGTTCTCTATGGATTACATACACAACACAGAATGCTTGATTGACCATTTCATTAAAGGGATTAAACAAAGTATTTAATGGGTATTAGTTTCTCAAAATTTTCCTTCATATGATGAAAGAGTTTCATTTCCTATAATGAAAAATAAAAAATTCTCTATGTCTTATAAATTAAAAGGGAATAAATAGAATAAAGGGATGGAAAAATAAATCATAGATAAAGGGAAGAAGGTAGTGAATAATTTTCCAACAATTCATAGATATGGGAATAATTACTCTAGTAAATTATTGAAGGGATTTAGAGTTTTTTATAAATGTAGATAAATTTTTCAATATAAAAGAGTGAAAATAGAAGAAATAAAAAATTGATATCATGTTCAACATTATTCCATTTCCACAACTGAAGTGGAATGATTAATGTAATGCTTTATTTGGATATAATAAATATGGTGTAAGTGTATTTTATTTATTATATTCTCATAATATAAATTATTAAATATATAAGGATCATACTAAAATATTTTTTCATTAAGGATTTGAGAGAATATGAAGAATGGTACCAAGAAAAGTGATTCATTAACAAGTTAATATTTTTAAAAAAACATTGTTGAGGGAAAGATAAACCTTAATATATTCATAATGTTGAGGCAATGATTTTTGGATAAAGTTATTATTGATGTGGATAATATAAATTCGATACTACTAAAAACATGGAACATATTCTAAATATTTGGATCACAATACCTAAAAGTTTCACAGGGATAAACATTTAAGAATTTGTTTATGTTGTACTATAGACAATTTTTATTGGTAAATGTATTACTTCACCATAAGATAAAACCTGTTCTAAATGATGAAGTATTAATAGTTCAAGGAAAGAATAAAGGTTAATATTTTTTTATGAAAGGGAAATGTATCATGTATAACTACTTATATTATTAGAGAAAGAAATAATTTCTCAAGTACAAGGAAAAGTTCATGAATAAAAAAATCATATCATCATTATTTTTTAAGATATCAATATCCTTTTCAAAACTATGGATTATATATTTGTGGTCAACAGCTTTCTTATAAACATGTTCACTAATACTCTACATCAGAACATGATATGTATCATCCTATTACTCACCTGAAAGATACATCTTTAAACTTTTCATGGCTTTCATTTTTTTCACTAGGTAGGGTTGAAAATGAATCGAAAGGATACCTATAATGGTAAAGTCAAATATTTGTTATACTCTCAGCTTTAAATGATCCTTTCTATAGGATACCTAAGGGTTACATGCCATGTAACTATGTTAATTGATGTGTAATGGTCACCAGATGCATACCGTGATTAGGTTCATGTTGTGAGAGTATTCAAACCATGAATTGTTACACAAAGTGATGAACCTTTAAATTTTGGGATTCTTTTAATAAATGGTGTTTCATTTCACACAACATGTTTTTTGATGGTTATAAAACATAACTATTTCACAATGTTTAGTTTGATTACACATCATTTAATAACTCGACTGCAGTTTTTAAATGTGAATCACATATAAGATCATTTTTTCCTCCTCTCTAGTTTAGTTTCTCTTAACCCAGACCATTCCCCATGTGATCTTGGTTCCCTACAACCCTTTTGAGTTCCTATGTTTGGTGTTCGATCATCATTGCACGTGTTGTATGGATTCTTGGGTAATCATTCTCTCAATTCTTCATCTCTTCCTCTCTTTCAACTCCTTTTGGTTAAATTTATCATCTTGGAATTGATAGATCTTAAATTATTATTGTTATATCTCATTCCTATGTTGAGTTTCAAGGTCTTATATTCCTTTATTCTTGTTGGCAGGTTTTGTTATGGACATTGCCCGAATGGTCCGAAGGCCTTCCTTTTTATTTTATTATGGATAATCCCCCTTTTAAGGGTTGAAGGGGAACCCGTACATGACCCGTAGGCCCAAGGCACAAGACCCAACTGACATTCAATACATGACTTGAAGGCCTAGAGGCATACCATGCCCAATACATGACCCGTAGACCCAGCCCACTTGAACTGCCCCTCCCCAGCTTCTGTGTCATTGATCACCTAGCTCCCCACCTTACATTGTTGATCATCTAGAATTACCCCGTACAAATCTGCATGGTGTCTGTTTGAAAAAATGTATTAACCTTGAATTACTTAATTTGTTTCTATTATTGATTTAAATTTAATTTCTCAATATATTTTTTCAATTGATTTAATAAAACCCAATTCTGGTGAATTGGGATATTTGAAATGGTTTTGGTATGAAAATTGGGAAAACCTCAATTCTATTGAATTGGGGAGAGCTTGTGGAAATTGATTGATTTAAATTTTTTATTTAAATTGTAAATTTTATAGAAGATAATTCAATTAATTTGTTGAATTTAATTATGGAAATGTATTTATAAATTGATGGAATTGGTTTTGAATTGGTTTAAAACATGTGAAATGGATTAAAATGATTTGATATAAACCATTTCATTTTATCTTGTTAAAGAGGCATGTTATTGATTAAAACCCATTTTTTTATTTTAAATATAAAATTTCTATTTTGAAATGGGAATAATTTGATTTAATTATATTATAATAAGCCCTAAAATAAATTAACCATAATCTATTTTATAGGAGAACATGAAATCCATAAGTAGTTTTTGAGTTATTTGGACACACTCTATGCTTATATAACATTGTTAAGCGTAAATGAGGAAGGTCAAATACCTGATGGGATGGTGGTGTGTCACCTTTGTATAGTGTTAGAGGGACGATTGTATATACATATTGTTGTGATCACATAGAGTGTGTGGAGTCCTATAGACTAGAACTATCATACCTATTTAGAAGATGGCCATGTTGCTTACTTGTTTTATATTTGAGATATAAATATATGCCAATGTTGTTGAACTGATTTAAATGAAATATGAATTTATATAAACTATTTTATACAAAAAAATTATTTAATCCATTTTTTTATAAATATTATATCACTTGTAAAGACTTTTATTAAGTTATTTTCCATCATTTGAACTGTATAACATGATATGATTAAATATGCTTTAAAATACCAAACCTCTTTACTTTAAAAGTTATAGCATTCTCTTGGTTAATATATTATTGGTATATGTTATGGAATCCATGGTGAAACCATACTGGTTTTTTTAGTTCACACCCAACTTGTGCCTTCGGATGTTTGTAGATTATCTCCTTATAGGTTCGAGAAAGGTGAAAGTATATCTTAGAGGTGGATCCATCTATAGAAAATTGGATGTGGTGAGTTGTGTCCATTGGGATGTGGGATGTTCTTACATATTTTGGAACTTGTTTTGTAGTGAATTTGGATTTAATGCCTTGTTGACTTTTGGTACATTACTCTAAGTGGATTTTCATTTGTATTAATATTGACTTTATTGTCTTTCTTTAACTATGGTTTTTGGAAAAAAAATTCCCACTTTCTTATTGTAAATTCCAGGCACTAGTCACCAAACCATGGGGATCTGGAACACCCTTTGGTCTATGTCAGTTCTCGATCAGTTATCGGGTTACCAGGGTACCCGATATGGTTTGTGACAAAGTGGTATCAGAGGAGGTCAGCGAAATTTTGTTTTAAAGTCATTATATAGTTGTTTAGTGTTATCAGGACTTAAAAGTGTGTACATATTGAGTACCTAGAAATATATCACCATAATGAACCTTAAGTCACTAGGCTTGGTTAGGGAAAGGAATCATGTGGATTAGTTATAGTATTTTTCCTATTGATTTTCAGATTGAGTTAAATCCAAATATTGTGTGTTCTATATGTTGGGATTAATTTCCCTTGATGATCAGTTTGAGTATTAATTTGATGTCTTCTATGTTTTTTGATGATGATTTGTAGCATCATGCCTCTAAGAAGACATGTGAATCAGATCTAGAAGTAAGCTTCTACTAAACAAAAGTGAGAGATTCCCCTAGTGGACCTGAATCTTGTTGATGTGATTGTGCACATTGTCCATGATCTAGGATAAGAACCACCTAAAGTTCCCATTCAAGATTCAACTGTGGATTCTCATGGGTATGTTCTTATGAGTCATTCACAATAGTTCTTTTTCTAAAAGACACCAGTTTTCAAGAGATCCACTGGTCCACAACATACTGTGGAATGGATGGCTAGGATAGAATGTGTGTTTGAGTTCTTGGATACATGGGATGAAATCAAGGTAAATTGTTCCACCTTTGGATGGGAAGGATCGGGTAGGAGATGATGGGCATGATGGTGATGACAATGAAACATGAGGGATTGGCATAGAAATTCTTCATTTATCTTTTCACTAACCAGTTATATTAAGAGTCAATGGTGTTGGACAAGGATATGTAGTTTTTCAATATTGAGAAGGATGACAAAAACGTGAATGAGTAATCAAATCACTTTACTATTTTGGTGGATTTTACACTTGATATTGTATATAATGAAAATATGAAGGCTCGATGGTTTGAGATGTGACTTTAATCAGATATTTGTTCTCATGTCTTATTGTTGAAGTTTCTCACTTATAATGATGTGCTAGATAGGGTGATGATGGTTGAGATGGATCTGGCTAGAATGTTAGGGTTGATAGGTGTTCCTTTTTCCCTCATTGGTAGTGTTAGTTCCTTCAAGGTAAAGAGGAATAATTATGATTCTTGAAATAGTTATTGACATCAGGGTCATTTCATACCTCTTACAATGGTAGGTGGAAATCCATTAACTTGCTATCAGTGTTGGAAGCCATGAAATTATAACAGGTTTGGAAATTAGGCACCCAATAACTATAGATCCTACGAATGTTTCAGACACTTACATAGATTTTGCTACTCTGAATAGTGGATAAGAATCAATAGCTCCTCCTAAAACTATGAGGCAATTAAATGCTTCATGTATAAAAGGGTTCCATCCACAGGAAACTGGAATGAAGCTACATCACATAGTGGAAGAGTCTCCAGATGAATCAGACAAGGGTCCATTATCTGTAAGAGGTATCATTAGTATAGCTTCATCATTATTGACTTCTATATTTTATACTTGTGCATTTCACTTGTTTATTTCAATTTGTATTGTTAATCTATTATATATTACTATATAGATTTTATATTATGCAATGAATATTACTACACCCCTTTCTACCAAGAAATAGTGGGGACTCTATAGTCCATCTTGTGTCTTCCCTCTATCATATGTTGAGTTGGCTTTGTGTTTTTTGGTCCATGACATGAAGCCTCTAGATAACATTTTCATATTGGATTGGATCATTTAAAAAAACCCAGATTGATATTTTTCTTCAATGGGTCTACCTTAATACAACCAATGGTGTGTCTCTTGCCTTTCAAGGAGAATAGAAACCAAGTTTGAGTAGGGACAGACCTTCTTATCCCAATTTGGGGAAGGTAATGTTAGTGATGGATTATGATCTGTAGTGGGAATATTTGAGCAGTGAACTCACTTCATTTTTCATGATGTTTCTCACATGTTTCCTTTTGATTTCTCTGGCATACCACCAATAAGGGAGGTCATGTTTTACATTAAATTAATTCCTAGTACTCAACCCTTTTCTATTATGTCTTACCACATGGATCTTGAAAAAATGAAAGAGATGAAGTCCCAGCTGGAAGATATTCTTTAGAAAGAATTTATAAATATGTGTGTTTCACCTTCATCAGTGTTAGTTCTCTTTGCTAACAAGGATAATAGTTCTCTTAGATTATGTATTGATTACTAAAATATTAATCAAGTTGCGTTAAATAAAAAGTATTTGTTTCCATGAATTTATGAACTCTTTGATTAGTTGAAATAGGTGATGTGGTTTTCAAAGATCAACCATCGATCTGGTTACCATAAACTGAGGATAAAATAATCTAACTTTCATAAAACTGCCTTTTAGAGTAGGTATGGTCATTACGATTACCTTTTTATGCCCTTTGTTCTAACAAATTCTCCTGTAGTTTTTATGGATTTGATTAATAGTATTTTCCATGAGTATTTGGATACCATTGTTATAGCCTTTTTGGATGACATACTCATTTACTCCAAGAATAAGGAGGATCATATACATCATCTGAGAACAATTTTGAGTCTTCTAATAAATCACCGAATTTATTACAAGCTTTTAATGTGTGATTTTTAGATTTGGGATGTAAAATTCATGGGATACGTAGTTTCTGAACAGGGTATATTAGTTTATCCTGAGAAGGTGAAGGCTATTTTGACTTGGGAGAACCCATGAAATATCTTTGAGATTCGTAGCTTCTTGGGCTTAGTCGGGTATTATCCTAGGTTTGTGATGGGCTTATCTATTTTTTCTTCTTCAATGACAACTCTAACTCGAAAGGGGGTTAAGTTTTATTTAAATGATAAATGTCAAAATGATTTTGTTTTTATAAAATTAGTGTCGACTACTATGCATGTTTTGACTCTTCCAAAGCCCAGGTAAGGCTATGTGGTCTTCTGTGATGTATTGGGTTCAGGCCTGGGCTACATTATTATGTAGGGAGATCATGTAAATTATTATGGATCTAATTAGCTTAGGCCACATGATATGTATTATCTTACCCATTAAATTTAAATTATTGATGTGATTAATGCACAAAAGAGTTGGTGGAAATACCTTTTGGAGAATAGTTTAGTGTGTATTAAGATCATAAAATCGTGAGTTATATTATCTATAAAAAATATTTGAACCTCCAGCAGAGGATTTTGGGGGAGTACCTAAAATTTTTCAAATTGTACATCTCATACACCCCAAGGAAAGGGAATTCCATTATATATATGTTGAGAGAGAATATTATAACCTAGGCTATGAAATAATCTTCAAAGGAGTAGAATTTGATGGCTACCTTTTCATAGTTTCATATAAGAGTTCATGAAAATGAGGCTGAAGTTTATTTGGCTAGCATTCAGTTATCATCTTCTCTTATTGAGGAAATTCTTCAAAATCAATAGATTGATGATGATTTTTGTATCATTATAGACTCTCTTTATGGTGGGGAGACATTTTCTCACTATTCGTTCTCCAAATTTGGTATTTAATGCTATCAGAAATACTTAGTTATGCCATTATCAACAAGAAAGGATATGATAGGGGAATTTCATAATTCCTAGTGGGATATGCAACTAAGAACCACTATGACATTCTATGATATGAGGATGTACTTCTGGAGTCCAAGTATGAGATGGGGAATTTCTGAGTTTTTTTCCCAGTGTTATACATGTCAGTAGGTTAAGGCCAAGCACGAAAAACCTTTGGGTTTACATCAGTAACTTCTAGCCCCTACTTGTAATTGGGATTAAGTCACTATGGAATATTTTTTGGGGTTTTCTCATACCTATAAAAGATGAAAGTAATATTGGTTTTGATTGATAGACTGACCATGTCTTCTCACTTCTTAACCATTGATGATACATCCAAATATGTGGAGTTGGTAAATATCTAAATAAAAAATATTTTCCATTTTCATGGAGATATATCTACTATTGTCTCTGATAGGTAACCTCAATTAACTTTTCTCTTTTGGAAAGTACTTTAGTATAAATTAGGATCTTAGGTCCATTTGAGCCCTGCCAACCATCCATAGTTGGCTGGCCAAATAGAGAGATATATACAGATCCATGATGATATGATTCACACTAGTGTTATCAACTTTAGTGAGGACTGTAATGATCATTTGGGGATAGTTGATTTTGCTTATAAAAATAATTACTAGTCTATAATCAGAATAGCTACTTTTGAGGACATTTATGGACAACCATATAAATCTATGTTGGGTTTGTTTAAGATTGGTGGGTGTTCCTTGGTTGGACCAAGTTTGGTGCATGAGATGACATCAAAGATTCATTTAATTCATCAGAGAATATTGATGAAACAGAACCAACATAAGTATTATGTTGATTCTCACTAAAGAACTTTGGAATTATCAATTGGTAACCATGTGTTATTGAAATTCTTACCTTGGTAGTGTCATCGAAGGCTTGGGAAGAAAGGGAAACTTACTCCTCATTTGCTGGGACCTTTCGAGGATGTTGAACTAGTGGGGAAAGTTGCATACCATTTATCACTTCCACCATAGCTGATGTCGATACATAATGTATTCCATATATTGAATTTGAGAATGTGTTTATTTGATCCATATCATGTTTATAATTGTAGTGATATTGAGATTTAACCATATTTATCTTTGACTGAGAGACCAATCAGGATAGTTGATTCTGGGAACATGGTATTTCAGGGGTGGGTGATACCTTTGGTTCATGTGATATGGTAGAATGGTTTTGATAATCATAAGACATGGGGGCATGAGGCACTGATGATAGACCTGTGGCCTCATTCTTTTGTCATGTAAGCTTCCTAATTTTATTTCTGGAGACATAAATTTTTTAATGTGGGGAGGTAGTAACATCTCATTCTTGACCCGATAGTCACATCTATACACATGACATGGTTTTACCTTTTCATTGAATGGTTAGGGTTAATAATTAATTTATAGGATACCTATATTTGTAATGTCAGCTATTTTTTGGACTCTCATCTTTAACCATCTTTTTATGTAGGCTACTGGAGGGTTACATGTCATGTAACTTGGTTACGCGATGTGTAATATTTTCAATATATATAATGTGAGAAGGTTCATGTCATGAGAGGATTCACACTATTAAAGGTTACATTATGTGATGAAAATTTACACATCATGATTAATTTAATGAATGGGGTTTCATTTAAAGAGATCCATTTTTCAAAGGTTATGAAACAAAACTATTTCATGACATGTAGTGGGATTACAGGTCATGTAATACCTCAGTTGTGGTTTTTAAATGCACAAAATTGATGAGATATTTTTTCACTCCTCTCCAGTTTCATTTTACATGACCCAAATACTTCCCTAGGAAATCCTATAACCCTCCAACCATTCCAAGTTCCTTTTTCGGTGTTTGATAATCATTTCACTTATTGTATGGATATATGGGTAAGCATTTTCTTTGTTCTTTTCCACTTAATATCTTTATCCTACTTTGGGTTCATTGGATCATCTTGAAATTGATATATCTAAACTCCATGTTACTAGATATCATTACTATGTAGATTTTCTAGGTCTTCTATTCATTCTTTCACATTAGCAGGTTTCTTTGCGAGCATTGAGTTTTAGGAAAAAGGTATGTGGTTCTGTTTTGTTTGTCCAAATTGATTATCCTTGAATTTATTGATTTATGTAAATTGATCATTAAAATTAAATTTCTAAAGGATTATTTTAATTTATTTTATAAAACCCAATTCCATTGAACTAGGATATTTGAAATGTTTTTGGCATGAAAAATGGGAAAACCACCAATTCACTTAAATTAGGGAGATTTTTAGGGAATTGGTTAATTTAAATTGTTTAATTTAAATTGTAAATTTTATAGAAGATATTTTAATACAATTTTTAAATTTAATTATAAAAATGGATTGAGAAATTGTTTGAATTTATTTCGAATTGATTTCAAACTTGTGAAAATGGATTAAAATTTTTTGATAAAAACCTGATGGTTTTATCTTGTTAATGTTGAATGTTTTTTATTAAAAAAATTTATTATTTTTAAATGGAAAATTGGGTTTTAAAATTTTAGGAATGGGATTTAATTATATTTTATGTATTTTTATAATAAATTTTACATCATTGATTGTGTAAGATAACTTATAAGCCTTATGTAATTTTTGAGTTATTTAGACACAATCTACGCTTATACAAGGTTCTAAAAAATAAATGCATTAGGTCACATCCTTGATGTGATGGTGATGGATCTCCTTTTTCTAGTGTTATAGGGACATGTGTATACACATATTTTCAGGATCACATTGAGGGTTCGGAGTCCTATAGCCTAGATTTAATACCTATTTAGTAGATAACCATGTTTTTCGCGTGTTTTATATTTTAGATATAAATGTATTCCAATTTTTTAAAACTAATTTACATTCTTTCTGAATTTATATAAACTATTTTATATGAATGTTTTATTTAATACATTATTTTATAAATTCTATTTCAATTTTAAAGCCTTTTCTTAAGGTACTTTCCATCATTTAAAATGTATATCATGATTTTTTTTAAAATATACTTTAAAATTACAATCCTGTTTAGATTAACATTTAGAGAATTTATTTGGTTAATTTTTTATTGGTATCTATTATGGAATATGTGGTGAGACCTTATTGGTCTTTTTAGATGACACCATACTTGTTCCATCTAGTGTTTATAGATTATCTCCATCCAAGTTCGATCTTGGGGAAATTACACCTTGTAGGTGCATATAGCTATTAAACCTTGAATGTGGTGATTTGTGTCCTTATTGACTTTGGTTATTCTTACATGTTTTAGTACATGGGTTGTAGTACATTAGGATTTAATGCCTTGTTTACTTCTGGTACATTAATATAAGTGGAGTTTATTTTTTATGCATATTCACTTGCATGACATTATTCCATTATGTTTTGTGGAAAAGTTGTTCCCACGTTCATGTTTTATGATTCTAGGTGCAACTCGCTAACCCATGGAGATTGAGAACGCCCTTCAGGAAATGTCAGGGTCAACTCAGTTATTGGGTTACCAGGGTACCTAGGATGGTTTGTGACATGATAGTTGTATTTTTATTTCATGTCCATGTTTTCACTAAAGTTCTAATATTCAAAAGCCTAATTTTTTTGTGACATTAGAATTTTCCTTCCTCTATTATTTTAAATAAGTGTTTTTAACCCTATTTAAAATGTGGGTTTTTCAACATTAGTATATTCAAAAATCAATCCCTTGATTACCGATATCAAGTTTAAATATCGAGGATTAAATTTAATTAACGTAGGGAGAATGTAACACCCCACTTATTTATAATATTTTACATTTATAATATATTTTATTTTGTTCCAATATTTCTTTATACGCAAAACCAAGTTGTTCTTAAACTACACACAACACAGATATTAACTTGTAGAACACACAACACTATGTATAGAAGATAATATATAAGGTTCTGAGATATTAATATATATTTATTATTTTAAATATATTCAATCAATTTTTTATGAGTTCATCAAATATATTTAATAGACGTTTGATAAGAAAAAATCTAGTTTTACACATAAAAAGTGGGATTTTTCTATATGCGGTTTTTCTTTCATCAAATGGAACATTTATTTTTAAAATAAATTTTGAGAATATTTTAATTTTTTTTGTCAAAATAGACATCATTTCAAAACTCATAATGTCAAAATTATCTTAGGCTATTTTTTTAATTTTTTTGAGAAGTTTCATTTTTTGATGAATAATGAAAAATACTGAATTTTAATTGAAAAGTTCCTTTTTGTTTAAATAATTATTAAAGTTAAATTATATTTTAAATTTATTTTAAAGTCCAAATAAATAAAATATACATCTATTAATCCAATTTAGGTCATTAGAATCATTTTGATACTGAATTTAGTTATAAAAACATAATAAACTTTTGAACATTTTAAATTTAAAATACAGCATTCACACCACATCTGCAGGATTATCATTAATTATAATCTTTACAAATCTATGAATTAATTTTGGTAAAATAGAGATATATAGTTGGAATTAGTATAATTTTTATATTTTAACAATATAAAACTAGGTTCCAACCGAAAAGATCAGGGAAAGCTGTTAAGCTTAATTATAGTGATTAAGGTAAAAATGATTTTACATAATGATTAAACATATAATATAAGGTGTATAAATGACATAAAACTTGTCCGAAACTGATTGGATGGAAATATTTATACCATTATGACGTTGGTTTCTAGTTTCAGAAGTTATCGGGACACATTTTCATGAATATGACCCATATAATATGTTAAGTAAGGAAAAATACAAAAAAGGAACCCACTTTATCTTTAACATTTATAAATACTTGATATATCAAAAAACATAATATTTTCTGTAATTCATATATGTTTTAAAGATAAATGAGCTATTTTTATCATAATTTTTTGTTATTAATTTTTAGAGATGAATTAGATACATAACATGTTTAAGAAATGACAATGTATAGATTATTTAGTTAATAATCAAATAAAATAAATGATAATAAAAATATTAAAATTGATGAAAATTGAATGAATTATTGGTTTCCCTTATACTTTTAGATGAATATTTAATGTTAAATAATATTTAAATAAAAATATTGTAATTCCATCCTTGTCTTAATATTTTTAAATTTTTATTAAGTTGGTAATTTTAAAATTTACATTAATATTATTTTATAATAAAGCATATTTTCTTTAATGATTTAAAATATAATTAAAATTATATATTCCTCTAATTTATTTCTAAAATTTAATTAATATCAAATATGATATATTAATAGACCAATTTATATTTTATAATTAACATATTGACCATAAATATTAAAAACATTGTTAGCACAGTTCAGGTTAAACCTTAGTTTTGTGGACGTTATATTCGCTTATTTTAAAATTAATTTCCAAAAAATATATGAGATTTTTATTTTTTTAATTAGATATCATTTTTTTAAATATGTGGGTATAAATTTTATAATATTTCTCACTTTAATTTAGTATTTATATATGGAGTACATAGGTTTGAAATCTAGTTACCTAAATGAAAACCAGAATGAAAAATATAATAAATAATAATGACTAAGGATAAAAATTATAAAAATGAACTTATTTTGGATCGAAAAATAAATTCAATTTAATTCATTATTTTTCCATTTTTGAATAACATTAGGTATGGGAGGCAATAATTACTATGTTATTTTTTACACACAAATTCTTTATTTATTATGTCAAAGTACACATAATACAACCCGAATGATCAAGAAGTCTGGTGTATTAGGGAATGAGGTATGTAACATAACATCTTGAACAAGTGATACACAAAAATTATTGAAATATTCTTTAACATGATTCTAAATTCCCATGGCTTTTATAACATCAAGAGATAACCTGGAGACATATATAAGAAAGGGGTGATCAATAAATCCAAGTATGGAAATAAACATGGAATATGGTAATACATGATTGAAAATAGCGATATAAATGGGGAATAAAATGATTTAGAATCATAAACATTAATAATAAGGCATGATATATCATGGTAATAATTAATGGAACATGGGAAAATGTGGCAACAACTTAAAATGCTTCATCACAAACATATGTCATAGCTAACTACCAATACATAATAATAGAAAATTTTCCATAAAGTAATTAGGTTCAATACCTATCCTAATATGAAATATCATGAGACTGAACATTACCTGGTGTATTGGAGTGCTATATAATTTTATTTTTAGCCATCACATTCATTTCATTATCATGCTTAATTGTGACACATAGATCATACAACATGGATTCATTCATTATCATATTTCCTTCCATGATTAAGAAGTGTTAATTAAATTCATGTAAGTCCAAAGTTAAATAAGTATATGTGTATAAATGTTAACACCGTTGATAAGAAATGGACATGGTGTCAACTATATAATTATTTTTTCCTGGAAAATTGTGGTGAAATTTCAGCAGTTTAACGACATCACTTAAAAATTCATAAAATGATTGGATGAGAGAGAAATGGGTATATCATAATTTGTAAATCATATAGGATGTAAGAGGGATATTTAAAATAATATCCCAACATTAGGAATTTGAAAATTAGAGCATAAGATAATAAAATAACATTAACAAATAAGAGAAGGTGATGATGCCATGCCTTGAGATTATGACTCCAAGTGTTTGGGAGGAGATTTTTGATAGCTTGGGGGAACCTTGGAAGGAATTTAGAGAGGTTAGGGGAGAGTAATTACTAGATCCAAGTATTTTGAGTGAATTTAAATGGGATATTGGGTTGGTTTGTTTAGTAAATGAGTGGTGATTTCATTATTATTTCATAAATATTAGTTTTAGACTCTATAAGAAAACAACCAACACCAAAAAATTTGAAATTATTTTTTCCCATGGATTTGTCCAAATGGGTGTTGTTTTCATTATTTTTTAAGTCTAAGGGCCGAAATTAATATATAATACCATTTCTTATGTTGAATTGAGTCATACTATTAATAAAATTATTTTAAAACCCTTAAAATATATTAATGGTTTTAGAGGATTCGTAATAGATTTATGAAATTAATAAAATAAACATGATACAACATTATTTTAAAGGTAAAATTTAAATTCAGTTATAGACACACTTTATAGTATTTATGAAAATTATTTTGGGTAATTATGATGTCATATTACACAATGTATATTTATATAGTATTTAATTTATTACCTGAAAATTCGACTGTCTCAGAAAATTATAAAACATTCACTGTTGGATAATTTCAATGTTTTGATTCTAAAAATAGTATTCATTTTATTTAAATAATTTTCTAAATTTATCTTTTTTCACTTTTAAAATAATAATCGACATTTATTAAGAAATGTGGGATTTTTTTGACGATCACAGTTTTGGAACCCTTATGAAGGTTACGATTTACATCATAAAAAATATATGATCAATTATATTTAAGAATGTTTTTTGTAATAATATTTTAATAAAATTTTAATCAATTCATAAATTAGTTAATTCATCAAAAAAAAATCTTAATTTAATTTTAATATAACCAAAAAAATTATTTGTGTTTTATTTTATAAAAAAAAATACATAAAGAAACACTTATAGGATGAAATAAAATCATTATTATATGAAAAATAATGAACCAAATCATATTTATATGGTTTTTATACATATATAATTAATACACCAAAAAATCCCTAAGAGTAAGGAGAGTGATAGTGATACTTCCATGGGGTGGTTTGAAGTGCATGCTTTGTGTTGTGGTCTTGATGAGCTTGAACTTCTCTCATAAACAATTTTTCTCATGCTTAAGTTGTTGGATATCATCTTGGCCTTAATAAAGGGAAAATCCAAGTGATTATATATCCATCACAAGATCCTATAAATGGACTTCATATGGTAAGATCTAACTAGTTGAGGTCATCACTTCCTTTTTACTTGTCAATTGTATTTGTTAAAACCCTAAATTTATATTAATCATGTGATAACTGTTAAATGGTAATGATCTGTAATAGTTTTTTAAATATCATATAATATAATAAAACCAAAGTAGTGCATGTTTTTTCTATAAATGTAATACATAATGAGATATTTAATTAAATCTCAAGGAAAATATTATTTATAATATTTTGGGTCATTACAATCTTCCCCCATTAAGAAATTTATCCCTCAAATTTTCCATTTCCCACACAAAAAAATGATGGGGGTAATTCTATTTCATCACCTCCTATAGATCCCTCATCACTTCTTCAAACATGTTGCTTATCTATAGCGCATTGACAAGGTGAATTGTCTTATTTTATATAACTTTGTCTCTATTATCTATGATCTGTACTGACTAATCTTTACAGAAAAGTTCATTCTCCAAAGATACCACCTATATATTGAGTACATATGAGGGTTTTGTTATATAAATCCTCAATTAGGATACATGGAATACATCATGTACTTGGGATAGGATATGTGGGAGTGATAGTCGGTAGGGCACCGCTTTGATACGATCATAGATCTCAATGGGGTCGATGTATCTTGGACTAAGATTTCCTATCTTTCTAAATATCATCACTTTCATCTATGGAGATATAAAGTGAAACAAAATATCTATAACAGAAAATTATAGATCTTGTCAAAGATTTTAAAAATAGATCTTTTTTCTACTCTTATCATCCTAGATGTGGTACTGAATGGTCTTTATCTTTTCCACCATTTCCTCAACCATTTTAGGACTTAATAGTTTTTTCCCCAGCATAATCCAAACATTTATGTGTTCTACACCCCTTCTTATAAGAATCATTATAGGGATCCATTTGGATGATTGAGTAAAAAATATTAATTTATATAAACTTGAAAAGAGGAAGATATAGCTTGAATATTCCATTTAAGTTAATCAATCATGATTTGAACATATATTCAAGTTACTGAATAGTCCACTAAGATAATCCATTAGTTTGAGAGTGGTAATCCATAATAAAGTTCATCTTAGAATCCAATTTTTGTTAGAGACTCTTATATAACCTAAAGGTGAATTATGGATTGTGATTATATATATTTGATAGTGGTGTTCTATAAAACCTCACCACTTATCTAATTTATATCCTTTCAAGTTGATCTAGTGAAAAATCCTCTTGAATCTCAATGAAGTGTGAAATATTTATAAGATAATACACTAAAATCAAAATATAATTATTCCCTATTGATGTATTCATATGACTAGTCACAAAGTAAATTGTGATGTTTTCCCATTTACATGTAGTTATGGGTAATGGTTTCATAATTCCATTGGATTTTTTTTCTTTCTGATTTCACATTCTAACATACAAGACATCATGATGTATACTCTATGATGTCCTTATTCAAATTTTCCCACCAATAGTTCTCTCAAAAAGGTAGATATATATTTTTTGATCCATGATGGATAGAGAAGGGTGAGATATGTGAATCATTCAATAGATTTTTATTTGACTCAAGATTTGATTTTACCCATAGTCTTGACCCAAATCTCAAAACTCCTTCAATAATATTGAACTCCAAGTATTTACCTTTTATTATAGTTTTCACTATATTATGAATTCCCACATCATTTTTCTGATCATCCTTTATGTTTTTTTGAAGTTATTGATAAGAAATAATTTTTTAATGGATTGATGATTTTCCGTTTATTATGATTCTCATATCCATTTTTTCCAAATATAATAAGATTGTATCCATATAAATTCTAATAAATGATAGAATTGATGGATCCTTTCTATATAGATCGTATCCCACATTATTTTCTTTACCAAGATAGTAGTGGATTGATCATTCATAGTTTTTTCCAACACTAACCATCTTCATTGGCACATATTTAGCTCTTTTTTGTGTGAATTTATAATTGTAACTTTTCTGATCCGTATATATCTCATACTTCTCTTCAATGATATAATACCACCATATTTTAAAAGGTAAGATCAGTGTATCTAAGTCCAGATCATGTGTTGTGTAGTTATTTTAATAAATATTCAACTACATTAATGCATAGGATATGAATTTGTCATTATGCATTAACACACAACACAGTCCCTTCTTTGAAGCATCACTGAATACCATGAAATTTCATCCACTTATGGGTACTGTAAGCATATGTGTAGTGATAATACTCCTTTTAAACTCTTTAATGATCTCTTTGAATTCTTACTTCTAAGAAAATGTGACTCCCTTCCATGTTATCTTAGTTTTCAGGGTTTATAATCATGATAAATTTCACACAAATCAAAGATAGTACCCAGCTAATCCAAGAAAACTACATATATAAGTCATAGATGTTGGCCTCATCCATCCTTCAATTTCTTTTGTTATTGAAGGGTTCATAGGTACCCCATTTCTTCTAATGATATTCCCTTTGAATGAGGCTTCCTTAAAATAGAACTCACATTTTATGTACATGGAATAAAGCTTCTCCTTTCGTAAGGCCTTTATCACAGTTCTCAGATGATCCTCATGCTCCTCCATAGTTTTTAAAAATTTAGAATTCCATCTATAAATACTACCAAATTTTTGTTGAGGTAATACATACATAATCTATTCATCAAGTCCATAAATATTTCTAGAGAATTAGTGAGTCCAAATTTCATTATTATGAACTCAAGTGCGCGTACCTTTTATAAAATGTAGTCTTGGGGATATTCTCCTTCTTCACCCTAACTTGTAAATATTTTGACTACATATCCACTATAGAGAAGTATTGTTCCCCATGTAGCTGATTGAAAAAGTGATCAATTTGAGGTATAGGATACTTTTTCATTATCGTTATCTTGTTGATATAATTATAATAAATTGAAAGTTACATTGACCCTTTCTTCTTCATGAAATAGAGGACTGGTTTACCTCATGGTGAAGCACATCAGCTTATAAACACTTTATCAAGATTACAATGTAGTTGTTTCTTCTTCACCTAAAGTTCCACAACATCCATTCAATATATATTATTGGATAATAGTAACACACCAAGTATATTATTGATTGAAAATTCAACCTCTCATATATGAGGAAGACTAGAAAACTCCTAATGAAAGACATCATCACATTCACTAAAAGTAGGCATGTCATCGAGGATGATTCATTCCATAGGCTCAATAATTTTAGTTGTATAGGATTTATAATAGTTCAATAATATTCACACTTGTGATGATGGTGAAAAATAAGATTTATTCTCTTCCATAAACTAGTACATAATTAGAGGATAATTCATGGTATGAAAATTAATTTCCATATCACGGAAATTATGTTGGATCTATATATGAAAATCCAATCCATACCCATAATTGCATCAAATTACACCGAAGGGAGTATGATATAGTTCACTAGGAATTTTATACAAAAACATTTTATTGGGGAGTAGTTATATAATTAGGATAAAATAATATCACCATTTTCCTTTTTCACCGATAACTCCACTTCTATTCACTGTGGTGGTGTTTGAATAGTTATACTAAAAATTCATCTTATCAAGGTACGCATAAAACCATAAACAAAAATTAACTTTTCTATCATTGAATGACTAACTATCATTACTTTAACCACTTCATTGTTGGGATCCATATCAGTGGTTGTGATGGAAAAATAACACCCTTTCTTCCTAGAAGTTTATTGGTTGTATATGAAAACCCTTAGCATAGTTCATTGATTTTCATAGTTCCCTAGTTCCTTCCAGTTAAAGAAATAAAAAATGGACTGAATTTTGATAGAGGCACTCTGTTTTTTCACCAAATTTTTAGGTTTCTTATGTCATCACTACCTAGCTAGGTTCCCTTCCTTCCCAAACCTATAGAATTTCCTCATCGCCCTTAAGAAATTTCTAAGGTTCTTCATTCCGTAACATTGAAAAGTGAGTTTTTGAAAAAAAAATTGGCACCATTAGATTTATCCATCATATCGCCAATATTAAAATCCACATTATATTTATTATCCCCATGATCCCATTGAGATTCACAAATCTCTATTTAAACTTTTAGGTATCATCGTACAATTTTATCATAGATATCAAAGTCACAAATCACTATTGATTTTTTTAGACTAGGTTTTAGCTCAAAAAAGAATCGGTCAACTTTTCAATCAAGGGTAATGAAAAATGATAAAGAATATAATCCAAGTCTTTTGATGTTTTCCTCATACACTGAAATATATTTATCATCTTTTTTCTTGAGGGAAATAAAATTCAATCATATTTTATGTTAGAGTTTGCGAGGAAAATATTTATTGAAAACATTTTTTTCAATTCCATCCACCCAATCACTTTGATCAATTATTTAGGATTCATATTACTATTCAATTTAAACTATTAAACATATTATCCCTCCATATGATAAAAATCTAGTATAACTATCTCTTGTTCTAAACATTAGAGGATGGAGAAGATCTTCTCAATGGATTTAATCCATTTTTACCTGATTAAGGGGTCCAATGATCCATTAAAAGTCAGTGGTCTTTGTCATCTAAATGACTCAACTACAACTTTTTATTTCTTAATAGGATTTGGTAATTACTCTTATTCTGGGTTTATATTCAAAACATAAGATATATGAGAGAGTATCAATACAAATTTATTGATTCCCACTCCCATAGAGCTAGGAATCTGATCGAAGTAGTCATCACATTTCCTATCACATTGATTGTTTATCTGATTCTTCCTTTTTCCATCAACTGACTAGTATAAAGTAAAAATTAGATACATTTATTTTTAACTAATAATCAAATATAATATAATCAAATTAAATTAATTTTATAAAATAAAAATTGCAATTATTTTCTTAGAAATGAATTTCTAGGCTTCATTCAATGTTTCCCATGATTTATAACCTAACACATATTCTAATGGGTATTTGACCCCTTTATATTGGTTCATAATGAGATTATGAATTTTACAAGGAATATCCCTCAAGAGTGTAAAACCCAGTTCACATTAAGGATCATTTTTGTGTACTGATTTATACTGAGTGATGCCCAACACACCTTATTAGAGTTGTTACCCCTAGTTACATATGTTTCAGAACCACGTCCACTTATAGAATATAAATAGTGATGTATTTTTATGATAAACCACTTAATAGATAATTACCAAAATGTATGGATGTTTTTATAATTATTATTTTCCCTATGGATTTCCCTAAATCTTTGTAATTATAATCCCAAAATTAACCCAACATTTCCTCTACTTACAACTATGTAAAACCTTCTCTTTATCATACTTTTAATTATGATTTATTATGTAAATTTATGTATAATACAATCCAAAAGATCAAGAATATAATGACTTTTTGAATTAGGTGCATAGTATAACATATTGATCATGGGATACAACAACATTGTTTAAAAATTCCATAACATGCTTCTAAAAGTCCATGCCTCTTAAAACTACCTAGGATAACCTAGGGACGTACATGAGAAAGGTTTGAGCTATAAATACAAGCCTGATAATAAACATGGAATAAGTTAATACATGTTAGACAATGGGAATATCAATTGGGGTATAAATGGAGTAAGAATCATAAACATGAATAATAAGGCATGATATAACATAAAAATCGTACAGGAAACATGGGAAAATTTGGAAACAACTTAAAACAATGCATCATAAACATAGTTCAAGGATAACTGCCAAGAAATATTTATGGAAAATTTTCCATAAAATAATCACATTCACTACCTCTCATAATATGACATCTCATGAGACTAAATATTACTCAATGGTTAATAGATCTATATAATTTTGAGTGCACCCTTCATATTCATTTGATTCTTGTGCGCAAGTGTGACACATTGATCATAGAACATGGATTTGATCATCATAATATTTCATTATATGATTAAGGAGTGTTGAATAAATAAATTTATTTCACATTTAAAATAATTATAAGTGTATAATGGTGAATAAACTTAATAGGAAATGGCTATGGTATTTACTACAAAAAAATCCAAAGAACATTTAAGTGAAATTTTTGCACCACAATGGCGTCACATAACAATTCATAAAATGATTTGATGAGAGATAAAGTTGTATCTCATCATTTTGAAATAAAATTTTCATTAATAGTGATATGTAATGTCATATCCAAACATTAGTACTTGAATATGTAAGGTCTAAGATAATAAATAATCTTTAATACAGAATATATGGTAATGATCCCTTGCCTTGAGAGTGTTACTCCAAATGTCTAGGAGGAGGTATTTCAGAGGTTGGGGGCACCATGAGAGGACTTTAGAGAGGGGGGGTCAGAGTAAGGGAATTATATAATTATTTTAATTTAATTTAAATTGGATCTTATGTGGGTTTATATAGGAAATGTGTTTGGATTTCTTTATTATTTCTCAAATACAGGTTTTGGACTCTATATAATAAAACAACCAAAACGGAAAAACTAACCATAGTTTTTGTCAATAGTTTCTGAAAAATGGGATTGGTTTTAATTATTTTACATGAACAAGGCCCAAACTTAAAATCATAATAACCTTTCCTATGTGGAAGCGATTCATACACTTAATTAAATGAATTTAAAACCTTATAATTTATTAATAGTTTTGGAGGATTCATAAAGGATTTATAAAATTATTCAAAGAAACATAAAATCACATTATTTTAAAGGTAATATATATATTTGGTATTTTATACCATTTATAGTATTTCTTACATCACTCTTGGGTCATTATGATGTCATAATGCACAAAGTATATTTATACAGTATTAATTTCTTTTCCAAAAAATCGACTTTCTCAGAAAATTATAAAAAATTCACCATTGCATAATTTCGACATTATAATTTCAAAAATAATATTCATTTCATATAAATAATTTTATATGTATTTAAATTTTTACTTTTAAAATAATAATCGACATTTATTGCAAAATACTAGGTTTTTTTACAATAATAGTTTTCAAACCCTTATAAAAATTATATTTGACATTATAAAAATTATATGATAATTTATATTTAATAAAAATTATTTAATAATAATATTTTATTAAAATATTATTTATTTTAGTAATCTATTAATTCATCAAAATAAATTTATGAATTTAATTTTGTTATTACCCAAAAACACAGTTTTTTTTATTGTATAAAAATCATTTATAAATTAAGAATAATAGGATGAAAATATATTCATCATTATGTGAAAAATAATGTGCATACTCGTATTTGTAGGTTCTTGAAACATATCAGTTTAATACGCCAGAAAACTCCATAATAGTAAGGTGCATGACTGTGAGACCTTCGTGGGTGGTTTGGAGTATATGGTTTGTTTTGTGATCTATATGAGCTTGAACAAATCCCATAATGAATTTTACACATGCTTAAGGTGTTGGATCTCATCTTGGGCTTGGCCAGTAGAAATTCCCAGTGATTATTTCTCACTATGAAGATCAGATAAATGGGATTCATGGGTTATAGTCCTACTGGTTGAGGTCATAAATTCATTTTTGTATGTCAATTGGATTTGTTAAAACACTATATTTATACAAATCATGTGATCATTGTTCAACAGCTATATTATCAATTGTAATTATCATTAATGGTATTTTATATCTGATATAATATAATAAAATAGAATAATTGTATATATATTCTATAACCATATTACATAATAATTCATTTAATTAAAAAATAAGTTAATTTTTTATAACTATTCGAGTCATTATAGAGACCTCCCAATATTGCTTGCCTTTTAGAATTTACAAGAATGTCACTCCCCCTTTATTTTAAAAATAAATTCACTCTTCACCTTCATCACACCTTTCATGAAACTTTGGATTATCCAAACCCAACCCAAACTATCTCCCAACATACTTCCTCAACCCATAAGCCTCACATTGGGTAGAAAACCATCCAAGTAAGTCCTTTGGTGAAAAAAGGGGTTACTCGAAAAAGAGGTAACATTATTCAAAGATCACTTTTGTTTTATTTCATTCTCAAACCATTAAATTATTCATATTCCATTATTATATAGTAATATTATTATCCCCAATATACAGAGATAATTTTATGTTAATATTCTTACTTGAACTTACACACACTTCCATATAATGGGTAACAAAATTATTATTCCTATGTGTGGTGGACTATCGCCTGAAAAAATGATGTCATTCTTTTTTCTATTACCACATCTCATGGTTGGGAATTATTATGGAAATAGTATTTTTATATTTTATATTTTATATTTATGTTTTATTCATAATTATGGATGTTTTATATAACATGTAACTTCATTCTTTCCATTTTGTGTAAATTTGATAACATCATTTGTGGACGTGTGGACTACTGCCACATCCAAGTGATGTGATATGTTCACACATTACATTGAATATGTTAGGAATGGGTTTAATTAAACATATAGTACATTAAAAAAATAAATATGATTTTAATGAAATAATTAACATTATACAAATATGATACACAATTTTCTTCATTACCCTTTTCACAAGCTAAAAAAGTTACAATGTCATTTGTGGACGTGCGGACTACCATCTCCTCGACATGATGCAATTTATTTTGTATCAAAATAATTATATATATAAGCATATATGATTATGTAACATGGTATTTATAAAATAATTATCATTATGGAAGGATAAAATGTTACATATCTTCTTTCCTTAATTATCATTGAAAATGTGAATGTTACTCATTCGTATATATGGCCTACTATTTTGATGATATTATCATTGGTTCATTTTTCATAACCACATTTTATGATTGGTTTTCAAAATATAATTTATATATATATATATATATATGATAATTTTTTTCAGGATTATTTTTCTAGAGATATTTATTTGAGGACCTCTTTGTCTATTCAACCTACCAAATCCATTTTAGCCCATGAACCGAATTTGGTCAAAACACCAAACATAAACCTAATTATTTACGTTGTATTCTATAACATCATAACATGTGAAGTATAAGTAATAATAAAAATAAAAAAATTACCACAAAAATAAAATAATTAACGTATGGTTATTATTTAATATGATAAAGATACATGTGACATGTCAGACTCAAGGTAAGGGATTTTGTGTCAATTTACATTCCATTGACACTTATTTGTTATTATACCACAATTCAATTTATTATAGTGCATATAATTCCCATTTTCCATTTAATAACATTAATAAATCATCATAATGATATTTTATGTTTCAATTTGAACTATCTCATTCATGGGGTTTTGATATGAAAATTACCAAGTGGTAAATTATATCATTACAAAATTACTTTCTTTTATGATTTTTAACTTTCTCATGAAACAACTAATTTATTTTGATCAATTTATCTTATGATAAATTTACCATAAATATAAATATTATCATTAATTGGATATTACTATTTCCTAAAATATATACCATATTTACATATGGTGTTCACTTTGACATATATTTTATTAACTAGAGAATTATTAATAAATTTGTATCTATTATTCAATATTCTTATTTGATAATGAAATTTTTTTATGATTTAAATTATGTTTTAAATATATAAGGAATGATTTGGACATAAATTATATGGGTTGGGGACTAGCTAATTCAAGTCCAATTATGCATCGGTAGTCTAATGGGATGAAATCATTTGGGGACAAACCTTCACGATTGTTCCCAAGAGGTCTCAAATTATCAAGATGATAGATCTTGATATAAATCAGATGGTTTTATAACCAGGGACCTAAAATATATTGAGGATATATCTTTATAGTAACTATATTAAAGATATATTATTATAGTTCAGTCATTAAAAATTAGGAATTTTGTCATTACTGTTATTCCACAGGATTATTTGATTAGTTAAAATATCAATTGTTGGGTTTTAAGCTTATGTGATTATTTAAATTATATTAATAGATCATATTTTATTCTTTCCATATTTATTATTCATTAATAATTTATTATATATTCCATTAATATATAACCCTTATATTGTTTCCTTTCCCTAGGGAATGAAGTTGAGTTCTTGGAATGAGTTTGATGGATGATTCTCATTTTATTTTGTTGTGTAATATGCATTCTTTCCAATGTAATGTGTGTTCCATATATGTAAAATAGTTTTCCAAAACATCTAAACTAATCATTCCTTCATTATTTGAATCCTTGGAATCATTATAATGTAATAATTTAAGGTACCAGCTCTAGGAATTTAGGGTGAGGTCTCTACAACAGAACTCATCAAATCCTTATTATCTCCTTGGGAGAACTATAGAGACTTAATTGGAGAGTCAAAAATGAACATTTTATAGAGTTATTATGAATGGGTATTTTTAGAATATGATAGAAATTTTTTTATTATTATTGGTACATAGGATTCAAAATTTTATTTTTTGGAATATTCAAATCAATTTGGATTCAAAGGATTTTAATTCACTAGATCTTTCATTGAAGTATTTTTTAAAATTTACTAATTTATGACCTTAAAAACATTTTTTATATTAATTTGGCCTAGAAAATTTATTTTTCTTATAATAAATTATTTTAAAAATATAAATTTATATTTTGGGCTTCAAGGAGTGCATTATAGGTTAGGAAATTGTTTTTATTTAGTGAAAATACAATATTTTAGTACATTGAAATATATTTTGTCAAGGATTCAACTATATAAATTATTACATCATTTTTTCATCAAAATTATGTCATTATAAAAACTGTACATGCATAGATTGTTTTATTATTTATCAAAAAAACAATTCTTTCAAATAATATATTTAAATGTTACCATTAGCTAATTTTGATGGATAAATTCCATGTTTTATGCCCTTTGGTATGAAAATAATGGTATATATATGTTATAATTAAATATTAAATATAATTATTATTAAATTTATAAATCATTTGTTTAGAATATGAAATTTTAAAGCTCTTTTTAAATAATTTTATTTTTTAAAAAACATATCTTTTAAATTACATTAATATTCATTGATCAATAAATATTTTTTCAATTATTTATTATAATATTAAAAAATAATTTTATTTATTTTTTTGGATACATGTATGTTATATAAAATTATAATACTACTACTAAAACATTAATCTTTCTATTCTAATAGTCTAATTCCCAATGTTCAAATTCAAGTAGTTATATTATTCTACATCTAAAATAATTCATTGTATTCTATTAGATTCTAGAAAATAAGGTTTAAATTTCTTCACACTCAGATTGTATCCTAGTGGTTTCTTAACCATTGGACCTTGATAAGGTCTCAAAATTGAGCCATGATGAGTACTCCTTGAATCTGTGTGTTGCTTTATTTTTTTCTAATATCTCTCCTTCCCCTGAATTGATCTAAATTAGTTTCTAAGGTTTATATTAATTTCATTTTTATTTTAATTTTTCTAAAAATTAAACTTGTATTCATACTACTATTTCAAGAACACAATCATCTACAATTTAATATTAGGGTGCAACCCTATAATTTTATGTGATTGATAACACTAAATACAATTGTTACAGCAAATGAAATTTTTTTGTTTCATGTTAAACTAATATGTTAAAAAATGGAATTTTTATTTTCTAATAACTACTATAATGAGGTGTTTATTTATTATAATAAAAACCCATTTATTTCATTACACCCTCTTGAAATCATATTTCATTAAAATTTATTATATACATCAA
The DNA here is from genome assembly GCA_963277665.1 of Viscum album. NCBI lineage: Eukaryota > Viridiplantae > Streptophyta > Magnoliopsida > Santalales > Viscaceae > Viscum > Viscum album. The sequence continues at coordinate 670,572,831 of OY728157.1, read as the reverse complement.
TCCCTAAAAAATGTGGGAAATTCATAATTAAATTTTTTTTAGTCTATCTAATTTCATCCTCAAACTTATGATTTCTACGAAGTACCATAATAACTCATGTTTTTTATTAATTTTACATAACATTATCTCTGTTATCAATAATAAATATAGGAACTTCTATTGGAGATGAGTAAATATCCTATGAAATTTTTATGATAGAGATTATAATAATTGTTTTTGGCATGCACTTGTTCAAAATAGGGACAAAGAATAAAAAATTTGCATTATAGAGGATGGGCGGGATTTCTAAATTATTATCTTCAGGTACATTTATCATTAAAATAACTAAATATGAGTGATCTTTGGACATAGATTCTTATTATTATGAAACCATATATCTCCCTTCCATTGAGATACCTCTATGAAGACATGATCCTAAAAATGAAATTAAAAATACATCCTATAAATATTAGTATAACTTGTCTATATTATTTGAGTATTATATATATTAATTTTTATGGTTCACCATCTCATTTTTTTCTACAATTACTTATAGACTACTGAGTCTCTTTTTCCAAACTTCATACCAACATGTTGTAAAATTTCATCTCTTTCCTTAAAATTCCTTATACGGTTCCATTTTTATTATCTATTGAATTTTATTATTGTATATAAATTGAAATATATGTATATAGTATTACCAAATTCCAAAGAAATAAATTTTTATGGTCCTATAATTTTCTGATAATCACTTTAGACTGCCATCTATCTGAGGATGATAAGCGGTGTTCGAATATATCTCAATGTTTCTATCATTCAAATGAATCCTCCTAATTTTTTATTTGGAATTAAGGTCATGATCTGATGAAATTGATATAAGTACACCATAAATCCTCTTGATTTTATTAATATCAAAAAATTAAAAGTTTTGAAGGGGTTAGTATTTCTTTATTTCTATAAAAGACAACGATTTTATAGTCACCCATAATAACACATATTGCATCATTCCTCTAATATTTTTTAGGAAGAAACATAATAAATTACATTATTATATTATCCATCTTATACATTCGTATAGGGAAAGGTTTCATTAAACCCTATAGATTTTGTATTAAAAAATTACATATAATAATACTAAGAAACATTACACATAGTTATAAATTTACATCATCATATTATCCTACTAGAAATATTCTCTTAAACCCATATATATTATAGATCATATTGGGTGTATAATTATATTTGAACTATGATATTCATCTAGTAATTCACTGTTCTTATTATGTTGTAATAGAAAACATTAATTTAAAAAAAATACACTATATTTAAATATGATGCCTATAATTTTAATATAGTTCAACAATTTATTATTTTATTATAGGTTCTTATTATACTATTGATACTTCTCCATATTCTCTAGTAAATATGGTTGTCTAATTACTTATAAAATTAATGATGGTTCTCTATCAATAAAAATTTACATATACCACATTACAAAATCCATAAACATTGATTTCAATTCATTGGTCAATATAATCTTTATTTATTGACCTTTTTTCATCATATTGTTTTTGGCTATGTGAAATTTTTCCTTTTAATGGATTCAAAGTTTGGAAAACATTTCAATAAATCATTAATATTATTCATATAAATAATGCTAACTATGTATCATAGTTATTTACATTGGTATGGGAAATTATTTCAACACATTGATATTTGAATGGTTAATAGATAACCAATTAATAGAGATAATATAGATATTAAGTGAATATTTTTGAAGAAAATTTTTTGACATACTAAATTTCTAATATGAATTCTTTTCTCTAAAAAACTAAAGAAGAATTTTTTAAATGTTTCTCATACTCTTCATATATTTTAGTGTATATGAGGATATAATTAAAAACTACCTGTAAAATGTTTTTGAAGATAATTATAATATGCTATATTAATCATATCGATAAACACAGATATTGAATTTAATGATACAAAAGGCAATACATTAATCTCATAATTCACAAACCTGTTATAAAAGGATATACTTTTTATATAAACCTTATTCATTTTTAATATATGATAACAAGAGTGAATATCCATATCTATATATATTGATAATGGTGATGTTGATTAAACATATCATCAATGTGTAGTAAACTATACATATTCTTAATATTAATGTCATTGGTTTCCCTATAATCAATTTAAAGCTATTTAGACACATTTTTCTTCTTCAAAAATATGGTTGGTTCTCCTAGATGTGAGAAACTATAGAAAATCAATACCTTATCGCAAATCACTTGTATTTTATTTGTTAAATAAAACAATTCCACTATATTGATGTAATGGGCATGGTATGCCTCGGTGGCCTTCGGGTCATGTATTGCAGGTCATGTCGGGCCTCGTGCCTTGGGCCTATAAGTCATGGTCAGGTTCCCCTTCAACCCTTGAAAGAGGGATTATCTATAATAAAAATAAAAAAAGAAGGCCTTCGGGCCATTCGGGCTATTAAGAGTCTTAAATATGGGTTTTTCATTATGGATAATGTAAATAGGGAAATTCTCATCATGATATAGTGTATATCATGGTAATTCATTATGAAATGTTTTTATATTATCTTTCATAATATATGTATCCTCTATTATTATATTATTTTTATTATTCATTTCTTATATTTGATCTTCATATCCCCTCATAATTTCATTATAATGAGTCTGTAGAGTTTTTTAATACATGATACATCAAATAAATTAATTCCAATAAAAATAATGGATTCATTTCCAAAATAAAAAATTATAATATCATTATATCAAAATTAAATACTATCATTGTAGTTTAAGAGGAAATATGTTGAAAAAATTATATCAAAGTGAACCACTAGTATAAAAATAAATTTAAAAAAAAACCATTTCAATATTAATATGCCAATAAATTTTCATAGAAATAATATTTTTACTATGTGTTTTTAATTTAATATATTTCCATGATATACAAGAAATAATTTAATTTTCTTAGAAAATTATCATGATATAAGATATATTATAGTGATATAATCAAATAATGTTTCATGTAACTTTGAGTTTTTAATCGTGTTAACTTCTAAAATATCATTTAAAAAATAAACCAATTCTATATTAATTTTATATGATATATATTTATCTCTTCACTTCAGATATGGTAGATTCAATTGATTCTTGATGAATTTATTTGAATAGTGTTGAATATATATAAAATTAAAGGATTGAACACTATGAGCTTCTATTTTTTCCTTTACTGTTTTTATCATAAGGTACATTATCTTTACAGATGATATAAACTGTCATTCCCTTAATTTATTCCCCATATTGTTTTTTCTAAAAAATATTCCATTTTGAATATTCAATTCTACCAATATAATCATTTTACAAATTTTATTCTATAATTTTCCTAGTCATATTATTGTTCTCTTGTTTCTTTTAAAAATATAAGACATTGAGAACAATTTCCCATTCCTTATAGAACTATTCTCTAACAAACCAATCTTGATGTACATGTACATTACATTTCTTTTTCTAAATACTTAATACATTTCAAAAAAAAATATCCAATGACCATATTAGTTTAGTGTTTTGGAAACTCATAACATAATCTTCTAACTCGGTGAAAGATCTTTAATGTATCCCATAAAGATCTTACCCTTTTATTTTCCTCCCTAAAACCTTTCTTTATAGACTAGGAAAAATAAAACATAAAAAGTGTGAGCTCAAATTCTCAATAAGGGTAAACATGGAGAACATAAAACAAACCATGAACATTTGAATGTAAAAAACATGTACATAAAGTTTAAACATAAAAATATTGAGTCATGAATTAAATATTGGAATTACGTAAAGCATATATCATAAAGGAACATTAACAATGATATAATATCATTGGAATAAAACATCTAATTGTGGAAAACTAATAATCACATAATATTATTTCTATAGTAGCCAAGGCATTGCTTCCAAGACAATCATAGTGGACAAAGACCATTACTAAACCGGGTTTACTTGTCGTTCTAGACATGTATTACTAAACTGGATTTAGTTTTCAATCCATTCATGTCTATCTGATGAGATATAAATCTTTATCCAGTGAATTTGAGGGAGATATAGGTCCCACCCATCTCAAAATTAAATCATTCTTACATATTCCACAACACATAAAAAAACATTCACCATAGCATAACCCATGAAATAAAATGGGTTTCTTAAAAATCATAACATAATCCATATAAAATATCATTCCATGATTAACACAATAAAATCATATTAATAATATATATATAAACATAACCCTATTTAAGAGTGTCATATTAGATGGAAAATAATTTTGATAAAACACTTGAACTTAATTCTAGAGGAAAATATCCTTTCTTATTCAAAAATGTTTTCCTTTCTCAAAATTCCATGAAATTTTAAAATAAAATAATTTATTTGATAATAAACATGAAAATATATAGATGAGGCTTCATGGAAATCAGGTGTTACGAATATGTAAAAATCCATTAATGTTGTGTAAATTAAAAGAAACATTCTCCTAATACTTTTGTCAGAAAAGTCAAAAAGTACCTCGTATTGTAAACAAAAGAAATATCTCTTCCATACCATGTAGTAAAAGTCAAAAATGGGTAAAAATGACTCTAAACATATATATAACAATAGTAAACATTTTATGAAAACATTTTTAGAAAACATAGACATGGATGGTAAATATACCAACAGTAAATACTTACATATAAACAATCTTAGATAAAAATGAGGTTGCAAAATTATCCATTACTTTGTACTTTTTGTTAGTTGAGGGTGTGGTAACCTCTTATATAATGATTAAATAATGTTATTAAATTATACCAAGACTTTATCCATATTTATTATATCATATATGATTCTATTATATCATTTTTTTAATAGTATTTTAATATTACCATTATTTTGGGTGTTAACTGATTCATTATCCCATTCCTATTTTTCTATGTAAGTCAAGTTTATTATGAATAGGTTTTATTTTATTCATGAAATTAAATTCATAATTATTATTTTCACTCATCATATAAATTTTATAATTTTTCTTGAATTTTTAACGTGGAGAACGAATCTCACAGCATCGTGGAGAAGGTCGTTCGTATGCACGCACAAGCGACGGTATCATTATAATGATGGTTAAATGGTATCTAATTAGATGGTATATTAATTATACATAAAATTTTTTGTGAAATATTCATTATTGAAATCCATTATACTCATCATTATACCCATTGTAATAAATTATTTTTGAATAACAAATTACACCACAACGTGGAGACAGTAAGTCATACGAACGCACGCATTGTGATTTTGTTATTCATAGGATGGATAAAAGGATGTATAAGGTTGAACCATAATTTTAATAACATATCATAATGTATAATATACTGAAGTTATTACTTTATTATGGAATCAACACAGAAAGAGGAAGCAGAAGAAGAAAAGGTATTAAATTGAATTGGTAAAGCAATTACCTCTTCTTTGTTAGACTTCCTTTGGATCTCTTCTTAGGGACACTAGGGATGGACTTTTTGGAAAACCAAGACCTCTAGAAGTTAAATAATAATGTTTATAGTATAACTGTATAGGTTTTGGTTGATCTATAAGACTCAAGGTGGTGTGAGGAAATTTGGGAGGATATTTCTTTTTATAAGAGGGGAGGAGGGTCACTTTAGAAAGGTATTGAAATATTATTTTATTATAAAATTATTTTCAGTTTAAAAAGGTAAAAAACACATTTAATTAAAATATAATATGATAATATTTTTAAATCCTCTCAACCAATTGGTTTTATAAAAGTTTATATCTCAAATTTAACCTTATCTTTTTGCTTTAACCCGTATTTAACTAATTTAACTCTTACCATGTCTTCTTGTATATAAATACTATATGGTTAAAATATTTACTATAAAATTACAATATAACCTCAAGTGGTTCATAAATGAAATTTTCATCAATATAAAGTCATTTTTATGAATCATAAATTTTTAGGACTATTATATCATTTAATAAAATAGTATTTGTTTTAAAAACTCATTTATGTCAATTTTTGTACTATTTATATAATGAATTGTTAGAAATCCATAACAACTTGATTATTTAGAAAAAAACTTAATTAATTTAAATATAATAGGTCTTAATCATCCATAAAATTCATTTATTGCATAAAAATCTTAAAAATAAATTTATTTTAATATTTATAATCTCATTTATTTAAATCATTCATTAATAAGGTAATCACTACATCATCATTGTGTCCTAAATAAATTTATTTATTTGGTGTATAATAGTTATAAATAAAATAAAATGATGTATGAAATATTTTTATCTTTCCAATGAGTATTTATAGTCGAATTTATCTTATGTATAACCCCATATTAAAATTGTTTTATTAAAAAGATACAAGTTTATGTCATATTTCTCTTCACTTTAAATTAATTCTTATAAAATGACATTTTCACATCCAAGTGGTTCCATGGGCTCCCAAAATTTCCCCAAGGATTAACATGGTCAGAAATATCCCATAAAATAGGATTAGGACATGTGTTATGGTAGCTTAATAATATTATTATTTACCCTTATTTACTAGATTTACCCTTTAACTATGGTAAATAAAATAATTATTGATGTTATTATTCGTAATGTCCAAAAATAAAAGTTACCTATTCACACAATTTGAAAATTATGATTAAAAATATGGAATCCATTTTTCCAAATTAAAAAAACAGAATTTTCATTAATTAATTTAAAATTAATTCTCGTTGCCAAAACCAGAAAGCAGGTTTTTAAAAAGTAATAACTATCAAAATATTGACATGTGTTTATGTCCAATTTAAAAGTGAAATTACTTAAAATTAACAATATTGGATTAAATTATAAGAATATAATTCAATTAAACTTTAATTCCAATTAAATTTACAATCTAAAAATATAAATAAATTATATGAAAAGGCAGTTTTGACATAAAATGTGGTATTTTTTCACTATTCATTAAAAATGAACTTTATCAAAAAATTACCAAAAAAATCAATAGAAGTAAATTTTTATGTCCCACTTCCAAATAAGATTTTTATTTCTTCAAATATAATATATAAAATTATTCAAAACTAAATTTAAAATGGGTGCACCATCCAAAGGCAGCAAAACATCATTTTTTTAAAAGTACTTCTTTTATCCAAAAAAGTTTATTTTGTTCTTATATCATGTTCTAAAAATATATAAGATGAATTTTAATTTTATATAAAATTCAAAATTTGGTTAATACTATTCATAATGGCTAGTTTATATCCCATTAAATAATTTTTAACAATATATCGTTGTTTAGTGAAACTCGGTATTCCATACAACACAAGCTATCGAGGAAGGTCGCTCATGCGTGTAACATAAGCCAAGTCAGTGTTGCATGTAGTGAAATCATCCTTTGATGTTTCATATAATATAATCCAAACATAGTTCTTTTATACATCAAAAAAATCTATACTCAATTTTATGTGAAATTAATTCTATCAAAAGAACTTGAAATTGTGTGTAACACAAGCCAAGAATAGTTTTGTGTATACTGTAAGCTAATACGGTGTTGTGTATAGTGCAAGATAATATTGGTGTATCATACAACAAAATATATCAATGAAATTTCAAAATAATCTATCTCATAAAATCTTGTGGTGTTACATTCTACCCCCCTTAAAATGAATTTCGACCTCAAAATTCGTCAGGGTTATAAATGGTTTACTACTTGAAAGTATCTTTCATAGAAATCCACATTGTAAAAAGGAATACTAAAACTTAATTTTAAAATACAAAGTTATAAACATAACAGTTACCCAAATTAACTCATCACTGGTCTTCCACATAGGATAACATAGGTGGGAAGTGAACACATGGATATGAAAGAGAAATATAACCATCAAGTTCTTATGGATAGTGATAGAGAACAAGGTTTAGAGAAGGTTAAATACCATAAATCCCTAAATCTACAATGATTTAAGGGACCATATGATCCATCAGATAATATGGTACTAGGATAACATTTTTGGTTTTAAAGATCCTTTTCTTAAAGATGAATAATTTTTTATGATAATAAATACTTACTTGATTTTGGTATAATCTCATCGTTGTTCATGCCTTGCAAAATTTCCACTTTATCTCTAATTTAAAAAAATGAAGTTGAATTTTTCATTATTGAAGTTTTAGTAGAACATGCAGTAGAATGATAGTTCATTTCATCTATCTCAACAAAAAGGTTAGCACAAGTAATCAAATATGCATAAGTCCACCTATAGTAAGATAATACATTAATCGAAAAAAAATTAACTAGAAATTAACTTGCACTGTCTATAAATAGATAACATTACAGTCCTTCCAAAAACTAAAAATATAAAACTTTATAAAGAGGTGAACTAAATATACATAACATTTATCTCTCATATCTCATAAGGTAGTTCTTTGTTGTCACATTCCAAATATATGAATACCTTAGTCATATATTCTCTTGAAACATGGTAATAACATGAATTACTATAAAACCTTAGTGAAAACATGAATTCTATCAAAATTAACTCTTTACACACACCAAAAATACCAAAAATTATTTATGCTCAAACCATGATATCACTTTTTCCTTATATCAGTCATAGGGTCATTAATACTATCAAACATCTCATTATCTCCTTATCCCTTCATTATGCACATATCATATGCTTTCTAAAAATATTTCAATCAATTTTCATGGTTATCGGTACCATTCAACATATACTTTAAAATAATTAAGAAAAAATGGTAATGCAACAATCCTTATATGTTTCTTTATTCCATAGTATCATACATTATTCTTAATAAACATACAATCAGTCCACTGTCTTCTTAAACCATTGACTGAACTTCATTGTTTTATTCCTCAACACTTCTTTCATCTCATATATCATTTGTAGTCTCTTCATCATCATAAACATAAATACTACCCATATGATCATGCTGATTCTCTTCAGGAGATTTTCCCTTTGGACATTGATTTTCATAATGCATATAAATTCCACATTTAAAACATTTAATCATTGTTGATGTCTTATAAATATCATTATCCTTGTTCATTGTGTTAACTAAACCTTTTCCTTTTCAACTACTATCTTTGTGTCCTTCTGCTACACAACCAAATAATTTTCCAATTCCATTGAAATATTCTTATTTATACCTCTTCCCACATGATTTATGTGAGGAAAATTGAACATTATTTCCGTTATGATCTCCATGAAACCCCATCTTTCTCTTATTATCTAGGTTAGTTTTCTCACCAAAGTTAAGATTATTGATCATATTATGAGATTGATGATTAGGAATAATAATTATTTTTCACCTTCCAACTCCCATTTCATTCGGTTGATCATGAATAATATTATTCCATTGTCATCATATTCTCCATTAACATGAATCCTCATGTTTCCGGCTATTTTCTAAAACCCAAAGAGAATGGACTGAGAGGAAAATATCATACTAAGAAAACAACATAATCAAGGGGGATTACTTTGAATCTCTAACTTCTTAGGATTAATCATAGTTTATTTATAACCATTACCACAATTCTAGGAATGTGACCTCTAGTTCGACTTACCCTTAGGGACAACCTTAGACATACCTTAGAAATATCTCTGGGGATCTTACTAAAATTTTCGAATCCTAGTTTCCAAAGTTTGACTAAACCATTGATCTGATACTATAACATCCCAAGTAAATAAAGAATATGACTTTTTTATATTTATTAATTTTTGAATTAAATATTAATTTTACTTTAAAAAGGGTTGCTATGTTCGATAACAAACCCGATACGCAACAATGAGTTTTTTTGAAATCTTACGTTGCAAACTAATAATATAATATTATTATTTTAAATGGTAGTCAAATCCTAGCAGTTTTATTGGCAGGAATGAACAAAACTAAATACCATATGATTATACATGTTTGTTAAATGTATTTACATTATCCAATAAAAATTTATAGGCTTAAAATGTGAATGAATCTAATTTTAAGCATAATTTACATTAAAAGGCCGATTTATCACTTTTTAATGGAGAAACCTTATTAAATCTAGTTTTGGTCCCTTTAATACTTTATATGTGAACAAATAAAATCTTTCTTTAGAATGGGGACATAAAAATTTACTTTGTGTAAATTTTTGGGATTTTTCCGATAAAAATAATTTTTTAATGAATAGTGGAAAATATTGTATTTTAATTCAAAAGTTCCTTTTAATATAATTTATTTATATGGTTAGATTATCATTTTAATTAGTTTTAAAGTTAAATTTAAATATATTTTTACCATTTAATCCAATTTTGGTCATTATAATTAATTTCACTTCAAAATTGGACTTAATCAAGTTTCGATCTTTTGATAGTTATTGTTTCTTAAAAACACACTATTTGTATTAACAACGGGAATTAATTTTTAAATTAATTACTTCCACTTATATGTTTTGAATTTGAAAAAATAGACATTAATTTTGAATTTGGAATATAAAATAATTCTTAGGCTGAATTTTTTGTATTTTTCTAAAAAACTTCAATTTTTGATGAATAGTGACACCACTTAGTGGTAGTTAAAAAACTAACTTTTTCATTTAAATGAAATTTTAACACTTCTATAAATTGAATTTAAAAAATCCTACATACATGTTTTTTATCAATAATTAAAATTTGGTTCATTAAGATGAAAATAATTTATGGTGAATAGTAACTTTTGACTTTTATTTACCGCGGTTAAAGGTAAATAAGGTAATTCATGGTTAAAATAATATTATAATAATTTAAATTGCCTTAACACTTATCCAAACCTTATTCTTTGATTCATTAATGACCATGGTCATCTTTGGGTCTATTTTGGGACCCCTTTGAGCCACTTGGTAGGGATAATGACAATTTAGACTAATTAATTTAATGTAAAGGCAAAATAGACATAAACAAAAATCTTTTAGTAATTAATTTTTATATGGTGTTATATAAGGAATATTTTTTACTATAAATATTAATTGGAAATATAAAAATATTTCCTACATCATGGTATTTTTTTTATAATTTTTATACAACAAATAAATTAAATTATTTATGACATAATAATGATGTAGTTTTTACCTCATTAATAAATGATTTAAATAAATAAGATTATGATGCTTAAAATATTATCCAAAACATTTCCAATTCTGATTGGATGATTTTATTTCGACCAAAACTCATCTTATCTTCGACTATAATGATTTTTGGACCATTAGAAATGGAATATCATTATATTATAAAATAATACTTTCACACTTTCCTAAAGAGCCCCTCCTCCCCCTTATAAAAAGAGACCACTTCTAACCAATTATTCATACCTCTAAAGATATTTTTATCATCCAACCTCTGCCCAATTAAGTTCTCAACATCCCTATCCTCCTCTTAGAAGCCTTACCTTAGGAAAAAGGCACTTCAAGAATTCCTTTGGTTCAAACCAAAGGGAGTTACCCAAATTGAAGGTAGCAATTTCTCTTAAATTGTTTTTTTTTTATTTTACTTCTCCAACCCCTAGACTCTTTTTATTTCTTTATTTTGTAAGAAAACCAGTATACTCAATATACTAGTATTTTTTTATAAGAATCATTCGAACTAAAATTACACACACCTCCATCTAATGGATGAAGAATATAATGTTTCTGTGGATGGCAAATTAACGCCTCACAAAATGATGATTGTTCAATTACATCTTAACGCCTCTCATGGTGGTCATTATAATGGAACTGTATTTATATATGATATATATTATGTTTATGATTTCCTTATTCTTCTGTACTTCCCATTTATATCATTCCTTTATGGTTTCCATAGTGGGTAAATACGATAATCTCATTTGAGGAAGTGCGGACTACCGCCCCCTCAAAGTGATTTGATTCATTAATGACTTATGTGGGATGTATAAAGGATTGAGTTAGTGATATTATATGTGATATTATACTGTAATTATAATATAACTTTTTATAATTATGTTTTATTTCCATTAAAATAAAAAAAATAATTGAAAGTAGCATTCATGCGTACGTACGGCTTACCGTCTCCATGAACGGTGCATTTCATTTCATACCTCTAAATGTTATGTACTATTATAAAAACATGTATATACTGGATATATAATATATATATGATATCAAAATCATGAATATCATTCTTTATATAATGAACCTTTGACCACATGGACAACTTGTAAATATAAGGTGCTCATTTTTTACTCAAGTACCAAATATCAACAAAATTAATGTTATTAACTTAAATGATTACATAATGTTTATAACATGGTAATAAGTTATATAAAAGAAATAATAAACTTTAAAAATGTTCTTAAGAAAGTATAAATTAACTTTATTTTATTATTCAGGAGATTAAAGAAGGATCGAGTCAAGTTGAACGCGAGGTAATGGATCCAACCTCTCTCTTTCTTTTCAAGTACTCGCTTTTATGTCATTTCATGTATGCTCCATGTTCTTATGTTGGAGGATGTTATTTTATATTCACCATACTGTAATTTGTATTTTCATATGATTAGAAACCCTCTCTTACTCTTATAAATTCATTTTAATAATTTTTAAGCGGTGTCGTTAGGCTGCCGAATTTTTGTAAGGGATTTTCTTATCTCACTTCTAATTCCGTAGGATTTCCATTGTTCGCCACTTATTCATTGCATGTGGTGTATTGTGTCCTGACATTTGATATATATTATCATTATTATCATTATATTCATGTTATTCTATGATTCATTTGGTGGTTATTAACTTTTGGTTATACAACTCAGTTGATTACAACGTGGTAAAGGGTTTCGTCTCACTTTTTATTCCCGTGAGATTCATGCTATATTTTCCACTTTTTTATTTTGTGTGGTGTATTTACTACCCATTATTGTACTATTTATGTGATATAATTTAATTTATTAGTATTTACATCTTCATTGTATGATCCTTATTTCATGTGGCGTATGTTTTTTTAAGTTACCAAATCGGTAAGGGAACTATTCACCCTCCTCTTTATAAAAGACTTCTTTTTGTTATGTCTTTTAATTTACATCTTATTATGTTGGGATATGTTCTTATATATCCTTATTGATGTAAAATTTATTTCCAAGTGATGATATTCCCTTTTTTATCTCATCAAATCATTTTCTCAATTTTAATGTGACGTCGTTAGGCTGTCGAATTTTTACAAGGGAACCTATTAACCCAATTTCAATTATTTGGGTTCAACTTGTACTTATTGAATATTTCATCCAATGAATATGTGTGAATGACCTCTGATTGTTTTAAAATTAATATCCACTCATATTGGGTTTATTTATATTTGTCACACATAATTATTTGATTGATTTATCCTTAATTTAAGGATGCCATCTTTATAAGGGATTTCATATCAATTTACATTCCCATTGAGACTTCATTGTTGTTATGCACCAATTCACTCTAATATGGTGTATATACTGTACTTTGACATATTATATCATGAATACATTTATTCTCATCATATTATAAAGTTCTTATTAAATGTTATTCCTCAATTATTTGTATTCAAGTGTCTCTCTTTTTGTTAAAAAACTCTTTAACTAAAATATATTTTTAAATGTATTCAAAGATTTATTCTTATAAATATTTATCATTAATGTCCATGATTTCAAAATGGGTTTTAGGATTTATTTATATGTACATTAATGTTTTCAAATGATAATTTCTTTAAAAGCTTCAATGTGGTATGGGACACTTTGATTCAAAAATCTCTTTTTAAATGGTTTTTGAAAATGGTTTGATAAAGCATTGTTTACTTCAATATCTTGATTTGATATAGTAGAATGTGGAAATTTTATCTTTCTGTTATACTTTTGTTATGTTTTATGATTATGTTATGTTTATTGGGAATTTTTTATGTATACGGGTGGTTCTGTGATAAACCTAGGGCGGGTGAGCCCGAGATAGCTCTCCAATGCATTGGGTAACGTGATGGAGGTAAACGTGATGTTTCTCCTAAGAGATTTAGGGAATATACTATGATGGGTATTCCAACTGTGACTCCCTATGTATCTATGATAGGTACAATATATGTTTGATATGGATGCCATAAGTAACCTTTATGATTTATGATTTGTGTGTGTTATTCATAAATCTCATGATTTCATAAGGTATGTTATGATTGAAAAGTATGGTTTCATTTATTTGTATATATTGATGGGATAATGTTTTCTTTCCTTATTTTATAACCCTTACTGATCTTTTTATGCTCACCCCATGTTTTTGAAATGTTTTCCACAGGATTTAAAGATGAATTGGATCAAAGATGGGATCAAGGAATAGTCATGCTATCTAAAACATGGAACTAGACATGTTTCTTTTTAAGTGTTTTTATTTTATGAAAAAAATGGATAATGAGTAGTAGTGTCTACATGTAATATTAAAGTTGTAATGTAATTGTTATTACTAATTCTCTAAAACTCTAAATCTGAAAATATCCTCAATGTGAATTATTCATTTAATTCAAGATTATGTGATGTTTAAGGTCGGGTCCTTATAGTTGGTATCAGAGGTCGGTTTAGATAACTTTAGAGGATAGGGTATTCTTTAAGCATAAGTGAAAAGTTTTGTATAACCATAATGGTTAGTATATTAGATTGATTCATTGTTATTTTTTGGAATGAGTTTTAGATAACTTGGATAAGTATATCTTAGTGTTTATCTTACTCATTAGTACATGATGATTTTGTTGATATACTCACACTAACCTTTTTGGTTTTAGTAAATGGCTGGATCTAGAAGGCACCAAAGTAACAGTGGATTTGGAGAAAACTGTGATGGTTTTCTGAAATAACAACTGAATGATATGTGAGATGCAATGAGAACTCTTGTGGTTATCCTCAACCAACTATCTGGAGTCATGATTGACCACCTAAACCTTGGTGATTTTTATAAGGCATCATGTATGTGAGAAACAAATCCCTACATAAGTTCAGGTAATAATCATAAAGGTAAGTATGTTCAAAAACCTTTGTGTCAAAGATGTGGAAAGAAACACCTAGGAAAATGTTTCAAAGGGACAGAAAGATGCTATAGATGTGAAAATGAAGGTCATAAATCAAGAACCTACCATAGAAAAAGGAAGCATCTAGTTGACTCTAGGAAAGGGAAAGAAGTTCTTTCTAAGGGATCAACTGAATGTTTTAAATATGGTGTGCATGGTCATTATGCAAACACATGTCCTACGAAGAAGTTTCAGGAATGGGATTATCAATATCGTACAAATATTAATTTACCAATTACTAATTCCATTCCGATTGAGGATGAAGAAACTGACAATGACCAATGAAAGGTATGGATTATTTCTTAACATACGTTTTCCTATTATTGAAATATTAGGATATGATTCTTGATTTTTGTTTGTAGGAAAGAAGTATTTCAGAATAAGTTGGAAAGTAATGGTTAAGGTATCATGATGAATGTTGAATGAGTATGAAGTCAACATATAAGGGATTCAAGAGTTATGGTAGATTTTAGGATGGTGAAGTTATTAAAATTATTAAGTCTCTTTTGATGAAGGGGATACATTAGAAGACTTTTTATAGTATGTGTAACCCTAATGTTTGATATATGAAAATTTTATTCAAGGAATAATTATCCGTTATTTTGTGAATATAGTTATAAAGAACCATTTGGGTTTATATGATCCTTGAATTTGAGGCAATTACTGGTTAATACATTTTGGGTTGCAAAAAAAGTTATGAGATAACCTTTATGGTTAAAATATTTTATGGTTATTTTTGATGAATTTATCATTTTGGGGAATTTTATAAAATTATATAGTTTTTGAAAAGGGACAACACGCAGACTGTGTGACAACCCGTCGCGTCGAACGAAGCTGTAGGAATCGAACCCACTACCAAAGTGCAACTGGTATTTATCGCCTACCACTGGAATACGTGAAGTACCTGGTTAGTTTGACAAATTCTTTTTATTTAGATGATTTTATGAATCAAGAATAAGTTGATTTTTGGTTCTCTATGGAAATTATTAACCTATCATGGAGGATATGTGATTAGGTTAATTACTTTTCAATATGATACTTTAAGAGTAACTAGTGTTATTTGAAGATAAATGTTAAGATTTACCTTGGAAGACAATGTGATTAAATCCTTCAGAGATTTGGGTTTCAATATTATTTTGGTTTTCTTTAAAAAAAATTATGGAAAATTGTTTATTGAATGGTCTTTGTTGAACTTTGGGTATTGTTTGAACAATTTTAGAGATTAAGAGTAGTTTTTATTTATGTATAATATTATCCTTTTGGGGGATTATCTGATATTATACTAAATGTTTTGGTTTCAGTTAATATCTAAAGACATAGGAAATATATAGTTCATCTTTTATGGATTATGTGATTCTCTCAAAGTTGATTATAGTGCTCTTATTGTGAAAAAAAAATCATCTCGAATACTCATCGTTTGGAGAAAATATGAGTTTGTGTTAGAAATCTAGTAAAAGATGAATGTCTACATAACAAGTATATTTCCTTATGTTTTTGGTTAAGCTCGTAAATAAATTCCTCAATGAAAAGTAACATTAAACAAAAACCTTGTCTGTTAACTTTTCCTACTGAGGAATCAAACACTGTTTAACCCATCACAATTTTGTGATTTTTTTGTGGTTAAATTTCTCCTAAATATGTTTCCTAACACTCTCCACCAGAACTTGACCCTTTTTTTCTCCTCCATATCCATGTTTTCATGGAATCTTAGTATGGGTTAACTCAGGTGACCTTTTCACTTCTCTTTCTTTCTTTTAAAGTGATAGTTTTACTAACTCTTTTTCTGATGTAGGACTTTCAATAAAGTTTCCGAGCCATTTTTAAAATTGCGAGGACGCAATTCTCAAAAGGGGGGAAGGATGTAACATCCCAGGTAAATAAAGAATATGACTTTTTCATATTTATTAATTTTTGAATTAAATATTAATTTTACTTTAAAAAGGGTTGTTATGTTCGATAGCATACCTGATACGCAACAACAAGTTTCTTTGAAATCTTACATTGCAAACTAATTACAAGGCCCCAGCCTTAAACCTTACTTAATCTTGAGTTATTACAAGATTACACATTGAGGATATTTTCAGGTTTAGAGTTTTAGAGAATTAGGTCATAAAACTTGCATTACATTCCACATTTAAACAAAGTGGTTACATAAAATATATTATTCATTTTTCCAATCAATGGAAACATATTTAAAATAAAATATGGACTCTTTCTTGAAAATTCCTTGACACTATCATCATATCATGTACCATTCCCTTGACCTGTGAAAAACATTTCAAAAACTTGGGATGAGCATAAAAAGATCAGTAAGGGTTATAAAAAGTATGGAAAGGAAACATGAGTACATATATACATAAGAATGAAATCATACTTTACCCATAAAACATAATCACTTTAACATACCTCATAAAACCCTGAATAAATCATAGAAATCATAAGACATAAAGGTTACTTGAGGCATTTATAACATTCTTACGTAGGGAGTAACCCTCTTGGTTACGTTTGGAATACCCATCACAGTATATTCCCTAAATCTCTTCGGAGAAACCTTAACGTTTAACTCCTTCGTGTTACCCAATGAATTGGAGAGCTATATCGGGCTCACCCGCCCTTAGTTTATCACGGAACCACCCGTCTTCATAACAATGCCCAAGAACCATAACTTAAGCATAAAGGAAAGATAACATTCCCACATTGCAATAACAATATAACATTTTAAGATATTTAAATAATTAATCTATTCTAAAAACCATTTTCAAAACCATTTAAAACATTTAATAAAGATATTTTTAAATCAAAGTTTCCCATACCACATTGAAGCTTTTAACATTTTAAACCATTAATATCCATATAAATAAATCCTTAAAACCATTTTGAAAACATGGATATTAATGAGAAATATTTATAAGATTAAATCATTAAAACATTTAAAACGATATTTTAGTTAAAGGGTTTTTAACAAAATGAGAGACACTTGAATACAATAATTGAGGAATAACATTTAATCAAAACTTTATAATATCATGAGAATAAAGGGACTCATGATATAATATTCCAAATGATATTATATACACCATATAAGAGTGAATTGGGGCATAACAATAATGAAGTCTCAATGGAAATGTAAATTGAGATGAAATCCATTATAAATATGGTATCCTTAAATTAAGGATAAATCAATCTCATAATTATGTGCGACAAATATAAATACACCCAAAATAAGTGGATATTAAGTGTAAAATAATAAAAGGTCATTCACACATATTCAAAGGATGACATATTCAATAACTATATGTTGAACCCAAAGAAATTGAAATTGGGTTAAGAAGTTCCCTTGACAGTCTAACAGCGTCACATCAAATTTTAGAAAAAGAGTTGATGGGAGAGATAAAGGGTATCTCATCACTTGGACATAAAATTTACAGAAATAAGGATATATAAGAACATATACCAACATAATAATATGAAAATTAAAAGACATAACAAAAGAAGTCATTTAAAAAGAGGAGGGTGAAAGGTTCCCTTACCGATTTGGGTAACTTTCGAAACGTACACCCCATGAAAGAGGGACTATACAACATTGATATAAATACTCATAAAAGAAAGTATGTTACACAAAGAGTAGAATAATGGACAGTACATACACCACAAAAAAGGAAATATTGGCAAAGGTAGCATGAATCTCATGAAAACACAAAGTGAGATAAAAAGCCCCTTACGAAATTTTGGCAGCCTAACGGCGCCAATTAAAACATCCAAAATGGATTGATGAGAGAAGATAGGTTCTCTCATAATATTAACATAAAAAGTATAGTAAGAGTAATATAAAATAACATCCCAATCATAAGAAAGATGAGCATAAAAGGAATAACATAAAAGAGTGTACTTAAAAAGAAAGAGAGGGGTAGGATCCTTTACCTCGGGTCCGACTTGACTCGATCGTTCTTTAACCTCCTAAATAATAAACTTGAGTTAATTTATAATTTCTTAAGAACCTTTTTCAAGTTCATTATTACTTTTATATCACTTACTACCATGATATGAACAGTATGTAATTATTTAAGTTAATAATGGTCGTTTTGTAGACCATTGCTACTTGAGTCAAAAATAAACTCTTTATAATTACAAGTTGTTCATGTGGTAAAATATATATTATATCCAGAATTATATTCATTATGTAGATATCATATATATCATATATATCCATTATATACATGCATTTATAATATTACATAACATTTAGAGGTAAGAAATGAAATTCACCGTTCATGGAGACGGTAAGCCATACGTACGCATGAACGCTACTTTCATTTATATTTCTTATTTAATGGAATTAAAACATAATTATACATAATAGTATTATAATTACAGTATGGTATCATATATAATATCATTAAATATATTCTTTATACGTACCACATGTGGTATTAACAAATCAAATCACTTTGAGGGGGCGGTAGTCTGCACTTCCTAAAATGAAGATATCGCGTTTAACCATAATGGAAACCATAAAGGTATGCCATAAATGAAAAATACATAAGCTTAAGTAAAACATAAACATATTATATATCATATATAAATATAGTGACATCTTAATGGCCACCTTTGATGGTGTTAAAATAATATTGAACAATCATCATTTCGTGAGGCGGAAATTCACCATCCACAGAAACAGTATGTTCTTTAACCATTAGATGTAGGTGTGTGTAATTTTAGCTCAAATACTTATTATAAAAACATCCTAGTATATTTAATATACTGGATTTTTTACAAAATAAATTAATAAAAATATTTTAGGGGGTTGGAGAAGCAAAATAAAACAAAAGAACACAAGTGAAGACATTACCTTAAAATCAGGTATCTCTCTTTGATTTGAGCTCAAAGGCTTCCTTGGGAAGACTTCTGCCCAAAGTGAGGATTCTAGGAGTAATATAGGGATGTGGAGAGACAAAATGAGCAGGGTTTGTCCGAGCCAAAGGCTTGAGAGGTGTGGGTAAGGTGGTAGAGGTGGGGGCCTTTTATAAGAGGAGAGGAGGGGCACTCTTGGAAAGTTACAAAATGTTACTTTATTTTCAAATGAGTTTCGGATTTTAAAGGTCCCACATTGATTTATTTCTAGGATAAGGTGGTAAGGGTTCTAAATATACTCATCCAATAGGTTTTTGACAAGTGTAAGTTATAGTTTTAACATTATGTTTTCATTTTATTTAAATCCTTTATTAATGAGGTAATCGCTGCATCATCATGATGTCATAAATAATTTGATTTATTTAATGTATAAAAATTATAAAAAAAATATAATAATGTAGGAAATATTTTTATATTTCTAATTAATATTTATAGTAAAAAATATGACTTGTATAACCCCATTTGAAAAAAAAATTAGTAAAACTACTCATGCTTGTGACATTTTTATTTTTACTTTAAATAAAAAGTTATTTATGTCATTTTCCAACCAAAGTGGCTCCATGGGGTCCCCAAGTTGACCCATGGATTTTCTTGGTCATACATGACACATATAATGATGTTAGGACATGTGTATATGTCATTTCATATTATTAAAACATTATTTTTACCTTAAATTACACTAATTACATCTAATCACGATTAAAAACTTAAAAGTTACTATTCACCAAAAAATTATTTTAATCCCATTAAACCACATTTTACACCCTAATGACAACCATGTATGTCAGATTTTTTAAATTCAAATTATAGAAGTGTTAAAGTTTTAGTTAAACGAAAAATCAGTTTTTAAACTACCACTTAGTGGTTTCACTATTCATCAAAAATTGAAGTTTTTCAGAAAAATACCAAAAATCACCCTAAGCTATATTTGATATTCTGGATTCAAAAATGATGTATATTTTAAAAAATTCAAAATATATATGTTGAATTAATTAATTTAATAATTAATTCCTGCTGTCAAAACAAATAGCGTGTTTTTAAGAAACAATATCTATTAAAAGATTGACACTAGTTTAAGTCCAATTTCAAAGTGAAATTAATTCCAATGACCACCATTAGATTAAATGGTAAAAATATATTCTAAATAAACTCTAATATAAATTAAAAATATAATTTATCCATATAAATAAATCATATTAAAAGGATGTTTTGAATTAAAATGAAACATTTTCAATAAAAATGATCTTTATCGGAAAAATAACAAAATTTTACACAAAGTAAATTTTGATGTCCAGATTCTAAAGAAGGATTTTATTTTGTCAAATACAACATATAAATTTGTCAAAAGTATATTTAAAAATGGTTCTCCATCAAAAGGTAGTTAATCAACCTTTTAAAGAATATTAGAAGATTTATGCTTAAAATTGGATTCATTTGCATTTTAAGCCTCCAAAATTTATTGGATAAAAGTAAAAATATTTGACAAACATATATAATCATTTTGTAGTTAGTTTCGTTCATTCTCACCATTAAAACGGATAGGCGTTAACTAACTTTTAAAATAATATTATTTTATTATTAGAGTGCAACGTAATATTTCAAAGAAACTCGTTGTTGCGTATTGGGTACGCCCTCGAGCATAGCATTCCCTTTAAAGTAATATTAATATTTTATTAAAAAATATGGATAAATATGAAAATTTCATATTCTTTATTTACCTGGGGTGTTACATCCTTCCCCCCTTTTGGGAATTGCGTCCTCTCAATTTTAAAATTAGGCTTGAAAGCTTCATTGAAAATCCCACATCGGAACAAGAGTCAGTAAAACTATCACTTTAAAAGAATGGGAGAGAAGTAAAAATGTCACCTGAGTTAACCCATACTAGGATTCCAAGTATGAAAATATGGATATGGAGGAAAAACAAAGGGTTATGTTCTGATGGAGAGTGATAGTAAACATGTCTAGGAGAAAGTTAACAACAAGAAAATCACAAACTTGTGATGGGTTAAATGGTATTTGATTCCCCAGTAGGAAAAATTAACAGTCAACATTTTTGTTTTAAGTTAATTTTCATTGAGGAATTTATTTATGACCTTAACTAAAATATAATGAAGCATACTTAATTGTCATTATGACTTTCAACTTTTACTATATTTCTTACACGAACTCGTATTTTCTTCAAAAGACGAGAATTTAGGATGAATTGTTCACATTAAGAGAGCTATAATCAACTTCTAAAGAGTCACCTAATCCACAAAAGAGAACTATATACTTCCCATGTCTTTAGACCTTAACCAAAACTAAAACCCAAAGTTCAAAAAAGACCATTCAATAAACATCTATCCATAAAATTCTACAAAGTAAACCAAACTAAGATTGAAACCCAATTCTCTGAAGGATTTAATCACATAGTCTCCTAAGATAAATTTTAACATTTTTCTCCAAAATAACATCAGTTACTCTTACAGTCTCATACTGAAAAGTAATTAACCTAATCACATATCCTCCATGATAGGCTAATCATTTCCATTGATAACCAAAAAAAATCAACTTACTCTTAATTCATAAAATCATCTAACTAAAAAGAATCATTCAAACTAACCAGGGACTTCATGTATTCTAGTGGTAGGAGATAAATACCAGTTGTACTTTGGTTGTGGGTTCGATTCCTGTAGCTTCGTCCAACACGATGGGTTGTCACACGGTCTGCGTGTTGTCCCTTTTCAAAAACTATATAATTTTATAACATTCCTCAAAAAGAGATAAATTCATCAAAAATAACCATAACATATTTTAACCACAAAGGTTATCTGATAACTTCCATTTTGCAACCCAAAATGTATTAACCTGTAATTTCCATAAATTCAAGGATCATATAAACCCAAATGGTTCTTTATAACTATATCCACAAAAGAAAGGATAATTATTCCTTGAATAAAATTTTCGTATATCAAACATCAGGGTTACTATAAAAAGTATTCTAATGTAAACCCATCATCAAAAGAGACTTAATACATCTAAGAATTTCACCATCCTAAAATCTATCATAACCCTTGAATCCTTTATATGATGACTTCTTACTCATTCAACATTCTTCATGATCCATTAGCCATTACTTTTCAACTTATTCTGAAATACTTCTTTCCTACATAAAAAATCATGAATCATATCCTAAGATTCTAATAATAGGAAAACATATGTTAAGAAATAATCCATACCTTTCATTCTTCATTGTCATTTTCTTCATCCTCAATCGGAATGGAATTAGGTATTGGTAAATGAATATTTGTACGATCTTGGTGACCCCATTCCTGAAACTTATTCGTAGGACATGTGTTTGCATAATGACCATACACAACACATTTAAAAAATTAAATTAATCCTTCATAAATAACTTCTTTCCCTTTCCTAGAGTAAACTAGATGTTTCCTTTTTCCATGGAAGGTTCTTGCTTTATGACCTTCATTTCCACATCTATAGCATCTTTCTGTCCCTTTGAAAAAAAATTCTATGTGTTTCTTTCCACATATTTGACACATAGGTTTTTGAACATACTTACCTTTATGATTATTACCTGAACTTCCGTAGGGATTTGTTTCTCGCATTCAAGATGCCTTATAAAAATCACTAAAGTTCAGGTGGTCAATCATAACTCCAGATAGTTGGTTGAGGATAACCACAAGAGTTCTCATTGTAGCTCCCATATCATTCAGTTGTTTTTTCATAAAACCGTCATAGTTTTATTCAAATCTACTGTTACTTTGGTGCCTGTTAGATCCAGCCATTTACTAAAACCAAAAAGGTCAGTGTGAGTATATCAGTAAAATCATCAAATAAAAAAGCGGAAGATAAACACCAAGATATACTTATCCAAGTTATCTCACACTCATTCTAACTTTCAAAAAAAACGATGAATCCATCTAATATACTAACCATTGTGGTTATACACAACTTGTCACTTTTTCATAAACAACACTCTAACCTCTAAAGTTATCTAAACCTACCTATGATACCAACTATAAGGCACCAACCTTAAACCTTACTTAATCTTGAGTTATTACAAGATTACACAATGAGGATCTTTTCAGGTTTAGAGTTTTAGAGAATTAGATCATAAAACTTGCATTACATTCCACATTTAAACAAAGTGGTTACATAAAATATAGTATTCATTTTTTCCATCAACGGAAACATATTTAAAATAAAACATGGACTCTTTCTTGAAACATCCTTGACATTATCATCATATCATGTACCATTCCCTTGACCTGTGAAAAACATTTCAAAAACTTGGGATGAGCATAAAAAGCTCAGTAAGGGTTATAAAAAGTATGGAAATGAAACATGAGTACATATATATATAATAATGAAATCATACTTTACCCATAAAACATAATCACTTTAACATACCTCATAAAATCATGAATAAATCATAGAAATAATAAGACATAAAGGTAACTTGAGGCATTCATAACATTCTTACATAGGGAGTAACCCTCTTGGTTATGTTTGGAATACCCATCATAGTATATTCCCTAAATCACTTCGGAGAAACCTTAACATTTAACTCCTTCGCGTTACCCAATGCATTGGAGAGCTATATCGGGCTCACCCGCCCTTAGTTTATCACGGAACCACCCGTCTTCATAACAATGCCCAAGAACCATAACTTCAGCATAAAGGAAAGATAACATTACCACATTTCAATAACAATATAACATTTTAAGATATTGAAATAATGAATCTATTCTAAAAACCATTTTCAAAACCATTTAAAACATTTAACAAAGAGATTTTTAAATCAAAGTGTTCCATACCACATTGAATATTTTAACATTTTAAACCATTAATATCCATATAAATAAATCCTTAAAACCATTTTGAAAACATGGATATTAATGAGAAATATTTATAATATTAAATCATTAAAACATTTAAAATGATATTTTAGTTAAAGGGTTTTTAACAAAATGAGAGACACTTGAATACAATAATTGAGGAATAACATTTAATCAAAACTTTATAATATCATGATAATAAAGGGATTCATGATATAATATTCCAAATGATAGTATATACACCATATAAGAGTGAATTGGTGCATAAGAATAATGAAGTCTCAATGGAAATGTAAATTAAGATGAAATCCATTATAAATATGGTATCCTTAAATTAAGGATAAATCAATCTCATAATTATGTGAGAAAAATATAAATACACCCAATATAAGTGGATATTAAGTGTAAAATAATCAAAGGTCATTCACACATATTCAAAGGATGACATATTCAATAACTACATGTTGAACCCAAAGAAATCAAAATTGGGTTAAGAAGTTCCCTTGACAGCCTAACGGCGTCACATCAAATTTTAGAAAAAGAGTTGATGAGAGAGATAAAGGGTATATCATCACTTGGACATAAAATTTAAGGCAATAAGGATATATAAGAACATATACCCACATAATAAGATGAAAATTTAAAGACATAACAAAAGAAGTCTTTTAAAAAGAGGAGGGTGAAAGGTTCCCTTACCGATTTGGGTAACTTTCGAAACGTACACCCCATGAAAGAAAGACTATAAAAAATTGATGTAAATACTCATAAACAAAATTATGTTACACAAATATTAGAATAATGGACATTACATACACCACTCAAAAGGAAATATTGGAAAATGTAGCATGAATCTCATGAAAACACAAAGTGAGATAAAAAGCCCCTTACGAAATTTCGGCAGCCTAACGGCGCCAATTAAAACTTCCAAAATGGATTGATGAGAGAAAATAGGGTCTCTCATCATATGAAAATAAAAATTACAGTAATATTAATATAAAAGAACATCCCAATCATAAGAAATATGATCTTAAAAGTAATGACATAAAAGAGTGTACTTAAAAAGAAATATAGGGGTAGGATTCCTTACCTCGGGTCCGACTTGACTCGATCATTCTTTAACCTCCTGAATAATAAACGTGAATTAATTTCTACTTGCTTAAGAATCTTTTTAAAGTTCATTATTCCTTTTATATCACTTACTACCATTCTCTGAACACTATGTAATTATTTAAGTTAATAATGGTCGTTTTGTAGATTATTGCTACTTGAGTCAAAAATAAACTCTTTATAATTACAAGTTGTTCATGTGGTAAAATATATACTATATCCAGAATTATATTCATTATTTAGATATCATATATATCATATATATCCATTATATACATGCATTTATAATATTACATAACATTTAGAGGTAATAAATGAAATGCACCGTTCATGGAGACGGTAAGCCGTACGTACGCATGAACGCTACTTCCATTTATATTTCTTATTTAATGGAATTAAAACATAATGATACATAATAGTATTATAATTCCAGTATGGTATCATATATAATATCATTAAATCTATCCTTTATACGTACCACATATGGTATTAACAAATCAAATCACTTTGAGGGGCCAGTAGTCCGCACTTCCTAAAATGAAGATATCGTGTTTAACCATAATGGAAACCATAAAGGTATGACATAAATGAAAAATACATAATCTTAAGTAAAACATAAACATATTATATATCATATATAAATATAGTGACATCTTAATGGCCACCTCTGAGGGTGTTAAAAGAATATTTAACAATCATCGTTTCGTGAGGCAGAAATTCACCATCCACAGAAACAGTATGTTCTTTAACCATTAGATGTAGGTGTGTGTAAGTTTAGCTCTAATACTTATTATAACAACATCCTATTATATTAAATATACTGGATTTGTTACAAAATAAATGAATAAAAAGAGTTTAGGGGGTTGGAGAAGCAAAATAAAACAAAAGAACACAAGTGAAGACATTACCTTAAAATCGGGTATCTCTCTTTGATTTGAGCTCAAAGGATTCCTTGGAAAGACTTCTGCCAAAATTGAGGCTTTTAGGAGTAATATAGGGATGTGGAGAGACAAAATGAGCAGGGGTTGGCCTAGCCAAAGGCTTGAGAGGTGTGGGTAAGGTGGTAGATGTGGGGGCCTTTTATAAGAGGAGTGGAGGGGCACTCTTGGAAAGTTACAAAATGTTACTTTATTTTCAAATGAGTTTCGGATTTTAAAGGTCCCACATTGATGTATTTCGAGGATAAGGTGGTAAGGGTTCGAAATATACTCATAAAATAGGTTTTTGACCAGTGTAAGTTATATTTTTAACATTATCTTTTCATTTTTTTTAAATCCTTTATTAATGAGGTAATCGCTGCATCATCATGATGTCATAAATAATTTAATTTATTTAATGTCTAAAAATTAAAAAAAATCATAATTTAGGAAATATTTTTATTTTTATAATTAATATTTATAGTCAAAAATATGACTTTTATAACCCCATTTAAAAATTGTTTTAGTAAAACAACTCATGTTTGTGACATTTTTATTTTAACTTTAAATAAAAAGTTATTTATGTCATTTTCCAACCAAAGTGGCTCCATGGGGTCTCCAAGTTGACCCATGGATTTTATTGGTCGGCCATGACACATCCAATGAGGGTAGTACATGTGTCTAGGTCATTTAATATTATTAAAACATTATTTTTACCTTAAATTACTCTAATTACCTCTAATCGCGATTAAAAACTTAAAAGTTATTATTCACCAAAAAATTATTTTAATCCCCTTAAACCAAATTTTACACCCTAATTACAACCATGTATGTCATATTTTTTAAATTCAAATCACAGAAGTGGTAAAGTTTCATTTAAACAAAAAATCAGTTTTTAAACTACCACTTAGTGGTTTCACTATTCATCAAAAATTGAAGTTTTTCAGAAAAATACCAAAAAATCACCCTAAGCTATATTTTTTATTCCGATTTCAAAAATGATGTCTATTTTACAAAATTCAAAACATATATGTTGCATTAATTAATATAATAATTAATTCCCGCTGTCAAAAAAATAGTGTGTTTTTAAGAAACAATATCTATTAAAAGATTGACACTAGTTTAAGTCCAATTTCAAAGTGAAATTAATTCCAATGACCACCATTAGATTAAATGGTAAAAATATATTCTAAATACACTCTAATATAAATTAAAAATATAATCTATCCATATAAATAAATCAGATTAAAAGGAGGTTTTGAATTAAAATGAAACATTTTCAATAAAAATGATCTTTATCGGAAAAATAACAAAATTTTACACAAAGTAAATTTTG
Source organism: Viscum album (assembly GCA_963277665.1). Lineage (NCBI taxonomy): Eukaryota > Viridiplantae > Streptophyta > Magnoliopsida > Santalales > Viscaceae > Viscum > Viscum album. The sequence continues at coordinate 670,544,631 of OY728157.1, read as the reverse complement.
ATGTCCAGATTCTAAAGAAGGATTTTATTTTGTTAAATATAACATATAAATTTGTCAAAAGTATATTTAAAAAGGGTTCTCCATCAAAAGTTGGTTAATCAACCTTTTAAAGAATATTAGAAGATTTATGCTTAAAATTGGATTCATTTTCATTTTAAGCCTCCAAAATTTATTGGATAAAAGTAAAAATATTTGACAAACATATATAATCATTTTGTAGTTAGTTCTGTTCATTCCCACCATTACAACGGCTAGGCTTTAACTACGTTTTAAAATAATATTATTTTATTATTAGAGTGCAACGTAAGATTTCAAAGAAACTCGTTATTGCGTATTGGGTATTCCCTCGAGCATAGCATTCCCTTTAAAGTAATATTAATATTTTATTCAAAAATATGGATAAATATGAAAATGTCATATTCTTTATTTACCTGGGGTGTTACACTAATAATATAATATTATTATTTTAAATAGTAGTCAACTCCTAGCCGTTTTATTGGGAGTAATGAACAAAACTAAATACCATATGATTATACATTTTTTTTAAATGTATTTACATTATCCAATAAAAAGTTAGAGGTTTAAAATGTGAATGAATCTAATTTTAAGTATAATTTACATTAAAAGGCCGATTTATATCCTTTTAATGGTGAACCATTATTAAATCTAGTTTTGGTCCCTTTCATACATTCTATATGACCAAATAAAATCCTTCTTTTTAATGGGGACATCAAAATTTACTTTGTGTAAATTTTTGGGATTTTTCCGATAAAAATCATTTTTTTAATGAATAGTGGAAATATTGTAGTTTAATTCAAAATTTCCTTTTAATATAATTTATTTATATGGTTATATTATCCTTTTAATTTTTTTTAAAGTTAAATTTAAATATATTTTTACCATTTAATCCAATGTTGGCCATTAGAATTAATTTCATTTCAAAATTGGACTTAATCAAGTGTCGATTTTTTATAGTTATGGTTTCTGAAAAACACTCTATTTGTCTTAACAACGGGAATTAATTTTTATATTAATTACTGCCACTTCTATGTTTTGAATTTGGAAAAATATACATCAATTTTGAATTCGGAATATCAAATAATTCTTCGGCTGAACTTTTTTGTATTTTTCTGAAAAACTTCAATTTTTGATGAATAGTGACACCACTTAGTGGTAGTTAAAAAAACAAAATTTTTCATTTAAATGAAATTTTACCACTTCTGTGAATTGAATTTTAAAAATTCTACATACATGGTTGTTATCAAGAAGTAAAATATGGTTCATTAAGATGAAAATAATTTTTGGTGAATAGTAACTTTTGACTTTTATTTACCGCGGTTAAAGGTAAATAAGGTAATTCAAGGTTAAAATAATATTATAATAATTCTAAATTACCTTAACACTTGTCCAAACCTTATTGGTTGAGTCATTAACGGCCATGTGCATCTTTGGGTTGATTTTGGGACCCCTTTGAGCCACTTGGTAGTGATAATGACAATTTAGACTAATTAATTTAATGTAAAGGCAAAATAGACATAAATAAAAATCTTTTAGTAATTAATTTTTATGTGGTGTTATATAAGGAATATTTTTTACTATAAATATTCATTGGAAATATAAAAATATTTCATACATTATGGTATTTTTTTATAATTTTTAGACAATAAATAAATTAAATTATTTATGACATAATAATTATGCAGGTTTTACCTCATTAATAAATGATTTAAATAAATAATATTATAATGCTTAAAATATTATCCAAAACATGTACAATTCTGATTGGATGATTTTATTTAGACCATTACTCATATTATCTTCGACTATAATGATTTTTTGATCATTAGAAACCGAATATCATTATATTATAAAATAATACTTTCACACTTTCCTAAAGAGCCTGTACTCCCCCTTATAAAAAGAGAAAACTTCTAACTAATTCCTCACACCTCTCAAGACATTTGGCTCATCAAACCTCTACCTAATTAATCTCTCAATATCCCTCTCCTCCTCTTAGAATCCTTAACTTAGGGAAAAGGCACATCAAGAAGTCCTTTGGTTCAAACCAAAGGGAGTTACCCAAATTAAAGGTGGAAATTTCTCTTAAATTGTTTTTTTTTATTTTACTTCTCCAACCCCTAAACTCATTTTATTTCTTTATTTTGTAACAACACCAGTATACTCAATATACTAGGATGTTTTTATAAGAAGTATTCAAACTACACTTACACACACCTCCATCTAATGGATGAAGAACATAATGTTTCTGTTGATGGAAAACTAACGCCTCACGAAATGATGATTGTTCAATTACATCTTACCGCCTCTCATGGTGGTCATTATGATGGAACTGTATTTATATATGATATATATTATGTTTATTATTTCCTTATTCTTCTGTACTTACTATTTATATCATGCCTTTATGGTTTCCATAGTGGGTAAATACGATAATCTCATTTGAGGAAGTGCGGACTACCGCCCCCTCAAAGTGATTTGATTCGTTAATGACTTATGTGGGATGTATAAAGGATGGATTTAGTGATATTATATGTGATATTATACTGTAATTATAATTTACCTTTGTATAATTATGTTTTATTTCCATTAAAATAAAAAATAGAAATGAAAGTAGCGTTCATGCGTATGTACGGCTTACCGTCTCCATGAACGGTGCATTTCATTTCTTACCTCTAAATGTTATATACTATTATAAAAACATGTATATACTGGATATATATGATATATATGATATCCAAATAATGAATATAATTCTGTATATAATGAAACTTTGACCACATGGACAACTTGTAAATATAAGGTGTTCGTTTTTTACTCAAGTACCAAATATCGACAAAATTAATGTTATTAACATAAATGATTACATAATGTTTATAACATGGTAATAAGTTATATAAAAGGAATAATAAACTTTAAAAAGGTTCTTAAGAAATTATAAATTAACTTTAGTTTATTATTTAGGAGATTAAATAACGATCAAGTCAAGTCGAACGTGAGGTAAGGGATCCAACCTCTCTCTTTCTTTTCAAGTACTCTCTTTTATGTCATTTAATGTATGATCCATGTTCTTATGTTGGAGGATGTTATTTTATATTCAACATACTGTAATTTGTATTTTAATATTATTAGATACCCTCTCTTACTCTTATCAATTCATTATAATAATTTTTAAGCGGCGCCGTTAGGCTGCCGAATTTTTGTAAGGGATTTTCTTATCTCACTTTTAATTCCGTGGGATTTCCATTGTTTGCCACTTATTCATTGCATGTGGTGTATTTTTTACTGCCATTTGATATATATTATCATGATTATAATTATATTCATGGTATTCTGTGATTGATTTTGTGGTTATTAACTTTTGGTCATATGACTTAGTTGATTACAACATGGTAAAGGGTTTCGTCTCACTTTTTATTCCCGTGAGATTCATGCTATATTTTCCACTATTTACTTTTGTGTGGTTTATGTACTATCCATGATTGTACTATTTATGTTATATAATTTAATTTATGAGTATTTACATCTTCATTTTATGATCCTTATTTCATGTGGCGTATGTTTTTTTTAAGTTACCAAATCGGTAAGGGAACTATTCACCCTCCTCTTTATAAAAGACTTCTTTTTGTTGTGTCTTTTAATTTACATATTATTATGTTGGGATATGTTCTTATATATTCTTATTTATGTAAACTTTATTTAAAAGTTATGATATTCCCTTTTTTATCTCATTAAATCATTTTCTCAATTTTAATGTGACGCTGTTAAGGTGTCGAATTTTTACAAGGGAAACTCCTAACCCAATTTCAATTCTTTGGGTGAAACTTGTACTTATTGAATATGTCATCCAATAAATATGTGTGAATGACCTATGATTGTTTTACACTTAATATCCACTTATATTAGGTGTATTTATATTTGTCACACATAATTATTTGATTTATTTATCCTTAATTTAAGGATACCATCTTTATAAGGGATTTCATCTCAATTTACATTTCCATTGAGACTTAATTTTTGAAATTTTTTCCACAGGACTTAAAGATGAATTGGGTCAAATATGGGATCAATTAATAGTCATGTTATCTAAAACAGGTAACTAGACATGTTTCTTTTTAAGTGTTTTTATTTTATGAAAAAAAATGGATACTGATTAGTAGTGTCTACATGTAATATTCAAGTTGTAATGTAATTGTTATGCCTAATTCTCTAAAACTCTAAATCTGAAAAGATCCTTAATGTAAATTATTCATTTAATTCAAGATTATGTAATGTTTAAGGTTCGGTCCTTGTAGATACCAACTCTAATGACCCAATATTAACATACATGTACATTAAATTTCTTTTACAGAATACTTAATACATTACACAAAATATATGCCCAAAGACCGTATTAGTTTAGTGTCTTTGGAAACTCAGAACATAATCTTATAACTTTGTGATAGATCTTTAATATCTCATATAAGGATCTGTCCCTTTTTTCCAACCTAAAACCTTTCTTTATATCTTGTAGAAAACAAAACATAAAAAGGATGATCTCAAATGCTCAGGAATGGTAAACATGGAGAACATAAAACAAACCATAAACATTAGAACATAAAAACATGAACATAAAGTTTAAACATCAAAATCTTGAGTCCTGAAATAAATCTTTGCAGTACGTAAGTAATATATCATAAATAAACATTAACCATGATAGAATATAATTGGTATAAAACATGTAATTTTGGAAAACTAATAATCAAATAATATTATTTCCATAGTAGCCAAAACATTGCTTCCAAGACCATCATAGTGGACAAAGTCCATTACTGAACCGTGTTTACTTTTTGTTCCATCCATGTATTACTGAACCGGATTTACTTTTCATTTCATTAATTTATATCTTATGAGATATAAATCTTTACCCAATTCATTGGATAGAGATATAGGTCCCTCCCATCTAATAATTAATTCATTCTTACATGTTCCAAAAAACATAAAAAAACATTCACCATAGCATAACCCATGAAATAAAATGGGTTTATTAAACATCATAAAATAATCCATATAAAATATCATTCCATAATTAACTCAATCAAATCATATTAATAATAGGTATAAAAAAATAATCCTATTTAATAGTGTCATCTATTATGGAAAATAATTTTGATAAGACACTTGAACTTAATTCCTGAGAAAAAATATCCTTTCTTCTTCAAAAACGTGATCTTTTCTCAAAATGACATGAAATTTTAAAATAAAGACATTTAGTTGAAAATAAACTTGAAAATGTAGAGGAATATTCATGGAAATAAGTCATTATGAATATGTAAAAAAATTCATTCTGTGTAAGTTAAAAAAAACATTATCCTTATACTTTTTTTGAAAAGTCAAAAAGTACCTCGTATGGTAAAAAAAGAAAGATTCCTTCCATACAATGTATTGAAAGTAAAAAATGGTTAAAATGATTATAAAAATATATAGAAAAATATTAAACATTTTTTGAAATAATTTTTAGAAAACATGGACATTGATGATAAATATACCCCCAGTAAATACTTACGTATAAACAATCTCAGATAAAATTGAGGTTGCAAAATTATCCCTTACCTTGTAATTTTCATTAGTTGAGGGTGTGTTAACCTATTGTATAATTTCTAAATCATTTTATTAAATTATACCAGTACTTTATCCATATTTATGATATCATATATGATCCTATTATATCATTTTTTAATAGTATTTCAATATTACCATTATTTTGGGTGTTAACTACTTTGTTTTCCCATTCCTGTTTTTCTATGTACGTCATGTTTGTTATGAATATAATATATTTTATTTATGAAATTAAGTTCATAATTATTATTTTCACTCATAATATAAATTTTATAATCATTCTTCAATTTTTAACTTGGAGAACGAATCTCACCGCGTTGTGGAGATGATATGTCATGTGTACGCACGAGCGACGGTATCATTCTCTTGTTGGTTAAATTGTATGTAATTGGATGGTATATTAATTATACAGAATAATTATCATGTTATGTTAATTATTTAAATCCATTATACATATCATTATTCTCATCCTAATAAAGTATTTTTGAATAACAATTTACACCACAGCGTGGAGACGATAAGTTGTACGTACGTACGCATGGTGATATTGTTATTCGTAGGATAGATAAAAGGAGGTATAAGGTTGTACCATAATTATAATAACATCTAATAATGTATAATATAATATATTTATTACTTTATTATTTAATCATAATAGAAATAGTATCTAGAATAATAAAATAAATTGAATTGAATTGGTAAAACAATTACCTCTTCTTCATTGGACTTCCTTTGGATCTCTTCTTAGGGACACTAGGGATAAACTTTTTTGAAACTTAGGACCTCTAGATTTTTACTAATAATGTTTATAGGATAATTGGGAAGGTTTTGGTCGATCTATAAGGCTCCAGGTAGTGTGAGGAAATGTGGGAGGATATTCCTTTTTATAAGAGAGGAGAAGGGTCACTTTAGAAAGGTATTGAAATATTATTTTATTAAAAAATTATTTTCGGTTTCAAAAGGTCCAAAACTCATTTTATTCTATGATAAGATGATGATTGTTCTAAATCTTCTCAAACAATAGGTTTTAGACGAGTTTTTTTCACAAATTTAACCTTAAATTTTAGCTTTAACCCTTAGTTAACTAATTTAATACTTACCATGTCTTCTTGTATATTAATACTATATGATTAATATAGTTACTATAAAATTAAAATAGAACCTCAAGTGGTTCATTAATGACATTTTCATCATTATAAATTAATTTTTATGACTAATATATTTTTAAGACTATTATATCATTTAATAAAATAGTATTTGTTTTAAAAACTCATTTATGTCAATTTTTATACTATTCATATCATAACTTTTTAAAAATTCATAATAACTTGATTATTTCAAAAAAAACTTATTAATTCAAAGATAACAAGTAATAATCATCCATAAAACTATTTTATGGAAAAAAAAGTTTCAAAATAAATTTATTTTAATATTTATAATCTCATTTATTTAAATTATTCTTTAATAAGGTAATCACTACATCATCATTGTGTCATAAATAAATTTATTTATTTGGTGTCTAAAAATTATAAATAAAAAAATATGATGTAGGAAATATTTTTATCTTTTTAATTACTATTTATAGTCGAATATATCTTATATATAACCCTATATTAAAAAAAATTATTAAGAAGATACAATTTTATGTCATATTTCACTTTACTTTAAATTAATTCTTATAAAATGTCATTTTCACATCCAAGTGGTTCCATGGGGTCTCAAAATCAACCCAAGGATGACCATAGTCAGAAATATATCCTCTAATAGGATTATTACATGTGTTATGTTATTTTAATAATATTATTGTTTACCCTTATTTACCATATTTACCCTTTAACCATGGTAAATAAAATAATTACTGAAGTTACTATTCATAATGTCCAAAAATAAAAGGTACCTATTTACACAATTTTAACATTATGATTCCAAATATGAAATCCATTTTTCCAAATTCAAAACATATAATTTTTAGTAATTAATTTAAAATTATTTCTCGTTGCCAAAACCAAAAGACGGGTTTTTAAGAAGTATTAACTGTCAAAAGATTGACATGTGTTTATTTCAAATTTAAAATTAAAATTACAAAAAATGACCAAAATTAGATTAAAAGATAAAAATATAATCTAATTATACTTTAAAACCATTTAAAATTACAATATAACATTATAAATAAATTATATGAAATGGCAGTTTTGACTTAAAATGTGGTATTTTTCACTATTCATTAAGAAATGAAGTTCATTAGAAAATTACCAAAAAGTAAACATAAGTAAATTTTTATGTCCCACTTCCAAAGAAGAATTTTTTTTTAAAATAGAATATATAAAATTGTTAAAAACTAGATTTAAATTGGGTGTTCCATCAAAAGGAGACCAAACATCGTTTTTTAAAAAAATACTTCTTTTATCTGAAAAAAAAATTGATTTTGTTCTTATATAATGTTCTATAAAATATATAAGATGAATTTTAATTTCATATAAAATTAAAATTTTGTTCAATACTGTTCATAATTTCTATTTTATATCCCATTAAATAATAATATTTTAACAAAATATTGTTGTTTAGTGAAACTCGGTATTGCGTACAACGCAAGCTATTGAGGAAGGTTTCTCTTGCATGTAACTCAATCCAAGTCGGTGTTGTGTGTAGTGAAAGTTTATTTTGGTGTTAAGTGTAATATAATCCAAACATAGTTCTTTTATACATCGATCAAAATCTATACTCAATGTTGTGTGAAATGAATTATATCAAAATAACTTGAAATTGGGTGTAACACAAGACAAGAATAGTGTTGTATATACTACAAGATAATAAGATCTTATGTATAGTGCAAGATAATCATGGTGTAGCGTATAACATAATACATCAAAAAAATTAAAAGGAATATATTTTAGGAAATCTCAAGGTGTTACACATTCACTATCTCCTCACACGTAAAAAAATATAGAGAGGGTAATTATCTGTTAAGTCTTTATTTTAATCCATAAAATAAAGAATAAATCTTTCTTTAATTATTTCATATATAATCTATATCATGATGAAATGACCTTATAATAGTGACCACATACTGAAAAAAAAATTCCTATTTAATTTTTCTTAAATATTGTAATATTCTTCATATGTCATTTATTTTCTCTAAAAGAAAATATTTTTCAAATAATATGACCGAGGAAGTATTTTAGTTTTTTGCATTCAATCCAATCGTTTCATAGTGTTTTTTAATAAATCGCCACTAAGAAGTATCCTTTATTACATGACAAATATCCTTGATAACATTATCCCATTCATTATAACCCAATTAATTCAATTTATTCTTTATATAGGTTATCTATTGTTATTCCACTAATGGGATTAAGGATCCATTGAATGTTAGGGTTTTCTTCTATATGAAACTATCCAACATTGTTATAAAGTTATCATATAAAATATGTTGTTTTTTAATGAGAAACTGTATAGTTAATACAATAATTTAACAATAATAAAATATCTAGAATATATTATTTTCCTACTCAATATTTATTTTTTAGTTGAAAAGTGAAATACCTACATTTATTATATGAGTTGATATGTTTTATATTCCTTCTATTAAGAGGATTTCTAAAAAAATCAGTGTAATTAATTAACTCATGAACAACATAATGAATTAAAAAAATTAGTGTTGATTAAAAATATATATCACGTATTCTATCCATTATAGAAAATATTATAATTTCCCAAGGGTTTTTCATATGATTCAATTCAGTTACTGTGTTCTTCAAAATAATTTTCTTATGGTTTCTTCAAAACATACTCTAATAAAAATTATAACAACACTAGATAGAGTAAATCATAGTTGAGGGATAATTATTACAATGGTATAGAATACATAACATCACACTATATGTGATATATTAGTGTAGAAGTGTTAAGAAACTAGATAAATACATGTTAAATAAATTATGTGGGTAACATTATTAAAATAGCTAGAACATTAATATTCTCCTTTTTCTATCCTTATACTATGGATACTAATCATTATTATTCTCTAGTAAATTGGGGGAATAATATAATTATTCAAGATAAATGCTTAGTAAGACATACAGTATAGTGGTAGTTAACAATTCATAAAAATTTCTTACATAATATGGATGTAACAAAAAAAATAACAAAAAATCAATGATCACATGAGAATAATATATAAAAACCCCAGCCCCAATATATTAGAGTTGATGGATATATTATTAAAATGGAAGATATACAATAGATAACATCACCAAGGATTGATAAGTTTTGTAGTCTTGAAAAATTAGATATAAACATGGATACCTTATTACATTTTTAATTACACATAGATCAAAATAATGGAAAATAAAATACTTCCTTGACACTTATTCAATGATTTCTTATTCATAACCTATGGAATGAAATAAAATAAAAGGGTGATCTCAACTACTCTATAAGGGTTACATACTATAGAAAAATGAATCAATATTAGTTAAATCAAAATTAATATGTAATAATCAATATGTAATGTTAAATTATTAGAAAAAAATATATATTTAATCAATAAAATGATAATTAAAAACACATCCATAGATTCTATCCAAGTGAAATTTCCATGTATAGTAGTAATTGAATACTGAATAAATAATATTCTTAATTATTAGACTTCATATATCTGAAACATGAACTATAACTATCAAGACCTTTCACAATATGAACTATGTCTATTGGTAGAAACTCGTCTGATTTTGCATGGAACCAAATGCAAAGGTTTTTTCCAATTATTTGTCTCGTAAGAAATTTCAATGCATCAAGGGGATATACAATTCTAGGCCCCACCCATCAATTCAAGTCCCAAGAATTCATCATATAGAGATTTAATTTGAGAACAATTTTCCTTATCAGAATATTAATATTGGGTAGTGGATAAATATTTATCAATATATACCTAGATACACTATATAAAATAAATAAATGTTGAATAAGGAATATATAACATAAATAAAAGTGAGATGATAAACCCCTTACCAAGATCATATAATTGAGGTAAGAATTAGTTGATGGGGTGATTATGTGTGACAAAAGAATATAAAGAAATAGATAAGTGTGAATACAACATACTGAAATAAATAGTGTATTCTACAAATAATATCCACATAATATAATCAAAAAACTAGATGTATAACCAAATAAATGAAAATTGAGTTTAGAAATCCCTTATATTATGATTAAAAGATTTATTAACTTATACATAACATCTTGTATATTCAAATTAGATTTTTTAACTAATTAATAAAAAACTTTTTCAGCATAAATTTGATTTATTATAAGTCTTATAAGTTTATTTATGGAAACTATGATGAGTTATAATGTTTAATTCTGTGTTTCGGGATAGTTCGTTTCATTGTATTATGGTTGGTTTCATTTTTTATAACTTTGGGAGTTACTATAAAATGAAAGAAAACTCTAGAAGTGGAAACCAATTATATTAATATAATTCTACTATTATAAATGTTCATCATATATAATTTGGTTATATGGTATTAGGATGATTCATTAGGTAAAACATTAATGAAAAATGATTTGTTTATCTTGGCGGTTTTTACGACCACCTGAAACTTATGTCATTTCATATCATATTTTGATTATACACTAGGTAAAGATAATTAAATAAGTTGTAATACACATATTATAATTTTTTTATAAATAAAATTGGTTTTATGACCAACCTTGTAGGTGGTAATGAAAAATGAAAATTCATCGTCCACGAAGGGAGTGAATCGACGCCCCATGGGTGGTATTTTTATTTTTAGAATCAATAGAACAGGATAAGTGTGTTTTTTTATGACTATTCCATTAAGATAATTAAATTATATTATATATATGATACTGGATTTACCATTTCACTTTTTATAGAATAGGATAGGATATGATAAGAAAATAAATGAAATTAAAAAAGAATGAAGGATTATATTACCTCTCGAATGTTTTCTCCTTTGGGACATCCTTATGAAACATTGGATTATACTTTTGGTGAGATCATCTAGATTTGAACATTATGTATAGGTTTGTGTGATGATTTTGGATGAATATTAGAAAAATAATAGTCATAGAATGTGTTAGGAGAAGAGATGGTGGGGGTGGTATTTATAGTGGAGGAGAGGGGTGTTTTTTTATTATTTTATTCATCTGTTTATAAGTTTTCTCAAGACTATTAATAGTGATGAATCATGTAACTATGTATAGTGACTTTTCATGTGTGTTCAAACTAATTTTGGTTACATCATCTATACATCATTCATCACTCAATAATTCATGTATATAGCTAAAACCTTAAATTTATATATTTCAGTATTCACAAAAAATTACACTATTTAAGAAAAATAATAAATGTTCACCCTATCCTTTTTTTAATAGTTCTATTTAATAAATTTAATAAATTTTATGAAAATAATTTAATAAATTTTCTTAATTTAATTTTTAATTAAAATCATCATTTATTTGAAAAATACTAACTTTAAAATTATAACAAATTCTATGACACTATGAAAATGTATTTATAGCCTTATAAAATTACTTTATAATTATAATAGAAAAAAATATAAAGGTATGAATATTTTTTATGAAAGTAAATATTCATTTAAATCATTATATTAATTATAAAATTATAAATAAAAATTTGTGTTTCACAAAAATACCAACACTTAATTTATCACTTTTTAAAAAATTATTTACATATTCCATGATATAAATATATAACATTTTCTATTATAAGATACCTAAAATTTATTTATAATTTTATAGGTGATTTTATTATTATTTTTCCACATTACTATTTATAATGGTCGTATTTATATTCCAACTATCATGTTAATAATTAATAGTATATCACGGTCTATTTGTACAACATAAACTATCAATAAATTGAATTTATTTAAGAACAAAAATACTGTAAATTATTAGGGTCATGTATTCTTTACCAATTTGTAATTTTTTCCACAGAATTTCTCATGAATATTACTTTCTAAATAGATGAGGTTGGTTATTCTTCATAGCATCCTAAGGTTCCCATATTTCTTATTCCATTTTTTGGTTTCTCCAAATAACCTTTACCAGTCGAGTAATCTGATGTATAAATACTTGATGTCTAGTTTCATGAATATTGATAGGATCTTTGAAGAAAGAAAAATTAGGTTCCAATTCTATTTAATCATAGGCAATTATATGAGTTGGGTCTGGAATTTACTTATTTAACAATGATATGACGAATTCATCATGAACATTGGAGATACTTAGTGGAATTGGTAATTAGTAAGCTACATCTCCAATTCATTCCATAATTTCAAATATAGTGGTGAACCTAGGGCTCAATTTTCCTTTCTTATTGAACTTTATGACACCCTGTAATTGAGATACATTTAGAAAGGCATGATCTCCCACTTTAAATTCCAAATCCTTTCTCCATTTATCAGCATAAATCATTTTCTATCTTTGAGATACTTTAACATTTTCAAGAATAGTATTTTCCTTTCATGTTATTTCATCATTAAGTTTTGGGAAAATAAGATTCCTCTCACAAAATTCATCCCAATAAGTTCGAGTATGACATCTCTTTCCATTTAATGCTTCATATGGAACCATTTTAATACTATAATGGAAAATATTATTGTAGGAAAACACTACCAAAGGTAAATACGGATCCCACATACCATGAATGTCAAGATATCACAATCTCCACATGAATTCCAATGTTTGAATAGTCCATTCAGGATTTCCATCAGTTTGAGGTTTATAAGCAGTACTCAAATGAAGATTATTATCAAGAGCCTTCTGAAAACACTTCCAAATTTTTGATATAAGATGAGGATCTCGATTAGACACAATCAATATAGTTTCATCATGAAGTCTTCTAAATTCATTAATATAAATTCTTTATAGGAACTGAATAGGTAAATCTTATTTTATAACAAGATAATGTACTGAATTTTTAAGGTGATCAACAATAATATATATAATATCATTCTTTATGGGGATAATTAGTAATCCAGTGATGGTATTTATATAAAATCCAGCCCTCTTTATCATAGAAATAGGTAGAGGTTTCATGACTCTTCTATAATTTTTTCTCTCATCATTTAGTTACTAAGAAAATTGACATCATGAAACATTTTCATCAATTTTCCACTTCATATAATCCCACAAAAAATTTTCCTTTAGATCTCAATGCATCTCGGTACTAAAATATTATATAGAACAATTTTAGATATGAGAATAATTTAATAGTTCCCCTTTTATATCAGGTATTGATGGAATATATAATACCTTTAAAAATTTCATAATTTTATCATCATACATGAAGTCTTCCAATCTTTCATCCTTAACAACATTAATTTTCTTTTGAAAATTATCAACATTAGATTGAGAGACTTTCATCTTATCTAGTAATTATGGTTTCAAAATCATTTAAAAAATTAGTGATGTTTCTACTTCCTTAAAACACACCATATCCATGTTTACTAAATCTATGAACATATGATCTTTCTAAATCTTCATTTTTTTAATAAGTCTATGATATTTCTTTCTTAAGGAATATGAAACTTTATTCTCTTTTCCTGGGTGGAAGTGTATTGAAAAATCATAATATTTGAGTAACTTGATCCATCATATTTTCCTCGTGTTGATCTATTCCTATGTAAAGATATATTTAAAATTCTTTATATATATATATATATATATCTTATCTTTCACCATAGAGTTAGTGTCTCCATATCATCAAAGAAAAGATTGTGGATTCAAACTCAATATCATAATTTTTCTAATTTTTATCATTAGTCTCCAACTATCATGATGTGTATGGAATAAATTTATCATATTTCTTAAGGACACAACCCATTTTTTTCTTTGATTCTTCACTATATATAACAAACCCATAATTTCCTTATGGTAGAGTCAAAATCACAGCATTGACTATTCTTCTCTTCAATTCTTCGAAAAATTCTCTAAATTCTTTTCTCTATATAGACTTGACCCCTTTATGTGTGTCCTTGGTTAATTGGATAGCTAATTAGAAAAAATTATTAACAAAATGCTAATAGTAACATGATAAATCATTGAAACTACATACCTTAATTATGTTTTATGGAGTAGGCCATTAGTGGATTTCCTATACCATTACAATATCAACTAAGATTCTATCCTTAGATATAATATAGACAATAAAATAAATTAAATGATTCTAGAATTAACACTTTCTAAATTTATCATATAAATATTTTCTTCTGAGAGTCTCAAGAATTATTTTCAAGTGATTATCATGGTCTTCATAGCTTCTAGAATACTTCAGAATATCATCAATGAATAATATAAAATAATCTTCTAGATATTCCATCAATAGTTTGTTCATCAGATCCATAAAAACCAAGGGTACATTAGTTATTCCAAATGGTATTTTTGTAACCTAATAATGTTTATACCTCATCCAAAAATATTTCTTTAGAATATATTCCTTCTATACTCACAATTGATGATACCCATAATGAAGGTCAATCTTTGAAAAATATTTATCTCTATGAAGTTGATCAAAAAATCATTAATGTGGGGAAGAGGATACGTGTTCTTTATTGTAATAGAATTTATTTATCTATACTCAATGAACACCCTTATGGATCAATATTTCTTCTTAACAAAGACAAAAGAGGCTCCCCCTAGGGAAACACTTGGGTGAATAAATCCTTTATTACTCAACTCCTCTAGTTGATCCATTAGCTCCAAAAATTACAATTTTTCCATTATATATGTAGTCATTTATATTGGTATTGTATCATGGATTAAATCAATGGTAAACATATCTCCAGAATTTGGGGGGTCTCAGTAATTCCTTAGAAAATACATTAATATATTACAGTACAAATGGTACATCCTCAATTTGATGATTACTTCCCCCATCACTAGAGGTTTTTTCTATTCTTCCCATATAATTTTATTTAGTAGATCCACTATAAGTGGATCTATATAAGAATAATATGATGATGTTTTACCATTAAATATAATCAATCTAAATTCTTTTAAAAATAGAAATTTTATTCTTCATGTAATAAATTTTCAATACATACACTGAATGCCATCCCATACTGATATTATATCAAAATAAGCCAAAATTGTGATGATAAGGTTAGAAAATAATGATTTTTTATGAGTCACAATGGGGACTAGCCAAAACATTTTTTTGCAATCATATGTCCCTTAATATTTTTTACTGAAAACTTCCCTATTAAATCAAAAGGTAAATGACTAATTATCTTGGAAAAATGGGTAGATAAAAAAATTTGATGTTATATCATAGGTTTATCATGTCTTAAAGCATCATTTTTATCCATTAGAGTAATGTTATTCATTATAATCTTAGTAATCTATCTTAATATGTTCATGATATACTCATTTCCAACACTAATTGTGTTGACTTCCTTAGTGGGTAAATCCCTACATATTCTATAGGTATCGATTCCCTTTCTCCCATTAGGCTACATAACTAAATAAAGGGACACACTATGTTAGCTCATAATCATCATTAGTATTGAAAAAAATAACTATAATTAATTATTATAAATCCCATCATTATTTAACTTATAATTATCAAAGTTTCCACTAAACTTAATCTGATACTAACTATAACCACCCAGACCCCATTATTCTAGAGTCGGTGGTTATTTTATTATAATAGAATAGATACAAGTGATAAAATCACCAAGGATCTATCAGTTTACTATTACTAAAGACCTAGATACATAAATGGATTATTTATTAAATTTTTAATTAAAAATAGATCATAAAAAGGAAAAAAAAATTCTTCCTTGACACTTATTCAATAATATCCACTTCATAACTTGAGCAAAGAAAAAAATAAAAGGTTGAGATACAATTCTCAATAAGGATTATATACAATAGTAACATGATTAAATAATTTATGAAAAATAATCAATAAGTCCTAATCAAAATTGAAAGATAAATAAATGAAAAACAAATTCTATTTCATCAATAAATAGAGAATAAAATATGTATCCATATATTCTGTCATAGTGAAAATCTCACGGATAGTATTAATTGAATACTGAATGAAGAAAATAATTAATTATTGAAAATTATATATCTTGAACATGAACCAATACTGTCAAGACCATTCATAAGAAATTTTAATTCCATGAGTAGAAACCTGTCGGATTCTTCATAGAAACAATCACGAAGGGTTTGTCACTAATTGTTTTGTCTCATGAGATGTTTTGATGCATCAAGGGGATATATAATGTTAGGCCCCACATGTCATTGAACATACAAATAATTTTTCATAGATATAGTTAATTCAAGATCAATATTCTCTATCAAAATATATGTATTGATTAGGGGTTACAAATTTATCAATATCTACCTAATTAAAATAACATTCAATGTAAACACCGTTTTTAAAAATGATATACATCTAAGAAAATTATAATATCCATTATAATTGAAATATGAATATTTAATTAAATCATAAATTAATTATAATAATAAATAAAAGTACTAGAATAAAAACCTGACACATAATAATTATGTGGTGAATAAGGCATATCTCATAGAAATAAAAGTTAAATGAGAAACACCATAAAAACATCATATCATTGAGGTGATAACTAATGAATGGTATGAATATGTGTAATAGAATAATATCCAAACATTGGATAAGTTGGAATAAAACATAAAAAAAAATTAATAATGGATTCAACACATAATCATTGCATATTATAATAAACGAAGTAGATTTATAATCCCATTAAATAAAATTAAGGTAAGAAATCCCTTAACTTATATCTAAAAGCATTATTCACTTGTTCATAATGTATTGAATAATAATATTAGATACATTAATTACTAAATGAATAATTTATTCAGCATATATTTTATTTATGTTTATTTTAATAAATTCATTTATAGACACTCTGATAATTCATAATGTCTATTTTCTTAGTTCTGAGAGCATTCATTTCATGGTTTTATGGTTGGTTCTCTTGTGTATAATTATGGTAGTTCTTTTTAAATGGAATAAAAACTCCAAAAATGTAATGGAATTGTTTTAATATACATACATTATTTTAAATGCACCTCATATATCATTTGGTTATGTGGTGTGGGGATGATTCATTAGGTAAAATGTTAATGAAAAATGATAAGTTTCTTTTGGAAGTTTTACGACCATCACAAACTCATATCATTTTATATAATATTATGTTTATATAATGGTTACATGAAATTAAATAATTCGTAAAAAAAATATTATAATATTGTTAAACCATAATTTTTTTAATGACCATCCTTGAAGGAGGTAATGAAAAATGAAAACTCGTCTTCCACGAAGACGGTGAATTCGCACCTCACGGATGATGTTTTCATTTTTAGAATTAAAATGAGAGGATAAGAGATTTTATGAAAATTATTCCATTAAAAACATAATTATATATATGATACAATAGTTACCACAAAACTTTGGATTGAGAGGTGAGGAGAGTATAAGAAAAATAAAAGAAATTAAATGAGAATGAAGGACTAGTTTACCTCTTGAATATTATATCCTTTGGGACCTCGATGAGACAATTTGTATTGGTATTTTGGTGAGAACAGAAATACCAAGAAGTGGGGAAGAGTTTTGGGGGATGGTTTTTTTATAGTATTAGCACTCACCAATTATTATAATGTTTTAGGATAAGAGGTGGTGACAGGTGGTATTTTTAATGGAGTGGAGGGGTATTTATTGATTATTTTATTCATTTGTTTATTATTTGGGATAAAGAATACTAATATTGATGATTATTATGACCATGTATGGGGAATTTTTCATGTTATTATGAAATAATGGTTCTTACATCAACCATACATCATCTATGACTCAATAATTCATATATTTATCTAGTATTGTAAATTATCGTATTTCACTATTTATAAAAATTAACAATTTTAGAAAAATCCTAAAAATTCACCCAAACCATTTTTAAACTTATAGATTTTAAAAATAGACTCCATTTTATGAAATTAATTTTCTAAATTTAAAAAATTTATTTTTTAATTGAAAACATCATTTATTCAAAAAAAATACTGGTTTTAAAATTATGATTGATTTTATGTCATAGTGAAAAATTAATTATGGTATCATAAAATTATATAAAAATATTAATACATAAAAATATTGATTTATGAATATATTTTATGAAATAAAATATTTTAAATAATTATATTAATTATAAAATTATAAACAAACATTTTTTTTTCATAAAAATACCAACACATAATTTATCATTTTTTTGAAAATTTACGTACTTAGTCCATGACATAAATATTTAATATTTTAATGTATAAGATACCTATATATATTGTTTATACATTCATATGTGTGGTTATTATTCTAATTTCCACATTACTATTCTAAATAGTCAAATTACTATTCCAATATTCATGTTAATATTCAATATTATATCGTGGTTCATTTGTGAAAAGTAAAGTATCGAATAAATTGAATTTATTTAAGAATATACATACCATAAAATAGTGGGGGTGTTATACAATATATATAAGGATAAAATAAAAATTGAAATAAATAATCTTATTAATGAGATTTACTGATCTCATAGTTATGTAATATATAATTCTAGATAACACAATCTACCTATCAATCCATCTTTCTAAGACATCATACAAAACATTAAAGGCATAAACCAAATCCATAATCTAGTTTTCTTATTTAACCTACTAGTCTATAAAGGGGATATAAAATTATTTCTCCCACCCATCACACTATAATTAAAATTAATCTATTGTATAAAAAATATAGTTAACAATACATATTATCATATTCTGTAAGGAACCTCATATATAATAATGGATAAGTAATAAATAGTTATATGCACTGAAATAATGGATATAATAATTTTCAATATTTCCATTAAAAATGAAATAATATTTCTTTATAGGTTAATTTGTGTTGATAAAATTAGAAAAAATTGGAAATTAATTGTGAAATATAAATTATTCTTACCAAACAGATGATAATATTGTAATAGGGTAGGATAAATTCTTCATATAATGATATCTTCTATAATTAGTCATTGAATATAATATATTTTAACTGTACAAGACCAAATTAATGAATTAAAATTACAATCAAGAAATTCGGATTATGTGACACACATACATGAAATTTATGGAATAGATAATTGTGTTCCACACACTTTTCTATGAAATAGATAATATTATCCTCATTTAGAAAACACATGTTATGTGTGTAATGAAAAGTATTTAATGCCTAAAGAAAAAATAGGTCATTCATGTACATCATGGTTTCTCACAAAATTAGGGATGTAGATTAATTAAAAAATTCCATGATCTAATTATGTGGTGGTTATAACCTCTGAATGGGAGGAGGATATGAATTTTTTCCATTATTTGTGAAATGGGTTATCAAAATTGTAAAACCAAAATTTAAGGGTATTATATACAATTTTGGGATTTATAAAAACCCATATATGGGGATTTCATATGAATAGTGGAATATTTTGTAATGGCCTGAGATTTTGGAATTTATTTCCAATTTAAATAAATTTTAAGTGTTTGATTTCTATCATTACACAAAAAATAGAGCTTGTGTAAACAATTCTATATGATAACATTAAAATCTACCATATTACCTAGAAGTAAAATTGATATGTATAAACATAAATAAAAAAAATTAAAAAAATATGTGTAAATTGTTTATATAACATAAATTAAATTATTAATTCATGTGATATTAGTTTATATATTTTAATGACAACAATAAAATCATAGTAGACCAATTTTTTTAAGAATTTCATTTTCTAAAAATTATGTATTTTTTATAAATAAACTATATTGATCACTACATATCAATGATAAAATCGACTTATATTTTATATAAATAATGGATTCACCATTTATATACTCATTTTTAACCGGTTAGATGTGAGGATAACTACATTTCAAGGTTAAAATAGATATTTTTTAGGAAATTTTGTTTATTGTGAGCATTTTATTTTATCATAAAAAAATTAAAATAATAACTATTGATGAATGATTTTATTTAAAGTTGTATATAATATATTAACTGATATATATTAAAATTTATCTAATTTTTTATATAATGAATGGAATTAGAATATAATCTTATTATTATAAAACTAATTTCTTTTTATAAATTTGATTTTTTTAATTTTGTTTGAAAATAATAAATTTAAGTTCTTCCAACATTTAAAATAAGATATTATAAAATGGATTCCATATTTGGAATAATAAGTTTCAAATTTTGTTATATTTTCAATATTTATTTCTTCCATATAAATGTGTTTCCTAGGTTAAAATATTTTCACCATGGTAAAGGTAAAAATGGGTACGATGGGTTAAAATAATGAGATAAGGATTCAAGATATCACTAAACCATATCACTAATTTTTTTTGAAATAGTATGTTTTTAACTCACTCTAATTATCTTAAAAAATTTAATATTTTGGATCCACTACCCCATGATATTGACTTTATCGTATTATAATGATCTTAATATATATATATATAAGGGTTCTCCTCCCATCACTTATAAAAGAAAATCATATTTATCATGTCTCTATAGAACATGATCAACATATATTAATAATTATCTTACAAAATAACATTCCAAATATCCTCCCCATATACTATAGGCTCTGCTCTTCCAAAAATATACAACCAAGAATCCTTGTTATATTATTTGGAATATTATCCAAGGATGGGTTATATTTATTACTAACCATTTTCATATTTCATTATTTTTAACCCTCATTTGAATATTAAATAACAAATATTACATAATTTAATAATTATATTTACAATAACTAAATTTTTTTATATTAATATTACAACCACTTTCCTTATCCTTTCTATCTACTAGAAAGTAAAAAACATATCTCATGCTTATGTACTGACTATCATCTTCTAGAAGTGATATATTTTATTTTTCATCATTTTCTCTCATGGATGGATATATAGATGGATTTAATAAATATTATTTTTTAGATAAATTAATTATTTTTAATGATTTTTTTTATTTAAATTTATTTCATTACAACTATTTGAAAGATGAAAGCATCACTCATGCGCACGTACAAACTTCTCTCTCTATGAAGTGATGTAGTTAATTATTCATCATCATCTAAAATATTTTTGACTAAAACTATATATAATTGAAATATATGATATTAATGAAATTATTTGTATTTTTTATGCCATGTAATAATTACTAATATTCATGAAATGGAATTTATGAACAAATATATCCATGTAAAATAGAATTGTTGACACCAAAATATAGATTTTAATGATGAATTATTAACAAATGGGTTATTAAAAATTATAAGGGAATAATATAAAGTAAGATTGATGTTAATTTGTATTTTTTAGATTTATAATTAGAATAAATTTATTATTTTAGATGATTTATTATTTTCAAATAAATTATTAACTTGAAATAGTGAATTATTTTAAAATTTTACTTTTTATCCAGATCATTTATTTTTCAAATTACTTGAAAAAAATTGTTTTTTTCTTCCAAAAACCCATATATTTTCTTATTATCTTATTATTTATATATATATAATTTATTTTAATAATTTTACTCCATTTGGATCACAAAAAGGGTGATAGGATGTTTTTTGAAATGTGAACCTTATTTCCTTTCTTTATGTTAGGATTGTTCCTTCTTCAGGTCTATATTTTCATAAAAATTTATAAAAGTGTTTACCAATAGTTAAATGATTGAGAATAGTTTTTTATATTATTTTTTATTATTTAAAAATGATTAGATGGAATATTTTCATATTCATTCCTTATTACTCACTTTAGAAATTTTAAAAAATATTGATGATAAATTTTTCTTTTTAAAATATTCAATAGTGAATAATTTAAGATCGACCATGTGTTTTAATTTTCATGAATATTACATTATATTTTTACATAATATTTTAAATAAATTAGTATTCCCATTAATTTAGGTATTTTTTGCAAAATTTACATAATTAAATGAATTTATCAGATGTTTTACACTGAGTATTTCAATTTCTTTTAGGAAGATATTATTCATATATACTAATGTAATATAAAGAGTTTTATACTTTATTGGGTATATGATTTAATGATACCATACACCCAAGTTCTCTAGATGTACTGTGATAATGTGTTATTATGATTTCCATTAATAACATTTCCTTCCATATGTTAATTACTTGATTATGGAATCATTAATGCTTGTATCTCGTGGAATAAATATGTATGGTGTACGATTATATGTAGAGATGATCCATTATATCCCTACAGTTCATTAGGTAATGGTTTTATATCTCATAATATTACTAAGTTATTATTGTAATAATGTATAATTCAATATACTCTTGGATTCTGGTAAAAATTATTAATCTAATGAATTAATGTATATTGATAATAATGAATGATAAAATATACTAAGTGTTGATGAAAAAATTTGGTGATCCATTATAATATGTTATTCTAGTGATGTTTCATGAACAATTATGGTATGATATATTGGAGATGATTAGTGATATATTATGTAATTGTATTCCAGTATTTATTCATAATCCATAATGTTATGATTTCCAATGATTATGTTTATGCCACATTATTATGTTATTCCACTTGGTTATGTTTTATTTTTTTGGATCATGATAATATTTTTATTTCAATAACCATGATTCGTGTTATGATTAATTTTATTCTAAGACCATTATGATTTCAACTATGATTTTTTATGGGTATGATTCCATTCTTTTAGTAACATGATTTTATTCTAAAACTTATATTTTTATCTTATACTCACTTATAATCTTTGTGTGATATCATCTATGATTACTATTAATGAAAATCTAAGTACACCCATCCATATTTTTATATTTCTCTAGGTTATAGAAAATGGTTTTATGTGTGATATGACTATAAATGGTACTATGTGAGATGGACTATGTAGTAGATGTTTAATATATTTACTGAAATGATATTTTTATCTATCTGGTACCCAAATTCAGTAAACCAATATAGTTCCTAGGAATATATTATATAGAAAAATATTATATGATAAAATAAATATATTTAATATATATGTATGTTATTCTTGGGGTCCATCAATTGATATTAGAGTATACTGTTGTATTTTTTGAGACTATGTTATGAATAATATGAGTATATAACCAAAACTATATATATTTAAACAAATGTGATATAGGATGAACATAAGGGTCATAGGATGAATAATATATTTCATAATGTATGCTATCTAGTGATTTATTTTATTATTATATTCTTTCTCACTCTGGTTATTTTTATAATGTACTTATAGGAACAATTTTTATTTTAGTTAGTGGTTGAAAAAAGGAGGAGTCGTTTTAGTAATCATTTTTATGAGAAATGAAATAAATCCCCTCATGATAAACCAAATGACATGGTAGATGGAATGTATAATGTTGTCCAAATTATTACCAAATTATAATAAGTAATGAAAAATAAAATTAACCATGTTGATCATAAAAATATACCAAGTAGAAACATGTTATTTAGACTTTTATATAGCTATTTCCACCTTCTTTTTCTAGCTACCAAAATCCATTAATTGTTGAAAAATCAATCAACATGATGGAAAATTTATTTACAAATATATAGTTGAAAAATTAAATGGTTATTTTAGTCATATACCTCCTAGAAGGTGAATTTTTGGGGAATCT
This sequence comes from Viscum album, assembly GCA_963277665.1. Lineage (NCBI taxonomy): Eukaryota > Viridiplantae > Streptophyta > Magnoliopsida > Santalales > Viscaceae > Viscum > Viscum album. The sequence goes on along the minus strand of OY728157.1, from coordinate 670,520,239 downwards.
ACTAAATAAAATTGTTTATGGGAGACAAATAAACTTCATAGAATGGGGGTAGTTCACGATGTTGTTTCTCGATAAGTATTTTTCTTAACCACATTATTCTAAAATTGACAGGATATTTCTAGAGTTAAAATAGTATAATGTTCAATCAATAATTATATGTGATGAAAAAATTACAAGGAATGAAAAGTAAAATTTTGGTTTTATGATCAATCATAAAAGAAAAATTGATCAATTATGCAGTTGTATAAAACCAATTATACTAATGTAATTTTTTTATAAGATTATATATATGAATTAATCTATCAATATTCTCTCATGTTTTTAATAATAGTTGAAAGTATCAATACTCACATATTTTTTGTGATAATAAAATGAATATTAAGTTTCAATGGAACTCAATCAATGGGTCACATTAATGAATTAAAAATAAACTAATTATACTTGAAATGTTTGTAAATAATCATATTGGTAAATTTCTCAAAGGGGTATGATTATATTTTATATGTAAAATAATTATACATCAATAATTTCATTACTAATGAAATATGAAAATTCTAAACAATGTAATAGAGGATAATATGGGAAAAAATTAAACTAAATTATTTAGATTCATGTTATTTGGGAATTATATGAATAAATGACATAATATAAGGGATTATGTCGATAATAATGCAAATAAACTTCTAAATTCAAAGGAAAAAAATATAAATCATAGGCAATCACATATATTATAATGGTTAATTAAATTAATATGTTGAATTTTATACATACATTCATTCTTGGACATAAATTTTTCATTTGATTCATCTTTTATCCACTATTTTATTTATGAGGAATTTTACATTGATACTACATCACCACATCCATGGATAGATATGGATTTATTGGTCAAAACACTTAATAGAATGATTATTTTATCTAATGTCTATAACTCAACTGTAATATAATTTTATGGGAATTATCTACCCATAACTCTTTTTATTCTCTTTATAGGTGAATATTATGTAATTATTGGACTGTTTAGTCTCTTTCTATATAGATACTACATCATTTTCAATGGAAGTGAAGTCACGTTATATGTATTGTATCAATATATGATCATCTATCCCTACAAGGATAAACATAAACATCTAATGGAAATTACATCCATTTATGGGTCATAATAAATATTCGTGGGGGTATTAATCACAACTAGTTTAAAATAAAATTGAAATTAATGATATTATAATTCTAAATAAATATAACAATGTATTTCTAAAAAAATTTAATATTATTACCTTGAATTTTGATGATTATTTTTCAATAGAACATAAACCTTGGGAAACCCCCATTTCAATAACTCTTTATTGAATGATGTTAATTGAGCTATAAAAAATTGATAACAAACTCTGATAGAATCAAGATAAGCTATTAATTCAGACAAACACATTACTATGTGGTGCACTTTTTATTTTCATTAATAATTTTGATAGATCTATGCATTTTTGTATTGATTAACAAGAACATAATGATATCACTCCCAAGATCATGTATCCCCAACCTTATATTTATGATATGTTTAACTAAAATTATAGTGTCCAATACATTAACATGATTTATATTTGTTCATGATTTTATTTTTTAAGGAAAAAATGGGAGGATATACCCCAGATATCCCTCTATATAAGGTATCCATAATATAAATTTATAGTGATTCCATTTTGACATGTTAATTCACCATTAATCATCATAGTTCTAATGAATAGAGTGTTTGGATATTACCTTTATAATTTTTTTCATAGTCTATGTAGATGGTATTATTATATATTCCATGTGGAAGTAATGGCATGAATATACTGCTAGGATTATTTTTAAGACCTTGAGAATAGTTCAATTGCTTTCAAAAAAAAATAATTATGAGTTAAATTAATATAAATTATCTTTAACTAGCTGTAAAATTACAATAAATTGTATATTAATAGATCCTTCAATGAATGAAGTTATTGAATCATGGTCTAGAACAACCATGGTGATATATTCCATATTTTTATGGATAAATGTATATTATTGATGATTTTTGAGAAATTTTTTATGGATATAATATCTAATAAATAAGATGATATAGAAGGGAGACAATTTCCTTCAGACTAATGAATTTGAATATACATTAATAAAACTAGAGAGATGTTAGCTCATTTTCTTTATTCTTACACTACCCTATAGTTGGGAATGGGTTCTAATATATATATATATATAAGTTAATGGGTTGTGTTCCATTGAATAATGAAATTTTATTAGAATATGCCTCATGGTAATTGAATATTAAAGAGAAAATTTACCCAAATCATTATTTAGAGATTAGAAAAAAAATTAATTGTATATATTGAGGAATTATATATATGGTAACAAGTGAGATGTATATAAAAATTATAAAAACATTAATAATATTATCACATTGAAGGAGCTGAACATACACAAATAGAGATGATAGGAGTTAAATAAATATTTTGGCTTCTTTGAAAATTATTACCCTAGGAAGATAAACAATGTGGCTATTGGTCTGAGTCAGAAGGACAATTCTACATTGCCCACAACAAAGATTTAAAGTGATAAAATAATTATGTATTTAAAAAATATAGACTATGAAGTCCTATGTTAAAGGGGAAATGCATATTTTTCTTAGATCAATGTTCACAATTATACCCATGTGATTATTAAAGAAGTATAGAATGAGAATTCAGAACAGTTAAAGAATGTAAGTATTTTTATAGTATTTAACCATAAAATAGTGTAATGATAAGATTCAAGAACTAGGAAAGAGACTCTTCAATTCCAAAATTGTTTATTTTTTTATGGAATGAATTACATAGATCATAATTATCTATTACTCTAAGAAACATGAATATGTATACAGATATGAGAGTGAAATTCTAGTAACAAAACATGAAAAGGGGTTTAGGATAGTATAGATGAAATTGATTTGTTTATTCACATGTTATAATGGAGTGACATAATTTTAAAGGTAATTTTTATCTATTACCTATAACAAAATAGAAATTAGAAAAGACTACCATGTATTTTATCATAAAACTCCCAAATATATCCAATGCTCATAACCCCAATTCAGTTTTAGTTGATCTGCATATTATGTTTTGTCACATGATTGAAATCATAAAATATTTCATGTCTGACCAGCATTATAGGATATATATTAAATAAGTGGTAAATCTATATATATTACCACATTCAATTGTAGCGAATTAGGATCCAAATATTCCCTTAATGTTAGTCATTGATTGTATAGTTATTTTTTAGAAATAAATATCATATAAAGGTAGATGGTTAGTATGAGTGTACCATTCAACATTATAGGATATGAATAGATAACATTTTATTAGATACTAAGAGGGTTTGTATAAACAAGTTACACTAGTTTAATTTCTTTACAAGAATTTATTTTAATTTATAACTAATATGCTTCCTTATGAATCCCTCTATAGAAATAAATATAGAACCACAACATACTTGGATGAAGTTGGATAACATAATCAACAGGTTCCAAAACTTTCTAAGTAAATGGAAGTGAATCTTGGATCCCATAAATAGAACATCAAGGTAGTTTAGAGTCTCCAGAAAAGTTATACAGATAATTGATGTTGAAATACGATGTTTGAAGTTGGTCAAAAGTTATTTATAGGAATATCTCACTGGAATAATGTTATGTGATTTGGGATGAAGGTAAAGTTGAACCCTTGAAATATCATTCCCTTCCATATCATTGATCATATTAGGGTGGTAGTTTATAACTTTGAATTTTGAATAAATATTTCCTAAGTGTATGAGTATTTGATTTATCACTTTCAATAAAGTAAATACCTAACCAATCACATGTAATTGAAAAATAAGTGGTTCCATTTGAGCATGATATTTCTTATGTGAAAAAAGAATAGTGATTTTGGATTAATAATAAAAAATCATAACTCATCCACTCACCTGGTCAAAGATTTATGGTGAGATAATATGTTTGGAGGAAGAAACATGGGAAGTTAAGGTTGTAATGAGTCTGAGGTATCCTATTTTATTTTCATTAAAGTAAAAAAATCATGGGAAAATTTCATTTTATGGGTTAGACAATGTACAACCCAAGGTTTTTAAATATATTTCCATGAAGTGATGTAATTAATTCATCATAAATGCATTTAATTTATGTTTTTAAATCTATATATAAGGAATAAATAATATTTATATAACATTATTATGATTCTAAATATGAAAAATCCTGACTAATTTGCATGCATAAGAATCTCTAAACTAAAACATTCATATAAAATGAAACCTTTGACAACTTAATATTAATTTTAAAGATCAATATTTAATACCTGTGTGACTAAAAATTATTAGGGAATATTATATAGTAAGATTATTATTAATATGGTTCTTCTATATATATATAATAGGACTAAATTTATTATATAATAGGTTATATTTCATGTAATTCAAGTCTGCTGTTGAGGTAAGCATTTATGATACAATCTAACTTTTTATCATGTTTATTTATGCTCAAATTTATATTACAAGGAACTATATTTTATTTACCAGATAAACATAATATATTTCCTCCTACTCTATGTATTTCTATATTTTAAATTATTATTACCATTTCCATTATTTGGTACTAAAATTAACAATGTATGTTTTTATGAAAAATTATTGAGTTTCTATTCCTTTAGTCCTCAATCATTCACCTCCAAGATTATGTTCAACAAATTATTTAATTGATATTTTTAACTATAAATAATAGTGTAATATATGTATTATAAACTACCTTTAAATTTATTTTCAAATTATTTAATTAAATTTTTATAGTTTTTATATATGAATAACATTTTACATTATACAAAAGTGTGAAAAGATTATTAACATTCTAATGTATTTTTAATGAATGGACTTTCTTACCATCATGTATTTTCATTATAATAATTTATCCATTTGAAGTTTCCCTGATTTTTTGAATAAATTCATATGCCTATTATCATAGAAATTTTTATCTTTTGAAAGTGAAAAAAATTACATTTTATCCATGTTTTTAAAATCATATTTTGAACGATTTTATAAAAGTAATTTTCAAATATGTAAACATCCATTATGGATTTTTATGCTTCACTAAGGATATGTTCTAATGATTCAATTCTACATATTTCTTTGGATGTCTTATAATCATGAATTATGAAATTTATCATGAAGCATGATTCATTACATGTGTTTTTTATGTTATGATGGAATCAGGAATGCTAGGTTATTTTGGAACACAAATGTTTTGTATAATTATCATTGAATGATGGGTCTGTTACTTACCTCCAATTCATTAAGTAAAGGTGTAATATCAAATTAGATTACTCTGGTATTATAGAAATAATTTTTGACCAAATATAATAATGGAATCTGGTTATAATTCTTATTCAAATATAATAATAGCTATTGGTATTAATGCTTCATAAAATATACTATAAGATATTGATAGTAATGCAATATAAATTATACTATGGAATTCTTATGATGATTCCTTTACCATTATGATATGGTTTGATGTTGGTGGTTACTGATCCATTAATTTAGGTGATTCTTTGAATGTTTTTGGATCCAAAATCTTACAACTACTTAGGCTTATATTTATAAAACGTTATTATATTATAAAACATATTTATTTAATGTTTTTCATGGATTATAATAATAATGTAATTTTGATACCCATGATTCATTTTATGAATATATTTATATAATTACCCTTAACTTGTGAGATATTTTTTCAAGGTATTATTCTCTTATTCTATTTAAATTATTATATTCATCTAGCATTATGCTAATATTATGCTCACATATGATCTTTGAGTGATATATTCCATGGATACCCTTACTAAGAAAATGATATCTTGTGTTCTTAGGTTTCTAGTTCCCCATGTTTTGTGGAATTTTTATAAGTTGGGTGTGTCTATTAAGGGTTATATGTGCGAATAACTTAATGGGAGATATTGATGATATCTCAAGAAATATGGTGTTTATGTATCTAGTTTTAAATTAAAACAAACATTTTAACATATAAAGTGAGTATTAATATGAAATATTTTTAATAATAATATAAATATATTTATTAATTATTTATGATAAATTTAGGTAACATATTAGTATATTCTATAGGCTTCAATTTGGTAGGCCGTAGATCCAAAACTAACCAATAGAACAAAATTTATAGTAATCTAAAGTCAGACTATTATAATGAAGATTTTTTAAAATCCAAACCCATCCCAAGTCTATGTACACCCTACCATTTTCACTCAGTTATATGAACTAATTCCAAGATGTAGAAGTCTATAACTTAGGTGGAATAATTAATATTTTATACTACATGCTTCTAGTCTCACATGCCCAACCTTATCCACTCAACTCCTCACACATTGATCAGTTAACTGAGAGACATACCTAGGAACTTGAGGCTATTATCACCATTTCTAGGTGCCTAATTTTGGGTATTCCAATTAAAATTCACTCTCAGATCCCATGTTAAATACCACCAATAAACCAAGTGATCACCTAATTAAACCTTCACACCAATTAATAAAATCGCATAAAACCCACCTTCAAGTGAGTTTTGAGTCAAAAACAAAGAAGATATATAACATTTAAAATCACAAAACCCTATACTTAGAGGTCTACTAAGAGAGTCAAACCACCTTATTTATAATATTCATGGGATATGGTAAACTAGATCACTAGGTATTCATAATTATTTTCTCATTCACCCAACACTCTATAACCAAATTATTATTCTCCTAATAATAAAAATATGAATGATATTTATTTGAAGCCTCTATACATGATAGATACTTAACCTAGGTCATATTCCTAGGTTCCACTTCACCTAGGTTCTATAACAAGTGTTCCAGTTCACCTTATTCCCACACAAGGTAATCACTCCTCTAATGTTGTTTACTAGGGTTTCACCTAAACCATTCTGTATTCCTATGTGAAACATTGGTTAGGCCATTATTATTAGGTTCCACTTCACCCTAGACCCACACTAGTAGAACAATACCCTATACCAATGGTTTGAAATCATTGTTATAGGCCTCCAAACCGTTGGTATATCCTATACCAATGGTTTTAAGAATTGTGGCCAAGTAAGCTATGGGGATAGGTCTATACCAACGGTTTTCCCAAAATCATTGGTATAGACCTATTCCAACAGTTTTCAAACCCGTTGGTATATGTAATATGAAAAATATATACCAACGGTACCATAAAACCATTGGTATATGTATTTCAAAAAAGAAGCATTCGGTTGGTTTTGATCCCAATACCTGCAGTTTATGATTGAATGACCTAACCACTAACCTAAATTGACTTTTGTGAAAATAATTTTATAAATATATATATATATATATATATGTATTATCATAAATATTTTAAATTTTGATTTATTTAATGTTATTTGTAAGAAGATCCCATAAAAAATACATGTAACTATACCAACGGTTCTCAAAACCATTGGTATAGACCTATACCAATAGTTTTGAGAATCGTTGGTATAGATTCTTTGATTTTGGGACCTATACCAACGGTTTGTCCAAAATCGTTGGTATATGTCCAAATTAGTGACCTATACCAATGGTTTTGGCCAAACCATTGGTATAGGTCCATATAAGTGAACTATACCAATGGTTTTCTCAAAAACCGTTGGTATAAATCTTATTTCTAGTAGTTACATACTTGGATGGCACTTCACTCAAGACTCCAACATGGAATCCATAATTCACATACCATCATACAAGGGCCCCACATCACTCGGGACCCCTACCTAAGAGATAATTATCTAAAGAATTTAGAATAAAGTGAAACATAACCCTAGTCCCATTATAGGGTTACACTTATTTCATGCCTCCAACATGGATTAAAATTTATATAGATCCACAACCATGTTTCTAAGTATTACCATGCCTTATATTTAGGCACCCAACCATAATTTATGATCATTGAGTCAACATAATCCTACCGTATTCCTCATAATTGATCTCTAATCTAGAATATTATAGAAATTTAACATTCACTTTGGTTATATGCCAAGTTAAATTTTAAAGGGCCATCCATGTGAATTCATTACTCAATAATCTGTTTTGTCTTCATTCTTGACACATTAGTCTTTAATACATGATGATAAACAACATGGACATTTCCTAATATTCACCCTTAAACTATACAACACAAACTTCATGTGATTTTATTCCTATCAACTAGGATACATGGATTTCCTGTATATGGTTAACTATGGAAAATTTCATTGGTCATGGGAGCATGATTATAAATGGAATAGTAAAACCCTCCTATTAGAAATAACCGGTAATTTTTTTATTGGGTAATATCCCTCATGACTCTAGTCAACCATCCTTATCTAGTTACAAATATAGTGAAGGTTAGAGTTAAAATATTATCCCCCCCTCAACTATGTGTAACACATAACAATACCCATTTCTATTTTTCTTATATCAAATAGTACTAACTAGAATGGGATGATCACACATATTTCTTGTAGATATTCCATGGGTATATATACAACACTTGGATTGCTCAAATTACTTGAGTTGTAATTATACTATAGGTTTATTTATTTTCCTTAATTTTAGAGACACATTATAGTTTCTTCAAATGAATTAATATAGATATTACTCTTAGTTCCTAAAATTAATTACCGTATTTTTATTCTAGGTAAAACCAAAAAGGGAAACTTTGTAAAAAGTTTCAGACTAACCCATTTCATGGTATCATTCACCATGTAGTCCACAGTGAATGCCTTTAAAATTCATAGAAGCGGTCAAGGAATAATATACATAAAAGGAACTACTATGTTCCTTGTAAATTGAAATTAAAATTGAAAACATGTAGCATTACCCAGTAGTGAACTATGTTGGGTTTGAATCCCATCATAGGGATTCAGATGAATCCCCATTTATGGTTCCAATAACAACTCCAACATACCTCTTTCCTCTTTTTATAGGATCCAAACACCTCCCTCAATGAAAAAAAAATCTTAAGTCACTTCCTATAAGGATATAAACTATATATTTACCAGATGAATTTTTAAAATGAGAGATAGTGTAATCCCCATGAATAGGTTCTTCTTCCATTCATGTTTCCAATCATCATGTTTATAAGGGTAACTAATACTATTATTTAGAAGGATTAATTAACTTGTATTAAATCAATAAAAGAGTCCAAAATATGGAATAAATTCCTAAGAGGGATGAGATATCCTCCCATCATTTCAACCACTACACAAACCAAAGTTCCAATTGTATGTCTTAATGACCACCCGTCTTAGGAAGGAAGGCTTGGTACAACATAAAATATGACACTATGAGGGATAATTGCAAAAATTATTCATTAGGGATATAAAATTTCCATAAGGACAAAAATACATGTTTGTATTCATTTATGGGAAATTTTAATTTGTTTTTAAATAAATTTTAATCAGCATATTACCTAATAGGGGATTCATAATACATATCTCAACCATTTTTCTTTATAAATATTCCTCATTTATAAATAATGATTCCATTATAACAACTATGTCCCACTAATAGAACAATAACCCTAAAGAAATTTAATATTTTTATTAGATATTATACCTCCAGGTTTCTCCATTTACCCCTTAGACATGTCTTATCCCATACATAGGACTCACTAACATTTCAAGACATGTCATTATACTAATTATTTTCAAAATAACTAAACAAATTTTCTTTAAATTTTAATTTTCCTTACTCAAACAATCTCTAGGAGTCATAATAGGAGGTTTCCCATCTAGAAACTACTCCAGGTAATGATCACTTAACTATGGATTTATATTCTTATTTTATTTTAGAAGGAAATTACATCAAATTGACATCTAAAGTATAATTTTTTATTTTAACTTTCTAAATTTATATGATGTTAAATTTTCTATACCATTTAGAGTAAAGAGTTATCATTTTGGACCCCATAGTTCATCATAGGTAGTTCTGTAACATATCTAGATGAATAACACTAAGATAATGTTGTAACAATAAGGTACCATAGATAAAAAATGATCATTTCATTTTTAATATGGTCATCAGGACCTGTCATTCCTAGCTCCACCAGTTTCCCCATGTATAAGTGTTTTACCCTCTATGGGGCTCAACCACATGCATGAACGGGTCATCATACTAATAATTTTCTTTATAGGCTAATACATTTTCATTTAGTGTCATTTTACCGTAGTAAAAAGATTATAAAAAATAATAAAAAGAGGATACCCTTTCTAGACACACTTGTTCAGAAAATTATATTAATTTAATGTTTTTATTTTTATCCCAAATTGTTTTTTGGTTTTTTAGATTTTTTTTTTTTTGAAATGTTTTGGATAACTATAGTTCATGCTATATCCTATAACATGACACACCATAGTACCTTTGTTACATCATTATAGTATTTCTAATGGAAGGTTATACTATGGCCAGGGGATTTTTGGCATGCATGGGTTTTATAATGGTTTACCATTATGAAGGACATACGGGACATGTCAAAGAGCATGATCTAAAACTATAGTGGGTGATGGGTAGGGGTATTATAAAAGGGTTAATGGTTCTAACCATATGTAGGATCTTTTACTATTGTATGTTATTTCATGTCCAATGGGGTTGTGATTTGGGGATCATAAATTGTGTAAGGGTAACTGGTGTTACCCTTACACATGTAAATTAGGCTATGATGCAGCTGAGGGAGATAGGGTCTCAACCCTCCCTCTTCTTGGTGGACCATGCCACATCTAATTCTCTTTATTAAAGGGTTTCTTAGGGTGATAAATCATGAATTACTATATAATAATATTTTATGGTCAATGTTTATCTAATTTTATTAAATTTTCTTTCAAAAATCCACTTATGTTTGGTTTTAAAAACTTCTTGGATTATTTTCTCTCCCATTGGTATCCTATATTCCCAATAGCTCTCTCCCTTAGTTATATTTTATTCCCTCTATGATTTCATCGTTATGTCTCTATTTTCTGTCTAATTCTCCAAGTTATGTCCTTTTATTACCTTTATCCTCAAATTATTCTTTTATTCCTTCCCTAATATGGTCATGGAGGCCTAGGTCTTATTATAGAATGAACTCTTCATGTTTTTCATTTTCAATTACTTCTATTATATCTCTAATGGTTCTCTCATTTTAATAAAGAGGTTTTTTTTTGAAAGGAAAAAATTGAGGAAGGTTTTTTATTGTGTTATATTTTACCTTATAGAACCATTATTTCATAGATATAATAACTTATATTTTTGGATTAGTTTCAATGAAAATTCTGTTTTAACTTGGTTTTTAGGGAATTTTAGAGTTTTTCATTTGTTTCTACTATTATAAATATTTTTTCACACAACCATAAATACATATTATTTGAGAAAATTCCATTGTGGTATTTATAAATTAATTCTAACATTTAAAATGATGATTGTTCTTAAAAATGGTTTCTAATTTTTTGTTTCAAATTTTAAGGTTTTTTATAACTATAAAATGGGTACACATAACCTAGCTTCTAAAGAATTAATAAGAATCCCATTGAGATCTTTTAAAGGGGATATTTGGGGTAAAATTTCATTAGAACCTAATATTTTCATTTTATGTTTTAATAGAATGAATATTTCCTTGGTATAAGAATAATTTTTTATATTTTCTTTTTTGATAGATAAGTGGTACTTTCTATGAATGATGTTGGAGTATAAGGAATTATTAACGTTTCTTGCTTCATATAACTATATGGGTGTGTGTATATATTCATATATTTTTTGGGTACAACATATTTATGAGTCTCATTTAATATATTAATGGAAATTAGCTATATCTAGTGGAACTTTATTGAGTACATCCTACACTGTCTCAAGATCATGATCAACATGATAATCCTTAGTATGGATTATTCTCTAAATTGTGAGTTTTTGTCTTAGTTAGGCAATGTAGATTGTACCCGAGTGTTAGGTAAATTATCTTATAATAGATGAACCAGTATAATGGAAAATATTTAATATTTTTTATTCATTACCATCATCTCTAAGGTAATCAAATTATCATTAGAACTGAGATTTATTATCCAGATTATGCTTCATTTAATTTTGTTATAGATTATTAATTTTTATGTTTCCCATTTTTTATTGTTCCATTATTATCATCATTATTAATAATATTTTTATTTTTATTATTTCTAGTACTACATTTTATTTACATAGAACTAGTATTCCCTGATATAAATTGTTAATAAAACATGTTTTAATGGTTTTAGAAATTTATCTTCCACATTGTTAACATGACTATTTTTAAAAGAATTTATTTTTTAAAATGTTTTATAATTCCTATTTTATATGGAAATATTTCATACAAAAAAATGGTAATGAAATCTAATTGGGTTTAAATATAAATTAAAAAAACTATATTTTTAAACAATATATCAATTTAGATAGAAGTAAATATTTATGTAAATCTTATATAAGGGGTGTGTTTTACATATAATACCTAATGAGAAATTTCTTTATGCCTATATATACAATTTATATTAATATTCTAGGATTTTATTCTAGTCCCTCGTGGATTATCTTCGGTGTTGAGGTTGGGAATTGAATCATAGAGTCCAGTGAGGATATATTTTGATATTAGTTTAATTTATATTTTTATATATTTTATTGACTAAATTTATCTATATGTGATGATAATTTAGTTATTTTTTACCTTTGATATGGTTCTATTATTAATTCATTATTCTTTTTATTATTATTCTAATATATAAATTCATCTTTTTTAATTATAAATCAATGATATTTGATGTATGTATTGGATTTTCCCATCATATAAGGGTAAAACCTAGTTTTAATTATAATTTCAGGATTAAACCATCCCCACATGTTTATATTTAATTCCATGGTGGTTTTCGCTGGCATGTGGTTCTTATAAATAGCCCTTAGGTTTCTTGCAGGTCAGTATGGGTGCCTGATTCATGGGTGTCCTAGAATAGATCATGGAAAATGGAAATAAATATTAGATTCTTTATATGAACTAATTCTAGAAAAATTATTACATATTTAGGGACTTAATTGTATATTATATAATGATATATTATAAAACAATTGGATGGTGATGGGGAATCCTCATGTGACCTTTTTCATTTAAATACAAAAGTTATAAGGGGTGTTGGGATTTAAGTATTTGTTTTTGATATTTCAATATTTATTTTTTGTAAGTACTAATATATATTGATAGTTCAAAAAAATATAATTTAGATTAGTAGAATTTTTTTATGTTTTGAACAATGATAATTCAGGGTAAACTTGTGGTTTCTTTTGATATCACAATTCTAATAAAACCATGTGGAGATTTAGGGAATAATTCGACAGACTACATAATAAAAGCTTCTTGACTGGATCATACTCTACCCAGACAGATAGTTGGATCGTGCACATCCACTAGTATCATATATCAATTTTTTAATTTTTTTTCATTAAGTTATTTTCATCTAGTTAAATGATATTTTGAAAAATGGTTTGAATTTTAGAATGGTTTTAGTTAGGTCAAAAGTTAATAGGGAAAATATTCAGTTAGATGATGAAACATACATGAATTTGAAAACCAAACTCATGTAGTTATATTACAATATGGTAAAGAATAAAATAGTTTCTAAAGGATCCAGTAGTTTAGAATTATTTTATAGAAAGATATGTACATTGATAACATTTGAAATCAAAATATACAACATTTACATATTTTGAGAACATTAATTTCCCTTCCTTAATTTCCCTATAAATTAAACATATTTTTCCTATTAGTTTCTATGGTAAATGAAAAAATAATTATGAATCCATTTTATTATAAAGAATTAAAATATAGGGGTAGAGTATATAACATAAAAAATAAAATATCTGATATGGAAGGAAAAAAATGAAAAAAGTGAATCCATGATCAAATGAAACTAAGGGAATGAAATATTAATGTTTATAAAATAAATAATTGATAACTATAATCATATCATAATAATAGATTGCATAATACTGGAGATAAAAACATTTTATCAGTGACTTAGTCCATGAAACATTCTTTTTATGGGATGATATATACATCCAAGCCTAACTTATTTTATCCATTAATTCCTATTGATTCATCTATGTTAATTATAATTTTATTCCCCACCCATAAACTAATTATGTGCACCACATTCCCTATAAATTTCATTATGACCATTAATACCATTATATATGTGAATACATACTATATAGATCATAGTAATAAATATAATGATAAATATGAAAATAAAATACATCCCTATTAAATAGAATAATGTGTATGTCTAGAAGAACTTAAATTAATCAACTTGGAAAATATTTGATATCATCAAAATAACGTGAAGTGATCATATAAAAGAAATATAGTGGAAAATGTACATAAATGTGTCTGGTTATTCATGTATGATAGTTATTGAATTCCACTTAATAAATTTCTTGGAGAACATGGAAATGGTTGGATACATCCTTCACTATGTTTTATAAATATCATGGGAATATTTTAAAGAATATTCATATGGGTTTTCTATCAAGGTGTGTATTCTTAAGCCCATTCATTGTACACTAGTGTTATGATGGATTAAATGATAAACTAACTATTTTTAGGGTGATTACCCCAAGGTGAATAAGTTTTATATTCACATCTACATTCAATTATCTAGACATGAATTTATTTTCATATAATACACATACCATATCATTACCAAAGATGGGTTTGGTTTTTCTATTATGGAAAATACGAATTTTTACAATGGTTTTTTAATATATGAATTGAAATAATATGAGAGTGGGATAATTATTGATAATATTAAGTAAATTAAATTTCATGAGTGATATTGTAAAATTTTAGTCATGGGAATTTATGAACAAGACAAAAGAAAATAGGTAGTGAGTTTAACATGAGTTCTAAAGAATAAAAATTTGGAGGAAAAACCCAACTTATGGATTGGGAATAAATTAATTCATTACCTATTGAATTACATGGATTCAAATTTATCATAAAATATGATTAATAAATTAATTTAAATAATAAAATTATCATATAGGTAGTATATAAACACTTCCTAAAGGATGCTAGGTTTGTAATACAAAACATTTCTTAATAAGAGGAATTTTAGATTGTAAACCCTTACCTCTTATACTGATATTTATGAATGTAAACTCGCATCATGTGTCACAAAAATAGATATATTAATCACTTAATTCATATCCTTAGTTATACCCATTTTCATTAATTCTCTTAAAAAATATTAATTCTCTATATGAATTAATACAATTTTCCAGATCAGTGATTATAGTATTAATCATTTGTACGAGTATTATAATAGCAGTATTCTTATTAATTATTAATATGATATTTATCATTAATAAGTCATTATTGTTACGTATAAATATTATCTATAATAATTTTTATGTTTCATATTCCTTTCATGGGGGTGTTAGCAGTTAGGCTTGAAGTTGAAATCAATATTTATTATTTTCTTATGACTTTGGATAATTAGATGGTGTTTTTTGAATTGATGAATTAAACAATGATATAAAATATATAGATTAAAAAAATAAAATCATTAGTTTAAAAATTATATTATATTATAATAGTAATTGTTTACCATATTCATTAATGATATAAATTCATATTATAGTTCAAGAAGGTTGTTAAACCAAACCTAATAGAAACATACCTGGATTTAATGAATGATTATTAGGTGGGTTTGTTATAATATAATAATAGAATTAGAATAATTATATTATTTTGTTTTTATTAATGTGATATATTAAAATTGGATTTTATTATAAAAATATGTAATTGTTATAAAAATAGTACACAATTTGAATAAAATATTATCCCCATTGAACACTTATTTTAAATGATTTAATTAATGAATCTCATTTGATTATCAAATAATTTGTAAGTTCATAAATATATCATAATGGAACCATAATGATATAATTAAAATCATTTTATATAACTAATTCATTCAAATATCCATCAATAATTTATGGTGATGAAAAATGAATTTTTTTATGTTTTGGAAGTTGTCTGCCTATATAGACAAACAATGGTTTCATTTTCTTAATGGATGCAATATATGAGTAGAAAATTATAATAAAAATATTGTAGTAAAATTTAAATATAAAAATGAATATAATATCATTATATCTATTTGGCTATAATAAATTTGATATAATATAATTAAGGAGAAAAGATAAGTAATTGATAAAGCTCATGTTGGGGACTTGATTTTTTATTAGATGTCTCCTTGTAATTGAGACATTATGATAACAAATGGTGTCCATAATCTTGTGAATAATTGATATAGTTATATTGTAATAATACTTTAAGTGTTTAAAGATTATATTTTTTGAATACGTGCCTCTGAAGTGGTGGATATATTACTCTTTTTCATGAGAGGAGAAGTGTCATATTAGTAGTATCCATCATATTTTCAATAATATAAGTTTAATAATAAATTTTGATATTCAAAAAAATTATAATGGTGGTGGGAATAGAGATTTTGGGTTACAAATCTCCTTAACCACTCCTTTTGGAGACAAATTTGATGAAATTATAACTTTTTCTTCTACATTGTATCATTTTCCCTATATTACTTTCTCTTTGGTAATTAATTTTTAAACATAGTAATAAATTTCAAAGAAAATAATTAACATTGAAACTTTTAAATAATTTCATAAATCTAAATTGAAATTTGAAATTAGCTTTATAAAATAAAAAATTCAATATGTTTGAATTGATATTTTCAAAATTAAAAAATCATTCTGGTAAAAGCAGTTGTTATAAAAATAAAACTTTTATGATTTAAATTTTCATATAAGATAAAATTATCCAAGATATTAATTTAAATTAAATAAATATATTTACAATAAAAAATTATGTGTATGAGGATTTAAATGAAAAAAAAAATGAAATCTTCCAGGAAAATACATGATCTAATGAGAAGACCGAAAACAAATTTTTTATTAAAGAAAAATTTTAAGTAGTTCAAATACTGGTTGTGTAATGTCTCCACCTAGGTTCACATACTAGTTACCCATGAAAGTTCTCTACATAGACTCATGTTCACCTCCTCATATGCTAGAGTCTTCCGACTAGAAACTAGCATATAATATGTTATGAGGTGAGACTATACACTCATTATCAAATAAGGTCAAGAGAATAAATCAATATACCAATAAAAAAATATTAATAAAAAAATAAGGATGAAGCATCACATAAAGAATCACAAAATAGGGGATATGACCAAAACCAATGATGTAGATATCTTAGAATATTTATGTGTCATGATTTAACTAAAAAACCAAAACAAATACAAACTAAAAACTCTCAATTATATCCAAATATAATTTTCAAATCCCTTATCCATGCTCCATCATGAATCCCAACTCCACCATAAAACATATGGTTATTTCCCATATCTTAAATTTCAATCATGAATTCTACTCATGTACCAATCATTGGCTTGAGTAGGTTGTAAGTAAAACCCATTTGGATACCACCAACAGTGCCTAAAGACATATCCAGTCTATAACATTGTATGCAGTTGTATAATATATAATAAATATGACAATAAAAGTAACCAAGAATCACATTTAGTAATATTTAAATAATATTTTCCTTAGGTTCATGGTGACAGATGAGCCTATCATACCATCACCATCCCTTACTCGAGTCTGAATCTACTCTCATTTGTTCAACACATTAATTCATATGTGTTTTCATTCTCACTCAATTACAATTGAATATCAATACCTTGGAGTGTCATTCTAGGCATCGTATCATTTATTATTAGAGTGTCAGTCCACCAACATTGTTTTTGGTACTTGAATAATCATTACACCACTAAAATCATTGGTTATTAGAGTGTTAGTATACAACCAAAATTTTTGGCACATAGAGAACTAGTTCAAAACCAATTCTCATGAAATTAATGGGGGTATAGAGTATCTGTTTGGCCACCCATGTATGTGGATAATCTATCTAACATCCAAATACCATTATTGACATATACATAAAAAGAATAAATAATAATAAAAATTTTATCAACCATTATCAATAAGGAGAACCATTTCATTTATCAATCAGAAACTTTAACATCATTTCAAACCTTAATACATTAACCCAATTTCCTTGAATCATCTAATAAATCATTAACATTATGAAATTAATCCAAAATATCATTATACAAAGTTAACATCCAAATACATTCATAATTGGCCTAAATTCATAAACTATATAAATCCCCTTTTTACATTACAAAGTTTTCTTTTAATGAAATTGCCACACCTCTTGGGTATACATCATGCCCATTATCATAATATCTAATAGATCCAATGGGTTATGAGAAGTATCACTCAAATTCATGGGAATTCAAATAAAATTTCAAATGTATAATGAAATTTCATGATATGGTAACAAAATAATACAATAATAAACAAAAAATCATTAACAAGACTATGAAAATTAGAATATAGGACACAAAAATTATAGTTATAAATTAACTTACACTAAACATTGATCCATGATTTGATGTAGAATGGTTGAAATCACAGCAGTTGGAGAAGAAGAAGGAAGAAACCATGGTCCTCATGATCTATTCGTAGATATCCTTTCCATCAATAGATCAAACCATAAAACAACAGGAACCTGACTCCTGATCCTAATCAGGCTACTTTACAGGAACCTATTAAGGTGGTCATTGAAAAAGGATGTGATAATTTCCCTACCTCAAGTAATAATGAAGGACTTGTCTCGAAGCAAGATAACACACAAGCTCTAGAAAAGAATGAAGAAAAAGGAGATCTTGATCCCTCTGGTTATAATGATAAACCAGGATATATTGAAGAAACATTTATAAATGCTATGGCAAAAAAAGGTAAGAAACCCCTAGTTGATGAGGATGGGTTCATCACCCCACAATCAAGAAAATCTAGAAGACGTAAGGATTACACGAACACAGAACGCACAATTGTGACCAGATCAGTGAATGCTTCCAAGTTTGAATCTGTTGAAGTCCCTCAGGAAAAACCTTTTGTTGATTCTTCCAAACCTAAACCTGCAGCGGAAACTCAAGAAAATACCCAGGTTGCTGCTTCTAGCACTCAATTGTACTACTTTTCGCAGGATTTTGATGAACAAGATATACAAGTGTGGACTCAGTATATGGATAGGCAACAAGAAATTGCCCATCAAGAATTTCAAGAAAAGAAGATTTCAGCTGCTGAATACCTTAGTATAAAAAGATCCATCGTAGAGGAAAAATCAAAGATGAGTATCAAATCATCCTAATTATGTAATATTTTACTCCTTTTGGTTTTAGTTCTCTTGAGGTTTTGTTTTATTCCCAGAGAAGCTATTGTCTCGCTGTTTTGATTGCTGGATTGGTTTGTCTCATGATTTTATGGTTATTGGCCTCTCCTTGCTCCTCTTTTTTGGCTGAGAGTTTTAATCTGGAGATGACTTTATTTTTTCGGAGTGCAGATTTTCATTTTCCTACAAGTTTTGAAAGCTGTTGAATCTTCTTTTCTGCTATGATACTTTCTGATTACATCAGTTGTTGTTTGATCTGGCTTGTTTTTGGTTGATGCCTCCATCTCCTCTGGTGAAGCACACTCCTGGTTTTTGCTACAATCCTGGTTGTGCATGCTTACCCGGGCTGGTTCTGCATTTGAGATGCTGTATTTTGCTTTTTTTGGACTGTCCTCTCATCTGCTCTATCTGATTAAGGCTGATTTGGATCTGCCTCATTAATTCAGTTTTGAGTTTGTTCTGTTTCTAGGGTCATCTACTTCAGTTTCTGGATTTGAAGGTTTTATTTGGCTAGAATGTTCAACAACCATGAGTTTGGGGCTTCGCTTCTTGGTTGAGATGCTTTGATTATACTTCCCTATAAGATTGAGGTGGAATGGACACGGATGAATGGTGAACAAGCTTGAAGATCTGCAGCTCCTCTTTTTTGAATCGGTACCTGTTTTAAATTTTTTCCTATCCCCATGTATCTGGTTCCTTGCCTTATTGGTGTAGCTTCATTACAACTCGAGACTACTTTGTACCACTTTAATTTTTGAATAAATTCTTCAGGGATATGGGTTGGGAAACCTTCCCATGTCTCACTTAAAAAAAATCCCCTCATGGAAATTAGAAATGTACATAGAAAAATATATATATAAGGTTTTGAGAAAGAGAAAAAGAAGATACCTAGGATAAAAAACCCTGAATAGAGGCCTGCTTAAGAATATGGATCTCCAAAGGGATTTGAATCAAATAAAAAAAATTCTAGATCGAAGCGAACTACCTATAAAATCTTGGGGTGAAATTCCTTAAGAAATACTTGATATTATGGTAAAAATTGAGGTCATAAGAAATTAGTTCAAATTAAATCCTTAAATTCTGGGCTTCCAACTGTATGTTGTATGGTTAGGCTTTATAGTTTGGAAAACCATGATCCAACCATATGGTGCTACTGTCTCAATCCAAAACCTGAAATAATTGGGTCACATGCTTAGATAGACCATGTGATAACTATTCATTTACCCTCTATCTATAATTTTATGGGTTCTCCTAGTAATTTTCATAGATTAGAAACCATACTCCAACCCTACAGAGCAACCATCCCTCCTTCTATAAGCCATATGATTTCCTAGATGTGGCACATGGTTTTTGATAACATTTCTTAAACAGTGAACATCTAGAAAAGTCTCAAAATCATGAAAATCCATGTATAAACCTCCAAAAATAGAACCAATAATTATATATATAATACATAAATAATTTTTTAGGTACATAGAAATGATAACATACATTCTGTATAATTGTTGGGATCTTACAATATCATCAACTTATTCTAACTCTTTCTCGAGCTATACTCCCAAGCACTAATAATATCTGGAGGTTAAATGGTCAGGACAATAGACCTCATATCTACTTCCCCCTCCCTTGTTTCCTCTTTATCATGATCATGTTTCCACAACACCCAGACTAACAACATGGTCTATCCCAAAAAACATTCTCAGTGCAATCTATAATATGAATCAGATGTTCCTAAAAGGACGCATTAGCTTGAAACTCAACATCATCAACACCTACCATAATATAATGGTCAATGGGATACTATTGAATACGTGACACATGAAAATAATCATTCCTAGATATGTACCTCTATATAATATCCAATCTATATGACACTATAGTCTTATAATCTTTACAATCTCTAATGTTCTAACAAACCTAAGCACCAACATGCCTTATATCCAAATAAAAAAGGGACCCAATATCATAGACACACAAAAAAATACATGGTCACCCACTGTAAACTCAAGAGGTTGAAGAAATCGATCAACATAATACATTTATCTTCTCATCACTATTACCAAAAAATTTCTGAGTCAACTGACCTGCTCTGACATCTCATTCACAAGACTCAGTCATAACAATTCTGACTCACCTAACTCCATCTAATATAATGGTGATCTGCATGTCCTATCAAAGAGAACCTTGTATGCTTCCATCTAAATATTTTCCTTATAACTATTGTAATTGAAAAACTCAAATATTACTAAGTATTTCTCCCATAACCCACCAAAATCTATAAGATAGGATATAATCATGTCCTCTAATGCTTGAATATTATTTATTGGTTTCCTTTATTTATGTGGGTGAAAATATGTACTAATAACTCCTAAGTACCCTATACCATATGAAATCATTTCCATAAACCTGATGTAAAATTGGGGTTATGATTTGATATAATACTTTTAATCACCCCATGAAAATGAACTCTCTTATAAATATACAAATCATCAAATTGATCAATAATGAAGGACTCCCTAAGTGGTAATAAAGGGGATAAATTCTTAATCATCTCTATAATAAACCATATCATTTCATTATTCTAATGGATCCTCGGATGTCCCAAAAAAATATCCCTGGTGATGTCATCCCACATCCATTCTGGAATGTGAAATGGTAGTAATAGAACATCAGGCCTCTAAAGTTCATAATTCACATACTAATAGGTGTATCATCATGTCACAAAACCTATGATCTATTTCTTCATTCATGGACACTAATATTTCTTATGAATGTCATGTTATATTTTTCAAACTAAGATGCAATGCCCACTTCTATTCATGGAACTCGCACATTATATCCTCTTGTACACAAGTAGATATAGTAACATGAGGATGAAAAAAATTATCTCATCTTCATTGATAATATAATCTGAAGGAATCTACAAAATTCAAAATTTTCTATCAAGGTCATACACTTTAGGTCCTCATAATACATCTCTGTGATCCAGATCATAAGTGTGCACTCAACTAATATGGATTCGAGTCTCATATTTGCATGGACCTCCTAAATCGCTATATTCATCTCAGAAAATAAGTTTATAATCTTCCACTCATATTTATACTAATAGACTACCTATGTATGTATCCTTTAGATCAAATATTCATCAACACTATTTTACATTATTGGTATATATGCTAACTCAAAGTCCAATTCCTACATGTATTCACCTCATACCCATTGTGATAAATTTAAATATCACTACGAAAAGATGTAATTTAGACTCTTCTAGTCAGTATAAACAATAAATCGTCCTCCCAACAGGTAATTCCTCCAACACATTAAGGAATAAACCACTATATTTATCTATATATTATACATATGATGGTTTTTCTCAAGTGGAATCAATTTTCATGAACTATACACCATGACCCAATCTCCCTACATCAACACTAATCTAAGTATAATTCTTTATGAATCATAGAATGAGGAAAACTTCTCACCTATCTTAGGTAGTATCAATATTGGTGTGGTGTAAAAATGCTTCATTAGATCATGGATTTCATTCTCACAAGCTCTAGACCATTCAATGTTACTACCATTCTTAGTTAGGCTTGAATGTGTTTCTTCCAAACCATAAAATTCCTTCATAAATCTCTAATATTAACCCACCAAACACAAAAAGTTTTTGATATCAAAAATAATTTTAGATGCTCATAAAAAAACAGATTCAACCATTTTAGGGTATATTGATTCCCCATACTCTGAGATGATGTGACCCAATAAATGCACTATATTGATTTGAAAATGTTATTTGGATAGCGTGGAATATAAACAATTCTCTCTCATTGTACTCAGGATGATGTTATCATGTTGGGAATGATCATCATGAATCAAAAAAAAAACTATAAACTGATCTTGTTAAGGGTGAATTATTTGTTTCACTAAGCCCATAAACACATCTAGAGAATTCATCATTTTGAATATCATAATAAAAAACTCATAAAGTCCATAACTACTTCTAAAAGTAGTATATGGTATATCAGTAGGTATCACTATCATCTAATGAAACCTTAACCTCGATTTGATGTTGGAAAACACCCAATTATCTCTTAGTTGGGAAAATTTATCTTCAATATATATAAGTGGATATTGGTTCACATTAGTTAATTAGTTCATCAACAGGTAATCAAAACATAAATTCTACATCATTCCATCCTTTAAAGAAAATAAAACAACATATCTCCATGGTCATGTACTCAGCTAGGTAAATCAATTATCCATTAATTATTCTAGTTGAATCTTAATATATTGAATCCCTACTAGTGACATTATGTAAGGTGGAATAGAAATAGGTTCAGCTCCATGAATTAGCCCAACTGTGAGATAAAAATCCATCTTAGGAGGCAACCCTGAGCATTCCTTAGGAATCACATCCTAAAATCAGTCCCTTAATGGAGGAAATACATCATGATCTACTCCCCTTATCATCAAACCAAATACTCAAAACCAGGTTCGTGATCTTCCATAGTTTTTGGTGAAGTTTACATGCACGAGATTATTGGATATTTTATTCTCTATGATGAACATATTTTTCACTCTTGGGATATGTAAAGGCCACTCTCCTATAGTAGGAATCAATTTGGTATCCATACGATAATATCTAGTCCATTGATGCACCTGATTTGTGTATACATTTCCACATACTTTATTGAAAATAAGAACATGTCTTCAAAAAATACTTATTACTTAGTGGACAAATACTTTGATTTTGGATATCTTGTTCATTTTCAGGTGATTTTTGGCCAAAAACACAAACCGGGGGAAAACTGAGAAAAATTTACAGCTACACGGTGTGTGCATATATGCATGCGGTGTACATTCAGACTCAGACACAGATTGTCTAGGAAAAGTACATGTCCAAGTTACCAGAAGAATTTACACGCTGTGTACCAAATCTAAATGCTATGTATAGTTTTCTAGATGTGGTTGGTGGTTGAGAAGAAGTCTATATGCCCATGTGGCCAGCTGACGTTTACACGCCGTGTACATCATCTATACATCGTGTCTCCCCTTCTAGAAGCAGTTGGTGGCCAATAAAAGCGAGTACACACTATGTATGGAAGCGCTACATGCTGTGTATATCCACCTACCAGGTGGCGGCATGTTCCAAGTTAAATACGGTGTGCTAGGGCACCCACCGGCGGAGAAAAAGATGGAAAAAGCGCATTAACAAGACTACACGACGTGTACTTTTGCCACATTCCATGTACTTTTATTTTCTATAAATAGAGGCCTTGACCTCTGGAAAGAAAAGAAAAGAGAGGGTGAAGGTCCGAAGGGAATAAGTTCTACTGCTCTTCTGTTGTGCTACCATCATTCGACTACATCTCTATTCTATCATTCTACCAAAGATCCAATCTCTCATCAAATTTTTTGTGATGATCACATCAGGTATCGAGGGTTATATTTTTATCTTTTCTTCTATGTGTAACTAAATACCCAGTGTGTTGGGTTTGTGGGAGATGAAAGAGATGTAATTTAAATTAGTTTTATGAATGTGTTTATTCTATTAATCTTTTCTTATTCTTCTTTAATCACTTCATCTTATCACTGAAAATTATGAGCTAGAACAAGGGTGGAATTTTTAAGGATTCAAAAGAAGAATAATGACAAACACTTTCATGATCATTGGAAGTATTCATCAACTCAAAAATGTACTAATTCAAATAATTATTTGTGAAAAACTGACTACCAGACCAAGGAACCAGTTTCCTCAGCTCTAGACGTGAGTTTACCACACCAAGAAAACCTTATTAAAATTAAAATCCATAGTGTTGGGTTATTATGAACAATACAACCTCATAATAAATTTTATTTAATAAAAAACCTCTTAAGAATCCACAGCCCCAATGCATTTCCCTCCATATTTGCATCAAAACCACTTTTCCATATTTTTCTTTATCTGTTAAGTAATTTTCTAAAGAAATTTAAATCCAATTACCTTTTTATCCAAATTTTAAAAATCGAATCTAAATTCAGTACACTTCACTAAGACAAAAATGAGAACTAGATAAGCAAGAAAAAAATAGCTTCTTTTTCCTTGTGGATAAACCCCTTACTTGTATTATACTCATTAGGGTAAAACAATTTGGGACACCGATAATATATCTTCAGTAAAACGACTTACCAAATTTGGGCGTCGTTGTCGGGGAGACTAAAAAGTTAAATTTGTCTTTGTTTTAAATTAAGTTTGTATCAAATTTCAATGGAAATAAAAATTATAAATTCCCAAAAATCTCTTTTCTAATCTCATTCATGTTTATATTTCTTCTTCCTTGTTTACTCTTGGTGTGTTTGATATTGTGCAGTCCCATAGGTGTATGAGAGGCTACCTCATTCGTTCCAAAAATGTTGAGTCATCAGGGTTTTCCCCAATTGACCTAGAAACCGAATAAACACTTTTGAGGCACCAACGAGCACTCATGGACAAGCACAACCAAAACAATCCCATGGCACAGAACGAAGAAGGAAATACGGCTACTGTCTAAGGAGATCGAGAGCCGTTTGTTCTGGATGACAATCGGAACCAGCAAGCTCCACTTGCTCTAGGGTATGGCCCGCAGCAGCTCCAACAGTACCAACCAGAACGGATTCCATTTTTACAGCCAGGTAAGGGTATATACTTCACCCCTCAGGAACAACAATACATGTCGACTCCACTCCCTCAGTAGCCATTTCTAGGCCATACACTCATAGAGTACGGTATGCCTTCTATTCACAGAGATGACATGGGAATCGTCTGTCCACTGGTGTAGGCCCAACACTTTGAGATCAAGCCTACCATTATGAAGATAATCCAAAATATCGTTTAGTTCGGCGACCTACTCAACGAGGACCCCAATGCCCATCTCTCTAATTTTTTGGAGGTCTGCAACACGTTACACTACCACGGAGTGTCCATAGACACCATTTTTCTTCGCTTATTCCCTTTATTTCTAAGGGATAAGGCAAAAGATTGGATTAATGGTTTTCCACAATGATCTATCCTCACTTGGGAGGAGCTAGACCAGGCATTCTTTTCTAAATACTTCCCACCCTCAAAGACGGTGACTTTATAGAATGAAATACACAACTTCCAGCAACATGACTTGGAGTCATTGTACGAGTCATGGTAGCGCTTCAAGGAGATGTTGTGAAAATTCCCATACCACGGACTCCAACTTTGGATGCAGGTCCAAACCTTTTACGGAGGACTGACGACGAATACAAAGTTCGTGGTGGATGCTACTACTGGGGGTACAGTTATGAGGAAATCCCCCAAAGAGTTTCTCAAACTACTAGAAGACATGTCTGCCAACATATTCCTGTGGAATCCTGAGTGGGGCACATAGAAACAAGGTTTGCATAATATTTGATGCCACCACTATGCTAGCTACCTAGTTGGACGATGTGTCCAAAAAGATCGACGTTCTCAATCTGAAGGTTGCGTCCCAAGTACATGAAGCAAACCTTTCGGCGTGCAACAAATGTGGTGATAACCACATCATGGGAGAATTCTCAGGACCTACAGGCGACCCTTCAACGAGCGAGGTGAGGTATTCTTCCCAAAACCGAGGGCGAAACCAGTACTAGCAGTATCATAACCCAACATGGTGTGATCAACAGAACACTGGATGGGGCCACCAACAGCAAAATCCTCCACCCTAGTGACTGCCTGGCTACAAACAGCCTCCTTATCAGAACTAGTACCTAAGGTAGCAATAACCCCAGTAGGGCTCTTATTAGCAACAAGGGTATCAGAACCCTCACCGAAAGTAGCCACAGTAGCCACTACCTCCACCAGTTTCACGGCCACATCAATAGGAGAATACCTCAAGGTTAGAGTATCTCATGAATAAGTTTATATCTACTACTAAGACCAGATTCCAGAATCAGGAGGCTTAAATTCAAGGCCTAGAGAACCAAATTGGCCAGCTGGAAAACCAACTCTTAGGGAGGCAACCTGGTACACTACCAGGTAACAGTAAGAAGAACCTGAGGGAGGAGGCCCATGTCGTCACACTACGGAGTGGAAGGGAGCTACAATAGAAGGAACTGGCACAGCCAGGTGCACCTCCACCCCCTACTGATGATGAAGGTATAGTTACAGACCCCTCCTCATATAAGGTCCCACTGAAGGAGGCTTCACAGAGTAAAGTAAAGGAGGTTGTAAAAACCTTCGATCATGCCTTACCCTTCTCAAATAGGATAAATAAGAGAAATCTAGAACACCATTTCGGCAAATTCATGGACTTGTTCAAGAAGCTGCACATCAATATTCCATTTGCAGAGGCACTGATGCAGATGGCCACATATGTGAAATTCATGAAGGAGATCATCTCCAACTAAAGAAATATTGAGGATATGGGCACCATTTCCCTAACCTAGGAGTGCTCAGAAGTCGTAAAACATTTTATTCCTCCCAAAATCTAGGATCCAGGTAGCTTCACCATATTACTCACTATTAGACCATGTGAGTTTGGGAAGGCCCTATGCGACTTAGGGGCCAGTTTCAACCTCATTCCCCTCATATTTTTTAAGAATCTAGGGATCAATGACTTGAATCCTACCTGAGTATCCCTTTAGCTTGTTGACCAGTCCATTAAATATCTGAAGGGGATACTGGAGGACATTCTGATCAAGGTGGGTAGGCTAATTCTCCCCACATATTTCATTATCCTCGACATGGAGGAAGACCAGGAGGCACCTCTCATTTTGATAAGTCCTTTCTTGGCCACTGGGAAGGTAATGATCGACGTTCACTAGGGGGAGATAATTTTCTGGGTAGGAGATGAGAGAGTCTCCTACAATTTCCTCAAAGCCGTAAAGCAAGCATCATTATCAGATCCTGAGGGCTTCTATGTAGTGACCACCATGGATGATCACTTGAGAAAAGAAGGGGATGATATGGTATGTTCTTTTACCTCAGATGACTTAGTTTTACTGGACATTCCAATTGATGAAGTACCAAAGGACCTGCAATTCCTAGAATTACAAGGCATCCACTACTAGAAACGTACAGTTATACCCAATATTCTGGAGCAGTAAAAGGTGTAACCACTTGTACCTTCGATTCTAAATGCACCTGAACTAGAACTGAAGCCTCTTCCATCTTCACTAAATTATGTGTATTTGGGATACCATCAAACATTTCTTGTCATACTTACTGCAGCACTGTCACAGTAGCAGGAGGATACACTTATGCAGGTTTTGAAACAGTGGAAGCACGCTATTGGGTGGACAATTACATATTTTAAAGGCATCATACCTACCATTTTCAGCCACAAGGTGTTTCTTGAAGAAGGTGAAAAGAAATCTCGGCAACCACAGTGACGCCTAAATCCCCCCATGAAGGAAGTTGTGAAGAAAGTAGTAATTAATTTGTTGGATGCAGGCATCATTTATCCCATCTCGAATAGTATGTGGGTGAGTCCCCTACAAGTGGTATCCAAAAAGGGGGGTATCACTATGATTTTAAATGATAATAATGAACTCATCCCCACACGCACTATCACGGGATAGAGAGTTTGTATAGACTATAGGAAGATGAATGATGCCATGAAAAAATATCATTTATGCTACCCTTCATGGATTAGATGCTATAAAGACTAGTGGGGCACAAATTTTACTTCTTCCTCGATAGCTATTCCGGCTAAAATCAGATTTTCATTTCTCTAGAGGAGCAAGATAAGATCACATTTACTTTCCCCTATGGTACGTTTGCTTACTGAAGGATTTTCTTTTACATGTGCAACGCCCCTTCCACCTTCTAGCGTTGTATGTTGGATATCTTCCATGACATGGCGGAACAGATCCTGGAGGTATTCATGGATGATTTTTCTATTTGTAGAAAATCATTCACCACTTGATTGTGGCACCTGGAGCTAGTTCTAGAAAGATGTGAGAACAATAACCTGATTTTTAATTGGGAAAAGTGTCATTTCATGGTGCAATGTGGCATCCTCCTTGGCCACAAAATCTTGGAAAAGGGTATAGAGGTGGACCTTGAAAAGATATAATTCATTTCATAACATCCTATTCCCACTTTCGTCAGATCCATCCATAGCTTATTAGGGAATTCAGGTTTTTATAGGCAATTTATTCTCAAATTCTCAATGATATCCCATCCCCTCACCAACCTTTTGACTAAGGATATCGTATTTGAGTTTGATGATCCATGCAACACATCTTTTGAGCACCCGAAGTAGTGCCTGGTGGAAAATCCAGTAATGGTTGCTCCCAATTGGGAGGAACAATTTGAAGTAATGTGTGATTTTAGTGAAAATGTCGTGGGAGTAGTCTTGGGCCAGTAGATTGACCAAATTTTTCAACCTATCTATTATGCCAGCAGGACGCTCAACAAGGCACAGATGAACTACACCACCATAGAAAAGGAGATGCTGGCAGTGGTGTTCTCTTTGGAAAGGTTCCACTCTTATTTAGTGCTCTCTAAAGTTATTGTTTATACTGACCATGCAACACTCAAGTACCTTCTGAACAAGAATGATGAAAATCCACGGCTGATCTAATGGGTACTCCTCGTATAAGAATTTGATCTAGATATATGAGACAATAAAGGGAGAGAGAACATTTTTGTTGATCATCTCTCCCGCCTAAAGCTACCTCATTTAGAGAATGAGGAAGATCGAGAGATCAGGGAGTATTTTTCTGATGAACACCTCTTTTTAGATAAAGAAACACCTAGACCTTTGTATACTGATATTGCTAATTTTCTGGTTATAGGTGTCGTTCACCCCGACCTCCTCTTCCATCAAATGAAGTGATTTATCTCTGATGTCAAGAGGTACTTATGGGAAGATCCTTTTTTGTTCTGATCCTATGGAGATAGGGTGATCCACCGTTGCATCCTAGAAACTAAAGTTCACAGAGTCTTGGAATTTTGTCACTCCATTCCAATTGGGGGACATCATGGGCCTGACCGTACGATAGAAAAGATCCTGTAGTCTGGGTTTTTCTGACCCACCATGCATAGAGATGTCTGAGCCTTTGTTTCCCATTGCGATAAATGCTAGAGAATAGGTAATGTGGGGCATAGAGCTGAGATTCCCCAGCACCCCATCTTGGAGGTCAAGATCTTTGTCATCTGGGGCATAGATTTCATGGGACCATTCCCCTCATATTTTAGGAACACTTACATCCAGTTCGATGTCGAATGCATCTCCAAATGGGTATAATCTGCTACTGCATCACACAATAGAGCCAAGTTAGTCATGGGATTTTTAAAGAAACATATCTTCAGCAGGTTCGGCATTCCCCATGTACTAATCAGCAATAGAGGGAGCCACTTTGACAATACATTGATGAAAGTATTACTATAGAAGTACGGAGTGAAGAATCATATGGGGATGCCATATCATCCCCAGACTAGTAGAAAAGTGGAGCTCTCTAACCATGAGCTCAAGAAAATTTTGGAGAAAACACTGAAAACGTCGTGGAAAGACTATTCCAAGAATCTAGACAATGCTTTTTGGGCATATTGGACTGCTTTCAAAGCACCACTAGGGATGTCCCCATTCTGCCTCATCTATGGAAAGCCATACCATATACTAGTAGAGTTAGAGAATGAATCCTATTGGGCTGTGAAGGCCCTGAATTTTGATTTGAAGGTAGTTTAAGTGAATCATAAGTTCCAACTGTCAGAACTTGATGAAATATGATTAGAGGCGTATGAGAATGCCAAGATGTACAAGGAGAAGACAAAAGCAATTCATGACCAGATGATTTTATGAAAAACTTTCCAACCTGGGGATCAGGTACTCCTTTTTAACTCTCATCTTCGATTAATCCCAGGGAAGTTAAATTCAAGATGGTCGGGACCATTCTGGGTCATACGAGTATTCCATCATGGAGCGGTGGAAATTTCTAGCAAGGATGGTCAACCATTCAAGGTGAACGGATAGCGGCTGAAGATTTACCATCACATGGAGGACATGGTGGGAATGTTGTCCACCATACATCTCAGGTAAGCATAGGTAATCCAGTCGAGCCAATGACCTAAAACAAAGGCGCTTCATGGGAGGCAACCTAGAGGATACAGGTCGTGTACCACTTATCTACATGGTGTGCACTGATTAATTTTCATTTATATTCTTACTTTTATAAATATATATATTAACTAAGTAATAAACATGGATGATGTTGGTGCTGATGGTAAGGTCACTGGAGTTTATCTGATCCATCACCAGTTCGAATCCCTCCCGACTTACCTTCATCATGACATTTCTCCTTTTTATCTTAATGTTTTCTTACACAGCATGTGTGGTATTTTTCATATTATATATTTATTTGCATATAAGAAAACCCATGATGAGGATGGATTGGTTAGCCAATGTCGTAACCCAGTTCCAAAATACTTGGGTTCGATTCCTGAAAACCACCTCATTTCCATCATTTGTCCTTTTAATAAAACCACACGGTGTGTCTTTCGATATATGTCATGTGCACCATGTTTTCATTACTAAACTTAATGGTTTTTCAACATAAAGAAATACATGTTGGTGAAGTTGGAAGATTGGTAGAGTCTCGTCCTTGGATCCAAAAGACCTGGGTTCGAACTTGGATAATCTCCCTACTTCATCCCTTTTTGTATAATTAAAAACCGCACATTGTGCATTTCCTTCCTCCTGTGTAGTATAAGCCTTATACATTAAATATATATAAGTAAAAAATAGGGGCAGCAGTACAACCTTTTCTCCAGTGGTTAAGGTCTTCCATTTGAAACGGTCCATTGTTGGTTTGAATCTCGCCCCAAGAACTGGACCAAAGGTTGTACTTCTCTTTTTCCAATTTTAGAACACACGGCATGTATTTCCCAATACATTATGTGTATAATTTTATTTTTGATAAATTATTTATATATATTTATATATTTCTTTTATTTTAATTATTATTATTAATTATTATATAGTTTACTATAATAATTATATATATATATAACCTATTAAAAAAATTGTGGTATACGGAGTGTAGGCCACTAATACACACCATGTACTGTGGCTATAAAGGCCACACCCCACCCGTATTGAGACTGTGTTGAAAGAAACCCCCCCCCCCCTCTCGTTTCTTCTCCCGCATGCCGTTCGGGCTCCCCATTTCCAAATCCACAGATTTGGTGTGTTTTAGCTTCTGATTTCTACTGCATTGTGATCCTCAGTCTAGGTACGCCATTCTACACCCTTTATTTCAAAATTTCATAGGAGTTTAGGGTAATTTGTGGATTGGCCAACCGTTCGGCTTCCACAATACACGGTCATGATATGAAGAACACATTCCATGTGATTTTGTACATGGTCACACACTGAATACTTCACAATTTGAAAATACACGATGTGTATGTTCGTTCCACACTGTGTACCAGCCCACATCATGCTCGGGTACTTTATTCACACAGCCACGCACACCATGTTCCCGTACATGGCGTGTATATTTGATACACGTCGTGTATACCATTTCTCTAGTCCAGCCCATGTCAAGCACTTCACATGGCCGTATGACCTCTATTATTACACACATTGTGTTGTACCTTCACATGGTGTGTACTGTATTTTTATCTATACTCAGACGGTGGTTGTGTCTTTGGAACCACACGACTAGGAGCACTTTTCACGTAAATGGTGTGTATGTTCGGTACAAGCCATGTATCCTACCCTATTCCCTGCTCACTTGGCATGTCTATCCAGAGAACACGGGATGCTAACCCGCTTCCAGTACACGCTGTGTACTATGAATATACACACCATATAATTTTTATTTTTCAGTTTTCTCACATTTTCTTCTTTTCCTTTTTCTTTTCTTTTTATTTTGTTTGATTTTTCTTTCTTTTTTTAGGATATGGAAGATAGATACCCTTCATGTGGGAAGTGTCCCACCTTCGCCAATGAGGGAAAGCGGCCCACTTTTCATTGGATCTGACTCCATCTCGCGATGATACCAACTTCAGACTATTTGGTATATCAACCTCCTCCACTGGCCATCCTTCCACCACTCACCACCTTGGATGATACTAGTTTTAGTACCACCACACCTCCACTATCCCGCACAGAGCCTCTGAGCACCACCCTTTCTTCCCCACCAGCTGCCACACCACCTGAGACCTCCTTTGTCACAGTTGATCTATCATCAGCTGCCCCATCTAGCAAGCCTCTGTCTATTGGAGTCGCTTCACCCCCAGAGTCAGCCCCTACTACTGTACCACCTGGGTCGGGTCTTGTAGGTTTCCCCTACCCTTGTATGGTTTTCTTAGTCACAGACTTGGTGCACGACATATTCCGGAACTTCTCTCGCCACCCGATCTCATTGAGCAGCCGGTATCTTGACAGCAATGTCCCTTAGCTACTAAGTATCTGGGGAGAGTTAGAGGATCTCCTTAGGAACACACTGTTACTTACAATCTTCTAGGTCAGCACTCCTATTTCCAGAGATTTATTTTTTGAGTTTGCTGCTTCCTTTGAGTTCGACTAGCCCAAGTACCGAGAGACGCATGGCGATGCGGTCCAGGTGGTCTTGTTTCAGCTAGGCGATTGACCTTTCTCCCTTACTAAGACCGAGTTTGGATGAGGGTGCAGTTTATATCCTCATCCTGTCACCCCACCCCCTGTCTCCACCCTAACCCACCCCAAGCACTCAGAGCTCATTTCCATGTGGCAGTATATCACTGGGAATGACCACCGATACACCCCTACTTCCCAAAAGAGTACCCTCATTGTTGGACCTATCCTCTGTTTCACCCACTGGTGCTTTAGCATTATCCTTTTTCCCTGCCACGAGGATATGGGGGTTGTGACCGGCCATGACATTGAGCTCCTCACCTGTGTCATCCGGCAAGACTACCCGAACCTCCCTTACCTTGTCACCTCTTATTTCCACACCATGTTTTCTAGCCATCAGGGAAACCTGAACGGTGGGTTTTACACCACTTGCCTTGCCCACTACCTCGGGGTTTTTGATCCTTCCCTTCCCCATGACTGGTTAGGTTCCCCCTAGTGGATGGACTTTTTGAAGATTATTTGAATGGGATTGGTCTAGAATTAGGGGAGATTACATCCTTGCCTAGGCACCACCCCCACCACCTACCTCCCCTCTTGCCCCCACTGATGCCCCTGCACCCCCTTCCCCACCCCTTCCCACTTCCCCCCCATACCCCCCTTATTCTAACCTTCCTTATTCTATTCCCTCTACTGCCCCTGCCTCTGCACCCTCGGTCGATCTCTCCTATTCCCTCTACCTAGCCACGGTGGAGTAGCACTTGGTTTGTCTCAATCGACGTTAGGACCGGCTCAAGAAGTTGTTGGGGATTCTTCTTTAGCATCATGTTATTCTACTACCCCCACCACCTGCCCCTCCATTGGCTCTGGGTCCTTCTTCCGCATCTCCACCGCCGTTTACCACATTGGCCATAGATCCAGTTCTCATCTCCACTACGGGCCCAACTGCTGCCACTACTGCTTCCAGACCGGGGATCACGGTCGATCCTTCTATTCCGAGTCCATCTCCTACAGATCAAACTCCTACGGATTCTCTTATGAGTGCAGATTCTAATCCTTCAGTTTCCACATCTCTTGATCTTTCTCTCCCGGAGGTTTCTGTACCGGATGATGCATCTTCTGAGACGAACCCCTAACTGGTTTTTAGACACATATTTTCCATTATATATATTTTTGTGATATCTTGTGCCTGTGTATGTTGTGTATGCTTGCAGTGTTCTCTCTCCAATACCGTCATAGTTACTCTGGAACACTTTGGGTTGTACTTATCTAACAATTCCTTTATTTCTTCACCTCGACACGAGGGGAGTATTGTTTTTCACATATTCCATTGTTTTCTTTTTATTTCCCAGTTTACTTCTTTCCTTACTTCCCCTCGTTTTGGTCCACTATTGTGTCCCCACATTCCCTTCTCCACCTTTATGTGGCACTTGGTGGACCAAGTGTGATATTAAGTATGGGGGAGCATCTCTCGACCACCTTAGTCTTTGCCTTTACCATCATCTAGGATTCATAATTATTGGAAGATATATTTGAAAATGTGAAGAAATTTCGGTTAATCATATTTCTAAATAATACATCTAAAAGTAGAAATTTTTTAAAAGTTCCATGCTTATTTTGGTTCTTAAGTTTTTTAAAATTATTTCTAATATAGTTTAAAATGCAACTTATAATCCTTGGATAATTACATTGATTAGGATAATCATTTATATGTTATTCATGGCATGATTGTCTCTTTATTTGTTTTTCCCACTCCTGATAGGTATTCTAAACCCTTCGTCATATTCTTTCTAATACCCTCTTTCTTGAGATATTCTTAGGATATACATAACTACCATAATTTGCAACTTTTCTTTGTAAAACATAAAGAATTTTTGAATTACATTAAAATGATTGAGTCATTAGATTGTTTCAACCCCTTTACCTTGAGACATAACCTACATATGATCTTTGTAAAGCCCCTAGAAACCATGAACAACCTTTATAAGAATCCATATTATAAGATTATTTCCCTTCCCACCCTAATTCTTTTATAATTTTACATGATTCATCACTTGATCTTAAAAGAAGGAATTGGCAGTACATGGCACATATTTGTGAATTGTAATAAAATTAAGTATGGGGGAAAGCATCTTGTTTATTTGGGAAAAAAGGGGTTCCAAACCCCTATTTTTGGAAATTCTAAAAAGTCCCCTTTGTTCTATTAAAACAATTACAGACAAAGGAATCTTATACTCACTTATTGGTTTGTGAACCCTACCTAACTAAAGTAGATGGTGGTGGAGAGAGAATTTGATAGAGCTTGTTGAGGATGATTTTACATTGAGCTTAACTTTGAATATCATGCTCTGTTATTTAAAGAATTTAGCCTCCTTTTTCTAGCCTTAGAGTTATATTTCACATCTTTACCTACCGGACCTTAGTCACAGAGACATATGATCCTTATTGAAAATCCCTCTTGCTTTTTGTAAATCAATTTTTTGAAGTAGAGAACTAGATTTCTTGAAAACCTATGGATAGAGTGTATATATCTTTGATTGAGAATAACTTTGTTTTAAAATATATTGAGTGTTGAGTATATTATTGGTGTGGTAGATCACCAAGTGGCTTTCTTATTTTTGAAAGGTTGAAACGTGTGATTAAAGGAGGATGAAAGTAGTTAATTGAATTTTATATATGAGGCATGATTAGAATATCTTATGAATTGAAACTATTTTGTAAATTTTTAGAAATTTATCCTATGATTGAATCATTTACATTTATGATTAACTGAATTCCTTCCTTTTAAAATATAGACTCTTTTAATTAGATGTTGAGATTTTCTCGAGGGAAAGAAAATGATTAAGTATGGTGGGGGTTGATGCACCTGATTTGTGTATACATTTCCGCATACTTTATTGAAAATAAGAACATTTCTTCCATAAATACCTATTACTTAGTGGACAAATACTTTTATTTTGGAGATCTTGTTCATTTTTAGGTGATTTTTGTCCAAACACACAAACTAGGGGAAAATTGAGAAAAAATTACAACTACACAACGTGTACATATATACATGTCGTGTACATTCAGACTCAGACACTGATTGGTTATGACAAGTACATGCCCAAGAAACCATAAGCATGTACATGTCATGTACAAAAGCTACACGTCGTGTATAGTCTTCTAGAAGTGATTGGTGGTTGAGAAAAATTCTACATGCCCATGTGGTCGGATGACATTTACACACCGTTTACATTATCTATACGTCGTGTCTCCCCTTCTAGAAGCAGTTAGTATATGATAAAAGTGAGTACAGGCCATGTATGGTGGTGCTACATGCTATGTATATCCACCTACCAAGCGGTGTCATGTTCTAAGTCAAATACGGCGTGTTAGGCCACCCACCAGTGGAGAAAAAGATGATAAAAGTGCATTGACAAGACTACACGGCGTGCACTTTTGCCACATTCCATGTACTTTTATTTTCTATAAATAGAGGCCTTGGCCTCCGAAAAGAAAAGAAAATAGAGGGTGAAGATCCAAAGGGAAGAAGTTATGCTTCTCTGCTGATGTGCTACCATCATTCAACTACTTCTCCATTCTATCATTCTACCAAAGAGCCAATCTCTCCTCAATGTTTTTTTGATGATCACATCAGGTATCGAGGGTTCTATTTTTATCTTTTCTTCTATGTGTAACTAAATACCCAATGTGTTGGGGTTGTGGGATATGAAAGAGTTGTAATTTAGATTAGTTGTTATGAATGTGTTTGTTCTATTAATATTTTATTATTCTTCTTTAATCACTTCATCTTATCACTAAAAATTCTGAGCCAGAACAAGGGCAGAATTTTTTGGGATTTAAAATAAGAATAACAACGAACACTTTCATGATCATTGGAAGTATTCATCGACTCAAAAATGGACTAATTAAAATAAAGAATTGTGAAACACTGACTACCGGACAAAGGATCCAGTTTCCTCATCTCAAGACATGAGTTTACCACACCAAAGAAACCTTGTTAAAATTGAAATCCATAGTGTTGGGTTATTATGAACAATACAACCCCATAAGAAATTTTATTTAATAAACAATCTCTTAAGAATTCACAGCCCCAATTCATTTACCTCTATATTTGCATCAAAACCAATTTTCCGTATTTTCCTTTATCCGTTAATTAATTTGATAAAGGAATTTAAATCCAATTACCTTTCAATCCAAACATTAGAAATTAACTCTAAATTCAGTACACTTCACTAAGACAAAAATACAAACTAGATAAGAAAGACAAAAATAACTTCTTTTTCCCTGTTGATCGACCCCTTACTGGTAATATACTTGTTAGGGTAAAACAATTTGGGACACCGATAACATATCTTTGGTAGAAAGACTTACCATCCATCCCCAAACTCATTTTAGAATATAACATCTCATGTATTTACAGATACTAATTTAATGAAACTAACTAACCTCATTGGCATACCCCTTTTATAGACAGATTTCCTTTGATCGCAATCTCAATGGGGTGTGAATTTTCAAAACCACAGACAAAAAATCTAAAATCAGACCCAAACCATTCACAATTCAAGAAGGTATAAAATAATGTGAGGCTCCTGTATCAAAGAATGAGCTAGAGATTGTTGAATCTATAATAATTTTTCCTTTGATTATAAATGGTCCAACTACACTGAAAACAAGTTCGGGCTTTACTTTAATCAACTAACTTATCCCTCTACCCTATTCTCTAGTTTTAGTCCCCTATGTTGAACTACTATGCTGATACTAGTATCATTCCTTAACGTGCCACATCCACCATCATGAATAGAATGACTATAAATACTCCAATTTCTAGAGTGTTATAGTGTATAAGACCCCCATAAAGTTCTATATATCAGCCTAGGTCCTCTATCATTTCACACCCATCAAGGTTCCCTTTAGAACCTATATAGATGGAATGTACTTCTACAAAATCAACACTCTATTGGAGGTTAGGGAAACTGGATTCAAATGTGACCCTACGGGCCACACTGATTGGAAAATGCATT
Source organism: Viscum album (assembly GCA_963277665.1). Lineage (NCBI taxonomy): Eukaryota > Viridiplantae > Streptophyta > Magnoliopsida > Santalales > Viscaceae > Viscum > Viscum album. Next base: position 670,481,277 of record OY728157.1, on the reverse strand, counting down.
ATAACTACCCAAAGTAACTGATCTTATCCACTTTCTACACTAATTTAAACTTATATGGGGAATGTACTCATAAGGATTAATAATGCCCTTGGGATATGTACCTCCTGGTTGTCATGTAGATGCTATATGTCCTATAATAGAGGAATCATTCAGGTTCTTATTAGAAATGAGAGCCGGACTCACTACCTCAGTGACATATTTAATAGGAAGATATTAACGTAGGACATAATATCACATTTTTTTCAATCATAAAAAAACATCACCACATCTACCTCATCTTTTACCAGTGTAGGGACAAAGCATTGGATGTCAGTGAAGCAGATAGCATATTCCATCACTAAAATTATTCCTTGGTTGAATAACATAAACTCTATCACCCCCTCATGTCTAAGTGTCATTGGATTAAAGTGTTCCAGAAGCCTCTCCAGAATGTACTTCCATTCCAAAACCTAAAACTACTCATCTCAAACCTGAATGTCTCACCAGTGCTCATGGGTCCTCATAACATATTTGCTACTAATTTGTCTCTCTTATATTTCAAAGTCTCTAAATGATCAAGGATTTTCTAGATAAACAAAATATAGAACTCAGTTTTCCCAGGTTAAACCTCTTTAGAGAATTTTGGATGGGGATGAATCTTGAAATCCTAGGAATAGATCATACATATTTCACATAACCCACTATGGTTCTCTTTCCACGAACATCATAAAACAAGCGATGTTCTCATGTAAGTGATCTTCCACCTCTCACCCAGAACTATAGGGGAATCATGACCTCCAACTGGTGGTGCATTCCTATAAACATCCACATGTATCCCTACTAAAAAATATTACCAAAGAGGTATGTCCCTATAACTATAAATACTAATCTACGGATACATAACACATCATTTAAAAATTTACACAAGACAGATTCGCATAAATCCATAACAAAAAAATAAATACACTAACCCCTGTCAAAACTGTGGCACTATTACTAACCTTAACCATCCATAATCTGGGATAAGGATAGTATAGGGTAAACAATATTCATATTCATAGGTTTCCAATTATAAACCCTGTTTAATTATTTCAAATTACCACATTTCAACATATTTTAAGATTTATAAATTCATTATTATGAATTATATATATTAAATCTCACAAATAATTTTCATTTTCTTATACCAAAAATAACTCATACCGTTATTTTCCTTAAATGAAAAAAATTATTCATGTCACATAAATTTCTGAGTTCTTTGAATTATGCATACATACCCAACTATCATTCCATTCTGGGCCATGAGTGAAATATCATAAAATAATAAAATCACAAAAAATGTGCATCACCCAAGGTGAAATAATATCCAACTCTAACAAAGAACATCATAAAGAAGAATCCCCACCATGGGTACTTGGGTTCCCCCCATAAATGGGTTAGCTACTCCCATGTATGAGATCATGATCAAGGCTCAACTCATTCTAATATCCTATATAAATTTCCCAAATATGAAAATGACGATAATAAAATCATGTTTAATACAAAATTTTAATTTCCTAACCCAAGTGTAATATAAAAGTTGCCTTATCTAGTTCACCACATGAACTCAAGCATATATATTTTATTCCATAGGCTACTGACAAATAATGAGGGTCTAATTTTTTATGTGGGGAGACTATAGCATCCTTTTCAAATAAGGGAAATAGATAAAATCAATATAACAATAAGAAAAATAATATTTAACAACAACCAAAAAGTTGTAACCATCATATGAAGAATCCCAAAACATGGGATATGAACATAAACCAAAGTAGTAGATTTGTCATTCCATTTTTGTGTAAAGTGGAAACTAGAATCTTGTAATAATTCTAAACTTACAACTCTCAAATAGGTTTTTCATCATGTTTTGTACCCTCATCGATGTTCCATACTAAATACCAACTCATCAATCTAACATAAGGCCTTTTCCCTTATCCTTGCCCACAGACATGAATTCTACTTGAGTACAAATAGACAGCCTGAGTAGGGTGTGAGTACAACTAAGTCGAATACCACCAATGACATCAAAAGAAATATCTAGTATATAATAGTGAATGTTGTGTCAAAAGGGATAATAATTATTTTAGTAATAATAAATAAAGGATCACATTTTAATAATAATTATTTAACCACATTTTCACTTAGGTTCACGGTGATACCCGATCAAATCATCTCTTTTTCATTCCCTATTGGATTTTGAGCCATTAATCATACATTGAACAATTTAATTCAAATTTATCTTCATTCTCATTCAATAATGATTTCATTTTAGTACCATGGAACATCAATGTATATACCAAGTCTTGGATTCTTATAATTCTTGTCCAGCAACATTATCTTGGGTACTTAGAGCATTAATCTATCACCAATATCTTTGGGACTTAGAGAATCAATCTAACACCATAATCAGAAGAACATGGAGAATTATTCAAAAACAGATCTCATTTAGGTAATGGGGCACTAGAGAATTATTCTAGCCACCCATAGATAGGGTGAATTATCCCAATACTAAAATATCATTGTAGATATATACATAATAATGTTAAATAGAAATAAACTTTTTTCAACCCTTCCGAACACTATGAACCATTAAATTTATCATTAAAAACATTTAAAATCATTTCAATCATTAATCTTTTAACCCAATTACCTTGAATCTTCTCAAAATCCATCAGCCTTTTGAGGGTAATCCTGCCAATATTTGTAATAAGTTAATATGAAATATCATTCGAAATTAGTTTAATTTCACAAAACCTCTAATTAACATTTTTAAATACTACAATTATCATTTATATAAATTGACACACCCCCTGGGTAGCTATCATGATTTTTCTCATAATCTATAACAAATACAATGGGATTTAAGAGGTGTCCCTTGAATTCATGGGGATTCAAGTTACATTTATATTTTTTAAAGAAATTGTACAACATAGAAACACAATGATTCAACTAAAAAACATAATCATTATCAAGATAATGATAATTATAATATATAAAACCTACTTTAGGTCCGTTGATGAATGCCTACAAAACCTTGGACCTCGATTTAAGGTTGAACTGCTAAAATCACAAAGGTTGGTGAAAACAAAATATGAAACAACAATCCTCATGAGCAGGGCTTGGATATCATTTACATCAATAAAACCAACCATAAAACATATAAACTCCCCTAAAGGAACATATTTCTCTATATATAAGATTATATCTAATGTTATAGGAAAGATAAGGAGAAGAGATATAGGAAGAAAATTAATGAATGGGGAATTACAGGTGAATCTGGATCTCCACAGATCATAAATATTCTAAAACATGATTTCGGATAAAATTGAATCACATATCAAGAATTTGGAGGAAAAGAAGTTGATAGATCCATGAGATTTGGGAGAAATGATGAATTAAGATTTTAAATAGAAATACATTTGTAACGTCGGGACACCAACAGTACATCTTACAGTTAAAGTGCATGGTTTGGAAAATTGTACACAAACTATGTGGTGATATTGTCTCAATCAAACCCCTCTCATGGATGGATCTCATGGTTAGAAAACCCATCATTCAATTGTGAATTTCCCCCTCTATCCATTACTTTATGGTTTCCCCTAGGAATTTTAACAGTTTGGAAAAGTCATGTGCCAACCATGTGGAGCTATTATACCTCATACCACATGCCACACAGTTTTTTGGTAGTGGTGCATGGTTTTCACTTACAATGTTTAAACCATGAACCAATAAAAAAGGATCCATATCATGCCAAAACCCCTCATAACCTCTTGAAACATAATCTTATCATTATATATACATAAATACATAAATAAATATTCTTATACATAAAAATGAGAATATAAGGTCCCAAGAATGTTCAGGATCATATCATTATACATATGACTTATAAGTTTAGTGAATATTTTAAAATATATATTTTTTATCCTCTAATTCATATTTTATTTCATAAAAGGTTTTGTAATCCATTATTTATTTCTTATATACAAATAACACCATGAAAATTACTTGTTTCATGAAAACAATTTTTTTTTACTAAAGACAACCATTTTCAAAAAAAATACCATAAAATCATACTAAACTAGTTTAAATTCTATGAATTAAAAACATATTTTATTTTTGAAAATTTATAATTCTATAATTAATATATTAAATATATTTATGAATAAATTCACTTTAGAGGGAATATTTTTAATAGTTTCAGGATCTATCATTTACCTGCTATAGAAGAATCTTGGGTATTATATTTTCCCCCACCTTAAAAAAATTCATCATTCAAATTGTGGTATATATAAAATATTGACTAAATGAGAAAATCCTTTCATATATCTTCTTTATGATCCCAATTTTATGTTTTTACTCTATGATTTCTTCAAATTACATTCACCAAATGAGTTGTATAATTTTTCAATACATTCACTTTGGTTTCAATAATCTAAACATGAAATAATTTATAAAAAAAGTTTTTCACAATCTATTCTCATTGATGTGAGAAAATAAATTGGATCTTGCATATATTTCCACAATAATGAAACATGGATAATGATTTCTTTTTTATAAAAATTTGGTTTTATTTCCAATTAGTAATCCATAGACATAATTCTATCTAAAAATTAAATAAACCCAATGTACCAAAGGCTTAACATGCTATTTTTTCACATATTACAACTCCCTTCCATGGTTAAACCTTGAAAAATACATTATTCCCAACTTTAAATTCCAATTATTTCCATTTATTATTATTATAACTCAATTTTATACTCTAGGATGGATTAATATGATCCTAAATAGGACATACTTTATTAGTTATCTACTCTAAAATAAATAGTGCAGCTAATGTTATTTCTTTAACTAATTCCTAATAGGTTGGAGTATGAAACCTATTCCCATAAAATGGTTTATCTGCTTCCATTTAGATGATTTAATAAACGAAATTATTATATAAAAAATCAAAAAATATATTTTTTGCTCCCACATACATTGAATGTAAAGATAACATTATTACAATTTGTCTCCAAATGTCTAAATAGTTCTTTTAGTCTTCCCATCAGTCTCAGGATAATATCTATTTCATAAATATATCACAGTTTCAAGATACAGTTGAACACACTTCTAGAATACTGAAACTAATGAAGGTTCAAAATAGATAAAATTTATATAGGTTCCCCATGAATCGTTATGATTTCATTAATGTTGATCTGGGAAAGAAAATAAATCGGTTTATATTCACTTATTTAGATAAAATGGGAAAATTTTGCATGACTGCCAATGATTAAAAATATAACATCATTCTACCTTGGTGCCTTTTTGTGTCCATGGACACATTCTATTGTAAAATTTCCCCATTTTCACATAGTTATCAGAAAAGGTTTCATGATTCTCATAGGATGTTTTCATTTAGCCTTTACCTACTTCCACACTAAGGATATAGATATATAGTTCATAATATCATTATTCATACCGTCCAACATAAAATATTATCTTAAATACCATAAATATTTGTGATACCATGGTGTATAGTGAAAATTGATCAATTTACTTTATCAAGGAATTCCTTTTCCATCTATAGTATATATAGAACATGTAATATTTTCCCAAACATCAATACACTCTCTCTATAGATGAATAGGGTTAATTTACCATGATTCGCTACTTTAATCTCCCTTTGTAGGTTAGCATAATCCAAATGGTACTTCTCTATCATATCTAGTATGTATATTTTTTTAATTTCTTTATAATGGAATCATGATTCCCATTAAATAAAATTCGCCATATTAATCATTACTATATTTCAATACATAGGATTCCTATTAATACTCATCAAAGTTAGAAATTCATGGCCCCTCATATACAATGAATTAATCACCCTATTTTCCATACATGGGTGGTAGTGTATCAAGAAATCATTTTCCTTGATTAGTTCCAACCATAATCATTGCCAAATGCTTATCTCCATATAAGAGAAGAAATATTAAAAAATATTTTGGTCTATATATATATCATATCTTTCACCATAGTGGTTGTTTCATGAGATTTTCAAATAATTGATTATGGTTAGAAGCCTATGGTTATGAGTTTGATAGTTTGGTTCATTTATTTTAAATTTGTTTGATTCATAGTCAATCACTTTATCATTCCACACAAGGACATAATAAATTCCATTCTTCAATGCATCAATATATATTAAAAATACTTCTTTACTAGATGATAGAGCTAAAAATGGTACATTATTCAGTCGCTTATTTATCTATTTGATACATTCCTCACATTCACCTATCCATTTTAATTTAACCACTTTATGTATTAACTTGGTTAATGGGTTTGGAAATTGTGAAAATTTCTAAAAAACCCACTGATAATAACTTACTATGACCATGAATCTTTGTATCACAATTATGTTCATTAGTGCATGCCATTTAATAAATATCATTAAATTTAATGTTTAAAAAATATATTCATTTATTTAAGATAATATATCCAAGGAAATAATCATTATTGAAGAAAAATTCTCACTTAATATACTTCCTATATAATTCCATTTTTATGAGGGTCTATATAATTTTTTGTAGATGAACCTCATTCTCTGCATAAATCATAGATTATATCAATATATCATTAAAAAATACCTCCATAAAAATTCATGACATCTATTGAAATTTCTATTCATCATATCTATAATTAAATAATTATTATTATTCAATACAAAATTTATTAATATAAAATCATAATATTCATAACATTTTTTAAATTCCTTATTCGGTATATCATCTTTCATAACCCTTAACTAGTGAAAACCAAAGAAAATATTGATCTTTTAAAATTTAGTGGATATTTTAATTACATAAAATTAGTAATCAATGTGTGGAATTTTATACTTATTACTTATAGTAATTTCATTTATCTCCCTAAAATTGATGCATAATTTCATAGACCCATGCTCGTTTTTATACTTATCATGATGAACATTCCATGGAGGGAGCCACAAAGAATAAAATCCACACATGGTTCTATTATTAATTAAATTCATCTATATGTGATGATATTTTAGTTATTTTTTACCTTTGATATGGTTCTATTATTAATTCATTATTCTTTTTATTATTATTTTAATTTGTAAATTATTATTTTTTAATTCTAAATCAATGATATTTGGTGTATGTATTGGTCTTTCCCGTCATATAAGGGTAAAACCTAGGATTAATTATAATTTTAGGATGAAACCATCCCACATGTTTATATCTAATTCCATGGTGGTTTTTACTAACATGTGGTTCTTATAAATGGTCTTTCGGTTTCTTGTAGGGCAGTATGGGTGCCTGATTCAGGGGTGTCTTAGACTAGATCATGGAAAAATGAAAATAAATCTTAGATTCTTAAGATGAACTAATTCTATAAAAATTATTTCATATTTAGGGATTTAATTTTATATTATAGAATGATATATCAGAACCCAAGTGGAAGGTGATGGGGAATCCTCATGAGACCTTTTTCATTTAAATACATGAGTTACAAGGGGTGTTGGGATTTGAGTATTTATTTTTGATATTTCAATATCTATTTTTTGTATGTACATATCTATATTGATAGTTCAAAAAAATTATAGAATTTAGATTAGTAGACTGTTTTTTTATGTTTTTAACAATGATAATTCAAGATAATATTGTGGTTTCTTTTGATATCACAATTCCAAAGCTTTAGGGAATAGTTCAATATAATACATAATAAAAGCTTCTTGACTGGCTCATACTCTACCTAGACAGATAGTTCGATCATGCACATTCACTATCAATTTTTTATTTTTTTCATTATGTTCTTTTCATCAAGTTAAATGAGATTTTGAAAAATGGTTTGAATTTTAGAATGGTTTTAGTTAGGTCAGAAGTTAATAGGGAAAAATTTTAGTTAGATGATGAAATATACATTAATTTGAAAACCCAACTCATGTAGTCATATTACAATATGGTAAATAATAAAATATTTTTTAAAGGATACAATAGTTTAAAAGTATTTTATGGAAAGATACGTACATTTATGACATTTAAAATCAAAATATACAACATTTACATATTTTGAGAACATTAATTTCCCTTCCTTCATTTCCCTATAAATTAAACATATTTTTCCTCTTAGTTTCTATGGGAAATGAAAAAATAATTACGAGGCTATTTTATTTTAAAGAATTAAAATATAGTGGTAGATTACATAACATAAAAAATAAAATATGTGATATGTCGTGAAAAAAATGAAAAAAGTGAATCCATAATCAAATAAAACTAAGGAAATGAAATATTAATGTTTCTAAAATAAAGAATTCATAACTATAACTATTTCATACTACTTGATTTCATAATACTGGAGATAAAAACATTTTATCAGTGACTTGGTCCATAAAATATTCTTTTTATGGGATGATATATAAATACAAACCTAACTTATTTTTTCCATTGAGACTTATCAATTCATCCAGGTGAATTATAATTTTATTCCCCACCCATCAAATAATTATGTACACCACATTCCCTATAAATGTCATTAAGACCATTCATACCATTATATATGTGAATAAATACTGCATAGATCAGAGAAATAAATATAATGAGAAATATGGAAATCAAATACATCCCTATTAAATAGAATAATGTGGATGTCTAAAAGAACATCAATTAATCAACTTAGAAAATATTTGATATCGTCAAAAAAATTGAAGTGATCATATCAAAGAAATATAGTGGTAAATTTAAATAAATGTGTTCTGTTATTCATGGATGATAGTAATTGAATTCCACTGAATAAATTTCCGGGAGAACAAGGAAATGGTTGGATACATCCTTCACTGTGTTTCATAAATATCATGGGAATATTTTAAATAATATCCATATGTGTTGTCTATCAAGGTGTGTAGTCTTAGGACCATTCATTGTACACTAGTTTTATGATGGAAAATATGATAAAATAACAATTTTTAGGGTGATTACCCCAAGGTGAATAAGTTTTATATCCACGTCCACATTCAATTATCTAGACACTGATTTATTTTTCATATAATATACATACCATATCATTGCCAAAGATTGGTTTGGTTTTTCCACCATGGAAAATATGAATTTTTACAATGGTTTGGTAATAGATGAATCAAAATAATATGAGAGTGGGATAATTATTGATAATATTAATTAAATTAAATTTCATGAGTGATATTGTAAAATTTTAGTCATGGGAATTTATGAACACAACAAAAGGAAATAGGCAGTGAGTATAACATGAGTTCTAAAGAATGAAAATTTAGAGGAAAAAATCGACTTATAAATTGGGAAGAATTTATAATTCATAACCTATTGAAATGTATGGATTCAAATTTCTCATAAAATATGATGAATGAATGAATTTAAAGAATAAAATTATCATATAGGTAGTATATATACACTTCCTAAAGGATGTTAGGTTTGTAATACAAGAGGAATTTTAAATCGTATACCATTAACTATTATCCTAATATTCATGAATGTAAAATCATGTCATGTATCACAAAAATATCTATATTAATCACTTAATTCATATCCTTAATCATACCCATTTTTATTCATTCTCTTAAAAAAATATTAATTATCTATATGAATTAATACAATTTTCTTAATCAATGCTTATAGCATTGATCGTTTGTTCAATTTTTATAATAATAATGTTTTTATTAATTATTAATCCAATATTTATCATTAATAAGTCATTATTGTTACAAATAATTATTATCTACAATAATTTTTTATGTTTCAAATTCCTTTAATGGGAGTGTTAGCAGTTATCCTTGAAGTTGAAATCAATATTTATCAATTTCTTATGACTCTGGATGATCAGATGGTGTTTTTTAAATTTATGAATTAAATACTGATATAAAATCAATAGATAAATAAAATAAAATCATTATTTTAACAATTATATTTTATTATAGTAGTAATTATTTTTCCATATTCATTAATGATGTAAATTCATATTATAGTTCAATAAGGTTGTTAAACCAACCCCAATAAAAACATACCCGGATTTAATAAATGGTTATTAGGTGGGTTTGTTATAATATCATAATATAATTAGAATAATGGTATTATTTTGTGTTTATTAATGTGATATATTATAATTGTATTTTATTATAAAAATATGTAATGGTTATGAAAATAGTACACAATTTAAATAAGATATTATCCCCATTGAACACTTATTTTAAATGATTTAATGAATGATGCCCATTTGATTATCAAATCATTTGTAGGTTCATCAATTTATCATATTAGAACCATAATGATATCATTAAAATCATGTTATATAACTAATTCATTAAAATATCTATCAATGATTTATGTTGATGAAAAATGAATTTTTTTATGTTGTGGAAGTTGTCTGCCTATACAGATGAACAACGATTTCATTTTCTTAATGGATGTGTTATATGATAAGAAAATTATAATACACATATTATAGTAACATTTAAATATAAAAATGAATATAATCTCATTATATCTATTTGGAAATAATAAATTTGATATAATATAATTAAGGAGAAAAGATAAGTAATTGATAATACTCACGTTGGGGACTTTATTTTTTATTATATGTCCATCATATTTTCAATAATATAAGGTTAATAATAAATTGTGATATTTGAAAAATTTATAATGGTGGTGGGAATAGATATTTTGGGTTACAACTCACCTCAACCACTTCTTTTGGAGACAAATTTAATGAACTTATGACTTTTTCTTCTAAATTTTATCCTTTTCCCTATATTAATTTCCCTTTGGTAATTAATTTTTAAACATAGTAATAAATTTTAAGGAAAATAATTAACATTGAAACATTTAAATAATTTCATACATCTGAATTGAAATTTAAAAGTAATTTTATAAAATAAAAAATTTAATATGTTTAATTGAAAATTTCAAAATTAAAAAAAATCATTTTGGTAAAAGTTGTTGTTATAAGAATAAAATTTTTACGATTTAAATTTACTTATAATAAAAAATTATCTAAGATATTAATTTTAATTAAATAAATAGATTTAAAATAAAAAATTATGTGTATGAAGATTTAAATGAAAAACTAAACAAAGTATACCATGAAAATACATGATCTAATGAGAAGACCAAAAACAATTTTTTTATTAAAGAAACATTTTAAGTAGTTCAAATACTGGTTGTGTAATGTCTCCACCCAGGATCACATACTAGTTACCCATGCCAGTTCTCCACATAGAATCATGTTCACCTCCTCATACGCTAGATGCTTTTGACTAGAAGCTAGCGTATAATATGTTATGAGGGGAGACTATGCTCTCATCATCAAAAAAGGTCAAGAAAATAAATCAATATACCAATAAAAACAATATTAATAAAAAAATAAGGATTAAGAATCAAATAAAGAATCACAAAATAGGGTATATGACCAAAACCAATGATGTAGATATCTTAGACTATATAAGTGTCATGATTTAACGGAAAAACCAAAACAAATACAAACTAAAAACTCTCAATCGTATCCAAATAGAATTTATAGTTACATTATCCATGATCCATCATGAATCCCAACTCCATAATCAAATATATGGTTATTTCCCATATCTTAAACTTCAATCATGAAGTCTACTCATGTACCAATCGATGGCCTAATTAGGGTGTAAGTACAACCAAGTTAGCCACCACCAATGGTGCCTAAAGACATATCCAGTCTATAACATTGTATGAAGATGTATAATAGATAACAAATATGACAATTAAAGTAACCAACAATCACATTTTAATAATATTTAATTAAAATTTCCCTTAGGTTCATGGTGACGAATGATCCCATCATACCATCACCAGCCCTTACTGGAGTCTGAATCTACTCTCATTTGTTCAGCACATTAATTCACATGTGTTTTCCTTCTAAATCAATTGCAATTGAATTTCAATACCTTGGAGTGTCAATACAGGCACCGTGTAATTTATTTTTATAGTGTCATTCTATCAACATTGTCGTTGGTACTTGAATAATTATTACAACACCAAAATCATTGGTAATTAGAGTGTTAGTATAAAACCCAAATGTTTGGCACATGGAGAACTAGTTCAAAACCAATTCTCATGAAAATAACAAGGGCATAGAGTATCCATTTGGCCACCCATGGATCAGGAGAATCGGTCCAACATCCAAATAATGTTATTCACATATAAATAACAAGTTTTAATAATAATAAAATTTTTATCATCCATTCTTAAGAAGGAGAAACGTTTCATTTATCAATCAGAAACTTTAACATCATTTCAAACCTTAATCCATTAACTCAATTTCCTTTAATCATCTAATAACTCATAAACATTATGAAATTAATCCAAAATATCATTATAAAAAATTAACATTCATATAAATTCATAATTGTTCTAAATTTATAAACTATATAATTCCCCTTTTTACATTACAAAATTTTCTTTTTAATAAATTGCCACACCTCTTGAGTATCCATCATGCACAATATCATGATATCCAATAGATCCAATGGGATATGAGAATTATCACTCAAATTCATGGGGATTCAAATAACATTTCAAATTTATAATTAAATTTCATAATATGGAAATAGAAAAATACAACTATAAACAAAAAATCATTAACAAGACTATGGGAATTAGAATATAGGCCACAAAAATTACAGTTATAAATGAACTTCCATTAAACATTGGTCTATGATTTGATGTAAAACGGCCGAAATCACATTAGTTAGAGAATATAAAGGAAGAAACCATGGTCTTCATGATCTATTCATGGATATCCTTTCCATTAATAGATCAAACCATAAAACAACACAATTCCCCTCATGGAAAATATAAATGTACATAGAAAAAGAATATATATATATATATATAAGGTTTTGAGAAAGATAAAAAGAATAGATCTAGGATAAACAACCATGAATAGAGGCCTACTGAAGAATATGGATCTCCAATGGGATTTCAATCAAATAAAAAAATTATAGATCAATGGGAACTACCTCTAAAATCTTGGGGGGAAGTCCTTAAGAAATCATTGGTATTATCATAAAAATTGAGGGCATAATAAATTAGTTCAGATTAGATCCTTAAATTTTGGGCTTCCTACTGTATGTCGTATGATTAGGCGTCATAGTTTGGAAAACCATGATCCAACAATATGGTGATACTGTCTCAATCCAAAACCTAAAATAGTTGGGTCACTTGGTTAGATATACCATGTGATAACTATTAATTTACCCTCTATCTATCATTGTATGGGTTCTCCTAGGAATCTGCATAGCTTGGAAAACCATACTTCAACCCTATATAGCAATTTTCCCTACTTCAATAAGCCACATGATTTCTTAGATGTGGAACATGGTTTTTACTAACATTTCTCAAACTATGAACATCTAGAAAAGTATCAAAAGCATGAAAATACCCTTATAAACCTCTAAAAATAGAACCAATAATTATATATATAATACATAAATAATTTTTTAGGTACATGTAAATGATAACATATGTTCTATAGAATTGTTGGGATCTTACAATATCATCAACATGTACCAAATCTTTCTCGAGCTGTACTCCCAAGTACCAATAATATTTGAAGGTGAAATGATCAGGACAGTAGTCCTAATATCTACTTCCCCTCCCATGTTTCCTCTTTATCATGATCGTGTTTCCACAAAAATTGGACTAACAACATGGCCTATCCTGAAAAAACATTCTCAGTACAATCCACAATATGAATCAGATGTTCCTAAATGGACGCATTAGCCTAAAGCTCACCATCATCAACATCTACCACGAGATAATGGTCAGTGGGATACTATCGAATATGTGACACATAAAAAATAATCATTCATAGATTTGTACCTCTATAGAATATCCAATCTATATGACACTAGTCTTATAATCTTCACAATCTATAATGGTCTGACAAACCTAAGCACCAACATGCCCTACATCCAAATACAAAAGGGGCCCAATATCAGTGACACAGAAATAAATACATGGTCACCCACTATAAACTCAAGAGGATGAAGAAATTGATCAACATAATACATTTATCTACTCATCACTATTACCAAAAAAAATTTGAGTGGACTAACATGCTCTGACATTTTGTTCACGAGACCTAGTCACAACAATTCTGACTCACCTGACTCCATCTAATATAATGGTGATCTTCATGGCCTATCATAGAGAACCTTGTCTGGTTTCATTTTAATATTTTTCTTATAACTATTGTAATTGAAAAACTCAACTATTACTAAGTATTTCTCCCATGACCCACCAAAATCTAGAAGATAGGATATAATCCTGTCCCCCAACACCTGAATATTATGTATTGATTTCCTTTATTTATGTGGGTAAAAATATGCTCTAAAAACCCCTAAGTACCCTACACCCTATGAAATCCTTTCCATAAACCTGATGTAAAATTGGGGTTATGATTTGATATAATACTTTTAAGCACCCCATGAAAATGCACTCTCTCATGAATATACAAATCATCCAACTGATCAATCATGAAAGACTCCCTAAGCGGTAATAAAGGGGATACATTCTTAATCCTCTCTATGATCACCCATATCATGTCATTATTCTAATGGATCCTTGGATGTCCCAAAAATATATCCCTGGGGATGTCATCCCACGTCTATTCTAGAATGTGAAATTATAGTAATAGACCATCAGGCCTCTAATGCTCAGAATTCACCGGCTAATAGGTGCATCATCATGTCACAAAACCTATGATCTATTTCTTCATTCATGGATACTAATATTTCTTATTATTATCATGGTAAAAAATTTAAACTAATATGCAATTCCCACTTTGATTCATGGAACTCGCACATTATATCCTCTTGTATACAAGTAGGAATAGTAACATGAGAATGAAAAAAAATGATCTCATCTTCATTGATAATATAATCTGAAGGAATATACAAAATTCAAAATTGTCTCTCAAGGTCATACACTTTAGGTCCTCATAATACATCTTTGTGATCCGGATCAGAAGTGTGGACTCAATTAATATGGATTCATGTCTCATCATCGTGTGGCCCTCCTAAACTGCTATATTCATCTTAGAAAATAAGTTTATAATCTTCCACTCATATTTTGACTAATAGACTGCCTATGTATGAATCCTCTAGATCAAATAGTCATCAACACTATTTCACATTATGGGTATATATGCTAACTCAAAGTCAAATGCCTACATGTATTCACACCATACCCATTGTGGTAAATTTAAATATCACTATGAAAATATATTATTTAGAATATTATGGTTAGTTTAAACAATAAATCATCATCCCAATAGGTAATTACTCCAACACATTAAGGAATAAACCACCATAGATATCTACAAATTATACATTTGATGGTTTTTCTCAAGTGGCCTCAATTTTAATGAACTATACACCATGACCCAATCTCCCTACATCAACACTGATCTAAGTATAATTCTACATTCATCATAGAACGAGGTAAACTTTTCACCCAACTTAGGTAGTATCAATATTGTTTTGGTGTAAAAATGCTTCATTAGATCATGGGTTTCATTCTCACAAGCTCTATAACATTAAATGTTTAGTTAGGATTGAATACGTTTCTTCCAAACCAAAAAATTCCTTAATAAATCTCAAATATTAACCCACCAAACATAGAAAGTTTTTGATATCAAAAATAATTTCAGATACTCATAAAAAACAATAGCTTCAACCATTTTAAGGTCTATTGATACCCCATACTCTAAGATGATGTGAATTAATAAGTGCACCCTATCGATTCAAAAATATTATTTGGATAGCTTGGAATATAAAAAATTCTCTCTCATTGTAATCAGGATGATGTTAACATGTTGGGAATGATCATCATAAATAAAAAAACTAAAAACTGATCTTATTAAGTGTGGATTATTTGGCTCACCAAGCCCATAAACACATCCATAGAATTCATCATTAAGAATAGCATAATGAAAAACTCGTAAAGGCCATAACTTCTTATAAAAGTAGTCTATGGTATATCAGTAGGTATCACTATCATCAAATGAAACCCTAACCTTAATTTGATATTGGAAAACACCCAATTACCCCTTAGTTGGGAAAATTGATCTTTGATACATGGAAGTGGATACCGGTTCACATTAGTTAATTGGTTCATCAACAGGTAATCAAAACATAAATTCTACATCATTTCATCTTTCAAATAAAATAAAACAACATATCCCCATTGTGACATACTCAGTTATGTAAATCACTTATCCATTAATTATTATAGATGAATCTTAATATATTGAATCCCTACAAGTGCCATTTTGTAAGGTGGAATAGAGATAGGTTCAGCTCTGTGAATTAGATCAACTGTGATCTCAAAATCTCTCTTAGGAGGAAACCCTTAGCATCCTTAGGATACACATCCTAAAATTAGTCCCTTAATGGAGGAAATACATCATAATCCACTCCCCTTATCATCCAACCAAATACTCACAACCAGGTTGGTGATCTACCACATTTTTCGGTGAAGTATCCATGGATGACCTTATTGGATATTTCATTCTCTATGATGAACATATTTTTCACTATTGGGAGATGTGAAGGCCACTCTTCTATAGTAGGAATCAATTTGGTATCCATACGATAACATCTAGTTCATCCCCAAACTCATTTTAGAATCTAACATCTCATGTATGTACAGATACCAATGTAAATGAAACTAACCAACCTCATTGTTATACCCCTTTTATAAATAGATTTCCTTTGATAGTACTCCCAATGGGGTGTAAATTTTAGAAACCAAACACACAAAATCCAACATCAGACCCAAACCATTCACAATTCAAGAAGGTATAAAATAATGTGACGATCCTGTATCAAAGAATGAGCTGGAGAATGTTGAATCTATAAGAATTTTTCCTTTGATTATAAATGGACCAGCTACACTAAAAACAAGTTCAGGCTTCACTATAATCAACTAACTTATCCCTCTACCCTATTCTCCAGTTTTAGTCCCCTATAATAAACTACTATGCTGATACTAGAATTTTTTTCTAACGTGCCACATCCACCACCATGAATAGCTTGACTATAAGTACTCTAATTTCTATAGTTTTATGGTGTAGAATACTTCAATAAAGTTCTCTAAATCAGCCTGGGTCCTCCATCATTTTCCACCCATTGAGGTTCCCTTTAGAACCCATAGAGATGGAATGTGCTTCTACAAACTCAACACTCTATTGGAGGTCAGGGAAACTAGATTCAAATGTGACCCTATGTGCCACACTGATTGGAAAATGCATGATAAATACCTTGAGTAACTGATATTCTCCACTTTCTACACTAATTTAAACTTTTATGGGGAATTTACTCATAAGGATTCATTATACGCTTGGGATATATACCTCCCAATTGTCATTTAGATGTTTCATGTCCCACACTAGAGGCCTCATTCAGGTTTTTCTCAGAAATGAGAGACTGACTCACTACTTCAATGACATATTTAATTGGAAGATATTAATGTAGGACATAATATAACATTTTTTTCAATCCTAAAAAAACCTCACCACATCTACCTCATCTTCTACCAGTATAGGGACAAATCATTGGATGTCAGTGAAGTGGATAGCATATTCCATCACTGAAATTCTTCCTTGGTTGAATAACATAAACTCTATCACCCTCTCATGTTTGAGTGTCATTGGGTAAAATTGTTCCAGAAGCCTCTCTATAATGTACTTCCATTCCATGACCTAAAACTACCCATCCCAAACCTGAATGTACCACTAGTTCTCATGGGTACTCATAACATATTGGCTACTAATTTGGATCTCTTATATTTCAGAGTCTCTAAATGATCTAGGATTTTCTAGATAAACAAAATATAGAACTCAGTTTTACGCGGTCAATCATCTCTAGAAAATGTTGGATGGGGATGAATCTTGAAATACTAGGAACAGATCATAAATATTTCACATAGCCCGCTATGGGTCTCTTTACATGAACATTATAAAATAAGTGATGTTCTCACGTAAGTGATCTTCCACCTCTCACCCAAAACGATAAGGGCATCTTGACCTCCAACTAGAGGTTCATTCCTATAAACATCCTCATGTCTCCCTACTAAAAAATATTACCATGGAGGTATGTCCCTATAACTCTAAATACTAATCTACGGATACATAACACATAATTTGGAAATTTACACAAGACAGATTCACATAAATCCATAACAAAAAAAACGAATACACTAACCCCTATCAAAATTGTGACACTATTACTACCTTTAACCATCCCTAATCTGGATATATTCATATTCATAGGTTTCCAATTATAAACCCTTTTTAATCATTTCAAATTACCACATTTCAACATATTTTAACAATTATAAATTAATTATTATGAATTATTTATATTAAATATCACAAAAAATGTACATTTTCTTATACCAAAAATAAATCGTACCGTTATTTTCCTTGAATGAAAAAAATGATGCATGTCACATAAATTTCTGAGTTCCTTGAATTATTCATACATACTCAATAATCATTCCATTTTTGGCCATGAGTGAAATATCATAAAATAATAAAATCACACAAAATGTGCATCACCCAAGGTGAAATAACATCCAACTCTAAAAAAGAACATCATGAAGAAGAATCCCCACCATGGGTACTTGGGTTCCACCCACAAATGATTTATCTACTCCCATATATAAGATCATGACCAAGGATTAACTCATTCTAATCTCATGTATAAATTTCCTAAATATGAAAATGAAGAAATTAAAATCATGTTTAATACAACTTTTTAGTTTCATAACCCATGTGGAATATAAAAATGCCCTTAGCTGGTTAACCACATGAACTCAAGAATATATATTCTATTCCATAGGCTACCAACAAATAGTGAGGGTCTAATTTTTTATGTAGGGATACTATACCATCCTTTTCAAATAAGGTAAATATATGAAATCAATATAACATTAAGAAAAATAATATTTAACAACAACCAAAGTAGTAACCGTCGTATGAAGAATCAAAAAACATGGGATATGAACATAAACCAAAGCATTAGATTTTTCATTCCATTTTTGTGTAAAGTGGAAACTAGAATCCCAAAATAATTCTAAACTTACAACTCTCAACTGGGTTTTTAATCATGTTTGGTACCTGCATCGATGTTCTATCCTAAATCCCAACTCATCGATCTAACATAAGGTGTTTTCCCTTATCCTTACCTATAGACATAAAGTCTAATCAAATACCAATAGACAGCCTGAGTAGGGTGTGATTACAACTCAGTCAAATACCACCAATAACATCAAAAGAAATATCTAGTATATAATAGTTAATTTTGTTTTAAAAGGGATAATAAGTATGTCAGTAATAAGAAATCAAGGATCACATTTTAATAATATTTATTTAACCACATTTTCACTTAGGTTTATAGTGATACCAAATCAAATCATCTCTTTGTCATTCCTTATTGGATTTTAATCCATTAATCATACATTGAACAATTTAATTCACATATATCTTCATTCTCATTCAATTACAATTTCATTTTAGTAACATGGAGCGTCAATGTATATACCAAGTCTTGAATGCTTATAGTGCTTTTACACCAACATTATCAAGGGTACTTGGAGCATTAATCCATAACCAATATCATTAGGACTTAGAGAATCATTATAACACCATAATTATAAGAACATGGATCATTAGTCTAACAAAAAATCTCATTCAGGTAACGGGACACTAGAGCATTAGTCTGGCCACCCATAGATGGGGTTAATTAGCCCAACACCAAAATCTCATTTACATATATACATAACAATGTTAAATAGAAATAAACTTTTTTAAAACCCTTCCAAACACTATGAACCATTAAATTTATCATTAAAAATATTTAAAATCATTTCAATCATTAACCTTTTAACCCAATTACCTTGAATATTCTCAAAACCCATTAGCCTTTTGAGTAAAATCTTGCCAATATTTATAACAAGTTAATATGAAATATCATTCAAAATTATTTTAATTTCATAAAACCTCTAATTAACCTTATTAAATACTAAAATTATCATTTATATAAATTGACACACCCCCTAGGTAGCCATCATGATTTTTCTCATAATCTACAACAAATACAATGGGATCCAAGAAGTGTCCCTTGAATTCATGGGGATTCAAATCACATTTATAATTTTTAAAGAAATTGTACAACATGGAAACATAATGATTCAAATAAAAAACAAAATCATTATCAATACAATGATAATTAAAATATATACAACCTACTTTAGGGCCGTAGATGAATTCCTACCAAACCTTGGCCCTCGATTTAGGTTAAACTACTAAAATCAAAATGGTTGGTGAAAATGAAGTATGAAACAACAATCCTCATGAGTAGGGATTGAATATCCTTTACATCAATAAAACCAACCATAAAACATTGAAATTACTATAAAGTAACATGTTTCTCTATACAGAATATTATATCTAAGGTAATTGTAAAGGTAAGAAGAATAGATATAGGAAGAAAATTAATGAATGGGGACTTACAGGTGAATCTGGATCTCCACAGATCTTGAATCTACTAAAACATGCTTTTAGATAAAATTGAATCACATCTCAAGAATTTGGAGGAAAAGAATTTGGGAAATCCATGAGATTTGGGAGAAATGAGGAATTAAGATTTTAAATCGAATTACATTTGTAACATCAGGACACCAACAGTACATCTTAGAGTTAAGATGCATGGTTTAGAAAATCATAAACAAACTATGTGGTGATATTGTCTCAAGCCAACCCCTCTCATGGATGGCTCGCATGATTAGAAAACCCATCATTCAACTGTCAATTTCCCCCTATATCAATTACTTCATGGTTTCCCCTAGGCATTTTCACGGTTTGGAAAAGTCATGTGCCAACCATGTGGAGATATTATACCTCATACCACATGCCACACAGTTTTCTAGAAGTGGTGCATGGTTTTCACTCACAATGTTCAAACCATGAACCACTAAAAAAGGATTTATATCATTCCAAAACCCCTCATAACCTCTTGAAACATAATCTTATCATTATATATACCTAAAATACATAAATAAATATTCTTATACATAAAAATGAGAATATAAGCTCCCGAGAATGTTCAGGATCATATAATTCTACATTTGACTTATAAGTTTAGTGAATATTTTAAAATGTATATTTTTTATACTCAAATTCATATTTTATTTCATAAAAGGTTTTTTAATCCATTATTTATTTCTTATATACAAATAACATCATGAAAATTACTTGTTTCATGAAAACCATATTTTTTGGCTAAATCCAACCATTTTCAAAAAAATACCATAAAATCACACTAAGCTAGTTTAAATATGATGAATTAAAAAATATTTTATTTTTGTAAATTTATAATTCAATAATTTATATATTAAATATATTTATGAATAAAGTCACTTTAAAGGGAACATTTTTAATAGTTTCAGGATCTATCATTTACCTACTATAGAAGCATCTCAGGTATTACATTCTCCCCCACCTTAAATAATTACATCATTAAAATTGTGGTATATATAAAATATTGAATAAATGAGGAAATCCTTTAATATATCTTCTTTATGGTCCTAGTTTTCTGTTTCTACTCTACGATTTCTTTAAAGTACATTCACTAAATGATTTGTCTAATTTTGCAATACATTTACTTTGGTTTCAATAATATAAACATGAAATAATTTATAGGGAATGTTTTTTCACACTCTATTCTCATTGATGTGAGAAAATAAATTGGATCTTGCATATATTTCTACAATAATGTAACATGGATAATGATTTATTTTTTATAAAAATTTGGTTTTATTTCCAATTAGTAATCCATAGACATAATTCTATCTAAAAATTAAATAGACCCAATGTACCTAAGTCTTAACATAATATTTTTCCACATATTACAACTACCTTCCATTGTGAAACCATGAAAAATACATTATTACCAACTTCAAATTCAAATTATTTCCATTGATTATTAGTATAACTCAATTTTATACTCTATGATGGATTAATATGATCCTAAATAGTACATAATTTATCATTCATATACTCTACAATAACTTGTATCGCTAACGTTCTTTATAACTAATTCCTAATAGGTTGGAGTATGAACCCTCTTCCCATAAAATAGTTTATATGCTTCCACTTGGATGATTTAATAAAAGAAATTATTATATAAAAAATAAAAAATATATTATTGATCCCACATACCTTGAATGTCAAGAGAACATGATTATAGTTTGTCTCCAAATGTCTAAATAGTTCTTTTAGTCTTCCCATCAGTCTCAGGATGATATGTGTTTCATAAATATATCACATTTTCAGGATCCATTTGAACACACTTCTAGAATTCTGAAACTAGTGAAGGTTCAAAATAGATAAAATTTCTATAGGTTCCCCATGAATCATTATGATTTCATTAATATTTGATCTGGGAAAGGAAACAAATGGGTTTATATTCTCTTATTTCTATAAATTGGGAAAATTTTGTATGACTACCAATGATGAACATATAACATCATTCTACCTTGGTGCCTTTTTGTGTCCATGGACACATTCTATAGTAACATTTCCCCACTTTCACATAGTTATCAGAAAAGGTTTCATGATTCTCATAGGATGTTTTCATTTAGCCTTTACTTGCTTCTATACTAAGGATATAGATGTATAATCAATAATATCATTCTTCATACCATACAATATAAAATATTATCTTAAATACTTATAAATATATGTGATGCCATGGTGTATAGTGAAAATCGATCAATGTAATTTATCAAGAAATTCCATTTCCATCTATAGTATATATAGAACACATAATATTTTCCCAAACATCAATACACTCTCTCTATAGATGAATAGGGTTAATTTACCATGATTCACTACTTTAATCTTCCTTTATTAGTTAGTATAATAAAACTGGGAATTCTCTATCGTATATAGTATATATAGTTTTTCAATTTCTTTATAATGGATTCATGGTTTCCATTAACTAAAATTCACCATATTAATCATTACTAGATTATAATACATAGGATTCCTTTTAATCCTCATCATAGTTAGAAATTCATGTCCCCTCTTATACAATGAATTAATCACCTTATTTTCCATACATGGGTGGTAGTGTATCAAGAAATCATTTCCCTTGATTAGTTCTAACCATCATCATTGCCTCATGCTCAGCTCCATCTAAGAGAATAAATATTTCAAAATAATTTGGTCTATATATATATATATATATCATATCTTTCACCATAGAGGTTATTTCATGAGATTTTCAAATAAGTGATTATGGATAGAAGCATATAGTTATTAGTTTGATAGTTCAGTTCATTTATTTTAAATTTCTTTGATTAATAGTCAATCACTCTATCATTCCACACAAGGACACAATAAATTCAATTCTTTAATGCATCAATATATATTAAAAATACATCCTTACTAGATGAGAGTTAAAAATGGTACATTATTCAGTCTCTTATTTATATATTTGAAACATTCATCACATTCACCTATCCATTTTAATTTAACCACTTTATGTATTAACTTGGTTAATGGGTTTGGAAATCGGGAAAATTTCTGAAAAAAACCACTGATAATAACTTACTATGACCATAAATCTTTGTATTATAATTATGTACATTAGTGCATGCCATTCAATAAATATCATTAAATTTAATGTTTAAAAAATATATTTCTTCATTGGAGATAATATATCCAAGGAAATAATCTTTATTGAAACAAAATTCTCACTTAATATACTTCCTATATAATTCCATTTTTATGAGGGTCTATAGATTTTTTTGTAGATGAACCTCATTATCTGCATAAATCATAGATTATATTAAGATATCATTAACGAATACCTACATAAAAATTCATAAAATCCATTGAAAATTCTATTCATCATATCTATAATGACATAATTATTATTATTCAATACAAAATCTATTAATATAAACTCATAATGTCCATAATTTTTTTAAAATTCCTTATTCGGTATATCATCCTTCATGACCCTTAACTAGTGAAAACCAAAGAAAATATAGATCTTTTAAAAGTTAGTGGATATTTTAATTACATAAAATTAGTAATCAATATGTGGAATTTTATACTTATTACTTATAGTAATTTCATTGATCTCCCTATAATTGATGCACAATTTCTGTTGAGTCAAAAGTTCTCTTTTGACTTTTATGCCTTGTTTTGGAAATCAAAAATCTATTCTGACTATGTTTATTGTACTGACTATGATTATCATACTGAGTATGTTTATCATACTGACCATATCAATCGTACTGACTCTGCCAATCGTACTAACTCTATCAATCGTACTAACTTTGTCAATCGTACTGACTCTGTCATTCATACTGACTTTGTCAATCGTGCTAACTCAGTCACTTGTACTGACTTTGTCAATCGTATTGAATCTTTCAATCGTACTGAACCTGTCAATTGTACTGACCCTGTCAATCATACAGAATATGTCAATCGTATTGACCCTATCAATCGTACTGACCCTATCAATCGTATTGACCCTGTCAATCGTACTGAATTTTGTGCATCATACTCACTTTGTATCATCTTATTACATTACACTAATTAATACTTATAGTACTCGTATTTTATCACATGCTTGTTTTTATCCTTTATCAACACATGTCAATCGTACTCATGTTTATCATCTTCGTATATATTTTGTTTTAACCAAAACGATGTCGTGGAGTTAGTTATAAACTAATCAAAACGATGCCATGTTTTCTGTTTCAATATGACTGTTATAATACCAGGTGTCCAAGTCCCTCCTAGTTTTCCAGAGAAATATGACCGTTGGAGAAAATATGACCATTGGAACCTGAGGCCTATAAATAAGAGGTCATTTGAAGCTGAGAAGTACAACTGAGATACTTTGATCATTCTTTACTACTATCAAATTCTAGAGAGAGACGTTGTGACTTCTCTTTTTCTTCATGCGAAATCCTTGAGATTAAAAAACGTGAATGGCTCATTCTTAGTTTTTGTATTTCATTAAGTTCTTTTTTTTTCTTTGTGCGACCGATAAGGTGATAACGATCGAGGGATACCGAGGATAGGCATACAGTGGTACTGATCATCGTATCGAGGGATTTTAAGTGTTTGAAAGATAGAGGTGCTGATTACCTACAAATTTGAGGGCTTACAGGGATATCAAGATAGAAGTTTCGATCATCGTATCAAGGGCTTGCGAGGACAGCAAGACAGATGTACTGATCATCATATCAAGGGCTTGTGGGGATAGCAAGACATATGTATCGATCATCGTATCGAGGGCTTAACAAGGTGGTGGTAAGACAAACCTCCTATCCTAGGTGAAAAGGATACCCTTCTCTTTGGGATAAAATAATTCTAATACTTTTACATTTCCGCTGATGTTTGTTTTAGATAGGGAATTGTATTATTTCCTTTCTTCATTTCATATTCATTTGTAATTTTTACAATTACAATTATACCATTACATTTTGTATTGATAGATTCTATATGCTTTATGGTAGAATCATTCACTATTGTATTACTCTGATTATTGTATTCATTTTGAATACAATTGCTTTACTTTTCTTATAGTATTACATCATATCATACCTTTATTTCCAAGTCAATTATTGTTAATTGTATTTGTTGTGAATTGTATTAGTTTAATATCTTTTAAACTAATTTATTAAGTGTTCAAAAACAATGTTTTTAAACCTATAATTCACCCCCCCCCCCCCCTCTTTTATTGTTCCATCTAATATACATATACATCTATATATTGATCCAACAATTGGTATCATAGGAGGTTTCCACAGATTTGTTTTGCTTACTATATTTTTTCGTACTAACGTGTGGAGTGGAAACGATTTTGTTTTATTAGATAGAAAGAATGAATATTGGATCAATTGATAATCTAAATCCAACTAGACCACCTATATTTGATGGGAATGATTATGAGTAATGGAGAGATCAAATAAAGACATTTGTTATCAATAATGGTGTAGACCATTTTATTATGCTTACTGGAGGTTACAAAATTCCTAATAAAGAAGTCAGTACTTTCACCAATCAAGAAAAGCAAGAATATCAACTGAATTACAAGGTACGCAATACTTTGCTATGTTCTATGACCAGGAATATATACAGCCAGATATCTTCTTGTGAAGTAGCCAACTGTATTTGGAAGAAATTAGAAGTCACACATTTTGGTACATCCAAGGTTATAGAAACAAGGAGAGAAATGCTTCAAGCAGAGTATCCTGGATTTATTTTTCCTTATGGGGAGCTGGTATGTAAAGAGCAACAAAGATTTATGACAATTGTCAATAATTTAAAATCTATGGAAGAAAAATATCTTGATGATAAAGCTCTTGTTGACAAAATTATTGATATAATTCCAAACGAATGGGAGTTAAAAAGGACAGTTATTGATGAAAACAGAAAAGTTTCTCAGATTACTCTTGATGAACTCTTTGGAAATCTTCTACAACACGAGATAAGAATGAAGAGAGATGCTTATTTCAATAAGAAGAAAAATTTAAATGGAAGTGTATATTTTACTACTACATCCAAAGCCAAAACACCTAAAAGGATAACAATATCCAAAGAGAAGAAAGTTATTATGTTAGAATCAAGTGATTGTGATAATTCAAATAATGAGTTAGCAAATATTTCTTGAAGGATGAACAAGATTGTGGAAAATAAAGACTTCCAATACAGATTCAAAAATAAAGATAGAAAGGATAAGAAAGATTCAGAGGTAACTTATTGTGAATGTAAGAAAGTAGGTCATATAAGACCTGATTGTCCTTTACTAAAGAGAAAATATAGAAATGAGAAACATTCTGAAAGAAATAATAAAAAGTATTAAAAGACAAAGAAAAAGAAATTCTTGAAGGAAAATGATACTTGGAGTGCAAGTAATGACTATTCATCAGATGATTCTTCAGAATATGAATCCTCAGGACAAAGGAATATTGGAATTATAGCTAGATTACTAATTGAAGATCATTATCTCGTGGATAATGTACACAATAATGAAGCTATTACAAATGTTTCCTTGAATGAAAATTATAATAATAATAAATATTATGAATCTTCAAATGATGAGACTTCATTATCAGAAGATAATACTTTACCTTCTTTTGAAGAAGTGTCTAGGTTTTCTAAATTACTTGAGAATGAAAATTCTAAACTCAAGAAGAAACTTGATAAAGAAAACTCTAGAATTTCAATTTCAACTAAAGAAGTATCAGATCTTTCTAATGATCTTGATATGAAAACTTCTGATTTTGAAAATATTTTAAAAACCCTTGAGAAAGTCAAATATAATAAGAATAAACTTTCTAAGGATCTTGAAAATGTAATTTCTAAGAAAAATGTTTTTGAGCCTAACTCTAGTTAAAAATCAAATGTTTTTGAAGATAAGAACTTAATTTTAAAACTAAAGTCAGAAATTTTTTCTTTGAAAAAATGTTTTTCAAACATTACTTATAGCAAGGAAAACTTTGATAAAATGTATTCTCAAATTCGACCTTTGAGGAATCATTTTGGCATTGGTTATACTTATTCGAAACCGATTTTTAATAATAACTATTTTGTTCTTCAAATTAACCCTTTTTGTTCTCAGTGTCAATGTGGTGGACACTAGAAAAGATATTTTTCTCTTAATAGAACTCAGTCTTTAAGATTTTATAAAGCTCATTCTTCAAAACAAATATGGATTCCTAAAATTCTTTTATCTAACCCTTCTGGATCCAAACAAGTTTGGATTCTAAAAAACAAATTGTTTCCTTTTCAATAAAATAAGAAGTGTACCAACAAGAATATTTGGTACATGGATAGTGGTTGTTCTCGACACATGATCGGAAACAAAGATTTCTTTGAAAAGATTATCGAAACAAAAGGTGGAAAGGTTACCTTCAGAGATAATTCTCAAGGAAAGATTGTTGGAATAGGTAATATTGTTTTTCTTGGAAAAGTTCTTATTTCAAATGTTTTGTTTGTTAAAGTTCTTAAGCACAATCTCATCCATATAAGTCAATTATGTGATAAAGGATACCTTGTGAATTTTAGAAATGATAAATGCTTAGTTCACAATTCCAAGGATGAATTCATTATGTCTGCCCATAGGCAAGAGAATGTATACACTATTAACTTAGAAGACCTTAGGAGCCAAAATTTACCCTGCTTAAGTGCAATATAAGACCAATCATGGCTATAGCATAGAATACTAGGACACTACAACCTAATAAACCTTTGTAAACTTTCAAAGAAAAGACATGTAAAGGATCTACCTAATCTTATATATGATTCTTCAAAGTTCTGTGACTCTTATCAATTTGGAAAGCAACATAAAACCAGCTTTAAATCAATTAATGAAGTTTCAACTTCTAATTCATTATAGCTAGTGCACATGGATCTTTTTGGTCCTTCACAAAGTGGAAGCATTGGAGAAAAATACTATGTATTTGTTTTAGTTGATGAATTTACTAGATTTACATGGGTCTATTTTCTATCAAAGAAATCTGAAGCCTTTTTCTATTTCAAAAGTTTTAGATCCCAAGTTAAAAATAAGAAAAACCTACCATTGATAACTATCCATAGTGATCATGGTGGTGAATTTCAAAATTTAGATTTTAAAACTTTTTGTAGTAAGAAAGGTATTACTCACAATTTCTCAGCTCCAAGATCTATTCAACAAAATGGTGTTGTTGAGAGAAGAAATCATATTCTTTAGGAAATGAAAAGAACCATGTTGATTTAATACTCAATTGATAAGAACTTATGGGATGAAGCTGTTAGTACTGCTTGTTATACTATAAATTGTGTTTTAACAAGACCTTTTCTTAATAAAACACCTTATGAATTGTGGATTGGCCGAAAACCTAAAGTTTCATACTTCAAAGTTTTTGGGTGAAAAGTATTCATTCTGAATACTAAAGATAATCTATATAAATTCGCACCAAAATATGATGAAGGAATCTTTCTAGGATATTCTACAACTTCTAAAGCATATAGAGTTTTCAATAAAAATACTTGTATTATTGACGAAACAGTGCATGTTAAATTTGATTAAACTAATCCTTTTGTTTTTAAACAACCCCAACCTACATCTTCAGATGTGCTTTCAAAAACTAATCATCAACCTTTATTAGAAGATCCTTCTGATAAGGAAAATGTTCAAGAAAGTCTTTCTGAAACTTTTACCCCAGAATATTTTCTACTATACATTGATGAAGAGGTTTTACAAAACCCAAATCAATTGCTTATTAGGAATCATCCTAGTGATAACATCATTGGTGGTGTAAATCAACCTGTAAGAACCAGAAATTCCTTGATAAATGAAATAGAACATCTTGCCTTTCTTTCCCAATTCGAACCTAAAAGTCCAAGTGAGGCCTTAGGTTATGAAGATTGGATTAAACCAATGCAAAATGAACTAAATGAATTTGAAAGGAATCAAGTCTGGAATTTAGTTGAAAGACCTAAACAAACAACTGTAATTGGTGTAAAATGGGTTTTTAGAAATAAATTTGATTAAAATGGAGTCATTGTTAGAAATAAAGCAAGACTTGTTGTTAAGGGATATAATCAACAAGAGGGAATAGACTATGAAGAAACATATGCTCTGATAGCTAGACTTGAATCTATTCGTATTCTATTAGCCTTTATAGAATACTTTAATTTCAAATTATTTTAAATGGATGTTAAATGTTCTTTTTTAAATGGTTTTGTTCAAGAAGAAGTTTTTGTCAAACAACCCCCTAGTTTTCTTAACTCAAAATATCATAATCATAATTTTAAACTTACCAAAGATTTATATGGCCTTAAACAATCCCTTAGAGCATTGTATGATAGACTTACAAGATTTATTTTCCAAAACAATTATGCAAAAGGAACAGCAGATCCAACCCTTTTTATAAAAAATGAAAATAAAAATGTTTTTATTGTTCAAATTTATGTTGATGACATCATATTTGGATCAACTCAGTAGTCTTTAACAGATTATTTTGAAAATTTAATGAAATCTGAGTTCAAAATGAGTATGATGGGTGAGTTAACATTTTTTTTAGATTTTCAAATTTCTTAAAAACTATAAGGAACATATATATCTCAACATAAGTATATTAAATATTTACTCAAAAAGTATGGATACGACAATACTAAAAGTATTAGCACTCCAATTGGTACCTCAAATACACTTTATTTTAATGAAACTAAGAAACCAGTAGATCAAACAATTTCTAGAGGTATGATATGAAGTTTGTTATACTTGATAGCTAGTCGACCAGACTTAATGTTTTCCGTATGATTATGTGCAAGATACCAATTTAATCCAAAAGAGTCTCATTTAAAATCCATGAAAAGAATATTTCAGTATTTAAAAGGAACTCTGGATTTAGGTCTTTTCTATTCTTCTAGAAATTATTTTGTTTTAAAAAGTTTTTCAGATGCTGACTTTGGTGGTTGTAAAATGGATAGAAAGAGTACATTTGGAACATTTCATTTCTTAGAAGATTCTTTGGTTTCTTGGTCCTGCAAGAAACAACACTCAGTAGCACTTTCTACTGCTGAAGCTGAATATGTAGTAGCTGGAAGTTGTTATGCTCAAGTGTTGTGGATGCAACACACACTCACTGACTATGGATTGAGTTTTTCCAAAAATAAAATTCTATGTGATAATATTAGTGCTATAGATCTTAGTAAAAACCTAGCACATCACTCTCGTGCAAAACACATAGATATTAGGCATCACTTTCTTAGGGATCACACACAAAAAGGATATATTATTTTAAAATTCATCAAAACGCAAGAACAACTTACTGGAATTTTTACAAAACTATTACCTTCTGATATATTTGAGTTTATAAAACAGAAGCTAGGAATGATTACATTAAAATAATCATCCATATCTACTTCATGTTTTACACTTCTCCTTACATTAAAAAAAACTTCTCTTAGAAAGGGGGAGAACATCTTACTTAATGTGTTTGTTATTTTTTTATGATCTTTAATTTTTTATTCTCTTGGTTTGTTATTCTGTCTATCGTATTGACTGTTTAGTTATAGTTTTTATCTTTTTCTTGTCTTCTTGTTTGCCTGGTTACCGTATTGATTTTCTGTCCATCGACATGTCACCTTATGGTAATAAGTTTGTTTTCCATCGGCACGTCACCCTATGGTAACAAGTTTGTTTTCCATTGGAACGTCACCCTATGGTAACAAGTTTGTTTTCCATTGGCAGGTCACCCTATGGTAACAAGTTTGTTTTCCATCAGCACGTCACCCTATGGTAACAAGTTTGTTTTCCATTGGCACATCACCCTATGGTAACAAGTTTGTTTTCCTTCAGCATGTCACCCTATGTTAACAAGTTTTTTTTCCATCGGCACGTCACCCTATGGTAACAAGTTTGTTTTCCATCGGCACATCACCCTATGGTAACAAGATTGTTTTCCATTAGCACGTCACCCTATGGTAACAAGTTTGTTTTCCACCGGCACGTCACCCTATGGTAACAAGTTTGTTTTCCATCGGCATGTCACCATATGGTAACAATTTTTTTCCATCGGGACGTCACCCTATGGTAACAAGTTTGTTTTCCATCAGCACGTCACCCTATGGTAACAAGTTTGTTTTCCATCGGCACATCACCCTATGGTAACAAGTTTGTTTTCCATCGGCTTGACAACCTATGGTAATGACTTTGTTTTCCATCAGCTTGACAACCTATGGTAATGACTTTGTTTTCCATCGGTTTGATAGCCAATGGTAATGTCTTTATTTTCCATCGGTCTCACAACCGATCGTATTCCTTTTCCCTTCCATGTACTCATGTATTTTCTTGTTGTTATTGTATTATACTATATTAATACTATAAAATCAACAATTTCCTTAGAATCTCAGGCAGGTACTTTCTTTCCTTCCTTTGTATTGTTTTACTTAATTTTTATTGTTTCTCGTTTTTTAAAAAAACCCTTTTAATCCTATCTGTTGATTTTTTTTCCTTCTAATCTCAACCATAGAAGATCAACGACCATCCTTTTGGTGATTATAAATAGCCCCCCCTCCCCAAACCCACATCGGTTTTTTAGATCTCGTGGCGAAGCTCTGCTCCCTTGTTTTAAGACTCTGTACGATCTTCCATTGGCATCTTCTATATGTCTCAGTCCTCTACCAACACTCCTTTCAAAATGTCTTCAAAAACATTTTCAGAGAAAGAATTCCTCAGAGAAAGGTTAGTTTCTCGAGATTTCTTTGACACATATGATTCAACAATCAAAAGGATTATTTTGTTTCAAGGCTGGGAACATCTGTGTGTTGAAAAACCTGTATCTCAAGATTCGGTTCTTATTGAAGAAGTTAGTCGATTATACACAATCGTGTCTTTTGACAAGAACATGACGATCAACTTTGTTGTGTATGATAGAAAATTTTCAATGTCTGTGAAACAAGCAGCCCACTTTCTAAATGTCTCAACAGAAGGTGATTCTTTTTTTCCATCTCATAAACTACCAAAGGAAGTTGGTACGTTTAATAAAGAAAGTGATGAAAAGTATTTGTTTCTTATAAATGAAGAGAAGAGAAAAGTGGCTCATTTATCTCCAAATAACAGATTCGTGGCACTTTGGATGCAAGGTTTTCTTATCCCAAGGAAAGTGGATAGAGAAACTCCGAAAGTATCTGATATCTTCATGCTCGACTATCTTGTCAACATGAGAAAGGTAAATCTCATGGGATACATTTTTGAAACAATAAAAAATGTCAAGTCAGGAGCGATCAAGTCCCATTTGATTATTTATCCCTCTATTCTTACAAATTTCATTCTTGAGAGCATGAAGTTTTGTAATATTCCTTTGAAAGGGAAATTGAAAGAGATGAAGCCTTCTTGGATTAGTAAGAGTACGTTGAGGAAGTTGTATGTTTGTTTTGATAACAATTAAAAGCTTTTTGTTAAAGATGTAGAAGCTGAATCAGCACAAAATCAATCGGAACCAAATCAATCAGCACCTATGCCGATCAAAGATAATCCAACTGTTGTTTCTCCTCAAAAGTCAGATCCGCAAACCAGTTCCAAGCCAAAGAAAAAACCTAAATACAGTAAGGAGGTTGTGGCCAAGTGGAGGAAAGATAAAGAACAAAGGAAAGAAGGTGATCCTATGTTCGGTCTTGATCCAGCTGAAGCTTTTACTGAGAGGATAAGGGTAGAAGATACTCTTCAGGCTGAAAAGAAGAAGAAGACTCTTTTGAAAAGGAAAGCTCAGGATTTTGATGTTTCTAAACTTATGAAAATGGTTGAGCAGGCTAGTGCTCAACTAATGGAAGAAGTATATCAAGAACCTATCGTACAGAGTCTTCCAGAGAAAGAGAAAGGGAAACAAATTTTGGAAAAAATACAGGAAGTTGAGGAAGTTGAAGAAGAGGAAGGAGATTTTCTTTTAGAATTCCTTCAGAGTTCAAAGAAGAGTAGAGAAGAATATTTTCAAAGGAAAAGTGAAGGTATTCAACAAAATCCTCATGCCAATCAAGCTCAAGATGAATCTTTTGAAACTCCAGATAGAATTCCTTCCCAAACAAAGAAAGGTTTTCAATCTTCTCATACAGAAAAAGTAATTGTTATTAGTGAAAAAGTGGAAGAAGAAATAAAGGAGAAAGAAAATGCAAAAGGAAAACAACCAGTTGAAGACTCAATCCGATCAAATGAACTACATTCATACGATGAGGATATTGATTCAGAAAACACAATTTCTCTCAAGAAGAGTGATTACATTGTTCATGTATTGAGGAGAATTGAGAAGACCATTCCTTATTTCCCTAGACTTGAAGGGAAAATTGATTTCATCACTGATAATTAAAGGAAGAAGTTTGGTTCTGTAAGAGAACTGAGAAAGAGTGTATTGTCAATTGAATCCGATTTAAAAGTATTATCTGAAAGTTCAGTCGCTCATAAGAAGGCTTGCAACAGAATGACTAAGTGGTCATACAAAACAGAGAGCTTAGTGAAAGATCATGAAATATCAATTGAAGACTTAAGGAGGCTGTCGAATGATCTTGTTATTGCTTTCAATAAGCTTGACAAAGAAACCATTGAAAGGCTAAATCAGATGTCAACAACTCATGGAGCCGATATCCCTTCAATAAAAGATCTTCAAGAGAGAATGAATTATTTTCAAACAGATTTTTCGAAGGTTTCATCTTTCAAAGATGAAATAGTTTTGTTGAAGAAGCAAAATTTTGTGCTATCTAAAGACAACAAGAATCTGCAAGACAGAATTGATACGCTTGAAGAAGTAATCAAAGTCCAGGAAGAGACCATCAAGAATCAAGATCAGATTTTTGCTGATCAACAATAGTTTCTCAAATCTCAGGGTGATTCTATTTCTGAAGACAAGAAAGAAATCAAAAATATGAAATTTTTTCTTTATGAGTTGATCAAGAAAGAAAAGGAAAGAGAAGACAAATGAGTGTTGTATTTTTTTTTCATTTCCAAATTTCTATAGACTTATGTTATCTTGATGAGTTTTATGTTACCTTTCCCATTGCCTTGCATTTCTTTTCTAACTCTTTCAGTCAACTCAAGATTACCCCATTCTTTTTGTAAATCACAAAGGGGGAGAATGTTTTATAAAGGGGGAGAATGTTTTTTAAAGGGAGAATGTTTTAGTAAAATACTTTTAAAACAAGGAAAATCTACGAATACAATCCTTAGGAAAGTACATACCTAAGGGGGGGTTAGTTGTATTCAATTTCATATTCAGAAGAGTTTTCAATAACTCAGGGGGAGACAAGTATTTCTTTTTGTTCTTACTTTATGTTTTTTGCTTTCCAAAAAGGGGGAGATTGTTGCGTCAAAAGTTCTCTTTTGACTTTTATGCCTTGTTTTGGAAATCACAAATCTATTCTGACTATGTTTATCGTACTGACTATGATTATCATACTAAGTATGTTTATCGTACTAACCATATCAATCGTACTGACTCTGTCAATCCTATTGACTCTTTCAATCGTACTGACCCAGTCAATCGTACTGACTCTGTCAATCGTACTGACCATGTCAATCGTACAAACTCTATCAATCGTACTGACCCTATCAATCATACTGACTATGTCAATCGTACTGACTATGTCAATTGTATTGACCCTGTCAATCGTACTGACTTTTGTGCATCATACTCACTTTGTATCATCTCATTACATTACACTAAGTAATACTTATAGTACTTATATTTTATCACGTGCTTGTTTTTATCCTTTATCAACACATGTCAATCGTACTCATGTTTATCATCTTTGTATATCTTTTGTTTTAACCAAAATGATGTCGTGGAGTTAGTTATAAATTAATCAAAATGATGTCGTGCTTTCTGTTTCAATATGACCGTTATAATGTCAGGTGTCCAAGTCCCTCTGAATTTTCCAGAGAAATATGACCGTTGGAGGAAATATGACTGTTGGAATCTAAGACCTATAAATAGAAGGTCATTTGAAGCTGAGAAGTACAACAGAGAGAATTTGATCATTCTTTACTACTATCAAATTCTAGAGAGAGACGTTGTGACTTCTCTCTTGCTTCATGCGAAAGCCTTGAGATTACAAAATGTGAACGACTCGTTCTTAGTTTTTGTATTTCATTAAGTGCTTTGTTTTACTTTGTGCGACCGATCAGGTGATAACGATCGAGGGCTGCTGAGGATAGGCAGACGGTGGTACCGATCATCGTATCGAGGGCTTTCAAGTGTTTGAAAGACAGAGGTGTCGATTACCTACAAATTTGAGGGCTTGCAGGGATAGCAAGAGAGACGTTCCGATCATCGTATCGAGGGCTTGCAGGGATAGCAAGACAGACGTACCGATCATCGTATCGAGGGCTTGCGGGGATAGCAAGACAGGCGTACCGATCATCGTATCGAGGGCTTACCAAGGTGGTGGTAAGACAGACCTCCTATCCTAGGTGAAAAGGATACTCTTCTCTTTGGGATAAAAGAATTGTAATACTTTTACATTTCCGCTGGTGTTTGTTTTAGAGAGGGAATTGTATTGTTTCCTTTCTTCATTTCATATTCATTTGTAATTGTTTCAATTACAATTATACCGTTACATTTTGTATTGATAGATTCTATACGCTTTATGGTAGAATTCTTCACTATTGTATTACTCTGATTATTGTATTCATTTTGAATACAATTGCTTTACTTTTCTTATAGTATTACATCATATCATACCTTTATTTCCAAGTCAATTGTGGTTAATTGTATTTGTTGTGAATTGTATTAGTTTAAGATATTTTAAACTAATTTCTTAAGTTTTCAAACACAAAGTTTTTAAACCTACAATTCACCCCCGTCTTGTATTGTTCCATCTAATATACATATACATCTATATATCGATCCAACAATTTCATAGACCCGTGCTTGTTTTTAACAAATAAAATGTGGTCTTCCCCATGCGAAACATTAGCGTGTACGAATACCTTATCAAAAAAAAAAAAAAAACTCATGAAACTATTTCATCAACTCCACCAACTTCACTTGTGGCATTCTATAAGTATCTTTTCATAAAGGCCTTGATTTAAGGTTTATATCAATTGAGAACTCGACTTCATGCTCTAGTGGATGACTAGAAAATTCATCTTAAAAAGTATCTCTTGAATTTTATACCATGGTGAAATCATTAATTATAAGGATACCATCCAAATCAATAGATCATGATTGATATCCCTATTTTCCTAGAATTTCATTATGGAGAACTCCATGGGGAGGATCCACAAATTATGTAGATGATTTTGTTTCCCCGCTAAAGATAAGATATTCCACCTTACATTCAATAATTATAATCACTTACAGTTGAAAATATTATTTCTTTATTCATTGACATCCAATCCATATCAATGATCATATAAAAGTGAACTATTGTTATAATAACTAATAGGGTACATATACATATCATGATTGGAATAGCCTAACATATATTTAATATAATAATATTCCCACATGGGGTCTAAATTGATAACTCGCATTATAGGGTTTGAGGGAAATATATAATTTTAATGGAAAACATTAAAGACATAAAAAATTGAAAAGATACAGAATCGAGATAGCTCCGCCCTTTCGTAATCCTCTCGCTTCGGCCCTTCATTAGGGTTTATCCCTTTCTTTGTTCATGGTGGTGGCTCCTCCTCTTGGAATTCGATCATCAATAATCTCTGTCTCCTATAGGTTTTCATTTGGATCTCTTCATTTTTTCCTCCTATGTCGGCCACATGGATTTTATTCCTCTCGGCTCCTCCCCATGGAATGTTCATCGTGATTCGGTCATCTGGACACGGTACCTCACTAGTTTCTTTCAAAAATTTCTTATTCTTCTTCATCTTTTTTCCTGTTCTTATTTTCCGCAATCATGGGAATTTATGCTCTCCACCTCCTCTCTTTCTACCTGAACCATCATTCCGGAATCCACTTCTGGTCTGATCCAATGGACTTCGAGGTTTCTAGGGTTTGTGATGGTGGAGCGAATCGGGTGTCTCGGCTGCTTCTACTTCTCCTTTTTTGATGGGGGATTTGTTCTTGTTGTTTTTTCTTGGTCGAATATCTTGATCACCACCATGCTCTCCCTTGTTTCCTATCCCACCATAAAAGACCTAATTTTTTCCTTGTATGTTGGTGTTTGAGGGGGTTTGAGGATTGTTCTGGTGGAGTCGGTGGAAGATCCAGAGATCACGACTCACATTTCCTTCTTATTTATCATGTTCTTTTCCTTGGGTCTCACTGGTGTTTTATCATCTATTGTTAACCGTCGGTGTTGTTGGTTCTCTAATATGATGGCGTTAGTTTTGAATGAATTTCTTCTGACTCTGTAAATGCCCCTGTTTTTGGAGTTTTGATGCATTGGTTTCGTTTTTTGGTTTTCTGCTCTCTGGAGGTGGAATTTTTTGGCTACTCATGGTGGTGGTTTCAGGCATTATTTAAGATGAATCCATTCATCTGTGTGGTTTGACAGTTGTGATGTTTATGGTGCTTGGCGTTGATGAGGGTTGAGGTTCAGCAGTTTCTATTCCTATTTTAATCTGGTGATATTCACATGTCAATAGTGGTATGACAGGTTTTACTAAAGGAAATTTGTTCATGGCGGTGATTGCAGAATCACATGGTGAGGTTTTGAAGGAAAGAGATAATGGTCTTGGTGTAGGTCGTGTTCTGCCGGTGAGGCCGGGTCTATTTCGATCTATACTCTTGCTTCAGGTTCCTTCTCTCCTCTTCCAGTTGGTCTAGTGCAAAGGCTTCAAATGAGGTTCCTTCTCTCCTCTTCCAGTTGGTCTAGTGCAAAGGCTTCAAATGAGGTTTTGGGAAGTGCAGCTCGAGAGGGAGTTGGTGTTCCAGGGGGCACACAATGAGGTTTTGAAATTTTATATTTGAGTTCTCTCTGTTTTTTTTTTGAATTTTAAATTTGGGTCTATGGTGATTTGTAATTGGTTGGTTTTGTGTGGGTTCCCACTTGACCTTTTAAAAGTGGCTTGAAAATAATAATTAAATTACTTAGTTTGAAAAGATCCAGAATCACATAAAACATTAGCTATCTTTGAGTCCAAGATCAATGTACATGCCACCACATCAGGAACATGGAATTAATTTTGGAAGTCCCATATTATTTTCTTTACTTTTATGTCCTTTTATGAGGAAAATTTTCTTGAGGTTTGGTGAATTGGTTCCTATAATATCCCTTTTTCCTATAGTTAATGATTTCAACATCAATAGATTATTGCATTCCTTTAAATTCATAAGCTTGATAGACTTATTCCTTGCACTTCTAAAAAACTCATGTTCCCTTTTGGTAAGCCACTGGGTGTTTCAACCAATATTCATCACACATGGGAAATCTCATCCTTTCATTCATCTCGTTTACCACATTATTTTTCCCATGATTTTCATTCAGCCTCTTGTTTTCCTAATTTTACATTAAAACATATTTACTAGATAACTATATTTATGGATTAATATAACATGATACTATATCTTCATATTATTCATAGTTATGAGATACCAATTTCCTTGAATGTATCATTATTAACCCATCAAGAACATGATCATTCTTTATTTTCGATCTATGTAAATAGTCTGTAGCATGCTTAGCGAACATTTCAATGTTAGAAAACATTCTCCGCAACATTTTCCTCTTTTTCTCTATGATTGAAGGAATACCTTTCTGATTATTATATTTTCTCACGAGGAATGATTTTTTTCATTGAATACCACCTTGAAAGTTCCATATTCCATAAACACGATCTCATCTTCCTCATTAGTGTTCTGAATTAGAAACCATGCATCTTGGAGGTTGTTGCCTCGTGAATATGCCCTGCTTAATTAAACCATGTTGTGGATCAATATGTCACTATATTCTGGTGAAATTATTTTCCATAACCCGGTTCTATTTCCTAGATATGGTTATGATATTATTAACCTCATCTCTAACATCCTTAACCTTTTATGGGTGATATGCCTACATCGGTTGTAATTGTTGATATATTCACATTCCTCATGTTATCCAACATCTTTCTATAGGAAAAAAACACAGAATAAACTCATGATATTACATTATAGAATACAATTCCTCTTATGATTTGAAGAGTTCTCCGTAGAAAATTTAATGGGGTTTCACATTATTTGTTTTGTCACATGTTATATCTGAATCTAGTCTCCATGAGACTACTAAACTTTCATTGATACCAATTATAACATCTTGAATTCCCAATACCTAAATGTGTTACTTATATTTTATTAACTGTATAGACTACCAGAATTCCCATAGGATCCAATAATGAAGTAGTATTGGAATACTAAATATATATACATACATAACATTTTAAAACATAAGATACATTATGGAAATACTTTTGAGTACATTTATATCCCTTCCATAATATCTCAAAAAATATACAGAGTCTTCAACTAGGTTGAATGGAAAACGAATAATGGTGAGTTTGGATGCTCAGTAAGGAGTGACATACAGGGGAATCTTTACATAAAACAATTATGGCCCAAGTGTTATGGTATTAATAAATGATCAATCTGAATCCATGATTAAGTGAAACTAATTTAATTCTATATCATTGAAAATAAATGAAAATATGGATGAGAATAATCATTAATATTATACTAATGGAATGAATAATATCGAACAACTAAACATGATGTTAAGGGCTTGTTCCCAAAAAAAAATTACAATTATAGGAAGATGTATGAACCAGAACCCAAACTATCATGTATAATGAGGCCTATTGATGTATGGATAGGCTATATAATCATTTTCACCACCCATCACCTACTTATGTCAAACTAATTCTCTATAAGAGTCATGAATACATTCCATACCATTCCTTATAGAACCAATTAATAAATATAAATAAACTTTCCATAAAATAAGAATTATGAAAATAAAATATTTCCCATTAAATATAATAATGTGAATATATAAGAGAAAATACTTTAATCAACCTGGAAACTATGGGTATCGTTAATATAAGATGAAGTTACCTTATTGATGAAATATAGTGGTGAGGGTACTTACAATGTGTTGGGTTATCCATAGAAGTTATTAATCAGATTCTATTGATTATGTTAGTAGAAAACAAAGGCAACAGTTCAAAGAAACCTTTATCCTAGTTCATAATGAGCATTTTAATATTCCAATTAATATTCCATGTGAGTGATTATCCATGTGTTCACTATTTGGCCTAATCATCGTGATTCAAAGTGACGATTGAGTCAATGCTCAACCAACCCTTTTCGAATTGATTACTC
Organism: Viscum album; assembly: GCA_963277665.1. Taxonomy (NCBI): domain Eukaryota; kingdom Viridiplantae; phylum Streptophyta; class Magnoliopsida; order Santalales; family Viscaceae; genus Viscum; species Viscum album. The sequence goes on along the minus strand of OY728157.1, from coordinate 670,440,379 downwards.
GTAATATGATCTATTCGACATCCATTTCCAATTACTAATATCTAGATATGGATTTATTTTCTATGAAACTATAAATAGTTTTACTTTACAAAATCTTGGGATGATTTTTCTAACATGTAAATGATTGAGTTATACAACGACTTTTGCTAATCCTTGAATCAAATGAATATTGGAGGGGGATAAAAAATATACAATGAAATCCATTAAATTTCATGAATTATACGGTTAAAAGTTTTCAATTTTAATGTACGTTTGACACCCCTTTATTTAAAAAAAATAGAGATAGCAATATTTTATAGCATATACAACATGAAGCGCCATTCTTTTATGAACACCAATATACTATTAATATTATTATTTAGATCTAACCGTTATAAAGTAGCTATAAATTTTTTTGGTATGAATATGTATAACAAAAATTTGAAAATATGTATCAGGGATAATGAAATTATATTGAAAAGTGAGTACAATATTTTTTGTATAGTATTTATAGGCTTCAAAAATACTTTTTCCCAAAAAAATGATTTTATTTATTTCTGTAAACAAATTAGAAAATAATGTTTTCCACTTATAAAATTTTATCGAAAAAATGATCATAATTTTTAGAATTCATTTATGAAAATTATATTAGGATACATTTTTCATATTTTTCTAAAAGGGTTAATTTTTTAATGAATATTGAAAAATACTTGTTTTTATTGAAAACTGCGTTTTCATTTAAATGATTTAAAATGATATATATTGTTTTAAAATGTTATAGAAGTAAAATTACATCAATAATGTAATGATTATTCTAATTTAATTAATTAGAATCAATTTCATATTGAATATTGATATTAAAACAATATCAACTTATGAAAACCCTTAATTTGGAAAACCAAATTTTTATCACATATGGGAGTTTATTTTTAAATATCTACTAGTTAATTGAATTGAATTTGGAAATACAGTTTCCATATATTGAATTAGAATATTTGATTTTATATAATAATTTTAACTTGATTTTTGTTTATAATGAATAGTAAAAACATTAAAAAAGTAATTATAGTGGTTAAGGTTAAAATGCGTTTACCTGGGGGTTAAACTAAAAAGATAACTGTTAAAATAATCTAAAACATGACCAAAATCGAATTAGATGGACATATATCAACCTTATATCATCTTATATTAAAAAATAATCAATTATGGGGCCTTTGTTCATTTTTAAAATGTGGGTATAACTTTCTCTTTTAAACAATTTGAAGTATGCTCACTCCACTTATAAAAGGGAACTCCCACTCTTCACTTATTTATGCTTATAAAGAATTTTTATTCTCCCAATACCTAAAAAATATAGTTCTTAACCCCTTAAAACATCTTATAGTCCTTGGTTTGATCCTAAATTTAATCTATAGAGGCTTTAGGTATAATCCAAAAGAGGTGGTCAAAAGAAGTGGTAACATTTTTAACCGAGAATCTTTGTTAAATTAATTCTTTTACCTAATTAAAAAATTACTCAATCATGATGATATATTATCATAGTATCTACCATATACTATGATTTTATTAGGTTAATGGTAAAAATTAAATTCATCTTATCTTCCATAAAATGGAAAAAGAAACCATCTTTCTTATGTATGGAGGACAACCACCTCGTGAACCAATATAATTTGTTCTCCATCATCTCCTCTTGAGACTATTAATGGAGATGGATTCAATGTTTATATATTCTATTCATGACATATTAATCATTATATAAAATTAATATATCATATACCTTCTTACCTTTTCATCCATTGAAGAATGATAACACGATTCATGTGTACATCAGACTACCGCCTTGGAAAGCGATGCAATTCATTTTTACTAAAACATCATTGAATGATATATGTAAGAGTATTTTTGAAAGTAGTATAATGTTATTTATGACATAATGATCACTCTTTAATTCTAAAATCACACTTACCATATTTTTATTATAATTGATGAAAAATGTTAATGTTACACATGCATAGGTATGACCTACCATCTCCATGATTGTAATGTAGTTCATTTTTTCATAAACACAACTCATTTTTATTTTTAAAAGTATAATTTACGTTTAAAAATAATAATTATGACATTATTATTTTTCTGAATATTATGAAATAATAATCTCTTTTACCATATTCATCTTTCCATGGTTATTTCAGACGTATGAGTCGAACATCCTCAAAATGCCGAACCTAAAAGATTAAGTAATAAAATATAACATAACAACGTATAAAATAAAAGGAATTATAAACCTGAAAATTTCATATTTAATTAAATTATTAAAATAATTTTATCATTAATGAAGATAAATAATGAATGTGATGAATCGAGTTTGAGGTAAGAGATCTCTCTAAACCATCAATTTCTTCGGGATATTACAAATCTCTCGCTAACTCAATTTCTATCTATATTTAATGTAATGAAATTGTCATAAATTCTATATATATGTCTCATAAATATATACATACCTCATTTTCCTTTACATTAATTGGGTATTACATGCCTTATATTCATTTCGGAAATGATTTCATTATGATATTTCCTTCGATTATGATATGTGACATGATTATGCAACAAATTTTATTTCAGTTGGTAATTCATTTATTATGTATGATGATTGATTTATTTGTTTAGAAAACATAAATCAAGAACAAATTAGGATGGTTGTTCCTAAATATTTCTCCATTGCATTGGGTAAGGCATTAGTCTCATGAGACATCAATTTTGCGATTAGGGAGTAATCCTAATATATTATGGGACTCTTCCCACAATGTGATATTTTATTGGTAGTTAAATTTTACATATTTTTATTTCATTTTATATGATTCTGACACACTTCATACATTATGATGTCATTATGATGTCATGTTCTTCAAATTATTCTTCCATTTTATTAATATTGTTCCCTCTCTTTTATGATATCATGTTATACTTTTGACTCAAACAATATGTTTCCTTATCATGTTTATTCCATTATTGGTATTTTTGTATCACCCTTTTGTTCAATGTATTTCCCTAGTAATTCTATACAGTTTTAGGACCACAAAGTGATTTAGGAGTTCATTGAGGAGAATAAAATAATGATTACATGGTTTATTCTCCTTTTGATGTGCTGTAAACCTATTCTTCCAAAGACACAAGGACTCGTGATCATTTGGTTGTAAGTATTGTATGTTTATAATAAAAATCATGTAATAATATGGGTAGGAGGGTTGGGTCACTATAGTTGGTATCGTAGAAAGGTGCAATCATTTTTGAGTATTATAAAATGAATAATTCAGTTAGAACCCCAGGGATAAGTATAAAGATAAGACATGGAATAACAGAATATCCATAAATTTTGGTGAAGTATAGTGATAGGACATTCCATGAAATTACATTCATTTGAGATGCTAAAAGTGAATGTGGATTTGGAACAATTGTACTGAGGGTTAATAACCCAAAATAGGGAATACTGAGTTGGACTCGATCTTTACCTAGTGCATGAAAATGAGAATTTCTACACACCATCTTTAACACTATCATGGGATATGCTTTGAAAAATAAAAAACATTTTACAAACCATTATGAAAGACATGAAAATATTATTAGGTTAGAAAACAATATAGGGTAATTACTAAGTTTATCCTATACTAAATCCAAGAGCCTATTAAGTTAGGATATACTTATAATTTTTGACACATTCCTCCCAAGTTTATATATTAATCCTTTTAATGTTTATTATTTAATATATTTTATTCCTGTTTTTGTTCATTTTTGTAAATGATGGGAAATATGAGAACCTATTCCAATAACCAACATTATAGGAAATGTGATGATTTCCCCAATCATATTAATACTCTCTCCACTATCCCATGTTATGAATAATTATAGGAGTCTTTGGGAATTCCCTATGCCTCAAAAGAAAGATAAATCTATAGTCAAGTCCTTTATGTGACAAATGTCTCATACCATTAGTGGATCTTATAATCCCCTCATTATGAAAAAATGGATTAACTCTATTGATATGATATTCACTATCCATCAATTCCCCGAGAAAGACAACATTGTGTGGGCTATTTATGACATTGAGGGAGAATTAGATTAGTGGTGGAAGCTAATGAATAAAAAATACAAAGAGGATTTTTATTAACTTTTATTAGAATAACTCAAGAAAATATTTTTAATTATATATTTTCACCAAAAACACTATCTTATAATGGAGAGGGACTTCCTCAGACTAAAAAAGGAAGATGATTCTATCAAAGTGTATGAGGAAAACTACAAAATAATTTCATGGTATGAATATGATGTTATCATCAATGAAAAATGTAATGTGGGTTGTTTCATTATTGGATTATGTTCATGTCGATGAAAAGGATTGGAAATTTTAAACATTGATAGTTATGAACATATTGTCCATTATTCCCTCTATGTAGAGACTGTGATCAGTGACTCTCATTTGTCTCCTTGGACTGGAGATAAAAAATTTAAAATGGATTTATCCTTAGAGTTATCTCCAAATAAATCCCATAGAGTAAAGAAAAAACATCACCCCACATTTCAAAAGTGTGGGAAGATGTATCCTGAAAGCATTCTATTAAGAATGGAGTGATGTTTCTAGTGTGGAAAAGTGGGGCATCATGCTAACCCACTCTAGAGGAAAATGAAGAAACCCAGTAATGATGAAGATGAAAAATAGAATATAGATCAAAACTCATCCTACGATGTAGTGTTTGAGCTGTAAGGAACATGGTAATTATTTATAAAAATGCTATAAGGCATGGGTTGTCTGTGATAATAAATGACAATAAACCCTAATTCATTGATATCAAGAAATACCATATGTTATCACTACTGCTGAGGTGGATCATGTCAAAAATGTTGTAAAAGGCATTCTATTTATTCATTCATGAATAGTGAACATACTAATTGATTTTGGTTCAATGAATTTTTTCCTATATTGCATGATTGAGAGAACTATTCAAGAACCACTTCAAAGCATGGGTTTTTATATTTTTATGAGAACAAACAATGGAAAAATGGATTCATCCCATGTATATAACACCTCCCTAATCAATGTTTTTCGACAAAATATTCCATAAAATCTCATCATACTTCCCTTAGCGGAGTGTGATGCTTTATTGGGTATAAATTGTCTATCATTATATAAATCCATCATCATCGTTGGAGAGTGGTAGATCACTCTCCACATCAAAATTCATCTTATAATTCTATAAAAATGTTAGGAGGTTGATGAATCTCCAATATAATTTTCTATTTATTCATGGATATTATAGTATGATGATCAAGAATATTTAACCCAAATTATTGAAAAAAAAGGAGAGAACCATGCTTGAAGAAATGATCATTGTGATGGATTATACTAATGTATTACCAAAGAGTTTCATGGTTATCCTATAGACCAAGACACTGAGTTTTCAATTGAACTTATACCTATATCTATTCATATATCGAAGGCACCTTGCAGAAAAGACACTATTAGTTTAGAAGAGATGAAGAGGACTTTATTAGGGAATACAGAAAAGGGTTTTATACACCCATGTGCTACACCATTGGTTGTGTCAGTCCTCTTCATCAAGAATAATTATGGGTCAATTGACTTCTACATTGATTATCATTAACATAAAAATAATAATAGTAAGGGTCAAGTTCCTCATTCCATGGATACAAGACTTGTTCAAAAAACTATATGGAGCCGCGTATTTCTCTATGGTGGACCTTCTATTGGGATATCACCAACTAAGGGTGAAAAGTTAGATATTCCCAAAATATCTTTTAGAACATGGTATGAACTCTATCAGTTCACAGTGATGTGTTTTAGAGTCACTAACACCCCATCAATCTTTATAGACCATATGAATTGATTCTTTAATAAATACATTGACAAATTTTAGGATGTATTTATAGTTGATCTTATGATTTACTCCAAACGCATGGAGGATCATTAGTATAATTTTAGTACCATGCTTTAGGATTTCAAAAAGAATAATTTATTTGAAAAGTATAGTAAATTTGGTATCAAGATTAATGAACTATCATTCTTAGTCATGAATCACAAGAAAAAAATTTCTATAAAACCTTCTAAGGTATAGGCAATAGAGGAATGTCCAAGCCCAACATCTATATTGGAGATATATAGTTTCCATGGACTAAATGGGTATTATGAATGACTTGTGAGAAACCTATAATGATTTCAAACCACAATGAACAAGATAACTTGGAAGGGAGTAATATTTATAAAGACAAATTAATGTGAATATAACTTTTTAAAGTTGAAAAAGATGTTATCACTACACCAATACTCAGGATTCCCTCATGTGGGAATATTTTTGTGGTTTAATGTGATTATTCAAACAAGGGAATCAGATATGTACTGATAAAAAATGATAATGTGATAGCCAATAACACAATGATGTTGATTGTTTTTTGAGTAGAGTAATCTCATGCATGATATGGGGTTTGCTACAATGATATTTGAATTGAAAATATTCTTACATTATCTCTATGGGGAGAAGTGTGAAATACATAAGGGAAATATTATCCTCAAAAATACATTCACACAGAAGGAGATTATTATCATTCAATTAATACGGTTAATGCTGATCAAGGACAATGACCACCTAATCCATTAAAATCCTACTAAGGAAAACAATGTTAGAGATTCCCTAAGAATGAATTATTCAGTGACATTTTTAGGGATGAGAATTGAGAAGGATCCAATCATCATTGATATTTAATGCATATAAATTGGAATCATAAATAAGGACCATCATAATTCATTTCTCAAATTATTGATGAACAATCTCATCTTGATAATTTAATGGATTCACAATGAGATGCTGTGGAAATTCAGAAGGAGGTTGAATCCATAGGAAATAGGAAATCCTAGAATTTAATAATTGTTGAATAAGGAGTTATAATATTTGATTTATGAAATTGGGTTCCATCATACATGGATATAATGAATGGTCTATTGGATTATGCACAGAGATCGATCTTCTCTATCCTCCCAAGGATCAAAAAATGTATAGAGATATCCAAGAGAACTATTGTGGGGATAATATGATGAAGGAGATTGTGAAATATACATCAACGTGTCTACTATATCATAAATTGGGGTATTAAAGGTTAATGTATAATGGGATGATGCAAACATTATATATATCTACATGGAAATTTGAAAAAATTTCCATGGAATTTTTCACCGGTTTTCCCAGCACATAAAGAAGAAATAATTCCACATAATGTACGGTGGATCATCTTACATGGTCTTCTCACTTCATTGAAATTTGAGAGGACTTATCACTTGATAATATTATATTGATATACATTAGAAAGGTGTTGATTCTATATGGAACACAACTATTTACTGTATTTGATTGAGGTCCTAAATTTTTCTTCATGTTCTAGAAGAACCGCCAGTAACCTCTATGTAATGATTTGAGATTTAGTAAATCTTATCACCCCCAAACTGAAGGAAAATTAGTAAAATTATTCACATATGAGATGAAATTTTGAGATAATGTTTGATAAACATTGAAGTAGGATGACATGAAAATATTCCTCTGGTCGGGTACTCCTATAATAATAGCTTCCACTAATGAATACAAATGGAACAATATAAAGAAAATTATGGTAATAGATGTAGATCATATTTTAATTATGATAATGTTGGTGACAAAAAGCTATTGGAACCTAAAATGTTTGTGGAAATGGTATAAATGTTGAAGACCATAAAATAACACATTAGGTTTTCTAAGGGTTGAGAGAGGAGCTATGTTGACCATGATTAAAAATACCTAGAGTTTTAGGCCATGGATTATGGGTTTCTCCAAATATATCCATGGAATAGATTCATGATATTTGCGATGAATGGAATATTAAACCCTAGGTACATATCCCCAATTAGATTCTTAATCTTATAGGGGAATTTTCGTATCAATTTCCACTGTTAACAAAATAATTTATAGTACATGACATATTACATGTATCCCTCTTAAGGAAGTACATACAAGATACCTCAAATGTACTAAATTTAAAGGTGTTATTATTAGAAAATGATATATCTTATGATGGGATGTTTATGAAGATCATGGACCACATAGATAATGTTATACTCAATAGGATGACTCACCTTATCAAACTTCTATTGTGGAACCATAAGATCCAACCTAGGAACCATAAGAATAAATGAAGAAAAAGTAACCTCAAATTTTTTCAATATGATCCATAATTCAAAATTTCAAAGGTGAAACTCTTTAAGGGGGTAATAATTAAACAGAAAATGTTTTTTAAAAGAAATCCATGTTCGATAGTGTATGTGACATATATAAACATGTTTTAATGAACCTTAATATACAAATATTATTATTATATAAATATGAATTTCATAACCTAGACACTAAAATTAGTATGTTTAATAGGAATAAATATATTTTAAAAATTACTTTTAAAGGATAATAAAAATATAAAGATAAATAAGTGCTCACCTTTTTAATGTCTTTATAGTCCTTGAGAATAAATTTTCCCAAAAAATGTATTTATTAAATTTTGTGAACAAAAAATTAAATTGAATTTTTCTACATTTATAAAAAATAATTTTAAAATGAAATAAATTTTTGGATTCAACAAAAAATGAATTATCTTCAGATCAATTTTTGTGATTTTTCTAAAAAGTTTAATTTTTTATTAAATAGTTAAAAATAATGGTTTTTATTGAAATAATAATTTTTATTTAAATAATTTAAATGTTATTTCTTTTCAAAATATTTTAAAATTTACAATAGTAAAATTATTTTATGTTTAATAAAATTTATATCACTCGAATCAATTTCATTTTAAATTTTGATATAAATGTTTTTATACCTATGAAATCATTTTGTTTGGAAATACTTTTTTCATCATGTATGTGTGTTTAATTTAAAATAGATTATTCCACTTCAGTTAATTGAATTAGTAAAAATAGATCAAATATTTTTATCCAATAAATTTATTGTTATATAATAATCTCAAAATATTTTTTGGGTATAATTAATAGTAAAAATACTAAAAAATAATTACATTAATTAAGCTTAAAATGGGTTTACAGACAGTTTTAACTAAAATTTTTATAGTCAAAATGAAATAAAACTTGTCCACATAATATTGGATGGAGTTATTTATACCATAAATAATATAAGGTTATAAAATATTTTATTATGGGTACATTTTTAATGTGTAAAATGTGGGTGTAATATTTTATATTCAAAAGTACCATGTGTGTCCTCTCACTCACTTATAAAATTAAACCCACTATCGTCTCCATTTTACAATTATAATTCCTTATGATTTTTCCATTTTTTGATCATATTCCTTACTTGATTCCCTACCCATGTCCATGATTTCTTGTTTTTATTAGAAATCCAATCAAGTGGGGCTTTAGGTATGTTCTTGAAGAGGTGCTCCAAAGAAGTTGTATTGTTCATAATCGATAATATTTATTTTATTTATTATTCCACCTAATTAATATCTATATAAATAATAATTATATGAAAAATATGTATCACTAATATACTATGATTTTATTTTATTAATTTCAGAACATAAATCCATCTATACTTATATAAAATGGGGAAAACAACTATTTGTGTGTACGGTGGACTTCCACCTCACAAAACCATGTAATTTATTGTCCATCATCACCAATAAAATATATTTAGGTTGACCTATTTTATTTTTATATATAATTATTGTGAAATATTAATAATTCTTCATAAGTAATATTTTATATACCTTTTTATCACCCGATTCAATAAAGAATGATAAAAATCATTCGTTTGTACGGTGGACTACTGCCTCACGAAGTGATGTAATTTGTTTTTTACTAACACATGACATGGATGGTTTATTTAAGTGTAATTTAAAAAAATATAATATTATTAAATATATGATCTAATTATCACTCTATAAATACAAAATAACACATACTTTGTGTAACGTCCCGGTTCTGGAAGCCACCTAGAGGCGCCCCGTACCCGGTTGGACACATGGCATCAAGCGCAATTCCCCGAATGCCAGAGGCTGCTGACTAGCAGTGAAGGCCTTGGGTGTAATAATAGGGAAACTATGCCCTCATTGGCAGAGTAACACAGTGGAAGGTAAACAAATATACAATAGCAGAATCAGTAAAAATCCAACAACAGAAAACATCGGATGAATGAGATAAAGAAACAAATGGAGCATACATACATATATATATAATGATTCATGATACATATATGTCTAGTAAAAACAGTCAAACAAGTCACAATGCTGAGTAAAATACTAAATCAAAGTACAAAAGGAAAACAGATAAACTCCTCAGCATCGCAAGCCTCAGCTTGGTCCCATGCTCTCCAGCTCCAATGCAATCAAGTACCAGAAGTAGAAGGGCGCTTTCCCTTATCTATGCCTACAACAATATAATTTGTTTGGGCCCAAAAGAATGACCCAAACATGGCGTGAGAATAAATCCTAGTAGGCAACCACCCAAGGATCTGTGCCTAACAGTCAGTGAATATATGGAAGGTAATGTACAGAAAGTAGTAAACAGGAAAGTACTCAACAATAAATAATCCACAGTTCCAATATCAGGCAACAATTAACCAAACAGTTAAACACCAATAGGTAGCCCTCTGGGATGTTCCCATGGCCTATCCCCTCTAGTCACACTTAGAAAGTACAAGCAACCCTCTGGGCAGCACACTCAGTCTAACCCCTCTGGTTCAGCTTAAGCATTCATAAAGACTCTCTGAGGAAGAACTCTTAGTCAATTCCCCTTATAGTCTAAGGTAGTCAAGGAATCTCTGAGGAAGCACACAAGGTCAATTACCCTTATAGACCCAAGGTCAAGAGACTCTCTGAGGAATCTTATATACCAGGAAAGTTCAGTCAGAGGAAAACCTCTGACCATTTTTTAAGATTCCTCTCTGAGGAATCTTATATAGTCAATTCCTCTTATAGCCCCAGGTCGTTCACAGACTCTCTGAGGAAGCTCACATAGTCAATTCCCCTTATAACCTGGAATGGTTCAAGGTAAATTCAAAGTAAACAAAGACTCTCTGAGGAAGCTCACTCGGTCTATCCCCATCATAGCCTATAACGTCCGAAGACTCCATGAGGAAGCTCACCCAGTCAATTCCTCTTATATTCTATAATGTCCAAATACTCTCTGAGGAAGCTCACACAATCTATCCCCTTATAGTTTATAACACCGGGTTCTCACGACCCCGTGTCAGTCAACGCATAGTAATGATATAAGGAAAAAGTAAACCTACAGAACTACTTGTCTAAACAGTCTATAGCATCTCAAAATTTCAGAATACAACACTCCATCCTACAATCACTAGGCATGGGAAACAGGCAATACAGGACCAAACGGTCATAAACAGAACATGCATGGCAAAACATCCAATCATGGTAATCAATTATAATTACATCCAATTCACCTCTACACAAGCATACAAGCATGGAAGGAAAAACACAAGGGTAATATGATAAACGCACAATACCCCGTTCAAGGGTATTGTTGCAATTGCATATAATATTCAAGGACCTTAAACCAAAAGGCACAAACCACCTACCTCTTAGGGTTTGGTGAAAATGACCTCTTCGCTCAAACATGCTCCAACCGGGTGGACGCCTCCTCAAAACCCTAAAAAACATTTCCCTAACATCAACAAGGTCAAACTTTAACACAAAAGGCAACACAAACCTAGATCTACATGCAACCCTTGTAGATCTAGGAATTTGAGAGAGGGAGAGAGAGCTAACCCTAACCAAAACCTCAAAGAACCAAAAGAGGGACTTACCCAAGGAGAACCACCTTCGATCCGCCAAGAAACCCCTTTTATTTTCCTCCAAATCGTGCCAAGGATCTCCCCCAACCTCTGAAAATTGCAACTCCCATGTGAGCCATGAGTGGGAGGAGGAATGGAAAATCCCGAGTGGCCTGAGACTTAAAAAACCAAACTTTAAGTGGCTGCACGGTTACCTCTCACGGTTTGGAAAACCGTGCGCCAACCGTGCAGTTTCCACTGTCTCATCCAGGGATTTCGCAAGGCTTGCCCGCATAATTTGACAAACCGTTTGCAGCCCGTGCGGAGCCCACTGTCTCATCCAGGGGTTTTGTACGACTTTCCCGCATGGTTTGACAAACCATGCGCAGCCCGTGCGGATCCCACTGTCAAGGGCGCACGGTTTCCTGGGCTGGCCGCATGATTTGTTTAAACTTTTTGCCAACCATGCACCCCTGCACAACCTCCAGAAATTTCCTCTTTTTTTCTCGAAAATGACCAGAAAAGGAAAACATACCTGACAAGAAGGTCCAGGTTCTTACACTTTGTTTCTACTATGACCGTTGAAAAGTGGGATCGTTACGCATGTGTACATACAACACATTGTCTTTATGATTGCAATATAATTCATTTTTCATAACCATAACTCACGTTTATATTTAAAATTATAATTTATGTATAAAATGAAAATTATTTCATGACTATTATTTTGAATATGTTTAAATAATAAAATCATTGACCATATTCAACATTATAAGGTGATTTTGTACATATGAGCCAATCATAATCAAAACATCTTACATAAACATAAATGATTATTTAATTGAATATAAAATTATATTTTAAAAAATAAATAAATAATAAAAAAGTAAATAAATTAAATAATTTTCATATGTTTATTATTTAGTAAGATAAATAACACATGTAATGAATCACACACGAGGTAAGGGATATTTCTAAACCACCCTTTTCTTTGATTTGTGACCAATATCCCTATAACTTTCTTAATCTATTTACATAAATTTATGAAATTATTTTAAATTTATTATTTATTTTCCCTCACATATATATGTATCTCATTATCCCTTACATTTATGGGGTAATATAGGCCTTGTGTTTATTTTACAAAATCCTTCATTACGATATTTCCTATGATTTACAACCCATTTTAATTCCATGAGTTATTTCAATATTATGAATTATGATATATTTCCTTTTCTGGGACACATAAATGAAGAATATTTTATGATGGGTGCACCTAGATAGGACTCCGATTCATTGGGTAAATATTTAGTTTCATAAGACTTCATGTATGGGATTATGGAGTAGTCCTAATCCATTATGGGAATTTTTCCACCAAGTGATATTTTCTAGGAAATTACCCTTGAATCATGTTTATATCATGATATATGTTTATCCCACATTTCCTATGGAACCATGATCATATGATACCATGTTAATCATATTATCATTCCATATTATTACTCATGTGCCTTTACTTTTATGGTAACATGTTATATATTTTACTCACACATCATGTTTCCTTATCATGTTTATTTCGTTACTTAAATTTTAAAATCACACATTTCTTAAGTGTATTCCACTAGTTAACTTATGCAGTTTTAGGATAAAAAAAGATTTATGAGTTCATTATAGATAATAAAATAATAATGTAATGTTGTAGTCCCATTTTTATGTATAACGAACCTAGTATGCAAAAGACACTAGTCCTCATGATCATTGAGTTGTAATTAAAGGATTATTATGTTAAAAACAATTTAATAATATGAGTAAAAGGATTATATCATTATAGTATAAAACACATAAAAGGAAATTGATGGAGAATACAATAGGTGACCCGAAGAATGATAATTCATATGGAAAACCCCACTTTTGGATTCTATATAATTTCAATCATAACCACTTGAAAGAGTGGTAATAAAATTGATCACTAAATACTATGAATAAAAAAATTTCATGATATAATATCTCACATAAGAATTATATATACACCACATATATAAAATTTGGTGAATAATTTATAATTTTTTTTAAAGAGTGTAATTTGAGATTGAAATATATAGGGACCCATAATTTTCATACATAAATATTATATATTAGTAAATTAATATTTAATAACTAACATTAAGATACACAATATTATCCTAGAGGTCTAGTATATTTGAAAACATTGATTCATAAAAAACTTTCATAAGAGTACTTCATAATCTCCTAGTAGGTTCTTCATATATATAACCCTTTATAAACATATCATACATAAAACCTTTCTTCGTAACATGGGTAAAGGAAACATATGAAAGGGTGCTATCATACCCTCAATAAGTGTAAAAAGGGAGATATCAATGACTGAATTAATATAACAAGTGCGTAAGGAAATGAGAAGAAGATCTTAACATTTGTAAGCCAATCCTAGTATATCACTGAACTAAAACATGAATCATGATATAAATCATTTAAATTTATAAGGATTGAATCATAATGGAATCAATGAACATAATCAATGATATCATAATATTAATATAAAACACGAGATTGTTTAATTCACTTAAGAATATATAATCAATTCCTTAGAAGTCAACGATAATATCTAACACTATAATAGTATATTGTATCCACTCCCAAGATATATTATCATTAGTCAAGGTTCACTCCTAAGACTCTCATAGTGGACACTGTTAATTAATAAACTTGGTTCACTCCCCTTTGTAGTACTAATTATCTCATGATATATCCACCTTAATGAAATTAATTGGGGGGAAATATAATATGTGGCCCTCTTATCACATAATAAAAATAATTCATATGTGTTATAGAAGATCATAAAAAAATTCATCATAACATAAGCCAAGAAAATTAAATGGTATTCATATATATTTCATCATTTAATAATTGCATAGCCCATGCATAAGTAATGGGTTTCAAAATATAATCAGACAGTTGGAATGAAGTGATTTTCATAGAATCATCTATAAATCATCATGTTCATAAGACATAAAAATAATAAAAATGGATGGAATCATTGGATAATATACCTAGTAAATCATATGTAACAACAATGGTGGTCATCATAAATGAAGATTATTTTGAAAGTTCACATGGACAATTTTTTAGAAAATTATTAATTTCACTATAAAATAATATATTTATATATTTAAATTTACAAATTATTATGGGAAAAAAGTTTGTTGAAAATAACCTTGGAAACAAACAATAGAAGCTTTAAATAATTGACTTTTTATGATTGTAGTAAATTCTTTTCATGTCATGTAAATAAAAAAATGATTTAGTTCACATTTTTGGTACATGTCAATGGTACCTCCTTCGGAAAATGAAAAGAAGATTCCCCTTAATTGTTTTTTGAAAATTCAAACTTTTTCAAAAATTACTTCAAAAAAAAACATGGTGGTATTGAAAAAATATTCTTTAATTTTTTGAGAAAACATTGAAATGGAAGAAGAAGATAACCAAATGAGTAGTAATACATTTTCAGTTGTCTAGAAAAGTATTTAATGGATATGATGAGTAAATAGTGTGGAAAATGATTATAAAAAAATATAATCTCAAAAAATGACCATAGGAGAATAAAATTCACATGATTATTTAGGTATTCCATAAAATTTTATAATTAGAGGCTTAATAATAAAAAATTCTAATAAACAATGGTAAACTAACATAAAACCATTACCACTTTGGAATCTTTTGAATCTTATGCCCCTTCAAAGAAATAAAAATTGATGGTTATGTATATATGAATAATTTTACTAGGAATAATCATATAATACATTAATGGTATGTATATACACAATATAAATGAAAAAAGTGGTGAATATTTCATGTGTCTCACAGAAGTAAAAGTGAGACGAAAATCCATTACCTCACATTTGAAATGTTTGGGACATGATTTAAACTCTTGTATAATTTGTTTAAAATTATTATAACTCTAAAAAAGTTATATTTAAATAATTATAATAACATATATGATCCATTAATATATTTTGAACACCAATTTATTAATAATTATTCATTAAAATCTTCATTTTTGGTATTAACTATTTTGTTTTTCATGAGAATTTTGGTATGGTAGTTACAATCCTTATTCATTGATCATGTTTACATCATATCCATTTTTTGAATTGTGTTATAAATAAAATTCATATTATATATATATTCACACATAAAATGGTGAGATACAAACATGAATTACATATTTTATGAAGATAGTAGGCCATACATATGGATGAAAGATGATTTCAATTTTCAGTATATGGAATTAATGAAAGGTAAATAATAACTCACCTTTCTTGGTTAATTATTATCATATATATCACATATATTAATTAAACATATCCTTGTTATGCATCACACAAATATTTTATAAATTATTATTTTTTGAATTAATTTAAATTCATTGATAGCTTTTGTTACATGCAACACAGAGTTTTAACAAACAATGAAAAACTATTAATATTATAATGTATACATTAAAATTTTTACTGACCTGTTAAGCTTGGATTCATAAATAAGGATAAAAAATTTTAAATATTAATTATATTATATTTTTACAATTAAAACATATTGATAAAAAATTACATTATTTTTATTAAAGTCTTCATATGTTTTGAAAATGATATTTTTCAAAAAAAATGTTTTTATTGAATTTGGTAAAAAAAATAATAAATGATTTTTTTTTCTAATCTTGGAAAATTTGTTTTAAAAATTAAAATTTATTTTTTGAATAATAATATCATTATTTAATTAGGCTGAAATTTTCTGATTTTTATGAAAGTTCTGATTTTCCTATGAATAGTGAAAAATAAATATTTTTTTTTTGTAAAAAATGGTATTTTATTTCAATAAAATCTATAAATAAAAAAAATTATGTTTATAATATTATTTATAGTAACATAAATATTATTAATTTAAATTTTAACAAATTGATTACATTTTAATAAAAAATTATTTTATTTTAGTATGGGTTTATTTTTAGGTATAATAACATTATTTTTCTGAAAACTATTTTAATGTTCATAATATTGATCTCTTTTAATTAATTATAAAAACCTATAATGAGTAATAATTTAAATTAAATTTAAATATTATATATATATATAATTATGAATTTATATTCATATAATGATTAATACTAGTCATATAATCAATAAAAAATAATCATTTAATTAAAAGATACACTTCTTGAAAAACTAAACATTCGACACATATGCGGGTTAAATTTTAAATTAAATTCAACCATTTATATGAATTTAATTTTTTTAAATGTATTAAATATTTTTAATAATGATAATTTATATTATATAATAATTTCAACTTAAATTTTGGTCATATTTTATATTAAAAACAGTAAAACTTTTTTACCGTGGTTAGGATTAAAAAAGATTAACCAAGTGTTAAAATAAAATGATATGGGTTTAAATTACCTAAAACATGTAATAACTATGTTGTTTTTCCATATTTATACATTATAATTTCTATGTCTTAAAAGGGTCAATTGTGGAACTTTTTTAATGTGAAAAACATGTGTGAAAATTTTTCTTTGCAAAGATTGAAAGTATGCCACTCAACTCAGTTATAAAAGGCCAACCCCACTCTACTCACCATAAAGCCTTAAAATCCATTTTATCAGAATATAAATACCCAAATATCTTCATTACTTCTCTCCTCGTAACTTATATCTATTATATTGATCATAAATCCATCTTAATAATCCTTTTGGCGCTTACCTAAAGAGGATGTCTGAAGAAAAGGTATAGTGTTTAACTGACCACCATTATTTTATTCCTTTATCCACCACATTCAAATTATCATAAAATATGATGAAATGATAAAAAATTCTCTCATATATTTATATTTTATTATTATTATTGAAAAACCTGAATCTATTTCCTCTTCCATCTTATGGTATATGGGATCATCATTCGTGTGTACGGAGGTCTACATCATCACAGACTGATGTTATTCATTTCCTACCATAACCTTGCATGGATGTATATAATTATGGATTTAATATATATATATATTTATATATATAAATATATATTTGTGTGTGCGTGTTATATTGATGATATTTTTATACTTTTGTAATTATGATATCACATAAACCACCTTTATTTCCATTTTTTGTGGTACAAGATAATGTCATTCATGTGTTTGGTGGACCACCGCCTTGTGAAGTGATGTGATTATTTTATAAATAATCTTAGAATAGGAGGTAATTAGGGTCAATTTAAATAATATATGTGATTTATATTACATAATAATAATTTTCTAATCGTAATAATTTTTTTACCTTCCTTTCATTTTATCCATCGAGAAAAAAGAAACGATGTTCATACGTGTGTACGACCTACCGTCTCCATGAATGGTGAATTTTATTTCATTTATATAAATTTATGGATTACTAAAAATACATATATGATGAATATATATGATGTTTATATTTTTAATAACATTATGGTGATGATAGAACTGTGATAATTTAAGATGACGAAAAACACCAAATCAATGTGTACATGAAAAAAGCATTTATTACCTAAAACATGATTTTAATATAGAATTGTTAATAAATGTTTAATAAAGGGTCATAAGTAATTAATATATGGTATTATAGATAAAATTTAAGTTTTTAATAGATTTATTATTAAATTATATTTATTATATTATAAATTTTTAACCTATATGATGGAAGTAAAGACTTAAGGTTTGGGATTTTTGTCTCAATTCTATTTATTTGAGACATATGTTATCTTATGCACGTATAATATTTTAAGTTTTTTACATATAACCACATTTAAATTAAATTAAATTTATTTAGTTATTCTCATGACATTTTAACAATAATTTAATCATATTCCTTCATGAGGATTATGATTCAATGTTACCAAAGTGGTACTGGTTTTATGATACAATCTCATTGTTTATCAAGATAATTGACGTTTATGATTCTGATGATTAAATATTCTCATATATCTCAGTTCCAAAAGACCCGGGTTCGAATCTTGAAAACCGCCCCATTTCCATCATTTGTCCTTTTAATAAAACCACACAGTGTGTCTTTCTATATACCTCATGTGTGCCATGTTTTCATTACTAAACTAAAAAGGTTTTCAACATAAATAAATATATGCGGGTGAAGTTGGAAGATTGTCAGAGTCTCAGCCCTAGATCCAAAAGACCCGGGTTCGAACTCGGCTAATCTCCCTGATTCATCCCATTTTGTATAATTAAAAACCACACACCATGCATTTATTTCTTCCCATGTAGTATAATCCTTTTAGATTAAATATTTATAAGTAAAATATAGGATCGACAATACAACCTTTGCTCTAGTGTTTGAGGGATTCCATTTGAAACGACCGATCACCGATTTGAATCTTTCCCCAAGCACCGGACCAAAGGTTGTACTTATCTTTTTCTAATTTTAGAACATGTGTCATGTATTTCCCAATAAATTATGTGTATAGTTTTATTTTTGATAAATTATGTATATATATATATATTTTATTTTAATTATTATTAATAATTATTATATATTTTACTATCATAATTATATATATATATATATAACCTATTAAAAAAATTGCGGTACACAGTGTGTAGGCCACTAATACACATCATGTAACGTGGATATAAAGGCCACGCCCCACCCAGCATGAGCCCGTGTCGCACAAACCCCCCTCCCCATTTCTTCTTTTGCACGTCATTCGACCTCCCCATTTCCAAATCTGTAGATTTCATGTGTTTTAGCTTCTAATTTCTACTACATTTTGATCCTCGGTCTAGGTATACCCTTCTACACCCTTTATTTCAAAATTTCAAAGGTGTTTAGGGTAATTTGTGGATTGGATGACCGTTCGGCTTCCGTGGTACACAGGCATGATATGAAGAGCACTCACTGTGTACTTTTGTACATGGCCACGCACTGAATACTTCTCAATTTGAAAATACACGATGTGTATGTTCGGTCCACATCGTGTACCAGCCCACATCGTGCTTGGGTACTTTATTCACACGGCCACACACACCATGTTCTTGTACACGGAGTGTCTATTCGGTACATGTCGTGTATACCATTTCTTTAGGCCAACCCATTTCTAGCACTTCACATGTTTTTATGACCTCTGTTCTTACACACGCCGTGTTGTACCTTCACACGGTGTGTACTGTATTTTTATCTCTACTCAAAAGGTGGTCATGTATTTGGAACCACACAACCAGGAGCACTTTGCACGTACACGACATGTATGTTCAGTACACGCCGTGTATCCTACCCTATTCCCTGCTCACTCGATGTGTCTATCCAGAGAATACTGGATGCTAACCCGCTTCTAGTACACGTCGTGTACTCTAGATATACACACTGTGTAATCTAGATATACACGTCATGTACTTTTTATTTTTTAGTTTTCTCACATATTCTTCTTTTCCTTTTTCTTTTCTTTTTCTTTTGTTTGATTTTTATTTCTTTTTCAAGATATGGAAGATAGAGAACCTTCATGTGAGAAGCATCCCACCTCCACCACTGAGGGCGAGAGGCCCACTTTTTGTTGGTTCTGACTCCGACCCGCGACGATACCAGCTCCGGACTATCTGGTATACTATCCTCCTCCGTTGTCCATCCTTCCACCACTCACCACCTCGGCTGATACTATTCTTAGTACCGCCACACCTCCACCATTCCGCACAGAGACTCTGAGGCCCACCCTTTCTTTCCCACCAGCTTCCACACCACCTGAGACCTCCTTAGTCACAACTAATCCATCATCAACCACCCCATCTAGCGGGCCTCCATCTACTGCAGCCGCTTCACCCACAGAGCCAGCCCTTTCTATTGTACCACCTGTGTCAGGCCCTGTGGGTGTCCCTTACCCTTGCATGGTTTTTCCAGTCACAAACTTAGCACACGACAGAGTCCGGTGCTTCTCTCACCGCCCGATACCATTGAGTATCCGGTATCTCAACAGTAACATCCCTTAGTAGATGGGTATCTGGGGAGAGTTGTAGGATCTCCTCTATCACATACTGTTACTCACAAATTTCCAGGTCAGTACTTCTATTTTCAGAGATTTATTTTTGGAGTTTCTGCTTGATTCTAGTTTGACTGGCCCAAGTACCGGGAGACGCCTGACGATGCGGTCCCAATGGTCTGGTTTCGGCTAAGCAGTCGACCTTTCTCCCTTACTATGACTGATTTTGGTTGAGGGTTCAGTTTCTATCCTCATCCTTTCACCCCACCCCTGCCTCCACCATGACCCTCCCAAAATGCTCTGAGCTCATTTCTATGTGGTGGGATATCGTTGGGCTTGACCACCGATACACCCCCACTTCCCAGAAGAGTACCCTCATTGTTGAACCTATCCTTCACTTCACCCACAAGTGCTTTAGCTCCATCCTTTTTCCCTGCCACAAGGATATGTGGTTTGTGACCGATCGTAACATGGAGCTCCTCACCTATGTCATCCGGCAGGACTACCCAAACCTCCCTTACCTTGTCACCTCCTATTTCTATGCCATGTTTACCAGCCGTCAGGGAAACCTGAACGATGGTTTTTACGCCACCCACCTTGCCCACCACCTTGGGGTTTTTGAGACTTCCCTTCCCCATGACCGGTTAGGTTCCCCCCAGCGGATGGACTTTCTCATTCTTATTCTCATGGGATTGGTCTGAATGTAGGGGAACTTACGTCCTTTCCCAGGAACCACCCCCACCACCTTCTTCCCTTCCTGAACCCACTGATGCCCCTGCACCCCATTCCCCACCCCTTACCACTTCCCCACCACACCCCCATTCTTCTAGCCTTCCTTATTTTATTCCCTCTACTGCCCCTGCCTATACACCCTCAGTCGATCTCTCCTTTTCCCTCTGCCTAGTCGTGGTGGAGCAACACTTAGTTCGTCTTGATCGATGTTAGGATCAGCTTGAGTAGCTATTGGGGATTCTTCTTTAGCATCATGGTATTCCACTACCCCCAACACATGCCCCTCCCTCAGCTCATGGACCTTCTTCTGTAGCTCCACCATCATTTACCGCACTGGCCACAGATTTAGTTCTCATCTCCACTATGGGCCCAGTTGTTGCCACTACTACTGCCAGTCCGAGGATCACTGCTGAGCCTTCTATTCCGAGTCCAGTTCCTGTGGCTCCGACTCCTGTGGATTCTCTTCAGAGGGAATATTTTGAGCCTCCAGTTTCCACAACTTCTGATCCTTCTCTCCCAGCTATTTCTATACTGGATGATGCATCTTCTGAGGCGACCCCCTGACTAGTTTTTGGACACATATTTTCCATTATATATATTTTTTGTGATATCTTGTTCCTGTGTATGTTGTGTATGCTTGCAGTTTTCTCTCTCTAAGATCGTCACAGGTACTATGACATGCTTTGGGATGCACTTATCCACCACTTCCCATCTTTATTCACCTTTACATGAAGAGAGTATTGTTTTTCACATGTTCCGTTATTTTCTTTTTCTTTCCTGATTTAATTCTTTCCTTAATTCCTCTCGTTTTGGTTCACTGTTTTGTCATCACATTACCTTCTCCACCTTTATATGGAACTTATTAGACCATGTGTGATATTAAGTATGGGGGAGAATCTCTTAACCACCTTAGTCTTTTCCTTTACTATCATCTAGGAGACATCATTATGGGAAGATATATTTGAAAACGTGAAGAAATTTTGGTTAATCATATTTAAAAATAATAAATCTAAACATATAAACTTTTTAAAAGTTGCATGCTTATTTTGGTTCTTAAGTGTTTTAAAATGATTGCTGATATAGTTTAAATTGCAACTTGTAATCCTTGGATAATTATATTGATTAGGCTAATCATTTATATGTAAGTCACGACCTGATTGTCTATTTATTTGTTTTTCCCACTCCTGAGAGGTATTCTAAACCCTTCGTCATATTATTTCTAATACCCTCTTTCTTGAGAGATTCTTAGGATATACATAACTACCAGAATTTGTAGGTTTTATTTTCTAAACATAAATAATTTTTGAATTACATTAAAATGATTGAGGCATTAGATTGTTTCAACCCCTTTATCTTGAGACCTACCCTACATCTGATCTTTGTGAAGCCCCTAGAAACCATGAACAACCTTTATAAGAAGCCATATTACAAGATTATTTCCCTTTCTACCCAAATTATTTTATAATTTTTAATGATTATTCACTTGAGTTTAAAATAAGTAATTGGTAGTACATGACACATTTTTGTGAATTGTAATGAAATTAAGTATGCGGGAAAGACTCTTGTTCATTTGGGGAAAAAAGGGTTCCAAAACCCTATTTGTATAAATCTAAATACTCCCATTTGTTATATTAAAATAAATTACAGACAAAGGAACCTTATAGTCACTTTTTGGTTTGTGAACCCTACCTAACTAAAGGAGATGGTGGTGATGAGAGAATTTGACAGAGCTTGTTGAAGATGATTTTACATTGATATTTACTTTGAATATCACACACCATTATTTAAATAATTTTTCCTCATTTTTCAAGCCTCAGAGTTATATTTCACATCTTTACCTACCAACCCTTAGCCATAGATACATCTAATCCTTATTGAAAAGACCTCGTGATTTTTGTAAATAAATTTTCTAAAGTAGAGAACTATATTTCTTGCAAACCTATGGATAGAGTGTATATATCTTTGATTGAGGATAACTTTGTTTTAAAATATTTTGAGTGTTGAGTGTATTATTGGTGAGGTATATCATCAAGTGGCTTGCTTGTTTTTGAAAGGTTGAAATGTGTGCTTAAAGGAGGATGAAATTAGTTAATTTAATTTTATATGAGGCATGATTAAAATAACTTATGAATTGAAACAATTTTGTACCTTTTTAGAAGTTTCCCCTATGACTGTATCATTTACATTTATGATTAACTAAATTTATTCCTAGTAAAATATAGACTCTTTTAATTAGATGTTGATATTTTCTCAAGGGAAAGAAAATGATTAAGTATGGGGGATTTTGATGCACCCGATTTGTGTATATGTTTCCACACAATTTATTAAAAATAAGAACATGTCTTCAGAAAATATCTATTACTTAGTGGAAAAATACTTTTATTTTGGAGATTGTGTTCATTTTCAGTTGATTTCTATCCAAATACACAAACCAGGAGAAAACTGAGAAAAATTTACAATTACATGGAATGTACATATATACACGCCATGTACATTCAAACTCAGACACAGATTGGCTAGGACAAGTACACTCCCAAGTTACCAGAAGCATTTACACGCCATGTACAAAAGCTACATGTTGTGTATAGTCTTTTAGAAGCAATTGGTGGTTGAGAAGAAGTCTACACTCCCAGGTGGTCGACTAACGTTTACATGTCGTGTACATCATCTATACATTGTGTCTCCCCTTCTAGAAGTAGTTTTTGGTCGATAAAAGTGAGTACACTCCATGTATGGTGGCACTACACGCCATGTATATCCACATACCAGGTGGCACCGTGTTCCAAGTCAAAGACAGTGTGTTAGGCCACCCACCAGTAGAGAAAAAGATGACAAAAGTGCGTTGACAAGACTACATGGTGTCTACTTTTTCCACACATCATGTACTTTTATTTTCTATAAATAAATGCCTTGTCCTCTGTAAAGAAAAGAAAATAGAGGGTGAAAATATGAAGGGAAGAAGTTCTGATAATCTGATACCGTGCTACCATAATTCAACTACTTCTCCATTCTATCATTCTACCAAAGAGCCAATCTCTCCTTGAATTTTTTGCAATGATCACATCAGGTATCGAGAGTTCTGTTTTTATCTTTTATTCTATGTGTAAATAAATACCCAGTGTGTTGGGGTTGTGGGAGATGAAATAGTTGTAATTTAGATTAGTTGTTATGAACGTGTTTGTTTTATTAACCTTTTCTTATTCTTATTTAATCACTTCATCTTATCACTAAAAATTATGAGCCAGACCAAGGGCAGAATTTTCAGGGATCTAAAAGAAGAATATTGACGAACACTTTCATGATCATTGGAAGTATTCATCGACTCAAAAATGGACTAATCCAAATAAAGAACTATGAAACACTAACTACCATACCAAGTAGCCAGTTTTCTCATCTCTATACATGAGTTTATCAGACCAAGGAAACCTTGTTACAAATTGAAATCTAGATTGTTTGGTTATTATGAACAACACAACCTCATAAGCAATTTTATTTAATAAATAACCTCTTAAGAATCCATATCCCCAAAGCATTTCCCTCTATATTTGCATCAAAACCAATTTTCCATATTTTCCTTTATTCGTTAAGTAATTTGATAAAGATATTTAAATCCAATTACCTTTCTATATAAAAATTAAAAATTGACTCTAAATTCAGTACACTTCACTAAGAGAAAAATACAAACTAGATAAGCAAGACAAAAATAAATTCTTTTTCCCTGAAGATCGATCCCTTACTGGTACTATACACATTAGGGTAAAACAATTTGGGACACTGAGAACATATCTTTGGTAAAACGACTTACCATCCACCCCAAAATTATTTTAGAATATAACATCTCATGTATGTACAGATACCAATGTAAATGAAAATAACCAACCTCATTGGTATACCCCTTTTATAGACAAATTTCCTTTGATTGTACTCCCAATGGGGTGTAAATTTTCAAAACCACAGACACAAAATCCAAAATCAGACCCAAACCATTCGCAATTCAATAAGGTATAAAATAATGTGAGGATCCTATATCAAAGAATGAGCTGGAGAGTGTTGAATCTATATGAATTTTTCTTTTGATTTTAAATGGTCCAGCTACATTGAAAACAAGTTCAGGCTTCACTGTAATCAACTCACTTATCCCTCTACATTATGCTTCAATTTTAGTCCCCTATGCTGAACTACTATGCTGATACTAGTATAGTTCCCTAATGTGCCACATCCACCATCATGAATAGCATGAAAATAAGTAATCCAATTTCTAGAGTGTTATAGTGTAGAAGACCCCCATAAAGCTCTCTATATCAGCCTAGGTCCTCCATCATTTCCCACCCATCGAGGTTCCCTTTAGAACAGATATAGATGGAATATACTTCTACAAACTCAACACTCTATTGGAGGTTAGGGAAACTGGATTCAAATGTGACCCTATGCGCCACACTGATTGGAAAATTCATGATAACTACACTGAGTAACTGATCCTATCCAATTTCTACACAAATTTAAACTTCTATGGGGAATGTACTCATAAGGATTCCTCATACCCTTGGGATATGTACCTCCTGGTTGTCATGTAGATGATACATGTCCTACACTATAGGAATCATTCAGGTTCTTCGTAGAAATGAGAGCCTGACTCACTAACTCAGTGACATATTTAATAGGAAGATATTAACATAGGACATAATCTCACATTTTTTTCAATCCTAAAAAACCTCACAACATCTCCTCAGTTACATATTTAATAGGAAGATATTAATATAGGACATAATCTCACATTTTTTTCAATCCTAAAAAAACCTCCCAAAATCTACCTCATCTTCTACCAGTGTAGGTACAAAGCATTGGATTTCAATGAAGCAGATAACATAGTCCATCACTAAACTTCTTCTTTGGTTGAATAACATAAACTCTATCACCCTCTCATGTCTGAGTTCCATTGGGTAAAATTGTTCTAGAAGCCTCTCTAGAATTTACTTCCATTCCATGACCTAAAACTACTCATCCCAAACCTGAATGTACCACCAGTGCTCATGATTCCTCATAACATATTGGCTACTAATTTTTATCTCTTATATTTCAGAGTCTCTAAATGATCTAGGATTTTCTGGATAAACAAAATATAGAACTCAGTTTTCCCAGGTCAAAACTATCTAGAAAATGTTGGATGGGGATGGATCCTGAAATACTAGGAATATATCATACATATTTCGCATAACCTGCTATGGGTCTCTTTCCATGAACATCATAAACCAAGTGATGTTCTCATATACGTGATCTTCCACCTATCACCCATAACTATAGGGGAATCATGACCTCCAACTGGAGGTGCATTCCAATAAAAATCTTCATGTATCCCTAATAAAAAATATTACCATAGAGGTATGTACCTATAACTCTAAATACTAATCTATGGATACATAACACATCATTTAAAAATTTACACAAGATAGATTCACATAAATCCATAAAAAACGAATACACTAACCCCTGTCAAAACAATAGCACTGTTACTACCCTTAACCATCCATAATCCGGGCTAAGGGTAGAACAGGGTAAACAATATTCATATTCATAGGTTTCCAATTATAAACCCTTTTTAATCATTTCAAATTTCCACATTTCAACATCTTTTAACAATTATAAATTCATTATTATGAATTATTTATATTAAATCTCACAAATAATGTGCATTTTCTTACACAAAAAATAACTCATACCATTATTTTCCTTGAATGAAAAAATGATGCATGTCACATAAATTTCTGAGTTCTTTGAATTATGTATACATACTCAACTATCATTCCATTCTGGGCCATGAGTGAAATATCATAAAATAATAAAATCACAAAAAATGTGCATAACCCAAGGTGAAATAATATTCAACTCTAACAAAGAACATCATGAAGAATAATCTCCACCATGGGTACTTGGGTACCCCCACAAATGAGTTAGCTAATTCCATGTATGAGATCATGACCAATGATCAACTCATTCTAATCTCCTATATAAATTTCCAAAATATGAAAATGACAATATTAAAACCATGTTTAATACAAAATTTTAATTTCTTGACCCAGGTGTAATATAAATGTGCCCTTATCTGGTTCACCACATTAACTCAGGCATACATATTCTATACCATAGGCTGTCGAAAAACAATGAGGGTCTAATTTTTTATGTGGGGAGACTATACCATCCTTTTCAAATAAGGAAAATAGATAAAATCAATATAAAAATAAGAAAAATAATATTTAACAACAACCAATAAGTAGTAACCATCATATGAAGAATCCCAAAACATGGGATATAGACATAAACTAAAGAATTAGATTTGTCATTCCATTTTTGTGTAAAGTGGAAACTAGAATCCTGAAATAATTCTAAACTTACAACTCTCAAATGGGTTTTTCATCATGTTTGGTACCCTCATTGATGTTCCATCCTAAATCCCAACTCATCGATATAACATAAGGCCTTTTCCCTTATTCTTTCCCGCAAACATGAATTCTACTCAAGTAACAATAGACAGCCTGAGTAGGGTGTGAGTAAAACTCAGTTGAATACCACCAATGATATAAAAAGAAATATCTATTATATATTAGTGAATATTGTTTTAAAAGGGATAATAAGTATGTTAGTAATAATAAATCAAAGATCACATTTTAATAATATTTATTTAACCAAATTTTCACTAAGGTTCACGGTGATACCCGATCAAATCATCTCTTTTTCATTCCATGTTGAATTTTGATCCATTAATCATACATTGAACAATTTAATTCAAATTTATCTTTATTCTCATTCAATTATGATTTCATTTTAGTACCATGGAACATCAATTTATACACCAAGTCTTGGATGCTTATAGTGCTTGTCAAGCAACATTATCTTAGGTACTTGGAGCATTAATCTATCACCAATATCTTTGGGACTTAGAGAATTAGTCTAATACCATAACCAGAAGAACATGGATAATTATTGAAAAAAAATCTCATTCAGGTAAAGGGTCCCTAAAGCGTTAGTCTGGCCACCTTTAGATAGGGTGAATTATCCCAACACTAAAATCTCATTGTAGATATATACATAACAATGTTAAATAGAAATAAACTTTTTTTCAAATGTTCCAAACACTATGAACCATTAAATTTATCATTAAAAACATTTAAAATCATTTCAATCATTAACCTTTTAACCCAATTACCTTGAATCTTATCAAAACCCATTTGCCTTTTGAGGGTAATCCTGCCAATATTTATAACAAGTTGATATAAAATATCATTCAAAATTAGTTTAATTTCATAAAACCTATAATTAACCTTTTTAAATACTACAATTATCATTTATATAAATTGACACACACCCTGGGTATCCATCATGATTTTTCAAATAATCTACAAAAAATACAATGGGATCCAAGAAGTTTCCCTTGAATTCATGGATATTCAAATCACATTTATAATTTTTAAAGAAATTGCACAAAATAAAAACACAATGATTCAACTAAAATACAAAATCATTATAAAGATAATGATAATTAGAATATATAAAACGTACTTTAGGGCCGTTGATGAATGCCTACCAAACCTTTGCCCTCGATTTAAGGTTAAACTACTGAAATCACAATGGCTGGTGAAAAAAAAGTGTGAAACAACAATCCTTGTGAGCAGGGCTTAGATATCCTTTAAATCAATAAAACCAACCATAAAATAAATAAATTTCCCTAAAGGAACATGTTTCTCTATACAGAAGATTATATCTAAGGTTATAGGAAAGATAAGAAGAAGAGATATAGGAAGAATATTAATGAATGGGGACTAATAGGTGAATATGGATCTCCATAGATCATGAATCTCCTAAAATATGATTTTGGATAAAATTGAATCACATCTCAAGAATTTGGAGGAAAATAAGTTGGGAAATCCATGAGATTTGGGAGAAATAATGCATTAAGATTTTAAATCAAATTACATTTATAAAGTCAGGCCACCAATAGTACATCTTACAGTTAAGTCTCATGGTTTGGAAAATCGTACACAAACTATGTGGTGATATTGTCTCAAGCTAACTGTTCTCATGGATGGATCACATGGTTAGAAAAACCATGAGTAAACTATGAATTCCCCCCTCTATCCCTTATTTCAAGGTTTCCCTTAGTCATTTTCACGGCTTGGAAAAGCCATGTGCCAACCATGTGGATCTATTATACCTCACACCACATACTGAATAGTTTTTTGGAAGTGGTGCATGGTTTTTACACACAATTTTCAAAACATGAACCTCCAGAAAAGGATCTATATCATGACAAAACCCCTCATAACCTCTTGAAACATAATCTTATCATTATATATACTTAAAATACATAAATAAATATTATTATACATAATATAAGGTCCCAAGAATGCTCAGGATCATATAATTGTACATATGACTTATAAGTTTAGTGAATATTTTAAAATGCATATTTTTTATCCTAAAATTCATATTTTACTTCATAAAAGGTTTTTTAATCCATTATTTATTTCTTATATACAAATAACATCATGAAAATTACTTATTTCATGAAAACCATATTTTTTTACTAAAGACAACCATTTTCAAAAAAATATCATAAAATCACACTAAGATAGTTTAAATATGATGAATTAAAAAAATATTATTTTTTATAAATTTATAATTCTATAATTAATATATTAAATATATTTATGAATAAATTCACTTTAGTGGGATCTTTTTTAATAGTTTCAGGATCTATCATTTACCTGCTATAGAAGCATCTTGGGTATTACATTCTCCCCCACCTTAAAAATTTTCATCATTCAAATTGTGGTATATATAAAATATGGAATAAATGAGGAAATCCTTTAATATATCTTCTTTATGATCCCAGGTTTCTGTTTATACTCTATTATTTCTTCAAAGTACATTCACTAAATGAGTTTTCTGATTTTTCAATACATTCACTTTGGTTTCAATAATCTAAACATGAAATAATTTATAGGGAATGTTTTTTCACACTCTATTCTCATTGTTGTGAGAAAATAAATTGGATATTGAATATATTTCTATAATAATGAAACAAGGATAATGATTTCTTGTTTATAAAAACTTGGTTTTATTTTCAATTAGTAATTCATAGACATAATTATTTTTAAAAATTAAATAGGCCCAATATACCAAAGGCTTAACATACTATTTTTTCACATATTACAACTCCCTTCCATGGTGAAGCCTTAAAAAATACATTATTCCCAACTTCAAATTTCAATTATTTCCATTGATTATTAGTATAACTCAATTTTATACTCTAGGACAGATTAATACGACCCTAAATAGTACATACTTTATCATTCATCTACTCTAAAATAAATAGTATAACTAACATTATTTCTTTAACTAATTTTTAATAGGTTGGAGTATAAAACCTCTTCCCATAAAATGGTTTATATGTTTCCATTTGGATGATTTAATAAACAAAATTATTATATAAAAAACCAAAAAATATTTTTGTTTCTTACACATACCTTGAATTTCAAGAGAACATGATTACAATTTGTGTCCAAATGTCTAAATAGTCCTTTTAGTCTTCCCATCTGTCTCAGGATAATATCTGTTTCATAAATATATCATAGTTTCAAGATACATTTGAACACACTTCTAGAATACTGAAACTAATGAAGGTTAAAAAGAGATAAAATTTCTATAGGTTACCCATGAATCGTTATGATTTCATTAATGTTGATCTGGGAAAGGAAATAAATGGGTTTATATTCACTTATTTAGATGAAATGGAAAAAAAATTTCATGACTACCAATGATGAACCATATAACATCATTCTACCTTGGTGACTTTTTGTGTCCATGGATACAATCTATTGTAACATTCCCCCACTTTCACATAGTTATCAAAAAAGGTTTCATGATTCTCATTGGATGGTTTCATTTATCCTTTATGTGCTTCCATACTAAGGATATATATATATAGTCTATAATATCATTCTTAATACCATCCAACATAAAATATTTTCTTAAAAACCTATAAATATTTGTGATACCATGGTGTATAGTGAAAATTGATCAATGTACTTTATCATGGAATTACCTTTCCATCTATAGTATATATAGAACACATAATACTTTCCCAAACATCAATACACCCTCTCTATAGATGAATAGGGTTAATTTAACAAAATTAACTACTTTAATCTTCCTTTGTAAGTTAGCATAATCCATCTGGTACTTCTCTATCATATCTAGTATGTATATTTTTTCAATTTATTTATAATGGAATCATGGTTCCCATTAACTAAAATTTACCATATTAATAATTACTAGATCTAAATACATAGGATTCCTATTAATCCTCATCATAGTTTTAAATCCATGGCCCCTCCTATACAATGAATTAATCACCCTTTGTTTTATACATGGGTGTTAGCATATCAAGAAATCATTTTCCTTGATTAGTTTCAACCATAATCATTTCCTCATGCTTAGATCCATCTAAGAGAATAAATATTACCAAATATTTTGGTCTATATATATCATATCTTTTTCCATAGTGGTTGTTTCATGAGATTTTCAAACAAGTGATTATGTATATAATCCTATGGTTATGAGTTTGATTGTTCAGTTCATTTATTTTAAATTTCTTTGATTCATAGTCAATTAATCTATCATTATTCATAACGATACAATAAAGTATATTCTTTATTGCATCAATATATATTAAAAACACATCCTTACCAAATGATAGAGTTAAAAATGGTACATTATTCAGTCTCTTATTTATCTATTTGAAACATTCTTAACATTCACCTAGCCATTTTAATTTAACCACTTTATATATTAACATGGTTAAGGGGTTTAGAAATTGGGAAAGTTTCTGAAAAAACCACTGATAATAACCAATTATGACTATGAATATTTGTATCTCAATTATGTTCATTAGTGCATACCATTCAATAAATATCATTAAATTTAATTTTTAAAAAATATATTATTTAGAGATAATATATCCAAGTAAATAATAATTATTGAAACACAATTCTCACTTAAAATACTTCCTTTATAATTCCATTTTTATAAGGGTTTATAGAAGTTTTTTTAGATGAACCACATTCTCTGCATAAATCATAGATTATATCAAGATATAATTAACAAATAACTCCGTAAAAATTCATGAAATCCATTGAATATTATATTCATCATATCTATAATGACATAATTATTATTATTAAATACAAAATCTATTAATATAAACTCATAATATCCATAATATTTTTTAAATTCCATATTCAGTATATCATCCTTCATGACCCTTAATTAGTGAAAACCAAAGAAAATATAGATCTTTGAAAAGTTAGTGGATATTTTAAGTATATAAAATTAGTAATCAATGTGTGGAATTTTATACTTATTACTTATAGTAATTTCATTGATCTCCCTATAAGTGATGCATAATTTCATAGAACCATTCTCGTTTTTATACTTATCATGATGAACATTCTATGGGGTGGATCCATGAAGAATAAAATCTACACATGGTTCTATTATTAACTAAATTCATCTATATGTGATGATATTTTAGTTATTTTTTACCTTTGATATGGTTCTATTATTAATTAATTATTATTTTTATTGTTATTCTAATTTGTAAATTCATCTTTTTTAATTCTAAATCAACGATATTTGGTGTATGTATTGGTCTTTTCCGTCATATAAGAGTAAAACCTAGGTTTAATTATAATTTCAGGATGAATCCCCACATGTTTATATCTAATTCCATGGTGGTTTTCACTAGCATGTGGTTCTTATAAATGGCCTTTGAGTTTCTTGTAGGTCAGTATGGGTGCCTGATTCATGGGTATCATAGACTAGATCGTGGAAAAATGGAAATAAATCCTAAATTCTTAAGATGAACTAATTCTAGAAAATTTATTTCATATTTATGGATTTAATTTTATATTATTGAATGATATATCAGAACCCAAGTGGAAGGTGATGGGGAATCCTCATGAGACCTTTTACATTTAAATACATGAGTTACAAGGGGTGTTGGTATTTGAGTTTTTTTTGATATTTCGATATCTATTTTTTGTATGTATATCTCTATATTGATAGTTCAAAAAAATTACAAAATTTAGATTAGTATAATGTTTTTCATGTTTTGAACAATGATAATTCAAGATAATATTGTGGTTTCTTTTGATATCACAATTCCAATAAAACCATGTGAAGCTTTAGGGAATAGTTCGATAGAATATATAATAAAAGCTTCTTGAATGGCTCATACTCTACCCAGCTAGATAGTTGGATCATGAACATACTCCAGTATCATATATCAATTTTTTAATTTTTTTTCATTAAGTTATTTTCATCAAGTTAAATGAGATTTTGAAAAATGGTTTGAATTTTATATTGGTTTTAGTTTGGTCAGAAGTTAATAGGGAAACTTTTCAGTCAGATGATTAAACATACATGACTTTGAAAATTCAACTCATGTAGTTATATTACAATATGATAAAGAATAAAATAGTTTCTAAAGGATCGAATAGTTTATAAGTATTTGATGGAAAGATACGTATATTGATAACATTTGAAATCAAAAGATACAAAATTTATATATTTTGAGAACATTAATTTCCCTTCCTTTATTTCCCTATAAATTAAATATATTTTTCCCCTTAGTTTCTATGGGAAATGAAAAAATAATTATTAGACCATTTTATTTTAAAGAATTAAAATATAGTGGTAGAGTACATTACATAAAAAATAAAATATGTGATATGGTAGGGAAAAAAGGGAAAAAGTGAATCCATAATTAAATAAAACTAAGGAAATGAAATATTAATGTTTCTAAAATAAAGAATTAATAACTATAATCATATCATACTAATGGATTGCGTAATACTAGAGATAAAAACATTTTATCAGTGACTTGGTCCATGAAATATTCTTTTTATGGGATGATATATACATCTAAACCTAACTTATTTTATCCATTGAGGCCTATCGATTCATCTAGGTGAATTATAATTTTATTCCCCACCCATCAACTAATTATGTCCACCACATTCCCTATAAATGTTATTAAGACCATTCATACAATTATATATGTGAATACATACTCCATATATCATAACAATAAATATATTGAGAAATATTAAAATCAAATACATCCCTATTAAATAGAATAATTTTGATGTCTATAAGAACGTCAATTAATCAAATTGGAAAATATTTGAAATCATAAAAAAATTGTGA
This sequence comes from Viscum album, assembly GCA_963277665.1. Taxonomy (NCBI): domain Eukaryota; kingdom Viridiplantae; phylum Streptophyta; class Magnoliopsida; order Santalales; family Viscaceae; genus Viscum; species Viscum album. The sequence continues at coordinate 670,405,554 of OY728157.1, read as the reverse complement.
AGTGATCATATCAAATAAATATAGTGGTAAATGTAAATAAATGTGTTATATTATTCATGGATGATAGTAATTTAATTCCACTGAATAAATTTCCAGGAGAACAAGGAAATGGTTGGATACATCCTTCACTATGTTTCATAAATATCATGGGAATATTTTAAATAACATCCATATGGGTTGTCTATCAAGGTGTGTAGTCTTAGGCTCATTCATTGTACACTAGTTTTATGATGGAGTAAATGATAAACTAACCATTTTTAGGGTGATTACCCCAAGGTGAATAAGTTTTATATCCACTTTCACATTCAATTATCTAAACACGAATTTATTTTTCATATAATACACATACCATATCATTACCAAAGATTGGTTTAGTTTTTCCACCATGGAAAATATGAATTTTTAAAATGGTTTTGTAATAGATGAATTGAAATAATATGAGACTGGGATAATTATAGATAATATTAAGTCAGTTAAATTTCACGAGTGATATTGTAAAATTATATTCATGGGAATTTATGAACAAGACAAAAGTAAATAGATAGTGAGTATAACATGAGTTTTAAAGAATGAAATTTTTTAAAAAAAATTCACTTATGGATTGGGAAGAAATTAATTTATAACCTATTAAAAGACATGGATTAAAATTTCTCATAAAATATGATGAATAAATGAACTTAAAGAATAAAATTATCATATATGTAGTATATATACACTTCCTAAAGGATGCTAGGTTTGTAATACAAAACATTTCTTAATGAGGGGAATTTTAGATCGTAAACCCATAACTCTTATCCTGATATTCATGAATGTAAACTCATATCATGTTTCAAAAAAATAGCTATATTAATCACTTAATTCATATCCTTAATCATACCCATTTTCATCCATTCTCTTAAAAAAATATTAATTCTCTATATGAATCAATACAATTTTCCTAATCAATGCTTATAGTATTGATCGTTTGTACGAGTTTTATAATAGAAATGTTCTTATTAATTATTAATACAATATTTTCATTAATAAATCATTATTGTTACGTATAAATATTATCTACAATAATTTTTTATGTTTCAAATTCTTTTCATGGGAGTGTTATCAGTTATCCTTGAAGTTAAAATCAATAATTATCATTTTATTATGACTCTGGATGACCATATAGTGTTTTTTGAATTGATGAATTAAACAATGATATAAAATCTATAGATAAAAAAAATAAAATCATTAGTTTAAAAATTATATTATATTATACTAGTAATTATTTTACTATATTCATTAATGATGTAAATTCATATTATAGTTCAAGAAGGTTGTTAAACCAAACCCCAACAAAAACATACCCATATTTAATGAATGGTTATTAGGTGGGTTAGTTATAATATCATAATAGAATTAGAATAATGATATTATTTTTTGTTTATTAATGTGATATATTTGAATTGTATTTTATTATAAAAATATGTAATGTTTATGAAAATAGTACACAATTTAAATAAAATATTATCCCCATTGACCACTTATTTTAAATGATTTAACTAATGAAGTCCATTTAATTATAATATCATTTGTAGGTTCATCAATTTATCATATTGGAACCATAATTATATAATTAAAATAATGTTATATAACTAATTCATTCAAATATCCATCAATGATTTATGGTGATGAAAAATGAATTTTTTTATTTTGTGGAAGTTGTCTGCCTATACAGACGAACAACGATTTAATTTTCCTAATGGATGTGTTATATGAGTATAAAATTATAATACACATATTATAGTAACATTTAAATATAAAAACGAATATAATATCATTATATCTATTTGGATATAATAAATTTGATATAGTATAGTTTAGGAGAAAAGATAAGTAATTGATAATACTCACATTGGGGACTTGATTTTTTATTAGATGTCTCCTTGTTATTGAGACATTATAATAACTAATGGTGTCCATAATCTTGTGAATAATTGAGATAGTTATAGTCTAAGAATACTTTAAGTGTTTCAAGATTATATTTTTTGAATATGTGCCTCTAAAGTGGTGTAGATATTACTCTTTTTTATGAGAGGAGAAGTTTCATGTTAGTAGTATTCATCATATTTTCAATAATATAAGGTTAATAATAAATTGTGATATTTAAAAAATTTATAATGGTGTTGGGAATAGAGATTTTGGGTTACAAATCACCTCAACCACTCCGTTTGGAGACAAATTTGATGAACTTGTGACTTTTTATTCTAAATTTTATCCTTTTCCCTATATTACTTTTCCTTTGGTAATTAATTTTTAAACATAGTAATATATTTTAAAGAAAATAATTAACATTAAAACTTTTAAATAATTTTTTAAATATAAATTGAAATTCGAAAGTAATTTTATAAAATAAAAAAAAATTAATATGTTTGAGTTGATAATTTCAAAATTAAAAAAAATAATTCCAGTAAAAGCAGTTGTTATAAGAATAATGTTTTTTCGATTTAAATTTACATATAATAAAAAAAATCTAAGATATTAATTTTAATTAAATAAATATATTTACAATAAAAAATGTGTGTATGAGTATTTAAAGGAAAAACATAACAAATTCTACCATGAAAATACATGATCTAAGGAGAAGACCAAAAAAATTATTAAAGAAACATTTTAAGTAGTTCAAATACTGGTTGTGTAATGTGTCCACCCAAGTTCATATACTAGTTACCCAAGATATTTCTCCACATAGACTCATGTTCACCTCCCCATACGCTAGAGTCTTTAGACTAAAAGCTAGCGTATAATATGTTATGAGGGGAGACTATGCACTCATTATCAAAGAAGGTCAAGAAAATAAATCAATATACCAATAAAAAAAATATTAATAAAAAATAAGGACGAAGCATCACATAAAAATTACAAAATAGGGGATATGACCAAAACCAATAATGTAGATAAATTAGACTATATACGTGTCAGGAGTTAACTAAAAAACCAAAACAAATACAAACTAAAAACTCTCAATCGTATCCAAACAGAATTTACAGTTCCATTATCCATGCTCTATCGTGAATCCCAAATCCACCATAAAACATATGGTCATTTCCCATATCTTAAACTATAAGCATGAAGTCTACTCATGTACCAATCGATGGCCTGAGTAGGGTGTAAGTACAACCAAGTTGACCACCACCAACGGTGCCTAAAGGCATATCCATTCTATAAAATTGTATGCAGATATATAATAGATAATAAATATGAAAATAAAAGTAACCAACAATCACATTTTAATAATATTTAATTAAAATTTCCCTTAGTTTCATGGTGATGGATGATCCCATCATGCCATCACCAGCCCTTATTGGAATCTAAATCTACTCTAATTTGTCCAACACATTAATTCACATGTTTTTTCATTCTCACTCAATTGCAATTGAATATCAATACCTTGGGGGTGTCATTCCAGGAACCATGTCATTGATTCTTAGAGTTTCATTTCGTCAACATTTTTTTTGGTACTTAAAGAATCATTACAACGCCAAAATCATTGGTAATTAGAGTGTTAGTATACAACCAAAATATTTGGCACATAGATAACTAGTTCAAAACCAATTCTCATGAAAGTAACGAGGGCATAGAGTATTCATTTGGCCACCCATGGATGGGTAGAATCGGTCCAATATCCAAATACTATTATTCACATATAAATAACAAGTTTAAAAAATAATAAAATTTTTATCATCCATTCTCTAAAAGGAGAACAGTTTCATTTATCAATTAGAAACTTTAACATTATTTCAAACCTTAATCCATTAACCCAATTTCCTTGAATCATCTAATAAATCATAATCATTATGAAATTAATCCAAAATATCATTATACAAAGTTAACAGCCAGATACATTCATAATTGTTCTAAATTCATAAACTATATAATTCCCCTTTTTACATTACAAAGTTTTCTTTTAAAGAAATAGCCACACCTCTTGAGTAGCCATCATGCCCATTATCATAATATCCAACAGATCCAATGGTATTTGAGAAGTATCACTCAAATTCATGGGGATTCAAATAACATTTCAAATGTATAATGAAATTTCATAATATGGAAACAGAAAAATACAACTATAAACAAAAAATCATTAACAAGACTATGGGAATTAGAATATAGGTCACAAAAATTACAGTTATAAATGAACTTCCACTAAACATTGGTCCATGATTTTATGTATAACGACTGAAATCATAGCAGTTAGATAATATGAAGGAAGAAACCATGGTCCTCATGATCTATTCATGGATATCCTTTCCGTCAATAGATCAAACCATAAAACAACACAATTTCCCTCATAGAAAATATAAATGTACATATATATATATATATATATATTTATATTTCAGGTTTTGAGAAAGATATGGAGAAGATATCTAGGATGAACAACCATGGATAGAGGCCTACTGAAGAATATGGATCTCCAATGGGATTTCAATCAAATAAAAAAATTCTAGATCTAAGGTAACTGCCTCTAAAATCTTGGGGGGAGTCCTTAAGAAATCCTTAATATTATATTAAAAATTTAGGGCATAAAAAATTATTTTAGATTAGATCCTTAAATTCTAGGCTTCCAACTATACATCGTATGGTTAGGCTTCATAGTTTGGAAAACCATGATCCAACCATATGGTGTTACTGTATCAATCCAAAACCTAAAATAGTTTGGTCACTTGGTTAGATAGACTATGTGATAACTATTAATTTACCCTCTATCTATCATTATATGGGTTCTCCTAGGAATATACATAGCTTGGAAAACCATACTCCAACCCTACAGAGAAATTATCCCTCCTTCCATAAGCCACATGATTTCCTAGATGCGGCACATGGTTTTTACTAACATTTCTCAAACTGTGAACATCTAGAAAAGTCTCAAAAGCATGAAAATCCCCTTATAAACCTCCAAAAATAGAACCAATAATTATATAAATAATACATAAATAATTTTTTAGGTACATGGAAATGATAACATATGTTCTGTAGAATCGTTGGGATCTTACAATATCATCAACTTATACCAACTCTTTCTCGATTTATACTCCCAAGCACCAATAATATCTAAATGTGAAACAATCAGAATAGTAGCCCTTATATCTACTTCCCCCTCCCTTGTTTCCTCTTTATCATGATTGTGTTTCCACAACACTCGGACTGACAACATGCACTACTAGAATTTTTAGCTTTCGAGGTGGTGGACTTATAGCAGCCGCCATTTGGCGACCGCTAATACTATCAACTACGACCACTAAATAGCGGTCGCTGCATTTTTCTTCACCCTGCACCCTAATTTTTTCCTCCCGACCCCCGCACCCTAAATTTTACCTCCCCAACCCCACGTCCCACCCCTCCCTGACCCTGCAACTCTGACCCCCGATGATCCTCGATGAACCTCGGCGATCTCCACCCCCTTGTCTCTGTGCTGCGCCACCCACAACCCTGGAAACCCCCACCACCTTGCCTCTGTGCTGCGGCCCCCGCGACCCCGACACCCCCATGACCCGACAACCCCCACCCCTACCTCCAAATTACACCTTCGGATATTCCCACCACCACCATCCCCTCCCAGCCCCGCTGCATCCCTCTGGCAAGTCCTCATGTCTTGCCTCCGTTGGACCCTCCCTGTCCGTTGTGCCCCGCCGTGTAGAACCCTCCCACGCTTCGTCCAATGGTTTCACCCCTTTTGAGTCCAGTCGTCGAACCCCTGTCCTCAAGTCGATGCGCTGTCATGGATCCACAATCGAGTCACACCCTGTTACCCATGGTTGAGTCCTCTACAGGTAATGTTTTTTATCCTTCAAATTTTCTTTAAAGTCATTGGTTTTTAAATTTTAATGATATGTGTTTTTTTAGAATTTAAATAAGATATTTCACTTTTGATTTATATTGAATATAGATATGGATAAGAGATGGATTGATATGAAAGATAGGTTTTTGGATAAATATTATGAGGGGATTAAGAAATTTATGGATTTCACCAATATATTTCCAAGCGATATGATTAGTTGTCCATGCATAAAATGTGAAAATAGATATCTATTAAAATGAGATAGTGTTAGAGATCATTTTTTTTGAATGGGTTTTTGAAAAACTATAAGACATGGACACGTCATGGAGAAGATTCTGTTTCATTTCATCACACAGAAAGTATTCATAGGAATGTTGATTCAAGAACAGTTGATCCGATGAACATAATGCTTAATGATATGATGCGTCAATTTCAACCTGAAGACAGTAATGTAGTAAATGACGACGTTGGATCGAGTAATCCCCGTTCTTCTGCAGATGGAGAAGCACTGAAATTATTTGAAATTCTTGATGATCCGCATACTGAATTATATCCTGGATGCACTAAATTTAGTAAATTGTCATTCATCATTTAATTGTTACACTTGAAGGCCTCGAACCAGTGGTCAGACACCTCATTCTAAATTTTTTTGGTATTTTTGAAGAAGGTACTCCCTGCTGGAGTGAAGATTCCAGAGTCATTCTATCAAGCTTGAAAGTTGGCTGATGATCTTGGTTTTACATATGATACAATTGATGTGTGTCGCAATAATTGTATGTTGTTCAGAAAAGAGAATGTGAAATTAAATATTTTTATAGTTTGTTATACATCAAGGTGGAAGACCAATGAGATTAATCAAGGTAGTTAGATTCTTCTTGGGAGAGTCTTGAATCAAGGGAAACAAGTTTCCGCTAAATAGAGGTTTTATTTCCCACTGAAACCGAGACTGAAGAGATTCTTCTTGTCAAATAAAATTGATAAATTTATGACTTGTCATTCATAGATAAATAAAGAGGTTGATAAATCAACTCACCTAGCAGATTCTTTGGCATGGAAAGATTTTGATCAAAGACACCCAGACTTTTCCTGAGATGATCATAATATTCGACTGGGTTTGGTGGTAGATGGTTCTAACCCATTTAGGTCCATGGTTGGTGCAACACATAGTACATGTCTATTGGTGTTGGTTCCATACAACATTCCCACATGGGTATGTATGAAGCAACCTTTTTTGTTAATGTCAATTATAATTGATGGACCGATATGACCTGGTGATAAAATCGATGTCTACATGCAACCTCTGATTGATGAGCTACAAGAATTTTAGGCCGATGGTGTAATGACTTTTGACTTGGCAGCTAATGAAATGTTTATACTTCGAGCCACTTTGTTAGGGACAATTAATGATTTCCCAGCATATGTTAACTTATCAGGTTGGAATACAAAAGGAGAATTTGCTTTCCCTTGTTTTAATAATAGTAATAAATCTACATGGCTTAATCAATGTATAAAGTAGGCATATCTTGGTCACAGATGCTTTCTTCCTCCATTGCATAGGTTCAGAAAAGACCGTGTATCATTTTATGGAAATAAAGAGTATGACCCATCACCACAAATACTGTATGGGGTTCAAATTTGTGCACAACTTGATCAAGAAAACATCCTTACAATGTATTATTTTCAAGATTTATTGGTTCTTGCATTTCCTTCTATTCCTGCTGTAAATAGATAGCACAATCATAATTGGAAGAAACAGAGTATTTTTTTTGAATTGCCTTATTGGAAATATAATATTTTAAGACATAATTTGGATGTGATTCACATTGAAAAAAATGTATATGATAATATATTATGCACCATTTTAGGAGTCAAGGGGAAATCAAAGGACAGTGCTAATGCTCGATGTGATTTGCAAGAAATGGGATTGATAAAACCTTTACATTTACAGCTAGGTGAAGGTAATCGAGCATACATTCCTACAACACAGTACACAATGAGTAAAAAATAGAAACAAACATTTCTATCAATTTTGAATACTGTTAAGGTGACATATGGTTATTGCTATAATATTTACAAGCATGTGAATATGATGAGCATGACAATACAGGGGTTGAAAAGTCATGATAATCATATTTTGATTCAACGGTTAATTCCTATAGCAATTAGTGATTAATTATCTACCCAGGTTGTTGAGCTATTGATTGGAGTTTCTAATTTTTTCAGACAGCTCTGTTATAGGAATCATCGCATGAGTGATTTGAAAAAGATGCAGGATAAGATTTTACTTGCACTATGTCACCTAGAAAAACTATTTCCGCTGTCTTTTTTGATGTCATGGTTCACTTGACCGTGCATTTATCTGGTGAAGTCATTACTGGTGGACCTGTGCAATTCAGGTGGATGTATCCAATAGAGAGATACTTAAATACATTGAAACGGTATGTGTGAAACAAAGCTCGTCCGGAAGCCTCAATTGCCAAGGCATATTTAATGGATGAGTGTACTAATTTTTGTGACTCATATATGGATGAGGTTGGATAAAAGTTAGATAAACCCTCCTAGAATGATGAGGGTCCAATTGGAGAAGGAATAACGTTGGATATGCATAACTATGAGTGGGTTCAAGCTCATTGATATGTGTTGTTCAACACTCCATCAGTTATGCCATTGATATAATAAGTTTCATAGTTGATGTGTATTTTGTTTCTATATTTATTTTATTGCTTAACTTGTATTGTGTTGTGATTTAGGATGCATATCGCTGAGTTAAAACATGAAAGGCCCCGTGCAACTGACTATCAAATCCAAAAACATCATTTTAACACATTTCATGAGTGGTTCAAGACTCATGTACGCATAATTGATTTAATATTTTTATAGTGAAACTTAGTTGTATTTTCACAATCCTTTATCCATTAAACTATATATGTGAAAATTACAGATTCAAAAGTTACTTGATTTAAGCCATCATGTGAGCGAAGAACTCAACCAACTAGTTGATGGTCCATTTATTACAACATGTTGCTATAAGTCTTTGGATGCTAATGGATTTTGATTTCATATTAGTGATGTTGACTTGAACCGAGCCACAAAAAATAGTGGTGTTGGTTGTTCTTTTATTGGTGCGGGTTATTATTATGGATTTATGAGAGATATTATTGAGGTTATTTATGATCGTGGATTAAAACACATATTGTTAAGGTGTGATTGGGTCGATCCGGTTTGTGGAGCTAAAGTTTATAACTTCTAATTTACAATAGTAAAATTTAACAATATGATATATAAAGATGATTGAGTAAGAAATGAGTCCTTAATACTAACATTGCAGGAAGAACAAGTTTACTTCGTCGGTATTGATTCTGATTGGAAAGTTGTGGTGAAAATGTCTAGAAGAGGGGTTTTTCTGATTGACCAATAGGAACCTGACATTTTCGCATTTCCTGATCAAACACTTGACCAAACAACAGTAGCTATACGAGATGAAGATATACAATGGGCCAGAGATACAATTGAAGGAGATACGATAGACTTGCATGATTAGTGAAAATTTTAATTATATCCCCCGTTATTGTTTGTAAAAATATTTATGAGTTATATATGTATAAAAATTTCTTGGTTTAACTAAAATTTCTTTTAATGTTGGTATGTCATAGGGTATTCATAGTGTTTCACCTAATTTTGTTGGTATGTATGTTTTCATTTTTCTAAATTAATTGATTGTAATTTTCTATGTATATTTCCCTAACTATTTATAATAATTAATTTATATTGTAATTGAATTATGAATTTGTGTTTACTAGGATCTAGTGCATCTTCCATTAGATGTAGGGGTCTTGGTAGAGGGGTTCAATCCTGGAACTCTGGATCCCGATTGAATGTGTTATTTGATGACACATTTCATCCAATTGGAGAGGGTGCTACTGTATTGAGTTGTCAGTTTGGGCATATGATACAAGACTCACACAGATTCCCTATAACGACTCGTGAATGGAGTAATTTCCCCCAGGATATGATGGACAGATTATGTAGGGAGGTTAAGATAAATTCAATGTTTAATTTTTCATGATATTGTTATTATTATTGTCCCATCTACTGACAATTTTTTTAAAATGATAATTTGACATCCTGTCCAGATGAGTTTTGGGCTGTATGAATGTCCAAATGCCAAAAATTATGGAAGGATTACAAGTCAAGGGTGAAGAGATATCACTGGACACCATGTGTGGGTGTGCCAGACATTCTACAGTGAGTCCCTCCGGGCATTCTTCCTGCGTAGTGGTAGGATTTGATTTCATTTTGGTCGAGTGAGGCGGTGATAGTAAGATTTATTACTTTTAATCTATAAATGATCAATTTTTCAAATGTCTATTAAGAAAATACGTTGAATGTAGACCAAGTAGTCTCGTCATTCACGTAATCGGGCGATATAGGGCATGCCTTCTAGACTTGGCACTCGGCATGTGTCACAGCTCAGACATGATGTAAGTTTAGAATTCACTATTCATTCACATTTTAAAAATATTGTAGTATAACATTGTGAACCCCTTTATTATAGTTACACCAATGCGGTGAACCGATCGATCGGATGTCCATATGGGTGAGGACTCGTAGGGTGGGTGATCCCGATGTTGTTAGTGTTATAGTAAGCAAATTATTTAATAATAAATGTATTTTTATTTTATATAAATTATTTATATTTGTTCATTGATTAATTATATGCTACATGATCAGTTTGACGCTCAGTTAGAAGAGTTTCCAGAGGAGCAACGTCGTAATACTATGCGTAAAGAAGAAATATTTCACCGTGTCATGGGTGTGACAGTCATGGTTATTCTTTGACTTATGGCGGTGGTGTCCCACGACGTGCAGTTGTTAGAGTAGATGTGATGGGTTCATGCATAAATTTAGGGATGCACACACATACTGAGATAGATGCTGCCATGCAGGATATGCAGTGCAATATGGATGCACAATTTCAGCAGTTACGTGCAAAGTATGAGGAGAGTTTATCCCAGATGTCATCACGTATCGATGAAATGACGACGCAACAAGTGGCGCCACAAGTAAACAATAAAACAAACCATAATCAAATTGAATTTTATTGATATGTTTAAGATACATAATATTGATATATATTGTAGGATCTAAATACAGCTGGTGGACATCGCAGTGATATTGGTGATTCAGATGAGGATGAACCCCATGCATGGGGTAATTTCATTTGTGTTGATGAATAGAATCTTCCATTTTTACCTAGATTAGTTTGTTTTGGTATTTGTGGATGACATCTTTATGCACTCCAAGACGGATGATGATCATACCCAATATCTTTACATCATCTAGATTACACTTATAAAGCATCGACTATACGCCAAGCTATATATATGTCACTTTTGTATTGATTAGGTATAATTATTGGGTCAAATAATCTCATAGGAAGGTGTGTCAGTGGATGGAGAGAAATTTTAGGCAGTTGTTTCTTAGGAGAAGCCCAAGAACTCTTTCGATATCTGTAGCTTTCTAGGGTTATTAAGACACTATCTAATTATTATTCATGATGTGTACGAGGAGATGGCACTTCAATCGGATATGCGGTTTGTGCGGTACGGATCAATATGCATTTTTTAAGTGTTGGGCGCGCTTCAAAAACACACGTGGGGTGGTCCAAACCATCTGAATGACATCAGAATGGCCTGAAATCAGAAAAAAAACCACAGGTGAGTGAATTGTGAAGTTTTCGGGTAGACGACACGTCAATCGGAAGTGTCGTGTGCCCGCGGTGACCGAAAACACACTTCTAGTGTCATAAATAGCCAAAACAGACATTTAAAGATCAAATTCATAGAGAAATATATTGTATTGACCTTAAATCATAGGGTAATAATATAATTATTATTCGTGATGTGTACGAGGAGACAACATGTCAATCGGATGTGCGGTTTACACGGTATGACTCAATATGCGCTTTTTAAGTGTTGGGCGCGCTTAAGAAACACGCATGGGCGGTCCAAACCAGCTTAACGATGTAAGAATGGACTAAAATCAGACGAAAACAATGGGTGAGTTAATTGTGAAGTGTTCGAGCAGACGACACGTCAATTGGAGGTGTCGTGTGCCCGTGGTGACCGAGAACGCACTTCGGGTGTCATAAACGGCCAAAACGGGCGTTTAACGATCAAATGCATAGAGGACAACATCGGATTGACCTGAAATCATAGGGAAACAATATAATTATTATGCATGAAATGTATGAGGAGATGACATGTAAATCGGACGTGTGGTTTGTGCGGTACAACTCAATATGCGTTTTTTAAGTGTTGGGTGCGCTTCAGAAACGCGCGTGGGGCGGTTCAAACTGGCCGAACGACGTCAGAATGGCTTGAAATCAGATGACAACAATGGGTGAGTGAATTTTGAAGTGTTCAGGTAGACGACATGTCAATCAGAGGTGTTGTGTGCCCACGGTGACCAAGAACGCACTTCTGGTGTCATAAACAGCCAAAACGGGCATTTAATGGTCAAATTCATAGCGACGACATCGTATTGACCTGAAATCACAAGTAAACAATCTAATTTTTATTCTTGACATATAATAGGAGACAGAACGTCAATTGGATGTGTGATTTGCACGGTACAACTCAATATGTGTGTTTTAAGTGTTGAGCGCGCTTCAGAAACGCGCGTGGGGTGGTCCAAACCGGCCGAACGATGTCGAAATGGACTGAAATAAGATGAAAACAATTAGTGAGTGAATTTTAAAGTGGTTAGGCAGATGGTACATCAATTAGAGGTGTTTTGTGCCTGTGGTGACTGAGAACGCACTTCGGGTGTCATAAACGGCCAAAACGGGTGTTTAATGGTCAAATTCATAGTGAACGACATCGTATTGACCTAAAATCAGAGCGAAACAATATAATTATTATTCATGATGTGTACGAGGAGACAACATATCAATCAGATGTGCGGTTTGTGCAGTACGGCTCAATATTTGTTTTTTAAGTGTTGGGCGCGCTTCACAAATGTGTCTGGGGTGGTCCAAACCATCCGAACGACGTTATAATGACTTGAAATCATACAAAAACAACAACAAGTGAGTGAATTGTGATGTGGTCGGGTAGACCTCACATCAATCGGAGGTGTCATGTGCCCGCGGTGACCGAGAACGCACTTCTGGTGTCATAAATGGCCAAAACGGGTGTTTAATGGTCAAATGCATAGCAGACGACATCATATTGACCTGAAATTACAAAGAAACAGTCTAATTATTATTCTTGATGTGTACGAGGAGATGAAACGTCAATCGGATGTGTGGTTTGCGCAATACGACTCAATATGTGCTTTTTAAGTGTTGTGTGCACTTCACAAACACGCATGGGGCGGTCCAAACCAGCCGAACGACGTCAGAATGGCATGAAATAAGACAAAATCAATGGGTGAGTGAATTTTTAAGTGTTCGGGCAGACATCACGTCAATCAGAGGTGTCATGTGCCTGCGGTGAGCAAGAATGCACTTCTGGTGTCATAAACGGCCAAAACGGGCGTTTAACGGTCAAATGCATAGCGAACGACATCAAATTGACCTAAAATCACATGGAAATGATCTAATTATTATTCGTGACATCTACAAAGAGATGGAATGTCAATCGGATGTGCGGTTTGCACAGTACGACTCAATATGCATTTTTTAAGTGTTGGGCGCGCTTCAGAAACGCACGTGGGGTGGTCCAAACTAGCTGAATGACGTCGAAATGGACTGAAATCATATAAAAACAATGGGTGAGTGAATTTTAAAGTGTTCTAGTATACGACATGTCAATTGGAGGTGTTGTGTGCCCGCGGTGACCGAAAACGCACTTCTGGTGTCATAAATGACCAAAATGGGCGTTTAACGGTCAAATTCATAGTGAAAGACATTGGATTGACATAAAATAACAGGGAAACAATATAATTATTATTCGTGACATGTATAAGGATAAGGCACGTCAATTGGATGCGTGGTTTGCGCGGTACGACTCAATATGCGTTTTTTAAGTGTTCAACGCGCTTTAGAAACCCGCGTGGGGCGGTCCAAACCAACCGAACGAAATCAGAATGGCCTGAAATCAGACGACAACAATGGGTGAGTGAATTGTAAAGTGTTCAGGTAGATGGAATTTCAATCGGATGTGTCATGTGCCCGCGGTGACTGAGAACATACTTCTGGTGTCATAAATGGCCACAACGGGCGTTTAACGGTCAAATGCATAGAGGATGATATCAGATTGACTTGAAATCATAGGAAAACAATATAATTATTATTCTTTATCTGTACGAGGAGATGACACATCAATCAGACATGCGGTTCGTGCGGTACGGCTCAATATGCGTTTTTTAAGTGTTGGGTGTGCTTCAAAAACGCGTGTGGGGCGGTCCAAACCGGCCGAACGACGTCAGATTGTCTTGAAATCAAACGAAAACAATGGGTGAGTGAATTGTAAATTGGTCGGGTAGACGCCATGTCAATTGGAGGTGTCATGTGCCCACGGTGATTGAGAACGCACTTCTGGTGTCATAAATGGCTGAAACAGACATTTAATGGTAAAATTCATAGCACACGACATCGTATTGACCTAAAATCACAGAGAAACAATATAATTATTATCCGTGATTTGTACGAGGAGACGAAATGTTAATCAAATGTGCGGTTTGCGTGGTACGGCTCAATATGTGTTTTTTAAGTGTTGAGCGCGCTTCAGAAACGCACGTAGGGTGCTCCAAACCGGCCGAACGACATCGGAATGGACTAAAATTAGACAATAACAATTTTTGAGTGAATTGTGAAGTGGTTGGGCAGACAACATGTTAATCAGAGGTTTCGTGTGCCTGTGGTGACCGAGAACGCACTTCTGGTGTCAGAAACGACCAAAATGGGCGTTTAACGGTCAAATGCATAGAGAACGACATCGGATTGACATGAAATCACAGGGAAACAATCTAATTATTATTTTTTACATGTAAAAGGAGACGTAACGTCAATCGGATGTGTGGTTTGCATGGTATGGCATAATATACATTTTTTAAGTGTTGGGTGTACTTCAAAATCACGCGTGGGGTGGTCCAAACCAGTCAAACGACGCCGGATTGCCCTGAAATCAAAAGAAAACAACGGGTGAGTGAATTGTAAAGTTTTTGGGTAGACGAAATGTCAATCAGAGGTTCCGTGTGCCCGCGGTGACCGAGAACGCACTTCTGGTGTCATAAATGTCCAAAACGGGCGTTTAACGGTAAAATTCATAGCGAACGACATCAGATTGACATGAAATCAGAGGGAAACAATCTTATTATTATTCATGATGTGTACAAGGAGACGACACGTCAATCAGATGTGCAGTTTGCGTGGTATATCTCAATATGCGTTTTTAAGTGTTGGGTGCACTTCAGAAATGCGCGTGGGGCAGTCCAAACTGTCTGAAAGATTTCTAAAAGGCCTAAAATCAGATGAAAAAAATGAGTGAGTGAATTGTGAAGTTTTTGGGTAGAAAAAACGTCAATCAGAGGTGTTGTGTGCCCGCAGTGACAGAGAACGCACTTCTAGTGTCACAAATGGCCAAAACGGGCGTTTAATGGTCAAATTCATAGTGGACTACATCAGATTGACTTGAAATCATAGGGAAACAATATAATTATTATTATTGACGTGTAAGAGGAGACTTCACGTCAATTGGATGTTCAGTTTGCGTGGTACGGCTCAATATGCCTTTTTTAAGTGTTGGGTGCGCTTTAGAAACGCGCATGGGGCAGTCCAAACCGACCGAACGATATTATAATGACCTAAAATCAGAGGAAAACAATGGGTGAGTTAATTTTGAAGTGTTTAGGTAGAAGTTATGTTAATCGGAGGTGTCATGTGCCCGTGATGACTGAAAACGCACTTCTGGTGTCATAAACAGCCAAAACGGGCATTTAACGGTCAAATTCATAGAGAACAACATCAGATTGACCTGAAATCATAGGGAAACAATATAATTATTATTCGTGATGTGTACGAGGAGAGGGACTGTCAATATGATGTGTGGTTTTCACGGTATGGATCAATATGCATTTTTTAAGTGTTGGGAAAGCTTCACAAACACGCGTGGGGTGGTCCAAACCTGCTGAACGACATCGGAATGACCTGAAATTAGACGAAAAAAATAGGTGAGTGAATTGTGAAGTGTTCGGGCAGACGGTACCTCAATCAGAGGTGTTGTGTGCCCACGGTGACTGAGAACGTACTTCTGGTGTCATAAACGGCCGAAACAGGCATTTAATGGTCAAATATATAGAGGATGACATCTTATTGACTTGAAATCAAAGGGAAACAATCTAAATATTATTTTTGATGTGTACGAGGAGACATCGCATCAATCGGACGTGTGGTTTGCATGGTACAGCTCAATATGCATTTTTTAAGTGTTGGGCGCGCTTCAGAAATTCGCGTGGGGTGGCCCAAACTAGCCGAAAAATATAGGAATGGTATGAAATCAAAATAGAACAATGGGTGAGTGAATTGTGAAGTGTTTTGGTAGACATCATGTCAATCGGAGGTTCCGTGTGCCCACAGTGACCGAAAACGCACTTTTGATGTCATAAACGGCCAAAACAAGCGTTTAATGGTCAAATTCATAGCGAACAACATCGGATTGACCTGAAATCACCGAGAAACAATATAATGGTTATTTTTGATGTGTACGAGGAGACGACACATCAATAGTATGAGCGGTTTGCGCGGTATGGCTCAATATACATTTTTTAAGTGTTGGGCGCGCTTCAGAAACGCGTGTGGGGTTGTCCAAACTAGCCGAATGACGTCGGATTGACCTGAAATCAGACTAAAACAATGAGTGAGTAAATTTTGAAGAGTTTAGGTAGACAAAACATCAATCAGAGGTTTCATGTTCCCACCGTGACTGAGAATGCACTTTTGGTGTCATAAACGACCAAATGCATAGCGAATGACATCAGATTGACCTGAAATCAGAGGGAAACAATCTAATTAAAACCATAAAATTACTGATTTTAAAATTTTAAAAAGATAATCGAAATTATGAATATATTTTTAAAATAAAATACTTTCGATATGTTACAGTATGTTTGAATTGAAATATGTTAATTTGTTTCAATTATTTTTTGATAGGTTTTATTTGGTAATAATTTTGTTATTAAATTTTGTTATACAGTTATATTTGATGATGGATGTGGAAATTGGAAGATGACTGATGAGATTTATGTGGGTATATTTTATTGTATTATTTATATTTTTTTAAAAAATTAAAAGCCTATAGGGGCCGCCATTTGGCGGTCGCTATAGATACAGCCTTCAGCGGCCGCTGTAGGTGATTCCAGCACCACCTACAGCAGCCGCCGTACGACGGCCGCAATAGCCCATACTAGCTTTCCTTTTGCATCTGCCAAATGGCGGTCGTTGAAAGCAACAATGATAGGCCAAAAGCGGCCACCGTTTGGCGGATTCTAGGTGGATTCTATAGACCTTTAGCGACGGCTTTTGGCAGCCGCCAAAGGTCATGATTCTACTAGTGATGGTCTATCCTGAAAAAATATTCTCAGTACGATCCAAAATATGAATCATATGTTCCTAAAAGGAAGTATTAGCCTAATGCTCAACATCATCAACATCTAACACAAGATAATGGTCAATGGGATACTATCAAATATGTGACACATAAAAATAATCATTCATAGATCTGTACCTCTATATAATAGCCAGTATACATGACACTAGTCTTATAAACTTCACAATCTATAATGGTCTGACAAAACTAAGCACCAACATTCCCTACATCCAAATAAAAAAGGGACCCAATATCAGTGACACCCAAAGAAATACATGGTCACCCACTGTAAACTCAAGAGGTCGAAGAAATCTATCAACATAATACATTTATCCACTCATCACTATTACCAAAAATTTTCTCAGTCAACTAACATGATCTGACATTTCGTTCACGAGATTCAGTCACAACAATTCTAACTCACCTGAATCTATCTAATATAATGGTGATCTTCATGGCCTATCATAGAGAAACTTTTATGGTTTCATCTGAATATTTTCCTTATAACTATTGTAATTCAAAAACTCAAATATTAATAAGTATTTCTCCCATGACCCACCAAAATCTATAAGATATGATATAATCATGTCCTCCAACACATGAATATTATGTGTTGATTTACTTTATTTATGTGGGTGAAAATATGTAATAATTACCCCTAAGTACCCTACACCATATGAAATCCTTTCCATAAACTTGATGTAAAATTGGGGTTATGATTTGATATAATACTTTTAAGCACCCCATGAAAATGCACTCTCTCATGAATATAAAAATCATCCAACTGATCAATCATGAAGAACTCACTAAGTGGTAATAAAGGAGATACATTCTTAATCCTCTCTATGGTCACCCATATCATGTCATTATTCTAATGGATCCTTGGATGTCCCAAAAAAATATCCCTAGGGATGTCATCCCACCTCTATTCTGGAATGTGAAATTATAGTAATAGACCCTCAGGACTCTAATGCTCAGAATTCATCTGCTAATAGGTGCATCATCATGTTACAAAACCTATGACCAATTTCTTCATTCATGGATACTAATACTTCTTATGATTGTCATGGTACATTTTTTCAAACTAAGATGCAATTCCCACTTCGATTCATGGAACTCACACATTATATCCTCTTGTATACAAGTATGCATAGTAACATGAGGATGAAAAAAATGATCTCATCTTCATTGATAATATAATTTGAAGGAATCTAAAAAATTCAAAATTTTCTCTCAAGGTCATACACTTTAGGTCCTCATAATACATCTCTGTGATCCAGATCAGAAGTGTGGACTCAACTAATATGGATTCAAGTCTCATCTTTGCATGGCCCTCCTAAACCGCTATATTCATCTTAGAAAATAAGTTTATAATCTTCCACTCGTATTTTGACTAATGGAATGCCTGTGTATGTATCCTCCAGGTCAAATAGTCATCAACACTATTTCACATTATGGGTATATATGCTAACTCAAAGTCAAATGCCTGCATGTATTCACCCCATACCCATTGTGATAAATTTAAACATCACCACAAAAAGATGTAATTTAGACTCTTATGGTTGGTATAAACAATAAATCATCCTACCAATAGGTAATTCCTCCAAAAAATTAAAGAATAAAACACCATAGCTATCTATAGATTATACATATGATGGTTTTTCTCAAGTGGCCTCAATTTTAATAAACTATACACCATGACCCAATCTCCCTACATCAACACTGATCTAAGTATAATTCTACATGAATCATAGAATGAGGTAAACTTCTCACCCATCTTAGGTAGTATCAATATTGGTGTGGTGGAAAAATGCTTCATTAGATCATGGATTTCATTCTCACAAGATCTAGACCATTCAATGTTTAGTTAATCTGGAATGTGTTTCTTTAAAACAAGAAAATTCCTTAATAAATATCCAATATTAACCCACCAAACACAGAAAGTTTTTTATATCAAAAATAATTTCATATACTCATAAAAAACAATATTTTTGACCATTTTAGGGTCTATTGATACCCCATCCTCTGAGATGATGTGACCCAATAAATGCACCCTATCGATTCGAAAATTTTATTTGGATAGATTGTAATATAAACAATTATCTCTCATTGTACTCCGGATGATGTTAACATGTTGGGAATGATCATCATGAATAAAAAAACTACAAACTGATCTTGTTAAGGGTGAATTATTTGGTTTACCAAGCCCATAAACACATCCAGAGAATTCATCATTTAGAATAGCATAATGAAAAACTCTTAAAGGCCATAACTTCTTATAAAATAAGTTTGTGGTATATCATTAGGTATCACTATCATCTAATGAAACCCTAACCTCTATTTGATATTGGAAAACACCCAATTACCCCTTAGTTGAAAATTTTTATCTTCGATACACGGAAGTGGATACCAGTTCACATTAGTTAATTGGTTCATCAACAGGTAATCAAAACATAAATTCTACATCATTCCATCCTACAAAGAAAATAAAACAACATATCCCCATGGTGATGTACTCTGATAGTTAAATCACTTATCTATTAATTATTCTAGATGAATCTTAATCTATTGAAGCCCTACTAGTTCCATTTTGTAAGGTGGAATAGAAATAGGTTCAGCTCCATGCATTAGCTCAACTGTGAGCTCAAAATCCCTCTCAGGAGGCAACTCTTAGAATCCTTATGATACACATCCTAAAATCAGTCCCTTAATGGAAGAAATACATCATGATTCACTCCCCTTATCATCCAACCAAATACTCACAACCAGGTTGGTGATCTCCCACATTTTTTGGTGAAGTATCCATGCATCAAATTATTGGATATTCTATTCCCTACGATGAACCTATTTTTCACTCTTGGGAGATGTTAAGGCCACTCTCCTATAGTAGGAATCAATTTGGTATCCATACAATAACATCCAGTCCATCCCCAAACTCATTTTAGAATCTAACATCTCATGTATGTATAGATACCAATGTAAATGAAAATAACCAACCTCATTGGTATACCCCTTTTATAAATATATTTCCTTTGATCGTACTCCCAATGGGGTGTAAATTTTTAAAACCACACACACAAAATCCAACATCAGACCCAAACCATTCATAATTCAAGAAGGTATAAAATAATGTGAGGATACTTTATCAAATAATGAGATGGAGAGTGTTGAATCTATAATAATTTTTCCTTTGATTGTAAATGGAACAACTACACTAAAAACAAGTTCATGATTCACTATAATCAAATAACTTATCCCTCTACCCTATGATCTAGTTTTAGTCCCCTATGCTAAACTACTATGTTGATACTATCATTGTTCCCTAACGTCCACATCCACCACCATGAATAGATTGACTATATGTATGCCAATTTATATAGTTTTATGGTGTAGAAGACCACTATAAAGTGATCTATATCATCCTGGGTCCTCTATCATTTCCCACCCATTGAGGTTACCTTTAGAACTCATATAGATGGAATGTACTTCTACAAACTCAACACTCTATTGGAGGTCAGGGAAACTGGATTCAAATGTGACCCTACGTGCCACACTAATTGGAAAATACATGATAACAACCCTGAGTAACTGTACCTATAAAATTTCTAGAATAATTTAAAATTATGTGGGGAATGTACTCATAAGGATTAATTATACCCTTGGGATATGTACCTCATGGTTTTCATTTAGATGTTACATGTCCCACACTAGAGGCCTTATTCAGGTTCTGCATAGAAATGAGAGACTGACTCACTACCTCAATGACATATTTAATAGGAAGATATTAATGTAGTTCATAATCTCACATTTTTTCAATCCTAACAAAACCTCACCACATATACCTCATCTTCTACCAGTATAGGGACAAATCATTGGATGTCATTGAAGCAGATAGCATAGTCCATCACTGAAATTCTTCCTTGGTTGAATACCATAAACTCTATCACCCTCTCATGTCTGAGTTCCATTGGGTAAAATTATTCCAGAAGCCTCTCTAGAATGTACTTCCATTCCATAACCTAAAACTACTCATCCCAAACCTGAATGTCCCTCCAGTGCTCATGGGTTCTCATATCATATTGGCTACTAATTTGGATCTCTTATATTTCAGAGTCTCTAAATGATCTAGGATTTTATAGATAAACAAAATATAGAACTCAGTTTTCCCAGGTAAACCCTCCCTAGAAAATTTTGGATGGGGATGAATCCTGAAATACTAGGAATATATCATACATATTTCGCATATCCCGGTATGGGTCACTTTCCATGAACATTATAAAACAAGAGATGTTCTCACATAAGTGATCTTCCACCTCTCACCCAGAACTTTAAGGGAATCTTGACCTCCAACTGGAGGTGCATTCCAATAAACATCCTCATGTCTCACTAATAAAAATATTACCATGGAGGTATGTCCCTATAACTCTAAATACTAATCTACGGATACATAACACATCATTTAGAAATTTACACAAGATGGATTCACATAAATTCATAAAAAAAAAAACAAATACACTAACCCATGTCAAAATTGTGGCACTATTACTACCCTTAACCATCCCTAATCTAGATAAGGATAACACAGGGTAAAAAATATTCATATTCATAGGTTTCCAATTATAAACCCTTTTTAATCATTTCAAATTACCACATTTCAACATCTTTTAACAATTATAAATTCATTATTATAAATTATTTATATTAAATCTCACAATTAATGTGCATTTTCTTATACCAAAAATAAATTGTACCATAATTTTCCTTGAATGAAAAAAATGATGCATGCCACATAAATTTCTGAGTTCCTTTAATTATTCATACATACTCAATAATCATTCCATTTTGGGCCATGAGTGAAATATCATAAAATAATAAAATCACACAAAATGTGCATCACCCAAGGTAAAATAACATCAAACTCTAATAAAGAACATCATGAAGAAGAATCCCAACCATGGGTACTTGGTTTACCCCCACAAATGGGTTAGCTACTCCCATATATGAGATCATGACCAAGGTTCAACTCATTCTAATCTACTATATAAATTTCCCAAATATGAAAATGAAGAAATTAAAATCATGTTCAATACAAATTTTTAATTTCCTGAACCATGTGGAATATAAAAGTGCCCATAGCTGTTTAACCACATGAACTCAAGTATACATATTTTATGCCATAGGTTACCGACAAATAGTTAGGGTCTAATTTTTTATGTGGGGAGACTATACCATACTTTTCGAATAAGAGAAATAGATAAAATCAATATAACAATAATAAAAATAATATTTAAAAACAACCAATAAGTAGTAACCATCACATGAAGAATCCAAAAACATGGGATATGAACATAAACAAAAGCAGTAGATTTTTTATTCCATTTTTGTGTAAATTGGAAACTAGAATCCCGAAATAATTCTAAACTTAGAACTCTCAATCGAGTTCTTTCATCATGTTTGGCACCCTCATTGATGTTCCATATTAAATACTAACTCATCGATCTAACATAAGGCCTTTTCCCTTATCCTTACTAGCAGACATAAAGTCTACTCAAGTACCAATAGACATCCTGAGTAGGGTGTGAGTACAACTTAGTCGAATACCACCAATGAAATCAAAAGAAATATCTAGTATATAATAGTGAATATTGTTTTAAAAGGGATAATAAGTATGTCAGTAATAATAAATCAAGGATCAAATTTTAATAATATTTATTTAACCACATTTTCACTTAGGTTTACAGTGATACCTGATCAAATCATCTCTTTTTCATTTCATGTTGTATTTTGAGCCATTAATCATACATTGAACAATTTAATTCACATGTATCTTCATTCTCATTCAATTACAATTTCATTTTAGTACCATAGAACATAAATGTATATACCAAGTCTTGGATGCTTATAGTGCTTGTCTAGTAACATTATATCAGTTACTTGGAGCATTAATACATCACCAATATCATTAGGACATAGAGAATAAGTCTAACACCATAATTAGAAGAACAAGGAAAATTAGTCCAAAAAATTTCTCATTCAGGTAATGGGGCTCTAGAGCGTTAGTCTGGCCACCCATAGATAGGGTGAATTAGCCCAACACCAAAATCTCATTGTACATATATACCTAACAATGTTAAATAGAAATAATTTTTTTTAAACCCTTCCAAACACTTGAACCATTAAATTTATCATAAAAAATATTTAAAATCATTTCAATCATTAACCTTTTAACCCAATTACCTTGAATATTCTCAAAACCCATTAGCCTTTTGAGGGTAATCCTACCAATATTTATAACAAGTTAATATTAAATATCATTCAAAATTATTTTAATTTCATAAAACCTCTAATTAACCTTTTTAAATACTACAATTATCATATATATAAATTGACACACCCCCTAGGTAGCCATCACGTTTTTTCTCATAATATACAACAAATACAATGGGATCTGAGAAGTGTCCCTTGAATTTATGGGGATTCTAATCACATTTATAAATTTTAAAGAAATTTTACAACAAAGAAACACAATGATTCAACTAAAAAAAATAATTATCAATACAATGATAATTAGAATATATACAACCTACTTTAGGGCTGTAGATGAATTCCTACCAAACCTTGGCCCACGATTTAAGGTTGAACTATTAAAATCACAATGGTTGGTGAAAAAGAAGTATGAAACACCAATCATCATGAGCAGGGATTGAATATCCTTTACATCAAGAAAACCAACCATAAAACATTGAAATTCCCCTAAAGGAACATGTTTCTCTATACAGAAGATTATATCTAAGGTTATAGGAAAGATAAGGAGAATGGATATAGGAAGAACATTAATAAATGGGGACTTATAGGTGAATCTGGATCTCTACAGACCATGAATCTCCTAAATAATGATTTTGGATAAAATTTAATCACATATCAAGAATTTGGAGGACAAGAAGTTGGGAAATCCATGAAATTTGGGAGAAATTTGGCGTTAAGATTTTAAATCGAATTACATTTGTAACGTCAAGACGCAAACAGTACATATTACAGTTAAGATGCTTGGTTTTGGAAAACTGTACACAAACTATGTGGTGATACTGTCTCAAGCCAACTCCTCTCATGGATGGATCACGTGGTTATAAAACCCATCAGTCAACTGTGAATTTCTCCCTCTATCCATTATTTCATGGTTTCCCCTAGGCATTTGAATGGTTTGGAAAAGCCATGCACCAACCATGTGGAGCTATTATACCTCATACCACATGGCACACAGTTTTCTGGAAGTGGTCCATGGTTTTTACTCACAATGTTCAAACCATGAACCTCTAGAAAATGATCCATATCATGCCAAAACCCCTCATAACCTCTTGAAACATAATATTATCATTATATATACTTAAAATATATAAATAAATATTCTTATACATAAAAATGAGAATATAAGGTCCCAAGAATGTTCAGAATCATATAGTTGTACATTTGACTTATATGTTTAGTGAATATTTTAAAATGTATATTTTTTATCCTAAAATTCATATTTTATTTCATAAAAGGTTTTGTAATCCATTATTTATTTCTTATATACAAATAACATCATGAAAATTACTTGTTTCATGAAAACCATATTTTTTGACTAAAGACAATCATTTTCAAAAAAAATACGATAAAATCACACTAAGCTAGTTTAAATATGATGAATTAAGAAATATTTTATTTTTATAAATTTATAATTCAGTAATTAATATATTAAATATATTTATGAATAAAGTCACTTTATAGGGAGCATTTTTAATAGTTTTAGGATCTATTATTTACCTGCTATAGAAGCATCTCGGGTATTACATTCTCCCCCACCTTAAATAATTTCATCATTCAAATTGTGGTATATATAAAATATTGAATAAATTAGGAAATAATTTAATATATATTCTTTATGATCCCAAGTTTCTGTTTCTACTCTATGATTTCTTTAAAGTACATTCACCAAATGAGTTGTCTAATTTTGCAATACATTCACTTTGGTTTCAATAATCTGAACATGAAATAATATATAGGGAATGTTTTTTCACACTCTATTCTCATTGATGTGAGAAAATAAATTTTATCTTGCATATATTTCCACAACAATGAAACATGGATAATGATTTATTTTTTATAAAAATTTGGATTTATTTCTAATTAGTAATCCATAGACATAGTTATATCTAAAAATTAAATAGACCCAATGTACCTAAGGCTTAACATACTATTTTTCCACATATTAAAACTCCCTTCCATTGTGAAACATTGAAAAATACATTATTCCCAACTTCAAATTCCAATTATTTCCATTTATTATTAGTATAACTCAATTTTATACTACATGATGGATTAATATGATCCTAAATAGTACACACTTTATCATTCATCTACTCTAAAATAACTAGTATCGCTAATGTTCTTTCTCTAACTAATTCTTAATAGGTTGGAGTATGAAACCTCTTCCCATAAAATGGTTTATATGTTTCGATTTGGATGGTTTAAAAAAATAAATCATTATATAAAAAAATAAAAAAAATATATTATTGATCCCACATACCTTGAATGTCAAGAGAACATGATTACAGTTTGTCTCCAAATGTCTAAATAGTTCCTTTAGTCTTCCCATTAGTCTCAGGATGATATGTGTTTCATAAATATATCACAGTTTCAAGATCCATTTGAACACACTTATATAATTCTAAAACTAGTGAAGGTTTAAAATAGATAAAATTTCTATAGGTTCCCCATGAATCCTTTTGATTTTATTAATGTTGATCTGGGAAAGGAAATAAATGGGTTTATATTCTCTTAATTCGATGAAATGGGGAAATTTTGTATGACTACCAATGATGAACCATATAACATCATTCTACCTTTGGTGCCTTTTTTTAGTCCATGGACACATTCTATTGTAACATTTCCCCACTTTCACATAGTTATTAGAAAAGGTTTCATGATTCTCATAGGATGTTTTCATTTAGCCTTTACTTGCTTCCATACCATGGATATAGATGTATAGTCCATAATATCATTCTTCATACCATCCAACATAAAATATTATCTTAAATACCCATAAATATTTGTGATACCATGGTGTATAGTGAAAATTGATCAATGTACTTTATCAAGAAATTCCCTTTCCATCTATAGTATATATAGAACACATAATATTTTCCCTAACATCAATACACTCTCTCTATAGATGAATAGGTTTAATTTACCATGATTTACTACTTTAATCTTCCTTTGTATGTTAGCATAATCGAACTGGGACTTCTCTATCTTTTCTAGTATGTATAGTTTTTCAATTTCTTTATAATGGAATCATGGTTCCCCTTAACTAAAATTCACCAGATTAATCATTACTAGATTTCAATACACTGGATTCCTGTTAATCCTCATCATAGTTAGAAATTCATGGCCCCTCCTATATAATTAATTAATCACCCTATGTTCCATACATGGGAGGTAGTGTATCAATAAATAATTTTCCTTGATTAGTTCCAACCATCATCATTGCCTCATGCTCAACTCCATCTAAGAGAAGAAATATTACAAAATATTTTGGTATATATATATATATATCATATCTTTCACCATAGTGGTTGTTTCATGAGATTTTAAAATAAGTGATTTTGGGTAGAAGCCTATGGTTATGAGTTTGATAGTTCAGTTCATTTATTTTAAATTTATTTGATTCATAGTCAAACACTCTATCATTCCTCACAAGGACACAATAAAGTCCATTCTTCAATGCATCAATATATATTAAAAATACATCCTTACTAGATGATAGAGTTAAAAATGGTACATTATTCAGTCTCTTATTTATCTATTTGAAACATTCCTCATATTCACCTAGCCATTTTAATTTAACCACTTTATGTATTAACTTGGTTAATGGGTTTGGAAATCGGGAAAATCTTTGAAAAACCCACTAATAATAACTTTGTATGACCATGAATCTTTGTATCACAATTATGTTAATTAGTGCATGTGATGTTATTAATATTTTCATGACTTATTATATACTCCCTTTACTGATTTTATATGAAATGTTCATAATTTGTGTGAAATATTAATGTTTTAATATTAAGTATAATTTTTGAGCATTTTTAGAAGTAGTCCAATTGAGTCAGTTTACTATTTTAATAATAACTATTAATATAATGATTCAAATTGTGTGGTTCTTGTTTTTTAGGATTATCCTTTAAATATACAACATTTCATTAGAAGGTACCATGAGCCAATTCTGCCATTTGAATGGTCATATGGTCCTCACAAACAAGACCAATGAATTTGTGAAGAGACTGGATTATTCATGAAGATTGATTTACTGGGCTAAATAAAGAAGTCTAAATTCCATTATTATCCACCATAGTTCGTGGGAACATTTAAGTATTCCAGGATAAAAATTTCAAGACCTAATAATAACAAAAATGGTCCCAAATGATGCATTTAAATCCAGCCCACCATTCTGGACGAGAAATAAAAGTATCACAAAAATATTGACATTTCTACTGATGTGGACATCCATTAGAGATAAGATTTTTCAGTGTGAAATAGGAGATATGAAAGTACAACTCATTTGAAGAAATTATTTTTATTTGAGGGCAAATTCCTATTACAAAACCCATTCACATTATGGTCCTTAAAAAATTCTGGATTGAAATCGACAGATCAGAATTTTTTAGTAAAACCTCCATAACCTTTTCTCCATAAGTCCAATAGAAGAAACATTTTCACATTCGACATAGGACTTTTATATCTACAACTTTTAAGAAGGATATATTTCATGATTCGTCTGTATGAATGTTCAAATCGGTGAGCCAAGTGGAGGGGTAATTCTGGAATTCAAACAGTCCACCACCTTGGGCTATTAATACATCCCCTCCTATCCTTTCAAAAGGGTTGGAATTTCAGAAGAGAGGAGATCATATTGGCATGACCAAATCCTTTCCAAAGGATTTGTAGGACCTTCCATACTAAATTTTTCACTTGAGAGACCTTTCCTCCTCACTTTCATTTCATTTACTTTTGTGTTCTTCTTCATTTGAAATCTTGTAAGTGTTTGTTTTGTAATTCTGTTTTAATGAATGTTTCTTCTTCAATATCTCTTACTCTTACCCACCTTATGTAATTTAATATTAATGTTCTTAAAATAGCCTAAATTAAGTTAAAATCCGTTCTCTTATTTTGCTTCCTCATTCAATCTAAATTCTATATTTAACAATTTATTCATCGTTTGTGTGTGTGTTCGGCGCACTACTCTTATCTTATCTTTTTATTTTTATTCTTTTTATAATTCATCACCATAAACATATATTACCAGATTAATAACCATCTTAATGGATGAGTAAATATCTCATTGGGGTGAGTTTTAATTTAGGTATGTTAAGCGGTTGAGAGCTTTTGCTCGATGAGTATTCGTTAAATTAACCTTGTGTATGTTGGACTTAACATGTAATGGATTAATGACTTGTTTTGTTTAACGTGTGGTTTCCATGGATTATTGAAACCATTAATAAACTAACATAAACAAGATATGATCAATATTATAACCCTAAGTTAATTTAATGCTTGTATTAAAGCCTTAACACTTGGGAATTCAAATCAACGTCAACTTGTGACGTGGGTGTTAATTTAAATGCAATATAAAGAAAAACTCAAGGATATCACAAGCTTAACTACCTAATGATGAACTCAAACGAATCATTATTAATTTTTTAAATAAATCATAATATATTATTCATTTCAATTATGCTCTGCAAACAAACCCCCCAATCAGAATGCAATCAACTAAAAATAAGCGACTATTAAAAAGTATCATCGTCGAGGATTCGACTCGAGTACTGCTATACACATTAGCAAAGCACCAGAACCTTGACCGGTCGATAGGAAATAATCGGACGTGCATTATAAATGGAACCGTTGCCAAGGATGGTGCTTTATGTAGTCATTAGTTTCTAGTTATTGTAAAAACAACCCAAAAAAAACAAAGTTTAAAAAAATTGAAAAAAAACACAAAGAAAAACCCGTCTTCTCATAAAAATCATAAATAGAAAATAAACAAAGAAAAATCCATCTTCTTTTTTCTTCCAACATCATTCTGAATGCCCTGTAGCCTCCCAAATAGTATCTTGGATTTGTTTGACCCTGAAATTGAGTGAACACTTTTCCAACTTAGGAGGAACATAAGAGATAATCAACTCATTCAAGAACCAGTCCTCATCTAACCAGTTGAATTTGAAATGGCCAATCCTAGGGAACAAACACTAAAGGAAATTGCTACCCCTGATATGAATTACCAACCTCTTGGTATTCAATATCCAAACATAGAATCTGACTTCGAACTCAAATCGGGTTTGATTCATATTCTCCCTCATTTCCATAGGCTAGCCGGTGAGGATCCACATCTCCACCTTAAAGAGTCCAAGTGGTGTGCTCTACCATGAAGCCTCAAGGGGTTTCTGAGGAACAAATCAAACTTTGAGAATTACCTTTCTCCCTAGCTGACACTTCTAAGTCATGGATTTACTACCTCCCTCCTGGTTCCATAACCACATGGAATGCCATGAAGCGACTTTTCTTAGAAAATTTCTTTCCTGCTTCTCATACTGCTTCTATTCGAAAGGAAATAAGTGGTATCCATCAGTTCTCAAGTGAATCACTCCATGAATACTAGGAGATGTTCAAAAAGATTGTTTCAACCTACCCACACCACCAAATTCCTGACCAAATCTTGATCCAATAATTCTATGAGGGGTTATTGGCTAGGGAGAGAACTCTCATGGATGCCGTAAGTGGTGGTGCTCTTGTTGATAAAACTCTTGCAGCTACAAGAGATCTCATAAGTAACATGGCTGAAAACACACAACAATTCCATACTTCAGCACATGCACAAGTCAAACAAGCCCAAGACAATCAATCAATTGAGCCGAACAAGATGACCGAGTGGATGAGTGAACTTACAGGTCTTGTGGGACAACTAGCTGTGGATACCAAATCCCCAACCTCATCTTCTCCACAATCACTGTTTCCTGGACCTATCAAAAACTGTGGAATATGAAACTCTTCATCTCATACAACTGACACATGTCCACAACTTCAAGAGGATCAATCCAATTCATCTGGACCAATGGAGTTCAATGCAACATATGCTCAATAGAACACCAATCCTCAACTATCAGGTCAGTTTGTTAGAAACTTCAACCAACCTCACTCTGAGCCCTTATCTTCTTCCTATAACCAAGGCCTTAGGTATGATAATTCCATATCTCATCCCCCTCAATTCCCTCCTCAAAACCCAAACCAGTTTCAATATGTTCAAGGTGTTGGTAACTTCCAACATCCTTATCCTTTTATTCCTCAACCTCAAAAGAACAATCCTCCTCCTAGATTCCATTATCCTAGTGAGAATTCCCAATTCCAAAACCAATACAATCTCTTTACCAAGAACCAAAATCAAGGTAATCCTAATTCGGGACAAGCCTCTTCTTCCAAGCAACCATGGGAAAGTGCAGTGGAAGATCATGCCTCCTTCACTTGTTCCAGCCTCAAGAACATTGAAACCCAAATTGGTTAACTTGCATCCCACCTTAGTCAACAAAAATCATTCAATTCTTCCCAACTTCCAGCTCAATCATTACCCAACCCCAAGGGTAATGTAAGTGCAATTTCACTTAGATCGGGAAATCAAATTAATATGCCTCAAGATAAGTCTTCCAACCCTCCTTTGAATGTTGACCTAGAAAATGAAAAGAAAAAGAAACTTGAAAAGGAACCTTAATTCATTCCCTCACCTCCTTCTATTCCACATAGGAACCCAATTCCTTTTCCTCAAGCCGTTTCTAATCCAAATAAGTCCTTTGAACCTGATTATGAAATGCTCGACATGTTTAGAAGTATTGAAGTCAACATTCCCCTCTTAGATGCCATAAAAAAAATTCCTAAGTATGCCAAGTTTCTCAAGGAGTTGTGTACCCACAAGAGGAAACTTAGGACCTTTTAAAATGTTTCCACCCAGCAGTCTATTCCCATAAAGTGCAAATATCCAGGGACATTTACGGTTCCATGCCAAATTGGAAGTTCTAACTTCGATGATGCACTCATAGACTTAGGAGCCTCAATTAATGTCATGCCCAAATCCATATTCTCCAACCTTGGTCTAGGTCCCTTACATCTAACGGGTGTTGTCATTCAATTAGCCAATCAAATAACATCTAGTCCTGAGGGAATAATTGAGGATGTCCTTGTTCGTGTTAATGATCTTATCTTCCCTACTAATTTCTATGTCCTTGACATGGAAGGTGAGATGAAATCTTCTCGATATCCCCTAATTATAGGAAGACCATTCCTCATGACTACGAGAACCAATATTGATGTCCATTCAGCCATCTTATCTATGGAATTCGGTGACCAACTGGTCAAGTTCAACATTTTCCAAGCCATGCGATACCCATCTGAGGATCACTCTGCATTCTCCATCCATGCTTCTGAGGGCACTTCTAAGAGTCAATCGAACCCCAATCCACCATATTCTTCATGTTCTAATTACAAAGGATCTTGTGAAATATGCACCATGATTAAAAAAGTCATAAATGGTGAAGTTGATGTAGACTTTCATTCATAGACTCTATCAATTTAGAGGATCTTGAAAACTCTCTTGAATCCCACATCAATTCTGATCTCTACTGCTCCACCTTGGACAGTATTAAGGAAAATGAATATGAAGCAACTGAAGTACCTTCTTCCATTCCTAAGTTGTCTAACCCAAAAATGAAAGATGAGACTGATCTAAAACCTCTTCCTGAACACCTAAAATATGCATTCCTTTTCCATGATCACTCATATCCTGTCATTATATCTACTTCAATTACTGAAACCGAAGAGTCCAAATTTGTTCAGGTGTTAGAGGAAAACAAAAAGGCCATAGGTTGGACCCTAGATGACATACCAAGAATCAACCCTACCCTTTGTATGCATCAAATCCATCTTGATGAGTCATACAAACCAATTATACAACCACAAAGAAGACTCAATCCACTCATACTTGAGGTAGTTAGGGAAGAGATCACCAAGCTTCTTCAAGATGGTATTAACTACCCTCTTCCATTCCTTGATCAAATTCTGGAATGATTAGCCTGAAAGTCACACTATTGCTTTCTTGATGGATACACCGGCTATTTAAAAATCCCAATCGCACCTCAGGACTAAGAAAAGACTGTTTTCACATGCCCCTTTAGAACATATGCATATAAGAGAATGCCTTTTAGACTTTGCAATGCTCCTGCAACATTCCAGAGGTGTATGATGAGTATCTTTTCTGAATTCATTGAACACTGCATGGAAGTCTTCATGGATTACTTTACTATTTATGGTGAGTCATTTGAATCGTGCCTGAATTCACTCTCTCTAGTCCTTCAAAAGTGTGTCAAGTGTAAACTTGTGTTAAATTTTGAAAAATGTCACTTCATGGTTGAAAATGGGATTGTTCTAGGGCTCATAGTTTCAAAATATGGTATTGAAGTTGATCCTGCCAAAATTGAAGTGATCCAATCACTTTCTGAACCCACTTCTATTTGAGACATTCGTTCATTCCTTGGTCATGTCGGCTTCTATCGGAGATTCATCCATAACTTTAGTAGGATTGACCTCACACTCACTCGGTTTCTCCAAAATGATGTCAATTTCCATTTCGATGAGTTTTGCAAGAGATCCTTCATTGAACTCAAAACCACTATTACATATGCCCCGATAATCCAACCCCCAGATTGGTCCTTACCCTATAAATTGATGTGTGATGCTTCTGATAGAGCTGTTGGGGTTGTTCTTGGTCAAAGAAGATAAAATATTCCTCATGTTATCTATTATGCCTCAAAAAATTGGATGAAACTCAATCTCACTACACTGTCACTGAAAAGGAACTTTTAACAGTGGTTTTTGCCTTAGATAAATTCCAGCCCTATCTCTTAGGTACAAAAATTCATCATCTTCACAGACCATTCTGCTATAAAGTTCTTAATCAAGAAAACTGATTCCAAACCGAGGCTAATAAGATGGATCCTAATGCTCCAAGAGTTTGACCTTGAAATAAAAGATAGACCAGGAAAAGAAAACCATGTGGCTGATCACTTGAGTAGAATTTGTAATTCTTCTCATTCTGAAATCATCGATCCTGAATTCCCCACTGAGCACCTTTCATCTCTCACTCCAAAGTTACCATGGTATGCCCCAATTGTAAATTACTTGGTTTCTGGTGTTTTTCCTGAATATTTTTCAAAAGAACAAAAAATGAAGTTGAAAAGTGATTCAAAATACTATTTTTGGGAAGAAAATAAACTTTGGAAAACTAGGGCAGACATGGTAATAAAGAGATGTGTCGATGAAAATGAACATTTTTCCATCTTAGAATTTTGTCACTCAATGCCTGGTGGTGGCCACTTTGGACTACAAAGGACCTCCTGAAAGGTCATAGACTCTGGATTCTTCTGGCCTTCACTCTTCAAGGACTCACATGAGTTCTGTCAATCATGTCCCACTTGCCAAAAGTTGGCACAATTTCCAAGAGAAATAAAATTCCCCAAAAGCCTTTAATTTTCTGCAAGATCTTCGATGTTTGGGGCATCAATTTCATGGGACCATTCCCCCATTCCAGTGGATTTTCATACATTCTTCTTACGGTTGATTATGTTTCTAGGTGAGTCGAGGTCAAACCCACTAGAAAGTATGATTCACATGCTGTTAGTGAGTTCCTAAAGAGACACATCTTCCACCGATTTGGCACACCTCGTGCCTTGATAAGGGACTTAGGAACCCAATTTTGTAATAAAACCATGGAATCTATTTTGAAAAATAATGGGGTTGTGCATAAAAATTCAACTGCATATCACCCCCAAAAAAATGGCATGGCTGAAATTTCTAATAGAGAAGTGAAAAGAGTGCTTGGGAGAATTGTAAAACCCACCAAAAAAGACTGGACATAAAGACTTGGTGAAGCACTTTGGGCTTATTGAACTGCCTATAAAACACCTATTGGGATGTTTCCTTTTAGGCTAGTTTTTGGTAAAGCATGTCATTTTCCAGTTGAAATCCAACATAAGTCATTTTGGGCAGTGAAAACTTGTAATTTTGATCTTGAAAAATCTGGTGAAGAAATATTATTGCAATTGGATGAACTAGAGGAGCTTCGACTTGAATCCTATGAGAATTCAACTCTGTACAAAGAAAAGTCTAAGGTACTCCATGACAAACACATCTTGAGAAAGGTATTCCATGAAGGTGAAAATATATTTATTTTCAAATCTTGATTTCGTCTTCACCCAGGTAAGCTTAATTCCCGTTGGGAAGGTCCTTTTGTTATTACTAATGTTTACCCGTTTGGTGTAGTGCAAGTCTAAGAACCCTCTTCCAAAATGATATTCACAGTTAATGGACATCAGTTAAAGCATCACCATGAGAGGACGCACAATCCTAGATCAACATCGACTTCCATTGGATTCCCAACTTCTATAGTCGACCCACCACTAGATGGAGATGGCGACCTGCCAAATCCAAACCAGGGGGCACCTCTTTCCCTTTAACTCTCTCTCTATATATCTTCCTCCCTCTACCTCTTTCTTATTCCTCCTATGTCTTTCATTTTTTTTACCACTTTCTTTTTCAAAACCTTTATTTTTCTCTTTCTCTTTTGTGTGAGTGTGTCTTTATTAAAAACTAAAAAACAAACAAACAAAAAACGAATCATAACAAAAAAATAATAATAAAAAAAATCAAGAGTCATGCTTACTCACCATTGAGTTTTGAAATTTTGTCCAACCTTTTTGGGGAGTCAACAGGCATGTTTTCATCTCAAAAATTTTGTATTTTCATCATGACTTTGTATAAAGAATAGTGTGTCAAAACCAACAAATTTTTCATGCTCAATTTTTGATTTGGAAAATTATTTTCCCCAATCGTGAGAACCAACATTAGATTTCATGCCAAGGCCACCTCTGGCCATCTTTTCAAAATGTGTTTTTACACCCCCATTTTTGAGTCTTGAGTTTGTGGACCTTCGAGATGAATTTCCTACTTTAGTGTTCATTAATATGATATAGGCATTTTCTGAACCCCATGAGAATTATAATATCCAAATAGCCTCGCATTAACCATACATTAATCCTCCTTTTGAAATCCCCCTTGAGCCTATGAAAACCTTTTCTTTGATAGCCACATTACAATCCCAATACCTTTTCCCACCCAATATCAACATGGATTTTCTTTGCATAATTTATTTGAAATTTAAGTGTGGGGGGGGGGATGGATTTAATTTTGGATACCCTTTGTTGATGTCACTATATTATCTTATGCTTGAGGGAAAGCATAATTTTAATTTTGGGGGAGAGGTATATGTTGTCATTCAGTGAGATTTGGGAATGTATGTATGTTTATGAAATCTTGTACAAATTTTTTTGCAAAGTGTTCAAAGAAAATCAAAAAAAAAAAAATGAAAATAAGAATGGGTTGTGTCTTGGGTAGGTCAAAAATCACTAGTTATCAGCCTTTGATCTTGTTATAACTATTAAAATTAGTGTCATGAGGAGATCAATCATGGGTTGGGATATGAGTGTGAGATCTTTTCCAAGTTCAACTTTTGAAAAAACAAAGAAAAAAAGGAAAAGAAAAAAAAAGAACACTTGCATTATATTCTTATTGGGAGAAGTTTTGTGTTTTGTAAATATCTCATCTTCTCATTACCTTAATATTTTCTTCCTCTATTGTGTCTTTCTTCACACAATCATTCCCTTATAAATATGTGTTTTCATTTCCTTCCATGTTTTATTTCAAAAAAATGTGCATTAATTTTTCTATGTTGGTGTTTTAACCCTCTTCTTCTCTTTCTTGGACATTATATCCCTACCATCCCATAGCCAGAGAAAAACCCTTAAAAATACCTATTGATTCTTGTGCACTTTGGATAGGGATTGTAATCTGAGAGCTCTTTCAAACTCTAAGATTTTTACTTTTGGTTGGTGAAAGAGTAAACCTCCACAGATGAATTTTATCATCTTGCGATGTGTGAGTGTTGAGTGTCCACATTTTCCATTTCTAAATTTGATCATGAAAAAAATGAATTATTTTCAGAACATTGTTTCTATAACAACTTGTGGTAGAATTCAAAATGGATGAGTGAAATAGTCTAAACCTCCCCTCAATAGAGAAAACAAAATTTTAATATTTGTTGGTGAGTGAAAATGATTTTGTCATGTTTTTATATTTGTTACACATGAGGACATGAACATAACTAAGTGTAGGGGAGTTGATGTTATTAATATTTTCATGAATTATAATAAACTCCATTTACTGATTTTATATGAAATGTGCATAATTTGTGTGAAATATTAATGTTTTAATATTAAGTATAATTTTTGAGCATTTTTAGAAGTAGTCCAATTGAGTCAGTTTACTGTTTTAATAATAAATATCACTATACTAATCCAAATTGTGTGGTTCTTATTTTTTAGGATTTTACTTTAAATATAAAACATTTCATTAGAAGGTACCATGATCCAATTCTACCATTTGAAGGGTCATATCATCCTCACAAACAAGACCAAAGAATCTGTGAAGAGACTGGACTATTCATGAAGATTGATTTACCGGGCTAAATACAGAAGTCCAAATTCCATTATTCTACACCATAGTTCTGGGGAAAATTTAACGAGTCTAGGATAAAAATTTCAAGGCCTAATAATAACAAAAATGGGCCCAAATGATGCATTGAAATCCAGCCCACCATTCTGGCCGAGAAATAAAAGTATCACATAAATATTGACATTTTTTCTGATGTGGAAATCCATTCGAGCTAAGAGTTTTCAGTGTGAAATAGGAGATATGGAAGGACAACTCTTTTGAAGAAATTATTTTTATTTGAGGGCATCTTCCTATTACAAAACCCATTCAAATTATGGTCTTTGAAAAAGTTGGGATTGAAATGGACAGATCAGAATTGTTTAGTAAAACCGCCACAACCTTTGCTCCATAAGTCCAATGGACGCAAAATTTTCACAGTCGACAAAAGAATTTTATATCTAAAACTTTGAAGAATGAGATATTTCATGATTCGGCTCTATGAATGTCCAAATCGATGATCCAAGTGAAGGGGTAATTCTGGAATGCAAACAGTCCACCACCTTGGGATATTAATACATCCCCTCATCTCCTTTCAAAAGGGTTGGCATTTCAGAAGATAGGAGATCATATTGGCACGAAAAAATCCTTCCCAAAGGCTTGGGAGGACATTCCATACTCAATTTTTTACTTGATAGACATTTCCTCTTCTCTTTCATTTCATTTACTTTTGTGTTCTTCTTCATTTGAAATCTTGTAAGTGTTTGTTTTGTAATTCTGTTTTAATGAATGTTTCTTCTTCAATATCACTTAATCTCACCCACCTTCTATAGTTTAATATTAATGTTCTTAAAATAGCCTAAATCAAGTTAAAATCCATTCTCTTCTGTTTCTTCCTCATTCAATCTAAATTCTATATTTAACAATTTCTTCATCGTTTGTGTGTGTGTTCGGCGCACTACTCTTATCTTGTCCCTTTCTTTTTCTTCTTTTTATAATTCATAACCATAAAAATATATTACCAGATTAATAACCATCTTAATGGCTGAGTAAATATCTCATTGGGGTGAGTTTTAATTTAGGTATGTTAAGCTATTGAGAGCTTTTTCTCGATGAGTATTTGTTAAATTAACCTTGTGTATGTTGGACTTAGCATGTCATGGATTAATGAACTGTTTTGTTTAACGCATGGTTTCCATGGATTATTATAACCATTAAGAAACTACCATAAACAATATATGATCAATATTAGAACCCTAAGTTAAGTTAAGGCTTGGATTAAAGCCTTAACACTTGGGAATTTAAATCAACGACAACTTGTGACATGGGTGTTAATTTAAATGCAATATAAAGCAAAACTCAAGGATATCATAAGCTTAACTACCTAATGATTAACTCACCTCAATCATTATCAATTTGTTAAATCAATCATAATCTATTAGTCATTTCAACTATGCTCTGCAAAAAAACCCCCCAATCAGAATACAATCAACTAAAAATAAGCGACTATTAAAAAGTATCATCGTCGAGGATTCGACCTGAGTACTGCTATACACATTAGAAGAGCACCAAAACCTTGACCAGTCGATAGGCGACAATCGGTAGTGCGTTTCAGCATGCCATTCAATAAATATCAATAAATTTAATGTTTAAAAAATATATTCCTTCATTGGAGATAATATATCCAAGGAAATAATCGTTATTAAAACAAAATTCTCACTTGATATACTTCCTATATAATTCCATTTTTATGAGGGTCTATAGAATTTTTTGTAGATGAACCTCATTCTCTGCATAAATCATAGATTATATCAAGATATCATTAATGAATACCTCCATAAAAATTCATGAAATCCATTGAAAATTCTATTCATCATATCTATAATGACATAATTATTATTATTCAATACAAAATCCATTAATATAAGCTCATAATGTCCATAATTTTTTTAAAATTCCTTATTTGGTATATAATCCTTCATTACCCTTAACTAGTGAAAACCAAAGAAAAGATAGATCTTTCAAAAGTTAATGGATATTTTAAGTACATAAAATTAGTAATCAATGTGTGGAATTTTATACTTATTAATTATAGTAATTTCATTGATCTCCCTATAATTGGTGCACAATTTCATACATCCATGTTCGTTTTTAACAAATAAAATGTGGTCTTCCCCATGTGAAAACATTAGGGTGTACGAATACCTTATAAAAAAACCTCATGAAACTCTTTCATCAACTCCACCAACTTCACTTGTGGCATTCTATAAGTATCTTTTCATAAAGTCCTTGAATTAAGGTTTATATCAATTGAGAACTAGACTACATGCTCTAGTGGATGAATAGGAAATTCATCTTAAAAAGTATCTATTGAATTTTATACCATGGTGAAATCATTAATTATAAGGATTCCATCCAATTCAATAGATCATGATTGATATCCCTATTTACCTACAATTTCATTATTGAGAACTCCATGGGAGGATCCACAAATGATGTAGATGATTTTTCCCCCACTAAAGATAAGATATTCCACCATACATTCAATAATTATAATCACTTACAGTTGAAAATATTTTTTATTTATTCTTTGACATCCAATCCATATCAATGATCATATAAAAGTGAACTATTGTTATAATAACTATGTTTATAATAATGTACATATATATATCATGATTGGAATAGCCTAACATATATTTAATATAATAATATTTCCACATAGGGTCTAAATTGATAACTCGCATTATAGGGTTTGAGGGAAATATATAATTTTAATGGAAAACATTAAAGACATAAAAAATTGAAAAGATACAGAATCGAGATAGCTCTACCCTTTCCTAATCCTCTCATTTTGGCCATTCAATAGGGTTTATCCCTTTCTTTGTTCTTGGTGGTGGCTCCTCCTCTTGGAGTTTTATCATCAATAATCTCTGTCTCCTATAGGTTTTCATTTGGATCTCTTCATTTTTTCCTCCTATGTCGTCAACATGGATTTTATTCTTCGTGGCTCCTCCCCATGGAATGTTCATCGTGATTCGGTCATCTGGACACAATACCTCACTAGTTTATTTCAATAATTTCTTATTCTTCTTCATCTTTTTTCATGTTCTTATTTCCCTCAATCATGGGAATTTATGCTCTCCACCTCCTCTCTTTCTACCTGAACCATCATTCCGGAATCCACTTCTGGTCTGATCCAATGGACTTTGAGGTTTCTAGGGTTTGTGATGGTGGAGCGAATCGAGTGTCTCGTCTGCTTCTACTTTTCCTTTTTTGATGGTGGATTTGTTCTTGTTGTTTTTTCTTGGTCAAATATCTTGATCACCACCATGATCTCCCTTGTTTCCTATCCCACCATAAAAGACCTAATTGTTTCCTTGTATGTTGGTGTTTTAGGGGGTTTGAGGATTGTTCTGGTAGAGTCGGTGGAAGATCCAGAGATCACGACTCACATTTCCTTCTTATTTATCATGTTCTTTTCCTTGGGTCTCACTGGTGTTTTATCACCTATTTTTAACCGTTGGTGTTGTTGGTTCTCTAATATGATGGCGTTAGTTTTGAATGAATTTCTTCTGAGTCTGTAAATGCCCTTGTTTTTGGAGTTTTGATGCATTGGTTTTGTTTTTTGGTTTTCTTCTCTCTGGAGGTGGAATTTTTTGGCTACTCATGGTGGTGGGTTCAGGCATTATTTAAGATTAATCCATTCATCTGTGTGGTTTGACAGTTTTGATGTTTATGGTGCTTGGTGTTGATGAGGGTTGAGGTTCAACAGTTTCTATTCCTATTTTAATCTGGTGATATTCACATGTCAATAGTGGTATGATAGGTTTTACTAAAGGAAAACGGTTCATGGAGGTGATTGCAGAATCACATGGTGAGGTTTTGAAGGAAAGAGATAATGGTCTTGGTGTAGGTCATGTTCTGCCGGTGAGGCCGTGTCTATTTCGATCTATACTCTTGCTTCAGGTTCCTTATCTCCTCTTCCAGTTAGTATAGTGCAAAGGCTTCAAATGACGTTTGGGGAAGTGCAGCTCGAGAGGGAGTTGGTGTTCCAGGGGGCACACAATGAGGTTTTGAAATTTTATATTTGAGTTCTCTTTTTTTTTGAATTTTAAATTTGGGTCTATGGTGATTTGTAATTGGTTGGTTTTGTGTGGGTTCCCACTTGACCTTTTAAAAGTGTCTTGAAAATAATAATTAAATTACTTTGAGTTTGAAAAGGACTAGAATCACATAAAACATTAGCTATCTTTGAGTCCAAGATCAATGTACATGCCACCACATCATCAGGAACATGGAATTAATTTCGGAAGTCCCATATTATTTTCTTTACTTTTATGTCCTTTTATGAGGAAAATTTTCTTGAGGTTTGGTGAATTGGTTCCTATAATATCCCTTTTTCCTATAGTTAATGATTTCAACATCAATAGATTATTTCATTTCTTTAAATTCATAAGCTTGATAGACTTATTCCTTGCACTTCTAAAAAACTCATGTTCCCTTTTGGTAAGCCACTGGGTGTTTCAACAAATATTCATCACACATGGGAAATCTCATCCTTCCATTTATCTAGTTTACGACATTATTTTTCCCATGATTTTCATTCAGCCTCTTGTTTTCTTAATTTTACATTAAAACATATTTACTAGATAACTATATTTATGGATTAATATAACATGATACTATATCTTCATATTATTCATAGTTATGAGATACCAATTTCCTTGAATGTGTCATTATTAACCCATCAAGAACATGACCATTTTTATTTTTTATCTATATAAATGGTCTGTAACATGCTTAGTGAACATTTAAATGTTAGAAAACATTCTCTACAACATTTTCCTCCTCTTTTTCTCTACGATTGAAGGAATACATTTCCAATTATTATATATTCTCACGAGGAATGATTTTTTCATTGAATACCACCTTGAAAGTTCCATATTCCATAAACAAGATCTCATCTTCCTCATTAGTGTTCTGAATTAGAAACCATGAATATTGGAGGTTGTTTCCTCGTGAATATTCCCCGCTTAATTAAACCATGTTGTGGATCAATATGTCACTATATACTAGTGAAATTATTTTCCATAACCCGGTTCTATTTCCTAGATATGGTTATGATATTATTAACATCATCTCTAATAACCATAACCTTTTGTGAGTGATATGCCTACATCGGTTGTAATTGTTGATATATTCCCATTCCTCATGTTTGCCAACATCTTTCTATAGGATAAAAACACAGAATAAAGTCATGATATTACATTATAGAATACAATTCCTCTTCTGATTTGAAGAGTTCTCCGTAGAAAATTTAATGGGGTTTCACATTATTTGTTTTGTCACACATGTTATATCTGAATCTAGTCTCCATGAGACTAATAAACTTTCATTGATACCAACTATAACATCCTGGATTCCCAATACCTAAATGTGTTACTTATATTTTATTAATTGTATAGACTACCAGAGTTCCAATAGGATCCAACAATGAAGTAGTATTGGAATACTAAATATATATATATACATAAAATTTTAAAACATAAGATACATTATGGAAATACTTTGAGTGCATTTATATCGCTTCCATAATATCTCAAACAATATACATAGTCATCAACTAGGTTGAATGGAAAATGAATAATGGTGAGTTTGGATGCTCAGTAAGGAGTGACATACAGGGGAATATTTACATAAAAAAATTATGGCCTAAGTGTTATGGTATTAATAAATGATCAATCTGAATCCATGATTAAGTGAAACTAATTTAATTCTATATCATTGAAAATAAATGAAAATATAGATGAGAATAATCATTGATGTTATACTAATGGAGTGAATAATATCAGACAACTAAACATGGTGTTAAGGGATTGTTCCCAAAAAAAAATTACAATTACAGGAAGATGTATAAACCAGAACCCAAACTATTATGTATAATGAGGCCTATAGATGTATGAATAGGATATATAATCATTTTCACCACCCATCACCTACTTATGTCAAACTAATTCTCTATAAGAGTCATAAAGACATTCCATACCATTCTT
Source organism: Viscum album (assembly GCA_963277665.1). Taxonomy (NCBI): domain Eukaryota; kingdom Viridiplantae; phylum Streptophyta; class Magnoliopsida; order Santalales; family Viscaceae; genus Viscum; species Viscum album. The sequence goes on along the minus strand of OY728157.1, from coordinate 670,362,472 downwards.
TATAGAACCAATTAATAAATATAAATAAACTTTCCATAAAATAAGAATTATGAAAATAAAATATTTCCCATTAAATATAATAATGTGAATATATAATCGAAAATACTTTAATCAACCTGGAAACTATGGGTATCGTTAATATAAGATGGAGTTACCTTATTGATGAAATATAGTGGTGAGGGTACTTACAATGTGTTGGGTTATCCATAGAAGTTATTAATCAGATTCTATTGATTATGTTAGTAGAAAACAAAGGCAACAGTTCAAAGAAACCTTTATCCTAGTTCATAATGAGCATTTTAATATTCCAATTAATATTCCATGTGAGGGATTATCCATGTGTTCACTATTTGGCCTAATCATCGTGATTCAAAGTGACGATTGAGTCAATGCTCAACCAACCCTTTTCGAATTGATTACTCGTAATATGATATATTCGACATCCATTTCCAATTACTAATATCTAGATATGGATTTATTTTCTATGAAACTATAAATAGTTTTACTTTACAAAATCTTGGGATGATTTTTCTAACATGTACATGATTGAGTTATACAACGGCTTTTGCTAATCCTTGAATCAAATGAATATTGGAGGGGGATAAAAAATATACAATGAAATCCATTAAATTTCATGAATTATATGGTTAAAAGTTTTCAATTTTAATGTACGTTTGACACCCCTTTATTTAAAAAAAATAGAGATAGCAATATTTTATAACATATACAACATGAAGCGCCATTCTTTTATGAACATCAATATACTATTAATATTATTATTTAGATCTAACCGTTATAAAGTAGCTATAAATTTTTTTGGTATGAATATGTATAACAAAAATTTGAAAATATGTATCAGGGATAATGAAATTATATTGAAAAGTGATTACAATATTTTTTGTATAGTATTTATAGGCTTCAAAAATACTTTTTCCCAAAAAAATGATTTTATTTATTTCTGTAAACAAATTAGAAAATAATGTTTTCCACTTATAAAATTTTATCGAAAAAATGATCATAATTTTTAGAATTCATTTATGAAAATTATATTAGGATACATTTTTCATATTTTTCTAAAAGGGTTAATTTTTTAATGAATATTGAAAAATACTTGTTTTTATTAAAAACTTTGTTTTCATTTAAATGATTTAAAATGATATATATTGTTTTAAAATGTTATAGAAGTAAAATTACATCAATAATGTAATGATTATTCTAATTTAATTAATTAGAATCAATTTCATATTGAATATTGATATTAAAACAATATCAACTTATGAAAACCCTTAATTTGGAAAACCAAATTTTTATCACATCTGGGAGTTTATTTTTAAATATCTACTAGTTAATTGAATTGAATTTGGAAATACAGTTTCCATATATTGAATTAGAATATTTGATTTTATATAATAATTTTAACTTGATTTTTGTTTATAATGAATATTAAAAACATTAAAAAAGTAATTATAGTGGTTAAGGTTAAAATGCGTTTACCTGGGGGTTAAACTAAAAAGATAACTGTTAAAATAATCTAAAACATGACCAAAATTGAATTAGATGGACATATATCAACCTTATATCATATTATATTAAAAAATAATCAATTATGGGGCCTTTGTTCATTTTTAAAATGTGGGTATAACTTTCTCTTTTAAACAATTTGAAGTATGCCCACTCCACTTATAAAAGGGAACTCCCACTCTTCACTTATTTATGCTTATAAAGAATTTTTATTCTCCCAATACCTAAAAAATATAGTTCTTAACCCCTTAAAACATCTTATAGTCCTTGGTTTGATCCTAAATTTAATCTATAGAGGCTTTAGGTATAATCCAAAAGAGGTGGTCAAAAGAAGTGGTAACATTTTTAACCGAGAATCTTTGTTAAATTAATTATTTTACCTAATTAAAAAATTACTCAATCATGATGATATATTATCATAGTATCTACCATATACTATGATTTTATTAGGTTAATGGTAAAAATTAAATTCATCTTATCTTCCATAAAATGGAAAAACAAACCATCTTTCTTATGTATGGAGGACAACCACCTCGTGAACCAATATAATTTGTTCTCCATCATCTCCTCTTGAGACTATTAATGGATATGGATTCAATGTTTATATATTCTATTCATGACATATTAATCATTATATAAAATTAATATATCATATACCTTCTTACCTTTTCATCCATTGAAGAATGATAATACAATTCATGTGTACATCAGACTACCGCCTCGGAAAGCGATGCAATTCATTTTTACTAAAACATCATTGAATGATATATGTAAGAGTATTTTTGAAAGTAGTATAATGATATTTATGGCATAATGATCACTCTTTAATTATAAAATCACACTTACCATATATCCATTATAATTGATGAAAAATGTTAATGTTACACATGCATAGGTACGACCTACCATCTCCATGATTGTAATGTAGTTAATTTTTTCATAAACACAACTCATTTTTATTTTTAAAAGTATAATTTATGTTTAAAAATAATAATTATTACATTATTATTTTTCTGAATATTATGAAATAATAACCCCTTTTACCATATTCATCTTTCCATGGTTATTTCAGACATATGAGTCAAACATTCTCAAAATGACGAACCTAAAAGATTAAGTAATAAAATATAACATAACAATGTATAAAATAAAAGGAATTATAAACCTGAAAATTTCATATTTAATTAAATTATTAACATAATTTTATCATTAATGAAGATAAATAATGAATGTGATGAATCGAGTTTGAGGTAAGAGATCTCTCTAAACCATCAATTTTTTCAGGATATTACAAATCTCTCACTAACTCAATTTATATCTATATTTAATGTAATGAAATTGTCATAAATTCTCTATATATGTCTCATAAATATATACATACCTCATTTTAATTTACATTAATTGGGTATTACGTTCCTTATATTCGTTTCTTAAATGATTTCATTATGATATTCCTTCGATTATGATATGTGACATGATTATGCAACAAATTTTATTTCAGTTGGTAATTCATTTATTTTGTATGATGATTGATTTATTTGTTTAGAAAACTTAAATCAAGAACAATTGAGGATGGTTGTTCCTAAATATTTCTCCATTGCATTGGGTAAGGCATTAGTCTCATGAGACATCAGTTTTGCGATTAGAGAGTAATCCTAATATATTATGGGACTCTTCCCACAATGTGATATTTTATTGGTAGTTAAATTTTACATATTTTTATTTCATTTTATATGATTCTGACACACTTCATACATTATGATGTCATTATGATATCATGTTCTTCAAATTATTCTTCCATTTTATTAATATTGTTCCCTCTCTTTTATGATATCATGTTATACTTTTGACTCAAACAATATGTTTCCTTATCATGCTTATTCCATTATTGGTATTTTTGTATCACCCTTTTGTTCAATGTATTTCCCTAGTAATTCTATACAGTTTTAGGACCACAAAGAGATTTATGAGTTCATTTAGGAGAATAAAACAATGATTACATGGTTTATTCTCCTTTTGATGTGTTGTAAACCTATTCTTCCAAAGACACAAGGACTCGTGATCATTTGGTTATAAGTATTGTATGTCTATAATAAAAATCATGTAATAATATGGTTAGGAGGGTTGGGTCACTATAGTTGGTATCGTAGAAAGGTGAAATCATTTTTGAGTATTAGAAAATGAATAATTCAGTTAGAACCCCAGGTATAAGTATAAAGATAATACATGGAATAACAGAATATCCATAAATTTTGGTGAAGTATAGTGATAGGACATTCCATGAAATTACATTCATTGGAGATGCTAAAAGTGAATGTGGATTTGAAAAAATTGTACTGAGGGTTAATAAACCAAAATAGGGAATACTGAGTTGGACTCGATCTTTACCTAGTGCATGAAAATGAGAATTTCTACACACCATATTTAACATTATCATGGGATATTCTTTGAAAAATAAAGAACATTTTACAAACCATTATGAAATACATGAAAATATTATTAGGTTAGAAAACAATATAGGGGAATTACTAAGTTTATCCTATACTAAATCCAAGAGCCTATTAAGTTAGGATATACTTATAATTTTTGACACATTCCTCCCAAGTTTATATATTAATCCTTTTAATGTTTATTATTTAAAATGTTCTATTCATGTTTTTGTTCTTTTTTGTAAATGATGGGAAATATGAGAACCTATTCCAATAACCATCATTATAGGAAATGTGATGATTTACCCAATCATATTCCTAGCCTTATAGGAGTGGGAAATGAGAACATCATGTTAATACTCTCTCCACTATCCCATGTTATGAATAATTATAGGAGTCTTGGGGAATTCCCTATGCCTCAAAAGAAAGATAAGTCTATAGTCAAGTCCTTTATGTGACAAATGTCTCATACCATTAGTGGATCTTATAATCCCCTCATTATAAAAAAATGGATTAACTCTATTGATATTATATTCACTATCCATCAATTCCCAGAGAAAGACAACATTGTGTGGGATATTTATGACATTGAGGGAGAATTAGATTAGTGGTGGAAGCTAATGAGTAAAAAATACAAAGCGGATTTTTATTAAATTTTATTATAATAACTCAAGAAAATATTTTTAAATATATATTTTCACCAAAAACACTATCTTATAATGGAGAGGGACTTCCTCAGACTAAAAAAGGAAGATGATTCTATCAAAGTATATGAGGAAAATTACAAAATAATTTCATGGTATGAATATGATTTTATCATCAATGAAAAATGTAATGTGGGTTGTTTCATTATTAGATTATGTTCATGTCGATGAAAAGGATTGGAATTTTTAAACATTGATAGTTATGAACATATTGTCCATTATTCCCTCAAAGTAGAGATTATGATCAGTGACTCTCACTAGTCTCCTTGGACTGGAGATAAAATATTTAAAATGGATTTATCCTTAGAGTTATCTCCAAATAAATCCCATAGAGTAAAGAAAAAACATCATCCCACCTTTCAAAAGTGTGGGAAGATGTATCCTGAAAGCATTCTATTAAGAATGGAGTGATGTTTCTAGTGTGGAAAAGTGGGGCATCATGCTAACCCATGCTAGAGGAAAATGAAGAAACCCAGTAACGATGAAGATGAAAAATAGAATATAGATCAAAACTCATCCTACGATGCAGTGTTTGAGCTGTAAGGAACATGGTAATTATTAATGAAAATGATATTAGGCAAGGGTTGTCTGTGATAATAAATGACAATAAACCCCAATTCATTGATATCAAGAAATACCATTTGTTATCACTATTGCTGAGGTGGATCATGTCAAAAATGTGGTAAATGGCATTCTATTTATTCATTCATGAATAGTGAACATACTAATTGATTTCGGTTCAATGAATTTTTTCCTATACTGCATGATTGAGAGAACTATTCAAGAACCACCTCAAAGCATGGGTTTTTATATTTTTATGAGAACAAAAAATGGAAAAATGGATTCATCCCATGTATATAACACCTCCCTAATCAATGTTTTTCGACAAAATATTCCATAAAATCTCATCACACTTCCCTTAGTGGAGTGTGATGCTTTATTAGGTATAAATTGGATATCATTATATAAATCCATCATCATCGTTTGAGAGTGGTAGATCACTCTCCACATCAAAATTCATCTTATAATTCTATAAAAATGTTAGGAGGTTGATGAATCTCCAATATAATTTTCTATTTATTCATGGATGTTATAGTATGATGATTAAGAATATTTAACCCAAATTATTGAAAAAAAGGAGAGAACCATGCTTGAAGAAATGATCATTGTGATGGATTATACTAATGTATTACCAAAGAGTTTCATGGTTATCCTATAGACCAAGACACTGAGTTTTCAATTGAACTTATACCTATATCTATTCATATATTGAAGGCACCATGCAGAAAATACACTATTAGTTTAGTAGAGATGAAGAGGACTTTATTAGGGAATATAAAAAAGGGTTTTATAAACCAATGTGCTACACTATTGGTTGTGTCGGTCCTCTTCATCAAGAATAATTATGGTTCAATTGACCTCTACATTGATTATCATTAACATAAAAATAATAATAGTAAGGGTCAAGTTCCTCATTCCATGGATACAAGACTTGTTCAAAAAACTATGTGGAGCCGCGTATTTCTCTATAGTGTACCTTCTATTGGGATATCACCAACTAAGGGTGAAAAGTTAGATATTCCCAAAATATCTTTTAGAACATGGTATGAACCCTATGAGTTCATAGTGATGTGTTTTAGAGTCACTAACACCCTATCAATCTTTATAGACCATTTGTATTGATTTTTTAATAATTACATTGACAAATTTTAGGATGTATTTATAGTTGATCTTATGATTTACTCCAAACGCATGGAGGATCATTAGTATAAGTTTAGTACCATGCTTTAGGATTTCAAAAAGGATAATTTATATGAAAAGTATAGTACATTTGGTATCAAGATTAATGAACTATCATTCTTAGTCATGAATCACAAGAAACAAATTTCTATAAAACCTTCTACGGCATAGGCAATAGAGTAATGTCCAAGACCAACATCTATATTAGAGATATATAGTTTCTATGGACTAAATGGTTATTATTAATGACTTGTGAGAAACCTATAATGATTTCAAACCACAATGAACAAGATAACTTGGAAGGGAGTAATATTTATAAAGACAAATTAATGTGAATATAACTTTTTAAATTTGAAAAATATTTTATCACTACACCAATACGCAGGATTCCCTCATGTGGGAATATTTTTGTGGTTTAATGTGATTCTTCAAACAAGGGAATCAAATATGTATAGATGAAAAATTATAATGTGATAGCCGATACCACAATTATATTGATTGTTTTTTGAGTAGAGTATTCTCATGCATGATCTGGGGTTTGCTACAATGATATTTTAATTGAAAATATTCTTACATTATCTCTATGGGGAGAAGTGTGAAATACATAAGGGAAATATTAGCCTCAAAAATACATTCACACAGAAAAAAATTATTATCATTCAATGAATATGGTTAATGATGATCAAGGACAATGACCACCCAATCCATTAAAATCCTGCTAAGGAAAAAAATGTTAGAGATTCCCTAATAATGAATTATTCAGTGAAATTTTCAGGGATGGGAATTGAGAAGGATCCAATCATCATTGATATTTAATGCATATAAATTGGAATCATAAATAAGGACCATAATAATTCATTTCTCAAATTATTGATGAACAATCTCATCTTGATAATTTAATGGATTTATAATGAGATGCTGTGGAAATTCATAAGGAGGCTGAATCCATAGGAAATAGGAAATCCTAGAATTTAATAATTATTGAATAAGGAGTTATAATATTTGATTGGGTTCCATCATACATGGATATAATGAATGGTCTATTGGATTATGCACAGAGATCGATCTTCTCTATCCTCCCAAGGATCAAAAAATTTATAGAGATATCCAAGAGAACTATTGTGGGGATCATATGATGAAGTAAATTGTGAAATATACATCAATTTGTCTACTATATCATAAATTGGGGTATGAAAGGTTAATGTATAATGGGATGATGAAAACATTATATATATCTACATGCAAATTTGAAAAAATTCCCATGGAAATTTTCACCAGTTTTCCCAGCACATAAAGAAGAAATAACTCCATATAATGTACTGTGGATCATCTTACATTGTCTTCTCAATTCATTTAAATTTTAGAGGACTTATCACTTGATAATATTATATTGATATACATTAGAAAGGTGTTGATTCTATATGGAACACAACTATTGAATGTATTTGATTGAGGTCCTAAATGTTTCTTCATGTTCTAGAAGAGACTCCAGTAACCTTTATGTAATTATTTGAGATTTAGTAAAGCTTATCACCCCAAAACTGGAGGAAAATTAGTAAAACTATTCATATATGAGATGAAATTTTGAGAGAATGTTTGATGAACATTGAAGGAGGATGACATGAAAATATTCCTCTAGTCGGGTACTCCTATAATAATAGCTTCCACTAATGAATACAAATGGCATAATATAAAGAAAATTATGGTAATAGATGTAGATCATATTTTAATTATGATAATTTTGGTGACCAAAATCTATTGGAACCTAAAATGTTTGTGGAAATGGTAGAAATTTTGAAGACCATACAATAACACATTAGGTTTTCTAAGGGTTGATAGAGGAGCTATGTTGACCATGATTAAAAATACCTAGAGTTTTAGGCCATGGATTATGGGTTTCTCCAAATATATCCATGGAATAGATTCATGAGATTTGCGATGAATGGAATATTAAACCCTAGGTACATATCACCAATTATATTCTTAATCTTATAGGGGAATTTTCGTATCAATTACCAATCTCAACAAAATAATTTATAGTACATGACATATTACATGTATCCCTCTTAAGGAAGTACATACAAGATACCTCAAATCTACTAAATTTAAAGGTGGTATTATTAGAAAATGATATATCTTATGATGAAATGTTGATGAAGATCATGGACCACATAGATAATGTTATACTCAATAAGATGACTCACCTTATCAAACTCCTATTGCGGAACCATAAGATCTAACCTAGGAACCATAAGAATGAATGAAGAAAAAGTAACCTCAAATTTTTTCAACATGATCCATAATTCAAAATTTCAAAGGTGAAAGTATTTAAGGGGGTAATAATTAAAAAAACAATGTTTTTTTAAAAGAAATCCATGTTCAATAGTGTATGTGACATATATAAACATGTTTTAATGAACCTTAATATACAAATATTAATATTATATAAATATTAATTTCATAACCTAGACACTAAAATTAGTTGGTTGAATAGGAATAAATATATTTTATAAATTAATTTTAAAGTATAATAAAAATATAAAGATAAATAAGTGCTCACTTTTTTAATGTCTTTATAGTCCTTGAGAATAATTTTTCACAAAAAATGTATTTATTAAATTTTGTGAAGAAAAAATTAAATTGAATTTTTCTACATTTATAAAAAATAATTTTAAAATGAAATAAATTTTTGGATTCAACAAAAAATGAATTATCTTCAGATCAATTTTTGTGATTTTTCTAAAAAGTTTAATTTTTTATTAAATAGTTAAAAATACTGGTTTTTATTGAAATAATAATTTTTATTTAAATAATTTAAATGTTATTTATTTTCAAAATATTTTAAAATTTACAATAGTAAAATTATTTTATGTTTAATAAAATTTATATCACTCGAATAAATTTCATTTTAAATTTTGATATAAATGTTTTTATACCTATGAAATCATTTTGTTTGGAAATACTTTTTTCATCGTGTTTGTGTGTTTAATTTAAAATAGATTATTCCACTTCAGTTAATTGAATTAGAAAAAATAGATTAAATGTTTTTATCCAATAAATTTATTATTATATAATAATCTTGAAATATTTTTTTGGGTATAATTAATAGTAAAAATACTAAAAAATATTTACTTTCGTTAAGCTTAAAATGGGTTTACAGACAGTTTTAACTAAATTTTTTATAGTAAAAATGAAATAAAACTTGTCCATATAATATTGGATGGAGTTATTTATACCATAAATAATATAAGGTTATAAAATATTTTATTATGGGTGCATTTTTAATGTGTAAAATGTGGGTGTAATATTTTATATTCAAAAGTACCATGTGTGTCTTCTCACTCACTTATAAAATTGAACACACTATCGTCTCCATTTTAAAATTATAATTCCTTATTATTTTCCCATTTTTTGATCATATTCCTTACTTGATTCCCTACCCATGTCCATGATTTCTTGTTTTTATCAGAAATCCAATCAAGTGAGGCTTTAGGTATGTTCTTGAAGAGTTTCTCCAAAGAAGTTGTATTGTTCATAATCGATAATATTTATTTTATTTATTATTACAACTAATTAATATCTATATAAATAATAATTATATGAAAAAATATGTATCTATAATATGCTATGATTTTATTTTCTTAATTTCAGAACATAAATCCATCTATACTTACATAAAATGGGGAAAAACAACTATTTGTGTTTACGGTGGACTTCCACCTCACAAAACCATGTAATTTATTGTCCATCATCACAAATAAAATATATTTAGGTTGAACTATTTTATTTTTATATATAATTATTGTGAAATATTAATAATTCTTTATAAGTAATATTTTATATCCCTTTTTATCACATGATTCATTTAAGAATGATAAAAATCATTCGTTTGTACGGTGGACTACTGCCTCACGAAGTGATGTAATTTGTTTTTTACTAACACATGACATGGATGGTTTATTTAAGTGTAATTTAAAAAAATATAATATTATTAAATATATGATCTAATTATCACTCTATGAATACAAAATAATACATACTTTGTGTAACATCCCAGTTCTGGAAGCCACCCAGAGGTGCCCCATACCCGGTTGGTCACACGGCCTCAAGCGCATTTCCCCGAACGCCAGAGGCTTCCGACTAGTAGCGAAGGCCTTGGGTGTAATAATAGGGAAACTATGACCTCATTGGAAGAGTAACACAGTGGAAGATAAACAAATATACAATAGCAGAATCAGTAAACATCCAACAAAAGAAAACATCAGAAGACTGAGATAAAGAAACAAATGGAGCATACATATATATATAATGATGCATGATACATATATGTCTAATAAAAACAGCCAAACAAGTCACAATGATGAGTAAAATACTAAATCAAAGTACAAAAGGAAAACAGATAAACTCCTCAGCATCGCAAGCCTCAGCTTGGTCCCATGCTCTCCAGCTCCAATGCAATCAAGTACCGGAAGTAGAAGGGCGATTTCCCTTATCTATGCCTGCAACAATATAATCTGTTTGGGCCCAAAAGTATGACCCAAACAGGGTGTGAGAATAAATCCTAGTAGGAAACCACCCAAATATCTGTGCCTAACAGGCAGTGAATATATGGCAGGTAATGTGCAGAAAGCAGTAAACAGGAAAGTACTCGATAGTAAATAATCCATAGTTCCAATATCAAGAAACAATTAACCGAACAGTTAAACACTAATAGGTAGCACTCTAGGATGTTCCCATGGCCTATCCCCTATATTCACACCTATAAAGTACAAGCAACCCTCTGGTCAGCACACTTAGTCTAACCCCTCTGGTTTAGCTTAAGCATTTATAAACTCTCTGAGGAAGAACTCTCAGTCAATTCCCCCTTATAGTCTAAGGTAGTCAAGGAATCTTTGAGGAAGCACACAAGGTCAATTACCCTTATAGACCCAAGGTCAAGAGACTCTCTGAGGAAGCTTACAAAGTCAATTCCTATTATAGCCCCAGTTCGTTCACAGACTCTCTGAGGAAGCTCACACAATCAATTCCCCTTATAGCCTGGAATGGTTCAAGGTAAATTCAAAGTAAACAAAGACTCTCTCAGGAAGCTCACTCAATCTATGCCCATCATAGTCTATAACATCCAAAGACTCTCTGAAGAATCTCACATATTCAATTCCTCTTATAGTCTATAATGTCCAAATACTCTTTGAGGAAGCTCACACAATCTATCCCCTTATAGTTTATAACACCGGGTTCTCACAGCCCCATGTCAGTCAACGCATAATAATGATATAAGGACAAAGTAAACCTATAGAACTTATTGGATAAATAGTCTATAGCATCTCAAAATTTCAGAATACAACACTCCATCCTACAATCACTAGGCATGGGAAACAGGAAATACAGGACCAAACGGTCGTAAACAGAACATGCATGGAAAAACATCCAATCATGGTAATCAATTATAATTACATCCAATTCACCTCTAGACGAGCATACAAGCATGGAAGGAAAAACTTAGGGTTAAGATAGTAAACGCACAATACCCCATTCAAGGGTATTGTCACAATTTCATATAATATTCAAGGACCTTAAACCAAAAGGCATAAACCACCTACCTCTTAGGGTTTGGTGAAAATGACCTCTTCGCTCAAACGTGCTCCAACCGGGTGGACGCCTCCTCGAAACCCTAAAAAACCCTTCCCTAACATCAATAAGGTCAACCTTTAACATAAAAGGCAACACATCCCTATATCTACATTCAATCCTTGTAGATCTAGGAATTTAAGAGAGGGAGAGAGATCTAACCCTAACCAAAACCTCAAAGAACCAAAATAGGGACTTAACCAAGGAGAACCACCTTCGATCCGCCAAGAAACCCCTTTGATTTTCCTCCAAATCGTGCCAAGTAGCTCCCCCAACCTCTGAAAATCACAACTCCCATGTGAGCCACGAGTGGGAGGAGGAATGGTGGAGGAATGGAAAATCACGAGTGGCCTGGGACTTAAAAAACCAAACTTTAAGTGGATACATGGTTACCTAGCACGGTTTGGAAAACCGTGCGCCAACCGTGTAGTTTCCACTATCTCATCTAGGGATTTCGCAAGGCTTGCCCGCATGGTTTGACAAACCGTGCGTAGCCCGTGCAGAGCCCACTGTCTCATCTAGGGGTTTCGTATGACTTGCCCGCATGGTTTGACAAACCGTGCATAGCCCGTGTGGAGCCCACTGTTAAGGGTGCACGGTTTCCTGGGCTGGCCGCACGATTTGTTTAAACTGTGCGCCAACCATGCACCCCTACACAACCTCCAAAAATTTCCTCTTTTTTCTCAAAAACGACCAGAAAAGGAAAACATACCTGACAAGAAGTTCCGAATTCTTAAACTTTGTTTCTACTATGACCATTGAAAAGTGGGATCATTACGCATGTGTACATACAACACATTGTCTCTATGATTGGAATATAATTCATTTTTCATAACCATAACTCATGTTTATATTTAAAATTATAATTTATGTATAAAATGAAAATTATTTCATGACTATTATTTTGAATATGTTTAAATAATAAAATCATTGACCATATTCAACATTCTAAGGTGATTTTGTACATATGATCCAATCATCATCAAAACATCTTACATAAACATAAATGATTATTTAATTGAATATAAAATTATATTTTATAAAATAAAATAAATAATAAAAAAGTAAATAAATTAAATAATTTTCATATGTTTATTATTTAGTAAGATAAATAACACATGTAATTAATCACACACGAGGTAAGGGATATTTACAAACCACCATTTTCTTTGATTTATGACCAATATACCTATAACTTTCTTAATCTATTTACATAAATTTATGAAATTATTTTAAATTTATTATTTATTTCCCTCACATATATATGTATCTCATTATCCCTTAAATTTATGGGGTAATATAGGCCTTATGTTTATTTTAAAAAATCCTTCATTATGATATTTACTTTGATTTACAACCCATTTTAATTCCATGAGTCATTTCAATATTATGAATTATGATATATTTCCTTTTCTAGGAGACATAAATGAAGAATATTTTATGATGGGTGCACCTAGATAGGACTCCGATTCATTGGGTAAATATTTAGTTTCATGAGACTTCATGTATGGGATTATGGAGTAGTCCTAATCCATTATGGGAATTTTTCCACCAAGTGATATTTTCTAGGAAATTACCCTTGACTCATGTTTATATCATGATATATGTTTATCCCACATTTCATATGGAACCATGATCATATGATACCATGTTAATCATATTATCATTCCATATTATTACTCATGTTCCTTTACTTTTATGGTAACATGTTATATATTTTACTCACACATCATGTTTCCTTATCATGTTTATTCCGTTACTTAGATTTTAAAATCACACATTTCTTAAGTGTATTCCACTAGTTAACTTATGCAGTTTTAGGATAAAAAAATATTTACGAGTTCATTATAGATAATAAAATAATAATGTAATGTTGTAGTCCCATTTTTATGTATAACGAACCTAGTATGCAAAAGAAACTAGTCCTCATGATCATTGAGTTGTAATTAAAGGATTATTATGTTAAAAATAATGTAATAATATGAGTAAAAGGATTATATCATTATAGTATGAAACACATAAAAGGAAATTGATGGAGAATACAATAGGTGACCCGAAGAATGATAATTCATATGGAAAACCCCACTTTTGGCTTCTATATAATTTCAATCATAACCACTTGAAAGAGTGGTAATAAAATTGATCACTAAACACTATGAATAAAAATATTTCATGATATAATATCTCACTTAAGAATTATATATACACCATATATATAAAATTTGGTGAATAATTTATAATTTTTTTAAAGAGTGTAATTTGATATTGAAATATATAGGGACCCATAATTTTCATACATAAATATCACATATTAGTAAATTAAAATTTAACAACTAACATTAATATATACAATATTATCCTAGAGGTCTAGTATATTTGAAAACATTGATTCATAAAAAACTTTCATAAGAGGACTTAATCATCTCCTAGTAGGTTCTTCATATATATAACCCTTTATAAGCATATCATACATAAAATCTTTCTTCATAACATGGGTAAAGGAAACATATGAAAGGGTGCTATCATACCCTCAATAAGTGTAAAAAGAGAGATATCAATGACTAAATTAATATAACAAGTCCGTAAGGAAATGAGAAGAATATATTAACATTTGTAATCCAATCCTAGTATATCACTGAACAAAAACATGAATCATGATATAAATCATTTAAATTTATAAGGAGTGAATCATAATAGAATCAATGAACATAATCAATGAGATAATAATATTAATATAAAACATGGGCTTGTTTAATTAACTTAAGAATAGATAATCAATTCCTTAGAAGTCAAGGATAATATCTAACACTATAATAGTATATTATATCCACTCCCAAGAAATATTATCATTAGTCAAGGTTCAATCCTAAGAGTCTCATAGTGGACACTTTTAATTAATAAACTTGGTTCACTCCCCTTTTTAGTACTAATTATCTCATGATATATCCACCTTAATGAAATGAATTGGAGGGAAATATAATCTGAGGCCCACTTATCACATAATAAAAATAATTCATATGTGTTATAGAAGATCATAAAAAAATTCATCATAACATAATCCAATAAAAGTAAATGTTATTCATATATATTTCATCATTTAATAATTACATAACCCATGCATAAGTAATGGGTTTCAAAATATAATCAGACAGTTGGAATGAAGTGATTTTCATAGAATCATCTATAAATCATCATGTTTATAAGACATAAAAATAATAAAAATGGATGGAATCATTGGATAATATCCCTAGTAAATCATATGTAACAATAATGGTGGTTATCATAAATGAATATTATTTTGAAAGTTCACATGGAGAATTTTTTAGAAAATTATTAATTTCACTATAAAATAATATATTTAAAATATTTAAATTTACAAATTATTATGGGAATTTTTTTTATTGAAAATAACCTTGTAAACAAACAATGTAATCTTTAAATAATTGACTTTTTATGATTATAGTAAATTATTTTCATGTCATGTAAATAAAAAAATGATTTAGTTCACATTTTTGGTACATGTCAATGTTACCTCCTTTGGAAAATGGAAAAAAGATTCCCCTTAATTGTTTTTTGAGAATTCAAACTTTTTCAAAAATTACTTCAAAAAAAAAACATGGTGGTATTGAAAAAATATTCTTTAATTTTTTGAGAAAACATTGAAATGGAAGAAGAAGATAACCAAATGAGTAGTAATACATTTTCAGTTTTCTAGAAAAGTATTTAATGGATATGATGAGTACATAGAGTAGAAAATGATTATAAAAAAATATAATCTCAAAAAATGACCATAGGAGAATAAAATTCACATGATTATTTAGGTATGCCCTAAAATTTTATAATTAGAGGCTTAATCATAAAAAATTCTAATAAACAATGGTAAGATAACATAAAACCATTACCACTTTGGAATCTTTTGAATCTTATACCCCTTCAAAGAAATAAAAATTTATGGTTATGTATATATAAATAATTTTACTAGGAATCATCATATAATACATTAATGGTATATATATACACAATATAAAAGAAAAAAGTGGTGAATATTTCATTTGTCTCACAGAAGTAAAAGTGAGACGAAAATCTATTACCTCGCATTTGAAATGTTTGGGACATGATTTAAACTCTTGTATAATTTGTTTAAAATTATTATAACTCTAAAAAAGTTCTATTTAAATAATTATAATAATATATATGATCCATTAATAGATTTTAAACAACAACTTATTAATAATTCTTTATTAAAATCTTCATTTTTGGTGTTAACTATTTTGTTTTTCATGAGAATTTTGGTATGGTAGTTACAATCCTTATTCATTGACCATGTTTACATAATATCCATTTTTTGAATTGTGTTATAAATAAAATTCATATTATATATATATTCACACATAAAATGGCGAGATACAAACATGAATTACATATTTTATGAAGATATTAGGCCATACATATGGATGAAAGATGATTTCACTTTTCAGTATATGGAATTAATAAAAGGTAAATAATAATTCATCTTTCTTGGTTAATTATTATCATATATATCACATATATTAATTAAACATATCCTTGTTATGCATCACAAAAATATTTTATAAATTATTATTTTTTGAATTAATTTAAATTCATTGATAGCTTTTGTTACATGCAACAAAGAGTTTTAACAAACCATGAAAAACTATTAATATTATAATTTATACATTAAAATTATTACCAACCTGTTAAGCTTGGATTCATAAATAAGGATAACAAAATTTTAAATATTAATTATATTATATTTTTATAATTAAAACATATTGATAAAAAATTACATTATTTTTATTAAAGTCTTCATATGTTTTGAAAATGATATTTTAAAAAAATGTTTTTGTTGAATTTGGTAAAAAAAATAAATGATTTTTTTTCTAATCTTGGAAATTTTATTTTAAAAAATAAAATTTATTTTTCGAATAATAATATCATTATTTAATTAGGCTGAAATTTTGTGATTTTTATGAAAGTTTTGATTTTCCTATGAATAGTGAAAAATAAATATTTTTTTTGTAAAAAATGGTATTTTATTTCAATAAAATCTATAAATAAAAAAAATAATGTTTATAATATTATTTATAGTAACATAAATATTATTAATTTAAATTTTAACAAATTTATTACATTTTAATAAAAAATTATTTTATTTTAGTATGGGTTTATTTTTAGGTATAATAACATGATTTTTTTGAAAACTATTTTAATGTTCATAATATTGATCCCTTTTAACTAATTATAAAAACCTATAATGAGTAATAATTTAAATTAAATTTAAATATTATATATATATAATTATGAATTTATATTCATATAATGATTAATACTAGTCATATAATCAATGAAAAATAATCATTTAATTAAAAGATACACTTCTTGAAAAACTAAACATTCAACACGTATGCGGGTTCAATTTTAATTTAAATTCAACCATTTATATGAATTTAATTTTTTTAAATGGATTAAATATTTTTAATAATAATAATTTATATTATATAATAATTTCAACTTAAATTTTGGTCATATTTTATATCAAAAACAGTAAATTTTTTTTATCGTGGTTAGGATTAAAAAAGATTAACCAAGTGTTAAAATAAAATGATATGGGTTTCAATTACCTAAAACATGTAATAACTATGTTCTTTTTCCATATTTATACATTATAATTTCTATGTCTTAAAAGGGTCAATTGTGGAACTTTTTTAATGTGAAAAACATGTGTCAAAATTTTTCTTTGCAAAGATTGAAAGTATGCCACTCAACTCAGTTATAAAATTCCAACCCCACTCCACTCACCATAAAGACTTAAAATCCATTTTATCAGAATATAAATACCCAAATATCTTCATTACTTCTCTCCTCATGACTTATATCTATTATATTGATCATAAATCCATTTTAATAATCCTTTTGGCGCTTACCTAAGGAGGATGTCTGAAGAAAAGGTATACTGTTTAACTGACCACCATTATTTTATTCCTTTATCCACCACATTCAAATTATCATAAAATATGATGAAATGATAAAAAATTCTCTCATATATTTATATTTTATTATTATTATTGAAAAACCTGAATCTATTTCCTCTTCCATCTTATGGGATATGACATCATCATTCATTTGTACGGAGGTCTACATCATCACAGAACGATGTTATTCATTTCCTACCATAACCTTACATGGATGTATATAATTATGGATTTAATATATATATATATATATATATATTTGTGTGTGTGTGTGTTATATTGATGATATTTTTATACTTTTGTAATTATGATATCACATAAACCACCTTTATTTCCATTTTTTGGGGTACAAGATAATGTCATTCATGTGTTTGGTGGACCACCGCCTTGTGAAGTGATGTGATTATTTTTTCACTAATTCTTAGAATAGGAGGTAATGAGGGTCAATTTAAATAATATATGTGATTTATATTACATAAAAATAATTTTCTAATCGTAATAATTTTTTTACCTTCCTTTCGTTTTATCCATCGAGAAAATAAAAACGATGTTCATACGTGTGTACGACCTACCGTCTCGAGGAATGGTGAATTTTATTTCATTTATATAAATTTATGGATTACTACAAATACATATATGATTAATATATATGATGTTTATATTTTGAATAAAATTATGGAGATGATAGAACTGTGATAATTTAAGATGACGAAAAACACCAAATCAATGTGTACATGAAAAAAAAGTTATTACCTAAAACATGATTTTAATATAGAATTGTTAATAAATTTCTAATAAAGGGTCATAAGTAATTCATATATGGTATTATAGATAAAATTTATGTTTTTAATATATTTATTATAAAATTATATTTATTATATTATAATCTTTTAACCTATACGATGGAAGTAAAGACTTAAGGTTTGGGATTTTTGTCTCAATTATATTTATTTGAGACATATGTTATCTTATGCACATATAATAGTTTAATATTTTTACATATAACCACATTTAAATTTAATTTAATTAATTTATTTATTCTCATGATATTTTAACAATAATTTAATCATATTCCTTCATGAGGATTATGATTCAATGTTACCAAAGTGGTACTGGTTTTATGATACAATCTCATTGTTTATCGAGATAATTGATGTTTATGATTCTGATGATTAAATATTATCATATATCTCTCAATAAAATCATAATGTTTATTATAATATGGGTACGTCATATGAATATAATTTTTCCCTTAATTTTATTCTCTTTATGCACTCAAGAGTTAAAATTAATTATTTTAGGAAAAATCAACCTTTTTTCTCTATTATATTGAAAATTCATTTTTTCCATATCCAAGTTTTCTATAAATGTTTTCAGAGACTATACAAAAATTCCAAAAAGTATTTATTAGACACATTTTTATACATTTTGGAATGCTTACTATGTTTTTAAAAGGTAATCTTCATGTCATTTTCCAAACAAGTTACATTTGGATTTTATTTAAAATGATAAAAAAATATTTGTCTTAACATGTATGGAATGAATGGTATTTACACTATAATGACCATTATCATCATTGATGACTAATTTAAATGTTTTCAATGTTATTTTCAAAAAATGGTTTCCATAATATTTTTTAATATATTTTATTGAATATGTGTGTCACGACCCATCCTCGGGGCCAGTGTCGTGACTACCCTAAGCCTGCCTTCCATAGGCTAGGGGTTGGCGACTAGAACCAAAGGCGTAAATCCCGTAAAAAGGGAAGGCATTGCCTTTATAAAGTAAACAAACACAATATAGTATGCAAGTGAAGTAAGCACTATGTAAAACTTATTACAAAAGTAAGTGCTGAAAAGTAAATGGGCCAGTATACAAACCCAACTAAAAGTACAATACAACTGAAAAGAAAGTAAAACAACAGTAAGGTAAAGTGGTAACCAATGAGTCATCCTTCGGATATACCACCTAAAGAGTGGGTACATATGGTCTCATCAGCTCCTCGGGTCCGGCCGTACGCCCCATGTACGTCCCTCCAAGTGGTCCACTTCCAGGTATCGTCTAGCTCCACAAATCTCCACCTCGATTAGTGCTGTCTATCATCTGCATCCAACACAAGGTAGTGCGGGCATAGCCCATGCATGGGTGAGTATACGATACTCATTAGAGACCCCAAGACCCCCGAAGGTCTCCCAGAATCCACCAAGGATAAACCATAAAGGAAAGATACAATCACGAAGTATCAACCAACCCTACTTAGGTATATGCCCATACATATTCCTAAGTGATCAATTATAGTTTGGCTCAAACTCTCGAGCCCAAGAACAACCCAGTCCACATAGTAAAGAAGTCAATCACATCAATGATAATGATTGAAAGTCAAGACTCATCTCACAAAGGTATACTACTCATAAAGAGGGGTGGAGATGATTAGATGTAGCCTCTGAATCATCTCCTATGCCGAACCCACGTAGGATCCTAGTACAGAAGTCATCACTGCCGAACCTACGGAGGATCCAAGTATAGTCGTCATCATTGCTGAACCCACAGACGATCCATGTACAGTCATCATCATCGTCAAACCCACAGAGGGTACCAACACGGTAGTCGTCATAGTCGCAGCCAGCTTTAGGGTTTCCGCACACAACACGCTCAATTCCGGGAGGGTCTGTATCTCTACGGAACCTGGGCAGCTTCTGTCACTGAAACTTGTGCAGCGCACTTAGGAGGTGTGCACTCTCTGCTGCTGGGGCTGGTGGTATCGATGGCCCAGCGGGTAGTGGTACCGCTGGTGCCTCCGCTGTAATGGGGCCCTGCACCAAGGCCTCGTCGCTCGGTGGGATTCCATCTCGTAAGTACCTCAGAACCCTAGCTGATTGCCTTCTTGGGGCTATCCTGAAAAGGAATAGGTGCTACATTGTTAATACAGTATACCTGGTGAGCTAACACAAAGTAATCACAGAGAAAACTCTTGAAACACACATGCAATCAATTTTTTCATGCACTGAGTCGGAAATCAGAAGTCAAGGTCCTGGTGTATGGATACGTCAGCTGCCACACTAACACTGGAATCCCTGGACTGATAACCACACTCAATAATCTAAATACTATTGCTTCACAGAAAGAAATTATCAGAGCCCTGAGTTCTGCGGTAGAATCGACTCCTCAGATACCAATTTGTCATGACCCTTCCTTGGGGCCCGTGCCATGACTACCCCAAGCCCGCCTTCCATAGGCCAGGGGCTGGTGACTACCACCAAAGGCGTAAATCCAGGTAAAAGGGAAAGCATTGCCTTTATAAAACTAAAAAAACACAACAGAGTATGTAAGTGAAGTAAGCACAAAGTAAAAATGAGTACAAAAGTAAGTGCTGAAAAGTAAAATGTCCAGTATACAAACCCAACTGAAAGTACAGTACAAATGAAAAAAAGTACATCAGCAGTAAGTAAAACAGCAACCACTAAGTCATCACTCGGATATCCCACCTCAAGGGTGGGTAAAGATGGTATCCTCAGCTCCTCGGGTCCGGATAACCGCTCCGTGTATGTCCCACCAAGTGGTCCACCTCCGGGTACTGTCCAGCTCCACAAGCCTCCACCTCAGTCAGTACTGTCCGTCGTCTGTATCCAACACAACGTAGTGCGGGCATAGACCGTGTAGGGGTGAGTATACGATACTCAGTAGGGACCCTAAGACCCCCGAAGGTCTCCCAGAATCCATGAAGGATAAACCACAAAGAAAATATACAATCACAAAGTATCAACTGACTCTACTTAGGTATATAACCATACATATACCTAAGTCATCAATTATAGTTCATCTCCAACTCTAGAGCCCAAGCACAACCCAGTCCACATAAGAAAGAAGTCAATCACATCAATGGTAATGATTTAATAGTCAAGACTCAGCTCACACAGGTATACTACTCATAAATAGGGGTGGAGATGATTAGTTTTAGCCTCTGAATCATCTTCTCTGCCGAACCCACATAGGATCCTAGTACAGAAGTCATAATTGATGAACCCAAAGAGGATACAAGTACAGTCGTCATCGCTGCCGAACCCATATAGGATCCAAGTACAGTCTTCATCGTTGTCTAACCCATGGAGGATCCCAGCACGGTAGTCATCATAGTCGCAACCAGCTCTAGGGTTTCCGCACACAGCACACTCGATTCCGGGAGGGTCCGCTCCTCGAGCCAAGGGGGGTAGATAAATCAACTATCACAAATTCCAGAGTTGATGTATCCCAAAGTTCATTATCTTCAGTAAGAACTCAACGCGACAGACGACATGTCAATCAGACGCCCGGTCTGAGAGATATTGGCCTTTTTGTTCCAGGGGCCTGGTTGGAAATATGCTCGTTCCAAAGCCATCCGTTTTCCAAAGTTGCCCAAAACTCACTTAGAGTTTCAAAAAAGGACCGACACATCATGAGGGTCCCAGTTCCATATACAACGCATCGTTCAGACATGCGGTCTTTGAATTATTCACTTTTAAGTGAATACGGGCCCGACCCGTTAAGCCCGGTGGGCTGGCGGGTCGGTTCAATCCTGTTTTGGCAGGTCTGACCCGGAAGGGGTGTCAAACCCGCCCGATGGAACGCGCAGCCTGGCCTGTGGGGTGCGGCCCTGTCTGAAGGGGTGCGGCCCGACCCGAGAGGGCGCGACGCTGCTGGACGAGCAGTTCGAGGGGGCGCGGCCCCCCAGCTTCCCAAATCGGCGGTGCCACCCTCCCTAACTGAATGGCCGAAACCAGCCAGCCTCTTGGCCCAAGTGGCCCGCACGGGCGGGCCGCGGTTCATCCAGCGCGACACCCTCCCGGCCCCACGGCTCTCCTCCACCCGGCTGGCCGATTCTTCCACCGAAGCAGCCCATGAAGCGGGCCGTGGTTCCTTCCGCACATCCGGTGCGACGTCACTGACTTCCTCCACCCGACCTGCCCTAGTCGCGACTCCGCATCCCCGGCATGGCGCGGCGACACCGTACTTCCTCCACCGTGGCCCGCTTGGATGTGATTTTTTTTCGTGTGCGACAACGGCCCATGCGCCGCCGGCCTCTTCCGCGTTCTGCCTCCGGTCACCGATTCCATAAGTAAACAAAATCCAGCGGAGGGTCTTCGGGCCATGTTTGTTCAGCCCGCGCCCTCCGCATTAGGCCATAGCAATAGGCCGAGATAAACAAAGATGTTCAACGTTAAATGAGGCACAATTTTAATCCATTAAAATTGTACATAAATCCCCCTACCTCGAATATGGTTTGTTCGTCATAGACGTGGAAAGCGATGTCACTCCGTCAATGCTGGGAAAGGACCTTCATCATTAGCGTTCGCGTTCATCGAATCGTAGAGTGTTCTTCGTCAAGGAAGAAAACCGTTCTTCGTTGAGGAAGAGGAATACTTTTCTATCTTTCTCAAGAGATCTCTCCCAACTCTCCTTAACAAAATGAATGCCCCAAAATAAAATAATAGGCTAAGGCAATTATTTTATTAACATATGCAATTAGAACTTCAAACCAATTTAATTAATTAATTGGAGGATTCAATTTATTAATTAAAGTGTTGGAATAAATTAATGGGAGAGGAGAATATAAAGAGATCTCATAAATATTGGGAGAGTTTTCAAATTAAACAAGGGAGTTTAATGGGGGTTTATGAGAGTTATGGGAAGTTCAGAAGTTTAGGTCACGTGTGGGCCCCACCCCACAAATATCCTCTCATGGGAGGTTATGTGGGTGTGGTCCCAACCTCTAACTCCCCTTGGGTGGAAATAACCAACATCCTTAAAATAAAATTATGCTCCACTAATTTTATTTATTTTATTATAATTCCCCAAATATTAATTCTCAACTCACTTAAAATGCAACTGTGGTAATGTTCCCCTTAATAAATTACCGGTGCTGCGAGTTTATCGGTGCCCTCAGATTTCAATTCTGAGCACCGGTTCAAAAGATAGAAAAACCCGCTCGTTCGTTCACTGAACGTACCTGACCGAAACTTCAGAAAATTATTCCAGGCACACCGGGCCTCGGAATCAGGTTCCGTCCGAAACTGCATACTCGTAAAATTCCAAACAATTTAAGAAAAAAAATTTCCTTAAAATTTATGGGTCTTTAAAATGTGATTTTAAATGATGTTTTATTTTATTGAAAAAATGATTCAAGTGTTTTTATTATAAAATAATTTTCATTTAAAGATGAAATCCTATAATGTTATATAATAATTACTAGGGATATTATCCAATGATATACTATTTATTCTTTCTCTTTATGGTTTATATTTATAATGAATAGACGATCATTAACCCCATTTATTTTCCATGAGTTATTATATGATGAAAATTTTCTTAAACCCATTACATTTCATGTGTTATGATATGTTGAATTTTTTTAAATCCCATTTTAATTCATGTGTTCTGTTATAATTAATGTTTTATGACCTTATGAAAAAAATATTTATGATTTTTATTATGTTATGGGTGGGACCTATATCTCACTCCAATAAATTTAGAAAATATTAATATATCATGAGATAAATTGGATTAGAATAGGTAGTAAACTAAATTTGGTAAATATGTTTTTTAACTATGATAGTTATTATAGTGAACCTTGACTACTACAATGGTTTTTTGAGTGAACCCATTTTACTATGATAGTCTTGGTAATGTGCCTTGACTAATACGTAAATGTTTTTATTATTATTATATGTGTTCCGAAATTCAATGTATTATTACAATGTTATACTCTTAATGATAATGTTCCTTGATTCCATTATTATTAATGTATTATGAACTATTTATATTTTTTCCATTACTAATGTACTTTGATATGGAGGGTTTGGTATTCAAATTATATGCTCATGTTATTGTACCAATTTGCTCACAATATACTTATATATCTCCCTTGTTTGACAATACTGAGCATATGATCTCAAACATTCTTATGTTTCCATTCCCCATGATATGATAAAATGCATTAAGTATGATATTTTTTATAATGGTTACATTTAAAAATAACTTAGTGGGATATGGCATAACTCACTTATGGCCTAGTTGTTTATTTGTACATGTTTACAATGAATATTGACATAACTGATTATATAATGGATCATTATGTTATGTAATGAATATTTTGATATTATGATTGAATACATATTTAAGAGAATTTATGTTCTTTACATACTACCATCTATGAAAATCTGATATGAGAATCAGATCACATCGCTTATTGGAGTTGGAAGTCCACATGTATACATGAGCAATTTTATCATTTTACAATAGATTATAAGGTAAGAAGGTAGATATGATATTATAATTATAGAAGCCTAACTATTTCTTAAATATAATATATAAACATTAATACCATAATAATAACCATCTGTAAAATATGGTGATCGAAGATTGTTTTTATCGCTATATGGAGACTGTATGCTGTATGTACGAATGACCAATACATTTAATTCCCCTTTGAAGAAAAAGAGGCTAGAAATTAATAGTTTCATAATATTAATAACATTTAAATATTAATATGATACTGAATTTATTATTTTATTATTAGTTATAAATATTAATATGATCTATAAAAATAAAGAAATTGAAACATGTCAGGTAAGACGATTACCACTTCTTTGGTATGAATCCATTATATCCTTTTTAAGGACACTAGGAATGGTTTCTTAAGAAGACATGAACATCTGATTAGTTTATATTGAAGTACAAAATATAATTGTATCGATTTATAACAATATAAAAGTATAAATGTGGCATAAAGAAGAGAAATGAGGGGTTCCCTTTCATAAGTGAGGAGTCATTCACTCTTAATGCTTCATAAAATAATAAAATGTAATGAAGTTATTCTCTAAAAAAATTATTCAAATATAAAGGATATTTGAAGAAAATGTAGATTTTAGTTTATATTATCTCAAAAAATACAATGTTTACATGTTTATGTGGTATTTTAAACATTATCTTTTGGTTTAACCCCTTAGTTAGCCAATTTTAACCACTAAAATGGCAATGACTTTTTCACCCTTAAAGGGTTATAATTTTACATATAATGTACCAATTATCATATAAATTATCAAGGGATGATACTTTTGACCATTTATCCCCCTAATTTTCTAATTTATAGATTTTTAAATTTTTTAAATTATTTAATAGAATATCATTTTTATAAAATATCATTAAGGATATTTTTGACACTATTTATATAACATTAAATTAATGATACAAAGAAAAATGAGGAATTTTAATATAGTCATTTAAAACCTCCTTAATATTTCATATTTATGTAATTGATTTTTATAACTCAATAATTAATTCAATTTGTATTACCATTAATATTTTTAATATAATTTACTCTATTTGTATATTAATTAAATAAATATTGTGTCGACATTGTGTAAGAGTATATGAGAAATATTATATCAATCAAAATTAAAAATAAATTACCATGACAAAAAGATTAATAAATATTTGAAACAAATATTTATAACATAACTTATCCTCATATTATCCTTATGTAATTTTTTTTGATATATTACTATCAAGAGTGTGATTTTTTGGAATTTTCATTACATAAAATAATCTAAATTTCATTATAAATAGGAAATAGAAAATTTTATATATTCTATTTTTGGGAAGAAAAGGTTAGAATTTGTCCCATAAAATTAAATTAATTCAATTTTTGGGTTGATTTTTAGACCTTAATTCATTGATTTAAACATGTTTTACCCAATTTATCCATATTGAGGAAACAAATAATTTCCACAGTTACAATTCATATTGACCAAAGATAAAGAGGACTTATTTACCAAATTTGAACAATATATTTACAAATTTGGTATCAAGTTATAATGATTCAATCTATGGTATTACCAAAAATAAATTTTAATATATATTTTTGAAAATAAATGAAAAATTATACTCCCAAAAATGATCTTTTATTCATAAAAAATAACTTATATTAAAATAATGAATATTTATAATTCAAATGGACTAAATTATATTATTACAAATAAAATGTATCATATTTAAAATTAATGAAAAATTAGAAATATAATTGGTCTTGTAAATCACATTAGTTAATGACTACAAATTCCATTATTTGAAAATTTGGTATTTTCACTATTCAACAAGAAATCGATCTTTTCAAAAAAATACCAAATTTTTACATATATTTTTAATTTCATTTTATGATTTTCAAAAAATCACTTTATGAAATATAATTTATAAAATTTCAATAAATTATTTTTAAATTTCATGCAAAAAATCAAATAAATTTTTTTGAGGAATGTCTATTTTGGATCATAAAATCAATTTAAAATTTTTTTATTCTTATTTCATTATAATTTGTGAATATATTTTTATTGATTATGATAATGTTCAAGTTATATAATATTTTTTTAGTGATATTAATTCTCATAAAATCTAGGGATATATTAAAATAATAATTTTATAATATATCATAATGTTCATAAAGGTCATTTTTTCTAGTTAAGATAGTTATTGAGTTCATTATTATTTTTTATAATCTCTTCGAGTGTTACAAAAACCATTACCTCTTGTAGAGACATTCATGAGAATAATTTATCCTCTAATATCAAAAACCTTTATATATTCATAAATGTATTTATTACTATACTTATATCCATTTTCATTCATACTCTTCATAAATTTCAATTCTCTACATAAGGATATCGAATTTTCAATGTTAGTGATTATAGTTTTGATCATATATCATAGTTTCAAAATATTTGTGTTCATATACATTCTTCATCCAGATTTATTCAATTATTGTAAAAAACTTAAATATTATGGATGATTTATCGTAATTTTTGGTTTTTGAAATTCCAATAATGACTGTGTTAGTCATTATCCTTGAAGATGGAATCAATAATAAACATGTTTTAGTGATTCTTGATGATCAGAGGGAATAAAAATAATTTATGAATTATATTTTGTTATAAACCCTCTTTAATAAATAAAAAATAGTTATTGAATAATTTATATTACATTATACCTATAATTATTTTCATATATTCATTCATGATATAAATTCACATTATTGTTCAAACATATAGTTCTACCAACCTTAACAGGAACATATGTTAATTTAATAAACTATTTTGATGCATTTTTTGTGTAATATATTTAATCCATAAAAAAATTATGTATTTTCTTCTTTATTAATGTGATATATTTTAATTCCAAGGATGTATAAGAAGAAGAAATTGATATGAAAATATTTCAAAATTTCAATAAATGATATTCCTCCTATAATACATATTTTAAAGGGATATGATAATGGTGATAAATTGTTGATAATATCTTTAAATGATCTTAAATTATTGAGAATATATACTTAATGATATAAAAATAATCTTATTTCCTCATTAAATCTATTATAGGAAACATTTTTGATGGGTGATGATGACAACTGAATTTTGTTTCTTGTGGTGGCAGTTGTATGAACAACCATAAAAACAATGATTTCATTTTTATTAATTAATGTTATAGATGAGTATAAAATGATAGTTACCTTAATATTTTAACACTATAGAATATATATTATGATAAAATAATTATATTTTCTTGATAGAATAAATTTTAATGAAGATAATTAAGAAGAAAATCTATGTTTCTTATGATACTCAGGCCGAGGACATGAATTTTACTTGGAAGTAACATTGAAAATGAAAGATTTATACTAAGTAATGGTGACCATATTATTTTGAACAATGGTGTTTGTTCTAGTCTGAGAAAATGGATGTTCTTAAAAATTAAATTCATAGTAATGATGAGTCTTGAAGTGGTGGAGATGTCACTCTTTTATATGTCAGGAGAAGGGTAGCTTTGTTAGTAACCATTACATTTTAGATAATGTAAGTATAATATTAAAGATTCAAATTACAAAAAAGATATAATAGGTGGTTATAGTGATTTTTGTTCTAATACCACATCATCAACTCCTATTTGAGTTAATATCGAGTGTTTTGTGGATTTTGTTAACCATTAAATTTTAATAAAATTTACTTTTACCTTCGTAATTTATTTTTTCAATTTAGTAATTATTATTAATGAAAAATATTATGATTAAAATTTTCACCTAATTGGATTACCAGGATTTAAAACATTAAAATAATTTTATAAAATTATAATTATAATTTTTTTAAAAGTAAATTTCAAAATAACCTCATTTAATCATGTACAAATCGTTTTTGGAAAAAATAACGTTTTATGATTGGAATTTATATAGATGATAAAATTATTATATATTTTTATTTTAATTATATAAATTGATTTATTTTAAAAATGTAATTTGTATTTGGATTCCAATTAAATAAATAATAGAATATATATATATAAAATACATGATTTAAAGTAAATATAGATAACACTTTTTCTATTAATTTAACAATTTAATTAGTTATATTAATACTAAACATAGTATTCATAAGTTAAAAATATTTAAAATGTATATTTTTATTCCTAAAATTAAAATCCTATTTATTAAATGTTTTAACCTTCTATTACATTCTTATATAATGATTAAATCAAAAAAATTACACATTTCATGAAAACCATATTTTTTCAATTAATCAAACCTTTTTAGTTAAAGATAAAAAATTTGTACTAAGATAATTTAGATATGTTGAATAAAAAAATGAATTAAGTTTTTGTAAATCATAAGTTCTAAAATAAATATTTTAAATAAATTAATGAATAAAGGGCCTTTAGAGTAAAAATTATACAATGTTTTTGAGATGTAGCATTTACCAACTATAGTAGTGTATGAGGTATTACAAATGAAGTAGGTTTGGTTGTTGAAATTGTAAATTTTTGTTCTTGAAGAAATCAATTGGGATTGAATTTCATAAAGAATATTAATGATAGTAATCATTTTTTAATTTTATGTTGTGAAATTTTGATAGTTAAAAAGAGAATTTATAAACTGTATTAAAATAAAATATTTTTTTGTATATGAATAAATAATTTTCAAAAAGAAAATGGGAAAAATTTTAAACCATTTTTCTATGAAATTTTATTATTTGCAAGAACGAGTATATAGTATTCTAAAAATATATTGAAAGGAATACATTAAACAGTTTTTTTTGTAAATGTTATTTTGTTTAATTGATTTTTGTTCTATATTTTCATTTACCTCTATTTAGGAATGGATTGAGTTTGGGTTATTATATATTTATTTTATACATCCCTTGTTTTTAGTGTAATAAAAAATCGATTATCCATGGATTTTACAGTGGATGATATGTGAAGACCCAGAAATTCCATGTAATTTTTTTAATTATATTGAATTTTACGAGTCCACAAAAATTGACGGCGAGTAATTTCGAGGCCCGGTGTGCCTGGAATGAATTTATGAACTTTTTTTTGGTTATGTTCAGTAAACGTGCGAGTGTGTTTTTGTAACTTTTGAACCGGTGCTCAGAATTGAAATCTGAGGACACTGTTGAACTAGCAGCGCCGATATTCACTTAAGAGGACCTTCACCTTGACCGCAGTTGGTTGAGGGAGAAAGATAGTTTTCATTTTTTTTCGTGGAGGAATAGAAAAATAAAAATATTTAACATTTTTATTTTTCTTGTAACCTCATTTTGTTTTATAGTGGTGGG
Source organism: Viscum album (assembly GCA_963277665.1). Taxonomy (NCBI): domain Eukaryota; kingdom Viridiplantae; phylum Streptophyta; class Magnoliopsida; order Santalales; family Viscaceae; genus Viscum; species Viscum album. Next base: position 670,331,828 of record OY728157.1, on the reverse strand, counting down.
TACCACCCGAACCCCTCTTTAATGTGGGTAAACCCCTTGGAATCCTCCACTACAAGAAAACTGCCGTTTAGCGGTGGTTTTTAAACCGCCGCGAAAAAACTGCCACGAAATGCCATATATATATATATATTTATTTATTATTTTTTTTTATTTTTTTCGAGGATTAGTGGCAGTTTTTTAAAAAACCGCCGCGAAATAGCGGCGGTTTCGGTAAAACTGCCGCGAAATGAAAGGAAAAAATAAAAAAACACGAGAAACCCCGAAATCACTAAAACGACCATAACTTTTGATCCGGGCGTCCATTGGAGCGCCAAGACCAGTAAAATCGAAGCTCATGAAGAGATTTAGAGGCACATATAATCAAAACCATGATACGGTCTAAGGTGTAGAAGATATTAGAGTTATAAGAATGTTGAAAAAAGTTCTCCAACTTCAAACGACCATAACTTTCGCTCCGGGTGTCCGTTTGGGCTCTAACACATATCAAATCGAAGCCAGCGAAGAGAGATACGCACTAAATCAACACCAGAAAACTTATGTCATGTTTTTCGACCCCAGAAACCCCTCCTAAGGCCTTCGAAACCCCATTTCCGTCACCAGTGTCCCGTCGAACTTGTCTTCAAACGGACCTAACTTTGGATCCGCGTGTCAGTTTGGACACCTCCACCTTCCAGATCATAGCTCGTTCCATGAGCTTCAGTTTGACTGGTCGTAGTGCCCACATGCACTCCTGGATCATATGTTATGGCCTTTTTAGTGGGTATCGGGTTTGTTATGATTTTCGATGCCTCTTTTCTAGCACCCGTTCCCCGTCAGCTTTTTTTTAAATGGTCATAACTTCCGATCCGCCTATCCATTCAGACTCTTTCACCTCTCAGGTCGAAGATCATTTCAGGATCTTTGATTTGACAGGTCGTGGATCTAAAACGAACTCTCAGATCATAAGTTATCTCCGTTAATGTGAGTCCAATATTTTTGTCTCTTTATGACCGTTTTGACGGGTTTTAACGGTTGCTCCATTTATTACAGTTTATTTGGGTTTGCATGACTTGTTATCTTTATCAATGGTTTTTTGTGGGTTATTATGATGATTATGTTGAATTATTAAGGGGTTTTCCAGAGTTGTCATGAGTTTTCATGCGTTCTCATGCGTTCTCATTCTTTTGAATGCCTCATTCTTCATATGCTTCTCCATCCGTTTTCATGTGTTTTCATGATTTTTCATCCCTTACCAGGTCTTTTCATACTTTTTCATGTGTTACCTTTATTATTTATTATTTATTTTTTATTTATATTTACTTATTATTTATTATTTATTTATTATTTATATTTACTTATTATTTATTATTTATTTTTAATTAATTATTAGTATTAATAATAAAATATTATTATTAATAATAATATTTGTTACTCGTTATTTATTATTTATTATTTATTATTTATTATTTATATTTATTATTTATATTTATTTATTATTTATTATTTATATTTGTTATTAATTATTAATTATTAATTATTATTTATTATTATTTATTATTTATATTTATTTATTATTTATTACTTATATTTATTTATTATTTATATTTCTTAATTATTTATATTTATTTATTATTTATTATTTATATTTATTTATAATTTCTTATTTATATTTATTTATTATTTATATTTATTTATTATTTATTTATTATTTATTATTTATTATTTATTATTTATATTTACTTATTATTTATTGATTGTATATTTATTTATTATTTGTTATTTATTATTTATATTTATTAATTATTAATTATTTATATTTATTTATTATTTATTATTTATCATTTATTATTTATTATTTATATTTATTTATTATTTATATTTATTTATTATTTACTATTTATTATTTATATTTATTTATTATTTATTATTTATATTTATTTATTATTTATATTTATTTATTATTTATTATTTATTATTTATATTTGTTTATTATTTACTATTTATTATTTATATTTATTTATTATTTATATTTATTTATTATTTATATTTATTTATTATTTATTATTTATATTTACTTATTATTTATTATTTATATTTATTTATTATTTATTATTTATATTTATTTATTATTTATATTTATTTGTTATTTATTATTTATTATTTATATTTATTTATTATTTATTATTTATTATTTATTATTTATTATTTATTATTTATTTATTATTTATTATTTATATTTATTTATTATTTATTATTTATATTTATTTATTATTTATTATTTATTACTTATTATTTATTACTTATTATTTATTATTTATTATTTACTATTTATTATTTAGTATTTATATTTATTAATTATTAATTATTTATATTTATTACTTATTTATTATTTATTATTTTTATTTATTTATTTATTTTTTATTTTTTATTTATTATTTATTATTTATCATTTACTATTTACTATTTATATTTATTTATTATTTATATTTATTTATTATTTATTGTTTATTATTTATATTTACTTATTGTTTATTATTTATATTTATTTATTATTTATTATTTATTATTTATATTTATTAATTATTTATATTTATTAATTATTAATTATTTATTGTTTATATTTATTTATTATTTATATTTATTTATTATTTATTATTTAGTATTTGTTATTTAGTATTGATTATTTATTATTCATTATTCATTATTTATTATTTATTATTATTGAGTTTATATCTATTATTTATGTATTATTTGTATTTTCAATTAATATATATAAGTATATTAAATTCTGTTTATTAACCACATGATGAGCTTGCTAGAGTGGTAAAGTCTTTGGAAAATATGCAAGAGGTTAGGGGTTCAAATCTCACCAAACGCAGTATTTCTTTATATTGCATGGGCATGTGCATGGGCATGTGCATCAGATGTGCATGCATGGATAAATAAAGTAAATAAAGTAATACAAAATAAAGAAAATAAAGAAAATAAAGAAAATAAAGAAAATAAATAAAATAAATAAAATGAATAAAATGAATAAAATGAATAAAATAAATAAAATAAATACAAAATAAATAAGAAAAAGAAAATAAATACGAAATAAATAAAATAAATAAGAAAAAGAAAATAAATACGAAATAAATAAAATAAATAAAATAAATAAAATAAATAAAATAAATAAAATAAATAAAATAAATAAAATAAATAAAATAAATAAAATAAATAAAATAAATAAAAAAATATATAAAAAAATTAAAAAAAATTAAAAAACCGCTGCTAAATCATTTAGAGGCGGTTTAAACCGCCACTAAAACACCACCGAGAAACGTTCTGCGACGGTTTTAAAAACCGCCGCGAATAGTTTCCCAATGCACGATTTCGCGACGGTTTTGAAAAACCTCCGTCAATCTATTTAGCGACGGTTTAAACCGCCGTGAAACGAAAAAAACTGCCGCTAAATCGTGATTTTGCCGTAGTGCTCCCATTTAATTGCTCCAATGTAAATTAAATGGATTGACCTTTAAAATACCATGTAACATCGTCATTGGAATTTAGGAAGGTTTCTATTAAATGAACCTTAATAAATTCCACGATCGTTACTTACCCTCTCCCTCTCTTATTTATATGGATCTTGGGGGGAATAATTGGCATGGCTTCACCAAACGTTGAAGCTCTAGTAAAGTGTCGCGACGCCCAATACTTGGAGGATGAAGCCGGTTTTGGCAGGCGCTGATGAGAGACCACAAACCATGAACCAAAGAACGATGATCGAGCGGCATCATTGGAGGCTTATTGCGGGGACGACAAACGCTGACACTTCCTCAAACACGAATTCTCTCCTTCAGAACCTTGAAGGTAGGTTTTTTTTTGATTTATACACCCTTACCCCATTCTTGTCGACCCACTTGATTCAAGAACAATATTGCTGCTTGCTACCATTCTAACACAGAGGGTGCGGGCCAAACGAACATGGCCCGAACCGTCCACAAATTTTTGTGGTGTATGTTGTGTTCTTCGCGATAGAGGAGGACATTGACTGGTGCTGGCGACTGGCACCAGTGGGACTCGGGATTGGTGGCCGACACTCCGACCGATCGCGACGAAGGCGGCGGCGTGACCGCATCGCCGGAGAAGATCCGCGGCCCATCGGCCGCGACGGAGCAAGGGCGGTGGCCGGTGGTGACTGGCCATGCGGAGGGGCGGTGACACACGTCCACGCCGCTCGGCGGAGAAGATCCATGTCCTTGTTTCATGGAGGCAAGGTGAGGCACAACCAGCTCGACGCTGGCCGCGAGGGATGGTGTGATGCGTGACCGCACCATGCGGAGAAGGTTGGCCAACCAGCCAGCCGGGGAGCCTAGCGGTCTGCCCTAGGGGACCACACCACAGGTCGGGCCACTCCGGTGGGTTGGGCTGGACCCAGCAGGCTTGACCGGATCCTGCGGGTCGGGTCCGACCGGGTCGGACCAGACCCAGACCAACTTCGACCCCTTTTCTTTCTTTCGGCCATATCTTGAGCTATGGACGTTCGTTTGACGAACCATTTGCATTGATAGAAACCTTGGATTGAGACGGTCCTTTTGGTATACCCCATTTGAGTTTTGGATAAATTTGGGGTACAACTGGGTTGGATCGAACACGAATCCAACCGGGCCCTCGTGACTAAAAGGACAATAACTTACTGACTGGGCATCCGATTGACACACCATAGCGTTGAGACCCATTTCACATGGAGGTCCTTTAGGATACTTCTTTGTGGGAATTTGTTGCAGTTGGAGTATCGACATGTGGCTTGAGGAGCAGACCATTCAAGAATCAAGCGAGCTTAGTGCGGGAACCCTGTAGCTGGCTGTAACATGAGAATGGGATCCTATGTGGGTCTGTGCTTTGGGATCCTTTGTGGGTCTGTGTTCCAGAGACTCACTTGAATCTGCTCTAGGAATCTATGTGAGACTACTCTGGGATCCTACGTGGGTCTTCTTTACAAGGATCCTATGTGGGTTTGATGATGTACTAGGATCCTATGTGGGTCTAATGATTTAGGATCCTATGTGGGTCTGATGATTTAGGATTCTACATGGGTCTACCTCTTAATAGAGTAAGATGATTTAGTAGTTACATATAATCATATTTACTACCTTACCTAAGTTATACTTGGTGTGAGATGAGTCTTTACCTTTGTGGTAATCTTCTGTGTGGCGTACCTTTGTGGTACTTACCTTCGTGGTGATACCTTTGTGGTAATCTTCTGTGTGGCGTACCTTTGTGGCACGTACCTTTGTGGTGATACCTTTGTGGTATTATTCTGTGTGTCATACCTTTATGGTACTTACCTTCGTGGTGATACCTTTGTAGTATTTTTACTTATGGCGTACCTTTTTGGTACTTACCTTCATGGTGGTTACCTTCATGGTGTTCTTTCCTTCGTGGAATAGTTGTACTTTGGATAAGGATTTGGGCCTTGAGTTTCCTCATGAATGAGATGGGTATACTTGATAACTTAGGTATATGTATGGACACATACCTAAGTAGGGTTGTCACTGGTTTACATGCTTTGTGGTTTATCCTTTGTGGATTTTTTTGTGAGACCTTGAGGGTCTTGGTGTCCCTACTTAGTATCATTATACTCACCCCTACACGGGCTATGCCCACACCTTGTTGTGTTTGATGCAGACGACAGACAACACTGACTGAGGAAAAGTGTACCAGGACTGGAGGTAGCTCAGAGGTGGATCTTAGATGAGGAGTACTGCAGATAAGACCATTCGAGAGCTGTACCTACCCTTTAGGTAGGATCATTGGCAGGTGTTCACAAGAGCTGTTCAGTTTACTTGTACTTTTTAGTTTTCTTGTAATTTCTAGTTGGGCTTGTATTCTGGTCCCTTTTACTTACTGTACACACTCTTTCTACTATACAGTTTATTGGTGTTTTTATCTTTTTGTGTGCTTGGTTGAGTGTGTTTTCAAGATATAAAGGCAACACCTTCTCGGTTTTAGGGAATATGCCTTTCGGTGCTAGTCGTCTGCCCCTGGCCTATAGAAGGCGGGCTTGGGGTAGTCATGACATGGGCCCTGGGGGACGGGTCGCGACACGATACATGTCGTTTGCACTACATAAACCCTTTAGTTTATCATTTAATAAATTTAATGATATATTTATAGAATTTTAATCCTCCTTGATTTTATTTTTAGTTGGATATATATTAGTAAATGGAATGTTGTTCTTCTTGAGTTGCATAAGTTATTCAACATTATTTCCATAATCTTTATGTTGGAATGTATATGTTTTAAGTTGTGGATTACCATTGTTCAAACTATTCCAAGAGATGTCTATCCTTGGGAATGTTTTAATGCCTTATTTATGAAACATTTTTCTCTCTCTCAAGTCATAAGGTGGGAAAGGTGATCAAGTTTTACATCATTCTATAAGAAAATAGATTGGTGTTCAAGTTTGTACATCATTTTGACCTATTCCTCTATTATTTAGAGTTTACATTGGAAAATTCATTAAATTCATGACATTTTGAAAGGTGGAATCATCATAATATTCAGTTTATGGAATACGAGTTTGGTTTGACCATTCATGATGAAGTAGTAAAGCAAGTGGTTCATGTTGAGGTATCCTCTGTTGGAGTGCTTTAAGTGAATGCTACATCAACTATTTTTAAAGGGATTATGGTTGTCCTAATAAAGGAAAATTTTAGTGGATTCAGTTTGAGTAGATATTTAGTGGTATCATAAGGACTTATAATATATATTGATCAAATTCTTCTGGGGTTAGACATATATGTTCCATCAGTGTGGAAATAAGAGTCATAATAAACCCTCATCATAGAAATATCCAAATTTTTTTTATGGTTTTGGTGCATTGTGTCATGTATATAGGTTTTTAAAGGATACATGCAAATATTTGGTAGAGAAATTTCATTCTGTTCAAATTATTCCTAGGACCAACACATTGTTCCTAGTCTTCATTAAGTGACTTCTTGTAGTATTATCAATTTTTTTGTTCCTAAAATCTAAATTTTTATGACTTATTCATTAATCATGGTTATGCTAGTTCTTTTTTCATTAGGTATTTAGGAATAATTTATCTAGTTTTGGTTTAGTAATTTCTTTTTGAAATTATTAATCATCAATTGATTTTTTTCCATGTCATCTATGTTTTCATTGGTATTATTTATTTTTGCATTCAGTTATTGGGCGTACATAGTGACATGTAGATGTTATGTGTTTTAAACTAGTATTATTATGGCATGTAAGTCACCATACCAAGTCTAAACTTGATTATATTAGTGATATTGATTAGATTCACCTATTATTATATGTGTTGGGGGAACCATGATGGGTTTTTAGTGTTGGACATCGAGGTTATTTGGGGGATTCACAATTTAGTTAGAATCATAGTATTTTTTTCAATTGTGGTCATGGTGTAGCATTTTTTTGTGAGTCAAATTTTTTTCTAGGGGTTGAGTCTTATCCTTTCAAATTTACAACTTTATTCACTTATAGTTTATGGTATTAGAAATTTTTATGGTATTGATATTTTTCACACACCAACTCAACATATTAGAAATGTTTAATTAATTAATTTATTTCATTTTCTGTTAATTTGTTTTTCGAATTTTAAGGATTTTGATTTTTTTTACATTAGGTACCGAATGAAAATATTTCAATGCACATGTGAAATTAATTATGATTGGGATTATATAAACAAATATATTTTTAAACTACATTTCAAACTAATAAGAAATATATCTATTACATAATGTTTATAAAAGGGGTTTTGTTTCTTTGGCATACCTATTGAGCATAGTTCTCATGCCTAACTATACATCTAAATTTTTGGTTTGGGGTTTTTATTATAGTTTCTCATGTACAATTTTTGGTATAGAGGATGGATGGTGATATTTAGAGTCATGTGGAGATCAGGCTGGGTAGTAGTTCATTTTTCTTTGTTTGTATCAACCATACCAACCACTTATGTATATATTTATACTTTAGTTATATATTTGACCTTTTAGTTTTTTATCTTATTTAATCATTATTCGGGGTCTGGTTCTTATTTATAAATTCAAAATTTTATTCTAGTTCAACGCCCTCTTTTGTATGGGGACATCATAGTGGATTTACTTGGGGAAATCATGTGTTTAATTTATTTTTAATGGATAAAGTTTTCCAATGGATTTTTATATAATTCCTTGGTACTTGTTGCTAACTAGTAGGGATCTAGAACACCGCTTAATTAAATTTGGGGTCAATTCTAGTTTCTATTGTAGGGATTTCCCAAACTAGTTCATGAAAACATATTACCTATAATAGATGGAAAATGTTTGTATATAGATAGTGGAGGATGTGGATATTGAAATATTTATGCATTATAATGACTTATGAAGATTTTATAATGAGTTGTAATTGTTAATTTTTATTCATATTACAATAAATAATGTAAAATAATGATTCTTAAAAAAATGATAATTAAGTGAAAGAGAATAGAAAAGGAGTACAAAAAAGATATGAATAGTCAATATTTAAAGACCTTTCCATGCTACATAGCTTCATAAAAATTAATAAAATAAATCCTTAGATCCTTTAAATATACTTATGATGAATATTGAGTTGGCATATATAAGATATCCATGATGAGTTTTTATACAGTGAAGAGGGACTGGAGGATTGGAGGGTATTTATATAAAATATGGGATAATTATTTATTAATTTTATGAAATATGATTTAGGTGGGTTCTGTAAAATTAAAAACTCTTCACATTACCAATTTTTTTTAATTCGTGGTATTTTAAATTTGAGAAATATATATTGACAATCATTCACTTTATAATCAAAATTACTTTTTTTAATAACCCTTTGACTATTAAAATATAATCTTCTTATAGAAATATTTTTTTAAATGTAAATTTCCATTTTATACAATGTAATGTTCACTATAGGGTTCAATATTTATTTTAATAAATTATAATACAATATATTACTAAATTGATAAATATTTGTTCATAAATTACCTTATAGAAATTATCAAATCAATTTTACATCAAGATGTAGTCTTAATACATTAATTTTATACTATATTTGATGAATTAATTCTAAATTAAATGTCCTTTTATGAAGTTTATAATGTAAACTTGATAAAATTAATTATATAATTAAACAGTGTTTATTTTTAAATCATTCATTTATTGTTAAAAATTAAAATCCACATTAAAATAATAATTTATTTTTATTTTTAAACATTTTTATTTTAATTATATTCATATTAATTGATCAATATAAATTATTTTTAATTATTGACTATATTATGAACAAGTTATTTTGTTTATTTTTTTAGAAAAATTTATGCTACATCTAAGTGTCACATTACTATTCAACGAGCATGTCAAACGACATGAAACATTGAGAAAAGATGATATGTAACACCCTGAGAGTTTATGATTTATTTATTTCTAAATAAATATAATATATTAAATATCTTTTAATATACATAACCATAATATTTTTATGTTTGATAGCATATTCAAAACTCAACACCGATATTAAATGGCCCATGATATATATAATTATTAAAACAAAACCTTTAAATTGTAGGGTATGTATAATACTAACTACTTTATATATATATATATATATATATATAAACATATAAACTTCATACTCAATATAAATTTTTATTAAATTTTTAGTAAATAATCAATCATTTTTTTTCATTTTTTCTTTAAAAATACATTTTCTTCAAAAACGATTTATTATATATTTTCATAAAAAAATTATTATAATAATGTTTTATAAATTATATAAAATTTAATTTCAAAAATGAAATTAATTTTTGAAATTTAAATATTAAACTTTTTCCCATGTGAAATTTTGGGATTTTTGGGATTTTCTTATTTTTCAGTAAATAGTGAAAAATACCAATTTTTGTTAAAATGCTATTTCATTTTAATAAATTAAGTAATTTTTAATTCCCATTATATTTTAACTTTGAATTCAAGTAAAATAATAATTATTTAGTTATATATAATCTAATTAATTATATTTAAATCATCAATATACTTTATTTTAGTATATGTTTGTTTCTAGGTATAGAAAGGTGTTATTTTCAAAAATGATTTAAGATGAGTAATGAGTCTCTATTTTAATAAATTATATTAATCACTACTAAGGATTTTATTAAATGAAATGAATATATTAAATATCATTAAATTTTAATTCACACTCATAGATTGACTATTATTATACATATAATTAATATAAAATCATCTCATGATTCAAAATATACACTTCTTAAAGGCACCATTTTTCATCATGTCTCAATGTTTTAAATTTAATTTTTATAAATTTTAGAAAATTTATTTTATAGAACAATACTTTTTTTTTGAAATTAGCATGTTCATATTTTATTAGGGTGAATTTTTGAGAATGTTTTAAAAATGTATTTTTTTAAGAATAGTAGAAATACTTATTTTTCATTGAAAACTACCTTTTTTATATAAATTATTTCAAAAGTAAAATTATATTTTAAATTATATTTAATGTAAAATTAGTTCACATATATATCTACTAACCCAATTTATATCATTTTAATCTATTTCACATTGAATTTGGATATCAAAACCTTGTAAAAATTTATACAATTTCCCCTTTAAATAATTATTTCAGATTGTGTATATGAGAATAATTTTAAATTAAAATTAGGTAGTGCTAATTTAATTTAAAAGCGTTCTAATCACCTCATGTATACAATTCAACCCCCTACACTCTCCCCATCACACCTTCAATAAATTCTGGATCATCGAATACCATTCCAAATAACTTCCAAAAATCCCTTCTATCATTCTATAAGTCTTACTTTTAGTAGAAAACCAACCTAGGAAGTCCTTTTGTTCAATCCTAAGGAGGATACCCAAATAAGAGCTAACATTCTTCAATTCTCATTTTTACTTTGTTTCTTTCTCAATATGAATAAATTATTATTATACCATGATTTTATGATATCTTTAATATCTCAAACATATTGCATTGATGTTATAACATGGGAATGACCTACAAATATTTCCACTTCTATAAAATGGTTTAAAAAATCATCATATTTGTGTATGGAAAAATAATACCTTAGGAACCAATGTAACTCATTATTCAATTACAAACTCTCACAGTTGGGAATAATGTTGGATCGAAAGTATATATATGATGTTTATTACATTATTATTTCTCTCTAGTCAGTATATATTCTATAAATATTTTACCTTCCATACTATTGGGAATATGATAACTTTGCTCGTGTGTAAAATGAACTACCGCCTCAATAAACAATATGATTATCCATTAACTAACACTTTATATGGAATTAAATAATGATAAATTTAATGAATATATGTGATGTATATGATATAATTGTTATATTAATGCCAAAAATATCATTATTAAAAGATAATATGTCATTTTATTTTTTACATTGAAAAATTATAACATCATTCTTGTCCATGTGGACTACCGTCTTCACAAAGTGATGTGACTCCCTTTTCATCATTAGGTCAAATGGATGATATATATAAGTATATTGAAATAAATAATATGATATATATGATATTATTATTTCTCTATAAAGATTAAATATTAATTACCTCATTTCTATAGTGATCATTAAGAAGTGGAAGCGTTACTCATACATATATATGACCTACCATCTCCATTGTGGAAAAAAATTCATTTTTCCAAAAGGACTTTCATGATTGTTATTAAAATTATAATTAATGTATAAATATGATAATTATATCATTATTATTATTAATAATATGTTAAAATTAAATAATATGCATAAGAACCAGAACATTCATAATAAACCCCAAATGAGAAAATTGGGAAATTTACAGACAAAACAATGAAAATAATGACAAATTATTAACGAATGGTTTATAAGATGTTATAAAAGGATCATATATGATATTATAAATATTGATATGGTTCTGGTATAATTTAATAATTTTTTTAAAACACAAATATTGGGGTTCAATGTATGTTCGACCAAAAGGAAGCGTGAGATAAGATATTTATAGTCTCTCACTTTTAAATCTATAAGAAATATGAAAATTCACCACTTGTTTATTTTAGGTGATGTATCTACTACCCATTTGACATGTTATGTCACGAATATCATTAATTTAATGATATTTAAATTATTTTTTTAAATTATTATGTAGTGTGTATTAGGATTCAAATGATTACTAAAGAGGTGATAGATTGTAGTCATAATTGTCCTTCTCTGAGACATATGTTATGTTTTATACCTATCATTTATGTAACACCCAAGACTTTTATGTTATATAAATCATCAAAGGAATCTTTTTCTACACAATACTTGCTTGGCTTGCTTTACACGAAATTGCGACCTTCCTCGATAGCTTGCATCGTACGCAATACCGAGTTTCACCAAACAACGATATACTATTAAAATATTATTAAAACTAGCCGTTATGAATAGTAATAACCACTTTTTGAAATTTTATAAATTTTATTTTTCAAAATTGAATTCATTTTTGGATTCAGAATATTGAAATTAGCCTAGGGTGAAATTTTTGTATTTTTCTGAAAACTTTCAATTTTTGATGAATAGTGAAACCACTAAGTGGTAGTTAAAAAACTGAATTTTTCATAAAACATAATTTTACCGCTTCTGTGAGTGGAATTTCGAAAATTCTAGAGACATAGTTAATATCAAGGACTAAAATGTGGTTCAATGAGATGAGAATAATTTTTTGTGAATAGTAACTTTTTTCTTTTTTTTACCACGGTTAAAAGTAATAGGGTAATTAAGTGTAAAGATGATATTATTATTACCCTAACACATGTCCTAATTTTATTGGATAAGTTTAATTAGACCAAAAAAAAACTTAGGAATAAAATATGACCATTTAGGCCCACTTGGATTAGATTAGGACATTTATTATTAATTTATTTAAAGAAGGGTTAAAATAGTTAAAATCAAAGTTTAATAAGTAAATCATTTTTAATATAGGATTATATATAATATAAATTCGACTATAAATATTCATTAGAAATCTAAAAATTTTTACTACACAATGGTATTTTATTTGTAATTTTTAGACATTAAATAATTTAATTTATTTATGAGACAACGATGATGCAGTAATTATCTTATTAATGAAATATTAACATAATTGATATTATAAATACCCAAATAAATATAATTTGAGACTTTTTATGAATTACACTAATTTTATAGGTTAATATGACATGTTATTATTTATTTAATTAACTTGTTTCGAACTAATAATTCTGTTATGATTTTCAAAAAAATCAATTACTAAATAGTGTCAAAATTGACATAAAATAGTTATTAAAACAAATATTATATTATTAATTGTTATTTTATTCCTAAAAATCTATGGTTCGGCCAAATGACTTAGATAAGGTTATATATATTAATAATAAACAAATTGGGGTTCGTTTGGCTGCTTATAGTAAGTTTATTAACCTTATAGTATAAGAACACAAGAAGACACGGTAAAAGTAAACTTATTTAACTTAATGCTAAATCTAAATGATAAGGTTAAAATAGGAACCTAAACTTGTCTAAATTATATTGGATGAGATGATTTCGACCCATCCCCACCTTAGCTTCGAAATATATCTATTTGGAGCTATTTAAAACCGAACATGACTTTATAATAAAATAATATTTTTTGTTTTCCCAAAGGTGCCCCTCTCCTCCCTTATAAAAGGGCACCTCCTCCCCCTTTTCCTCACACCACTTTGAGCCTTCTAGCTAGGCCAAACCCTGCCAATTCCTCCTCTCCAATTCTCTAGAGACATCCTAGAGGTTCTGGTCTTCTTCAAAGAACCATTTTAGTGCCCTAAAAGGAGGTCTCAAAGCAGCACTTCAAAGAAGAGGTAATGTCCGTTACCGATTCTTTCATATTTATTTATTCTTCCACTTCTTCTTCTTTAGTTGTTTAATTATGAAGTAATAACATCAGTATCACTCATATACTGATATGTTATTATTAAACAACCCTATTTCACCATCTATCCATCCTACGGAAAAAGAAATCACCGCGCGTGCGTACGTACGGAATACCGTCTCCATGCCGTGGTGTAATCTATTTTCCTCCACCACCTTACTTGGATGGGTATAATGGTGTAAATAATGACTATATATGACTATTATAAAGTAATAATGATTCTGAAATAGTATACATACACTCCAATACAATTCCACGATCATAGGAATGATATCATCACTCGTGCGTACGTACGGATTATCGTCTCCACGATGTGATGTGACTCGTTCTACATGATCTTCATTTCATAATGATTATATAAATAAATTGAATGAATGGATATGATATATATTACACTAATACCATTCTAGAAATGAGGTATCTATATCCTAAATAGAAGAATAAGAATTTGTTCGACAAGACACGCATAAGAACAAAAAGTTATAAACACCCGAATAACAAGTAGCAATGAAATATTACTACTAAGAAGCTAAGAATATGACCATATATGATATCATAAAAATAATTATGATTCTGGAATAAGTCAATAACATTATTTAAATCATTATACAGGAGGTTCAGACACTTACAAAGCAAGTCGGACCTAAGGTAAGGGAAATATCACAATCTCATTTTTATCCGAGATTGTTTATACTTTAGAATTTATTGGGGTGTATTTTATCATCCACATCCATGTTTCCTCAATATGTAATATTATTTCCATTCACCTACAATTGTTTAAATCCTATTTTACCCTTCGGTGAGTTTTTAGTAAATGATATGAAAGGAATCTTTTGTCGTTTTTCGTACGAGGTACTTTTTTGACTTTTCCGACAAAAGTACGAGAAGAATGTTTTTTTAACTTATACGACATGAATGGATTTTTAAAACATTATTTCCAAGAAGCTTCCTTGACAAGTTTTCAAGTTTATTTTTAATCAACTTATTTTAGTTTAAAATTGTATGACATGTTATGAAAGGATAAATGTTTTTGAAGTAGAAAGGATATTTTCCTCAAGAATGGAGTTCAAGAGTTTTATCAAAATTATTTTCCATCTAAGACAATATAGGGTTCTGTTTCTATCCCTATTATTACATGGATTTGATTATGTTGTGATTGAAATATTTTTATGAATTCCTTTATCTTTTATGAATTGTTTTATGATGTCACGATGTTTAAGATTCCCATTTTTATTACATGGGTTATGTAATGCTGTATGATTTATGATTTTGTGGCACACAAAAGAATGGTATCATTATGAGATGGGTGGGACCTATATCTCCCTCCAATGCATTGGGTAAAGATTTTATATCTCATGAGATAGACATGGCTGGAACGGTAGGTTATACCGGTTCAGTGAAACAGGACTGAAACGAGGGTGACTCAGTTCAGAAAGGGACTTTGTCCACTAAGATAGTCTTGCCAATGAGTCTTGACTAAAAAGAAATGATTCTCTATGATTATGTGTGTATGCCACAAAGTTTAATGTTTTAAGTTATGATTATTGTGATTACATTTCACTGCCATGATTTATCCCATGTTATGAAATTATGATCTCTTTTGCAGGTTAAGATTTCCAAAAGTTATGTGCTTATGTATATGATGTGATTGATATTTCTTTTGTTTACCCTTACTAAGCATTTGAGCTCACCCTTTTTTATTTTTTCTTTCCCCAGGTCAGGAAGAAAGGTTATTAAGTAAGATATGCCAAAACGGACTATAGATATGATGAAATAAATGGGAGACAGTGTAGACGCTTTATGAACCAGTTATTTATGTTTCCCAGTTTCTAAAGACACTATACCTATACGGTCCTTTCGTGGTTTTGTTATATGTTGTAATAAGTATGCTTCAATTTTGAAGTATTAACAATGTATGTAAAGTATGGGTCGTTATATTGGTATCAGAGGAAAGGTATAGTCAACCTTTGGAAACTAGGATGTGAAAGCCTTAGTAAGAATCCTAAGGATAAGTCTAAGCATAGAACACAATCTTAGTGTTTTAGAAATGGCCATGAATAACCTAGGATAAGACCTTAAGTGTGAAATTTTATTCTTGAGTATGTGGTTTTCCTATTATAATTAGTGTTGCTCACACTATTCTTCTTGGTTTTAGTCAATGGCTGGAACCTGAAAGAATCGTGTTAATGCGGAATGTGACGGGCAATGCAATGATTGTCCCCCTGAGCAACCAAACGTTATGGGAGCTGGAATTCAAAATCTTGTAGCCATGCTCACACAACTTTCTCAAGCTATGAATCATGCAGGACTTCCAAACGAGCAAAGGAAGGAGAAACATTCTGTTGAATCCTTCATGAGGCAGTGTCCACCTTCTTTCAGTGGGTCTACTGATCCATTAGTTGCTGAACAATGGATTAGTACTACTGAAAAGATATTTTCAGTTCTTCAATGTTCTGAACATGATAAAGTCATCCTAGCAGTGTATCGTTTGGAAGGAGATGCTGATCAATGGTGGAATCTTATTAAGAATACGAGGAAAAGAGATGAAATTGAGTCCATGGAATGGGACGAGTTCAAGAACTTATTTTTCAATAAGTAATTCCCTCGTATTCTCTGAACAAAGATGGAGAAAGAGTTTCTTGAACTGAAGCAAAATGATGATGAATCTGTTGGTACCTATGAAGAAAATTTTACAAGACTTGCAAGGTACGCTTCTGGTATTATTATCCAACCTGAGAGTAAGATCGATCAATTCTTTAGTGGCTTAAAACCAAGTCTTCGAAGGGCATTAGCCATAAGGGACTTCAATAGCTATGAGGAAATCGTTCAATGTGCTCTCAAAGTTGAGATGGAGATTGGAGTAACCCATCAGTCATATGGGTTTGATAAGAAGAGGAAAATGGAATTCAAAGGAAAATATAAAGAGCCCACTGAAAAGAAGATGAGCTTTCCCTTATGCTCAAAGTGTGGAAAGAAACATGGAGGGAATTGTCTTAAAGGGACAAGTAAATGTTTCAAATGTGGAAAGGAAGGTCATCGGGCATTTGAATGCCGCGATGATGGGAAGAAGATGTCTAATGATGCAAACAAAGGAAGGGATACACAGAATGAACCTACTACACTTCAATGTTTCAAGTGCAAGGAGATGGGTCATTATGCCAATAAATGCCCTAATCCAAGGGTTGATGATGATGGTCGACGTCAACAAACTCTTAAGGCTAAAGACAAAGGAAAGGCACATGAAATTTCTATCAGCGATGTGGAGTACGATAATGATGTAGTGAAAGGTACACTTACCATCCACTCTAAAGTAGAAAATGTTTTATTTGATTCTGGATCCACCCACTCATTTATTTCTGAAGAATTTTCTAAGGGTATCACCGTATTACCTCAACAATTAGATGTTGAGTTAGCTGTGACAACACCTAATGGCACAACAGTCGCATCAAAAGTTTATAATTCTTCTCCGATCGAAGTTTGTGGGAAAGTGCTTCCTGCAAATCTTGTGGTCCTTCCTATAGTGGAATTTGATGTGATTCTTAGCATGGATTGGCTTTCTCTACATGGAGCTCATATCAATTGCCAAATAAGGGAAGTCACATTTCATATTCCAGATCAATCTATGATCATCTATCGATGCAAGGATGAACATAACCTTCCAGTGGAAATTTCTTCCATTTTATGGGTATTGATTCCACTAAATGAAGGTTATTTATCTCAAATGGTTGGTGAGAAACTCACAATTAAGAATATGCCCATTGTACGGGAGTTTGATGATGTCTTTCCGGAGGAATTACCAGGTCTTCCACCGAATCGTGAAGTTGAGTTTTCAATAGAACTCGTACCGGGTGCTTTTCCTATTTCAAAGACACCTTATAGAATGGCCCCAATTAGTTGCAGGAATTGAAGAAGAAAATCCAAGAGAATATTGATAAGGGATTCATACGCCTTAGTGCGTCACCTTGGGGAGCACCTGTTCTATTTGTTAAGAAGAAAGATGGATCAATGAGACTCTGCATTGATTATCGAGAACTTAACAAGATCACTATCAAGAACAAATATCCTCTCCCACGCATTGATGACTTATTTGACCAACTACGCGGAGCTCAATACTTTTCCAAGATTGATCTTCGTTCAGGGTATTATCAATTAAGGGTCAAAAGGGAGGATATACCAAAGACGGCTTTCCGTACAAGGTATGGACACTATGAATTTATAGTGATTCCATTTGGTCTTACTAATGCCTCTGCTATCTTCATGGATCTGATGAATAGAGTCTTTAGAGACTATCTTGATCAATTTGTGGTAGTCTTTATAGACGATATTCTTGTCTATTCAAAGAGCAAGGAAGAACATGAAGGTCAGTTGAGAATTATATTGAAGACCCTGAGAAAGGATAAGCTTTATACCAAATTTAACAAGTGTGAATTTTGGCTTCAAAAAGTTGTATTTTTGGGTCACATAATCTCAAAAGAGGGGATATCTGTGGATCCAGCAAAAACAGAGGTTATCAAAAGATGGTCGAGACCAACAACAGTAACTGAGATCCAAAGTTTTCTTGGTTTGGATGGATATTATCGAAGTTTTGTGAAAGATTTTTCACGATTATCTAATCCACTCACCAAGTTGACTCGGAAAGGAGTTAAGTTTGTTTGGACGGAGGAATGTGAAGAGAATTTCAAGGAGTTGAAAAGAAGGTTATCCAGTGCACTTGTGCTCACACTGCCCTGTAGTGAAGAAAGTTTTGTGATCTACAGTGATGCATCCAAGAAGGGATTGGGGTGTGTTCTTATGAAAAATGATATGGCGATAGCTTATGCCTCACGACAGTTGAAAATCCATGAGCAAAATTACCCAACACATGATTTGGAGTTAGCTGCGGTAATCTTTGCATTAAATATTTGGAGGCATTACCTTTATGGTGAAAGGTGTGATATTTATACTGATCATAAAAGTTTAAAGTATATTTTCACACAAAAGGAGCTGAATATGCGTCAAAGAATATGGTTGGAGCTAATTAAGGATTACAACTGCTCAATCCATTACCACCCTGGGAAAGCAAACAAGGTGGCAGATGCATTAAGTCGACCAGACCATGCTAGTTTATCCATGATGAGGATAACAAAAGATCCAATATTTATGGATTTACAAAGGATGGATCTTCGAATTATAATGGAAGGGGAAAAATCTTATCTTTATCAAATGAGTGTTCAACCATCTATACATGTGAAGATTAAAAAGGCACAGAAAGAAGATGACGAGTTACAAAAGAAGGTGAGAAACGTTCCTGAATTCAACCTTGATTGTGATGGGATAATAAAGTTCAGGAATCAGGTTTGTGTTCCTCCCATCCCCAAATTAAAGAAGGAGCTGCTGGATGAGGCTCATAGTTCTTCATTCTCTATTCATCCTGGAAGCACGAAGATGTATAGGGACCTGAAAGAGTACTTCTGGTGGGATGTCATGAAAAGAGATATTGCTGAATTTGTCTCTCGATGCTTGGTTTGTCAACAAGTTAAAGCTGAGAGACAGAAGTCTAAGGGGATGTTACAACCATTACCCATACCCGAATGGAAATGGGAAAAAATCACTATGGACTTTGTCACAGGACTTCCTAAAACATCCAAAGGCAATAATGCTATCTGGGTCATAGTTGATCGTCTTACAAAGTCTACACACTTCATTGCTATTAGAGAGGATTTCTCTCTGGATCATCTTGCCAGCATATATGTAAAGGAAGTGGTAAGATTGCATAGAGTACCACTTTCTATTATATCTGATTGGGATATGATATTTACCTCGAAGTTCTGGCAAAGTCTTCAGCATACTCTGGATATAGAGTTGAGTTTCAGCACTGCTTATCATCCTCAGACAGACGGTCAGACTGAGAGAACAATTCAAACTCTAGAAGATATGTTGAGAGCTTGCTCTATGGATTTCAAAGGTGGTTGGGATCAACACCTACCTTTGGTGGAATTTTCTTATAATAATAGCTTTCACTCCAGTATT
Organism: Viscum album; assembly: GCA_963277665.1. NCBI lineage: Eukaryota > Viridiplantae > Streptophyta > Magnoliopsida > Santalales > Viscaceae > Viscum > Viscum album. Next base: position 670,311,849 of record OY728157.1, on the reverse strand, counting down.
TAGATGGCTCCTTATGAAGCTCTCTATGGAAAGAAATACAGGACTCCAACTTGCTGGGATGAAGTTGGGGAAAGAAATCTATTAGGACCTGATCTTGTTGATGAAATGGCAGAAAAGTTTAGATCTATTCAACAACACATAAGAGCAGCTCATAGTCGACAGAAAAGTTATGCCGATAACCGAAGGAAAGACCTAGAGTTTGAAGATGGTGATAAAGTGTTCTTACGAATATCTCCCTGGAAGAGGGTCATGAGATTTGGAAAGAAGGGGAAGTTGAGACCTAGATATATCGGTCCTTTCGAAATACTGGATCGTGTTGGGAAGGTAGCTTACTGATTGTATCTTCCACAGAATCTCTCTCAAGTTCACGATGTGTTCCATGTATCTCTCCTGAGAAAGTACATACCTGATCCTTCACATGTACTCAGCTCAGAAGTTGTACCGCTGGAGCAAGATCTTTCTTATGAAGAACAACCGATAGAGATTCTGGATCGTAGCGAAAAAGTCCTACGAAACAAGACCACTCGATTGGTGAAAGTTTTATAGAGGAACCACCAATTAGAAGAAGCTACATGGGAGCTTGAGGATATTATGAGGGAGAGGTATCCTCATCTGTTTGTTACAAAGTGACGAATTTCGAGGGCGAAATTCATTTTAAGGGGGGTAGAATGTAACACCCGAGACTTTTATCTTATATAAATCATCAAAGGAATCTTTTTCTACACAATACTTGCTTGGATTGCTTTACACGAAATCGCGACCTTCCTCGATAGCTTGCGTCGTACGCAATACCGAGTTTCACTAAACAACGATATGCTATTAAAATATTATTAAAACTAGCCGTTATGAATAGTAATAACCAATTTTTGAAATTTTATAAATTTTATTTTTCAAAATGGACTTCATTTTTGTATTTGGAATATTGAAATTAGCCTAGGGTGAAATTTTGATATTTTTCTGAAAACTTTCAATTTTTGATGAATAGTGAAACCACTAAGTGGTAGTTAAAAAACTGAATTTTTCATAAAACATAATTTTACCGCTTCTGTGAGTGGAATTTCGAAAATTCGAGAGACGCGGTTAATATCAAGGACTAAAATTTGGTTCAATGAGATGAAAATAATATTTTTGGTGAATAGTAACTTTTTTCTTTTTTTTACCACGGTTAAAAGTAAATAGGGTAATTAAGGGTAAAGATGATATTATTATTACCCTAAAACATGTCCTAATTCTATTGGATAAGTGTAATTCGACCAAAAACAAACTTAGGAATAAAATATGACCATTTAGGCCCACTTGGATTAGATTAGGACATTTATTATTAATTTATTTAAAGAAGGGTTAAAATAGTGAAAATCAAAGTTTAATAAGTAAATCATTTTTAATATGGGGTTATACATAAGATAAATTCGACTATAAATATTAATTAGAAAGATAAAAAGATTTCCTACGAAATGGAATTTTATTTGTAATTTTTAGACATTAAATAATTTAATTTATTTATGACACAACGATGATGCAGTAATTATCTTATTAATGAAATATTGACATAATTGATATTATAAATACCCAAATAAATATAATTTGAGACTTTTTATGAATTAAAATAATTTTATAGGTTAATATGACATGTTAGTATTTATTTAATTAACTTGGTTCGAACTAATAATTCTTTTATGATTTTCACAAAAATCAATTACTAAATAGTGTCAAAATTGACATAAAATAGTTATTAAAAAAACTATTATATTATTAATTGTTATTTTATTCCTAAAAATCTAAGGTTCGGCCAAATGACTTAGATAAGGTTATATATATTAATAATAAACAAATTGGGGTTTGTTTGGCTGCTTATAGTAAGTTTATTAACCTTATAGTATAAGAACACAAGAAGACACGGGAAAAGTAAACTTATTTAACTTAATGTTAAATCTAAATGATAAGGTTAAAATAGGAACCTAAACTTGTCTAAATTCTATTGTATGAGAGGATTTCAACCCATCCCCACCTTAGCTTCGAAATATATCAATTTGGATCTATTTAAAACCGAACTTGACTTTATAATAAAATAATATTTTTAGTTTTCCCAAAGGTGCCCCTCTCCTCCCTTATAAAAGGGCACCTCCTCCCCCTTTTCCTCACACCACTTTGAGCCTTCTAGCTCGGCCAACCCCTTACAATTCCTCCTATCCACTTTCCTAGAGACATCCTAGAGGTTCTGGTCTTCTTCAAAGACCCATTTTAGTGCCCTAAAAGGAGGTCTCAAAGAAGCACTTCAAAGAAGAGGTAATGTCCGTTACTGATTCTTTCATCTTTATTTCTTCTTCTACTTCTTATTCTTTAGTTGTTTTATTATAAAGTAATAACATCAGTATCACTCACATACTGATACGTTATTATGAAACAACCCTATTTCACCATCTATCCATCCTACGGAAAAAGAAATCACCGCGCGTGCGTACGTACGGAATACCGTCTCCACGCCGTGGTGTAATCTATTTTCCACCACCACCTTACTTGGATAGGTATAATGGTGTACATAATGACTATATATGACTATTATAAAGTAATACTGATTCTGAAATAGTATACATACACTCCAATACAATTCCACGATCATAGGAATGATATCATCACTCGTGCGTACGTACGGAATACCGTCTCCACGATGTGATGCGACTCGTTCTACATGATCTTCATTTCATAATGATTATATAAATGAATTGAATGAATGAATATGATATATATTACACTAATACCATTCTGGAAATGAGGTATCTATATCCTAAAGAGAAGAATAAGAATTTGTTCGACAAGACACGCATAAGAACAAAAATTTATAAACACCCGAATAACAAGTAGAAATGAAATATTACTACTAAGAAGCTAAAAATATGACCATATATGATATCATAAAAATAAGTATGATTCTGGAATAAGTAAATAACATTATTTAAATCATTATACAGGAGGTTCGGACACTTACAAAGCAAGTCGGACCTAAGGTAAGGGAAATATCACAATCTCATTTTTATCCGAGATTGTTTATACTTTAGAATTTACTGGGGTGTATTTTATCATCCACATCCATGTTTCCTCAATATGTAATATTATTTCCATTCACCTACAATTGTTTAAATCCTATTTTACCCTTCAGTGAGTTTTTAGTAAAAGATATGAAATGAATCTTTTGTCGTTTTTCGTACGAGGTACTTTTTTTGACTTTTTTGACAAAAGTACGAGAAGAATGTTTTTTTAACTTATACAGCATGAATGGATTTTTAAAAAATTATTTCCAAGAAGCTTCCTTGATAGGTTTTCAAGTTTATTTTTAATAAACTTCTTTTAGTTTAAAATTGTATGACATGTTATGAAAGGATAAATGTTTTTGAAGTAGAAATGATATTTTCCTCAAGAATGGAGTTCAAGAGTTTTATCAAAATTATTTTCCATCTAAGACAATATAGGGTTCTGTTTCTATCCCTATTATTACATGGATTTGATTATGTTGTGATGGAAATATTTTTATGAATTCCTTTATCTTTTATGAATTGTTTTATGATGTCATGATGTTTAAGATTCCCATTTTTATTACGTGGGTTATGTAATGATGTATGATTTATGATTTTATGGAACACATAAGAATGGTATCATTATGAGATGGGTGGGACCTATATCTCCTTCCAATGCATTGGGTAAAGATTTTATATCTCATGAGATAGACATGGCTGGAATGGTAGGTTATACCGATTCAGTGAAACAGGACTGAAACGAGGGTGACTCGGTTCAGAAAGGTACTTTGTCCACTAAGATAGTCTTGCCAATGAGTCTTGAATAACAAGAAATGATTCTCTATGATTATGTGTGTATGCCACAAAGTTTCATGTTTTAAGTTATGATTATTGTGATTACATTTCACTGCCATGATTTATCCCATGTTATGAAATTATGATCTCTTTTGCAGGTTAAGATTTCCAAAAGTTATGTGCTTATGTATATGATGTGATTGATATTTATTTTGTTTACCATTACTGAGCATTTGAGCTCACCCTTTTGTATGTTTTCTTTCCCCAGGCCAGGAAGAAGGTTATTAAGTAAGATATGCCAAAACGGACTATAGATATGATGAAATAAATGGGAGACAGTGTAGACGCTTTATAAACCAGTTGTTTATGTTTCCCAGTTTCTAAAGACACTATACCTATACAGTCCTTTCATGGTTTTGTTATATGTTGTAATAAGTATGCTTAAATTTTGATGTATTAACAATGTATGTAAAGTATGGGTCGTTATAATTTAAATGTGGTGTAAATATATCCCCCTTGAAATTTAGTATCCTGAACTTAGTTATCACTATTATATTCTATGTTTCATTTAATTTTAGTCTTTCATGGGGATTATGATTCATAGTTACCAAATTATTATTGTTTATATGTTATAATATCATCGTTTATCGGGATTGTTTAAAAATTTTATTCCCATAATCAAATCATTGGATTTATATCTCAATAATTCTAATTATTATATTATACCCTGGTTATTTATGATATTTTCAAGTAAAATTTCCATTTTACACTATTTAGTACATAAAATAATCGAGGAAATATTTTAAAAAAAATCAACTTTTTTCAGTCAAAACAACATTTCCTTCCAAAACCATGTTTTCTAAAAAAATAATTTTTTTTTAGAATTCTTAAAATTATATATTTGAGAAAATTTTGACCCATGATTGAAATTTATCCAAAAAAATTGAAAGGAATATTCATGTCATTTTCAAAAAAATCTCATTTTGATTTTACCTAAAATGTGAAAGGAATGTTTATTTTAACAGGTACGACATAGACCAAATTTTCAACTGTCTTGAACATTATTTTATAATATTCTTCCTATATTTTTTAGGGTTATTTTCAAAGAAAATATTTTTCAATTTTTTTTGAATTTTGATTTATTAAATAGAAATAAATTTTTCCTTCTAAAATTGCTTAAAATTTCTTTAAAAAATATATTATATTTTTCTAATGTTGTTTTCAAATAATAGGAATTTCAAAATATTTTGTGAATTTTTAGTATTTTAAAATTTTATTTTTCAAAATGAAAACACTATTTCCCTAAAAATATATTTAATGATATTTTAATGGTATTCCCATTCATAAATTCCACGAATCCTTATTGTTACTTATGATCCAACTGGGATTTTTTGTAATGATATCACCCTCTTTCATTATTTGCATATATTATGATTGTTTCAAAGATATTTCTATGGAACCTATTTCATTTCCATTATTTAATAATATTTCAGTGTTATTTTTATTGAATCCAGTCCTTTTATAATAGTTATTGATGTTTCAAATAGATTTTTATGAAATAAATTTATTTTCCTTGGTTTAATGAAGTTATAGAATAAATAATGTTTTTATATGTGTTTTATGATGAATAATATATATAATTTATTCATTTTTTGGTTCTTGGGAATTATATATGATGGATGTTCCTAGATAGATATGGGTGATACTATTATATCTCATATGATGGGGTGGCCCAGAGATCATTGGGATAGCCCATTACATCTTATATAATGGGGTGGCCCAGATAACACTGAGTGAGCCCATTACTGGTTATACGATGGGGCTAACCAAATAGTGTTGAGTGAGACCATTATATTTTAAATAGATGTGTGAGCTCAGATTGAGCTCCAATGAATTGTGTAATATACCCAGTTTTGAGAGGCATGAATGAGGGAGTTACATGATGGCTTATCTTATGTATTTAACTATGCTTCGGTTATTTCTAACATGGGTTTAATATGGGTTATATAGAAATATTCCCCAAGATACCAACATAATTTTTGGTACTTTTTATGAGTTTATTATGATTATTATTATCAATATTGGTATGACATGGTTCGTGATTATTGATTTTGATGAGTCTTGTCTTTTCCATGTTTTATTATCTGTTGACTTAGGTGTTGATGGGTTTGATTTCTTTTATTATTCACTCCTATACTCTAATCATTTCATTATTTCCTTAAGCAATTCATATGCTAATTTATTATCAATGTTGATAATTTTAGTTAACCCTTATTGTCATGACCCGTACCCCAAGGCCCATGCCGTGACTACCTCAAGCCCGCCTTCCATAGGCCAGGGGCTGGCGACTAGCACCAAAAGTGTAAATCCCTATACTGGGAAGGCATTGCTTTTAAAACATGAAAACACACACAACATAGTACGATCTGGAAACAAAACACTAAATAAAACTATATATAAAAGGAGTGTTGGAAAGTAAAAAGGGGACCAACAATTCAATCGCAACTGTAAAGTACAAGGAAACATAAAGTACAAGCACTGGAAAAGGGAAAAAAGCTCTTGGATCGTCCACTAGGAAATCCTACCTGAAGGGTAGGTATAGATAGCCTCTACATCACCCCACATCCGTCCATCTCCTCCATGCACCGTCACATCGTGTGGTCCACCTCTGGGTACCGTCCAGTCCTGGGGCTCTCAGCCTCGATCAAAACTGTCTGTCGTCTGCATCCAACACAACGAGGTATGGGAATAGCCCAAGAAGGGGTGAGTATAATGATACTTAGTAAGGACCCTGAGACCCTCAAGGTCTCACAAAACCAACAAGGATAAACCACAAATTATGAAATCAACAGATTACCCCACTTAGGTATATGCCCATACATATACCTAAGTTATCAAGTAATCCATCTCAATCATGACGAAAACTCAAAAGTTACTAACTCAGCTCAAACAGGATTTTTATTCACATTATCAAAACCATGGCTGTTGGAGAACTCCTCCTCTGTCGAGTATAGTGGGCCTACTATGACACCAAGGCCCTTCCCACTAACCTTGGACTACTAAGGTACTCCTCCTGTAGAGTAGCGTAGGTCTGCTGCATCACCAAGGTGCTCCCCACCGTGGGTCTGTTGTGTCACCAAGGCACTCCCCATCATAGCCTGCTGAGGTACTCCTCCTTTCGAGTACCGTGGGTCTTCCATGACACCAAGGCGCTCCCAACTGTGGGTCTTCCATGACACCAAGGCTCTCCCCACTGGGCTAGTCGAATCACTCCGAGTCGAATCGGCCAGCAGTCGTCAGGTATCATCCAGCTACTAGGTCTCCGCACTATGCTCGCTCGTCTCTGAGAGGATCCATACCACAAGCTACAAGTTGATACTCCAACTGTCACGAAGTCCCATGTAGAAGTATCTCAAAGGTTTGTCATGTCATAGAGGTCTCAACGCAACAGACGGCTCGTCAATCGGATGCCCGGTCTGTGAGTTATTAGCCTTTTAGTCTCGAGGGCCCGGTTGGATTCATGTACGATCCAACCTGACCATATCTAAACTATACCCCGAACTCTGGTGGGGTATACTCAAAGGTACCGTCACAATCCAATAATACCAGCGCCACTGATGGTTCTTCAAACAGTCGTCTGGTGCCAAAGATATGACCAAGGAAAGTAAAGAGTTGGTAGTGGGACCGACCAAGTCCAACCCAGTCTGGGCCGACCTGGTCTGGGCCGACCAGGTTTGGGTCGACCCTATCAGACTTGTTGGGTCTGGCCTGGCCCATTGGGTGGGCCAGCCTGTTAGGTTCGGCCCGTCCTGCTCGGCCCATCCCAGCAGGTCGCGTGGGCGGTTCGGCCCGGGCTCAACCCGGAGCGCCGCGAGGGTGCGACTCGGTGTCTCGGACCGGATGGCTGAGACCGGCTCGTCCAGTGCCTTGAGGGGCGCGACCTGGGTGACATGGGGTGCATGGGTCAGTGCAGTTCGGTCGGGCAGGCCGGCAGGCGGGCCGAAGGGTGATCGGGAAGGGCGCGACCAGGCCGGAAGGCGGCTGGGCAGGGTGCCAAGCAGGCCGGCGGGTGGCCGGGAGGGCTGGCGGGCAGCCGAGCAGGGCTCCAGGTGGCAGGCGGGGTGCGGGATGGAATGGTGCAGCAGATCGGCTCTGCGAGCGGCGCGACCGGCAGGGGATCGGCCGGGGCCCGGTTCGGCTGGTGGCGGTGCGGGACGTCGCAGGGGCAGTGCGGATCACGGAGTTCGTGGGTAGTGCGGCCTTTGTCTTCACTGCCTTCGTCACCTCGTTGCTTTGTTTCCATGCTAAAGATAATCACAAAAAAGAATGACAGAGGGGTTGGGCCATGTTGGTTTGGCCCACACCCTCTGCATTTAGGGTGGTAACACTTGGCTTATCAAGGTAGGAGAACGATGAACAAGAACTCACCCGCAAAAAGAAGCATAACCTCATTCTTCATTTTGAAATAAAATAATAACATGGAACATAAAATAAAACAACCCCTACCTTTGTTTTTTGATCACCTATGAAGTCATGGGAAGAAGACGAAGGTGATCGTCGTTCATCGCATCTACCGCAGACTTCCAATTCCGAGTTCATGCGTCGACTCGTTGATGACGATGCTGAGGGAAGTTCGGTTAAAGACGTCCCATGTTGGTAGAAGCTCCGAGGAAGAAGTCGAAGAAGGTCGGCGTTCTTCATAGTCGAAGGCGTTCTTCGTTGGGAGCTTTCTCCCAATAATCCTCCTCTCAAAGTTTCCACCAAAATGAACAATGACAACCAAAATAATAATAGATTGTGTTTATCTATTATTTAATTTGTTGGAACAAAATTCAAAATGTTGAATTAATTAAGTTGGATCCCCCTTAATTAATGTGAAGTATTTGGAACCATTAATTTTGGGGAGTTGGAACCAATAAAGGAGGGGGTGTGGAGAGACTCTACCTCATAAATGAGGGGAGTTGAGAGGTTTTCCTCTCCCATCATTAATAGGGGGTTTAGTCCCATGTGGTCCCCACGTCGTAACCTCTCGTGAGAGATTAGGTTTGGGTGATCCCCACCACCATAACCTCTCATGAGAGGTTAAGGCGTGGTTGTACCACATCCAACTTCCATGAGGAGGTTTTAACCAACAAATAAGAATTAAGCCACACACTTTATTTTTATTTAATTCATTCTCTAAAAACCCAAAAACTATCTTTTATTCTTGACCCACTGCCATCAAAGTGATAGTCTTCTTAAAAGAATACCGGCATTGCGAGTTGAACGGTGCCCTCAGATTTCAATTTCGAGCACTGGTTCAAAAGTTATAAAAACTTGCTCGTACATTTATTGAACACACCCAAAAAAAATTCCAGGAATTGATTCCGGGCACACCTGGCCTCAGAATCATGCACCTTCAATTTTTGAAGACTCATAAAATTCCCATGTATTTATGAAAAAAATTTCCACAGAATTTTCAGGTTTTTACATTCTCCCTACCTTAGGTATTTACATTCATGTAAGCTACAACTCAAACTAAGGGAATAAGTGGGGGTATTGAGCACACATCTGAGCCTCCCACTCCCATGTGATCTCCTGGAGGTTCCTGTGCTGCCAGAGAATGTGCACTAGAGGTATCGACTGTCCACATAGGACCCACTCCTATCGATCCCCAATCTCCACTGGAACCTCCATGAAAGTATCCCCATCATCGACATCTAGCTCTCTATGGTTGATGATGTGAGAATGGTCATTCAAATATCTCATTAGCTGAGATACGTGGAAGACGCCGTGCACCCGGTGCAACTGAGGTAGAAGAGCTAAGCAGTAATCCACCTCGCCAACTTTTCTGAGGACCTAGAAAGGTCCGATGAATCTCGAAGACAACTTGCCACCTTGACCAAATCTCTGTAATCATCGTCGAGGTGAGACCCATAGAAAAACGTGGTCACCATCTTTGAACTCTAGAGGTCTCTGTATCCTATCAGCATACGACTTCTGTCTGCTCTATGTAGTGTTCATCCACTTCTGGATGATCTGCACCTTCTCTGTGGTAGCTTGTACCATCTCTGGTCCCACTAGTACTGACTCCCTAGGGTCAGTCCAACAGAGGGGTGATCTGCAAGGTCTCCCGTATAACGCCTCAAAAGGTGCCATCCCAATGGTGGAGTGATAGCTGTTGTTGTATGCAAACTCTACCAAAGTTAAGTGATCCTCCCAGCTGTGACCGAAGTCGAAGACACATGCACATAGCATGTCCTCGAGGGTCTAAATGATCCACTCATTCTGACCATCCATTTGAGGATAGAAGAAGGTGCTCAGACGAAGCTACGTCCCAAAAGCCTCATATAACCCCTTCCATTTCCAGGAAGTCAACCATGCGTCCTGATTGGAGACAATAGAGGAAGGTACTCCATGTATCCACACAATATCCTGCACATATAGGCGTCCCAATATCTCTAATGAACCCTGCTCTCTGATCGGTAGAAAGTGGGCTGACTTGGTGAGTCGATCAATGATCACCCAAATCGAGTCACGACCCTTGGATGTACATGGAAGTCTTGTCACGAAATATATGGATATCACATACCACTTCCACTCTGGGACCTCTAAAGGATAAATCAAGCCTTCTAGTACCTGGTTCTCTACCTTCACTTGCTGACAAGTGAGGCACCGTGAGACAAACTCCGCAACTGCCTTCTTTATCCCCAACCACCAGTTCTGTTGCTCGATATCCTAGTACATCTTTGCAACTCCTGGATGTACCATTGGAGGGGATGTGTGGAACTCCCTCAAAACTTACTCCTGAAGTGAAACTGGCACCGTAGTACGTCCTCTGAAGAGGATGACATGCTCTCCACTTTCAGAAAATCCATAAGGTTCCTGCCATGTGGATATCTGAGCATGTCATATCTCGTAGTCAGCATCCCCATGTTGTGCCTCCCTGACTCCCTAAAAAAGTGGGGGAGCGACTGTAAGGGACTGAAGGAAAGCTACTCCATCTCTATCCACAAAGGATATATGTAAAGTGGCCAGCTGCTCCATCGCTTTGACTAATAGATGTGTACCAGATCTCCTACTGAGAGCATCTGCTACAACATTCCCCTTTCCATGAGTATAGACTATCTCGAAGTTATAGTCCTGGAAGAACTCAAGCCATCACCGCTGTCTCAGGTTCAGGTCATTCTGAGAGAAGATATACCTGAGAATCTTGTGATCAGAGTATATGGTAAAACATATTCCCATTAGAAAGTGTCACCACATATTCAAGGTAAAGGCCACTACTGCTAAATCCAGGTCATGGGTAGTGTAGTTCTGCTCATGCTGTCTCAGTTGTCGAGAACCATATGCGATCAGTGCTCGCTCCTACATTAAGACACACCTGATTCCAGTCCTTGATGTGTCTTAGTAGACTATATACCCTATGACTTCCTCTAGAAGCCTCAAGATGGGGGCACTAGTCAGCCTCTACCTCAGCTCCTAAAAACTCTGCTAGCATCTCTCCGACAACATGAAGGGTTTCCCCTTCTTCATCAAGGATGATAGTGGTGCTGTAACTCTAGAGAAGTCTGGAAGGAATCTCCATTAGTAACTAGACAAACCCAGGAAACTCCGTACCTCCGTCACACTTCTGGGTGGCTCCCAAGAAAGTACTGCCTCAATCTTTTCTATATCTACCGGAACTATAGCCTCCGAGATGACATATCCCAAAAAGTGAACCTCTCGGATCCAAAACTAGCACTTAAAGATCTTACCATAAAGCTGGTTCTCTTAGAGTGTGTCCAGTACTACCTGCAAATGGTATGCATGCTCCTCCTCAGAAGTTGAGTAGATCATAATGTCGTCGATGAAGACTACGAAAAAGTGATCGAGGTAAGGCTGAAAAATTCAGTTCATGAGTCCCATGAACACTTCTGGAGTGTTGGTTACGCTTAAAGGAATAACCAAGAACTTTTAGTGGTCGTACCGACATCTGAAAACCATCTTTTTCACATCATAATCTCAAACTCTGAGCTGGTGATAGCCTGATCTGAGGTCTATATTCTAGAACCACCGTGCTCCCTTCAACTGATCCAAGAGGCCGTCAATCCTTAGGAGTGGGTACTTGTTCTTCACAGTCACCTGGTTTAGGCGATGATAGTCGACATAAAGCCTAAAGCTCCCATCTGCCTTCTTGGAGAATAGAATCAGGGATTCCCATGGAGAAACACTGGGCCAAATTAATCACTTCTTCTGTAAGTCCTCTAGTTGTACCCACAACTCACGAAGCTCAGTGGAAGCCATCCGATATGCTGGTGTAGATATCGGTGCCGTCCCGGGGTACAGGTCAATGTAGAAGTCCACCTCTCTATGAGGAGGTAGATCTGGGACATCATCATGGAAAACATCTGCATACTAGTCTACCACAACAGGATAAGTCAGAATCTCCACATCTTGTGTTTGAGGGTAAGGCAAGCCAAATAATGAGTGATTGGCTGTACTCTCTTCTGGGAAAGTCCATAATGAACTGTAAAGGATCCCTTCTGGTCGGTGAAGGTGAACCTGGTCCCATCCGTGCGGTCACACCACACTTTGCGCCTAATACATTCAATCTGGTCATCTACTGTAGATAACCAGTCCATACCCAAGATGACTTCGTAAGGCCTCGACGCCTCTACGAGGAGATCCAAGCTAAATCTTTTGCCTCCTAGAGTAAGCTCACACTACCGGAATCAGTGCATAATTGCCGATTCTTCTCCTGTAAGAGTCTCTAGTCATAAGGATCGATCCAATAGATCCATTGGAATCTCTGATATCTGAACAAGGGTAGTGGAAATGAAAGAGTGACTGACACCTGTGTCTATAAGAACTGTAGCTATGGTGGAGTAGACACAGATCATACCTCGAATCATCTTCATAGCATCGTGATCGTAAGCCTCAGCTGCCTGGAGCTGAGCTCTCGCCTGTCCACTTGCTGCCTATGGTCGGGGTGGACCTTTTGGTGGTGGTGGCGATAACACCTCAAAACGTTGTCCACCGCCAGCTCCATAGCCAGCTCCTCTGCCACGTCCGCCTTCTCCTTGCGGACTACCTCGATCGAATCTCTGTCTCTTCTTGGGAGGTCCTTAGACCGTCTGATGATCATCTGAACGGAGGGTCAGATAGTCATGAGCCATGTGACCATGATCGCCACATGAGTAACACTGCCCGCTCCTAGCATGTATGTCTCTGCCCCGGGTGCCCCACACAACTGATTCTGAGTCATGCAGTTGTCCACCCATGGGTCTGGTCCTCTTGGAACTTTGCGACATCTGTCTACTACCAGCTGCAGAAGACTCCGCTGCATGTCGACTAGTGGTGGGTCTCGCTACTCGAGTCTGCTCAGTAAGGAAACTCTCCACTAAGAGGGATCTCTCTAACACCCCTGTCTGCATCGAGATGTAGAGAGATATCATCGAAGCCATGATCTCTCACCTTATCCCCTGCTCGAAGGTCTGGGACTAGAAGAATGGGTCTCGTACCATATCATTGGAGTAGCATCAGAGGTCTGTGAACCTCACTGAGTACCGAGCTACAGTCATGCTGACCTGCTGCAGATGAAGTAAATTCTGAATGTGCACTGCGTGAAGAGTCGCTGAAACAAACTCTGCCCGAAATAGGCTCTTGAAGTCTACCTAGAGAAGCTTCATCTCGTCGTGCACCTGGAGAATCAGGCTCCACCATTTTCCCAATGCTTCCTGTAGAAGGCTGGAAAAAAGAATCACCATGAAGTCGGCTGGTGTCCCTAACAGTCGGAAAACTCTCACCACAGCCTCCATCCAATCCTCAGCTGACTGGGGGTCCATATATCCCCTAAACCTGGGCGGCCTCTGGTGATGGAACTTTTGAAATTTTCTAATGTAGTGTGAATCATCTGTTTCTAGGGCTGGTGGCATCGGTGGCCCAACGGGAAGTGGTACTGCTGGTGCCTCTGATGGAAAAGGGCCCCGCACCGAGTCCTCGTCACTCGGTGGGATATCTATGCATACTAATCTCAGGAATCTCGCTGTTCGTCTACGGGAAGGCATCCTGAAAGAATCAGATGCGACATGGTAAAAATATTTATACCTGGAGAGCTGACCTGGTTGAGCTGGCTTAAAGAAAACTTTTGAAAACACACATGCAATCAGTGTTTTCATGTACTAAGTCAGAAATCAGTAGTCAGGGTCCTGGTGTATGGGTACGTGGACCACCGCACCAACACTGGACTCCCTAAACGGAAAACCACACTCAGTACCCTTAACACTATTGCTTCACAGAAAATATCAGATTCCTAAGTTCTGTGGTAGAACCGACTCCTCTGATACCAATTTGTCATGATCCATCCCCCATGGCCCGTTCCGTGACTACCCCAAGCCCGCCTTCCATAGGCCAGGGGATGAGGACTAGCACCAAAGGCGTAAATCCCTAAACTGAGAAGTAATTTCCTTTAAAACTTGAAAAGACACAAAATAGAGTACAAGATGGAAACAAAACATGAAATAAAACTGTATACAAAAGGATACTGAAAAGTAAAAAGGGGGCCGGAAATACAAGGCCAACTATAAAGTACAAGGAAACTGAAACTACAAGCACTAAAAAAGGGAAAACAACTCCTGGATCATACACCGGGAAATCTTACCTCAAGGGTAGGTACAAATAGCCTCTACAGAACTCCACGTCCGTCCGTCTCCTCCGTGCACCATCACGCTGTGTGGTACACCTCCAGGTACCATCCAGTCCTGGTGCTCTCAAACTCGGTCAACGCTGTCCATCGTCTACATCGAACACAACGAGGTGCGGGCATAGCCCGTGCATGGGTGAGTATAACGATACTCAGTATGGACCCTGAGACCCTCAAGGTCTCACAAAACCAACAAGGATAAACCACAAAGTATGAAATCAATAGATAACCCCACTTAGGTATATGACCATACATATACCTAAGTTATCAAGTAATCCATCTCAATCATGATTAAAACACAAAAGTTACTAACTCAGCTCAACTAGGATTTTTATTCACATTGTCAAAACCATGACTGCTGGAGAACTCCTCCTCTATCGAGTACAGTGGGCCTTCCGCGACACCAAGGCGCTTCCCACTAACCTTGGACTGCTGAGGTACTCCTCCTGTCGAGTATTGTGGGTCTACTACATCACCGAGGCACTCCCCACCGTGGGTCTGCCGCATCACCAAGGCACTCCCCCTTGTAGCCTGCTAAGGTACTCCTCCTGTTGAGTACCGTGGGTCTACTACGACACCAATGATCTCCCCACTTTGGGTCTTCCATGATACCATGACACTCCACATTGGTCTAGTAGAATCACTCCGAGTTGAATCGGTCAGCAGTTATCAGGTCTCAGCCAACTTCTTGGTCTCCGCACTATGCTCGCTCGTCTCCAAGAGGATCCACTCCACAAGCTATAGGTTGATACTCAAACTACCACGAAGTTCCATGTAGAAGTATCTCAAAGTTCCGCCACATCATAGAGGTCTCAACACAACAGATGACACGTCAATCGGATGCCCGGTCTGTGAGTTATTAGCCTTTTAGTCTCGGGGGCCCGGTTGGATTAGTGCATGATTCAACCTGACTGTATCTCAACTATACCCCAAACTTTAGTGGGGTATACTCAAAGGGACCGTCTCTCTTTAAGAATACCAGCACCGCTGACGGTTCATCAACGATCGTCTGGTGCCAATGATATGGCCAAGGAAAGTAAAGGGTCGGTAGTGGGCCCGGGTCTGGTCCGACCCGGTCCGACCCAGTCTGGGCTGACTCGGTCTGGGTCGACCCGATCAGACCTGTTGGGTCTGGTCCAACCCATTGGGTGGGCCAACTTGTTAGGTTTATCCCAAACCATTGGGCCCAACCCAGCAGGCCACGTGGGCGGTTCGGCCTGGGCTCGGCTCGGAGCACCGCGAGGGTGAGGCTCGGTGTCTCGGCCCGGATGGTTTGAGATCGGCTTGGCCAGCGCTGTGAGTGGAGCGGCCCGGGAGGCATGGGGCATGTGGGGGTGTGTGGGTCGGCGCCGTTTGGCCGAGCACTTGGGAGGCGGCTGGGCTGGCTGGTGGGCGGGCCGATGGGTGACCGGGCTGGGCGCCAGGCGGGCCTGCGGGCAGCCGGGCATGGCGCGACTTAGACGGGAGGTGGCCAGGTAGGGTGACAGGTGGGCGGTCGGGCCGGCTGATCGATGGCCGGTGAGGGCGCCAGGTGGACGGCGGGGCGCGGGACGGCTCGGGGCAGCGGCTCAGCTTTGCAAGCGGCGCGGCCGGCGGGGGCTCGACCGGGGCCAGTTTGGCCGGTGGCGGTGCAGGATGCTGTGGGGGCGGTGTAAATCATGGAGGCCGCGGTTAGTGCGTCCTTTGCCTTCGCCGCCTCCATCGCCTCATTTCTTCCTCCCCATTCCGAAGATCATCATAAACAAGAATGAAGAAGGGGTCAGGCCATGTTGGTTTGGCCCGCACCCTCCGCATTTAGGGTGGTAACGCTTGACTCATTAAGGTAGGAAAACGATGAACAAAAAATCACCAACAAAAATAAGCATAACCTAATTCTTCATTTTGAAAAAAATAAGAACATGGCACATAATAGAAACCAACCCTTACCTTTGTTCATTGATCGCCGATGAAGTAACAGTAAGAATATGAAGGTTATCGTCGTTCGTCACGTCTTCCACACACTTCCAATCCCAAGTTCGTGCATCGGCTCATTGAAAACGATGCGAAGGGTAGGTCAGTTGAAGACGTCCCACATCGGTTGAAGCTCTGAGGAAGAAGTTGAAGAAGGTCGGCATTCTTCGTAGTCGAAGGCATTCTTCGTTTGGAGATTTCTCCCAATAATCCTCCTCTCAAAGTAGCCACCAAAATGAACAATGCCAACCAAAATAATAATATATTATGTTTATATATTATTTAATTTGTTGGAAAAAATTCAAAATGGTGAATTAATTAACTTGGATACCCCTTAATTAATGTGGAGGATTTGGCACCATTAAATTTGGGGAGTTGGCACCAATAAAGGAGGGGGTGTGTAGAGACTCTCTCTCATTAATAAGGGGAGTTGAGAGGTTTTCTTCTCCCATTATTAATAGGGGGTTTAGTCCTGTGTGGTCCCCAAGTTGCAACCTCTCGTGGGAGGTTAGGTTCGGGTGGAAACCACCACCATAACATCTCATGGGAGGTTAAGGTGTGGTGATCCCACCTCCAACTTCTATGACGAGGTTTTAACCAAAAAATAAAAATTAAGCCACACGCTTTATTTTTATTTAATTCGTTCTCTAAAAACCCAAAACTATCTTTTTATCTCGACCCACTTCCATCGAAGTGATAGTCTTCTTAAGAAAATATTGGCACTGCGAGTTCAACGGTGCCCTCAGATTTCAATTCTGAGCACCGGTTCAAAAGTTATAAAATCCCGCTCATACATTTATTGAACGTACCCAAAACAAACTTCAGAAATTGATTTCGGGAACACCGGGCCTCATAATCATGTGCCGTCAATTTTTTCTGACTCATAAAATTCCCATGTATTTAAGAAAAAAAATTTCCACTGAATTTCTAGGTCCTTACACTTATTATATTTCATTTTCCATAGGTAATTGAGAAATAATTTTTAATGAATAATTTATATAAGGGTTTCATATTGATGATGTTGATGAACTAATATTGTATATTAAAGGATGGGTAGAGTGGGAATAATACTCTGTTTAATTCATGGGTATTTCTTATATAATAGTTTATCCTATTTATACAAAACTATAATCCAAAATGTCCTTGTGAATGTAAGTGATCAAATATTTCCTTTTGGAAATTTATGTTTTGGATGAAAAAAATTGGGTCACCCACATCTGTATCAATTTTTGAAATGTAATTTTAATGATTTCAACACCGCATCTAGGAGTGTGGGTTCTAGATTTTTATATTTGTTATTAGAGTATAGTTTAGATAACTATGGGTATTATGATGTTTTCCTATGAGGTTATCTCAAGAGTTATGGATATAGTAATAAGTATATAAGCTTAAGGATGATCATATGATCAATGAATTAGAAACCCCTTTGAGGTTTTAAGAAATGAGATATTAAATTGACTATATAAATATTTGTTTCATCATGAAGTACACATTAATTTTTTTCAGGTAATATGAGTTTAGGTATTTGTAACATTTTGGGTTAACATGATCTTTGATACTCTAGTATTTATGGGAACATAGGTTTTATAATATAGATAATCATGATATTTGAAAGTAATTTAGTGAAAAAATTATTAAGGTTATTTCAATAAAAAGAGTTATTATGATATTTATGGTCCTAAAATATAAAATGTATAAGATAACATTTTGGGATAAAACACCATTTGATTTTGAGGTTATTTAGGAATTATTTAGTTTTCAAAATTGCTTATTACTATATAATTTTAAATATTAATGTATTATATAAATTTTATAGCATTTGGTATTTATCTTACCATGTTATAATAATTTTTGATTTGGTTAATGTTAGAAGTCTGGTGGAATAGATTGTTATGGATTTGATTTTTATATGATCCTTTAAAAGGTGATTTTTATTGCATTAGGCATGAAAAATTAATCTTAAATACTCATTATCTAGAGAAAAAGATGAAATTATGGTGGAATTGGATAAATGATGAAATTATACCTTTTAAATTATGTAAATATCACTATTTCCTCAGTCTATATGGTGAAATAATTTCTCACCTTTAGGAAAAGGGTATTCAAAAAAGACGATATCCTATTATAATCAAATCTGATGAATCAAATGGTCATTTAGATCACCAATGATTTATTGTTTTGAGGAACTTAAAATTTTATTAGTCATTAAATTTTTGTGATCAATGGATTCTGTCACTCTCTATAATTATTGACATTTTACTATCATTCCCACCTATTTTCTAATATTTGGATATCTAGTTATGTGTTATTCAATATGAACTTTGTAATTTCATATATCTATTATTAAGAGGATCTTTTATTATCCATTTTTTATGATGTTTAACATTGAAATTATTTTTAAAATTAAATAATTTTATTACTGAGATAAATATTAAATTGTGAAGACACAATTTATTAAAGGGGGGAGGATGTAACACCCTGAGATTTTAAGAGAATAAAATTATGTTCGATAGTGTAAATGACATGAAACTTAGAGAATATAAGAGAATGTAACACCCCTAGACATTATGATATATTTAATTATAAATAAATATAATCTCTTAATTATATTTGGTTACACACAACCTTGAGATTTTTATATTCTACATCATATTCAACATGCAACATAAAACTTAAACGACCCACGATATATATAACCGTTATAACCTAGCCATTAAATCAGAAGACAGGAACAGTATTAACTAATTTATGAAATATATATATAACTATAAATTTATTATCAAATATAAATTATTTATAAATGTGTAGTAAATAATTGATCAATATGTAGTAATGTTATTTTATTCTTCAAAAATACGTTTTCCTCAAAAATGGTTTTGCTTTTCTTTTCAAGAAAAAATATTATATTATATTTTTTGATAATTTAGAAAATTTAGTTGTTAAAATTAACTATGTTTTTAAAATCATCATATTTCACATTTAATTATGGTTATTTTTTGGTATTTTTCAAGAAATATTTAATTTTTAGTAAATGGAGACAAATGCTGATTTTTGTAAAAATGAATTTTCTATTCAATAAATTACACAATTTGACATACCAATTATATTTAAAATTTAATTTCATGTAAAATAAATGTTATTAAGTTATAGTTAATCTAATTAACTACTTTTTAATCATTTTTATATATTATTTTATAAAAATTTTGTTTTTGGGTTTATAAATGGGGTTTTTGTGAAAAATATTTTAAAATACATAATATTTATAAATTTTTATTAATTAAAATAATCCCTAATGAGGAATGATTAAAATGAAATGTATATATTATTTATCAATAAATTCTAATTTATATTAATATAATAATTGTTATTATAAATAGAGTTAATATAAAATTATCTTCTCCTTCAAAAAATACACTTCTTGAAAACCCACATTTTCATCACACTTGCAGGTTTTGTTTGATTTTTTTTTACACTTTTAGAAAATATATTATACAAAATAATGAATATTTTTTAAAACATAATTTCAAAATTATATTATGTTAAATTTTTGGTCATTTTTTGAAAATATTATTTATTTAATGAATAGTGAAAAATACTTAATTTTAATTGAAAATTGCCTTTTTGTATAAATTATTTATAAAGATAAATTAGATTTTAATTTTTTTAAAAATTAAATTTAGTTAAATTATATATCTATTAACCCAATTTTGTTTATTTTAATCAATTTAATTTTGAAATTTTATATAAAAACATTTTAACCATTTGGAGATTTTCTCTTTAAAACATGCTTTCTCGTCACGTCCACGAGATTAATTTTAAGATACATTTTTAATATTCTATGAATTCAATTTTTAATAATGGGTTAATTATATGGAATAAGAATAAATAAAAATATATAATAATTTAAAATTATTTTATAACTAAAATTAATAATTAATGTGGTAAAAATTATTTACTATGGTTAAGGTAAAAATGGATTTACCGATGGTCAAACTAAGAAGATAAGGGTTAAAAATGACCTACCAACTTATCCATCACCCATTTTGTGTCTATATTTTGACCTTAAATCTTATAGGTGAGATAATTTCTTATTAATAAGGTTCTTTTCCTGATGAAAACATCTATATATTTTATTCATTAAAAAAATAACAACTTTTCCACTCACCTTACTTATAAAAGGCCACCCGCTCTCTTCTCCACTTCATAGTATCATAATATTTTTGGTTTATCCATGACCTAACATAATAAATTCCCAAAATCCATCCTATCATCCTTGAATTCTTATTTTGGGACAAAATCTATCTTAGGAAGGCCTTTGGTTGAAACCTATCGAGGTTACCCAAAGAAGAGGTAAAGTTCTTCAATGATTGTTTTTATTTTATTTATTTATCAACCAATTTAAATTATTTTTAATCAATTTTTTTATAATAATTTCAGTATCATCTATATAAAAGGATATTTTTATTATATGTTCATGAACTACAACCATATCCACTTCCATTAAATGAGTTACAAAATTTTCATTTGTTTGTATAGCAGACTACCACCTCATGAATAGATGTTATTCACTTTTCCATTACAATTACTCATGGTTGGGCATGATGATGCACACACACATATATATATTAGGAGAGTGGGGGTACAATTACATTCAAACACAAACACACCACACACATATGCAACAAAGGCTGGTCATATCCCCCCTAGGGGACAGTCCTATAAAGACCCATAAAATTCAAGGAATTTTTTTTCGTAATTTTCTTTGGAATTTTACAAGAACGCAGTTTCTGACGACACCTGATTCTGAGGCCCGGTGTGCCCAGAATCATTTTTCGAAGTTTGGCTCGGGTACGTTCAGTGAACGAACGAGCGAGTTTTTTTAACTTTTGAACCGGTGCTCGGAATCAAATTCCAAGAGCACCAATGGAATTGCAGTGCCAGTAATTGCTTAGAAACACCTATTCCGAAGTTGCGTTTTCTCGGGTGTGGTTTTTAATTTTTTGGGGTTAAGTTAAGAAATAAAATAAAAGTGGTACAACCGGTTTTATTTTATTTTTTACTTAAGCGAATTAACCTAAGTTAAGCGGATAAGGTGGAACCCACAATATCCTACCCACTTGGTGGGATATTTGTGAGTTGGGGCCCACAGGAGCCCCACCGTTACTTTCCTTCTAAGTAACGCACCCACAAACCCCCTTTTTAATGAGGTCAACCGTGCGTTTATTTTGATTAAGAAACGCCTCATTAATTTGGGCGGTTTAATCGTTACAATTAATTCTTTGAATTAATTGTTTGTTTTGTTTCTTTTGAAATTCAAATGTTGGCATGAGAAATTAAAATAAGACCAACACTTGTTTTTTTGAGGGGTTACTTGTTGAGAGGATTTGGAGAAAGCTCTAAGGCTTGAATATCTTTATCCTCCTTTATTGAAGAACGCGAAAAACGCAAAGAACACATCGTCACCGATGAAGAACTCCGGCCTCCGACGAAGGGCGACGAAGAACACCGAACCCTCGGAGATCGACGACGCTACGTCATGTACCACGACGCCAACGACTCTTCTTCTGCGACGCCCCTTCCGCGACGCAACGATCCTCTTCTTCTGCGATGGTTAATTCCGTGACGAACTCACGTTCGACGACAAATTTGAGGTAGGGGTTCCTATTCACTTTAATCTATGTGATTATACCCGCGTTTTGTTTAAATATTTGTCGGAAGACTTTTAAAACCGCTAACACGGTGAATGCGGACCAACGAACAAGTACGAACCCACCGTCCCTTCGTTCTTGGTGTGCGGAATGTCGAGCAACGATGAAGCAGGCCGCACGGGCGTTATGAGGTCCTCGTAGTGGAGAACCAGTCTCGGGTGGGCCGTTGGTGAAGATGACAGGTGAATCCGACCACCTGAGCTCATCCGGTGGTCTGCAGAGTTTTCCGCCGGCGCGCCTCGCCGGCACCGACCGGCCGCCAGGAGGCGGCGGCGCCCGGCGCGCCGCCGGGAAGGGGCCGCTGCGGCTGAAGCCATGGTGGCGGGAGGATAGTCCCGTGGCTGCGCGAGACCAGAGGGACGCGGCATCACACCGCATCCATTGACCGGGAGCGGCCCCCGCGCGGGGGCCACGGTTTCATCCAGGGGGCGGTCCCCCCCTTGCGCGGCCGCTCGGCCAGCGCCAGCGCGCCGGACCGAGCCGCCTGGCCGGACCACCAGGCCAGGCCGCGCCCAGCTGGGTCGGACCCGGACCCGGGTCGGGTCGTCCCGGTTCGGGCCGACCCAGGGGGGTTGGGCCGGGTCGGTCTGGGCCCAGACCCCCCGTTTTCGGACCTCTTTCGGTCTATTGCCCATATCTTGGGCTACAGACCTTCGATCGTCGCACCGTCAGCGGCGATGTGATCCTTGGATCAAGACGGTCGTTTTGGCATATTACACTCAAGGTTTCGGAGAACTTTGGGTTCGACCAGGTTGGTTCGCACTCGAAACCAACCGGGCCCTTGGAGCGGAAACACTTGTAACTTGAGTTCCGGACGTCCGATTGACGTTCTGTCGACTTTGTTAGTTTCCTCTTGGTGAGACAGACCTTTTGGATTACTCCACTTGAGTTTTGGACGTAGGTGGAGTATGGTCGGGTTGGTTTTGACTTAAAAACCAACCGGGCCCCTGGGATGAAAAAGCCAATAACTCTCAGACCGGGCGTCCGATTGACGCGCTGTCTGTGACGTTGAGTTCCTATTGACGATACGAAACTTTAAGATACATCCACTACGGAATTTGTGTCAGTTGATGTATCAGCCCTTCGGATCGTGAAGCGGACCCTCCCGAACGAGCTTGCTGTGTGCGGGAACCCTAGAGCTGGCTGCGACTGCGACGACGATGATGACTGTACAAAGATCCTCAGTGGATTCGACGGCGATGACTACAGCACTCAGCGATCGTCTGTGGATCAGTGCTACAGATCCTGTGTGGGTCTGATCCTGTGTGGGTCAGCGATCAGTGGTCCTGTGTGGGCCAGCGCCTACAGATCCTGTATGGGTCTGATCCTATGTGGGTCATTGCGGGGGTTAGTTACCTATCGATCCTTTGTGGGTCAGATCCTTTGTGGGTCATTGCGGGTGTTAGTTACCAATCGATCATTTGTGGGTCAGATCCTTTGTGGGTCATTGCGGGGGTTAGTACCTATCGATCCTTTGTGGGTCCGACGACTTAGACGAATCAGTGGATATATGTGATCATCTCTATCGTCATACGAAGAAGTATACCTGTGTGAGCTGAATCCTGTTTTGCTTTCCTTTGTGGATTGTGTTGTGCTATCCTGTGTGGATTAAGTTTTTCTTTCCTGTGTGGACTGGGTTGTACTTGGGCTCAGAGGTTGGAGAGAACTAGAATTGATGACTTAGGTATATGTATGGGCATATACCTAAGCAATGTCGGATGTTACTTCGTGATTGTATCTTTCCTTTGTGGATTATCCTTTGTGGATTTTGGGAGACCTTCGAGGGTCTTGGGGTCCCTACTGAGTAGCTTATACTCACCCCTGCACGGGTTATGCCCTCACTACGTTATGTTGGTTGCAGATGACGGACATCACTGATCGTGGTTGAGGCTTGCAGAGCAGGACGGTACCTAGAGGTGGACCACTGGGCGAGACGTACTCGGAGCGGACGGCTGGAACCGAGGAGCTGTGGAGGCTATCTGTACTCACCCTTCAGGTGGGACTTCCAGTGGGTGGCTCGACGTTGCAGATTTACTTTCAGTTGATGTTTTTCCCTTTCCAGTTGTACTTTACTTTCAGTTTGGGTTTGTATTCTAGCCCACTTACTTTTCCGCACTTACTTTTGTACCCAGTTTTACTTAGTGTTTACTTCTTCTACTTGCTTGCTCTGTGGTGTTTGTTTACTTTACAAAGGAAATGCCTTCCCTTTTTACCGGTATTTACGCCTTGGTGCTAGTCGCCAGCCCCTGGCCTATGGAAGGCGGGCTTGGGGTAGTCACGGCACGGGCCCCGAGGATGGGTCGTGACAAGTCCACCCATTTAGCCTTATTTATTTAATATATAATCGTAGACCCAGTGAGCATGAAGCCCATTACATGGCCTGAAATCCAAGTGAAAAATCATGAATACATAATCAAGTCTACATCACTAGAACTAAGTCATTCCTATGTCAGAATCTATGTCACTGCTTGCGTTACCGCCTGCATAGTACTGAATACTACCTACACCCAACATGGCTTGATCCCAGGACCTCCTGGACGCCATGTAGGAGCCTTTACCACTTGAGTAAAGGAAAAATTTTATGATGGATATATACTATATAGATTATATTTATAAAATAATTGTATCTATTTATTAATTATATCATATATACTTTTTTTACTTTCCATTCCATAATGGATACAATAACGTCGCTCATGTGTATGACAGATTATCACCTCATGAAGCGATATGATTCAACTTTCACTAATGAATTACATGAAATGTAATGAGGATAAATTTAATGAATATATGTTATATACATAAAATATTTATGATATTAATTACATATGTATCATTATTACAAAAATTATCATTTATTTATTTTATTGAAAAACGATAACATCGTTCATGTAAGTATGGACTACCACTTTCACAAAGCTATGTGACTGTCTCTTCATCCTCAAAACTAATGGATGATAAATAAAAGTATACTTAAATTAATAATATTTTATATATGATATGATAATATTTATGGAAATTTAAAATATTTCATACCTATTTTACATGATGATCATTGAAAAATGAAAACATTACTCATGTGTATATATGGCCTACCATCTCTATGATCATAGAATACTTCATTTTTCAAAACAATAATTAATGATTGGTATTAAAAGTATATTTTAGATATAAATATGAAAATAATTTCACTATTATTATTCTTAATATTTTGAAAATATATAACATGAATGAGTTCTGAAGCTTTTATGAGAAGTCATGAATGAGAAAATATGTCATTTAACACAAGAAACAATGAAAATAATCAAAGATTACTTATGAATGGGAAATATTTTTTTATAAAATGTTTATATATAATATTATAAATAATAATTTAGTAATTTTATAAGTTTATAACATGTTTTAAACCACTATATAGGAGGTTAAATAATGCTTATCTAAAAGGAAGTGTGAGGTACTATTTTTTAGTCTTCTTATTGTTTTTGGGATACTTATAAACATTGACTACTTGTTTAATTTGTGTGGTGTATATACTATTCCATTTGAAATATTATATTATAAATATCATTAATTTAATTTTATAAAATGTTTCATTTTTATTTATTATAAATTAGGTATTATGATTCAAAATATTACAAAAAAAGTATTGGATTTTTGTCCAAATATACCTTCTTTGAGACATATGTTACGATTTGAACCTATCTTTTTATATGGTATAAATACATCCCATTTGAAATTTAATATCATATATTTACTTATCCTAATGATATTATAAGTATATTTAATTTTATTATTTCATGGATGTTATGATTCAATGTTACCAAAGTTGTAAGGTTTTTATATTACAATCTCATCATTAATTAGGATTATTTATAAATATCTTTCCAATGATTAAATAGTTTGACCTATATCTCATGAATGATCAAGAAATATGTTATCCTATATTCATTTAAGATATATTCATATAAAATTTACATTTTACACTCTTTGTTACATAAAATAATTTTGAATATGTATTTAATAAAAATCATCTTTAATTGCTTAAAAATATTTTTTTAGAAAAGAACATTATCTAGAAATGTTTTCAGAAGTGATTTTAGAATTATTAGAATATTTTACTGAAGTCATTATTCCCTATTACTGACTTCTTAATTTTTTTTGAAATGATTATTCATTTATATTTCCAAATAATGGACATTTGTATTTTCCAAAAATGTGAAATTAATCATTTTTTTATTGTATATGGAATGAACAGAATTTTATGCTGTCATGACCATTATTTTATTTTAATATTATATTTATCTTCTAGATCATTTAAATTAAAATAATGTTCAAAAGTTTTTTAAAAAAAAATCAAAAAATGGATTTGATATTTTCATCCAAAAACATTTAAATAATTATTAAACCTTCCTTTATACTTTTCCAATGTTGTTTTAAGTGAAAAGGATTTTGATAATATTTTGTGAATTTTTAATATTTTTTAAAGTGAATTTTCCAAATAAAAAATTATATTTTCCTCCAAAATTTCTATAAGGATATATTAATAGTGTTTCCATCCATCAAAGTTAACAACCCATGTAGTTAAATATGGCCCAATAGGGATATTTTCTAATTATACCATCATATTTCTTTCTCTAGATGGATTATGATTATTTTCTATAGACTGTTATGGAAACTATTAATTTTGTATAGGTTAATCATTATTCAAGGATATTTTTATTGAACCTATTTCATTTCCACATGTTAATCATGTTTCAAAGATATCTACATGAGTCCAATTTATTTTCTATTAGTTAATCACGTTATAAAAGGAACAATGATTGTTTCTATGAGTTTCTGATGAAAGATAAATATACATTATTCATGTTTTGGTTCTTGGGAACTATATAAAATTTTCTTACATAGATATCATTGGGTGAGCCAATAACATCTTATAAAATTGGGAGGCCAAAATAGGTCTGGCTGAGCCCCTTATAGATTATACAATGGGGTCATCCAGATAGCACCAGGTAACCCCATAAAAGAATATATGATGGGATGGACCTGATAGAAATGGGTGGACCCATTATATCTCAATTGATAAATGTGCATAGATATTTCTACAATGAATTAAGTGATGTAACTTTCTTTAAACTCAATAAAAAGGTATCTATATAAGGGTTTCTCCTCTAGATTTAACTAGTCTCCAATTAATTCTAACATATATTATAATGAAATTCGATACAAGATACCTACATGTTTTTTTGATTCATGATATGGTTTTATAATGAATGTTAATATCATTATTGATAACACATGGCTCATTGTTATTTATTTTTATTATTATACAATTTTCCATGTTTTCATTTTTTATGATCAATATTTTGATGGGTATGAGTCTTTCTTTATTCACTGATACAATCTAAGAATGTCAGTATACCATTATGAACTTATTATTATCATTCATGAAATACAATTGTTAATTCATATGTTTACCCTATTATATAATTTTATCTCACCATTGATATGTTTAATTTTCTCCAGGTTATCAATAAATGATTTTGAATGAATTATGTTTAGATGGGTTTTGTATAGATAATGGTGATGACCTAATATGGAATATCAAAAGTTGGGAATAGTAGGAAAGATACTCTCTTGAATTAATTGATATTTTTTTATGTAATAGTATTTTTATAATTATATAAAACTCAAAAAAAGGAACTTGAGAATGTAAGTGAAAAAATATTTCCTTTTTATATTTTAAGTTTTGGCTGGTGAAAATTGGGTCACCACCATCAGTATCAAAACTATAAATGAAATGTTTACAATTTTGGCAATGAACCATGGAGTGCGGGTTTTGGGATGATATACAGAATATAAATTTATAAATATTTGTAATATTATTTTTAAAATATGATCCTCAGGAGTTTGATATTATAGTGTTTTGCAATAATATTATGTGTTTTTTAGAACCTGTTGTAGTTGTTTTAGTGAATTTAATTTTATAACTTTATGTTGTAAATTATGATTAAATAGAAGAAAATGTATTACATGATGTATCTGAGCGGCATCTCCTCTGTTTCTCTCTCACGCTAGGGTTTCTCCTCAGCGGCGGTTCAGAGTGGGGGAGGCCATTGCGCGGCCCTCTGGCATCATCTCCCCCTCTCCTATTCTTTTTTACTTCCTGCCTCTACCAACGCTCATCTCTGTTGTTTCCTGTTTTCTCTCGTTCTGGTTTTTTCTTCATTTCTGGTTTTTGGGACATTGATCATCATAGCTGCTGACTTAGAGCACCTCCTCTGCTCTATTCATCCTTCCCTTCACGCTAGAATCCATCTATGGTCCAGCGCGAGGGTTCTTATGCCAGATTGGGATGGTGAGGAGGCTCAACATGATGGCCCGACTAGTGCTCGGTTGTTCTAGTTTCTCTTGGTGTTCGTTTCAACGGAAGGATTTGTTGCCCGAAGAAGGTTGTGGATCACTGTTGAGACCATTTCTCTCTTCAATATCTGCTCTTGCCTCATGTTCTACTGCCCCACCTATTCGGTGTGGTGTGGTAGTTTACTATGAGGTTTTTGGATGTGCTGGTTCAGCTCTTGATGGTGTTCCAGGAGACGCGACCAGAGTAGGCTTCGGACCTTCCTTTAGGGTTTGGATGGAGAATCTTTTCCTAGTTCCAAATTATTCATCGTTTTGGCTCGAGTGCTTCTTCACCTATGATGATTTCTGTTCCATCTTTTTTGGTTTTTATTTTTTTGGTGATTTTTTGATGTCTGCTGGTTCGATACCCCAAAGATGACGGTGATGTTCTCAGATGTTCGGTGGTGTCGACAAGTGTGGATTCTCAGTGATGTTATGAATTTGGTTTCGAGTGGATGCCGACAATGGCATTGATGCCAATGTTTGGAGTGAACGACGGCGATGGGGAGATGATTAAGATGATGTGATAATGGTGACAATGACGTGAATGGTGTAGCTGACTAAACGTGTTTCAGGGTGGTTCAGGCATTGAAAAGATGACGTTTAACCTGTTGACTATTCCGTGGGGTGGTTTCGACTATGGCGGCGAATGAAGTTTAATGATGTTGAATGTTCTTCCTCAGTTGGTTTCGGTCATTGGCTCCAGTGATGGGTGGTGAAGACAACCGTTTCCAAGGGGTACAACGGTGATGATGGCGTTGGGTACGTGGCTTGAGGAGGATGCTCGTGGATCTATGTCCCGAGGTGGTCTCACCTCGTAGCGGGCATGTAGAGGTACTGGGCTCGAGGGCACCAAATTTTTGATGGTTTTGTGTGAATTTTGAGTATTGAATTTTGAAATCATCTGGATGTGGGATGTTGGGATGCTGATTGAATGTACGGTTTCCACTACCATAAAGTTGATTTCATAAAATTCAAAAAAAAGGGATTTTGATTGCTTATTACAAGATTAATATTATAGTGATTTATTTATTTATTATAGTATAATATTATATATTACATCATAGTCCTAGAAATCCTGTAATGTTAGAATACCACTTCGTCACAAAGCCATTTTAGATCATCTACCATATTTGTCTTGCAAATCACCAAGAAAATAGAAAACGTAAATAATAGTTCTAAAATCAACCATATAGGTGACATACAATTAATGATAAAATTAAAAATTTAATTGAATCCATTTATATGTCCTAAAATTTCTACCAATGAATATCAAATTACTATAGTAGACCAGCTGTAACTCTATTGTTTATATTCACTTACTAAAAAACCAAACATTGAGACATGAAGTCGTACACTAAACTCTTACTCCCAATTAAAAAAAA
Organism: Viscum album; assembly: GCA_963277665.1. NCBI lineage: Eukaryota > Viridiplantae > Streptophyta > Magnoliopsida > Santalales > Viscaceae > Viscum > Viscum album. Next base: position 670,281,938 of record OY728157.1, on the reverse strand, counting down.
GTAATTCATCTAAGGATGGTATATATTAGAATAAAAAAATAACTCTTAGGGGATATATTTTAATCACAAAAAAATAATAATAAACTCTCACATCACTAATATAATGTAGATATTTCCATGAAAAACATGATGCTTATCATCCTCTAACCATCCCATGGATGAATCTCTATAAATGAAATGATATATCTAAACCTAAAAATTAGGATATCATAATTTATCTTCCTAAACCATTTTTAATAAATTAGGAATGAAATCCCCATAGAAATAAAAAACTGTCACTGACATATACTTTATCCAATTTAAATGCTACAATCTTTAGCAACATCACTCTACATCCTACTCAGATCTACAATAAAATTCCTCTAAGTGAAGTGAAATTGAATTAAAAAATATTTAATTACATTTACCACCTCTACTAATGAAAATTCAAACCCATATTGAGAATTTGTATGATAGGTTCTTGAAATTTTTGAAAATCCCAAATCATTCTTGAATAAGTCAATGTCATAGAAACACTTAGGAATGATCTTCCACCACAAGTTTGAGATCATATGTTTCATAATTAATCTCATTAGGAATAACTACTAATACCTATGAGATATAACTATTTGATACTATAGTAGGAAAACACCTAGTAAAATATTGAAATATTTGTAAAAGGCCTCTCCTGTAACTTATTCCTCCTATTTAACAATGATATAATCACTGATCATCATCTAATTTTGGTACTCAAACGCTTCCTGAAATAGATCTGTACATAAAACATGCTAGTAATCCATAGTTAAATATATAAAAGTTTCCATAATCTATAAGGATTTATAAGAAATAATCAGATACTATCAATCATGAAAAATGAAATAACATAACCCCATAACACATTTGCGCGATACCCAAGAAACAACCACTTAAATATTGGAATTACTAACTATTACACACAAATACGACAAGAAAATACTTGGTAAATATACCAAATAGGTCTAGAAAATTAACATAGAGAGATTACCATATAACTAATTTCAATAATCAATATCCAAAATTGATATCAAAATGCACAACATTATCTTATTCAAATATCATTTACTATAGAAAATCATTGATGAATATTAGCACAATTTCATCACGGAACGCACGAAACCTTAATATTATTAGTCACATTAAAAAATTGGTTCTATATGTTATTCCAAAAGGGAATCATTGTGATCTCAAAGTGTCCATAACAACACCTAAATAATGACCCCGATTCACCATCCTCCTTTATACTCATGTAATGATACCCATACATAAATTCATTCATTGATAAATAGATAAAACCCTTAAACTAATTGGAAAAGACATCAATTAATGAGAGTGAATAATGGTTCTTTATTATCATTTAGTTAAAAAAATGATAATTAATGAGAAACCTCATATTATCATCCAACCACCATAACACCATTAATGTTGAGAATTGATAATAATCATATAAATAATTCCTAAACATCCCCCACATCACCTCAATCTCATCACAATCACAATGAAAGATTATTTAGCACTACCATGTTGTAACGCTCAAAAAAATAACTTTTAAATGAATCCATTGATCCTTAATCACATGTATAAAAATATAGGAAATCATAATAACCTATATCTATTTATCTATATTCTAATTAAAAAAATTCACTATATATATAATATGATGCTAAAATATTTTCAATACATTACTCTAAAAATCATCAACCATTGGATGAACTCACATATGATATATCAGAGTATCGAACTTCAACTCAACATCCTAAAATAAATGGGGACACCATCAACCAATAATCACTATATATGTGGAATAATATATCCGAAAACTGGAATATAGAAATTATTTAATATTTTTTAATTCATCCATTCAAAATTCCAGAACAAATTTTTCAATTCAAACATAAGAAAAAAAAGTATAATTTATAGACAAAAAATATGACTCCAACATATGATAAATATAACCTTAATTTTTTAAATACAGTAATATGATGGTTTTTAATAGGATCATAAGAGATCTGTTAATGTTCTATAGAGTCTCTGTTTCTTATTTCACATGGTAATCTTGAATTATATTGTTTAAAAAGTAACCCAATGCAATCCTATACAATGACAAACTCAAAACACCATAAAAATGTCAACTAAATATATGATGAAATGATACTATTACTCATACCCACTATAACAACAATTGGGTCAGTAAAAAAGATATATGTCTCCCACAAACCCCACATCTTATTGTTTATCAGTGGGAAATTAGAGTTAAGTTTATAAATCACATATAATGGAAGAAATTCACTCTATAATCACAGGAATGATAAAATAAACCACTGATAAACTAATATATATATATAAATCAAATCCCATAATTCTATTACATTTATATAATATCATATAGAAAAAAAGAGAATATATTTAAAATAAATACCAAAAAACCTCTGATGACCGCAACCTCATCTTCAACAATGATCTCCACACTATGAGATTGTAATGTTAATATCGATCACCAAATCACCCCCAAATATATTAAAATAGTATATAGAAGAAGGATTGAGTATATAAATACACTAATTATGATCCAACCCATAAAATCTCTAGTAATTTTTATGAAACATATTAAATAATCTGTGAATAAATAATGAAAATGACTTATTTTTTATCCCATTACCCCCATTGACACAACCTCGATGAGGATCTCTTACTTAACCTAAAAAATATATTTAATAATATAATAATCATGAAAATATATATCCTAAAGCGTACCATGGAACCATGAAACAACGTATATTTTCTCCCTCACATCCCAATGACACACATACTTGAACGTGGATCCCTTCTATATTGACATGTCACATCTTAATATCTCATCTATAAGCACATAACTATTTCCATATTCCACAACCACCACCTAACCACATACCTATAACATCATCACATCATTTACACAAAACCATATCACTACCAAATTATCAAATCAATACCACACTATCACATCAAAAACTTACATTTGTAAGACAAACCAATATAGCAGGAGTAGTCAGACATCCATATAGCTCATATGAATGGTGCTTGGGAAAAAATAAGAACCTAAAACCACATTATCCACCAGTATGGTAACCCAAATTTTTTGGGTGCGTATAATATATAAAAAACTACATTAGATATAATATAGTATAAAAGATTATGTTTAGGGTAAATTACATACAACAACACCTCTATAATGAAAATCCATCACTACACCATCAATCATAGCCACCTATATACTGATTAGAAGCCTTATCCATAACCACACAGAAACCATAAAAAAACACTAAAATTAATCATGTTATATATATCTTTGGAAATTCCAATTTAACAATTTATTAATAAAATTAATTTCATAAGCCATATTAATAATAGTATAATTAATTACAATATCACAACATTTTATATAATTATATAATATTAATTATATTAAATTAATATAATACTTTCAACCCTAATATAACACGTTCATCTCTTATTTTACTCAACACAAACCCATTCCAATTCATATTTATTAAATTTATCAATTAATTTCAGTTTTCTTCCATATTTTTATTTGATTAACTCCACATCCCAAGAAGATACAACACACTATCCATATCATACTTACCACATAATCATATCAACAAGCCCATTAAAATCCCATTCCAGAACTCCCCCTATATAATAAATAAATCATACCAAGAACAATACCATTATCAAAATATTAAAACAATACAATTAACCACAAAAAATAATACATGAAACCATAATATTCACACTTCTCATGTATTTAACCAAATCATGCTGAATATAATTAGAATTTTAAACTACATCTAGATAACCACTATCCTTATTTTATTACCATTATAATTGTTTTCCATGTTAAATCATGATTTCATATAATCTAACATAATATTTTCAAATCACAATGAAATTCTAACATAAAAATTAATGAATAATAATATATAAACTATATTAAAAACATGTAAAACATATTTTATTCATATTCTTATTTTAGTTTCAATTCAATTATTATATTTTTTTGAAAATTTTCTCTCATTACCCAAATTAAATAATCAATGGATAATTCATATTTTCATAGAAATAATTTATATAATATATAAATCCCCAACCTCAACATATTTTCAATGAAATCAACATCATGAAAGAGGATGAAACTGATGATCAAATATAAAAAAAACTCAAAATTTTCTCCCACCAGACCTGTGGCATGTTTTTTCTCCATCAATACTTTCATAAAAAACAAAATATAAAACAAATTTTTTTACATAATATTAACAAGGATGAATGATAAACTATAATATAAAGGGATGAGATGGGAAATTTAGAATATAATAAATTAATCACAAAATACCATGGACTCATGAGGTTACCAAGATCACCCAAGACCACCTAAATAGAAGCTCTAAAACATATAAGGTCTTTTGAATGAAAAATGAACTAAAAAAGGATGATTGAAATTATATTTATTATCAAATATCATTTGATAAGACCAAAACATGGTCAAAATAAAAATTGTTATTTTTTGTCTTGATTAAAGGAGATCAATAAATAATATCCTTTAAAAGTGTGATACTTTATTAAATCTCATGACCCTTTTAATTAATTAAAAATAAATATAATAAAGTTCAAATCATAATAATATATAAAAATACATTCTCTTTTTATATTCCCACTAAAAAATAAGAAAATGATGTCATATCCAGCAAAAAATATCATTATTTTTCCGTTACGATGAAAAATTAAACTATTTTTTTCTATGTGTTCTATAAAGATATTTCTATTCAAAAAAAATCAATAGATTTGGAGACTAAAATTTAGTAATTTTAAACAAAATATAATCAATCCCCAAAATTGTTATATTTAACTAAAATTCATACATTTCAAAATAACAAATACAAATTTATGACCACAACTAATACCATAAATAACATAGACACACCGTGATGTAATTATCAAAAAACCAAACCAGGTTTTTATATAATATCACAAAACATATCTCATTAGTTCCAAACTTGCTAAAAACTATTTTATGAGACCTTGACATTGAAAAAAAACATAATGTAAAGTTCCAAGAAATTCATGGACTTTAATGATATATATTTCAATATGATTATCAAAAGGACCCAATAAGTGTGGAACACATAATTTACAAGGATAATAACTTTTGCAACACACGTTTTTTAAAATAATACTATGGTTGATAAACTATACAACATGAAACAATATGTTTAAATGAAAAGTAATATACTATTAAAATATTATTATTTAAACATGACCATTATATCCTAGATATTATATTTAGAGTAATGAATTGGACTAATTTTTTTAAAAAAATTATGTTATGTGGTAACAAGACTCAAGTTACCATGGGATGTTAGGATATGTGTATCAAGTGTTGTTTTTTTATTTTTAAATCTAAGTTTCTACTTATGGGTTTTATAGTTTGAAATGAGATTTTTTCTATGTCTGATCGTTCTTATTTTTAGTATGCATCAGTATGCCTTCGATACGTCTTCCATAGTTTCCTCAGGAAGGTGTAAATGATGCTTCTCAAGTAAATCCACCTATGGATTAGAATCTCATCTATACTATCATATGAGCAGTCTGTTCTTTCGATCAGGATGTGCCACGAGTTCTGAACGCAGTGGTTGAAGTACAACCAGGAGATGGAGGAGGAAAAGATCAATCAAGGGAATTATTACATGAGAATCCACCATCCTTTAAAGGGAATAATGAACCTCAAGAGGCAGAGGATTGGTTGGACAAGATTGATCAAATCTTCGACATTCTAGAGACACATGAGAATATTAGGGTGAAGTACGCAACGTTCAGACTCGAGGGTTCTGGCATGTGTTGGTGGGGATATATAGTCCAAGAAGATAGACATGTGGTCTTAGATTGGAAGGGTTTCAAAATCCTATTCTTTCAGAAGTTTTTCCAGAGTCTCTCTAATGTTAGAAAAATCTCTATAATTCCTATCGTTGTAGCAAGGAGAGCATTTGGTGTCAACCTACACCAACTGGTTTGCGGAAGATGTCCTTTTTTCTCTTAACGTGGTAAGGAATGACCAGATGAAGGCACAAAAGTACCTATAGGGTTTGAAAAATGGACATTATATTGCAGGTATTTATGTTGAAGCTTTATACTTATGCAGAGATAGTGGAGAGAGAAATGATGGTAGAGATGGACATGGCAGGCAAGGTCGGCGCTACTGCCACTTCTCTTCCAACCGGTGGCAGCTTTAGTGGCATGCATGGGAATAAGAGGAAGTGGCAAGACCATTACAGAAGTGGTGATGGTTGGTCTCAGAAGCGATCCTCCTCCACACCATCCGTTACAGATGGTAGTGTTCCTTTGGCATGCTAATGGTCCAGAAAGGGGATCACACTATATGAACGTGTTGGCTATATACAAAATTTCTGTTAGGCTATGAATACACCTCGTTATGGTCAGGGTTCGTCAGCTCCAAATTCTACTGCGGTGCATTCAAAATATTAAAAATACTATAGGGATATAGAAATAGGCCTTAGGAGGGAAGCATTTCCATGCAGTAGATGAGTGGCCAATGGAAGTTGATGTAGGTCCAACAATAGAGAGAGGTACACTCCTTATAGCATCTTTATTAGCTACTGCCTTGTTTGATACTGGTGCCTCCCAATCATTTATATCAGCACATTTTGTTGATATGATTAAACTTACAATAGAACTTATGCCCTTTACAATGGAGTTAGAAACACCTCTTGGAAAGAGGAAAGAGCAGGGGTTTAGGAGTCCTTCTTGTTCGTTCACAATAGCTGACATAGAGTTGGTCTGGGATTTTCTTATTCTTGATCTGGATTTGATTGATGTCATCATCTGTATAGATTTATTTTTACTCATCAAGCTGAGGTTGATTGTTATCATTAGAATGTTTCGTTTCTTGCATCCGAGCGAAGCTCTCATGTGTTTCAGGGAGAGTGGGACCAAAGGTTTGGTCGTGCAGGACCGTCCTGCCCATATCTTAGGTGTTTTTTGGTTGTTGTTCTATTTGATCCCAATGATGTTTATTCTATTGAGGATTTTCTTATTGCTAGTCGAGACTTTCTTAACATTTTCCCAGAAGACTTATTCGGTTTTCCTCCATAGAGAGAGAGAGATAGAGTTCATGATTCACCTACTTCCAGGTAGGCATTCGATATTGAAGCCTTCATATCATATAGAGCCAGTATAGTTGAAATATTATAAGATTCAGTTGGATGACATGTTAGAGAAGGGTTTTTTCACCCTACTTTTTTTTATTTGGAATCCCCTGTTCTAATTACCAAAAACGTGGATAGTTATATTCCTTTATGTGTAGACTATTGAAAGATTAACCATGTTATGGTTAAGAAAAAATATCCCTTGCCTCATGTAGATGATTTTTTTGATTAGTTGAATGGAGTAAAGTGGTTTTTAAAGATCAATATCTGATCAGGTTATCATAAGTTCAGAGTTCGGGAGTCTAATATAAAAATTACAGTTGTTAGGAGTTGGTGTGACCATTATGAATATTTTTTGATGCCTTTCAGTTTGACTAATTATTCTATAGTTTTTATTTCCTTGATGAATCAGATATTCCACTAATATCATGACACTTTTGTGGTAGTATTTGTGGATGATATTCTGGTTTATTCAATGTCTGAGCGTGAGCATGAGAACCATCTATGTTTGGTTATGGAGATTATGAGAAACCACCTTCTATATGGAAATATTCAAAAATTCAGTTTCTAGATTCGAGAAGTGAAGTTATTGGGGAACATAATTTATAAACATGGCTTATCAATTGATCCAAAGAAGGTAAAAACTATTTTTTTCTGGAAGGAACAACATAATGTCTTCGAGATACGAAGCTTCCTTGGTCTTGTTGGATATTATCAATGTTTCGTTAAGGATTTATCTAAGCTAGAATCACCTTTGACTTCTCTTACCAAGAAAATGGTTAAATTATCATGGGATGAAAAGTTTCATTAATTTTTCGATGGACTAAAAAAAATTCTAACATCGACACCTGTTCTGATCTTACCTTAGCCTGGTAAGGGGTACGTGGTGTTCTGTGATGCATCAGGTGCTATTTTGGGATACGTGATTATGAAGTTTGATCATCTGGTATCTTAGAAATATTTTCAGCTCTGGTCTCATGAGAAGAACCACCCACTCATGATTTAGAGATTGTTGTAGTGATGCAAACACTTAAGTGTTGGCGACACTATCTCTTTGGGGAGAAGTTCATTTTTTTCTCTGATCATAAGAGTCTGGGCTATATATTTTTCCAGAAGGACTTGAATCTTATACAGAGAGGATGGGTAGATTTCCTTCAGACATTTTACATTGAGATCGCCTACACTCTAGGTAAAGGTAATGTAGTTATAGACTCTTTAAGCAGGAAGGTACCATCAGAGGCTGTTCTAGAATAGAAGGAAGAGTGGAATCTTATAGGGATTTTCACTTAGTTGAACTTGGATGCTCAGGAGGATGTCTCAGGTATGGTTATGACCAATTTTTCAGTTGTTATCATCTCTCCTTGATTTATCTTTTAAATTCAACAACAAGATGATAAGTTTTAGAAGTGTTGGGAAAACCTCTATGATGGGAAGACAGTTCCAGGTTGGTCTCTTTCTTTAGATGGAATTCTTCTCTTCAAATATCAAGTTATCGTCCTAACATCTGTGAGAATTTTATTCTTGTTTGATTGTTATATATCTTCATGGTCCATTAATCCAGGATCTACAAAGAAGTATTATGATATGAGAAGAGGGTTCTGGAGGCTGGGTATGAAGCGCGACATCGCAGATTATGTGTCCCGCTGTTACACCTGCCAATGGATAAAGGTAGAGCACTTAAAGCCCTCTAGTTTTCTTCAGCCTCTTTCAGTTCCGGTTTAGAAGTGGGATAAGGTGTTCATGGATTTTGTTGTTAGTTTTACATGGATACCCCAAGAAAAAAATGATATCTGGGTGGTTGTTTATTGGTTGAAAAAGTATTATTATTTCATTTCGATCAAAGATACCAATAAATTTTAAGATCTAGGTAAGATGTATGGACAATAGATAGTGATATTACATGGGATTCCTACATATATTATTTACGATAGGGATACTAGGTTTTCTTAAAGATTTTGGAGGTATCTTCAATAATAAATGGGGACTAAGGTCATGTTGAGTGCAACATACCATCCACAGATAGATGGACAGACAGAGGGTGTAATTTAGATCCTATAGGATTTTCTTCGTGTCTGCTTCATGGATTTCAGTGGATCGTGGGACATCCATCTAGGTCTGGTTGAGTTTTTTTACAACAAAAATTACTAGTCTTCAATCAGAATGGATCCTTTTGAAGTGTTGTATGGTTTCCCATGCAAATCACCACTTTGTTGGGAATAGGTGGGAAAAGTATCTTTGGTTGGACCAAGTCTGGTCCAGGAGATGTTAGCAAAGATTCAAGAGGTGCGACGACATCTAGTTACATCCCAAAGTCGATAGAAATAATATGTAGATCAGTGGCATCGTCCTTTGGAGTTTTTTATTGGTGACTGGGTTTTCATGAAAGTTTATGCTCGGTTGGGTCACTATTGACATGGAAAATAGGGAAATTTGGATCTGAGATATGTGGGATCGTTTGAGATCACTGCACATCTTGGGAAATTTACTTATCAGTTAGATCCTCTGGTTCAGCTGAAAAACATTCATGATTTTTTCCATATATCTCATCTCAGGATGTATCAACCTAACCCTGCTCATGTTAAAAGTTGGGAAGAAATTGATTTAGAGCTAGATGCTTCTGTTTTGGAGAAACCCATTGAGATCATAGACTCTTATATAGAAGCCTTGCATGGGAATTCGATTCCTTTGGTTAGATTTCTATGGAAACAAGTATCAAATTATCATGAGACTTGGGAACACAAGTTGTTGATGAGGGATAAGTGGCCTCATATATTTCTAGATGATAAATATTCTACATGACTTCTTGGGGATGGAAAGTCTTTATGGTGGGTAGTTTGTAACATCCTATTACCTTGATCAGGTTAGTTTTCCCTCTTTCAAAGTTCCCTTCTAGTTTTAAAATACTTTTATGTGATTTTTTTTCTGGGTTTACTATAGATTGTAGAACAAGTACACGTTATGTACTTGGTGCTTGTTGCATGTCGTGGCCTGGGAGACCATGTCATGAAGGGGGAGGTCATGTTGTGAGATTTTTCACATTGTGAATGATGGGTACATGTATTTTAGGGTGAAAATGTTGATTTTTAATATGAGGCAACGAGTTTTTCAGTGCAACTTAACCAGCATAGACAACACATCTTGACCAAGAGGTACACATAATAACTTAGAATGTTCCTAGGTTAAATTCACGCATTTATATGTTTCAATTATCTATTCATTCCATATATCTTGGATCTCAGATCAAAGGTCTCCTTAGGTGATTTTTAGAGGTATCTCACCTTCCAGATCCATCTGATTGGCTTCAGTTAATCATTTTTTCTACAGTGCGTCTCTCCAGTTAAGTTTTCTCTCTAATTATTCCTTGTGATTGATCACGACAACGACCAAACCTTCTGTTATCAGATCTACTGATCCAAGTTGGATGTTTCTTGTCATTTTTTTCTAGATATGTTGTGAGATATTGTTCCAAAGGTCTTTTTCCTTTGTTGGTTGTGGTGAAGATGGGATCATTCTTCTAGGTATGTGGTTTTACTCTCTTCTTCAAACATTTTATGTTTATGTTTGAATCAATATTATCATGGATTGGATCCCAGGGTCTCCGTTGGTGCTGTTGGGTTTGGTTCTTGGTTTTGGATTCTATTTTGGGTGTGTGCGACCTGAGCTTTGAGGTATGTGGTTCCATCTCTAGCCTATGATAATAAACCTGCTTATTTTTCTTTGAAAATTACTCTATATATTGATTTATTAAATTGGAATTATTGTTGTGTGTGTTGAAAAAGGGTTTATAATGAAAAATGGTTTCCCTAGATTTTGATAAATGAATTAATAATGGTTTTGAATGGTTTTCAAGACATTGAAATGGGTTTGTGAAAAAGAGAACATGGGTTACCTTGGGTGCTTAGGTTGAAGGTTTAGATTGAGGCCATTGTGCATTGCTTTGTGATTATCATGGAGTTTTTTCTTGGGGTTTTCCTCTATTTATTTGGCCTATTGTTCTAGTGGAAAAATATTTACATTTTGGGGGGTTTAATAATGGGGTATTTCTTTGTTTGTTAGGTCGGTTGTTCTAGGATCAGTTTTGTGCACTGGATTATTTTGGTACGAGTAGTCTTCTGCCTAGACCTGTATTATTCCTTGGAGTTGTGATACCTACATTTATAGTTTATATAGCTTGGATTTTTGATTTATCCTTGATATGCATGTTGATTATTGTAAAAAATGATATGAAAATATTATTTGGAAAATGAGATACTTACTTTCATTTAGAACTGTAGAAAATAAAATTATTTACCATGTTTTCTATAAAAACTCATATTGCTTATAATGTCGTGCTTTATTTTAAAAATGATCATACATGATTTGCTATACTAAGACTTTTTATGGAACACCTGGGTGAGATCCTACTAATACAATTATCTTACACCCTGCACACTACTTCGGTGGGGTGTAGACCTTTATTTGTATTCTAGTACAGGAAAAATAAAGGTGCTACAATGAGGCATCGAGGTTCATGTTAGCTGGGATAGGTTGCTTATGGTGATATGGTTGGAGTTTTTCCAAGACATCATTGGATTAGTTGTTGGATTTGAGTCCATTATAATCAAACTTTTCTTTTTTAGTTTTTAGATGCTGTTATAGTCATTTTGTTTCTGATTTTTTCTTACAGTTATGGAAAATATATATTTTTAGTCTTCCATTATTTCTTTCTTCCCTTGTATATGTATTCCATATTTTTATTTAGGTTGGGATAAATCATTCCATCTCTTTTTTCATTCTATGTCTGGGTGCTTGTCGCCAGCCTGTGGGTATTGGGAACGCCCTTTAGGTATGTGACAAATCAGTTCGAGTGCTAGGTTTGAGGGTAACCCCGGTTGGTTCGTTACAGTTTGTTATCAAAGGTAGGTTTTTCCTCAAGAATCTTTTATTGGGATGTCTGTTAGACTAAAGATAGTATTTTTGGGATTTGATAGGTATCTTGCGATGAGTTCCTGGCCATCTCTTGTCATAATGAGACTCAAGTTACCATGAGATGTCGAGATATGTGTCTCTAGTGTTGGTTTTTTCTATTTAAATCTCAGATTCTTCTTATGGGTTTACTAGTTTGAACTGAGATTTAATCTATGTCACATCATTTTTATGTTTTGGTATATAGCATTATTCCTTTGAGACGTCTTCCATAGGTTCCTCAGAAAGGTGCAACTAATTCTCCTCAAGGAAATCCAACTATGGATTATAATTTCATTGAGAATATCATACGGAAGTCTGTGATGTCGATTAGAAAGTTCCATGAGTTTAGAACATAGTTGTTAAAGTACAACCACGAGATGGAGGAGAAAGAGACTGATCATGGGAGTTCTTGCATGAGAATCCACCTTCTATTAAAGGGATAAATGAACCTCATGTGGAGGATGATTGGATGGACATGATCAATAAAATCTTAGAATTAACGAAGACACCTAAGAATATCAGGGTGAAGTGCGCAACGTTCATACTTGAGGGTTCCAACAAGCATGGGTGGGACTCTATGGTCCAGGGAGACAGACATGTGGGATTGGATTGGAAGGGTTTCAAAACTTGTTCTTTTAGTAGCTTTGTCCAAAGTCTCTAATGTTGGAAAAATATCCAGAGTTCCTTTCATTATAGTAGAGAGATCATTCAGTGTTAGATTACACCAACCATTTTGATGAACTTGTTATTTTTGCTCTGAATGTGGTAAGGAATGACTAGCTGAAGGAACATAAGTACCTGTAGGGTTTTTGACCAGAATTTAGATATTAGGTGTTCATGTTGAATCTTTCTACCTATGAGAAGACAATGGATAGAACAATGATGGAAGATATGGACATGGAAGGCAAGGTTGGTGCTACTTCTTCTTCTCTTCCAACTGGTGACAACTTTAGTGGCATACCTGGGAAGAAGAGGAAGTGGAATGACCATCGTAGAAGTGGTGGAGGTGGGTCTCAGCAGTGAGCCTCCTCCACACCTTCCATTGCATCTAGATGTGTTCCTCTAACTTGCTACTAGTGCGGAAAAGGGGGTCCAACTAGATATTATTGTACTATGCCTATGAAGGCATGCAATATCTATGGACGTTTTGTTCATATACAAAATTTTAGTGAGGCTATGAATACTCATCATTATGCTCAGGGTTCGTCGGTTTCAAAGGCTACTTCAGTGTAGGCAAAAGCTTCAAAGACTATAGGGCTCTAGCCATAGGCCTCAGTAGTGAAGCATTTTCATGCAGTAGATGAGTGTCCAATGGAAGTTGATGTAGGTCCAGCAATAGTGATAGGTATGCTCTTTATTGAATCTTTAGTAGCTACTACCTTTTTTGATATTGGTGCCTCCCACTCATTTATATCTACACATTTTTTGATATCCTTAAACATCCAACAAAACTTATTCCCTTTAAAATGGAGTTAGGAACACCTCTTCGTAAGAGGAAAGAGTAGGGGTTTAGGTGTCATTATTGTTCATTCACAATAACTAACACAAAGTTTGTCTAGGATTTTCTCATTCTTGATATGGATTTTTTTTGATATAATCATCGGTATGTATTGGCTTGTCGGTCATCGAGTTGAGGTTCATTGTTATCATCAGTGTGTTTTGTTTGTTGCAGTTGAGGGGATCTCTTGTGTGTTTCAGGGAGAGTGGGACCTGATGTCAGGTCATCCATGACCGTCCTGCCCAGTGATCAAGAGTTTTTTGGTTTTTGTTGCATTTGAACCCAATGACATTTCTTCTATTGAGGATCTTCCTATTTTTATTCCATAATTTCTTTACTTTTTCAAAAATGAATTCTCTAGTGTTCCTCTAGAGAGAGAGGTAGATTTCACAATTGACCTCATACCAGGTATGCATATAATATCTATGCCTTCTTATCACATGGCACTAGAGGAGTTGAAAGAGATCAAGATTCAATTGGATGAACTTTTACAGAAGGGTTTTGTTCTCCCTAGTGTTTTTCCATGGGCATCCCCTATTCTCTTTTCCGTGAAATTGGATGGTTCACTTTGGTTATGTGTGGAATATCAGAAATTGAACCAGGTAACAATTAAGAGAAAATGTAATTTTCCTCATGTGGATGATTTATTTGATTAGGCGAAGGGAGAAATTGGTTTTCAAAGATCTATCTTAGATCGGGTTAACATCAGCTCAGAGTCTGGGAGTATGATATACTAATAATGACCTTTAGGAGTAGGTATAGCCATTATGAATATCTTGTGATGCAATTCAGTCTGACTAATGATCCTAAAGTTTTTAAGTCCTTTATTAATCTTATATTTCACTAATATCTTGACACTTTTTTGGTAGTATTCATGGATTCTATTCTAGTTTATTCAAAGTCTGAGCATGAGCACGAGCACCATGTACGTTTGGTTCTAGAGATTATGAGAAACCACCATCTGTATGGAATTATTTTAAAATTTAGTTCCTATATTGGAGAATTGATGTTCTTAATGAATAGAATTTATAATCATGGCTTATTAGTTGATCCAGATAAGGTAAAAGTTGTTTTATCCTGGAAAAAACCACAAAATGTCTTTGAGATACGAATCTTCCTTGGACTTGATGGATAATATCGACAGTTTGTTAAGGATTTATATAAAATTGCATCAACTTTAAATTTTATTACCAAGATAGCATTAAAATTCTCATGGTATGAAAAGTGTCAGTCTTCTTTTAATGGACTGAAATGATTTCTAACATAAACACCTGTTCTGATCTTACCTAAGCCCAGTAAGGGGTACGTGGTGTTCTATAATGCATCAGGTGCTGGTTTGGGATGCATGATTATGCAGGATGATCATGTGGTAGCTTATAGATCTCATCATCTATGGATGCATGAGAAGAACTAACCCACTCATGATTTAGAGTTTTCTGCGGTGATGCACACACTTAAGTGTTGGTGACACTATCTCTTTGGGGAGAAGTTCACGAGTTTCTCTAATAATAAGAGTCTGATCTATATCTTTTCCTAGAAGGACTTGAATCTCAGACAGAGACAATGAGTAGAATACCTTCATATTATTCACTTTGACATCGCCTATAATCCAGGGAAAGGGAATGTAGTTGTAGATGCTTTAAGGAGGAAGGTACCATAAAAGGATGTTCTGGAATTAAAGGAAGAACAGAATCTTATTAGGATTTTCACTAAGTTTCACTTGGATGATCAGGAGGATGTCTCAGGTATGGTTCTAACCAATTTTCAGTTGTCATCATCTCTCATGGGGTCTATCTTTCAAAGTCAACAACAAGATGATAAGTTTCATATGTTTTGGGAAAACCTCTATGGTGGGGATACAGTTCCTGGTTGGTCTCTTTCTTTAGATGGCATGCTTCTCTTCCATAATCGAGTAGTCATCAAAAAATCTATGAGAATTTTAGTCTTGTTTGATTGTCTTATCTCTTAATGGGTTGTTCATAGAAGTGATACAAAGACATATCATGACATGATAAGATGGTTCTAGTAGCTGGGTATGAAGTGCAACATTGCAGGTTATGTGTCCCACTGTTACACCTTCCAACAAATAAAGGTAGAGAAATTGAAGCCCTCTGGTTTTCTTTAGCCTCTTCCAGTTATGGTTTGTAAGTGGGATGTGGTGTACATGGATTTTGTGGTTGGGTTTACATAGAAGCTCTGAGGAAAAAATGCTATCTGGGTGGTTGTAGATCGGTTGTCGAAGTCTTCTCACTTCATTCCGATAAAAGATACCACTAAAGCTGAAGATCTAGGTAAGCTGTATGTGTAGGAGATAGTGAGGTTACATGATATTCCTACTGCTATTGTTTTAGATAGGGATCATAGGTTTACCTCATGGTTTTGTAGGTGACTTTAGGTGGAAATGGGGACTCATGTCAAGTTGATCACAACTTACCATTCACAGACATATGTTTATACATATCATGTAATTCGGATCCTAGAGGATATTCTCCATGCCTTTGTCTTGGATTTTGGTGGATCATGGGATAGCCATCTAGGAATGGTTGAGTTTGCTTACAACAACAGTTACTTGTCATCGATCATAATAGATCCTTTTGAAGCATTGTATGGTTTCTCATTCAGATCACCTCTTTGTTGAGAATAGGATGGAAAAGTATCTTTAGTTGGAAAAAGTATCATTCAAGATATGTCGGGAAAGATTTAGGATGTGTAGTGATGTCTGGTTGTAGCCCAAAGTTGACAGAAATCATATGAAGATTAGCGGAATCATCCTTTGGAGTTTTCTGTTGGTGACTAGGTTTTCTTTAAAGTTTATCCTTGGTTGGGTCACTGTTGACTTATAAAATAGGGAAAGTTGGATCCCAGATATATTGGATCATTTGAGGTCACTAAGCGGCTTGGAAAAGTTTCTTATCAATTAACACTTTTGTTTCAGCTGACAAAAATTCACGATGTTTTCTACACATCTCAGCTTAGGAATCATCACCATGATCCCTCTTATGTTCTAAGTTGGGAAGAAATTTAGTTTGAGCCAGATTATTCTATTTTGAATAAAGCAGTTGAGATCATTGAATCCTAGATGAAAGTCTTGCATGGGAAGTTGATTCCATTGGTCAAAGTTATATGGAAATAAGGATCAGATTCTCATGAGACTTGGAAACACGAGTTGTTGATGAAAGAGTAGTGGACTCATATATTTCTAGAGGATACATATTCCACATGACTTCCCGGGGATAGAAAGTATTTATGTTTATGGAGTTTGTAACATCATGTTACCTTTATCGGCTCAGTTTTCACTCATTCTAAGTTCCCTTAAGGTTTAGAATCATTTTATTTTATTTTTTCTAGGTTTACTACATACTGCAGAATAAGTACCCACCCTGTACCTGAAGTACACATCGTGTACTTGGTGCTGGTTGCATGTCGTGGCCTGGGAGACCACTTCATGAAGGGGGAGGTCACGTTGTGAGCTTTCACACATCGTGAATTATTGTTACACATCATGTAGGGTGAAAATGATGGGTTTTAATCCAAGGAGATGCGATTTCTGGCGTAACTTATCCAGCATGGACTACACATCGTAACCAAGTGGTATGCATCATGACTTAGACCACACCAAGGTTAAATTCACGCATTTAGCAGTTTCACTCATCTATTAATTCCACGTCTCTTGGATCTCAGACTAGAGCTCTCCCTAGATAATTTTATGAGGTGTTTCATCTTCCAGATCGATCCGATCAGCTCCGGTTCATCATTGTTTCTACGATTCTTCTCTCTGGTTAAGTGTTCTCTCTGATTCTTCCATGTGATAGATCACGATATCACCCTAGCCTTGTGTTATTGGATCAACTGATCCAAGTTGGATATTTATTTTTGTCCTACTCTATATCCGTTGTGATATATCATTCTAGAGGCCTTTTCCTTCATTGGTTGTGGTGAGGTCAGCATCCTTCTTCGAGGTATGTGGGTTTTCTCTCTTCTGTCGACCAACTGTGTTTATTTTTGAGTCAATCTTGTCATGGATTGGATCCTAGGGTCTCTTTTAGTGCCATTGGGTTTCGTTCTTGGTTTTGGATTATATTATAGTCACATGAGAACTGAAATTTGATGTAGGTGGTTCTGTCTCTAGAAAATGATAATGAACCTGCATTTTTTCTTTGAAAAATGATTTATAAATTGCTTTATGAAATTGGCATGATTTTTGTGTGTGTTGAAAAAGGTTTTTGAAAGAAAAATGGTTTTCCCTAGGTTTTGATAAATTGATTATAAATGGTTTTGAATGGTTTTCAAGACATTGGAATGAGTTTGTGAAAAAGATCACATGGTTTACCTTGGTTACTTAGGTGTAATGTTTATCTTGAGGCCATTGTCAATTGAATTGTGATTATCAAGGAGGTTTATCTCGGGGATTTCATATGTTTCCTAGGACTATTGATCTAGGGGACCGATATTGAAATTTTTGGGGGTTTACTCATGGGGTATTCCTCTGCTTCTTAGGCTCATTGTTCTAGGACTAGTTTTGTGCACCTGATTATTTTGGTAAGAGTAGTCTACTACCTAGACCTGTAGTATTCCTTGGTGTTGTGATACCTATGCTTATGGTTTATACAACTCATCTTTCTGAGTTAGCCTTTATATGCATGTTGATGCTTGTGAAAAGTGATATTGAAATATGGTTTGGAAAATGATATACCTGATTTTGTTTAGTTCTTTGGAAAAGGGATGTATTTACCACATTTTCCATAAAACCAATTACTGCTTATCATGTCATGTTTTATTTTAAAAATGAGAATGCAAGATTTTTTATATAGAGACTTTTTATGGAAAACCTGGGTGGGATCTTACTGAGCCTGTTAGCTCACACCCTGTGCACTGCTTCAGTGGTGCATAGACCTTTATTTTTCTTCCAGTACAGGGAAATTAAAGGCGCCGTAGTGAGGCAGCAAGGTTTGTTTCAACTGGGATGGGTAGCTAATGGTGATATTATTTCAGTTTTTTCATTAGATCATTAGAGTAACTGTTGGTTTTGAGTCCCATACAGTCATACTTGTTTGTTGGAGTTTTTAGATGCTATTATAGTCATTTTATTTTCACTGTTTTCTTATAGTTATGGAATATATATTTTTTAGTATTACATTGTTACTTTATTTATTTTTATCTGTATTCCATGTGGTTGTTCAGGTTGGGAAAAATCATTCCCTTGGTTTTGTTGTTCGATGCCCGGGTGTTTGTCGCCAACCCGTGGGAATCAGGAACACCCTTAGAGTATGTGACAGATCAGGCCAGGTTCCAGTTTTGAGGGTAACCCGGGTTGGTTCATTATAGGTAAACACCACATTTATGGTTTATTTTCACAATGGAATTATTACCACACTAGAAACAATCCATAAAAACTTTAATGAGAATAGTATGACGAGTTTAGTACCATGATGGAAGGATATAAATGAATTATAATCCCCTATCACTATATCTAATCACTTTGATTGTATATCTCTAGAGAGAGGAACTAATTACCTTTCTTATCATAAGTATATATATTATCACTTATGTAATATCTAAAAAATAACTAAAAATATTCTTCAGATGAATCCCATTAATTTTTATCTTTATCCCTAATGTGTGGCCATAGTCCCATAGAATATTGTCAAAAAATATGTTCCAACCCCAGTCATCCATTATAGGGATTTTTGGTGGAGAAATCAATATAATTAATTAACTATAAGATATCAAGATGTGGTCATTAATAAAATTTATAGAATTATCTCTAAGAACCACCAAAATATCCTAAGATAGGATCATGAGAAACTCTTTTGAAAACCAATAAAAAGATTTAAATATTATAAATTTATTTTCCATCGAAGACATCTATAAAACCCACAATGATATGGAAGAGTAACAACCATTTTATGTTTATTCACCATAATGATATTTTTAATAAATTTATAGGTCTCCCATGAGTATTTTTAATGGATTTAATCCCTATGATAATATTAATACCATCCGGAGTTTTCTTCCACATTGTATAGCTCAAATAGAAAGTTATAATGGTTCTTCCCAGGGTAAACATTATAGAATTAATCCTTATTAAAAATAATAGTCTCTTTAGAGGTACTACCTAGATATTAATCAACGAGTTATTATCTAGATAGGTCCTCGATGTGGATACTGTTAGTGAAGATACTATAGAGTTACTCACTAGAGCATATCGTAGATATCTCCTTCCTAGGTCAATAATAAATTATCAATCCTTATCCCCCATTAGAGAAGTATTGTTTAACAGTCACATATTTCATTAGCATGGGTCCTACTAAATGGGTATTCCATATAATATTTAATTAATTAAATAGTGGATTAATTTTTTTTCAAATAAATCAATAAGTATAAACTCTTGAGAAACTCCACTTGTTTCTTATCTTGATAGGCCTCCTGGTGATAAAGAAAATAGTCAATGAGGATTTCCTTCCCATGATAGAAAATAAATAATCTAAAACCATGTAGTTCTTCCCCATGGTTATTAGGTAATGTATAGTTGAGGTACTTACCATTATGGAAAATAATAAATCATCAACCATGGATGTCCTCTGCTTGGTGATCTAGTATATATCAATTAATAAGATCATCTACATGATGGTAAATAAGAAATCAGTTACAATAGATGTCCTCCCCTATTAATTAAGAAAAATACAGATTTACGGCCCTCCCCATGTTATTGATCAAGAAAAAAACAACCACATATGACCTCTTTATAGTGATAAAGAAACCAAACACATTGCAAGTCCCCCCTCACCATGGTGAAAAAGCTACCAATAACCATAGAGATCCTTCTCACAGTGATCATGTAAACAACCACAAATAAGATAAACCTAATAGTGATTATGCATCATGTAACCATGGAGGACCTCCCCTATTTGTAATTATTCTAAATATTCCCTCCTATCAAGTGAAAATCTGAAAACTAGAGCCACTTGCACTCAGAACTCCATCAGAAATAACATAGAGCTCCTTCTCATGGTGATCAAGTAAACAACAATAAATAAGATCAACCTAATAGTGATTATTCATCATGTAACCATAGAGGAACTTTCCTATTTGTAATTATTGGAAATCATCCCTCCTATCAAGTGAAACACTAAAAACTAGAGCCACCTTCACTCAAAACTCCATCAGAAATAAACAAGCATGTTGAGAAAATGATCATCATTGGTTCCCAAAAAAATTTAAAATACCATATGTGATTGATAAAATTCATAATAATTTTGAAATCACCCAATAATGGAATGAAGAAGTGTACATTATCATTAGACTAGATTGAGGAACCATTAAATTAATATAAGAATGGTTACTATATTATATGAAAATAGTTCTTTCATAAAAAAAGTGGCGTATGTTTTCATCCATATAAATATCATAGTATATATCCCCTAACACCCTCATGATGGAATACATAACTCACCCCAATTAAAATATATAGTAAAATTACATTATCTAAAATAAAAATTTATTTACAATGAGGGATATACCATCTATATAACTAATTGGATGAATAGGGAAGTCAAGTTGAACTAGATACTCTTATGGTAGCATGAAACCCCACATATATCATGAAAAATGATAATATATAAAAATTATTTATAAATATCCTCATGGTGAACCACAATATCATAAAAGAAGATGTTATCCATCTTCACATCTGAGGGTTAGATCAATTTGGGGAATATAATTTCACTATATTAATTGGATAACCCTGTTTTTATAGATCGGTACTCTACACTATTATTACATTTAATCATAAATTAAAACCCTTAATCATGTGTTCCACTTATTCAATCAAACATGTCCTAAATGTTTCTAGATCACATTAAATATGAACATTATAGAAAATATAAATTGAAAATATCCAATATCAAGTTACTAAAAAGGTGAAACATATTGTGAACATGTTGTGGTTATAGTATTTTAATCATGATTTATCTTCTATATTGATGATTTATCAATAAGACCCATCAGTAGTGATAAAAAACTAGCTCAAAATATAATAAAATCCATGAAATAAAATATTGATATTTCAATAGCTGTAACAATAAAGTTGGATCTCTGGCATGCAAGGATATGATATTTTCCCTTGAATGCTACCCTTTGTAAAATAAAGTTTACTAAGGAATAATAAAATTGATTATGCACCCCACCACTGAGATTACTGTTATCTGGGTTATGGGAACCCCAAACAGATGTACACTATAGACATACTCCATTGGTTTTTCGTGGATCAACCAATCCATTAGCGTTGTGGTCAGTTAAAACCAAAGGGAGTTCACTTATAATCACTGTTCATGAGGATTATTTAACTCCATCTTAATAAAATAACTAATAGGATAAATTTAAGCATAAAAATTTATAAAAAACAAGAATATTTACTGAAATTTTGAAATCAGAGGATGGCTATTTTCTAACCAATTAAAATTACAATGAGGGTGATAAGTCCCCCTAATTCTTTGACACCAAGGACGTTTTAATTATTTATATAGGATTAAAATCAGTCAATCTCATTCATAATTTGAGGTGTAAATAATGGGTGTTTAACTGATATCAGATGCAATCTTATTATTTGTGATCTTCCCTATTCAATTCCCAGTGAATTGGTCAGTGAGCCGATGTGAAGAATAATTGAAAGGTTATTTCTACATCGATAACTCTCCCAAAACATGATGGTATTGAGACTCTATTAAAGGAGTAATGACTCTAACTACATGAGGCTAAGATATAAAAATAATGTACATGAATATTGTAAAATAAATAATGCTTATACCTATTATGTATGATTTCTGAGACAATTTTACAGTCCCTCTTTTAGTTTCCCCTCTTCAATACGTGGAAATTTATTAACATTATAGAGATGAATTTATTCATTCAAACAACATGAGACCGCATTAATCCATATATGTTTCTTTCAACATTATTTAATTATGAATAATTCCCTCAAAGGTATCAAAAATAGCCACATGTATAAGAAATTAATTATTGGATTACATAGGAAAGTCGTTGAAGACTAGTGTAAGGATGATAACAACATAATTATTATTCAATTATACTTGATTAGATGCAAGAATATACAACTATAACTGAAGTATAAAATCCTAAATTTCTCAATTAATTTATAGAAATTATATAGGGAAGTCATGTATCAGTGGAGCCAAAGAAAAATCATACCATGATTGGGTGGATTTGATTGCTCCTCCACCCAACTGGGGGAAACCCATTTTCACAATGATCAGTAGAGCAGGTGACCTAGAACAACATCTTACACACATTATGTACTCATGCAGCCTAATTAAGAGAAATATAGAATATTTAAAAATGAAAAACCTCATATGTTTCTTAAATACTAATGAAGGGGTGATATTTATCTTGTATAAATATTTGTCAGGAACATATATTTCTTCTTATGATAATCTATATAAATAGTTATTACTATAGTTCATCTCAACATTATTAAATAGTGGAATTATTTTACCAATATACCTAAAAATATCATGAATATGAGGGTATATTTTATTAATTTTTTTAATCCTCTAGTTTTTGGTAATTGTTTCATTATTAGGTTTTATGATTTATTTTGGATTCATTATCAAAATGGAATAATTTTTTATTTTTATTTAGGTTCTTATTTCTATACTAAATTATCTAAATTCACATAAATTAATAAATAAATTTCTCTATATTACATGATTCATGTTAAACATATCATTCAAATGGACCAGTTTCTAAATTTACTTATAGTACGACCATAAAACCTATAAAAATTAAATTATATTTTCCATTAAAAACCTAATGTGATCAATATTTTTTTTCACTAGAAACACTAAAAAGACAAACCATGAGACATTAAATTATCATTAAAATATAATCGTAGAAATAGAATGCAATAATATTTTTATGAAAATATTTTCTAGAAGATTAGTGAAAAAATTGATATTTCTAAAATCATAAATTTTATGACATTATCATAATATAAAAATGAATTAAATGTTTTGAAACCCATTTTATATAATATATATATATATATATATAATAAAAATAAATCATTTAAAATTATTATTTTTATTATAAAACACATTTATATCCTTTTGGAAACAAAAGTAATATTTTATTCTAAAAAAAATTTATACCCTCACAACAACAAGTTAGTTTTCAATGAATTCAGATAATAAATCAAAAAAATGGATTTCATATTTTAGACAAACTTAATTTTATTATTTAATAAAATTAACTTTATTTTTTACTATAAAATTATGATTATTAAGAATAATGTTAATAACCATGAAAAATTATAACCAGTTGTTTTCAATGAAGGGTTTTATGAAAATATTTTAATTTTTATCTAATAAATTAAGTTTATCCTTTCCAAAAAATTACTATAATATTTTTTTGAACCAATATATTAATATAATATGACTCATTCAACTATTAATCAACACTCAATAAAACTAAGGAAACATAATTGTGAAAAACATTTTTCTAGAAAATAACTTATCCATATATAAAATGTATTAATAAAATAGTTAATCTTTTATTAAATATAAATTGATTAAAATAAATACAGGTCAAATTTTGATTTAATACATTGAAATTCTATTATAATTTCCAACTTATATTATAATAAATAAAATAATTTTCATGGATTAACATTAATAGTGCTGAATATGTGATAAAATGAGTAATATAATTTGTCTCAAATTTCGCTAAATCTATTTGAAACTTAGACATTATATAATACCTTTTTTATGTTTAAAATCCATACCTACATCTCTTGGTGATATTTTCTCAACTAACTCTTCTAACCCTCATACAATTACACTCTTACCCCTTCCCGTACATTCATTTCCAATAATTTCTCCCACATTATTAGCTATAAAATTATCTCACTTTAATCGACATCAAGACACACTTATTGTTCAAAATTATAATGAAACTCTTATTCTTCATGACCCCTATACACCTTTTTATCCCATTTCATCAGAAAATATTTTCAATTCTTTCATTTCCAAATTATAAATCAAAATAATATCTAAATTATCAATCAAAGCCTTACTTTCCATTTATCTTATTTTATTTATCCTTCTAATCCACCCACCTACTCACCCATTATTACCACATATATATAATTTAATAATAATAAATAATATACTGAAATTTTATGATATTTAATGTATAACCATTAACAATTCCCCTCCCATTCCATCATAAAATAAAAACATTTCTCATGTGTGTATGCCGAAAAACACCTCCACGAATGAAACAATTCATTTTTCATCACTACATATCAAGTATAGTTCTATACAAGGGTTAATTGAGTATATAGATATATTATGTAATGATATATAATAAAGAAATATAAGTTAATTCATTCTATATATAATATTATAAATAAGGGATCATTGTAAAAATTACTTCCTAAAATGAATATACACAAATAAAAAGTTATTTATTTATAAGTTAAAAGTTTATTTTTATTTACCTTATTGTTATAATAATTAAAAATTATAACTCATCGCATTAATATAATTTTAATAATTTCACTATACTTTTGTGAAAATGATGTTATAATAATATAATATCATCCATAACCACACAAACACATAGATTGTAACATTATTTTATTGAGAAAATTTGACCTCATATGTGAAAAATGATATAAACTTCTTTAAAGGATGGATTTCATAAACATAATATCATATTTTACTAAGTAAATAATCATTTTTTTTGGTTTTGGAGTTGAAATATAAAATTTTAACTCATTTATTAAGAAAACAACATTCATTTGTAATTAAAATGCTAAAACAATCTGGTCACATATTTTTTCATCAATAATAATACATAAAAGAATTATGAAATGAAATTATAACATAAAAAATAATTGTAAAATAAATTATTATACTTTACATGATTTTTAATGAAATTTTTTTATAGAATTATTAATAACTACAAAGATATTATGAAATTAGTTCAAATCACCAAAATTATACACTTGATATTGAAACTAGATAATAACTGACTAATATACAAATATAAAATTATTAAAAATAATTTTTTAATAATTTTATAGATACAAATATGGTTCTGAAATAAAATATTAATATGCAACTATTTTTTTATGGGAGGTTATAGTGAATTAAATGATGTGGGGAAACAATGTAAGCGTTTTCCTAGTCTCAATTCCAATTTTTTTGAGACTTGTTACATATTATGAAAAATGATTAAATTGTATGATATCTATTTATTTTTAATCCCATTAATGTAAAATAAATTATTTTCATATAATTAATTTTATATACTATGAAAAATCATGTTAATTTTTCTGCTATAATTTGACACATTTGTTACATTGGTCATAAGAATTTTTAATATCTTAATTTTCATTCATTGAGGTATGATTTTTCTATTGAACATATTTAATATCAGTTGGGTAAATTATTTATTTGTATTATATTATGTAGTATAATCTCATTTTTTAAATTGTCCCATAATAATACTATTTCAAATGTTTCATAGTTTATGACATATTTTTTCCATAAGTCGTATTGTTAACAAAAATATCATTTCATTGAGTTATATGGTCTCATATTGATCATCAATTTTCTATTAATATTACCACCAAACCTAAGATATATTTATATAGTACATAATAGTAAACTATAAAGATAATTAAATTATAATCTAATTTTTTTATATTGATAAATATCTTCCTTAAATGTATATAATTTTTAAAATTATATCCCAATCTTAACCAAAGGCTTGGAAAGAGATGGGGAGACACTAACATATGGGGGTTACCCCATGGCACTAAAGACAAGAAATAAATTTTAAAGTAATATTGAAAAATTGGGGAATTGATTTTATATATAGAAAATAATAACCATTCAAGAAAAAATAACCACACCAAAAATGTTGATACATTATTTGTAAAAATAAAACTCACATGAAAATCCAATAAAAGAAAAATATAAGAGTGATATTAAGAATAATGAACCAAAATTTAAAAATGATAACATAAATCATGACTCACCTCTATAGTGGCCCCAATATAGACTCCAAGAACATACCTTCTACAATGCTCTAATTCCAATTAGAAATATCAAGAGCCACCACTCTATAATCATGAAATTGTCTCCTTTCCTGTATCCTGGGAAAAAGTGTATTTATATTCAATAAATTTCATATGTAGAGGTTGAGTAATAATACCAAAAAACAAATCCACAAAAATTATCTAACATACACCACCAGAATAAAAATAGGTTATTTTAAAATTAAAAATATTACATAAACAAAAAGGGACATTAATGTAGTTTACAAATTATTAAAAAACTAAATTATAAGCATAATAATTTTTCATTTAATACAACTTTTCATAAAAAATATATCCTCTTTATTATTGAAACATGAATTCTTTTAGATATTCCCAAACTGATTACATGTTACTTTGAGATCCCACATGTCGCCACCAGGTGCCTTTAATTTGTAACCACATGCCATGACCATAATGGAAATTTCACAACCAATGAATTGAAGAAAACGCACCAAACAAGTATTCTAATTCTTCACAAAAATTCGTTTCGAAAAATAATTTATTCTATTTAATACATTTGATCAAACATATATCTTAATTTAAACCAAAGCTTAATTTAAAACCATTAATAAATGGGATTTTTCAAACATAATTAAAAATACATGATTTACCAATTATCTAATTAAGGGGTTTCCAAAAAGTAATAAATATGAGTTTAATATTAGAATAAATGATATTAATTTAAATATTCATTTCTTTCTATTCTATAATAATTAGAGAAGATATAGAATCCACCTACCTCAAAATGGGTGAAAACCCAAAGAATGAAACAAAAAAACCTATAGATATATGTTCGAAATTACACTCTATAAATAGATAGATAAATGATCACATAATAACACATAATATATATATATATATGTCATATATCATATAAGCAATTTTAATCAAATAAAAATGAGAATGTCTTGAAAGATGAAACAAACATTGAGAGAAAAAGAATTTTACCATCGTTCTACTAGATCCAAAACACTTAAGTCTATTGAAATAAGGTTCTAGTGGGAAAAGAGATTCCATAAACATAAATAGGAATCATAATATTAGAGATCCAAATATAATGGTATATAAATTATAGTTTTTTGGAACGAATAATGAAACTATAGTTTTCGAACGTATTAATTCATATTATTTGGTTTGGATTCCTGGTCAAATAAACCATGCACCCACCTAGAGTATATTTCCAAAAAAATCCTTGGTGTCTATATGGTTCTACCACAATGTTTATAAAACTATGTTCCATGCGTGAAAAATTCTTCTATCTAAAAAATTATCTGATTTCAGGGTATTATACAATGTTTGGCTAAAATATGTGCCAATATTGGGCTTTCCAAGTAACAATCATCATCTCTTTCCTAATTCTATAGAATAATATGATGGATTATATTATTTTTTTTCAAATAATTCATCATTAAAATAAATCCAACAAAAGACATGAATATCTAAAAACACTTAAAAAGTGAATGAAATAATATATAAAATTAAAATAAATATTAAAAGGACGATGTTTCACAAATAAAGATGTCATATTCTCCCCTCTATTAGGTTTTTCAACACTTAAAAGATTGGTTTTTTATGGTGCATCAGTATAGTTATTTCCATTGTTTTTTATCTATAATTCTTACTTTCTCATTCCTTATCACTAATTTCTCAATGTTCGTCTAAAACCATAACCAATGGAAAAAATCCATACATGAATTTATCCTGCTTATCTAAGATATAATTTGGTGAATGAATAAATATTGTATATAGTTTAAGATCAACATGATACCAATAAATCACATGGATTGGATTGAGTTTTTATTTCCTAAAATTAGATACAAAAAATACATTATGAACTAATATGGCCTTTTTTTGTAAATATAAATGATATTCCAGATCCCCAATTCATTCATGTATCTCAAAATTTCCAATATACAAAGGATATAGATTACCTCATTTCCTAATCATTGATGTTCCAGTGTTGGAGAGTCATTTAAGAACAAATTATCTCCCACAGTAAAGAAAAAAAGGGAGATGATTATTACCTATATAAGGGATCTTATGAATTTGGTCTGAAATAATCCTTCTTCTAATCATCTTAAATTTATCACTTTTATCACAAAAAATTATCTGTTCTAAAATTTAGGTTTATTCAGTCTCTATGATGCGAAGTAGATAAGGAAAAATTCTACCATTAAATACCCAAAATGGAGTCATTTATATCATGTCCAAAAGAAATAATATAATACAAAAACATAAACATTGATAAATGATCCTCCCATGATCTTAAAAAATCAATAATATAAGAACATAAATTTTTTTACCAATATCTATATCATATGTTCTGATTACAAATATGTTTAAGGATTATATGATTTGATCATGGTCAATTGGGTACTCAAATCTTCTAGAAGTGGCCACTAAATCTAGGAGTAAAAATATGATCTTCCTCGAAGATGATTGAAACTAGTATTCCATTATATTTTAAAACTTTCCAAATATAGTGATTGATTAATGTATTCTACTATATTAGAATCCAAAACTAGAAATAAGTGTCCAGACATTGTGATTTGATATATAATAACTCATATCGACCCATGAATCCAAATAGTCATTGGTAAACCTATGAAAATTTCCATTGTGATCTCTGATATCTATGTAGGTATAGGTATTGATTGAAGCATTAAAGCTAATCATTGATTCTTATCCTTATGATGTTGACACATGAGGCATTTGTTTAGATGATCAACCACATTCTATCTTATACCCTACCATAAAAATAGGTTTTTAGAGCCTTGTACATATTTTAGAAGAATTAATTTATCTCTCATTTAGAATAGTGATAATAATAAATATGTTCATCATGGAAGTATGGTGGAATTACTAATTGATAATAAAAAAACATTAGGTTCTTAACTTGTTTCTATCCTTCAATGGTCTCCAAACTATTATGTTTTTACATAATGGTAGGGCTATAAAATTTGGGTCTTTGAGCATACATAACTTATTCAAAAAAATTAATCATGTGATTCATCGAAAAATGTATTGTGACTTCACCCAAATTCATACATTACAAATTCATATCTTCAATAATACTCATAATTTTTTACTCATCATAAGATTATCTATAATACTAATTATTTTACATTTATCTTAAATCATTAGGCACAAAATTTCCCCTTTACAGTGAATATTCTAAGTCTATGTTGGACATATTTATATATTACATTAATAATATTTTTCTTAGATTTAAATATATGTTTGAAAATATTGTTTTTATGATTTTATGGTTGGTTAACACAATGAAGTTCTGTCCAAATAGATAGTAACATCATGTTTTCCAAGTAGGAACCAACACATCCAATTTCATGTCATGGGTTGGAAAATTATTTTCTTGAATTCCAAACTAGCATGATCAATAAGTTTGGAATTGATATCCGTGTATGAGAAAACATCGAATTATATACAAATATGTATCACATAACAACAATATAACCTTTCTTAGGTTCTATAAGTATAAGAATTTATGTATAGTGGAGCCTATATTTAATCTCAATAATGGATTACTGAAAAAAATCACTCAAATAGAATGGTGTACCATTTTTTATGATTGATATCCTTAGATATTCTTTACACGAGAAGTATTAAATGAAGTGAAAATAAAAACACAGTAATCCTAAAAACGTAAATGTAACATTAATGTTTTTAAGAGGTTTCCAAGAGATGATAAACACTATCACAAAAGGTTCTATAGATAAAACAATATCTATAATGAAATTTCCATAGAAGAGGACTTCATGTATCCAACAATAAAATTTATAGAATTTAATATATAACATGTTTTATTGAAAATTGATTAAAAAAATATCAAACTATTCTTCATAATCTTTTCTATTTTGAGAATACACCATAGTGTCAACCAAAAATACCTCAACAAATGTGTCTAGGTACAATTAAAAGATGAAATTCATTAATTCCATGAAAATCACTAGTGAATTTGTAATACCAAATGGAATTAATAAATATTCATAATGACTATAATGATATCTAAATTATGACTTCGGAATATCCTATTTCCAATCATATATTTGGTGATAGTCAGACCATATATGAATATCTGGAAACCATTGGGATTCATTCAATAGATCAAATAGATCATCAATTAATGGAGGAGTATATCTATTCCTTATCATATCAAGATACCGTCTTTGATAGTTAACATAGAGTTTCAAAAAACCTTATACCTACAGAATAAAAAGATCTTGAGTATCCCATGGTGACAAACTCGGTTTTATGAACCTTTTACATTCTAATTCATTGAATTGGGATTTTAATTACCATTAATTATTTGTTTCTATTCAATATGATGTATGTTATATAGGGGTTTTTATAGAATATTATGAATCAGAAATTACACTTCTATTTTAGATGGAAATTAGTGGAATTTTAAAAAAATATTAGAATACTTATGGTCACAATTATATCATTATTCCCCAAATTTTACCTCAACTAATTGAAATGAAATAGTTCAAACCAATGGGGATAAAAAATGTAATTTTTGAGTATTCACAACCTAGTCTCATTTAATGAGATAGACCATCCCATCAGAAGAAACAAACTTCACTCATCAAGTTTAAAAAACTATATAATCTTTGAAGGAAAACATCTACTTTATTCCAAGTGTAATTTCAATGTTTTATATGTCCAGAATAGGAAAGCCCCTAAAAAATTAGACTCGATAAATTTTAATCAATCAAGTTACAAAGTTAAATTTCCCTCACTATTACTACATGATAGGTATCTTAATACATATTACATGTTCTATATTTTTGATATGAAAAACCATTTGATCAACTAAATTAAAAATTATAAAATATTTTTGATACATTATTATAAAATAGAACATTCCTGAAAGTTGAGTTAAGGAATGTGGTAACTAATATAATTAAAGGATCCAACTGATCCTCTATGATCATATTTTTAGTACCATATAACTACATTCTCACTCACACTTGTTCCAAAATTCCCTATTATTGATGTATCATCTGAAGATTTATGGTGTTCCTATAATAATAAGTTCTCTCTCAATTATTACGTGCATAATTTTTCTAATGTGATCCTACAATCAAAGAATAAGATGTCTAAGATAGATGAGATATATTTAATATAGATAAATTCATACAATTGGTAAAATAACAATGAACACATCCAACATGAAAATTTATTCCAATGGGGTGTGTAAGACAGATACCTGATCTTGTGGTTTTAATTTTTAATTCTCTACCGACATGGATATAGTTGTTCTTCTTCTATTTTTTTACAGTATTAGATTTACCACATGTACCTTTTTAGGTCAATGTAATTCCACTAGTAAGATTCCAAACAATATCTCATTTTTCTACTATGGATATAGTAACCCTATCAATATAGTAAATAATACATACTATGGATATATTATAGTTAACTGCTTATCATATTTCAGACTTTTATATGCGTCCCTTCAAAAAATCACAAACATCCAATTATGGATAAAAGTAAACAATTTCCATAAAAAAATTACATATTCCATCAACGATAGGTTCACTTTTTTTAGAATGAATAAATATGTCAGTTAGTATATCATAAAGGTGTGTGGGTTTAATTATTTAATGAAAAATTATTTGAATACGTAACATGTTTGGACTTGGTAAAATCTATAATATGGAGCTATATCCCATAATTTATTTTCATATTCATCAATTATGTAGAATTATATGTTGAAATTTAGATAATATGGGGTTATATGGATATCAAATATACGGTACATCTTTTTAATACATTATTATACCTTTTTAGGTTCTAAATCCATAAGAAGGATTGGTGGATTCTATTTTTAGGATTTGATAAATTGATTTGGTTGTGATGGTTCTTCATTTTTATTTCCCTTATAAACATATTGATAATAATGTAAATTACTCTAAACATGTTTTTTCCATACATATATCTATGGTGCAACTACATTATCCTACCCTTAATTGGTGGTTTTAACTATCATATTACAAACTTCATTCTCTAATTGTAGAATAAAACCCCACATAACCATAACTCATTAGAAAACTGATAGCTTATAGTTTTTCAAATTATCAACAAAAAAATCATTATAACTAATTAATAAAAATATACATCATCTAAACAACAATGACCAATTGGTATGTCTTATAACTAATTCATGATATGCTACACTCATTAGTTAAAACGGTTACGATTATAACAATTCACATCTAGAAGTATTTTAGAATTATTTTTATACTAGGAGAATCCTAAAAGTATGATGTTATTCATAAAGAGGATAAATATGAATTTATAGGATATAAATGTAATTTTTTATTATTTTCTATCTCCTTTGTACCATCCCAATATGACAGATAGATAAAAAATGACACCACTTGTAACATAAAGATGATAACCAATAGTTTGGAATGAGACGAGCTTAAAAAAAACATAGGTGACATACCCAAGACAAAAAAGCTAAAAATAAATGGAAAGGTCTTACTAAATCATTGTGGGTGATTTTACATTTAGATAACTATAACCTATAAAATAAAAATAAAATAATCTAAAATTGACTATATTATGAATGAATTATAAACAATACAACTCAAATGAAAAACCAACAAAGAAATAACAGCATAGTAAAAATGGGATCAATAAAAAAGAATATAAAAAAAATAAAATAAAGACAAAATAATCACCATGACTTTAACACTCAAGACCCCAACAACATGATAAAGATCAATTATCTATCCAAAGAATTCTACTTCATGAGGAACCACTAGTGAAATATTAAATCTTACCCATTACTGTATAATGGAAAATACCTTCTGCATATGCACTAATGTGAATATACATGGGGAGAGTAATCATAAATAGAAGGAAGTCCACCAAAATAATCCCATCCAGTCTATGAGGGAAAGAACACAAAAGATCATACATTAAAATAATACATAAAACAAGATATAATACATCAAATTAGATTACCAATTTAAAACAATTTAAATTAAAACTAAAAATTTTATCATAAAAAAATACAACATCTTAGAAACACACACATGAATTCTGTGAAGAAATTCCATAATTATTATAGGTTAATAATCGATCAACCAATTCATCACTAGTTGAATAATGTCTAGTTTCATCCAGTATAGCACCTTACATCAAGTCCATAATGGCTAGTCTATGTCTAATGCAATTATGAACACAAAACACCACTGTATGCCATGTTTTAAAACAAATTTATACTATATAGTCAAAAATTACATTTAAAAAATTTAATCAAACATCTTTCTTTTGTTGATCAAAAACCATTATTTATATCTATAAATCCATATGGTTTTCCAAAACCCGTTAAATTCCATAATTTCACAATTATAAAAAAAGGTGTTTCCAATAAACAATTAACGTGATTTTCCATTTGTGAATCAATGAAATTAACTTAAATATTAAATAATTACAATTCTATAATATTAGGATAAAGAATATAATCCACCTACCACATAATGGATCAAGAAACCAAATAATGTAATAACTAAACCTATAGAAATGAGATTAAAATTTCTTTACATAAATAGATCCATTAATCATATCATCTAATAAAAAAATTGATCCTATATTTATACATAAAATATCATAACAAATTATTAATTCCAAGGAAAATGAGTGGATATAGAATGAATAGGGAAATTATGAGAGATAATTTCTTTTACCTTAAATATCTTTGATCTAACACTATTCGATCCATTAAAATATAGTTCTAGAGGGAGACAAGATTCCATGAATGTCAAGAGTAACTCTCAGTTTCAAGATATTAGTGGAAAGAGATATAAATGAGGTTTGTGTGGAAAAAATATTATAATAATTTTTTTATGATGTATTAATGAACATAACATGTATTTATTTTTGTAAGAACCCGGGTTTTTGGAACAGGTCAAAATCCCGACCCTGTTTTAATTTTTGACTAGTTTCTGAGTAAACTGGAGAAAATGGGAAATTTCTGGAAATTTCTAGACTACATGCTGTGTACCTTTAAGTACACGCTGTGTATAGGTTAAGTGAGTGTCGGCCGTGTGCTCGCCAAGTACATGTTGTATGATGACCGTGTAGAAATTTCTGACTACATGGCGTGTAGTTTTAAACACGCCGTTTACCCCGACCGTGTGGTGGCCATACATGGCATGTAGGCCTATTGGCTGGGTAGAACCAGGTACACGCCGTGTTCCCCTTGGACACGCTGTGTAGTTTAGCCATGTATGAGGGATATACATGGCGTGTGGTTAAGTCGGTGAGGAAGAGAAGAGAAACCAAGTACATGCCGTGTACCCATAGGTACATGTAGTGTACTCATGTTGGTAGGTATGGAAAGTAAGGCGGCAGAATTCAGCCATCTTATGAACAGTTAAATGACCTAAATGACATGTATTCATGAAGTACACACCGTGTAATTTCTTTTTTCGTTAAAATGGGAAGTAGCCTCGTTTTGAGGCAGAACTCATATGTTCTGCCCGGTTTCGCGAACCAAGCCAGCCAAAGCTTCTTTCTTCTCCCAATCGTCCTTACAAGACCCGATTTGAACTCCGATTGATGTGTTGGAACCCTCTCGGTAAGGCCTTGATTCCACTTGGTCTATTTTTTTTGATTTTCGTTCTAAAATGAGTTATAGGGGTTTGAGCAGTTTTGAATCTTTTGTAGATTTACCGCTTTTTAGACCGAATTGGCAGCTGTTACCTAAGGAGTAGCATCGTATGAGTTTTAGGTAGGTGGTGCATACCTCATTTTGTGTTTTTGTGGTTGTTTGGGTGACACGGCCTTCGGCGGGTTTTTGGGTATTTTGAGTGGGGCCCGTTTTATCTGCTGTTTCATATTGTATTGCTTGTTGGACCTATGGGATGCCTTTGGGTATACCCTTTTACCAGTTTGCGTGAGCGGGGCCAGGTGAGTGGTCGTTGCTAATCAGGACATTTTGTCTGAGGAATGACAAAATGGTTTTAATTGAAATATTAATGTGTTAAACTGTTGAGTTTAATTTATTAAGCCTACTACAGGTTGTTAGAGGCATTTAGGACCTCGGTGCTGTTGTTAGATAGCTGTTGGGCTGGGGAAATTCAACTGTTTAAATTGTTTTGCCTGTTATGAGTTTTGTTGAATTTGATATATATGAAATTGCTGAATTGCACATGCTGGACCCTTTGGGTTGTGCTGGGCTTGGCCCGATTACACTTGAGTGATGCTGATCACAGGATGGGCTTGGCCCGGGATACTTTGGGTGGTTTTGACCACGAGATTGGGCGTCATGGACGTCGGCTTGAGGCAATACAACTTTCAGGTTGGGCATGACCCAGGTTACTAGGATGGCGATGCCATCAGACTTGAGCGGCATTGTCATAGGGACATGAGGTGTTAGATGTGTTGATGGATTAGGTTCTATTTTTGGTGATTACCGCTCACCCGGGACTTTGAGTAGTGTGCACACAGAGATACTCATT
The DNA here is from genome assembly GCA_963277665.1 of Viscum album. Classification (NCBI taxonomy): domain Eukaryota; kingdom Viridiplantae; phylum Streptophyta; class Magnoliopsida; order Santalales; family Viscaceae; genus Viscum; species Viscum album. The sequence continues at coordinate 670,245,659 of OY728157.1, read as the reverse complement.
GATGAGGTGGTTTTGACCACTCGTGTGGGTAGATGCCCTCGTAGTTGCAGTTAGGTATTTTGGTTGGGGGTGATTTCTGTAGAAATCCATGTGGGAGGTGAGGAGCCTTCAAGGGATAACATTGAGGCTATCAGGTTAGGGGATGAGGCTCACCGTTATTTGAGGGCAGACATCGTTGTTCCTCCGGGATACTTCTTGGGTGTGCCTTTGGGACGTCGGTACTTGAGACACGAGGTGTCAGGAGGCACATGGTGCCAAGTTGTTACTTCTTGGGCGTGCCTTCGGGACGTCAGTACTTGAGACATGAGGTGTCAGGTGGCACATGGTACCGGGTTACACGATAGAGATTCTGACGTTGGCTGAAGCAGGTGACACTCCATGGTGGCTACTGAGCACCAGAGGAGTTAGTGTTTATTTTTTCATTGTACTGCTTATTGTTTTCCTTAAACTTGGATGTCTGCTTAAACACATATATTAGGTATGCACCGTTGGGTGGTATCCTACTGAGATTTGTCTCACACCCTGCACGGGCCCTCCGGGACACATGCAGACTTTATGGATTTACGTACAGGAAAGAGGCCAGCTTCAGGAGCTGGGATGTGTTAGTTGTTGCATGGAGTTGGTATGGACCTTGAGGTCTGACCTAACTGGGGTTTACTTTGTTTTGTTTCCTTTCTTTATCAGCATGCTTACTTTATTGTGGAGAAACTGTTGGTTATCCATTGGCGCTATTATAAATTGATATGTATGACTTGCTATGGATGCATGTTGGTTGTTTACAGTAGTAGTTTCTTGTGATATTCAGCATATTGTTCTGTTTACTTTCCACTACTATTGTTTATATTTATTTCTTCCACTGTTTATCTATATCGGTTATGCTTCTGCTCTTTGGGTCTGGTTTGAGTCTGCTGAGTCTTTCATTCCACTGCATCTTTATTTTTATACACGGACCAGTACCTTTATTATGATCCTCCGAGAGGGTATAGCCTCCCCACTATACCTAATAGACCCTCGCTGCTAGTTGGAAGCCTTTGGCATTTGGGGAGTTGTGCCTAAGGTAGTAACACCTGACACGTTTGGTACTATTTGGGTGGATTTCCGGGTCCGGGTCATTACAAAGTGGTATCCAAGGAGTTCTTAACAGTGATTTAGTAGCAGTGTTTTGCTGGCTACTAATGAGATTGAGACTTCTCTTTTATTTCTACTGGTTTTACAATTTTGAATATGGTAGACTGGAGATAGGATGTTACTAGAATTGGGTTTCTAGCTTGTTCTTGGGTTCCTGCAGCCCCAGGTATGAGGGATGGACCAAGTTACCTTGGGTGGGAATTGCTGTTTTCTTTTCGCTCAGATTACGGTTTATATGATTTCTACCTTGGTGGCTCACTTGATGTGTGATGTTATTGATTGTGATATGTAACCCTTGATCTAGTGCATTAAGGGAGAATAGGAACTTGGCCCGGTATGGCGAGTCTTGTTTGCTTGGCTTTTGATAGGCACATTTTAGGGTATTTCAATTTTATAATTGCACGTATGCTTTGTGAAGTGGTAATTCCATGTGAAAAAAAATCAATTTCCATGCTTTATATGATTTGAAATGTAAAAGGTGAAATTCCTGATATAATTGCTTGTATATTGCACTGTGTTATGCCATGATTTATATATATTGTAAATTGCATGTGGTAGGGTATTTGGGTTTGGCTCTTATGAGAGCAGGCAGGTACTATGGATGAGGCAGTGTAACTGTCAAGATTGGGCGACTTGGTCATCGGTTTGAGAAAATGTGAGTTTTCAGGATGGGCATGGCCTGTGGTACTATTGATACTTGGCTCTGTAAAGGGCGGGTAAGGAGGCCGTGAGGTCAGGATGCCGCGGGCACGGGTTGCGATAGGGGAGAGTAAGGGTATTTGTTATACACTACCTCTTTACTGCTTTCCTTATCTGCATAGAATATATTGTTATATATATATATATATATGGGCTGTCTAACCATTTATGGTATTCAGTGGGTTACTCCTTCATAACTCGATGGAGTGTCAGGAAGGAGATGATACAGTGCCGCAGGATCAGGTTCAGGATTCATTACAGGCAGAGCACGAGCCGTAGGGACAGGATCAGGGACAGGAGCAGGTCCAGGATTCAGTGCAGGCAGGACAACAGCCGGGTTTGACAGCATTCAAACCTTGGGTCGATGAACAGCTCCGAGCTAGCCTGGTATGTGTCATTCAGGGGATCAACCGAGGTGCGCAGGGTACATAGCCATCTATGGGTTATCTAACGTGGGAGTTTCAGTTACAGAACCTACCGCATTTTCAGGGTGACGGTGGTCTGTAGGTAACTGAGAACTGGATAGAGGGTATGCAGATGATCTTTGAGTAGCTCAAGACCCCTCCAGGGTGGAGGGTCAAGCTGGCGACATACATGCTGAGAGGATAAACAAAGCGTTGGTGGGACATATAGGTTTAGGCTCGTAGGCACGAGGGACTGGAATGGAAGGACTTCGAGGACATGTTCTTTGAGCACTTTTACCTGAAGACACTGAGGCCAGAGAGAGATTGAATGTTCTTGAGTCTTCAGCAGGGAGACATGTCCGTCATGGACTATGTAGCAACTTTCACCGAGCTGTCTCACTTTGCACCTGGTATGGTAAGTGATGATGCGACTAGGGTGAGGTGCTTTGAGGATGGCTTACGACATACCATTCAGGTCCAGGTGAACATATTCAGGCTGGGTTCCTTCTCCGAGGCGGTGAACCAGGCACTTATAGCAGAGGGAAACCAGAAAGATAAGACATAGGTTGGTTGGATGACAACTTCAGGTGATAGTTTGGACAACAGGAAGCGAGGATGGGATGAGTTCCAGCAGGGTAGTCAGGCTAGGGATTTAGCTAGACCACCTCATGGTAGTTCTTCGGTGATTTGATTTTAGTGTGGACAACCAGGGCATGTTCGGGCTCAGTGCGAGAGGTCTCCGAAGGAGTGCCGATCATGTGGACAGGATGGGCATCTGGAGAGGTTTTGCAGGAAACCTTCTCAGATAGCCAGTAGGAAGGGACCAGAACAGACTGTAGCATCTGGAGTTGGTTCAGGTTTGGTACCCGGAGAGTGTAGTTGAGGTTCAGCTATGCACGGAGGTCGTGACAGAGATGGTGGGACCTAGCTATGGGGTCAGTGGCTAGTGACTGGAGTAGCAATGCAGGGAGGTCAGGCATCAGGCAACCATACTTCAGGCCAGGTGCACGCCGTGGAGCTTCCAGAGGCTGAGTAGGCTGGTGAGCCGACGACGGTTAGAGGTACACCGCGGTGTGGCTGTGATCTTCATGTTTCCTTTTTGGCATGACCTATAGAGGCATGTTTGTTTTGAGTGCATGTGGTGCACAGGTTCTAAGTGGAATGACTAGATGCTAGTCAGTGGGTTTGGAACCATATCGAGTGCGTGATATTATATATATATATATATATATATATATATATATATATATATGTATGAGATTCATAGCATCAGGGCATCGAGGATGCGGGTTACTTGAGGTTCCTTGGGTATCGGTTCATCGAGGATGTAGGTTACTTGAGGTTCCTTGGGCATCGGGGCATCGGGGATACAGGTTACTTGAGGTGCTAGGCACCAGGACCTCATAGAGGCAAATACCAATGCAGTGCGGGATATGTTGGGTGTCAGGAGTGACACGTGAGCACCAATGAGATGTAGGGGTGATGATGCGTCACTGAAGGACTATGAATCTAGAAAAAAGGTTAGTAAACCCTTGTTTGTTTTAAGTTTTGTTGGGTTGAGACCGAGTTTGGCGATTCCTAAGGTGGGGAGCCCCTTTGAGGAATTTAGCCGGGACCTCTGAGATTGGGGAAGTCCAGGTTACGTTGAACAGGGTGGTATGTTTGGTTCCATCTCCAGGTTTCGTTTGATAGCTCGGGGATGAGCTATGTTAAGGTGGGGAGTTTGTAAGAACCTGGGTTTTTGGAACGGGTCAAAATTCTGACCCTGTTTGAATTTTTGACTGGTTTTTGAGGAAACTGGAGAAAATGGGAAGTTTTTGAAAATTTCCAGAATACACACCGTGTACCTTTAAGTACACGCCGTGTATATGTTAAGCGAGTGTCAGCCGTGTGATCACAAAGTACATGCTGTCTGATGACCGTGTAGAAATTTCTTACTACACAACATGTAGTTTTAAACACGCCATGTACCCATGACCGTTTGGTGGCCATACATGGCGTGTAGGCCTGTTGGCCGGGTAGAACCAGGTATATGCTGTATTCCCCTTGGAAATTCTGTGTAGTCTAACTGTGTATTAAGGATATAAATGGAATGTGGGTAAGTTGGAGAGGAAGAGAAGAGAAACCAAGTACATGTCGTGTACCCATATTTACACACCGTGTACTCATGTCGGCAGGTCTGGAAAGCAACGTGGCAGAATTCAGCCATCTTATGAACAGTTAAATTACCTACATGTCATGTAGTCATGAAGTACACACCGTGTACTTTCTTTTTTCGTTAAAATGGGCAGTAGCCTCGTTTTGAGGCAGAACTCATATGTTCCACCCAGTTTTGCGAACCAAGACATCCGAAGCTTCTTTCTTATCCCGATGGTCCATCTGAGACCTGATTCGAACTCCGATTGATGCATTGGAACCCTGTCGATAAGGATTAAATTCCAATTGGGCCATTTTGTTTGATATTCGTTCTAGAACGAGTTATAGGGGTTTGAGCGGTTTTGAATATTTTGTAGATATACTGCTTTTTAGACCGAATTGGCGACTGTTACCGGAGGAGTAGCATCGTACGAGTTTCAGGTAGGTGATTCATACCTCATTTTTTGTTTTCGTGGTTTTTTGGGTGACACGGCCTTCAGCGCGTTTTTGGGTATTTTGAGTAGGGACCGTTTTATCTACTGTTTCATATTAGATTGCTTGTTGGACCTATGGGATGCCTTTGGGTATACCTTGTTACCAGTTTGCGTGAGCGGGGCTGGGTGAGGTCTCGTTGCTAATCGGGGAATTTTGGCTGGGGAATGCCAAAATGGTTTTAACTGAAATATTAATGTGTTAAATTGTTTAGTTTAATTTATTAAGCCTACTGTAAGTTGTCAGAGGCATTCAAGACCTCGGTGCTGTTGTTCGATAGCCGTTGGGCTGGGGAAATTCAACTGTTTAAATTGTTTTTCTTGTTATGAGTTTTTTTGAATTTGATATATATCCAATTGCTGAATTGCACATGATGGACCCTTTGGGTTGTATTGGGCTTGGCCCAGTTATGCTTGAGTGATGCTGATCAAAGGTTGGGATTGGCTCGGGTTACTTTGGGTGGTTTTGACCACAGGATTGGGCGACATGGACGTCGGCTTGAGGCAGTACAACTATCAGGTTGGGCATGGCTCGGGTTACTAGGATGGCGATGCCATCAGACTTGAGCGGCATGGTCGTAGGGACACGAGGTGTCAGATGTGTTGGTATCTTAGGTGCTATTTTTGGTGATTACCGCTCACCCAGGACATTGAGTAGTGTGCACACAGTGATACCCCGTGATGAGGTGGTTTTGACCACTCGTGTGGGTAGAGGCCCCCGTAGTTACGGTTAGGTATTTTTGGTTGGGGGTGCTTGATGTAGAAAGACACATGGGAGGTGAGGAGCCTTCAAGAGATAACATTGAGACTATCGAGTTGGGGGCTGAGGCTCGCCATTATTTGAGGGTAGACATCACTGTTCCTCCGGGCTACTTCTTGGACGTACCTTCTGGACGTCGGTACTTGAGACACGAGGTGTCAGGAGGCACATGGTGCCAGGTTGTTACTTCTTGGGCGTGACTTTGGGACATCGGTACTTGAGACACATGGTGTCAGGTGGAACATGGTGCCGAGTTACACGATATAGATTCTGTTGGTGGCCGAAGCAGGTGACACTCTATGGTGGCTGCTGAGCAACAGAGGAGTTAGTGTTTATTTGTGCATTGTACTGCTTAGAGTTTTCATTACTCTTGCATGACTGATTAAACACACATATTAGGTACGCACCATTAGGTGGTATCATACTGAGATTTGTCTCACACCCTACACAGGCCCTCCGGGGCACGTGCAGACTTTATGGATTTACGTGCAGGAAAGAGGCCAGCTTTAGAAGTTGGGCTGTGTTAGTTGTTGCATGGAGTTGGTATGGACCTTGAGGTTTGACCTAGTTGGGGTTTACTTTGTTTTGTTTCCTTTCTTTATCAACATGCTTACTTTATTATGAAGGTACTGTTGGTTAGCCATTGGCGCCGTTATAAATTGATATGTATGACTTACTATGGATGCATGTTGGTTGTTTAGAGTAGTAGTTGCTTGTGATATTCAGGCAGAGGCTAATTTTCTGGCTATTGTAGCAGTATTATAGAAGGTACTGTAGCAGGAACTGTGAAGTACTGTACCGGGAACTGTGCAGTACTGTTGGAAGTACTGTAGCAGGAACTGTGCAGAACTGTAGTTGTAGCGGGAACTATAGTAGGCACTATTATGCACTGTAGTAGCCAGTAATATTCTCCCGTTTGGGCCTTCGGGCCACCAATTTGGTCCTAGAGTCCTTTAAGGCCTTCAGGCCACCCAGTCCTTCGGGTCAGTAAGGCCTTCAGGCCACCTCAAGGCCTTCGGGCCACTTTAAGAGAAAATTCAAACCAGACAACCTATAAGGAACAAGCTTCAAAAGGAGGAGGAGCAAGGAGCTTTCACCATTGCAGAAGCTAAATGAATTGCAAGAATGAGAGGGTATGACACCTGCCATCGGGATAAGCCTGTGCATGCACGAAAATGCCTAGCCGAACAACCATGCGAAGGTGGAGAGGAGATTTTATGATGAAGATGCTAGGGAGGAGTAGTTTCAAGTAGTTAGTATGTGTTGTATATAATGTTTGAATCCTAAGGGCAATGAATTACTTTAAAGCCAATGATCCATGTAATACTTACGCCTAGAGGCCTTGTAAGGGTTTCACCTCACCCCTTGAAAGGTGGATTATCAAAAATCAATAAAAAATGAAGGCCTTCGGGCCATAGGAGAATATTTATATTTATTGCTTCCACTGTTTATCTATATCGGTTATGCTTCCGCTCTGCGGGTCTGGTTTGAGTCTGCTGAATCTTTCATTCCACTACATCTTTATTTTTATACATGGACCAGTACCCTTATTATAATCCTCCGAGAGGGTATAGCCTCCCCACTATACCTAACAGACCCTCACTGTTAGTCGGTAGCCTTTGGCGTTCGGGGAGGTGCCCCTAAGGTAGTAACAACCGACCCGTTTGGCACTGTTCAGGTGGCTGGCCGGGTCCAGGTCATTACAATTTTATGGTTAAGAAAATAGTGCACAAACCATTCATAATATACTAGAAAATTCTAAAGGGGTCACACAGTTTTACCACACAATTTCAAAAACCATTCTCTAGTTGTGTCCAATTACTCTATCCAAAAAATATCCATATTTAATGATTTTTTACATAGTTTTTTCAAAAAAATTTCATTCCAAGTAAAATATATAACATGCTTAAAAATTCCATAGAAAAGTTACACCATTTTATATAATCTTTCTCAAATCATCCACCCGTAAAAACACATACAAACAACTCTAAACCAATCCATGAAATCCTTGATCTAAAATTGAACATTATATAACATAAATATATATAATAAAATGTTAAATTATCTCATATTGTTAGTGTTAGTGTTAAGAATAATTCCCATTCATTTTAATAGTGGATTCTCCTCATTTTTCATATTTTTATTTCCCTATAAAGTTCTGTTTATAATTATAATTATAATTATGGTTTATATCATGTGACCTATATTTTAATATTCCCCTCCATTAAAAAGGGGATTTTTACATTTTTTAAAATGCGGGGTTTCAAAAAATATTCTTTATAAATATAAAAAATATTCTTCCTTTCAAGATAAGTTTTTTATTCTATAACATATTTCCTTTTATACCATTATGTCTTTTCAAGGATCAAATAATTTATATAATTTTTAAAATATATTTTATTGAAAAAATCCCACTTCTCTATTATGAAAATTTCTATTGAATGACGAATATAAATTTTTATTTATTATAAAATTAATTTTCATTCTAAATAACCTATTATGTTTTTACTTCCATTTTACTTTTCATATTCAAATTTTTTTTACCCTAATGATAATAAATTTTCATGATGTATCATTTATTTTATATTATCCTATTTATAATTTTTTGTGATTGATCCCAAAGTATTAAACAGTATAATTACTTATCCTTTCACGTGTCTTTATATTGAAATAATTATTATTTAATGGGTGTTTTATATATATGTCAAAATTCTTCTATGTTTATTTTATTACACAAGGGATATTTTATTTTCAAATCATCATCCATCTTTTTGTGGATATAATATTTTTCAATTTCTAAATGTAAATTTATTAATAAAAATATTTTTATATCAAGAATATTGTACATTTATTATAGTAGAATGATGATTAGGACTGAATTAGTATTCATATTATACACATTGATAATGCATTATAAATAACTAATTGATGTGTGCCGAGCTATATTATACATCCCATTGATGTATTGGTTTGTGTCCAGAAACAAAAGGTTTGGAATTTTTTTGTATTACAAATAATTTTAAGAAATATTTTATGATTGTGAACATGATTTAATGAATGATACTTTGGTTTCATATATGGAGGAATGAATTATGTCTTGGATAAGTCCTTATAAGTAATATATTTTGAGCATTATGCATTCCGTCACAAAAAATTCAATAATTTTTTTCTATGTGTTTATTTATATTATTAAAAAATATATGGTAAATGTGATTAGTTCTGTTAAATTATTTGATTATAATTTTTCCTTATATATTATACATGAATACTTTATTTCTTGATGGATTTTGAAATTAATTTTACCTTACCAAGCATTTGAGGCCGACCTTATAATTTTTTGAACTCCATATAATAGAAAGAAAATTATTATAAATGATATTTATAGAAGATAATAATGCGAGTAGAATATTTTTTGAGATGATAAATAGATATAATGGATTATTTTGTTTTAAATATAATAAAAAAATTCAAATTCATGGGATGTACATGGGCTTTGTTAGTAAATTATTTTTACTAACTCTCTAGAACACTAAACTGTAATGGTATATTAATTGTAAGAGACTCAATAATTTTTTCTTTTATTTTAAATATGGATGGTTAAAATTGGGTCTCTCTAATATATTTCAATTATTGTATGTAAATATTTTCTTTATTCACATTATATTATGATACTATGGGTCAGGGTAAACACTATTGGTACAAATGGATGGATTACATGGCATTATAGGTTAGAATAATATTGGAAGATAATTTAATGGTTGATAAGTTACTCATAGTCATAATAGAAATGGTAAATATATCATTTTGGGTTATTTGAGGTAATTTTTAATACATTAGGGATTAAAATAAGATAATATTAGTGATAAACCTTGGATAAGAATAAGGGGTAACTATATGTTTATGATTACATCCCTATAATTTGATAAAATAAATATTTTCTAGATCTTGAGCCAATTAACTCATTATTTTAATAATAAATAAAGATGTAGGATATATAATAGATGTAACTATAGATAATAACTATGAAAATAATGTATTGGGAATTATGTAAATCATCACATGGTTCACAATAAAGAGTCATAATAGTAAAAGTAGTTGGAAACTCCCATAGGATATTCATTTTTTATGAAATTATATTTAGGAACCATTATGAAATATTTATTTTATAATGAAACCAGGTTTTGAAATATTAGTGACCATAAAAAATAGATTTAATTGATAGTTAATTTTGTTGAATTGAAAGCTACCATGGTTTTATAAAATTTTAGAAAACTTGTAGGATGAATTTGATGTAGAATAATTATCATATGGTGATAATTAATCGTAAGTAAAGATTAAATCCTTTTTTAGTAATTAATAAAGAATAATATAAAAGTTAACGAAGGATTCCATGTACAAATAAAAAGAGCATCACAATGAAAATACTAATAGGATTTGTGATAGAGTGAGAAAAATTATGATTATTCCTAACCATATGTTATTAACTGTGATTGATAGTGTGAAAATATTGGAATCACCAAAAAACTAGATATGGGAAAGGGGGTGTTTTGGAATTATGAGTGACTACAATAATGAAAGAATGATACCTCAATATCTATTTTTTTTGAATTTTAGAAGAAATACATCAGGGATTCACTTATGGAAAACTACTCTATAAAAAAAATTCTAAACAATTGGTATTGGCCTAAGAACCACTGATATACCCTATAACTATAGTTTTGTGAAATTTGGGTATTATATTCATTAGTATAGGGTTATACCAATGGTTTACTTTGAAAATATTTGTATACGTCATGAAAAAATATGAAAAATAACGTTTTAATTCAATACATGGGTATACATTTATACTAATGGTTCATGAAACCATGGGTATAGAGTTCTATCTCAAGTGATGTATACAAATAGTTCTATGAACCATTGGTATATATTATAAACCCTAATGCACATCACCACAACCCAAAAACTCATCGTGAACCTATAAATAAATTACAAACCAAGGTACACATTCAATTAAATAAAAAGGTTATATATTAATTATTTATTAATCAGATTATCAATAGTTTTTGCACCATTTACAAAACTATAAAATTAATATAAAATCCACACCATCATGAGGTTTTTTTTATTAAACCTCATCCACACATGTATCTTTACTATAATCTCAAAAATAGAGAGGATAAATATCTCCTTCATCACCACCAGTTCCATCATAATCATCACCATCATCGTTATCCTAGAGCACCATCATTATTGTCCTCATTTTAATCATCATCATCATCATCATCACCAGTAGTATCATCACCTTGATTTACACTAGGTTCCTTATTAACATCACTCAATGCATAATATATAGATTAAATTATTTCCATGCATGAATCACAAACATTATCAACCTCTAATGGAAGTGATGGACCTATAACTATCATACCTTTATAGAACTATATGGTGACCAGTTTAAGTCATTTAAAATCATGTATTCCTTTTTTTGTCCTCATATTCTCCTACATTATCATTTTAAGATAGGTGGCATGATATATTTGGGATTTTTATGAAGAGTTCCAATACCAAGTGCAGGTGATTCTGTTCATGGTTTGACATCACAATCTCCACTTTAGATCCTCACATAATACCCATCTCAAATGATCATTTAGCCCGAATTTGTCATCTTATTTCATATCAAGAGAATCAAGGGAACAATAATGAAAACATAGATAAGAAATTTATTTATGAATTACATATAAAATTTTTAAACATCAATAAAAAGGTATACAACCATATCATGACTATGTGAATTTATGTAACTTCTATCCTTTTCCCTCAAAGTTGAGAAAAATAATATTTATTAAGGCACATAGCCTGTGATTCCTGGTTTTTCTTATTTTAAATGACATTAACTACTATAACATCACATTATTGAATAATATTTAATTAATTTAAATGACCAAAACTATTTCAATTTTGATGACTTTTGAGATTAAACATATACTCATATAAAGTTGAAACTTACACTTATTATAGTAAATTATAGTAGTGAGTCAATATGTGTTACTAAATTCAATTCACACTCCAGATTAAGCTATAAGGGAATGAATCTACATATGATTAAGTGAAAGTAAATATTAAATATGAAACATGGACAAAGAAAAATCTATCATAGAAAGAAGATGCATCTAACTAGATCATATTCTATAATTCATAAATGAAAACCGTAATATTTAAATTCATGTTCTCTATATATCATTTGATTCTAATTATGAGCTAACTAGATCATATTCTCTAAATTAGAAATTAAATGCATATGAGTTTACTCCATAGTCTCTTTGTATCAACCACCATAATAGTGTGAAAATGTACACTATTATAAATAAAAACCACATATCATTTAGAATTTACATTTACTTTTTGTATTTACAATGAAAAATGTAATAGTTTCATATATAAATGATATAATAACAAGATAGTGTGTAGATTACTTTTTTTCTATTATCATTTGTTGGATGCCACATTCTAATATAGTAAGGTTATGTTGTTGTAATCATATATTTTCAGGATTAATAGACGTTCTTCTCGATAAATTAGTTTGGTATGGTGGTTGTAAAGGATCTTATTAGAGTCTTGATACATGGTTATTAGTAGTTGGATATGAAATTGATGGATTATGTTGGTTGATGAATGTTTTTATAATGGTTGGAGATGTATAACTAATTTTTTTAACATGAATGATTGGTTTTTGAGGATGTTAAAATTTTGGATTATTCAAGGTTAATTGGACACTAAAATAGCTAGGTGAATAATTTATTCAATCTATGTGGCTATGTTTTGTGGCCTAGATCTAGAATGATAGAAATTTTAGTTGTGATACATTTGTTCTTCATGGTAAATTTATATGCTACTACATGATTAGGATAAGAGTTATTATTGTTTTTTGTGGGAAAAATTTATTTTGGTTGTGTTTTTTTGTGGGGGATTCATCCCCATTTTATTGTATATGGATGTGATACTCTAGGTTGGGTGATAATCATGCAGTGGAGTTGGATATGAAGTAGAAAAGTCATCAGATCCTACATGGATAGTATGAAATAGAGGTGACATAGGTATGATAGGATAAGGATATAATAGATGTTGATACATCATATGATATAGATATGGTATAGGTGGGAACATTCTTGTAGGTGGAATAGACATGGTAGGAGGAGTAGATTCTAAATAAGATGAATATTGAAGAATGGGTCAGATCATCCCTTGAGGATCAATTAGTGGATGAAATTTTGTGATATATGGGATGAATGCTGGTGGGTGAGGGTGTGATTAGGTACACCAGATGATATATGTATCTCTATGATCACCTGTGCTTTAAACCGTACTAGTAGAATATCGAGAATTCATCATTGGCTAAGATGATTTTCACTACATTTTTTTGATAAATAATAAGAACGTTTTAGTAAATTTAATATAGAAGAAAAATATTTCAATTATTATACTCTCAAAGGTAATAATAGGAGGCATACCTAGTTCACTCAATATTTAATCATTATCAAATAGTAAATTCCTTCAAATTTCTTAAATATCTTTCATAATCATCATAAGAGTGAAAATAGTTTTTTTAGAAAAAGTTTTAAATAATTATACATAAAAATTATAAGTAAAAAGAGACATAAACAATATCATTTTATGTTTTAATATCTATAATTTAAGACCAAGTTATACATTTTTTAAAATTAAATTTCAAAACAAGTTTTATGAATTAAAATAATTCTAATTAAATGAAATTAAAATAATCAATACTAAACCAAACATATCATTTTGAAATGAAACTAAATTATTGTAATTACAATTGTACCAACCAGGGAAACCCACAAAAAGTTAAACTGAATGAACTTTTAATATATATGCTTTCTTCCAAATATTAAAAATAACTACATCAGGTTCAATATCACTTATCACAATTGGAAAATTTGATTCATAAAATGAAATATTTTAGTCAACCCCAATGGGGTTATTAATTGGGTCAATTTCCTCCCCACCATCATGAAAAATAATTCATGGGATTACTTTAATAATTAAATCACAATCGGGTATCAACTGATCCTTCACATAAAAAAATTATTTTTCTATTGATGTGAAAATATATTTTTCCTAGGTACATAAGAAGAAATCCATCTCAATTACTATGAATACACAATCATTAATAAATGTACCATGTAACTTCATTGAATCAAACCATTTAAATTTCATCATAGCGACTCAACTATGATAGTAGTAATCACATAACAATATTATCTAAATAATGTCCATAATAATACACAATTACATATTGACTCCTAGTATCTGATGCACTATAAAACCAATTTGTTATTATAGTCAACATATTTACATCATTATATGTTCTCATATTCACTAATACATCAGTTGTTAAAAATATATACCCATTTATTATTATATATTTTCATTCACAAACCAAATAATTTCGACAAAAACTCAACAATCATAATTAATGAGATATGGAGTCTAAAAGTAAACTAAAATCCTAATATATATATATATAGTAAAAACAAATGAATATCTATATTTTAATTTAAATTATTTAACCTTAATAACATTTATTTCAACAAAGAAGGATACTCTTTGCTATGAATAGACTCTCTCAATATCAAAGGAAAATATTGATGAATAGTACATAAAATTTGATTATGTTTCCTAAATTAAATGATAATAAATGTTTAAGGTTTATGTGTAATGAGATAATATGAGATAACATATAAATTTTAAAATTACTTACTTGATATAATCATAAGAAAACTAAACAATACTTTCTAATGTTCTATATCATACTCTTAAAGACTTATTGTATATAATGTATGTGACCTAATTAGTACCATTCTTTTGGAAAAAGGTGGAAAAAACAGATAAATTTCTATAAACTACACATCTTCATTTCTTATTGGATGGTTACATCTTGTGCTGACATCCGAAAAATACATTTAACAAAAATTCATGCATTCTTTATCTATATAACCTCTCATAATGGAACCATTAAGATGATTCTGGTTTCATACATAAGATTTCATACTGAACATATTTATTTAAGTTGGATTCACCCACCAAAATCAAATGGATCCCCCAATAATTGTTCCAGTTGGAATGTGAACTGTTAAATGTTTCATGAAAGTGAGAAATTATGGTGAAAAAACATTCTCCAAATATCAAAATATTAATTAGACATATTTTTTATTTTTAATCAACAAAGGATTGGATAATATTTCAGAACAATAGTCTCTATAAAAAATTAACAAGTGATTCACCATAAACCTTATATTGTAAGATATTAAATGTCAGATTATTATTTGAATCAATTCATAAAGAAGTATGTGATAATCATGAGTTTTTAGGGATTATAGTTTCAAATAATTTTTATTGAATAGTTTAGAGAATTTGTTGGAATACCCATTATGAACCATAATATTCTCCAATACATCTATAAATTTATTTTTCTCTAAAGGTGTCATCATATAAAAAATAATAAGGAACATTCCATTTTTTTTCACCGATACACACAAGATGTAGTTCTTATTGAATACCCCAATCCAAAATGATACTCCATAATTGTATGTCATCATTCGCCTTCCCCGTTATATTTATAAAAATTTAAAGAATCATTTCAAATTAATTTTTCACAATGTTCATTACCTCTAAATAATGATATAAAAAATTGCATCAACATTATCGAAATTTAAAAAATATATTTTTCTATTTCCAATTCTAAGAGGATTTAGTTTCAATTTTATTCCACTTTTTAGTTTTCATCTGACCATTTTCTAATGAAAAATGACATATTTCAATTCATTAAGCACATAAATTCCTAACATACATTAAGGTAGATATTAATTTTCAATATTATTATTAGACCTCTAATGATTCTTCTTATATTAATTATCAATTTGGAAGGAATCATTGATTCCCCATGAAACTAAAACTAGGATGTTATTTATGTATTTTGGAACATGTATTCTTCATACAAATATCTCATGATAGTTTTCCCCTTATTCTCCAACCATACATCATTTTCTAAGTAGGGAAATCATTTATAGTCTATAAAAGGGAAATACGCATGTGAAATATATTTATTAAATAAACATCGAATGTGCATACAGACATATCCCAAAAATGTTTCATGACTTCTATTAAACGTTACAAGTAGATGTATATATAATTTCTAGGATCAGATTTTCCAATTATTCGTATACTCAATAAAGTGAAAGAATTTTTCATACACATCCATGGAGGTAGATTATAATGTGAATAAAGACTGGGAACATGTTGTTAGAAGTATGTGTATGAACCAATAGATTAAAACCATCACAATATAGACCTAATCAGAAATTACGCACCTTAGGTGAAAAATAATTATTTTTTAATAAAATGTATTCAATTCTAATCCATAAGTAAGAAGAAAAAAGTTATAATTATGTTTAATACACTCTATATAACCCTATATCATATTTTTTGAGATTTCATCATACATGAAAAGATTTTGAATCCTAAGAATCAATGGAATGTGATACATGAATTTCAGTGGAACATGAGATGGTGTTTGAATTTAATTTTCCGTTCATATACATGAAACATATTCATTTTATTCATTTATAACTTCTATTTTTTCCCGTAATAAACTAAAATATTTCGGAGAAGAATGAATTTTATTAGTAGAAAATCTAAAATAGTTAATTGACATCAATTAAATATAATTATTTGAAGGAATATCCAAACCATAAGGAAGAAAGTCCTTCAAAATGGTAAGAATATAATTTGTGGTACTATTAGTAATTTCATATATGGATTTTCAATGACATAACTTCAATAAAAATTCCAACATTTTTATATTAGTATATTCATAATATATAGGAGTTCACACATCATCGATTAATTTTTTCACTCGGTTAATGTCATCTTCTTCATTGTTTAACTCATTTGTCTTAATAAAATTTTCATCTTGAGCTAGAATAATATCTTTTTTGAGATTATTCACAAATTGAAACTAATAAAATATAGAATTATCTATTCCACTTGTTTTTTTGTTGATAAACAATATAAGAGTGTCTCGTCTCTCCATTGTGATACCAAAAATAATAGTTTTGAAATGAATTTTTTTTATTTTGTATATAACTTATTCCTTAAATAAAAATTTTATTCCAACACAATTATAGCATAGAAATTGTACATGACCTCCATATGATGAAATTTTAAATGATATATATATAAAATATCTAAATTCTTTTGAAACTCAGTTGAAATCCGATTTGTATGATACATCAAGATTCTATCTATTCTAAGAAAAAAGATATATATAAATCAAAAGTGTAAATCATTATTAAAAAATTGATTAATTTTTTTTAATATGATGGTCATCAATGCATACTAGTAGCTATCCAAATAAATAATAAGATAAATAATATATTGTATAAGAGATTCCAAAAAATAACAATCCGACAAAGTATATGAAATTTAATTTGTGAAAACTATTACAAAATACCATTAAATAGATATGTATTAATGAAACAAATATTTTTGAAACATCATTTTTTAATATGACATTAATCAAATTAAATACACTTTCTATTATGATAGAAAACATTTAATCAATAAAAAAACAATGTTTCACCCTAAATCAAATCCCCCAAAGAATGATATAATAATATAATGGAATTTCTTCCATAGTTGAAATACATATAAATAATCATACAATAAGAATATGAAAATTTTATTTATAGAATAAACAAATATCCATAATGTAATAAAGGATATGGAATCTTGAAGTTATACTATATATGAAATGAATTACAAGATTTTTTAGTAAAAATTAATCATATCTAAGTGGAAAGAAAAAATGTATCACTTGTTTCCATAAATAATACCTAATAATATATCATGGTCATACACTAACACAACAGTAAACTTTAACTACCACATCAATGTAAATTGGGTCTACATACACATAGAGTGTTCAAAAATTGTGAAGAAATATAACTTTTACAAGGATTACACTAAATTACACATTCTTAACCATATTAATACAATCCATGATATTCTAGTCTAAAATAAAACTAGTACACTAATATTTTAGTTTTTATTAAAATATAGAATCTTAAAGAAAGGAATTTTTCTATATAATTTTGAAGACATGGAAGTTATCCACTTTTAAAACATATATGTAAGTAACATCCTAATATTTAATAGAAGATATACATATAAAGGAATTAGAAATAATTTATGAGGAGAATACTTTAATATTAAAAAAAATTCTAATAAATATTAAATAATATAAAGTGGTAATGATCAAATATTTATTCATATAGAAACAACATTGGGATGACTGTTAATAATAATTTCAAATAATACATTATATTATAGGGAATGAAAATGATTAAAAATAATGAAAACAAATTTTAAAATAAAATTTATATAAATAAATTTTGAATATAAAACTAAAGGATTTAATAAACAACAATAAAATTAGAGTGGACATATGTAATCAATAATAATAATGGAAAAATAACATTATTTAAGAAGCATTAGATTAAATAAGATCATATTAAAAGAATACCTCATGAAAATGTTTCAAAATAAGGATTATGGGTATGCATGAGAAGAGATAATTATAGGGAAAATTATATATATTTTATAGAATCATGTTGTTGTGCTATTTTTCCATGGATGAACTAGGTATCCATTTTTTATTTTATATGGGGGTTATATATCATTGGAGTGTATTTTCATGGGATTACCATGTTTATTTAGTTAAATTTTGATTCGAGAACTACAACCCCAAATTGTTTACTCCATGAGAGTGATATATCCTGGAAAGGTTTCATATAATAATTTAAATCTTACTAATCCCAATTTCAAATAGATAACTAACAATGTATCCATCCTATGTTCCCAAAATGTTTTTCAAGTTATCTCAAATAAATTATTCTATATTATCATAGTACATATAATAACCCCCTAATTCATTAAAAAAATTTCTACTTTAATTAGTCAAATAACTAGTTCATATATATTAGAAAATATAATATTATATTTAGGTAAATTTAGTGGATAAATAAATTAAAATAACTTAAATACCTATTACAATTAAACATAGTGTAAAATACTATAAAAACATAATCTAAATGTACCTTTATTCAAATAATAAGGAAGAATAATTACCTAACAATATCTTTTTTAGTTTTAGATACTTAGATAAAAATAAAATCTGCAATCCTTAAAATATAAGAAATATTTAATACTCACTACTATTTTGTTTATTAATATCAGAATAAAAAAATCCATGAATAAGGGGATAATGTTGTAGGAGAAGAGAAGGTCCCTGCTCACTCAGGTGAGGGAGATTATGGATCGTGGATGAATGGTGGGAGGGTTTGAGGCAGATGGATTTGGGGAGAATCTTTGCTAATGGTTTTTTTAAAAATTGGTATATCCCACCTATACAATTTGTTTTCTAAAAATAATTTTATAGATTTATATATACTAATAGTTTATTTAAACTGTTTGTATAGACATAATCTTGGAACTCTATACCAATGGTTCATATAAACTATTAGTATAAATGCATGGGGATGGTCCCATTTTCTAGAAGTGATTTCTTGAATAGAATATTAAATCAAAATATATGTGAAAATTAATTCCCTCACTTCATTTGTACAAGATTAAGAGAGAAGCTAAAAAATATTTTTCTTAATTTGTAAGGAAATTGGGAACTATGAAAATCAATGCACTAATTCAATATTTGATGGGGAAAATCGTCGCTAGGAACTTCCTAATCATTGGGGATAAGAAATATCCTATGAAAGGACTACTATTAAAGGGTAGAATGATTCTTCACATTATATTTTCCAATTTCATATTACATTAAAGTCTTGGACAACTATTTTATATTTTGGTATTAAAAAACATATATTGTTATAATTATTATTAAATCTTATTAAAGGTTTTTAGGTAGTAACTTATTGTGGATCATGTTTTTTCCTTATTTTGATGTTGTATTAAGAATGGATTTGGTCCCTTTGGAAAGTTATTATATCATTTTTTATATTAATAAATCTAAATTAGTTTCATAAATCAACCCATGATTATCTATCAATGTTGAATCTATACATCTGATGAAAATTACATTTATTATATGTATCTAGATATGCAATCATGAGTTTCATAGAATCTAAAATAGCGTGTTTTATAAATCATTATAATTCAAAACTTGTATCCTGTTTTTATCATTTATACATTCAAATTATTTCTATAGAGACAAAGAAATAAAAATTTAGAGGAAAATTTTATTTAAGGGGGGATGTAACACACCACGATCATAAATTATATTTTCCTTTAAAATCATAATGTGTTCAATAGCTTCCATCACTCGTGAAACTAAACTAATAAAAAACATGAAACATTATATTAAAATTTAAATGTAGTTATTAAAATGGCTGGTAAATATTTATATAACAAAATTATGAAATCTAGGTAGAAATAAAAATAAATATCATTATTAATATGATGTGAGTGATAAAAATTTAATTAGTGTAGATGTGTAATTAATAAGAATGATATAATATATAAATCATAACCATTTTAAAATTATAATTTTATGTTTTTTAAGAATATAAATATGTTATTATTAAAATATATTATTGATATGAATAATATATATGCACTAATTTTATTATAATTTGATAGAAAATAAGAATAATAATAGTTACTATTTTAGAAAGGTTATTTACCTATTATATTTTTCATTATATTATTATTTAAAAATAAAATTCTAATGTCTTAAAATTTTAATTTTACAAAATAAATCTAATAATTATATTTATCTTGATAATAATGGCTCAAAATGTTTTATTGGATTTTTTTTGAAAATATTTTTTTACATGAATAATTAAGAAAGTACTAATATTTCTTAAACCATAACACAATTTAAACTATCATAATATAAGAATTATATAAATGTTATATATATATATATAAATATATATAAGTAAAATATTTATTTTAAAATATATATGTTCTGTTTGTAAAACTTATGATGTCATTTTAAAGATATAAGTAATATTTTACAACAAAATCTTATCTATTCAGTAATATTAAAAAAATATTTTTCATCACATGTAGAAATGAAATCCAAAAAAAATGATTTTATATTTTATAAAAATATGATAATATTATATAATAAATTCAAATTCATTTTTTGTTTTATAATTTTAATTACAATGTTTAGTTTCAATGACAATGAATATTGTATAATATTAATTTTCAATAAATTTTGTTTCTTATATTCTAATTATATATTTTGATAAAAAAATTATATCATCTCAAAAATTATTTTAATACAATTTGTAAACATATATATTAATAGATTATGAACAATAAACATTCAAATATAAACTAAATTATATTAAGAACACTTAATAGTGGAAATAAAATTTTTCTAT
Source organism: Viscum album (assembly GCA_963277665.1). Lineage (NCBI taxonomy): Eukaryota > Viridiplantae > Streptophyta > Magnoliopsida > Santalales > Viscaceae > Viscum > Viscum album. The sequence continues at coordinate 670,224,556 of OY728157.1, read as the reverse complement.
AAAATAGTTTTTATGTACATAAAATTATTTAATATGAAAGTTATTTTTCTCATAGTTAAAAATTATATTAAATAAAATATAATAAAAATTAAAATTTATATCATCAAAATGTTACTTTATAGATCATAATATATTTTTATTTAAAAATATTTACCATAATGAAAATTCCATCATGATTAATAAGTGTTAAAATGGGTAATCTAATGTTGATCAATATTTAAAATATTAATTTGACAATTATACCTTATATAAAAAATTTATTAGGTTAGAAATTTAAAAATACATTTCTCACAAAAATTTCACCACCTAACTCACCTAACTCTCAAGAAATTCTACTTTTATTTCTTACAGATCATTCTTTTACAATGATTTCTCCCTTTTTTTCACTGATAAAATGATCTCAATTCCACACACATTGATCCACACCTATACATGAAAAATAAAATTAAACAGTAATAATTGTTTTAATTTAGATAAACTCTAAACATTTACGAACCCATATCCTCATTAAAGTTCCTCAAGTCCTTTATTTACAAAGGATACCTCAAGAGTATATCGAAATAATCAATGAATGTTTTACTTACACATTTACTTATTTTCATTATACTTCTCATAAACCCAACCCAAATCCCATTATAACAATTTATATATAATTAAATCAGTGATAATAATTTACCTAATTACTATTATATTTATTGTATAACCATTATATATTTCACATACATTCAATTGAATAAAAAAAATTTAAAATATTTCCCCTCAGTGTCTCTGGACAACCAACTCTTTGAATGACACATTTATTTTATCATCACAACCTATCAAATATTGTTCTAGAAATGGTTTTAGAGAATATATATTTAATTTTTTTTATTATTTTGATTCTTCACATTTAAATTATGAAATATGTATGAAATATTTATAACAAATGATCATTAAAAAAAATAACCATCTAAAATTAACATACAAAGATGAAAAGAGTTTGATTTATAAGTTATAAAAAAATTTCTATTTACATTACTCTTATAACCATATCTATTTATGATTAATCACTATAAAAAAATGTAAATACTTTCTTTATAATTCCTTTATTTTGATATTATAACAAAATAATCCATTCCATACCAATACTCACACATAGATTTTAGTATGTTCATGTAGATTCATTTAAAAAACCTTGAAAAATGATATAAATTTCAATAATAAGTAATTTTTTTCATATTTTTAGTTGTAATTTAAAATTTTCAACCATTAATTATGAAAAATCATTAATTAATTATAAATTTCCAAAACAAACTCATCGTAGACTTTATCATCACCAATTATAACTAAAATTACAATTAAATTAATGTATAATAGTATAAATTATAATAAAAAATTAATTATAGTACCTTTCATGATTTAAGAATTATGAACTTTGGTACTATAACAAATAACATCTTCTATGTTATGAAACTAGTTAAAAATGTTTAGTATTTATCACACTTGATAAAGAAAATAGCTAATGAATATAAAATATATAAGTAAAGGATAATAAAAAATGATTTTTTTTAAAATTTTATATATTTGAATAAGTTTAAAAAATATCGTATTAATATAGTTATGTTTTTAGGTGGTTATAGTAAATTTGATAAATAAAGGAAACAAGATAATTGTTTCTTATTTTAAATTCTAATTCATTGGGACATGATACATATTATACACAATGTTTCCTTTTTTAGGGTTTTTATTAATTTCTTTTATAATGAATTTTATATAAATTATTACCTTATATTTCATGGGATATACTAATCCAAATAATTTTTAATTCATCAAATAATTTTAACTAAAGTGTTAACCATTTTAAAGAGTTTATGGAAAATAAATTTTCATTCATTGAGACATGATCATTATTTGGAAAATATTTCATATATGTGTTGTAGAATCTACCATTTAATTGTATTATATGGTATTATATCATGGTTTATATTTTTACCATGAATTCCCCATTTCAAATATTTCATGCTATGTAGAGTATTTTCCCCAAAGGGTTGTTGATAAATATAATTCCATTTTTTGAGTTATAAAGTTTCATCTAGAAATTTACATTTCCATTCTTATTTTCTCCAACACTATAATTTTAAAATATATAAAATTTTCTAAATTTATCTATAGAATGATAATTTAATTAAGTTATTTTACCTCTATTAGTCTCTTAAAGGAAAATTACATCATTTTATGAATAATTATCATTATATTTATTAAAAATCCCCCTACTTATGAATATTATCCTTTCCCACTAATATCCATATTTATAATTGAAAAACTAATTATTTTTTATTTCTTATTACATCTATATTTCTCTTGTCTGAATTTGAATAATATGTTTTAACTATTTCTATAATATGGGTAATCAAAAAAATTCATTTAAATATATCATAAGGTTTATCCTTTCATGATCAAATATATTTTTCCTAGACCATATTTCACTACAAAACAGTTTTGTTTTTTGAGCCTCTATTATTAGATATAATTTTTGAATTTAAATGTTTTCAAAAAATTCACATTCCATTTTTGGAAATTACTTATGAAAGTAAAATATAACTTAAAATTTTTTATGAAATTAAAAATGAAATCCAAAACTCTATTATGTTTTCACATCCATTTTACACTTCTTATTCAGAATTTATATTCGTTAATCAGACTTATGTTTTAGTATATGTTCTCAATTTTATATTATACTACTTATTTTTTGGGATGATTGAACACGTGATATTAAGAAATCAAATTATTTATCTCTTCTTGTGTGGTTAAATTAGAATGGTTGTTTTTACGGGGCATTCCATATATGTCAACATCCTTTAAATATTATTTTATTCCACTAAGATTATTACCTTTTTCAAACATAAACATTATTTATAAGATTGAATAATGTTCATTTTTCAACTGATTAACTATTGATTTTTTTATGTTTGTATCTCAAATTTTTTTCTTATTGATTAAGAAAGATATTAGATTATAAACATAATTCATGTTCATATAATTCACATGGTTAATTCATTAGAATTAAATAACTTAAGGGTGGTTCTTGGCATTATATATCCCCAAAATACATCATTTGGTCTCATGAATCAAATGGTTTGTGTATTTGGTGTACGCTTACCCGAGGAAATATTGATGTATTGGTCGAGACCATGAATGAAATAATGAAGAATTTATTTTATAATTGATTAAAATAATGATATCTTGGTTTAGAATATTATGGTTTAAGATATCTAGAATTATGTATTCCTTCACCCTGAATTCTTTCATTATTGGTTATGTTTTTATATATATTTTCAACCATGGATTTGTTTCATACCCTTCTGATTGGTATAGAATTATTTTATTATCATTTTATTATTTAAAAATTATTAATCCTATATTAAATTATTTATATATTCCAATACAAATTTCACATTATTGATTATTTTAGATCACCATTCTTATGTTTCCAATTCCGTACGATTTAAATAAAATTATTATACATGATATGTCCAGATGTGTGGAATGTGGGGAGAATTTTGGGGGATATTTTTAATAATTATTAACGAATATGTATTTCATTATATAATGGGAATGATTTCCCTCTTATGTGAAAGGCATAGTTTTTTAGGTAAATATGTATTCCCAAACCTCTAAAACTCTAATACTAAAAGGTTCTTAAAATTTAGATGATGTAATATATTTTTGTTTCTATTGAAATTATTGATGGGTAGAGATGGGTTCCTCTAATTAAATTTAAATATGATATATAAATAATTTTTTTATTCACATAGGATTCCTAGAGTATGGTTATGGGGAATCAGAATGCCCAAATAAATTAACATTAACATTTTTATTTATTTTATTCATAGAATTTGGTAGTGGAAAACCAGGTTCAGTTCATAGTCTTACTACTTTATCTACTTTCTTGATTCTTTATCATTAGTTATAACTATTCATTCACTTCACTATTTAAGTAATTAATACACTGGATTTTGTATTTAATAGTGTTTGTTAGTGAAGAGGTCACTTATATGACATTTAGAAGATTATTATCCAGCATGTCGAGTTCTCAATGCAAGGTTATGATAGCTAAAATTGTAGGTTGTAGTTCTATAGGTCTTCATACCCATATCAAATAGAGTACAAAGAATTAAATCTCAAAGTTCAATGATTGTATCACTATAAACTCTCGAAATCAATACTTTTCTTTTTCAAAATATCTTCTTCTAGTGTATCTTCTTTTGTATGTATCTATATTTAACATAACCTTAAATTTTTATAGTAGGACTCTATTTTTCTATTTTATTAATATAGAACTAATAATTGTAGAATAGAATTATGTGTTTGGCCTCATTAGGAGATACAATATTTGATTTACCTATATTTTATTCAAATGAAAATAAAAAATGTTTAGTTGGGATTCATGAAAAAATATATCTATCAATTTTTCACAAGTTTTGGGAGCCCCACAAATTCAAAAACATTTTCATACAAATAAACACATAGATCTTAAATTTTAAAAAATATTATTATTATATAACTTTATTTCATTGGTTAATATAACTTTTAATTTTATTTTTTTGACTATTATCTTGATGTTACATCCATCAGGGAAGAAAAATATTCAAAATGAAAGATAATATTACATTAAAAAAAATCCTTTTCACTTTCCTTGAGGAAATTATTTCTTTAAAGTTAAAAGAATAATGAAATAAATAATAAGAATATATGAAGAATATTCCAATAACATTATTAGTTTAAAACCCTGATGAGGTCGAGAAGAGATTACATAAATATCTAATATTTGACTATTCTCAACCATTACATGAATAGGTTCATAAAGAAGAATTTTTTTCTAATTCACATGAAGAAGATTAAAATTTTTAAGTTAAATATTTATTGGTTTATTTTTATAGAATTGTTAATTGATTCCAATATATCAAACAATGAAAAATTAGCACCATTCAATATCTCTCTATATTTCATTAGAGGTAACACCAATGTTGTGAAATTTGGTGAAATTTTAGTGGATATTAATTACCTTCCACCACCTCTATCAACCCAACTCCATGTGGCACTAAAAATATAAGAGTATATGATAGTTGATCCAATTAAAGGTGATAATCTTTTCTTGAACTCATTTACATATGATGTTATTAAACTGAATTAAGAATTAAAACCAATTTCTTTTATATGTTCTTGATTTGGAAGGCACATATATTTAATTATATAACAATAAAAAAGATAAATATGAGGCATGTTCTAGAGAATTAATTACTAATATTTTAGAGTTTTATACTCTTGCGTACTTGGATAATGGTATTAAAAAAGGAATAATTATATAATAATTTATTTTATCATGAACTGTAAAACAATCCAAATCATATCCTAATATATTATCCACCAATTTAAACTATAGATATAATATAAATTAATAGGGGGTTCCAAATGATACAATATCATTTCCCTTTATATATATATATATATTTTTACACTCATTTTAGGGGATAATGAACTTTTTGTAATTTTTTGGGGGACTACATTCTCGATGTATACTCATAGATAACTTGAAAATAAAAATGTGTTTTTTAATCTTAATAAATATCCATCCTCTATTTAAATGGTGAATAAAATGTTTTAACTACCTGACTATGTTCTGTAAAAACATATCACCCACTTTTGAGGTCCAATCCTATCCTTACGTATTTCCTTTCATTCTCTTGTATTCATTATTATTTTTGTAATGATATGTTTCTTTTTCATTCTAATATATTTAATTTTATAATATCTTCAAGTTTATCTAAATGTTTTCAATCCCTAAAATGTTCTTTAATTATTTTTATTCTTGTATTTATCTTATTTTCTCAATTCCTTTAAATCATTTGAATTGAAGTGAAATGTAGTTAAATTTAGGTGTGAGAGTAGTGTCAGTTTTCATAGGACTCTAATATATTATTTTGTTTTCATTTTTTTTTCATTTTTATGAATGTTATGATTTATTGAATATTCATTAAAAATTTCACTCTTGAATTTATTTCAATATATTTGGATTGATTTATGAAGAAATTATTTTAAAATGACTATTTCTGTGTAAATTCTTCCTAGTATATGATTTTCAGTTTTTTTAATTAATATCAATGTTTATAAATTAATTAACTTAATACACTATCTATAAATATTTTTCTAGAAAGGTGAGTAAATATAAATATTTTTTATAAATTCATCAAAATATCCTAAATTTTAGGATATAAAAGGAATCTTTTTTTTGTAAACTAGAGTTTTGTATTAATCCTCCATTAATGATTTGTTTTTTTTTTGAGTTGTTTTCAATATTATTAAGGAAAATATATTAAAATCCATATTTTTTTCATTATTCATAACATTACATATACCCCTGTTATCACTAATAATCCATGGATTTTGATATATATTTTTTCTATATTAAAATTTGAATTTTCTTTAACTACCTTAACTCTTAATATTTAATCATTTTTATTTCATGTTTGATTTTAGATTAAGGGAATTTTTAATGATTTATTTATAATGAAATTCTTTTTATGGTGATATGATGTTTGTGTCACTATTCTTTGTAGTGGAGTGATAGAGTGGTCATGAGATTTTTATCATCAATTTGGCTTCATTTCTATTATCATTTTCACTAAACAAATGAACAAAATGATATGTTCAAAAAATATTGAGATGGATTTTTATTTTTCATTTTTCAAACATTAATTATTATTTATTCAATTAATAAATTTATTTATCATATCATCCTCTTTGGAATACAATGAAAAACATAAAAAAGTAAAAATAAAAGAGAAATATGAGAATTGAAATGAAATCTTTTATTTCATTCATTATTAGGATATGGGTTCATTCTATTCAGAAAGGGGGTGCAGTGTTTCAAATTTTTATGGGGAGTTTAGTGAGATATATTTCATGTTATTTAACAATAAACTAGGGAGTTTAAATTTATAGATTGTTATATAACAGAATGGTTTCCCTTAGTAATAAGGAAACATATTTTTATAAAAAAATGTTCTATAGTGCTATAATTTTTGTAGAAAAGGTTAACATGTAGAGGAAAAAAATCAAAGTATACCACATTATAATATTATGCCATTTAATGGTACAATAATTCCTGAACCCTAAATATATAGAAGCTATTGGAAATATTACTTATTTTTTTATAATAAACTAACACAACGCAGCAAAACAAATTGTTATTTATTTCAGAAGATATGAGGGGGGGGGGTTCTATTATTATAAAACAAATATATTATATATATACATTACTCATTTTCATCTTATTCCTTCCCTTATTTATTTTTTTATCTACTTATGATTATCATCTCCATGAAAATAGATAAATAATATTGGTTATTTATTAATTTGAGAGAATAATGTTATTCCATGACTTATTTAAGTTTCCAAATTTATATTTATTTTATTCTATTGATATTATTTTTGGTTAAATATATTATAGTTATTTGTCTCCATTTTATCCCTAATACTATTTTTCTTATTCATTATTCAAAAATATTCCTTCACATCATTATTTAAGTGAATTATATAGTGGGGTTTTTGTTAGTTAGTGCTGGAAAATGAATATTCGTCTTATCTAAATTTTGAATAATATTATCCCATATGATGAGGCCTCAATGTGCGAAAATAAAAACTCAAATTGGAGGGTTTATTGTGATAATTTATCAACACGGTATTGAATAGAATAAAAAAGAATTACAATTTTAAGAATAATGATTTTATCTATAAAGACTTCAGAGAACTATCTATTTCCTTATGATAACATCCAATGTCGGTGTTTTATATATTTTTTACATATATATTATTATATTTCAATATTTATATTTTAAAAAACCCACTATTTTAGGGATTGGATTTCCTTTTTGTATATTTTAATAATAAAGTTGTTATAATCGATGAATACTATAGTTTGAGTGGATTATTTGTGGGACCGATGAATGGTTACAAATAAAATGATTTTTTATGGGAAAAATAAGATATTGATGTGGGGTTCATAACAAAATTCCAATTTCTTGAGTCATATACTTCATTTATAAAATAATGGCATTTTATCATTCCCTATACATAGAACACCCCTTTAAAAATTTTCTAGAGAAAAATTTCAGAAATAAATAGGATGATCTTGAAATAATTCTCACCCTCAAAAAATAGAATTTTGGGATTCATGATCAATATAATAGAGTAGTGCTAGAAATATGTTATTACACACATAGAAATAAAATCCAAGAAAACACCATCATCATAGTCAATAATGTTGTGGAAGGAGAAAAACTATTTAGTTACTCTAAAACTAGTAATATTGATGGCTCCATCTCCCAAAAACATGAAAATTATAAAGTGTTTCATAAAATTAAGAAATTGAAAAAAAATCACGTACCAATCCATAGTTTTTATATATAAATAATAAGAAAATATATTAAAATTTTAAAAATATGTAAAACATGGTTTATTCATTCACAGAAAAACATTGTACAAGGTATTGAAACATCTCTATTGTGAGAAAATTTATTACACTTACAAATTGTAGAAATACATTTATACAGGGAATGAATGATAATACTAACAATAGTTCTTATCAAATTATTTAATGGAAAAACATCTAGGATATCGTTATCATTAATAAAATTCTATAGATGATAGGAGATGAGGGAGAGTATCTTTTGAAATCCCAAACATGCATGCAACATAGATATACTACTCTACCTAAGGGGGAATAAGAATAAAGGTAATCAATTACAAATATAATTTCCCAGAAGTTCAATAATTGGATGAATCATAAATTATTAAAATGTGATAATATTATCATTTGGGAATGAATGAATAAGTATGTTATCACAATTGTTCATTTGAAAAAAAGTAATGTAATATCATTTAAATAGTAATATTCTATAAACCAATGAAATAAATATTAGTTAATAAATAACAAAATAATAATACCTAAGGGTCCTTTATATAGTCCAAACTCATTTGGACTTTATGCCTTCGTCATCAGGAGGATTTGTACCACCCAAAAAAAACAAGGATCCACTCTAATATGGAACCCAAGTATATCTATATCAATATTATACACCTAAAACACCATATAATAATGAATAAAACTATTATAATATATGTGATAATATACATTCCCATGGTTTAAGTATCGAGGATTGAAAATAAATAATAAAACAAAATAGTATATTTCTATTTTAATCCATTTTGAAATCATTCATTCGAATGAAACTAAGATACATGAACTTCAACGATCCTAATAGGAAGAATATTCATAAAATAAAAACATAAGAAAATATTATACTACAATAATATTATCATATCTATGGGAAAATGGATATTCATTAGGTTATTTATGTAATATAGAAATGTTTTCCCAGCCTAATCTATAGATAAAAATATCATCCAATTCTAACTTAGTGAGATTATTTTCATAGTTATTAGCCCATTATTCTAGGATCTAAGATTGATAAAAATAATAAAGTATTCCAAATAGTTCAATTCCTTGTAAATATGATCTCTTAAAGAATATCTCACTCTTCCCTATAAATTTTAAATACTTGATTCTCTTTATATCAATAAAGATCACATAGGTTATATCATTGGGCTATTTCTAGACCTCAAGAGTTTAAAATCATTATGGATACTCATAAAATATATATATTGGATAATGAATTATTTGAGTTAAACAAATTTATTTAATTTATGTAATTGGATTAGGAAATTTTCATACAAAAACACATAATACTTTTACACATATTTATAATGTTAAATTACATCAACATCCATTAAACCTTAAATGATACGGGAATTGGATGTAATCGTATACTAGAATTATCTTATTATATTTTGGGGTAATAGTATTCAAATTTATCCCATTATTATTTGATGATATAAGGGTATAAAAAAGGTATATATAAACCCCTTGGGAAGATCATATTGTAAACAAAATATGGAGACCTAGGATGTAATTTTGAATTGATGGTGGTTCACCATGATACTTGATTCAATTCAATATTTTAGAGATAGTATATTCATAAGTTTAACAATTATAATTTTTTCATATGTTACATTAAAATATTATAGGGATTAATTTTTGGAGCTACGTGCTAATACGACATGATATTTCTAGGCCTAGTGATCCAATAATTAATTTATGATGTATATTAAATATATTAAAAATCATATGTGCATAATTTTAATGAAAAAGTTAAATAAATATTAAATATAGGATTTCATTATAAATCAAATTCCTCTATTAAATTTTGAGCATGGGATTTACCCTAGACATGACATAATATTTGTTATCATCAGATGTTTGGTTAAAAGTACACCCATGATTAAATATTAAAATAAATAAATAAATATTTTTTTGGTTAGGACGATGCATCAATTTTTTTCCATTATAAACATATGATTATGAGGATATATCAGGGTTTTAATCTTATCACTTGAGATCTAGAAGAATTTTGGATGAGGTAATTCTTGGTGGATGACATCAGAACAGATCATGATCGATGATCAATGGGCCATCAAAAATTAAGGATCTCACCAAAGAAAATAATGTGGATTGGTTTATCATTTTTGATCGATCCATAATGAGGTATGAAATTTCTTTTTATTATTTCTATCCCTTTATTTATCATTGTCAAATGTAGGTCAATTCCAAAAACAATATTTTATTCACGCATCGACATTTGATTTTATTTAGGGTTGATTTAAGTGTTCATTGATTTGTCCCTCTTAATTCATCTAATTATTCGATAGAATATTGTGGTTGAAAATCAATAAAAGGAAATGTTTTTCCCTTATATTTTATGTATTATGTATGTCTCCAACATTTCATAACATTTTCATCATGTGAAATTTTATTGGACCATGATTCCAAGAAATACCTGGTATTCAATCATTGTGAAACTGTACATCGATGCAATAGATTTATACCATAGGTATGGCATGCGATTAAGAATGTTATTTGGGATTGGTGAAGATAGAGGATGATCAGATGTAGATTAGAATGGATCAACAACTTCCATTCATCCAATATTCATAGTGAGGCTATGGATGGTGCATGCATGCATTTCCCAAGAGGTATCAAAGGTGGTATTATGAAGATCGATGATAGAAAGAAAATTTAGACCCTAAATCCTTCAATTATAGTGTGTTTTTTTGGTGATGGTAGTGTGGATGATGATTCAAATAATAACCTTTAATTTTTGTGAAATCTCAGGTTACACAATATGTATTCCATCATCACATGTTGTGTGGGACCCTCAGAGTAGTGGCTAGGTGTAATGACCCAAACATTAATCAATTTAATTTCTCCATTCTTATAGTAATTTAATATAGTATAAATCAGGTATAATAACTTATGGAACATAATAAATACATTATCAATGAAATATTAATTAAATAAGAAGTATTTCTAGAAGTTATGGAGCTAATACTAATTAAATAGTAACTTAACATTAGGAATAGTAATATGACCTTTAAAAATAGTAAATCGACCAAATAAATAGTACCATAACCCATGAAATTATAAATAAATTTTGGCATCTTATAAGTTAAAATATGATATAATTATATCATAGTATACTTATGTAAACATTTTACAAATTATTAATTAAGTGTTTGTATTTTTATAATTCATAAATATTTAATTACAGTTTTATGATTAATTTAATAATTTAAATGAAAATTTACTTTCATAAAAAATATTTTGATGTATTATGATTTTCAGATCATTTTATGAGACCTTAAGTAAATTTTCAAAGTTTTATAAAATCAGTTATAATTTTAAAATATGTATTTTTTGAGTAAATGATGATTTTAATTTAAAATTAAATTACTTATATTTATAAAATTATATTAATAAAATTGAGTTAATTTGTTGAATTATACACATTATAAAATAGTTAGGGTGAATTTTAGTTATTTTTCTGAAATACAAGAATTTTTTAGGAATAGTGAAATACGAAAATTTACAGTATATATACATTATAAGTTAAATAGACTATTCATTGAGTCATTACTGATGTAATAACCATTGGTTAGAAATAAAATGATCTAAATACTATATTTAGTCTCAATAATCAACATTATTTCTTTTCTTGAGAACAATAATAAACTAATGAATCAAATAATTAGAAAACACTCATCTCCTCCACTATAAATACCACCCCACACACCCTCTTCTACTCACACCTCTCAAGATTTTATCCTTGCAAAAATTCATCCCAAAACAATTCTCTATCCAAACCCCATTTCTAGGAGATCTTGGTCTCATCAAAATAGTATGCCTAAGTTCCTTGTGGAGGATCTCAATAAGAGAATTCAAGAGGTAAATCCTCTCTCTTTTCCTTTTAATTTCCTTTCAATTTAATTTATTTGTTTATTCTTTCATCACCTACCTTAATCCAAATGGAATGATATCTTTAGTAACTGACATATACTATAATTATATCATGTTAATGGATGATACATCATTAAAATCCTCCATCACACTCTTTTATTATAAAAATGAAATCGTCGTCCCTGATATGTCAATTTACAGACATTGTGGTCCACGCATTTTTATTTTTCATAAACGCCTTAATGGATGTTAATAAAACCATTAATTTTTTTAAAAAATATTTTATTGAATATGATAAATACCTATTTATATTATGAAACTAACACTAATAAATAATACTAAATGATAAAACAAAACAAGTTCATTGTGATAAAAAACAACCAAAATTAACCTACAACGATCATCATTAACTTTTTCCTAATGATTTATCCTCATGGTATATAAAAAAAATTCTTTATAAGATAATATAATATTCTGTAATATCATTAATAACATATAATAACAATTCTATATATTTATCATCATTTCCCTTGAACTTCCATCCATGGATACAAGTGAACCGATCGTGAAAACTAAGAAAATGAATGATCCCAAATGATGAAATTAAACTCACTAAATCATTTAAAGTAACATAAAAGAACATTATAAAACCATAATGAAATAGATTCATGTTTAAAAGGATATATAATTGATAATTAATGAATCAAATGTGATTATATAGAACATTAACGTGAAGAAAGTGTTCGAATATGCGGTAAGGGGAATTCTTGAACCAAACTCTCTTTATTTAGGTATCACATATTTAACCTCATTTTATTTATGGATATATATTAAATATCATTTATTAATAATTTTATTATATTTTCTTGGATATTCATTTTTTCTACTCAAGTTTATGAAATTTTGTTTTTCCAAAAGGGCTATTCTTTAAAAAAAGCACACCTTTTACTTACCGAGATTGTTTCTTCTTCACTCAAGGTTGATGATTCAAGTATTTTATTCCCTATTTCATTTGGGAACCCATATTTTATGAATGTATGATTATAAAACTAAACCCATTCCATTCCATGGGGTTTTTTGTTCATTATTGATATATGTTCTATGTGTCATGCATGATAATGGAAATTTTATGACTTAACATGTGCATCATGAATTATATAGTTCAATGTAAATATCATGATGCGAAAGGTGTGAATAAAATTAAATAGATATCCAATTCATTGTGTAATGTGATTTATCTCATCATAAAATTTAAATATGTATAAACATGATACTATCTATGTTCACAACTATGTGTGGTAGTTGACCACTAATACATGATGTTTCATTTTTATGCATTACCACATTACAAGCCTTATCATAATGAATTCCTATCATGATTATGATCCCATTATTATGTTATGATGATAATATTCTATTTATACTCAACCCATTATATATTTTTTCATGTTCTTATCTATCCTCTTACTTGGATTTTAGGTCATCACTCTCTTTGATGTATATCCTCAAGTGATTACATATACTAAGGAGAACTAAAGGGCTAATAAAAAGCTAGATAATACGGAATTAAATAAATTATTATTTTTTAAATATTATGTATGGTATTAATTTTTCCAAGATAGTAAATTTCTATATCCTTATTGTGTAATGATTTCATATTTATTATCACTAAAATTATGTAGTCATAATGTAAGAAAAGGTAGGGTTTGTATAGCTGGTATCTTTGGCACAGTTTAGTTAATTTCAAAATTAGGATTATAGAACCTTAGTGAATACCCTTAGTCTAAGAATAAATATACGTAAGGACCCATGAATATTTATTTTATAAATTTCTAAACATAGCGATCCCACATGATATAAATTAAGAATAATTTTCACAAAGAAATAAATTATTTTTTCATGACTTGTTAACTTATGTTTTTTACTAACCTTTTCAATTATAGAAAAAGGTGGGAACCAGGTGGAACCGGGCCAACATACCATGAAAGGGACTATGCAGTGATTGCCCAAATGACATCCCCAATGCTTTGGGGGGTGGAAATCAAAATTTCATGGTGATGATAACCCAGTTTTATCAGGTTATGAAGAAGAAAATAAATAATGTGGAATTTATGCCTTCACCTAAGAGGGAGAAATTGTCCATCAAGTCTTTTTTGTGGCAACAAACACTGATGATTAGTATTATGATCCAATAGTCACAGAATAGTGGGTGAACTCAATGAAGATGATCTTTTCTATACTTAACTATTCTAAGAGAGGTTATGTGAATCTTTTTATTTATCATCTAGATGGATAGGTAAAACAATGGTGGGAATTTATTGTGAATAAAAAGATGAGGGATGAAATAGAATATATAGAGTGTGAATACTTTAAGATAATGTTTCTTAAAAAGTATTTACCTCAAACTCATCAGATAAATATGGAGAGGGAATTCATAGAGTTTAAGGGGAAAGATAGTCTCTCAAGGCATATGAAGAAATATTCACAAGGAATTCAAGGTACACTTCAATATTTTTTATCAGCAATGATAAAAAAAATTATAGATTATTTAGTGGTTTTAAATCACACATTCGAATAACTCTTGTAATTTGAGACTTTTGGAGTTATGAAGAAGTTGTTCAAAATGCTCTCAAAATGGAGATATAGTTTGGAGAATGTTCCCATGGCTATGGTGATAAGAAATGAAATATAGAGTTTCAAGCTGGAGGATCTAATGAAAAATCATGGAAAGAAAAATCAACCACACACATGTTAAAAATGTGGTAAGATGCATCATGGGAACTACCTCAAAGAGACAGGGAAATTATTTACGTGTGGTATAGAAATCCACAAAGATAATTAATTTAAAAAGACATGAGGAAGCAAGAAAATGTGGCAGGGGAAAGGAGAGTCCCACCCATGGTCTAATTCTACAACTATAGGGAGAAAGGGAACTATGTAGGCTAGTGTACTAAACCTCGAGTCCTCAACGGTAATCATCATCATCAACCACCAAATAAAAATGATGATGAGAAGTATTTTTGCATCACTACTATGGATGTTGGGAAAAAAATAAAGTAAAAAAATGTACACTTCCTATTCACTCAAGAATGGAAAAGTTATATTTTATTCTTGTTCTATGCATTACTTAATATCTTTCTATATTTCTATAAATATAAAATTGAAGACTCAAAAACTTGAAGTATAGATATCTGTAAAAACACCCAGAGGTGAAATCATTATAACCCATGTGTTGGAGTCTTCTCTTGTTGGCATATGTCAAAAGATTCTTCCATCAAATATCTTGATACTTTCCTTGGTGGATTTCGATGATATAATAAGAATAGATTGGATCTCATTATATAGAGCACATATAAACTGTCTAGAAAAAGGAAATATCATTTAATATTCAGAACCATACCACAATCCTCTTTAAATACAAGGAAGACCGTGAATATCCATTGGAAAATCCTTCAATGGTGTGGGTGTTGAGTCCTTATTAAGAAGCATACCTCACTCAAATGGTTGAGTAAAAGGAAGGTATCAACCTAGGGAAATTACCATCATGATGGAATATAATGATATATTTCCCACATAGTTACTCAAAATTCCCTCAGATCATTAGGTAGAGTTCTCAATATAACTCATACCCATAGCTACTCCTATCTCAACATTTCCCAATAGGGTGTCCCCTATCGAACTAGAGGAGTTAAAGAAGAAGCTACTAGAGCATTTGGATAATGTTTTATGCACCCTAGTTCATCACCTTGGGGGAAGTCAGTGCACTTTTTCCAGAAGAATGATGGATTAATGTGGAAATGTATTGATTATTGGGAACTCAACAAGATCACCATAATGAAAATGTAACCTCTTCCAAGGATTGATGACTTGTTCGATCAACTATGGGGAGCTCAATACTTCTCAAAGGTGGATATTTGTTCTAGATATCATTAGCTAAAGGTGAAGAATGAATATATTTAGAATAATACCTTCTGTACATGGTATAGGCACTATGAGTTTCTGGTGATGCATTTCGGACTTACTAGTTACCTGAAAATCTTCATGGATTTAATGAATAGAGTCTTCAGACATTAACTAAAAAAACATTTAGTAGTGTTTATTGATGATATTATCATCTACTCCAAGAGAAATGAGGAACATAAATAACATATAAGGATTCTATTTGTGACATTAAGAAATGATAAGTTGTAAGAAAAGTTCATAATTTGTGGCTTTTGGATATAACAATTCACATTTTGGGGGCATGTGATCACATGTGAGAGAATTTTTGTGGACCCTTAAAAAAAGGCAATTGAGGAATGGCCCAAAACCTATACTACCATAGAAATCCATAGTTTTATTGGCATATAAATATACTATCGTCATTTTTTTATAAATTTTTCATGATTTTTAAACTCTCTAACTAAGCTAACAAGGAATGGGGTAAAGTATGTCTGGCTGTAAGATTGTGGGGAAAGAATCAAGAAAATAAAGAAAAATCTGATCACTATACATGTACTCTCATTAATGAAAATTTTATAATGTCTTGTGAAATATAGTGATGCTTAAAAGATATTATTGGGTTTTTTAATAATAAAAATTGATAATCTAATAGACTAATCCTCACAGAATTTGATGATTCGTGAGCAGAACTACCCGATGCATGATCTTGAGCTAGAACCTATGATTTTTTTCCATGAAAATATAGAAGCAGTACCTCTATGGTGAGAAGTGTGAAATGTATACCAATAAAAATAGCATAAATTATATATTTACACAAAATTATTTCAACATTAATCAAATGAGATGGTTAAGGGTAATCAAATACTATGATTTCTTTATTCACTATCATCTCGAAAAGGAAAATAAAGTTATTGATGATCTCTGTAGAAAAGAACCTGAAAATCTATCCATGTTGTGGATTAAGAAAGATCTTATCTTCATGGATATGAAAAATATGTATTTGTATATCATAATAGTGAGGAATATATCCAAACTTACCCAAATGATTTCTAAAACATCTATCCATGAAATATTAAGTAGGTATAATGGGATTATCTAATGTTACAAAAGAAGGTGGATGTAGTAGATGAATATAAATCGAAAGAGATCCATATCAATAATGATGGTGTGATTTAGTTTTGAATGAGGATCGATGTCCCTTAATCACCTGGGATAATGATGAATATACTAGAAAATGAACATAGCTTAACATTCCCTATCCATCCTGAGAGTACCAATATGTACAGTGATCTCTGAGAACACTTATGCTATGTCAACATGAATAAGGACATTTCTAAGTACATCTCAGGGATCTTGATATTTCATCAAGTTAAACCCGAGTGAATGAGGTCCCAAGGGATCATGAAACCATTTCCTATACAAATTTTGAAATCGGAGAATGTCACCATGGACTTTGTCATGGGTCTCCCGAAGACATCTAGAGGAAATAATGTGATATTGATTGTGGTGGACTGACTCACCATGACTACCCTGTTTGTTTATTTTCGATGATATATCTATCTTGAATAACTTGGAAATATATATATTAAGGAATACGTGAGACTACTTGGAGTTCCACTCTCGATTATCACCCCCAAACTGATGCCAATATGAAAAGACTATTCAGATGCTCAAAGATATGCTTATAGAATTTTCTTTAGAATTAAAAGGTGGATGGGATTAGAGTCACCCATTAGTTGAGTTCTCATACAAAAATAGCTTCTACTTGAGTATTCATATGGCTCCATAATGAAGTTATATATGGAATGTGATGTAGAAATCCAACCTGTTTGGATGAATTTGGTGAAAGAAAGAAACATGGACCTAATATTGTGAAAGAGATGATAGAGAAGGTTCAATCCAAATAGAATCATATCAAAGCTTCTCAGAGTCAGAAAAAAGGAAATACTAGAAATATTTGAAGGGACTTGGAGTTTGATGATGTAGATAAATCTTTCCTTCTAATACCACCATAGAAGAGATTCATGTGGTTTGGAATGAAAGGTAAGTTAAGACCAAGGTACATCTCCCCCTTTGAAATCCTTGATTTCCTAGGATCTATGGACTATAATATTTCACTTCCTCCAAATATGGTCCAAATTTATGATGTTTTCCATGTATCACTGATGAATAAGTACATACTAGATCCCTCACATGAACTGAACTAAGAGGTGGTATAGTTGGAAAATGATATCTCTTATAATGAGCAGCTAGTAAAGATTCTAGGACAGAGAGGTAAGGTTCTACACAAAAACACAACTGACCTTGTCAAAGTGTTTTGGAGGAACCATATGTATGAATAAGAAACATCGTAATATATACCCTCACCTATTTATGTAAAAAAATTCGAGGGTGAAATTTTAAAAGGGGGAATAATGTAATGACCCAAAATTTTATCAATGAAATTTATCCCTTATTATAGTAATTTCATATAGTGTAAATCACATATAATAAATTATGTTACATAATAAAAACCATATAGATGAAGAATTAATGAAATAAGAAGTATTTCAAGAATTTAAGGAACCAATACTGATTAAATAGTAACTTGACCTTAGGAATAGTAATACGAGACTTATAAGTAATAAATCGGCCAAATGAATAGTATCATCACCCATGAATTTATAAATTAAATTTTGGAATATTATATGTGAAAATATGATATAATTATATCATAGTATAAATAAGTAAATATTTTAAAAAGTATTAATTATGTGTTAGTATTTGTTTAAGAAATAAATATTCAATTACATTTTTTTAGTTTAATAATTTGAAAGAATTTTTTTTACCTAAAATTTATTCAGAAATTAATATTTTCATATATTATTATATTAAGATAATTTTATGAGACCTTAAGTAATTTTTCAAAGTGTTATAAAATCAATTTTAATTTCTAAATATGTATTTTCCATGTAAATGACGATTTTAATTAAAATTTAAATTACTTATATTTAGAGAATTATTTTTATAAAATAAAGTTTGTATTTGAATTCTACACATCAAAAAATGGATAGGTTTAATTTTTGGGAATTTTCTAAAATACATGATTATTTGGTGAATAGTGAAGTATGGTAATTTACAATATATATACATTATAAGTTAAATAAACTATTAATTGAGTCATATTTGATGTAAGAACCATTGGTTTTAACACACAAGATATAAAATTTTTATTTAGTCTCAATAATCAACACAACTACTTGTCTTGAGCAAAATAATAAACTAATGAATTAAATATTGAGAAATCACCCCTCTCATCCACTATAAATACCACCCCTCAAACCCTCTTCTCCTCACTCCACTCAAGATTTGATACTTTATAAATTTATGCCCAAAACTCTTAACTATTCACACCTCCATTTCTAGGATCTCTTGGTCTTATAAAAATATCACTCTGAGGTGCCTAGAGGTGGATCTTAGGTGGATAATTGAAGATGTAAATCCTCTATCTTTTTCGTTTAATTTCCATTCAATTTCATTTATTTTCTTATTATCACCCCACCTAACCTTATCAAATTGTAATGATAAAACCAATAACATTAATATAATGTAAATATATAATATTAATGTAATATCCTTCATTAAAATCCACCCTCTGTCTCTTTTATTATAAAAATGAAATCATCTCCTGTGATGTATCAATATACCAAAATCGTTGGTGATGGAATTTTATTTTTCTTAAACAAATTTAAAGATATTAATAATACCATTAAATGTTATAAAACAGATTTTAATTTGTATTGTACAACTCTATATATGTTAGATAACCAAAATTTATACATAATACTAAATGATAAAACAAAATGAGTTCTTTCTGATCGAAAGACCGCCAAAATTAACCTAAAGCGATCATCATAAGAATTTATCTAATGATTCATTATCATGATATATAACCTAATTATTTATTAGATCATTTAAATTTCAGGAATATCATTAATAACATTTAATAACAATTCTTTATATTTATCCTCATTTTACAGGAACTTCCATTCATGAATACAAGTGAACTGATCATGAAAAATAAGGGAATGAATGCTCCCGAACGATGAAATTAAACACTATAACTCATTGAAAGCACCATAAATGAACTTAATAAAACCATAAATAAAATAATCCATGTATTAAAGGTTCTAATTTTTTTTAATTAAAGAATCTAATGTGATTATATATGATATTAAAGTTTAGAAATCATTCAGACACATGATAATGGGAATTCTTGAACCCAACTCTCATTCTTTGGGGTTTCCCTCTATCAACACATTTTTAGTATGGATATCCCATAAATATCATTTCATAATAATTATCATAACTTTTTGGGATATAAATGTTTTATATATGATTTTATGACATACATAATGTTTTTTTAAAAGGACTCTTCTTTAAAAAAAAGACACCTTTTACTTCTTGAGATTTTTTCTTCTTCACTCAAGGTTGATGATTCAAGTATGATATTCCATATTTCATTTGGGATCACAAATTTTATGAATGTATTATTATAAAATGAAACCCATTATTTACATTTGATATTTTACGTTCAAAATTGATATATGTTCTATGTGGCATGCATGATAATGTAAATCTTATGATGTGAAGGGTGAACTGAGAATTATATAGCACAATGTAAATATGATAATGTGACAGGTGTGATAGGAATTATATAGTACTCCAATGCATTGGGTAATGTGATGTATCTCTTGTGAAAATTGAAATATGCATGATCATGATTCTATCTTTGTTCACAACTATGTGTGGTTGTTGACCACTAAGACACGTTTTATTTTTATGAATTTTCACATTCCAAGCATTATATTAATGACTTCCACTAAAGATTATGATCCCATTATTATGTTATGAAGATGATGTTTTGATTATAATCACCCAATGTAATATTATTTCATGTTATTATCTACCATCTTACTAAGATTTTAGCACACCCCTCTCTTTGATTTATATCATCATGTGATTATATGTTCTAAGGAGAATTAAAGGGCCAATAATAATCTAGAGAAGAATAAATTAAAAAAAAATTATTTTATAAATTTTATGTGTGGTCATATTTTTACCAATACACTAAAACTTTGTATCCTCATTTTGTAATTATTTTAATTTTATTATCTTTAATATGATATAATAATAATGTATGAAAATGTAGTTTCTCTATAATAGGGATTCTACATAGAGATAAAGATCTCATGTCGTGTGGTCCCTACCACACTCTTCATGGTCTGAAGATGGACATAATGGAATGTATGGGAGGTACATGCATAAGAGGCCAGGTGTAATTATTGACCATATGGACCATGACACACACTGTGTACACCCTGTAAGGTAGCTTGGAATTTATAGAGAGTAAACACCCTAGAGATCATGTGAACCTACAGATAGTGTGTGGTAGGACATGAGCCATGTACCGAGACATATACATGGGAATGAGACATAATACACTGGTAGAACCTGGTTTCTAGGATACACACTATGTTTTTATAGAAAAAACCATGTACCTTATCAATGAATTATTTTAGACCTTATATAATTCATCTATGATAATTTTCTATATGTTTTATTCCCTTGATCCTTTCCCTGAGGTTTTATTATCAAATCACATTATGTTCATTAGATGGTGATACCCTCTAAGGATCGTCAGTATCAGATATGGTTTTTTTAATCCCACCATATATCCTAGAGTAAAATAATCTATCATCATCATTTTTTATGTGGAGTTATTCATATATTTGTGTCCAACACTACACGATAATGTATACCCTACAAAGTGGTTTAATCCATATTTTTTATTCCGTATTCCCCATGGCCTTGTGTGTTATCACAATTTTAGTATTTTTCACCTCAGACTTCAAGCATGTCCTTATGGTGAGGACCTAGAAGAAAAAAAACTCATATGGATTCCATCAATGCTATCCGACACATCAATTGTGTTCTTATAGATGTGTATCATGTATTCTCATCATGTTGGAATCATAATATGGCTTTGGGGTTGCAACCTTATCCTGAGAATGTTTTTCTATAATGAGTATATCTATATGTTCATGTTATATGTGTTTTTGAAATATCCCTATAATATGACTATTATTATGCATTCTATATACTTAGTGCCTTCGGGGTGTCCTACTGGGTATTTTTATACTCACCCTTTCATGGGATTTTCCCACACATGTCATGTATTATATAGACGAATGAAATTTTGATGGTGTCCTAGAAGGAATAGAATAAAGTGTAGATTACTGATCTAGAAAAAATGAGGTGTATTCTAGTGGTTACATTGATAGTAGTACACTATTACCCCAAAAGTTTGACTTATTTTTAGATTATTTTAGTGGCTATGTATTTAGCCATTTCCTTTCCAATACCTATTATTGTACTCTAATAGTGGGATTTTAGATGTATTTTTTCATGGTTATTGGTTGTTTTAAATTTCATCATTTTATTGACTTATCAATGTGTGTGGGTGTGTGTACAAGTACATTAGGATAAGGAATCTAGGATTCTGATATGCCTATATGACTCTGGTTTCCATCCCCTGGCCTATTGGATATGGGAATTAGGTAGTCATGGCTCAAGCCCAATTGGGCTATGTCATGAAGGAGTTGAATCAGAGGACTTAGTTCTAACATAGTACCTGAGTCCATGATATTCATTTGGATTTTAGGGAAATTGTTTTATATGTTTCTAGTTAAACTCTAAGGTCATGGAATCAAGTATTTTCATGGAGGCCGATGTATCTATTCACTAGGATTTTAAAATTTTTCATGTTGACTTAGTACATGTATACACTTGTTACATGAGAAACATTCGTATACACATCATATCAGAATGGGATTTAATTTCCCTATTTTTATTGAGTTATGCCTCTTGGTATACTCATTGAACTTGGTACATCAAGTCTGTTACAGGATGCCTCCATGATGTTTTCCAGCTAGATTCAGTAGAACGATCATGAGGATGTTCCCCTCGGTAATGAGCCATAGATACATGGTCCTGTTTAAGAGGTGTTACATCTATGTATTTCACCATCCATACCACCACCTATCAAGTATCATATGATACCAAATGTATCCTTATGAGAGGTTCATATGTTGATGATACTTCAAGAGTTTTAATGAAATTAACTCATTAGGTTCTGAGGAGATACCAACCCCTAGGAGGCTATGGATTGTCTTAAATAAATGATGTGATTCTTCAGTCTTATCAAGAAACCTATATATTAGATAGTGCTTAGACTATTATAATTCATCATTTATCTATAGGATGATGGTAGGGCTCAATATCTCAGTCTTCTGATGATGTTACACTTTCACTATCAATGTCTGAGCACCATTTCGTAGAGGATTTTTCTCTATCTAAAATGAGAGTTGTTTTCAACTAGGAGATTCTATAGATTTAGTAGGCTAGTATGATTATGTATGGTTATAAATCAATGTTCACCAACCTGTATCGATACTTGATGGATATTGTATGTTATTAGATATTTTGGTACTATACCTTAGATAAATAAATATGTAAAGATATATAATCCATCATGATACCTATATGAATTACAACCTGCACTTGGGGAAAGATGATGCATTGGTATCTTGGAGTTTCCAATATTAGAATATGCAGATAGTTGGTACTGGTAGTGGTGAAAAATATCAGAGGCTTTAGTAGTATGGAGATGATGATAGAAACATGGACCAAGGCATGAGAGAAATACCAGGAAGCGTTCCTTGGATAGAGGGACTATGGTTCATGATCATAAGATGGATCTAGTCAATATATAGATATGTCATTATTCTCTTTTGATGTTTGTGGAAATATTTCATGATATTTTCCAACCCATCATGTGATTTATAAAGAGATAGTGGAGGGTTTTCCTTGACATAGGAAGAAACTAGAGAAGATAGGCCTACCGGGTGGTGGACATGGAAGATTAGTTGGGAGAGTGGATAGAGGAGGAAGACGTTATGAATTGTTACAACCAAAACCCCCATGTGGTCCCTATAAGAATCAGGGAGATGGTGGCCATGAGTGAGGGTAGCTGAATGCATGTGAGGATTATAAACCAAAGTCTCCATGGATGATATGAGTTATGATATGTGTGTTATATACTTTTCCATCAATTTTGATAATCACAGGTCCAATCCACATTATTCTTTCTTCGATGCTGGTTAGAGACTTATAGATTCTGATGGATCCCATGGCTCGACCCTTGAATATAAGATACCTACTAGAGGTGACTCAAGGATCACACAATTCTACTAATTTTGTGACCAGAATCATGGATGTGAGAGATTTTTTTGGGATCTATTTTTATGAGTGATGAGGTGTTATAATTTCATTTTAAGAATTTAATGGTTATCTACAATTTATGCGTAGTTAGACTATATTAAGAAGATTAAGTGGTGTGTCTTAAGTGTTTTTATGAGGTTTATCTTTGTGTATAAAAATTAAACTGTGAAGGATAAGGATGGTCAAATGAGTAGGGGTGCAACTGATTACACACTAGTTGGCAGTATGACTCTTAGTGAAATAGATGTTATGAGCTTTTAGTTTCCTATAGTTGAGCTGGAGTTCAAGGTTGACTTTTATAAGCACATTCCATGATTACCTTCATATAAATACATATAATTTTTCATTAACATACACCCTATGATGGCCATAATATCTTCACTATAATATCTAATGGAACCCATAAAGAATCAAGATATTAGTTTGAAATTTGAGGGATTTCAGAGTAAAGGATTTATCAAGACTAGTGATTCACCTTGGGAAGCCCCAATAATGTTTTCCAAGAATTTGGAAATCATCTTGAGGTTTTTTGGATATTACCATCTCCTAAACAAGGTGAAAATAAAAAAATTATGCACTCCCTAGTATTAATGACAACTTTGATCAGTTGAGAGAAGAATGATGATGTCGAAGGATGACCTCAGATCAGGCTATCACTAACTATGAGAATGGGATGGGGATATACCAAGGATGTATTTTTGATGTTTTTATAGGCACTATGAGTATTTTGCAATATTTTACGATGTGATGAACTGTCCTAAATTGTCTTTTTAAATCATGAAAAAGTTCATTCATCCCTTCCTAGGCCATTTTTGATAATATTCATTGAAGATATCCTAATGTACTTGGTGTTTGAGGAGAAGACTGTGAGACACATAAGGATGGTTATTGATAGAATTTGGGAGCACTAAAATTATGAAAATCCCTTAAACTGGCAGTTCTGGATTCATGAGTTCTACTTCCAGGGACATGTTAACTCATAAAATGACATAGTAGTGGATCCAGTGAAGGTCGATGCAGTGTTAGGTTAGGATCCACCTAAGAGAATGATATAGGTGAATATATTCATTATTTTGGCAGGCTACTATTATAGATTCATATCATATTTTTCTAGGATACCATCTCCAATGATATCATTTCCCGAAAGGGATAACCTCTCATGTGGACAAAGAGGTTCTGGTAGGATTTCCAAGATTTTAAGAAATGATTTATGTGTCCCCCCCATATTGATATTTCTAGAGGAGGGTTCCATGCATGTAGTGTTCTATGATGAATCTTGGACTAGACATGGTTTTATTTTGATGTCTAGGAATGATGATATTTCCTAAGGTCAAAATTAGTGTAGATCACATGAACAGAACTAGGTGACCTATGATCTTGAGAAAGCAATGGTAGTCATCAAACTAAATATGTGGAAACACTAATTTATGGTAAATATATTCATAATATATTATATCAGTAAGATAACCAAGTTTATATATTATCTCATAAGGATCATGACATGAGAGAGAGGTGATGGATAGAGTTTCTCCAATATTATGACTTTGAGATTGTCTATATTTATGGGAATGAGAATATGGTAGCCGATAGTCTCAGGAAAACATCATGTTTGAAGATACTGAGTAATGAATTAGGGAAGTTGGCCTTGTTATATTTAAATTTTGTAGATGGTTATGGATTATCTTACATAGAGTCGATGGTTGTTACCCATTTACTTTTACAGCGAGTCAAGGATTCATTGATTGTGGATATGGACTGTGATATTTCATAAGGTGGGGATAATATAATTTTTTTAGAGTTTTGATGATGGTACCATTTGTTTTGATAGAGAAGGTGATGAGGGATTTTCATAGTTCACCCTTAACAATACATCCATGTGAAGATGTACCAGGACTTTTGGTGTCAATTTTGGTTTCCATGGATGAAGAGGTCTGTTGGGTATTTTGTCTCTCAATGCCTTACTTGTTAAAAATTGAAGGTTGAGAATAATGTTCTAGTGGGTATAGCTCAACCACTTTAGTAAAATGAGTTGATGTGAGATGGGATATCTACGAACTTCATGATGGGTTACCACAAATGTATAGGAAAAAAAATTCTATCTAAGTTGTAACATCCCGACCCAACTCACCACTAAGATAGTGGCCAGACCAGTCGTCACATGACCTCAAGCGTGCCTCCCCATATGCCAGAGGATGTCGACTAGCTGCGAGGGTTTAAGGATAGTCAGTGGGGAGACTATACACTCTTATTAGAGTTGTGCATTAGAATAATAGAATAAATAACAATCAACAATAGAAGCTGTAAATAGCAATAATAAAGCACCAGAAGACAAATTTCATATAATTGAACAATTGTGGACAAAAACAGTTTATATAATGGATCTATGCATGACATGGTATTGATAGATTATGGAAAGTAGTAAATAGTAAAACATTATTTTCAATAAAATAAAATATTAGACTCAAGTAAAGAAATATCTAAAAGCCCAAAGGAAATCTCCATGGGAATCCCGAGTTCTAGCTCAGTCCTTTGCTCTTAACTTCCAAGTTCAAGAAAATTGCAACAAGAAAGGTCTGAGGCCCAGAAAAAAAGAATTTTCTACTTAGGTATCCCAGTGCAATGGCATCCCGAGTAGGGTGTAAGATATAAATCTCAATAGGCTGGCACCCCTGGTGTCTAACCCAATCCTGACAGTGTAATATAAATTAAACATGGTGCAAGAATGCGTAAATAAAGTAAGCAGCACATTATAACTAAATAACCAATTACTTGATTCATCCATCAGATAGTGTTTGGACATGTAATTATTTCATTAATTGAATATTTCCCGTTTATTCATATGTCACATATGAGTATGTCGCCTACCAAGTCCAAGAAGTTTCCTCCAAGGTAAAACTAGGCTAAGAAATGATTGGGCTTAATGGGATTTAACCAAGGAACCTACCTGTCAATGATGGACCTAAAGAAGGTATCCAATGCATCCTATGATGGTTTTCAGTTTTAAAGTCCCAAGGTAATAACCAAATCAAAAACCTAGTGATAGTATAAGTAGTGAAGGCCCCAAGACGTAATAATGAAACTAGGAAATGATATCCAGTGAGTGAGTTCCAGGGTAAAAACCAAGGTAACATAAACTCACAGAAAGCTAAATCAGTAGTATCTAAGTCTAGATAAAGGGTAAGAGTGTAATCCAAGGAGTGTAATCCAATTCATTCCACAATAAGGTTCCTATTTAGTCCAACGAGTTCATCCAAGGTAAAATGGGGATGAGCAAGGACTAGGTCCAAGGAGTGTATCCAAGGCACCTACTTTTCAATGATGGATCCAAGGAGTGTATCCAAGGCATCATGTATTACTACATGGGGACCCAATGGTAGTATATCAGTCATCCAAATACAAGAAAAGTAATAGAATATAGGTGGTTATAACCTTATAAAACCATATCCTTGAATTAGAATGGGGATCTCGAGACCCAAGGTATTCTCCTCTCAGAATCTATGGTGAGCTCAAGTAAGTCTATTCATATTTGATATTGTAATCATGAGATAATTAATTTGGTTTAATTCTTGCCTTCCATTAGTTTGGATAGTTCAAGTAGAGTTACAACCATTCATCTATTGGTCCAAGCCTTAGCTTCTATTAGTGTAAAATAGTCAAGTAGAATTTCTACCATTTATTTATTGGGTCAAGCGCTATCTTCCATTAGTGTGGAAAGGTCAAGTAACATTGCAAACATTTAGTAAAATATATTAAGGAATATTTATTAATTAAGGTTCACTCTACTACCTTCCATCAACATGGAAATGGGTACTGCAGACATGAAACCATTATTCAATTACTCTTAATAAGGTTGAGTGATACACGCAGTATACTTTCTAATTTCCATTTCTCATTTAATAACCATTTGGAAGCACTTAACTTAGGTGGGTAAAGTGATGATGAAGTATGGTACTTTCCATAATGCAATTCATAGGAAAACTCAAACATTTGATATAGAAGGTTTTACCTTTATAAAGGTTAATCCAAGGCACACTCGAACGGTGGCCCGAATGTGTCAAAACCACAAACAACAATTAAGGAAAACATTACACGTGGTTATATCCATTTCAAAACTAGACCAAGCACTCAGGTGGTGCCTTATCACTTTTTATTATTTCAAAAAGGTAAATTCTGTTTCTCTAATGACATTAGAGCCATGTTCTAAACATACTTTATTTCAATATAACATCAAGGCTGAAGAATTGTTAACACAAAAATTCAAGCATGCAAGGTCTAACCACTAATTTTTAGCTTAAAGGAAATTCACCTACATTGGAGGGGTTTTATTATAAAAACATGATATTGTTTATCAACAAATCATTTAATTCATTTAACATTCAAATCATGAACATACTAAATTCACATTTCATAGGCATTGGACATAATACTTTATTGCATGGATTAATTTAAAACAAAATGGTAGTAAGAAACTTTTTTAACACATTTATATATATTGAGGACATGGAAAGGGACCCTACTACAAGTTGGAACCCAACCATCTACTTCGTCTCTTAGAGCTTTCTAACTAAAAGCAGCCGTTATTCTCCCACTAAGCATAAACACATCCACATACATGTGGGGACACATAAAGATCTTAATTCAAGAGGTTGAAAACAAAGGATAAGGTATAAACCTTACCCCAAAACATTATCGACTAACCGAAAACACCCTAACCACCTTACATTTGGTGGTGGTTGTCTTAACACGCACCCACAGGTCCTAAGAAACCATTTTTACCAACCTAGAACAAGATAAAACCGAAAATCGGATCACCCCCAAAGTCTTAGGGTTAGACAAAAACTTGTGGGTTAAATAAGGGGCCAAAATCAGCCAAGAAAATGAAGGAAATTGGGGTTAAAGACCACACCTTAATGATTTGAGGAAGAATCATGAAGAAATCGTATAGAAATGATGGTCAAAGGAAGAGCTAGGATGGGGTCTGAGCATGAGGCAAAGGGGATAACCCCCTGGTGAGTTGCAATTTTAGGGAGAGAGGGGAGTGTTTAGGTTTTATTTAATTTAATTTAATTTAATTTAATTAAAAAAATTTAAATTTTAAAAACTGGGCGTCATGCACAGTTTAATCCACATAGTTTTCCAAACCGTGCACAAACTGTGTGGAGTCTTATGCCTCTAAGACTCACCCCACATGGGCTAGGCACACGTTTTATAAAACCATGCGTAGCATGTGTGAAAATCCAATGCCCCATTTTCGATAGGGTTGCACTGTTACCTATAGTGAGTCGCATAGTTTATAAGACCATGTGTAAACTATGCGTAAACCGTGCGGCCTCTGCTATCCTTTGAAACATAATGTTTTTCGAGTCTGACACTCCCGAAACTTCTTGATCCACTCAGAAGACTTCTTGGGCCTTTACTGAAGTCCAAAAACAAAACTTAGGATTGATCCAACTCTTGGAATTTAGTTCCAAATCATGGTTTAAAAAACAACCGGTTTAGTAAATGAAAAAGTTTAAAAACTTCAATATTTTAGGTCTGGTTAAAAACACGAGTTTCTATAATCTACCCACCTTAAAAAATTCTCATCCCTGAGAAGCCTATGTAAAAAACATAAATACCACCCAACCAAAAAGGGTCATGATTATTCATTTAAATAGTTTCATTGTGTTACTAACACCCAATGCACCTTAATCATTTCCAACGCACTCTTCACTCCAGCCTTTACAACCCGATCCAATGCTCAAAGTTCAAATTAAACACATAAACAGAGCCTACATAAGTCCTTTTATATAGGGACGCAATCACACCATCATATCGATTGAAATTCGATCGATGGTGCTCCCCACAATAGGTATTATCTTAAGAAGTGAACAATTAAAAGCCACGGTACCTCCACCATTGGAATTGTTTTACAAGGAACAACCCTGAGTGTTATCTCGACACTCCTAGAATGATTTTGTAAAAAGGAAATGGTCAAATTCTGAGAAACCTAACAGAGATGGATGGGAAATATCTTTCAGAATATACTGCCGACCTTGATACCACACTAACATTCACCTGGAAATGTGCTTTAAAATGGCCCCTTACAACCGTAAACATCAAACTAAAGAAATAGAATGAGTCAAGAGACTTGGACGATGTATCTCTTATAAGTCTAGATTAGGAAGCCAGAGAAATTCAAAAGAAATGGTTAAAGTCCATACAAGTAGTTTCTACATGGGAACCTAGGAATCACTCAGAACTTACCAAGCCTCAATTAGAACCACGCATTAATGTGTAATACTAACAGATACCATCCAACAAGATCAACATCTTTTAAAGATTTTATGTGGCGTAACACAGATGATCTCTTAGTGCATAAAGTATGAAGTCAAGATAAGGGAAATTATTGACTCTTAAAAATAGTACCCTAAGATGATTTAATATGGGGTTTCCAGTTACACACACCAAGAATATAGAACACCAGCAAGCCATAAAGGCGTAAAATCAACCCAACCATTTCCCAATGGTCCCCTTAGGTTGTGATCCTTCTACATGGAATGACATGTTTACCAGGTTCAATATGACACTACCCACCTTAGGAGTGTCCTAGCTACAAACGGAAGGATAACTAACCGCTCATAAGCATACTAGATTATAACAATGAGATCAACATGTCAAAACACCAGAGTCTTTAGAAAGCAAGTCCGAGTATTGAAATGGGACTAATTATTTAACTCTCAAGTCACTCTACATAAAGATGACCCAAAACAATACTCAGTATTACAATAATATTTATTATGGATTTTTATTGCATCATATGATCATTTTCTTGGATGACGCCATGATAATTCATCCATTAATAATAAGAAGAAAGGGCCAAATGACTTACAAAGTAGCTGACCATGCCCGAGGCATGTCTAACTAGCTGAAAAAGAGCATTAATCAATGTTCAAGCCCATAACATGGTCAAGAAAGACATGAACACCATCCTAAATAGGAGTGTCACTTTAAAACTAAAAGTCCTACTAGGGACAATGGCACCTGAATATCACAGAAGGTGAGAAAAGCCACAACTCTAGCAAGGCGTTTACGTTTTGAGGGTGCTACCTACCACGAGTTTTCCCCTTACGAAGAAAAAGTTTAAACCCTAAAACCAGGTTAAATCAAACAAAAGGTCACTAGGCTCAAGAGATGATCATAAGGACAATGCAATGGAAAATAACACCTAGGGAAACAACTCATGCTTTCGTTTCAAGGCAACTCAAGAGAATTCCTAACTACCCTTACATGAGGGTTTTAACATTGGACACCACCACAGGTTCCATTTCCAACCTCTTATATTTAATCACATTTAATATTTAATCATCAAAATATTTAATCAAAACATCAGAGCACCATTTCCAAAACAAATCACAAGGTACTTGATTTTAACTAACACCCCAAGGGAAAAATATGCACGTTTTATAAAACGTCATTTTTTAAAACATTTCACGTTAGTTGACACCCCGTAATTTTCAAGAAAATTATAAAAATAATATCATTTTAAGAAGAAAGGGGACCTATGAGGGTCTCATTTTAACCAACATGGGTTCTCTATAAAGTAACCTATTAGCAAACACACAAATATTAAAATTTCAAACACCCAAATGATTCATTTCATAAAAAAATCCCCAAACTGAAATACTTGGGTCCAATTTCATTTTGGAAGCTAGACATTCAATTTCAGATCACTACTAAACATATTTCACATTTATAATCATTTTACAAGGCATTGTGGCATTTCATTTAATATGGATTTCCATTTATTAATTCATGAAGTGCCCATACACTCCATGGATTGAAAATTGGTTCCCATTAATTGATACCAATGTCAATTCAGAATTTAACATGATGAAAATGATAGTAAAAATTATATGGGTGGCCACCCACTAACCTATAAAGTGACCGTACACTTTACAGTTTAGATTTTGTCTCTATTTAGTCAAAACCAACATCAATTAATAATTTAATTTAACGACCTTTTCACAATGGTTCAATTACACGGGTAACCTTTTCCCAACTATAAGAAGAACATACACCTTACAATTGAAACCCTAATTCTGTTATAACCATAACCATTAATCATATCCCATGAAACCATTTATATATGTCAAAGTAAGATAGAATTTCATTTCATTACAAGTAGCTAACATAGATAAACAAGCTGAAATCATAGAAGCATGAAAATTTAATCACATGATCCTGCTATAACGAGCAGTAAGAATAGAAGGAATGCTTATGTATTACCTAAACAGGGATAAATCTAAGCATGGAATATTAATAAGGCACAAAATCATACTTAGCAATAAACCTACTAAAACAACTACATGGTTTGGAATCTGTGCCTGGCATGTGAATTTCTAAGTGCCTAATGTGATGCATGTAGGGAAACGTCCTTTCCATATCAGGCCATGGAAAGTTTCCAAAATTCCAAAAATAATAAGAAATTGAATGTACACCAGTCACTCTAGGCGAAATAATAACATTTGTAATAATGAAAAACATAAATAGTAATCCTAGCCCTAGCGACTTGGTCATTCCCCGTATGTGGGGTGATCAGTCCCAAACATGGCTATTAACCAAGCACTGACACTTTCTTAGTCTCTTATATACCAACCCAAAATAGTAAGACAAAAGAAAAAAGCACCTCTGATACCACTTTGTAATATCCTGATCTGGTTCACCACTAAGATGGTGGCCAGACTGGTCACCACATGACCACAAGCGTGCCTCCTAGTATGCTAGAGGCTGCCGACTAGCAGTGAGGGTGTTAGGATAGCTAGTGGAAAGACTATACCCTCTTATCAGAGTTTCACAATGGTATAACATAATAAATAACAATCAATAGTGGAAGAAGTAAATAGCGATAATAAAGAAGTGGAAGAAAAATTTTATATAATTGAAAAAAAGTTTCCAAAACCATTTTATACAATGGATGAATGCATGAGATGGTATTGATACATTACTGTTGACCTCACCTGTTTTGATAATCCCAATTATTCTTTCACATACTTTGATAATCACAAATATAGTGTATCTATATGTTAATTCTTTTAATCTATGATCAAGTTGATAATTATATTAAAATAATACTTGAAATATGTTAATCAATGTTTATCTATGAGTTTTGAATTAATTCTAACTCATTCGGATGTGTTCTGCATAAAACAGAAGTGTTAAGTCACTATTATGCCTATTGCTACCGATATACTTAGTCTACCGATAGACATAGTCACCGATTGGCAAAGGTCACCGATACTCAGAGCTACCGGTATGTATAAGTCCACCAGTAAGCACATGTCTCTGATATATCAAGTCTCCCGATACAGATAGCTACTGACAGAAACTCAGCTACCAATAAAACAAGTCTACCGGTATGCGTAAGTCTACCGATATATATACTTCACTGGAACCAAATGGAGGTACCTATATGCATAGATTAAAAGTCTACTGATACAAGATACTGTTACACTAGAGTTACCGATAGAGTAAGTCTGCTGATATGAACAAGTCTACCGATATGATGCTACCAATACAAAACGAGCTACCGATAGAAGCGAATTCTACCGATAGATGAAGTAACTGATATATAGAGCTACTGATACACAAAGTAACAGCTACCGATACAAGAGCTACCGTTACATAATCCAAGAGATACCGATAGACCAAGAGCTACCGATAGACCAAGATTTGCCGACAGAAGGTCACTACTACACAATGTCCACCGTGACACATCTACCAACAGAAGAAAACTAATGAAAGACTGACCAGTCAAACTCTATACTCTCAATACTATTTATTTATTATGCAACGGTCATATTTTAATGAATTTAATGGTATTTAATGATAGTTGTTGGCATGTCAGGGAACCTTACCTAGTACCCATGAAGAAGGTAATCATTATTTTTACCGGAGATGAAAGCTATAAAAGGAAGGACAAAGACCGAACAAAAAAGAACTAAGAAGGCACATGAAGGGTGTAAAAGGAAAGGGATGAAAAGCATTGAAACATGGTGCATTCACACAAAAGGAAAAGCTACATTCATACTGGAAGAGCACTGGACATCCATGAAGCCACTCATTATAGAGGGGAACACAGGCTGCATCTTGAGTGAAGAACCACAACAAACTCTTCATGCACTCGAGCTGACAAAGATGAACCAGAAAAACAAGGAAGAAAACGACCCTCTGTTTTTTAGACAAAAACTAGAAAAGGACTCAGAAGCATTTATGATAAATCAAAAGAGTCTGGAGCTACACTTCACATCACTAAGATCATTCTAAACTCTTATCTATTCTTTTAGTGATTCTTTTATTTACATTTTTGAGAAGTGTGTATACTCTGTATATCTCTTACACACACTGTCTTGTATGCTTAACTGGAGGATTTCTAAATCCTCATTCAAACTCTATAACTCCCATGTTTCCCACTATGGATAGTGGTAGAGGTCAAGTAAGACCTGGAAAACCTGTTATCTGTTGTTTGTTTTCTCACGTAAAAGTGTGGTAGAGGTCTTTGTACCAGGATAGTGTTTTCACTATTGTTTACCCCGATCCAGGGTGTAGATCAAATTTATATAAATTGTTTGAGAGGAATAAGTCTTGGCTTGAGACTGAACCTCTTGGTTACATCTGTTGTGCATCTTTGCTTAAATTTTAAAGTATACTATATATTTTATATTCTGATTCTAATAACTTTGAAATAGAATTTGTTTTAAAGTTACTTTGATAGTTAAATTAGAAAGTTTTTATACTTATTGTGAACCAGTAAGTTAGTTTCAAAAGTTAATTTAATCTTCTGATTAAATTATCTAAGACCTAATCAATCTTGGAGAAACTAATTGAACTCTTACAATCTGTATAAATTCACTACAGTTTAACTTGTTTTTAAATAGGTGGATTTTAAGAGAAATATTTTTAACAGAAATTTTTATTGGAACTCAATTCACCCCCCCTCTTGAGTATCCACTCTGACCAACAATTACCAAAAGTAGTAAACATTACAACATTATTTTCAATACAATACAATATATGACTCAAGTAAAGAAAGATCGAAAATCCCAAAGGTGATCTCCAAAATAATCCTAAGTTCTAGCTCAATACTTTTCTCCTAACTCCCGGGTACAAGCAAACAACAAGCAAGGTCCGAGGCCCTGCGAACAAGAAAGGTCTACTCAGGTAACCTAGTGCAATGGAAACCTGAGTAGGGTGTGAGATATAAATCTCAGTAGGCCAGAATGACCAATGTCTAATCCAATCCTGACAGTGTAATATAAATTAAATAGGGTACTTACATTATAACTAAATAACCAAGTACTTACTTCAGACCTTGGCTGGTTTCTAGACATGTAATTATTTCATTAATTTAATATTTAACATTTATTCATATGTTACATACGAGTAAGTCTCCTACCAAGTCTAAGGAGTTTCCTCTTAGGTAAAATGGGGATAACCAATGAATGAGCCTGATGGGCTTTAACCATGGAACCTACTTGTCGATGCTGGAACCAAAGTGTATATCCAAGGAATCCTATGATATTTTTTAGTAATAAATTCCCAAGGTAATAACCAAATAAACAACCTTGTTACAGTATAAGTAGTGAAGGTCCGAAGATGTAATAAGGAAACCAGACAATGATATCCAGTGAGGGAGTTCCAAGGTAAAAACCAAGGTAACATAAACTCAGAGAAAGGTAACTCAATAGTATATGAGTCTATCTAAGGGGTAAGAGTGCAATCCATGGAGATTAATCCAAGTAATTTTACAATAAGGCACCTACCGATTCTAAGGAGTGCATCCAAGTTAAAAGGGGGATAAGAAAGGACTGGGTCCAAGGAGTGTATAAAAGGCACCTACTTGTCAATGATGGATCCGAGGAGTGTATCCAAGGCATCCTGTAGTACTACATGGGGACCCAATGGTAGTATACCGAGCATCTAAATATAAGACAAAGAGAGGAATCTAGTAAGGTCTTAAACTTAGCAAACCACATCCTTGAATCAGAATGGAGTTACCGAGACCCAAGGTATTCTCCTCTCAAAATCCTAAGTGAGCTCAAGTCAGTCCATTCCTATTTGATATTTTAATCATGAGATAATTCATTTGGTTCAAGTCTTTCCTTCCATTAGTTTGGTTAGGTAAATTAGAGTTGTAACCATTTATCTATTGGTCCAACCCTTTCCTTTACTTAGTGTGAAGTAGTAAAGTAGCATTGAAACCATTTATTTATTAGTTCAGGCTCTTCCTTCTATTAGTGTAGAATGGTCAAGTATCATTGAAACCATTTAGTAAAATCCATTAAAAAATATTTATTAATTAAGGTTCACTTTTCTACCTTCCATAGACATGGAAAGGGGTTCTACCAACATGCAAAAATTATTCAATTACTCTTAATAAGGCCATGTGATATATATAGTATACTTTCCAATTTACATTTCTGATTTAATAACCATTTGGAAGCACTTACCATAGGCAGGTAAAGTGATGAGCATACATGGTACTTTCCATGATGCAATTCATAGGACAACTAAACCATTTGATATAGAAGGTATTACCTTTATAAATTATAATTCAAGGAACACCCAAACTGTGGCCCGAATGTGTCAAAACATTGAACAACAATTAAGGAAAACATCACATGTGGTTAAATCCATTTCAAAACTGGGCCAAGAACTTAGGCGGTTCCTTGGCCCTTTTATTTCAAAAAGGTAAATTCTATTTCTCAAATTCCATTAGGTCCATGTTCTAAACATGTCATATTTTAATATAACCTCAAGGTATAAGAATTATAAACACAACAAGTCAATCAATAAAGTTCTAACCACTAATTTTTATCTTGAAGTTAGCGCACGTCCGTTAGAGGGGTTTTATTATAAAAACATGATATTGTTTATCAAAAAATCATTTAATTCATTTAAAATTAAATTCATAAACATTATAAATTCTCATTTTATAGTCATTGGACATAATACTTCATTGCATGGATTAATTTTTAAAAAAGTGCCATAATAAGATTTATTAATGCATTTATATATATTGAGGACTTGGAAAGGGACCCTACCTCAAGGTGGAACCCATCCGTCCACTTAGGCTCTTCGAGATTTCTAACTAAAAGAGGCCATTGTTCTCCCACTAAGGATACACAAATCCTCATACATGTGGGGAAACGTAAATATCTTAATTTAATAGGTTTGAAACAAAGGGGATGGTATAATCCTTACCCCAAAATGTTTCATTTGAACCTAAAACACCTCAACCGCCTCGCCTTTGGCAACGGTTGACGGAAAACGCACCCACGTGTCCTAAGATACCATTTTCACCAACCTAAATCAAGTTAAAACTGAAAATCAGATCACCCCCAACGCCCCAGGGTCCAGAAGAAACTTGTGGGTCGAAGAAGAGGCCAAAATCGGCCATGAAAAGGAAGGAAACTGGGGCATAAGACCATACCTTGATGATTCAAGGAAGAATCCTGAAGAAATCAGACGGAAACAACTGTCAAAGGAGGATCTAGGAGGGGGTCTGAGCGCGAGGTGAAGGGGAGCACCCCTTGGTGCATCACGATCTGATGGAGAGAGGTAATTTTTTTATGTCTTATTTAATTTAATTTAATTTAATTAAAAAAATTTAAATATTAAAAACTAGGCGTCATGCACGATTTAATCCACACAGTTTTCTAAACAGTGCACCAACCTTGCATAGTCATCTGCATCTAAGAAATGCCTTGAATAGGCTAGGCGCATAGTTTAGGAAACCATGCATAGATGATGTGCAAAGCCACTGCCCCATTTCTAACAGGGTCACACGGTTAGTTGCAGTGGGCCACAGGATTTAACAGACCGTGCGTAAACCGTGCACCCTCTAATATCCTTTGAAACTTGATGTTTTCGAGTCTGACACTCCCAAAACTTCTTGATACACTCTGAAGAATTATAGGGACTTCAACCAAGTCCAAAAAAACACATAAGAGTGATCCAATTCTCATAATTTAGTTTTGAAGCTCAGTTTTAAAAAAGACCGGTTTAGTAAATGAAAAAGTTCTAAAACTTCCATATTTTATGCTCAGTTCAAAACATGGGTTTTTGCATGAGTGATTGTAGACCAACACACCTTTTTGAACCAAATTATAGATGTTATGAGAGTATAGTTCATTTTAGATCCTGAGATGATTTTATGTGTAGGAAATTGTCTTGGTCCATAGGGTTCCCTCAATGATCATTTCATACTGTGATTCATGCTTCCAATCTCAGTTATGGAGAGGATTACATAAATCCTTTGGGACTCAATTGTGTTTTTGAATTTTTTCTCACTATCACATTGATGGAAATATATAAAATAACATTCAATTCTAGTAGGATAGGTTGGGGGATCCAATGTTATTATTTTTCCGATGATGGGAGGATCACCTACCATTGGTTAAATTTACATACAACAACAGTTAATATAACGACCCATACATTACATACATGGTTATTACTTCAAAATTGAAGCATAATTATTACAAAATATAACATAACCATGATATGCCTGTATATGTATAGTGTCTTTAGAAATTGGGAAACAAAAACAACTGGTTTATAAATAATCTATGTTGTCTCCCATTTATTTCATCATATCTAGAGTCCCTTTTGGAATATTATAATTAATACCCTTCATCCAGACCAAGGGAAAATAAAAAATACAAAAGGGTGAGCTCAAATTCTCATTAAGGGGTAAACAAAGGAAATATCAATCATATCATATCCGTAAGAACATAACATTTTAAAAATATTAACCTGTAAAAGAGATCATAATATCATGACATGGGATAAATCATAATAGTGAAAAGTAATCCCAAATAATCATAACTTAAAACATGATACTTTGTGGAATACACACATAATCATATAAAATCATTCCATATTAGTCAAGACTCATTTCCAAGACTATCATAGCTGACAAAGTCCATTACTGAACTGAGTTCACTCCTCGTTCCAGTCCTGTATCACTGAACCAGATTAACTTGCCGTTATAGCCATGTCTATCTCATGAGATATAAATCTTTACCCAATGAAATAGAGGTAGATATATGTCCCACCCATCTCATAATAAAACCATTCTTATGTGTTCCACAAAATCATAAATCATAAATCATAGCATAACCCATGTAATAAAAATGGGATTCTTAAACATCATGCCATCATAACATAATCCATATAAGATAAAAGGACATCATAAAATTAATTCCATCATAACATAATCAAATAAAAATAAAAATAGAGATAGAAAAAGAAACCTATATTATCTTAGATGGAAAATAATTTTGATAAAACTCTTGAACTCCATTCTCGATGAAAACGTCCTTTCTACTTCCAAAAAAACATTTTTTCCTTTATTAACATGTCATACAATTTTAAACTAAAAGAAGTTGATTAAAAATAAACTTGAAAACTTGTAAAGGAAGCTTCAGGGAAATAATTTTCTATGAAATCATAAAAATCCATTCATGCCGTATAAGTTAAAAAAACATTCTTCTCGTACTTTGGCTAGAAAAGTCAAAAAGTACCTCGTACTAAAAAACGACAAATGATTCCTTCCATATCTTTTATTAAAACTCATCAAAGGTTAAAATTGGATTTAATTTTTTTTGGAGGATAGAAATAATATTACATATTGATGAAACATGGATGTGGATGATAAATATTCCCCATTAAATTCTGAAGTATAAACAATCTCAGATAAAAATGAGATTGCGAGATTGTCCCTTACCTTAGGTCCGATATGATTTGTATGTATCCAAAACTCCTGTATAATGATTTAAATAATTTCATTTACTTATTAAAGAATAGTATTTATTGTTATTATATCATATATGATCATATTCTTATCTTTTATTAGTAATATTTCATTGCTACATGTTATTCGGGTGTTCATTGCTTTATGTTCTTATGCATGTTTTATCAAATAAATTCTTATTACTCTTTTTAGGTTATAGATAACTCATTTACAGAATAGTGTTAATTTAATATATATCATATTTATTCATTAAATTCATTTATATAATCATTATTCAATGAATATCATGTAGAACGAGTCACATCACATCATGGAGACGGTAGGCCGTACGTACGCATGAGCGATGATATCGTTCCCATGATCATGGAATTGTATTGAAGTGTATGTATAATATTTTAGAATCAATATAATTTTAAAATAATCATATATAGTTATTCTTTACACCATTATACTCTTCCAAGTAAGGTGGTGGTGGAAAATTGATTAAACCACGGTGTGGAGACGGTATTCCGTACGTACGCACGCGCGGTGATTTCGTTTTCCGTAGGATGGATATAAGGTGAAATAGGGTTGTTTCATATTTATAATAACATATAAGTATATGAGTGATACTGATGTTATTACTTCATAATTAAACAACTAAATAAGAATAAGTAGACGAAGAAATAAATTTGAAAGAATCTGTAACGGACATTACGTCTTCTTTGAAGCGCCTCTTCTTAACCTCCTCTTAGTGCACTAAAGATGGTCTTTTAAGAAGACCAGGACCTCTAGGATATTTCTAGGGAAATGTATAAGAGAAATTTGTAGGGGTTGGCCGAGATTTTAGGCTCAAAGTGGTGTGAGGAGGAGAGGGAGGAGGTTCCCTTTTATAAGGGAGGAGAGGGGAACCTTTGAAATTATAAGAAATATTAATTTATAATAAATTCCAACCCAACTTAAAAACCTCAAAAAATGACTCAAATCCAAATATTAGATGATATAGGGTTTTAATATCATCAACCAATAAAATTTAGACATGTTGGGAATTTATTTTAAACATTATAAACTTGATTTATCCATATTTAATCTATTTAATTTTATTTGTGGTAATAAGATTCTAAATTTTAAATTATTATAAATAATTACTTATGTATTGTGAATTGTCCATAAATGGATAAATCATGAAATTTTAGACCATATAAATTTTAATTTATAAATTTTAAATATTTTTGTTATTTTTAAACCATTTTATAATATGTTATTTTTATAAAATAACAATAGTGTCAATTTTGACACTATTCATTTGTTTGAGTTAAAATAAAATATACACAGAGGATATATTCAAACAAAAATATTTAATAGATTACTAACATGTCATAGTAATATATAAAATTTGTGGATCATATTAAATAGTTCATAAAATATTTATTTTAATATTTTTAAAACCATTTATTTGATATTTCAATCACTAAAATAATTTCAACATCACTATTGTGTCACCTTTAATGATAATTATTTAATCCCTAAAAATTATAAATAAATTCATATTATGTAGATAATTTTATTATATTTCTAGGAAATATTTATATTCGAAGTTTTATTATGTTTATGACTAAATTAAAATTATTACACATATAAGATTTAAGAGAGTGACATGTTGTCACTTTCTTTGGTTTTAATAATAATTATATTATTTCATGGTCAAAAGTCCATGAAATGAATTTATTCCGACCCTTAGGTGATATGGGTCGACTTTTATTCATCCAATATGATTTTGGAAAGTGTTAGGGTAATTTTATAATCTTATTTTTACCCTTGATTACCTGATTTACCTTTAACTGTAGTAAATAAAAATTATCGTAGTTACTATTCATAATATCAAAAACAATAAAAATAAAAGTAATCTATTAACATAATTTGGACCCACTGAATCTGAATATGGAATCAATTTTTCAAAATTCAAAACATAGAAGCTGCAGTAATTAATTTAAAATTAATCCCTTTGTTAAGAAAACGTGTTTTAAAAGTTAAAACATTGCCAAAGATTGAAATCTTTTTACCTATGAATTCAATGTAAAATTAATGGTAATGACATAAATTATATTAAATGGTAAAAATATATTCTATTTATAATTTAAAACAATTAAATATTATAATTTAACCATATAAATTATTACGATGAAAAAAGTTGTTTTTAATTAAAATATAGTGTGTTTTTACTATTCATTAAAATATGAAAGTTATCAGAATAATATGAAAAATTTATCCAAAGTAAATTTTAATATCCTGATTCCAAAGAAGAATTTTATTTTTTCAAATTGAACTTATAAACTTGTCAAAAACAAGATTTAATGTTGGTGCACCATCAAAAGGCGGGAAAACTGCATTTTTTGAAAAATAGTTATTTTACCCAAAAAAATTATTTTGTTCTCATAACATGTTTTAGAAAATGTGTAAGATGAATAATAATGTTATAAAATTCAAAATGTTGGTAATACTATTCAAAACGGCTAGTCCATAATAATATTATAACAATATATCGTTGTTTAGTGAAACCAAGTATTGCGTACTACACACGCTATCGAGGAAGGTCATGATTGCGTGTAATAAAAGCCAAGATAGTGTTGTGTGTAGTGAAAGATTCCTTTGATGTTACGTATAACATAAGACATAAAAAAATATTTCTCATAAAATATCAGGGTGTTACATTCTACCCCCCTTAAAATGAATTTCTCCCTCGAAACTCGTCACTTCGTAACAAACAGATGAGGATACCTCACCCTCATCATATCCTCAAGCTCCCATGTAGCTTCTTCTAACTAGTGGTTTATCCATAAAACTTTCACCAAGCGAGTGGTCTTGTTCCGTAGAACTTTTTCGCTACGATCCAGAATCTCCATCGGCTGTTCTTCATAAGAAAGATCTCGCTCCAGTGGTACAACTTCTGAGCTTATTATATGTGAAGGATCGAGTATGTACTTTCTCAGGAGAGATTCATGGAACACATCATGAAATTGAGATAGATTCGGTGGAAGCACCAATCGGTAAGCTACCTTCCCAACACGATCCAATATTTCAAAAGGACCAATATACCTAGGGCTTAACTTTCCCTTCTTTCCAAATCTCATTACTCTCTTCCAAGGAGATATTCGTAAGAACACATTATCACCAACTTCAAACTCTAGGTCTTTTCTTCAGTTGTCGGTATAACTTTTTTGTTGAATCTAAGATGCTCTTATGTATTGTTGAATAGATATGATCTTTTCTGCCATCTCCTCAACAAGATCAGGTCCTAATAGATAACTTCATCCCAACAAGTTGGAGTCCCTTATTTATTTCCATAGAGAGCTTCATAAGGAGCCATCTGAATACTGGAGTGAAATATATTATCGTAGAAAATTACACCAAAGGTAGGTATTGATCCCAACCACCTTTTAAATCCATAGAGAAAGCTCTCAACATGTCTTCTAGAGTTTGAATTGTCCTCTCAGATTAACCCTATGTCTGAGAATGATAAGCAGTGCTAAAACTCAACTCTGTATCTAGAGTATGCTGAAGACATCACCAAAACTTCGAGGTAAACCTCGAATCCCGATCAGATATAATGGAAAGTGGTACTCCATGCAATATTACCACTTCCAATATATCCGAGCAAGCTGATCCAGAGAGAAATCTTCTCTAATAGCAATGAAGTGTGCCAACTTCATAAGATGATCAACTATAACCCAGATAGAATTATTGCCTTTGGATGTTTTAGGAATTCCAGTGACAAAGTCCATAGTGATGTTTTCCCATTTCCATTCGGGTATGGGTAATGGTTGTAACATCCCCTTAGACTTATGTCTCTCATCTTTAACTTGCTGACAAAACAAGCATCGAGAGACATATTCAACAACATATCTTTTCATGAAATCCCACCATAAATACTCTTTCAGGTCCCTATACATCTTCATGATTCTAGGATAAATAGAGAATGAAGAACTATGAGCCTCATCCAGTAGATCCTTATTTAATTCTGGGATGGGAGGAACACAAACCCGATTCCTGAACCTTATTATCCCATCACTATCAAGGTTGAATTCAGGAACATTTCTCACCATATTTTGTAAATCTACATCTTCTTTTTGTGCCTCTTTAATCCTCACATGCATAGATGGTTGAACATTCATTTGAGAAAGTTAAGATTTTTCCCCTTTCATTATAATTCCAAGATCTATCCTTTGTAAATACATAAATATTGGATCTTTTGTGATCCTCATCATGGATAAGCTAG
Source organism: Viscum album (assembly GCA_963277665.1). NCBI lineage: Eukaryota > Viridiplantae > Streptophyta > Magnoliopsida > Santalales > Viscaceae > Viscum > Viscum album. Next base: position 670,179,850 of record OY728157.1, on the reverse strand, counting down.
CATGGTCTTGTCGACTTAATGCGTCTGCCACCATGTTTGCTTTCCCAGGGTGATAATGAATTGAGAAGTCGTAGTCCTTAATCAACTCCAACCATCTTCTTTAGTGCATATTCAGCTCCTTTTGTGTGAAAATATACTTTAAACTTTTATGATCAGTATAAATATCACACCTTTCACCATAAAGATAATTCCTCCAAATCATGAGTTGGGAAATTTTTCTCATGTATTTTCAACTGTCGTGAGGCATAAGCTATCACCATATCATTTTTCATGAGAACACACCCCAATACCTTCTTGGATGCATCACTGTAGATCACAAACCTTTCTCCACTACAAGGCAGTGTGAGCACAGGTGCACTGGATAACCTTCTTTTGAACTCCTGAAAATTCTCTTCATACTCCTCCATCCACACGAACTTAACTACTTTTTGAGTCAACCTGGTGAGTGGATTAGATAACCATGAAAAATCTTTCACAAAACATTGATAATATCCAGCCAAGCCAAGAAAACTTCGGATCTCAGTTACTGTTGTTGGTCTCGACCATCTTTTGATAACCTCTGTTTTTGTTGGATCCACAGATATCCCCTCTTTTGAGATTATGTGACCCAAAATTGAAACTTTTTGAAGCCAAAATTAACACTTGGTAAATTTGTCATAAAGCTTCTCATTTCTTAGGGTCATTAATACAATTCTCAAGTGATCTTCATGTTCTTCCTTTCTATTTGAATAAACAAGAATATCGTCTATAAAGACTACCACAAACTGATCAAGATAGTCTCTAAATACTCTATTCATTAGATCCATGAAGATAGCAGGGGCATTAGTAAGACTAAATGGAATCACTATAAATTCATAGTGTCCATACCTTGTATGGAAAGCCGTCTTTGGTATATCCTCCTTTTTTGACCCTTAATTGATGGTACCCTAAATGAAGATCAATCTTGGAAAAGTATTGAGCTCCCTGTAGTTGGTCAATTAAGTCATCAATGTGTGGGAGAGGATATTTGTTCTTGATAGTGATCTTTTTAAGTTCTTGATAATCAATGCAAAGTCTCATTGATCCATATTTCTTCTTAACAAAGAGAATATGTACTCCCCAAGGTGAAGCACTAGGGCATATGAGTCCTTTATCAATATTCTCTTGGAGTTTCTTCTTTAATTCCTGCTACTCAATTGGGGCCATTCTATAAGGTTTCCTTGAAATGGGCATAGCACCCGGTATGAGTTCTATTGAAAACTCAACTTCACGATTTGGTGGAAGACCAGGAAATTCCTCTAGAAATACATCATCAAACTCTTGTACAATGGGTGTATTCTTAATCGTTAGTTTCTATCCAACCATTTGAGATAAATAACCTTCATTTATTGGAATCAAGACCCATAAGATGAAAGAAATTTCAACTGGAAGGTTATATTCCTCCTTTCATCGATAGATGATAGTAAATTGATCGGGAATATTAAATGTGATTTCCCTTCTTTGGAAATTGATATGAGCTCCGTATAAAGAAAGACAATCCATGCCAAGAATCACATCAAATTTTACTATAGGAAGGATCACAAGATTTTCAAGAAGCACTTTCCCACAAACTTCAATTGGAGAAGAATTGTAAACTTTTTATGTGACTGTTGTGCCATTAGAAGTTGTCACAGCTAACTCAACATCTAATTGTTGAGGTAGTATGACGATACCCTTAGAAAATTCTTCAGAAATAAAATATTGGGTGGATCTAGAATCAAATAAAACATTTGCTACTTTAGAGTGTATGGTAAGTGTACCTTTCACCACTTAATTATCATACTCCACATCGCTGATAGTAATTGCATGTGACATTCCTTTGTATTTGGCCTCAAGAGTTTGTTGATGTCGATCATTATCAACAACCCTTGGATTAGGGCATTGATTTGCATAATTCCCCATTTCCTTGTACTTGAAACATTGAAGTGTAAGAGGTGTATTCTGTGTATCCCTTTCTTTGTTCGCATCATTAGACATCTTCTTCCCATTATTTCGACATTAAACTACCCGATGACCTTCTTTTCCAAACTTAAAACATTTACTTGTCCCCTTAAGACAATTCCCTCCATGTTTCTTTCCACACTTTGAGCATAAGGGAAAACTCATCTTCTTTTTAGTGTGGTCTTTAGATTTCCCTTTGAATTCCATTTTTCTCTTCTTATCAAACCCATACGACTGATGGCTTACTACAATCTCCATCTCAACCTTGAGAGCACATTGAACAATTTCCTCATAGCTATTGGAGTCCCTTATGGATAACGCCCTTCGAAAACTTGGTTTTAAGCCATTAAAGAATCGATCGATTTTACTCTCAGGTTGGATAATAATTCTGGAAGCGTACCTTGCAAGTCTTGTAAAATTTTCTTCGTAGGTACCAACAGAATCATCATCCTTTTTCTTTAGTTCAAGAAACTCCTTCTCCATCTTTGTTTGAATATTATGAGGGAATTACTTATTGAATAATTAGTTCTTGAACTCATCCCATTACATGGACTCAATTTCATATTTTTTCCTCGTATTCTTGATAATATTCCACCATTGATCGACATCACCTTCTAAACGATACACTACTAAGATGACTTTGTCATGTTCAGAACATTAAAGGACTGAAAATATCTTTTAAGTGGTACAAATCCATTGTTCTGCAACTAATGGATCAGAAGACCTGCTGAATGAAGGTGGACGCTACCTCATGAAGGATTCAACAGAATGTTTCTCCTTTGCTTGTTTGGAATTCCTGCATGATTCATAGCTTGAGAAAGTTGTGTGAGAATGTATACAAGATTTTTCATTCCATCTCCCATAACGTTTGGTTGCTCAGGGGACAATCATTGCAATTCCTGTCACATTCAGCATTAACATGGTTCCTTCGGGTTCCAACAATTGACTAAAACCAATAAACATAGTGTGAGAAACACTAATAATAGTAGGAAAACCACATAATAAAGAATAAAATTTTACACTTAAGGTCTTATCTTAGGTTATTCATGGCCATTTCTAAAACACTAATATTGTGTTCTATGCTTAGACATATCCTTAGGGTTCTTACTAAGGATTTCACATCCTAGTTTCCAAAAGTTGAATATACCTTTCCACTAATACCAACTATAAGGACCCATACTTTACATACATGGTTATTACATCAAAATTGAAGCATAATTATTACAACATATAAAAAAACCATGATAGGATGGTATAAGTATAGTGTCTTTAGAAACTGGGAAACATAAAAAAATGGTTCATAAATTATCTACGTTGTCTCCCATTTATTTCATCATATCTAGAGTCCCTTTTGGAATATTCTACTTAATACCCTTCATCCAGACCTGGGGAAAAGAAAACATACAAAAGGGTAATCTCAAATGCTCAGTAATGGGTAAAAAATGGAAATATCAATCATGTCATATCCGTAAGAACATAACATTTTGAAAATCTTAACCTGCAAAAGAGATCATAATATCATGACATGGGATAAATCATAGTAGTGAAAAGTAATCCCAAATAATCATAACTTAAAACATGATACTTTGTGGAATACACCTATAATAATAGAAAATCATTTCATATTAGTCAAGACTCATTCCCAAGACTATCATAGCGGAAAAAGTCCATTACTGAACCGAGTTCACTCCTCGTTCCAGTCTTGTATCACTGAACCATATTAACTTGTCGTTCCATCCATGTCTATCTCATGAGATATAAATCTTTACCCAATGCATTGGAGGGAGATATAGGTCCCACCCATCTCATAATGAAACCATTGTTATGTGTTCCACAAAATCATAAATCATATATCATAGCATAACCCATGTAATAAAAATGGGATTCTTAAACATCATGCCATCATAACATAATCAATATAAGATAAAAGGACATCATAAAATTAATTCCATCATAACATAATCAAATCAATGTTAAAATAGGGATAGAAACAGAACCCTATATTATCTTAGATGGAAAATAATTTTGATAAAACACTTGAACACCATTCTTGGGGAAAATATCCTTTCTACTTCCAAAAAATATTTTTTCCTTTCTTAACATGTCATAAAATTTTAAAATAAAAGTAGTTGATTAAAAATAAACTTGAAAACTTGTAAAGGAATATTCATGGAAATAATGTTCTATAAAATCATAAAAATCCATTCATGCCGTATAAGTTAAGAAAACATTCTTCTCGTACTTTGGCTGGAGAAGTCAAAAATTACCTCGTACTAAAAAACGACAAAAGATTCCTTTCATATCTTTTACTAAAAACTCACCAAAGGTTAAAATTGGATTTAAAAAATTTTAGGAGGATAGAAATAATATTACATATTTATGAAACATGGATGTGGAGGATAAATATTTCCCAGTAAATTTTGAAGTATAAATAATCTCGGATAAAAATGAGATTGCGATATTTTCGCTTACCTTAGGTCCGATTTTCTTTGTACATATCCGAAACTCCTGTATAATGATTTAAATAATTTCATTGACTTATTAAAGAATAATATTCGTTTTTATTATATCATATATGATATTATTATTATTTTTTTATTAGTAATATTTCATTACTACTTGTTATTCGGGTGTTCATTGCTTTATGTTCTTATGCATGTTTTGTCGAATAAATTATTATTACTCTATTTAGGTTATAGATAACTAATTTAAATAATTATATTAATTTAATATTTATCATATTTATTCATTCAATTCATTTATATAATTATTATTCAATGAATATCATGTAGAACGAGTCGCATCACATCGTGGAGACGGTAGGTCGTACGTACGCCGAGCGATGATATCGTTCCCATGATTGTGGAATTGTATTGAAGTGTATGTATAATTTTTCAGAATCAATATCATTTTACAATAATCATATATATTTATTCTTTACAACATTATACCCATCCAAGTAAGGTGGCGGTGGAAAACAGATCACACCACGACATGGAGATGGTATTCCGTACGTACGCACGAGCGGTGATTTCGTTTTCCATAGGATGAATAGAAGGTGAAATAGTGTTGTTTAATATTTATAATAACATATCAGTATATTAGTGATACTGATTTTATTACTTCATAATGAAACAACTAAATAATAATAACTAGAAGAAGAAATAAATTTGAAAGAATCGGTAACGGACATTACCTCATATTTGATGCGCCTCTTCTTAACCTCCTCTTAGGGAACTAAATATGGTCTTTGAAGAAGACCAGGACCTCTAGGATGTTTCTAGGGAAATGGATAAGAGAAATTTTCAGGTGTTTTCTGAGATTGAAGGCTCAAAGTGGTGTGAGGAGGAGAGGGAGGAGGTTCCCTTTTATAAGGGAGGAGAGGGGAACCTTTGAAATTATAAGAAATATTAATTTATAATAAATTACAACCCCATTTAAAAACCTCCAAAAATGACTCAAATCCGAATATTAGATGATATAGGGTTGTAATATCATCAACTAATAAAATTTAGACATGTTGGGAATTTATTTTAAACATTATCAACTTGATTTATCCATATTTAATCTATTTAATTTTATTTGTGGTAATAAGATTCTAAATTTTAAATGTTTATAAATAATTATTTATGTATTGTGAATTGTCTATAATTGGATAAATAATGACATTTTAGACCATATAAATTTTAATTTATAAATTTTAAATATTTTTGTGATTTTTAAACCATTTTATAATATGTTATTTTTATAAAATAACAATAGTGTCAATTTTGACACTATTAATTTATTTTAATTTAAATAAACTCTACACAGAGGATATATTCTAAAAAAAATATTTAATAACTTCCTAACATGTCATAGTAATTTATAAAATTCGTGGATCATATTAAATAGTTCATATAATATTTATTTTAATATTTTTAAAACGATTTATTGGATATTTCAATCACTAAAATAATTTCAACATCACTATTGTGTCACCTTTAATGACAATTATTTAATCCTTAAAAATTATAAATAAATTCATATGATGTATATAATTTTATTATATTTCTATGGACTATTTATATCCGAAGTTTTATGATGTTTATCACAAAATTAAAATTATTACACTTATAATATTTAAGAGAGTGACATGTTTTCACTTTCTTTGGTTTTAATAATAATTATATTATTTCATGGTCAAAAGTCCATGAAATGAGTTTATTCCGACCCTTAAGTGATATGGGTCAACTTTTATTTATCCAATAGGATTTTTTCAAGTGCTAGGGTAATTTTATAATCTTATTTTTACCCTTAATTACCCGATTTACCTTTAACTGTAGTAAATAAAAATTACCGTAGTTACTATTCATAATATCAAAAAAAAGTAACCTGTTAACATAATTTGGACCCAATAAATCTAAATATGGAATCCATTTTTCAAAATTCAAAACACATAATTTTCAGTAATTAATTTAAAATTAATCCCGTTGTTAAGAAAATATGTTTTAAAAGTTAAAACATTGCCAAAGATTGAAATCTTTTTACCTATGAATTCAATGTAAAATTAATGGTAATGACATACATTATATTAAATGGTAAAAATATATTCTATTTATACATTAAAACCATTCAATATTATAATTTAACCATATGAATTATTGCGATGAAAAAAGTTGTTTTTAATTAAAATATAGCATGTTTTACTATTCATTAAAATATGAAAGTTATCAAAATAATATGAAAAATTTATAAAAAGTAAAATTTAATATCCTGATTCCAAATAATAATTTTATTTTGTCAAATTGAACTTATAAACTTGTCAAAAACTAGATTTAAAGTTGGTGCGCCATCAAAAGGCGGCAAAACTGCATTTTTTGAAAAATACTTATTTTACCAAAAAAATTTATTTTGTTCACATAACATGTTTTAGAAAATGTGTAAGATGAATAATAATGTTATAAAATTCAAAATTTAGGTGATACTATTCATAACGGCTAGTCCATAATAATATTATAACAATATATCGTTGTTTAGTGAAACCCGGTATTGCGTAATACAAACGCTATCGAGGAAGGTCGCGATTGCGTGTAATGCAAGCCAAGCTAGTGTTTTGTGTAGTGAAATATTACTTTGATGTTGTGTATAACATAAGGAATAAAATAAATTTCTCATAAAATATCAGGGTGTTACAATTACCATACCACCATCGATATGGAACCCATTGAGGCCTTTTATAAATGACCCTATAGGTCACCACTATGACAGAAAAACCTAGGTGAGTAAATAATTCTGGTCCCAGAGTTTGTGTTGTAAACTATAGAGATTTTGAAGATCATCTATGACCAAATAAGGACTATACAGATCCTTCATAAATCTAATTTAGACTAACGATTATGACCTTTAGAGTTCGAGGAGGCATATCATGTTTTTCAATGGGTATCATATCGATGTGGGATATATATTTTTGTAAGGGTTAGTGATAAATCACCCTAATTTAGTGTCCCTTTATAGATACAATGTGGTGTTGGTTAGTTGGCATACCATTTAACTCTACGGCTGCAGTTATATCAGGTACGCGATGTCTTCTATGTTTCGTAGATGAGGAGGTATGTGCATTACTTCGAACATGTTGTTGACTAGGGTAATATGAGTATTGAGGATGGGTTACCATTGTTGATAACCTAGTGGATATCGAATATTTGAATGATAGGATCCTTCATTGGTGATCCATTACCCTACTTAGTGTCAGGTGGCATTATGAGAGTCTTTAGGGGAACACTTGGGTGTAGAAGATGCATATGTGCACCCAGAACCCAAATCTCATTGTGTAGTCCTTTTTTTCATTATGGGACACTAATACATATGGTGGGGAGAATATAATTTGTTTTAATTTTGATTCTTTAAAATATTATATGGATTAATTTCAAATCTAGGTACTGAGACGACATGAGATTCTGAGGCATGGTGAGCTAAAATTTAATTTTTGAAATATATTAAATATATTAAATATCAGGTATATATAGTTCTCTTAAAGGAGAAATAAAAATTAAAAATAGGTTCAAATAATAAATCTGTGGATGTCATTGAATTTGAATAATGAGATTTACCCTCATAGAGATATAATATTTATTTGCATTAAGGGTTTTGTCAAAAATTGTTATGGGGGGAAATATTAAAATAATTAAATAAATATTTATTTTATTATGGTGATGTAGAAAACTATTTTCCTTATATAATTATGCAGTTATGAGGAGATATAAAGGTTTTTCACTTAACTATAAAGTACTAGAGGACCATTATAGGAGATCTTTCTTAGTGGACGAAAGTGGATCAAATTGAGATCGTGGATCATTGTGTGATTAGAAATCAAGGATCTTCCAAACGATAATGCCAAACAATTTATTCTTAAAGGAAAAATAAAAATTGAGGTAGGATGTTTGTTTTTTATAATTTCTATCCCATTATTTATCGTGGTCCTACCAAGGTCAATTCCATGGGAAATAATTGATTCTTACATAGATGGTTGATTTTATTTAGAGTTCATTTTTTGTTTGACGATTTATCCCTATTCATTCTTCTAATTCATTGATTATGGATTGATGCTGAAAAATAGTTAAATGATTGTTCCAAATATGTTATTTATTATGGATTTATCCCCAATTTCTTTACATGTTCATCTTGGGAAATTTTTTTAGACCGCGATTTGATGAAATACCCAATATTTGGTCTTTCTATGAATGTTATTCGTATCAACACTTCAATACCTTGGGTAAGGCTCATGATTAATGATGAAATTGAGGTTTGGTGATGATAGAATATGATAGGAGGTTGATTTTAATGGATCATGATATTTTGTCATCCTAGTTCGATTGGATGACTATAGGTAGTGTATGCAGGCATTTCCTAATAGGTATCGGAGGAATGATCCTTGAGATCAATGAAAACAAGGATTGGCTGACCATACAACCTTTTATTCTATAGAGTATTGTAATGGGGTGAAATAGAGGATGAATTAGAATATATCCAATGGGTTTAGTGAAATACTAGGTTACACTACTTGTATTATGACATCACATTCCATGTTGGGCCCTAGAAGTGAAGATTAGGGTTTACACATAGAGATAAAGATGACTGTTAGGGGGTCCGTACCACATGTCATGTGGTCCCTAGTAATATAAATTAGTTTTATTGAGAGGTACATTCCCAGGAGGCCAGGAGGTTTTACACGTCATGTGGGTCATTATAGATGTTTTGTGCACCATGGTAGGCAGCTTAGCTTGTACAGGGAGTATACACCTAGAAGATTCTGTGGTCCCATAAGTATTTTGCGGTGGTCCATAGGCCACATAGTCAAACCTGGACATAGAAAAATATAGTAATACATGGGTGGAAATAGTTTCAACGAGAAATTATTTTCACTCATATTAAACTCCATGCACATTCTCAAAGAAGACTTGTATCCCTTATCCTCTTTTTCTTAAAAAATTTTCATTATAGAATACTACCTTGATCCTTTCCTTGAGGGTTTTTTATTGAATTGAATCCAATGAATGGGATTTTGATCCCTTCTAAGCAACTTCAGTCTTTGATAGGGTTGTTGGAATCCCTCCATGAGGAAAAGTGTGAGATCCTCTATCATCATATTTTTCTATATGAGGGGTTCTTGGTATCATCGTAACCCACACTATACAGGCATTGATGCACTACATGGTGGGTTAATATTGATAATTTTTTTGGTATTCCCCATGACCTTAGATGTGATCCACATCTATGTATCATTTTTATCAGGCCTCTAGCATGTACTTATAATGGTGAGATATAAAGAGAATGAAATATTGGATGAACACCATCAATGTGATCTAACTAATGTATTTTTTCTCTAATATGAGTGTAATCTGAATCTTTGAGTATTAATCCTAGTATGGATTTAAAATTACGAAATTACCTTGATATTTTTTATACTATAAGTATATCTGGATTTTATTTTTATATATGATGTTAGCATATCCCTTTGATGACATGAATATCATTATTGAAGTTATATGATTAATTGTTTTGTGGTGTATTAATAGGTATTTTTTATAATAACCCATACATGGTATTTTTCCACAAATTTTGTATCTTATTAAAACAAATGACCATTTTATAGAGATATAGTGGGATGAGGACTAGGCATAGCTTAGAAGTCCAGATAGACCAAGGTTTTCCCTAATGGTTAAATTGATAGTAGTCCCTCCTACTTTAGACGTTGTACTTGTTTTTAGTTTCTCTTTCTAGCTTGTATTTGGACCTTCATTTCACAATACTTATTTTTGAACTCTGATGGTGGGATTTTATATGTACTCAAGCATGGTTGTTTTTTATATTATATTTCATAATTTTATATTCATGGAGATTTTTGATTATGTATATTTACATTATGATAACACCTCATAAGTGTGTGATATACCTACTCAGTGTTGGCCTCCATCCCCTAGAATATTGGTGGAAGGATTGAGGTAAGTGTGGACTGATTCCCGTTAATCCGGTCAGTGATAATATGTATGTAGAATTACCCTATTACTACCACTAATATCTAAATTAAAATGATCATAATAATATTTTGAGTGTTTTGTTATGATAATTATAATTTTTACTCATTCTAAGTATGGTATGTTTACACAAGATATAAAAAATGTGAAGTAAAATGACCATATATAAAAAATGCAACACATATTACTATTCTCAATGTTTTAGAAGATACCCTTGTAAATCCATAGAGTGAGTTAATTTGTTTTTTACATCTCATTAATCTCATTAAATAAGTGAATCAATATTTCATAAATCATTATTTTGTTTCATTTAAAATAATATATCCCAAAATTAATTACTTTTGTTATGATGGGAAGATAATTGTTGTAATAGATTAATCTATTTCATTTTTAGAGAAAAATATCCCTATACATACATTATGAATTATTATAAATTATATTGTTTCCAATAATATAGACTTGTATAGTATTTGGTACAAAAAGTCAAGGATTTTTTTCAATTGAGAGTAGAATTTTATATGTGAACACAAGGATTGAGATCCTTTTTCACCATCCAAATCATGTTATCCTACATGATGAAATATTTCCCTCATTAAATTATTATTGTTACAATAATGATGACGATTCCTTCTAGATATCTATTGATAAAATGAAAAAATATATCACAAACGCTTGATGACTATGAGAGATAAAAAAATCATGTTAGTCCACAAATTTTTGATAGAAGATTATCAAAAATAGTTTATGAGTTATAATAGGTGAATTTAAATACTCAATATTAATAAGAGATTATAATAATTGGTGAAACTATGACTCTCAGAGATTAATAAAATTAAAATTAATTTCATAAATGGTGTCAGTATAGGTTCTATTTATATTATATAGATATTCTAGGATAATATCCTCAAGTAGATATTCACCACATAAGTTTATATATTAAAATATTCTGTTACAAATAGGTAAAAAAAACATAAAACAAACCCAAGGTTCCATGGTGGAAGCTGAGGTAGTTGAGTTGATCAATAAAAAATTTTATTCAGGTGGTTCACCAACCTAAATAGGTTTCTATAATTATGCCAATACAGAAAAATAATGATACCATTATGGTTTGAGTAAATTTTATACACAAGGAATGTTGTTGTATGAAAGAATAATTTTAAATTTCTATTAAAAAAATATCACATTAAGAATGACAGGTTAATAGGGCCTATAATACATAGAAGTTCACATTAAATATCTAAATATATTTACTTTTTCTGAGGATGATAAAGATATTGCATTCCAATAACCCAAATGGGTGTACTATTTTTCTATTAATACATTTGTACTGATGAATTTTTAGGCTTCCAACTAATATGTTAGACGCAAAATCATGAAGTACTTTTAAGGAAATACAGTGGAATTCTATGTTGATGAAATAGTAGTTAAATCTTACTAGTTTCACATTCAAATCACCATACATGTGGTATTTTTCACAAAATTGTAATAGAATATCTAGAAGCTAAAACTACTAAAGTTATCATTTAGATTCACCTCTAAAACGTTTCTTGGGTTTATGGTTTATCATCATTGTATTTATTTTTACAGTGAGAAAGCAATGAAAATACTTAAACTTCTTCCTCCGTCGAATATATAGGTGTTGAGGGTACTTGAAATGTGCCTCAAAAATATTAATTATTTCTTTGGAAACTATATTAGTTAGTATTTTAAAATTATACAGATAATTTAAAAACTAATAACCGAGTATTAGGAAGATCATTTTTATATTTTTTTATAGTATCAGTAAATGTATTTTCCACCCTCAGGTTTTTTTTTATTTCCTATAAAATAATAACATTAAATTTTATATGTGGAATATATGGAGAAATGAATTTGTACCCTATTTTCCAAATTTAATTATTTGGGAAAAAATAATATCCATTTTTATGTCAGTATAACAATGATGGAGGCTAGGAATTGATATACTAATATCAAGAAACTTTTTATAGAAATTATCTTTTAAATAATGAATATTTACCAATATCTATTAACATGATATCTCTACTGGAGAAACATGAATGTGGCCATGTTTTCAACATAAGGATAGATTGATTATAAATTTTCCATATTATCCATTAAAATTTTTATATCCACCATGCATCATAGAATAATGTCAAAGGATGAGTGTTGGAATATTTCTTGGTAGCACATCATTCCACATAGTATATAATGGGAAGAATATAAATCTAAAATGAGGACATATTTCCCACCAATGAAATATCAAAAAAATGGGAATTTTATTTTGATCATGCTTATTAATTTTAGACTATAAAGAAAATTGATGATCCAAATCTTAATCGAGTTATTCTTGGGATGGTGTTCATTTCCCTAGGAATAGAACTCTTATTTTACTAATTATTTCACTAAAAATAATGCTCCAATTTTAAGGTAGAGTTCGATGCCCCTATTGTAGACATTAACCTCTCCCTCATATTTATGTTTTCATATTTGATGAAAAATTATTCTCATAATAGGATGAGAAATAACTCATTTAGAAAAATTTCATTAAATAATGAGTAGTTAATACCCCTATTTGATTATATGTGGGGGTTGATATCAAGGATTCCCTTCAATCTAGTGATATCTCATATTAAAAATGCTCATAAAAATAAAATTTATTAATTTTACTAAATACCCAAAATATTATGAATCTAAAATAGGATGAGACATTTTTCTATATCACACAATGAAGTGTGGCTATAATTTTTTTTCAATTAGTTGGATGAAATAAATTAATTAGTCACTGAATTAGATCATGGTAGGTAATCATCCAAATTAATTTTTGTGACTAGTTATATGCATCGAATAAAAATTACCTCTAGAATGGATTGCATCTATGATAATGATATAGGAAGAAGAAAATACCTCAATTGGTGAGAAATTTATTCCATTACAATAACCTAAATTATTATAATGTCCTATAAATGTGATACATTGATTTGGAGCTTCCCAAATGAAATAATATGGAAAATTACCTTATTATTATGTTGGAATTCAATGTTAGCACCTTTGGTGTATATTATTCATGGACCCTGATCATTCACCAAATGAAGATACTTGGTCACCTTTGGCCATCCATGATACATGATTATATAATATTCCAAAAAAGTAGTAGTCATTCTAGACATATGTTAACTTCTTCTAGCAACCCTCAATATTATAGTCTACTCATAAATAATAATTACCACACTCTATATGGGGTATAGATGTTATGGGTTCATACAATCTAGCCACTCATAGGTATTTCACTTTAATTTTTAACGCAAATTTTTTTAGTTAAATAGGATAATGTTTTTCTATAAAATAAAATTTGGATATATTTATAATAAATTATTTATTTAAAAAATAATTCATATATTTGGAGTCCCCAATAATTTTTTCACATATAAGGGAATATTATTTTTCATCTAAACTGAATAAATGTTATCTGGAATGCCACCTAAAGTACAATCACTCACCCACAACCATTTGGTTGTGAATGGATATATTTATTCACTCAACATGAAATCATAAAATATCACTCAAAAAATGGTGCAAAGAGATTAAAACTATTTACTTGTAAAAAATAATTTAGGCATTGTGTGATTATGTCACCTCTACCTATAATATGTATTTGAATCCACATTCATTGGATTATGGGATAAAGGCAGCCTTTCCAATTTTTGTTTATTTTCATTAAATATGGATAAAAAATTGTGAGAAACCAACAAAGAATGAATATTAACATGTTTTGATCAATTATTTAGAATATTTTTATGATAAATTTTTGATATCATTTCATAGAATTCTTGTTTTTCAAAATTTAGTACCATTAAAATTTAGTAAGATGATTCATCTCTAATCATTAATATAATGAGAATTTCTGTTGTACCTAAGGTAATTGATTTTACCTATAAAGAACCCATAAAAATTAGAAACAATATGGGAAGTCTAGCATGCCACATTTTTAATATATAACACTTTATTTACATAGTAAAACATTTCACAATAAAAGGAATATCTTAAGGTTTATTTTCATGGAAATTAGAAACATAATACATGAAATGAAATGTGAGAGTCCTTTTAATATACATAAATGGTGTTTTTTTAGTTTCATCTAAAATTACATTTACAACATCTCATATCCTGGGGATAGACATCAAAATAAAGGGGTGATCATAATTCATAGTAATGTAATAAATAAAGGAGATATCTGGAATGTGGAAATGATGAATATTAATAGGAAATGATCAAAATAACATGGTGAATATCATAAATGAAAAAAACTCCATTAATAATGACATGTAAAAGTGGATATCTCATAAAATTATACATTCACAAGAATATCAATATGGTTTATCACAAAGGTTTCACAAATCATAATTACCGTAGTTATTCACTAGATTATTGTAACAAAATTCATCTATAGAGATTAATTCATTATCAAATTCATTGGATATATATCATGGTGAAAAATTCTTATGTATTAATTCAAATGGGAATCATTGACCATATTATATTGTTTTATTAATAACCAATAAAAAATAAACAATGTATTTTAGATAATATAATTTTGTAAATAAGCACTTAAGGATTTGAATAGTACATCATTTTAAACTAACTGATAGGGAATGTGGTGTTTTTACATATAAATCCTTAAATAAATAAATTATTTTTACATACTGATTAATACTCATGGATATGGAATGGGATTAAGTACTCAAAATATGATTATGTCTAATGAAAAAGAGATAACTTAAAGACAAGAATTCAGTAACATGATGGGTATAAAATGTGGATTAAAAAATGGGTAAAATGATAAGGGATTAAGGTCACCCATTAATAAAACACAATTTTATACATAATTATATGATAAAAAGTGAAATAAACGAATGAATTTTAACATTTAAAAGACATTCAAAAATATTATGTACCATAGTGGAAATGCGGAAGTGGAAAATTCCATTACCTAGAAGTGTTTCTTCCTTAAACATGAGTACGTACACTTGAAGGAATACGGAAAACTTGTAGGGACTATTTTGGATGAAAATTTACTAGAACATCATGGATTATGGATTTTTATTAGAGATGAATGGAAATAGGTGTGTATTTATAGAAACAGGGAGATGAGTTCTTTATTAATTAGGTTTTGGACTCTATATAATACATTAATAAAAACAAAAAACCATACCGTGGTATTTGTTCATGTTTTCTACTAATGAGGAGTGGATTAAATTATTGTATATGGTTATGAAAATAAATCTATAAAATAATATTATTGGTTGGGTGGAAGTGAGTCATGTTTATAAATAATTGATTTAAAATATTAAAATAAAATATTGGTTTTGGAGGATTACTTAAGGGTTTATAAAATAAATAAATTAACCTCAAAAAACATTATTTTAACACTAAAACATATATTTTGTCATGGATACCTTTTATGGAATATATTACATCACTTTTTGGTCATTTTTATGTCGTAAAACATACCACATTTACTTTTGAAAAAAAAATCATCTTCCTCATGAAATTATGAAAAAACAACTATTTTATAATTTCAATATACTAATTTTAAAAATAATATTTATTTTATCCAATGAAGTATCTATATATTATAATTTACCCTTTTAAATAAAATATCCAAATTTGTTGAATTTTTTTTAACAATAACATTTTTTTAATCCATATTTAAATTATTTATGTCTCAAAAAAATTATATCACATTTCATATGTAATAAATATGAATTAATCAAATTAAAATATAATTTATTTAAACAATTTCTTAATTCACTAAATGTAGTGTGTTTATTGAAAATCCATATTTCCAAAATATACAATTTGGGTTTCATCATATCAAAAAATATTATTTTTTTCATAAATATTATTTATCATTATAAAGTATTAATAAAATTAAATAAAACCATTATTTTAATATAAAATATAAAACATATTACTATTGTGGTCAAGATACATAGACCTTTATTACTCAAGTAAATTCCCTTATGGTAAGGTGTGTGATGGTTATATTTTCTTAGCATTGTTTGGTACACATGTATTTCATCATGATATCGGTTAGCATGAAATTATCCCATAAATGATTATACTATTGTGTTAGATGTTAAATCTTGGATTCACCGTGGTCAAGGGGAAATACCAGTGATTTTTTCCCTCGAAATCTTAGATAAACGGGTCTGTTCATGATCCTACTAGTCATTCCATCACTCCTTCCTTCTATTGAAATTGGATTTATAAAAACCCTTAATATATAATAATCATGTAATAAATATATAATGGATATATTATCTATGGTTACAATATTTATTAGTCTTTTCAATCTAACATTATAATACTTATAATGGTATAGAATAAACATAGTAGTGAATGTTTTTTCTATTACTACATTACTTGATAATGAATTTATTCATTAAAAAGGGATCTTCATTTATAATTATCCTGTTTGATACATTCTTACCCCTTCAAAAACATCTCCCTCAAAATTTACATAGACAAAAAATGAATATTTTACTACTTTTTAATCACCTCTTCTGGTTCCCAAGTTTCTTCTTCAATCTTGTGTTTCCAAAATAAAACATTGAAAAAGTGTATTACTTTTTTTCAAATAAAATTTTCAATATGGTCTAGGATTCCACCTAATACTCCCCATATAAAATTTAATTTTCAAATTATAGGACCTCTGGATTTAGTACATGTGAGGGATTAGGTATTTACTACTTCATGAGATACGTGTGGAATATATCATGACATTGAGCCATGTCTTGTGTATGTTCTAACTGATAATCCATTGTTCATTTTTGATCAAGGATATCAAAGGGACTAATGTAACTAGGGATAATATTTCCATTCCTTACCAAATGAATGTATTTCTACCATAGTGAGATTTGATAGAAGAATAATTAATAGTGGTCGGAATAAATATTATTCTAACTATTATTAACCATTATATATTGTTGGATAGTTGAAATTTTTTTTATAATCTAATACACAAGATTGATTCCAAGTTTTTTTAATTAACCAACTTCATCAAAAAATAGTATTTCTGTATTGATTCCCATATAGAGCATCATATGGATCTATTTGAACACTCAAGTGAAATATGTCATTATAGGATAACTCAACTAACATAAGATATTGACCCCATCAACCTCTAAATTCCATTGAGAATGATCATATAATAGCTCTGCGTGTCTAAATATTCCTTAAGGATTTTATATCAATTTATGGGTGATACACCTATAGAAATTCAATTCAGTACTTAGGGTATGTTGAATACTCATCTAGATTTTAGAAGTAATCATTGGATCATGGTCATAAATGATTAAAAGAAGTACCCCATACAACATCTTCAGATTCTTTACATACATATTGGGTTGTTTTTCAATAGATAAATATTTTGCGATAGTGATGAATTGAGAAATAGTTTTATGTTGAGCTACCACATCCCATAACACAATGTTTTCATTGGATTCCCTCTGGAGACTAGTGACAAAGTCCATGGTTATTTCACCCATTTCCATGTGCATGTAGAAAATGGATTCATCATCCTCATAAAATTACTTCTCTCTATTATAACTTACTAAAATACCATAAACTCTAGTGTATAATCACAATTCGGCATCCTCATATTCTCACTCTAGAATTTCCCTCGATGATACTGGTACCCCATGGTTCCTTATAGATTGATGAAGATAGATAATCCATGTGCCATATAAAATAGAACATTGTTAATATCAAGTGATTAATTCACATAAGTTATAGTTTCAAACCAAAATTCAAAATAATATTCAATGTGGAAATTATAAATCTCAACTTCCTCCACTAATTTCAACTTATTTTAATGATCCAGAATAAAAAATTCTACCACCTTGATCCTCTATTGAATGTACAATTGGAAATTCATTTGGGAATGATTGGATTCATTTATTACCATTATGATTTATAGATCAATATTTTTCATATACATAAATATTAGGCCTTACTAAATATTCCTCATGGATAGAGTGATGTGTTCTTTTCTACTAATAGCATCAGCTACATTATCCTCTATTCTAGGATTATAGTGAATAGTGGAAACACAATCCTTGTTTAGTTTTAACCTTCTTTACTGAATCCTATTGTCCTCCTTATATGTGAATATATTTTTAAAACATTACTGGTATATATATATATATCACACATTTACCAGTAAATATAGTGTCTCCATATCTTAATGGAAATGAAGAATGAAACTAGCTCCAGGTCATGAGTTGGATAATTTTTCACATGGGTCATTAACTGTCTCGATGCATAAGCAATCACATTGTAATTTTTTATGAGTACACATCCAAATAATTTTAATGATTCATTGATATAAATGAAAATTCATTCCACATTAGAGTTTAATGTTAGAATAGGTTCACCAACCAACCACCTTTTGAGTTCTTGGAATCATTCTACACACTCTATTTTCTAGATTAATATAACCCCCGTTTGAATAAACCTAGTTAGTGGAATATAAATATGTGAAATGTTTTTAAAAAATCTTCTACTATATCATTCTACACCATGGAATCTATGAATACTGGTTATAGTAGTAGGACATAGACACTCCTCTATAACATTTTTCTCAGTAGGACCAACTAGGATTCCTTCAATGGTAATTATGTTCCCAAATATTGAAACTTTTTATAACAAAAATTCACATTTTTTGAAATTATAAAATAGATTCAACATCTTCAGTTTTTGTAACATGACCCTTACATAGTCCACATATTTTTCATGTATTTTTGAATATTTGAGAATATCATCAATAAATACTACCATTAAATTATCAAGGTATTCCATAAATACTATATTCAAAAAATCTATAATTATAACATGATCAGTAGTTAACTCTAAGGGAATAAAAAAACTCATAAGGCCTATAACTTGTTCAGAAAGAAGTATTTTGTATATCTCGTCACTTCACGGATAATTTATGGTACCTAGACCATTGATCAATCTTTAGAAAATAATTGAGCTCCCCAAAGATGGTAAAAACAATTTTCAATCTATTTAAGTGGGTATTTATTCTTAAATATAATCTCATTATGTTCTCTATAGTAATTTCAAAGACACATTAATCCATCATTCTCTTTTATAAAGAGAATAGGTTTTCCCCAAATATCTTCACATACCCTTTTCCAAAATACCATGAAGTTTATTCTTTAATTCCTCTAACTTGATATATGCCATTATATATGGAGTCCTTGATATTAGATGGGATCCAGGTATTTGTTCATTTGTAAAATTTAAATATCATTCTGGGTGGAGGTTGAGGTAACTATTTTGAAAATTCATCGATGTATTCTTGAATAGTGGGATACTTTTCTATTGGTATACATTATTTTTATCCTCCCCCTTCTTTAAAAAATTTAAATAAAGAATTATATAAGGAGTGATTTTATACATTTCTTATTGACATCCTCAAAATGTCCATAAGAAAATTCATAATGGAATAAAAACCTAGATATGGGTTTTATTTTCCCCTAAAAGTAAAATAAAGAATAAGGTGTCCTATTCCCATGGATCACATGATCCGCCAATGGATATGAAATTGTGTGACAATCATAAAGTCATGAAAGGGAACCATGTGGTGTATATATTCTAAAGAGGATCCCTTGGGGCCCCTCTTGACAATAACTTCTTCTCTTTTGAAGTAACCTTGGACAAATAGTGGTAACGTAGCGATATCTTGATGATATTACCCATTTCTTGTGGATCATAAACTAGTGGGATCCCAACAAACCATGTAATAGTCCTTTGCAAATGGGAGTAAAATATCCAAAAATTGGGAGCCTCATGAGGTCAATAAAAACACATGATGGATCACCGATGAGGAGAATGGTTTTCCTCATCAACATCCAATAGAACTCTCTAGACCCCAAGTGATTTTAAAATAAAATAAATGAAATAAAAGTGTGGGGGGAGGGAGCCTCTCATGGTCATAAAAGTTGCGCTATGTGCCACTAGTGATAAGTAAGACACCATGAGACCCCTTTGAGATGTCTACCTCATCTCACGAATGCTTGTTATCAAGTCTTATTCAACATGGGAAGACCCTAGAGAATTTTTAGGTAACATCACACTCCCCATTTGGCTCCCTATGGAAACAATGTATTTTTCCATGACATGCTTGAACATATCAACAAGACCACATTTTGGTCTGTCAATGCATCACCGAGAGGAAGAAAGATTATCCTTGACAACATTATAGCAAACCCGTATGATTATGGACCATTCTCAAATTAAAAATAAAATAAAAATTGGAATTATGCGAAAGCCTCTTGTAGTCATAAAACCCTTATGATGTTCTAGGTTTGTCCACAACATGATCACACAAAATCCCCTAGAAAAGGCTTCATGCATCATGTGAATGCCTCTCAACAGTCATCTTGGTCTCACAAATCCTATTTCATAAGTCAAAATGACAATATGGAAGTCATTATATATAATTTTATGATTCTAAAATTCCCCATTAATTGGAAATATTCCAATAAAGTAGGAATTGATGGGAGGGACACGTGGTCACTAAAAATATGGTGATTCCCTTAGAATGATCCATGGTAGAAACTCACAAAACAGTGAGACACTGAATACCTTCACCAACTATAGAATGGATTCACATGAGATACATATAGAAAAGAGGCAAAAAACATAATGTAGATACATATAAATCCTCCACCCCAACATGAAAAATGCACCACTACCCCATGACTGTGACACACCCGATGAAAGGTTGGCCTCTTTGCATCCAGATAAACTATCACTAGAGTAGATTACTAAGATAGGATAATCTCACAAAAAACATACTTTATATTAGGTAAGATACCTGAAGATATCCAAATAAACCATGTAATATGTATAGGCACTTGTAATGATCACCCATAGATCAATCGAATCACTTCTAGGTGGACATGTGAAAGAATTCAGACACATATCCCAAATATCATGAGAATTAAAAAAACTAACACTAAAAATATATAATAAATTCACAATATAAATGCTAAAACAAATCCTAAATGAGGGATACATAAGATAAGGACATACACAGTGATCATCATGAGCATCACATAATCCACATAGGTTATGTGACAATACCCGTAAATTTCACCCATATCACGTGACACTCCTATGGAGTAAAAAATAGATTACATGAAGTCATCTAGAAAATTTGAATCAAGTCACATGGATCCCTCCAAGAATTCCATCCTAGTCTCATGAAGTCCCACTAGGCTCTTCATCCTAGCCTTTTTATTCCCTTCATACATTTCATTTGATCCACATTGTAGAACTAGTTCACGTTAGCTGAGTCTCTTGGAAGCACCCATACATGTCAACTGACTCTCATGACACCCTACGAGAACTCTAGTGAGGTCTTGTGATTCCCTCCAAACATGTCGTATGGGACATGAGACACCCTTAGACACATGTATCATTGAATATCAAGATTCCCTCTATATGTGTCAACCATCAAATGTGGTGGAACTTGTTAATGTTTGTTGGATCGTGTGACACCCACTAGACTAGTCAGCTAGGTCATGAAATGGATACTAGGAACAACCATCTAGGTCTTGAAACATCTTATGGGAAAGAAAGTAAAGTTAATAAGGAATCCTAGGGCTTTATAATTTACTCCACCCTTGGTTTATAAGCCCCTACCAAAGGGTGTCTTCATTGTGTATTCCCCAACCTAGTTAACAATGAGGGATCTGATTATTTCTATAACTAGGAATCATAGGACATATTTTAGAGGCTCGAGATTCATGTTAACAATCCAAAGGGTTGCCTCAAAACATAAGTCCCACATTCATATGTTGTGATACTCTTCATTTTCCATCCCTTGTTTCTCACACCGATCATAGCTCATGTGGGATTAGGGATCTATAATGAACATATCATTTGAATCATAAACCTCTAGCAAGTAAATGGAACCTAGGAAATGCTAATTTTGTTCATACTCAGTGTGTAAGACCTAATTATAAGGGAAATCACAACAAATAATCCATATAAAGTGAATTGTGAAACTATTATTACTACAATAACTAAGATACATAAGAAATATTCCTAAGGCCGGATATCAAATAAACATCCATTGTTTGTGAGCCTCACGTCTTCAACATTTCAACAACCAGAACCTAATCATTCCCATGGGCTGATTAGTCTACCTCATCCCTCAGTGAATAGAGAAATCAACTGAAATATGATGAATCTAATTACTACCATAACTAGGATAAGTAGGATTCCTCTTTGAGGCCCATGGTCCATATTAAACATCCCAAGTGTAATACCATCATGTAAGACGTGATGTGTGGTGTGATGTAAACACTCCTACATATATGAGAATCTACCTTGGGGGTGGTCCTAAGGGAGTTATTGAACTAAGATAACTCTGATTCCCATTATAACCAGGATACATACATCATCCCCTCGAGGATAGAGCCTAGACATATGGTGCCTCAGTACCCACAAGTATTTCCTCTTCGCATGACGTTAAATTGCATAGTTTTAATGAAACATGTTGGTTCACATTCCTTCCATAACTAGGATATATAGGGCACCTAAAAATGGATCAATCTACTTCAAGTAATGTCAAACACTTCCCTATGTGTTAAAAATTACAAAATTATCTAGTTATATGGTTTCAAAAAATAGATTAGTTATCCATCACTCAGAAATTGATGAATAACCTTGGATGCATACATATGAATTCACAAAAAATGATCACATTTCTCTTGTTCATTAATGAGATCCCATTTATTTTGTATAAAAATAGAATTAAACTATAATATATTTTTTAAGTTAACTGGTCCCATACCTAGATTAGGAAGGGATTCATGAACATATCTTAAATATATAAGAGATTCTTGGATTAGAAAACAATTTCCTTAAAAAGGGTGTGATGAGCCCATTCTTCCATCCTCCCGACTAATGCGTGTCCCTAAGAGTCATTGGGTCAGATTCCCCAATTAGATGCTTTCATTTGGAAAGTTTCTTTGTACCTAGTTATGGATGAGGTAAGTATTGTGGTTTTTCATTCATAATGAAAATGTTTACTTGATAATAATGGTTTTTTCAGGAGATCAACACCCCCACACACAATCAACAATCAGGTCAAACTGAACCCACCTTAGTGAGGGTTCCTCAGTTGACTATTCTCCATTGAAAAAAATGGCGATCCTGATATAAATCCCTCATGTAATACAATTATTGGGTTATTTTTCATTAATAAACTTTTTTTACTGACTATACATAAAAAATTATTAACCCTACATTAATATCTCAAATAACTAAATGATTGGATAACCATATTTCATGCCACTTTGTTTTGACTTATTACACAAACAAAGAATTAAGACCTTCATAATCGTAAAACTGATCCTCTATAACTAGTTTTACCATGAAATAATTCCATTCTTTTTGGACAATTCCAAACAAGTAGAATGTCTAGATCAAGAATAGAATAACAATTTTCATTACCACACATATTTTATTTAGCACAAATCATGTATATGGTATTTTACTAATCGATAACCTTGTTACATTTTGTCTACATGACAGTAGATACTTCTCTCATCAACAAAATCATGATCTAAGACATTTTTTTTCTTCATCTAGTAAACCTGACTATAAACCACCTACTATTATAACCCCCACATGTCACAAAAAGATCTCACCAGCTCAACAACTCCAACTTTAGGTGGAGAAACCAATGGTATGGGAGTACCACCAATGTTTTTCAATCCCAACCCTTGAAGATGCCCATGAGGATCTCTAGGTAAAACTAAAAACAATTCGGCATCACCTAAGAAAAGATAAAACCACATAAGTGACCCTCATCGCTACAACCAACCAATTCATGAGCTTATTCCCAAATTGAATCAATTTACTCCTTTAATATCTTATGAAGGTGGATCAAGAACCCAAATACGGATCCTAACAAGTTCAGGTTCTTTAAGGAGGGACCTGTTAACTGCCATCATAATAACCATACCACTGGTACTCAATTTTCACTTGTTGATGGTACAACCTGACACACTGCCTCCTCTAAAGCCCATTCATAGGTAATAAAGAAGGCTCATCGAGCAAACAAGGCACTGGATATCCAAGGTAGGAATCATATCCGAACTCCTAAAGATTATTTTTATCGCCGTATTCTGGAAACAACTAGTATATAGGATCACATCCCTTCTCACTCAGAATAATTATTTTAGTATATTCACATAGAATACATGGTGGTGTATATCCCTACCCCTATGGATGATGTTCATTACCATATTTTGGTGGCATAAGATGGCCAAATGTGGGAAAATATCCCCTCTTCAATCGAAGACATATTTTAGTACATAGTGGAGTCCTAATATGTGAAGGACTATATCCATGAACACACTTTACTAAAATGAGAATATATTTTTTCAAAAATTGAAAAACTCTATCAGAATACTCTGGCACTGTTGAAGATAAAGGGACATGCACATATTTCCATACATATAGAAAGGATATCTCAACACACTAATCATTGTGAATAATTGGATCCTCCAGAGAAAGCGTAAAATATTACTGCATTCCAAGAGGATTATCAACAAAATTTTATAAAGGGAGAGGCAATAGAATATAATTATACTCCCATTCCTACTGAGAATCACCTGGGGAGAGTAGAAGATGTCATGGGATAGGGGTAACATGCCTGTAAAAATGGTTTGGTGGTATATTCCAAAGTCTCATGATCTACCTCATATCCTTGTTTTAGTCCGGGATCACAAAGTGAGAGCATAACATGCCTCAAGAAATCCTCATATTCATATAGAATAAGTATAGAAGCATACTCAAAAGGCCTAATATCATGCATAAATCCATGTTCTAGCTGGGGATAACCAAGTGAGAATGGATAAATCCTATGGACATACTCATATTTCATTCAATAAATATTCCTATAATATTCCATTATATCATGGAATCCATGTGGATATTCCTACTGCCACCGATGAATGACTTCACCTGCATCATTCTGAATAAATACAAGAGGATACTTATATCCCTTTTCCAATTCTGGAGGTCTATCATCATATTCTAGTGTGGAATGTATATTTGGACCAGACTCATACTCGTACTCTAACTGGGGATCACCAAGTGAGACCGGAACACACCATGGGGCATGCTCATACTACTTCCAAGAATGACTAGTGACATATCCCAAAGGGTTAGGATCATGCTCATAATCTCATCCTAATCAAGTCTCTCCATAGGTGAATGGAACATGCCTCATGAAAATATCATATTCTTATAAAAAATTAGACCAGTCATTAGAATATTCTAGTAGTTTCTTAGAAGGGGTATCATACTCTCGCAAAACCATAAAGTTATAAGAATGTTCCAAAAACCATCATATAGAGGGATCATATTACTGCACAATTCCAAAAGGTAGGTTGATATAGTTCAAAGATAATGCAGTACAAAACCCATATTCCTAATCTTCTCAATGTTAGTGTCCTTGAGTTCATTAAAGGCACATTCTAAACACCCCAGGGGTATGTCAACACTTCCACCAAAGAAGAAGATGATCATTACTATGATAGTCCTCATAGTGGTAATATGGATATAAATCAGAAGGACTATACTCATGACATCCAACGTGGTCAACCTCTCCTTGGTGATATATCCCATGAATAAGGAAACCCTCCCATTAAAAAGACACCTTCATATAGAGAGGTTCTCAAATCCCATATGACTTTATATATTGAGGTTCCTAAAACATCAGGGTTAACTGCATATAGTCCCCACATCAACTTCCAATAACACTCCACTATAATTAGTAGGTGACCCTTATAAGAATATTCTATGGTCTAACCAAATGGAAGCATGCAATTTTGGTGAATAAGAAGATAACATTGACATGTTGAGAGAGTTATCCCGAAAAAACCTTACCATTATGTTCTAAACCCTCACCAATTATGACTATGAGATCATAGATGATCTATAAAAGGTGTTCATGCCTTATCTATGATAAAATATGTGGGATAATAATTTTTGGATGAAGGATAGACCCCTACCTTATATAGGATTAAAGGATCAACTTTGGAGAATCATGATACATTGTTTTTAGCTGGACTAGCTACTATCCCCATGGCCCAGGATCCTAATCCAGAAAAACACAGTGTAAATATGAAACATACTTTCCTCCATTGCATCACAACCCTTATAAAAATTATCTTTATAGACACATCATTCATTCATATCCAAGGATGTGAAGATAATGTAGAGTTACACTTTTCCAAACCATTAGAACAATAGAAAACTTCAGATATGATGTCCTGTAATGTCATATCCTCTGATGTAATAAGCGGACCAGGTAACTCTCAGTCCAATTGACCACTATAATAGAATTTACATTAAAAATGATTCACCTACATAATGAAAAGAGGGAGTGGATTTCCAGAAATACATCAAAATTTTCCCTAAAAGCAATGTAAATGCATTTCACACATGAATATTGATTTTGCGATCAACAACACAACATCCAACGAAAAATGATCCATATCATGGGCTCCCATCACACCCAGATCCCACATAATCACAAATGTTCCACATCCAACAGGACCTAGTAGAATATGTCATATCATCATTCTAAGAGCAGCCTCATCCCACCTAGATGGAAGAATATATACTACTTCATCCACTACTCATATCATCAATTCTCGATAGGATTTTGGATAAATTACCATCAACTAAAATAAATCCCGTCCCACTGGGCGGAGGGAATTTATATATCAATCACCATCTTAAGTTTCATCATATCTTGAAAGGTTCTTGGGGACATAAATAGTGTTTCCATGTCATCCCCACCCCACTAGGATGGAGGAATTTATATCTTCATGTACTTCATGGGAGTGATCAAATCCCCGACTAAAATCATTAGATCCTCAACAAAAAGACCAAACAATTCCAATTGTGGCCTTAATAACCATTTCCACATAGGGATTGATACATTTTCATCATAATCATCATCATTATCATCAAATAGAGTATAAATCATCTCTATGTTGGGTGGAAAAAAATTTTGGGTGGTGCCCCCCATATTCCTCCCACTGTAAGAAAATCCTCTTCTATTGAGGGCTTGCTCAACAAACACAACTAGAAACTCCCTCAAGGTAACTATTCATTGAATTATAAGATAGGATCATACATAAAATGTGATCACACCCCACTAGGGTCACAATCCAAAATGTCTCCATATGTGAGAGGACCAGTTTGGGATATACCTAACACTGGGAGGGGGGTGAATTAGTGTTGGGGACTTTTTTGAACCAATTTCTTCTTTTTATCCTGATACATATTGACCTATTAAGATCGTGATTCCAATATTATATTTTCCATGTTGTATGCAATAATATTAAAGTAGTAAAAATATGCACATGATATTTTTACAAGGTTCACCACTCAATAAGAGTAGCTACGTCCTTACCGTGTATGGTAATGACCAGTGCTTGGATTCTCCACTATAATGCAGTAACTGTTACAGTGGTTGACTAGTAAATCAATATACTAGTCAGTGTGTCTCCATACACTTAGAGGAGGGAAGGAAATAATCACTTCCCAGTGTTTATCCCTACATTCAGAGGTGGGAAGGGAAACAATCCTCTTCCAACTTTCAGCGAGTAGGATATACCCTTACACTCACTGGTTCTTTTTACTACTAGTGTATACTATATCTTGAAGCCTATATCTAGTTCTTTGTACTGCCTCTGAAGATAGTCTTCTCTCTATTCTAAGAGTTTTCAACACCAAAAGAAACTTCCACCCGTTGAGACCTGTTGGATGATACAATGCTACTTTTTTCTTCCACAACCTTTTTCTTATTCTTGTTACTTGCTTTGTATCATGCAAGTAACCAACCTCATTTTTGTCTGTAGTAAACTTGTAGGTTTCACACCCTTCTTCTTCTTCTTATTTTGTTTCTTCAATGCAAAACCATCTGTACTGAAACCTGATCTTCTTCACACTTTCTCTTTCATTGAAAAACAAATTGCACTAAACTCTTCTTCTTATTTTTCTTGCTAGAATCACAAGTTCTCTATTTTGATTGTTAAAACAATGAAGTTCATCTCAACTTAGCATCATCACAGTTGATCAGAAGATGGTAATAACTTCTAGAACAACTCATAGCTTGTTCACCAATCCCTACTTGCGCTCCACCCTAATTGCACACCTCCCTGTTTGCACGCTACCAATTACTTGCATGCCACATTTGTGCCCAAATCACAACTTGCACGCCACTTTGGGGTTAGACACAACAAAATTGTTGCACACAACTCCCCACTTTCGCGCCACATACAACTTGCACACCACTTCTGCTTGCATGCCACTCTTCTTGTGTGCCACTCTTCTTGCGTGCCTCCCTACTTGCACACCTTATAAATAACCCTCAACTTGCGCACCACTTAATCTTTCTTGCCACTTTCTACTACTTGTGCTATCAGAGCTGAAATTTTCTCTTAAGTGTTGAGATTAGAAAAATGAGGAGGGTAGCCATCTACTTATAAGAATTTTCATGACCCTGCATGTGAGGCATGAAACTCAACTTGCGCGCCAGTTTATGACCTACGTGCCGCTCTATCACTTGCGTGCCACTCCATTACTTGCGCACCACTCCATCACTTTCGCACCACTCCATCATTTGTGATCCACTTTCTTTCCTTGTTCATATTTTGATCTGAGGATGTTAAAATATGACTTGAGCACAACATACACTTGCGCAACACTTATACTTGCACGCCACACTTGTGCACTACTTTTTTACTTGTGTGCCACTTTATTTCCTTTGTCATATTTTGATGTGATGATCTTGAAATATAAATTTCTTACAACATCCACTTGGATTCCACTTATACTTGTGTGCTACATATACTTTCGTGCCACTTTATCTCCTTTTCCAAAAATCACTTCTTTTCTCCCCTATCCTTCATAAGGATTGCATCAAAAGTTCTCCAAACTTAAGATATTTGTTAAATACAAATCATCCAATAATCATCATAGTTTTGGCCATTCTTTTTGGAATATGAATTCCAAAGTACTTCTTCATCCTCACTTAAAATAGTCAATTCCTTTTGGAGTATTAATTTCAAATAACTCCAATCATCACTCTTCATCCAAAAGTGCAGGCTTGAGGATTCTTAAAACACTTTCAATGTTGTAGACAATGTATCACCTTTGATACAAGTATTTTAAACTTTAATAATTGTGCAAAATTCTTCTTATTTCAAGGAAATGTGTAATGCATGACCATCTTAGAATTCCAAGACCTTCCACATTCTTTCTTCTTCTTCAACCATCATTATCTAATTAATGAAAATAATATGATTCTTTTCTTCATGTAATCTCTTGCATGGTTCTCATGGAATCATGAATGTTTGGATGGTCTTCTTCAAATCCTCATTCTTCTTCAATCATCCTCAGATGGATAATACTTCACCATTCTTCATTATTGTAAACAATATGTCACCTTTGACACCAGTTCTTTGAACTTAGGATCAGTTCAACAATAGTTTGAATTGATCTTCTTAGATAATTTCTCAAGTATGACATACAATTCTATGATTCCATAACAATTATCTAAGAAACCACATTTCAGCCAATATCTATCAACTTTTTAGTCCTTCTTCATCTCCTTAATTTTGACCAGTATCGACAACCGTTGACAACAAATACAATCTTCATACACAAAGTGGTCCCAACAATCTCCCCTTTGTATTTTGTTTTCAATACCTTCACTTTTTAAGCTTCTTTTGATAGATCAATGAGTGAATCCATGATCTTATTATCAAATGTTGGATTTATTTTTACAGTAGAATTCTCCAGTGAGCATTCATTACTATCAGTAACTGTTTCCTTGTTTTTTGGAGACTCAATATGTGTCTTCTCAAGATTGGTCAATTGAGCTTCCAACTCTAGACATCTCATATTGAGGATGACTTTTTGGTCTTCAATAATAGTCATATTATCTTTCCAAGCCTTCTTTAATCTTTCAACTTCATATTCATTCATCCTTACTTTATTTTGTAACAAAGATTCAAGTTCTTTGATCTTCTTGGAGTCATCTTCAAAATATGTCTTCTTGATTTCAATGCTCTTTTCAGCTCATCTTCATGTGCATGGATCTTCTTTTCTAGAGTCTGGTTGAATCCCTCCTTTTCTTCAACATCTTTGAGAAACTTTTAAGAACTTACTTCAAATCCCATCATTGTTTCTTCAAAGGCTCCAACTTTTCTGGAGAGCTCTAAACATTCAACAATTTTTGCTTGTAAGCCTTTCTCCAAAACATCAACTTCTTCTTCCAAATGAGTTATATTTTCCTAAATGCATTAAAATACTCCACAAAAAAGGGATGTACTTTCTTCAAAAATACCATTCAGAATCATTCTTAATCTATCAACTTGATATTTATTGAGATGGTGTAGATTGATCATCACCACTTGTGCTCGCATTTTCATTATGAGAATAATTTCCAAATGTACTAACACATACCTCTTGATCAGTTGAGGTAGGAAGGTTGTCCATCTTCTTGGTGGGAACTTGAGCCACTTTCTCATTACTTTCCAAGTCTGGTGTGTCTTCAATGTCATCCAGATATGGAGATCCCGATGCTTCCTCCTCTTTAGATAATAGGGACTTCTTCTTTAGATTTCTCTTCTCCTTCTTTTTTCATGTTCATCATGATTTTGGTACATATAGAATTATGCTTAGTGATAACTGAATCTTCATCAAAACTACACTTCATTTTTAAGACATGAAATAATATCAAGTCTTCAAAAGAGAATATCTTCAATGTAGAGAATCCAACAGAGGTGACCCTATCCATATGATACCAATTGAGAGGACCAGTTTGGGATATTCCAAACACTGAGAGGGGGGTGAATCAGTGCTGGGGTCCTTTTTGAACCAATTTATTCTTTCTTTTATATTTATATACCCCTTGACTTTTTAGGATCTTGACTATCTTATTCACTTTTCCATGTCACATGCAATAATATGAATGTAGTAAAAATATGCACAAGATATTTTTACAAGGTTCACCACTCAATAAGAGCATCTATGTCCTTGTCATGTATGGTAATGACCAGTACACAGATTCTCCACTATAATGTAGAAACTATTACGGTGGTTGACTAGGAAATCAATCCTCTAGTCAGTGTGGCTCCCTAAACATGGAGGATGGAAGTAAATAATCACTTCCCAGTGTTTCTACCTACACTCAGATGGGGGAAGAGAAAAAAATCCTCTTCTAACTTCCAGTGAGTAGGATATACCCTTACACTCACTGGTTCTTTATACTTCCAGTGTAGAAAATCTCTTATGACCTCTAGATGGTTCTTTATACTGCCTCTAAAGACAGTCTTCTCTCTATTAAAAGAGTTTGCAACACCAAAACAATCTTCCACCTGTTGAGACCTGTTGGATTCTACAATGCTAATTTGTTCTTCCACAACATTCTTCTTCTTCTTGTTACTTTCTTAGAAACATTCAAGTAACCAACCTCTTCTTTTTCTGCAACAAACTTGTAGGCTGAACACTCTACTTCTTCTTCTTCTTCTTTTTCTTCTTATGTTTCTTCAATGCAAAAACTGCTTCACTGAAACATTCTCTTATTCAAACTTTCTCTTTTAGTGATAAACCAACTGCACTAAACTCTTATTCTTCATTTTTTGCTAGAATAAAATGTTATCTTTGTGATTGTTAAAACAATGAAGTTAAACTCAACTTAGCATCATCACAGTTGATCAGAAAATGGTAAGAACTTCTAGCACAACTCACAGCTTGCGCGCCAATCCCTACTTGTGCGCCACCCTACTTGCGCACCTCATTTAATTCACGCTACCAATTACTTGTGCGCCAAAATTGTGCCCAACTCACAACTTTCACACCACTTTGGGGTTAGAGACAATACAAATAGAGCACATAACTCTCTTCTTTCATGCCTCTTACAACCTGCGTGCTACTTCTGCTTGCATGCCACTTTTCTTGCGCGTGTCCCTACTTGTGCACCTCCCTACTTGCCCGCCTTATAAATAACCCTCAACTTGCGCGCTACTTAATCTTGCGCGCCACTTTCTACTACTTTCGTGATTAGATCTCAAAATTTATCATAAGTGTTGATCTTAGAAAAATAAGGTGAGTTTCCATCTATTTATAGGAATTTTTGTAACCCTACGTGTGAGGCATGAAACTCAACTTGCATTCCACTTCATGACCTGCGTGCCGCTCCATCACTTGCGTGTTGTTCCATCACTTAGGAACCACTTTCTTTCCTTTGTCATATTTTGATGTGATAATGTTAAAATATGACTTGTGCACAACATACACTTGTGTGACACTTATACTTGTGCACCACATTGGGGCACCACTTTTTGACTTGCATGCCACATTATTTCCTTTGTCATATTTTGATGTGATGATCTTGAAATATTACGTGCATGCAACATCCACTTGTGTACTAAATATACTTGCATGCCACTTTCTCTCATTGTCTAAAAAGCACTTATTTTCTTTCCTATCCTTCATAAGGATTGAATCACAAGTTCTACAAACTTATGATATTTTTCAAATACAAATCCGCAAATCATCATCATAGTTTTGGCCATTCTGTTTGGAATATGAATTCCAAAGTACATCTTTGTCCTCACTTCAAATCCTCAATTACTTTTGAAGTGTTAATTAAAAAGAACTCCAATAATCTCTATTCATAAAAAAGTGTAGGCTAGAGGCTTCTTCAAACACCTTCAATGTTGTAGACAATGTATCACCTTTTATACATGTATTTTGAACTTTATAAACAGTGCAACAGTCATCTGATTTTAAGGAAATGTGTATTGCATGAACATCTTAGAATGACAAGCCCTTCCAAACTCTCTCTTCTTCTTCAACCATAATTCTCTACTTCATGAAATCATATGATTCTTTTCTTTAAATAAGCTCTTGCATGGTTCTCATGCACTCGCGAAGCACTACATGGTCTTCTTCAAATCCCCATTCTTCTTCAATAATCCTTAGATGGATGATACTTCACCATTCTTCATTTTTTGTAAATAACGTGTCACCTTTGACACAAGTTCTTTAAACTTAGGATCAGTTCAAAAATTATTTGAATTGATCTTCTTAGATAATTTCTCAAGTATGACATCCAATGCTATGATTCTATAACGATTCTCCAGGAAACCTCACTTTAACCAATATCCATTAACATTTTAGTCATTCTTCATCTCCTTCATTTTGACCAGTATTGAAAACTGATGACAAAAATACAATCTTCATACACAAAGTGGTCCCAACAATATGGAAATGGTTTGAATAATGACCCTAATAAAGGTAGTAAGGAATTATCCTGTTGCATCCAATGTAATGGTACAACTATTGTCACCCAATATTCATCTATGGATGTCATCACTATCAACATGAGAGATATTTTGGATCAAGATAAAAAATAGAGGGCCAAAACAAGGATTATTTACCCTGATAGGAGGGTGATTTGGATTCATCAAATGAGGTTGAACGCACCTGAAACCAAAGAAGGCTCCAAAATCCAAAACCTCTGAATACCGTGTTTCCACCTCCATGAAAAAAAAATTCCTAAAAGAAGGTAAAGTTATAGATATATACCAATATCAAATAGAAATATTCGAGGTTCTTTCTATAGAGTAATAGTTTTCAAGATTTGAGATTGAGATAAAATCTCTCAGATTACACAACCATGCACTACCCAAGAGAATATTCCCACTGGGTATCACCTTCAAAAAAAATATGAATATCCCCCCTCCAATATATTACCTTCCAGTAAGAGATATATCTAAGAATTATACTATCTCATTATCTAATAATCTAGTCTTACTAAATAAGGAAGTTGAAAATGATCACAACTTTACTCTATTATGGTGTCATTCTATCCCTCTTCATGGAAATAAATAAGTCTTAGGATGAATTAATGATCAATGGTAGAAAAAGGTAGATCAACCTAATCATGCCACACATGATCCCTATATATGGGACACAGTATAAAATATAGTTCCCTAGGATCCTCTTAATATCATTGAGTCCCTGGACACTCGAATAGAAGCCATTAAAGGGTGATGCGCACCTATGAAACCTGAGAGGAAGGCAAACCCCAAAAGGTTGGATGATTCACCCAATCTACACAATTTTTTAAATCCTACCTTCTTCACATTTGATGGTGTTTGATACCCTAATCAACATCTCACACACTTTGTTTCCCTTTGTGGGTTGATGATGGGACCTCGATATCAATAGGAGGACAAAAAGATGAGGTTTTTTGTATATAATTTGATTGGGCCGACCTTCGTATGGTAAAAAAGTATACCAGCAGGATCCGTTGTAGGATGGGAAGACCTTTATCTTTAGTTATGTTATCAATTTATCTCCAAATAATGGAAAATTAGGATTTTCAACCCGATGAACTATAAACAATGTGAGAATGATAGGGTGTCTAAATTCATATCCATATGGAAATGAATAACCTATTCACTCAGCATCCATATCTCATGGAAATAACTATTAGAAATCTGTGCTAAATATATATTTTATAAGTTATAGATAGCTCTGATCCCAATGAAGTATCCATATAGGTTTTGTGAGTTCACTGAAATGGTGAAACTTCTTGAGGAGGCCACTGAACGAACCTATACCAAAACTCTACCCATTACCACAATATAGGGGAAACGTTCAAGAAAATAAGAAGCTATAGCTGTCAGTCACAGCTTAGTAGCAGTATGCATCCAAGAACCCAAGAAGGTCCCATAATTCCCATTACATTCTATCATGTGGAGAAAACCAGAGATTCTCCTTTGACTAGAAGCACAGAGAAACTAGGGTCATGTGAGATTTTTCAAATGGATGAATAACACATTTTCCTTACCTAAATAACAATTACCCTTTTATTTATTGGTATCCATGGGAAATAACCTGATCACACTACCATATCCCAGGAATCTCGATGATGTAAACCACACTAACTATCCAAACTACTTCCCTTTCCATAAAATTTTGGGTTATAATATCCAGGACTATTTAATCTTCCAAGACATCCTACAAGGAATGGTAAATTTTATACATGTGGTGTTAGGTAACTCTTCAGAGAGCATGTATTACATAACCAGTTACAAGTTATAAGAAAAATGTGATCGGTAGAAATTTAAATCCAAAGATGCATGGAAGTTCAAGAACTGGATGACTCGGAAATTAGATGACCGAGCACATAACACCCATAGAGAATAGTTGTGAAGACCCATAGTATTTCCACCACCAAAGAAGAATAAATCATATGTACCTACCAAATGTGGGTTCATTAATTTTATGTAGGAAGAAACCGAAGTGTAAAATTCATATTCAACTCCAATAGAAGATATAACTCTTAGAAAATAATTCCCCACAATATCCGCAGCACAAGCACTGCATTGTTAAACTAAACCCTCATTGGAAGAATAGATAATCATTTGTTATGTTAACATGGAACACTCATGAAACCCCTCATTCAATGATGAATATGTCTCAGAATTTGAGTTCCCTCATATTACCAGGGAATGGGAGGCTACATGCGTATGAACCAAGGATAAAGGGGACAACGTAGGCATGGTCTGACCTAATATTTTGGTCACATTCCCATATAGTATATATATATATACATATACTGCCAAGAATTGTGTGTAAATGATTATTCAAGTTAAAAATAGTTATTAAGGTGTCCCAGAACCCTCTAATGGTCTTTGACACCAAATGTTCTTACATGATAGCTTAATGGCGGTTTAATTATCAAATAAACCTACGCAAAAGGGAAGGCCAACATGACCTAAGCCACTGGCAGCAGATCTTAGCTCAAAATCTACTTAAGAACCCATACTATCTAGATCAAATTACTCATATCTTAAGCCATATATCTGGGAAAAAACCTACATTGATAAGTGTCAAACTCCCTCACAAAATTATGACATTCTAAAATAGTTGTTGGCTTTCTTATCCAAGCTCTCAATCATTGATGTGATCCATATTTCAAATAAAATAAGGTTGGAACTTATAAAATCCCTCTATAGCCCATAAGAATTCAATAAAAAAGTTTATATAGGTGAGGTTTATCGAGTGGAGACTATGTTAGTAGAATGAAATGTCTCCATCTCGTTCACTAAATAGTATCAGGAAGAATTCCATCAAATGAAGATCAATCCCCTATAAGTTTTGAAAAGACTCAATGATGTCGAAATCTAGAGGTACCTTATTAATAATGTCTCTAGGATCAACCCCATCCTAGTTCAAGCCCTCTTAAATATGGGATATATTGAAGGTGACTTATCTTACACAAATATTACCATTCAAGTGCATGATAAGTGTGAGAAATTACCTATCAGGAAGATAAAACACGAAGCTTAATTTGGGGGCCTCACATCTAACACCGAGTTTATGGTTATCCAGTAAGACACCACATATAATTTATTTATTAGAAGGACATGGATCCATAAACTATTGTCAGTACCATCAACATTCCATCAGTGTCTTAAGTACCCCATAAAAGGAAAGGTCAGTATACTACATGGTGATAGTTCCCCATTAGAAATATTCAAAGCCAAATATTCTAAAGATGACTCCGATATGACTGGAAGAAAAAAACAATATTGGATAATAAAATACAAGTTTCAGATCCAAATGGTATGGGGACCCCTAGAAAATCCATGGATTATGATCGATGGTGACTATGTGCTCCCCATAAATCTATTCGAGGTGATAGACTTGACACAAGAGGTATAGGCCCATTTTATCCCCAGTGGTAGTGCAAAAGACAATCATCCCTAATATATTTATACAAGGAATCATGTAGTATGGGATGATACCATCTCTTCTCATGGTATTTATCATGATGATAGTGATAAAGAGGCTCCCATATTTCCATCTTCATCTAAAAATGTATCCATACACTTAGATATGGAAGAATATGAGGATGGACTTTTTAATTCCACTCTCATATTTGATGAAGGTGTCTCTGAAACCATTAATGAGATCAAGAAGATAAATTTTCGAATATAAGAAGACTTATGGCCTACACTGATTATTTCCTTCATGACCCTCGAAGATCAATAGGCTTATATTATATTTCTAAAGAAACATTGATATTGGTTTTCTTAGAACTACACTAAAATGGCCGTACTAAATCTGGATGTGGCTATTCACTATCTCAGATTACATGATGAACATCATGGATTCAATCAGGAATCCATGATCATTCACCCCTCTCAAGCCATCAATGTAGTGGGGGAAGATGACCAAATGATCAAATTGAACATTTTTTGTTAGGTTAAATCCTTGATATATATTTCCAAAATCATCCCTGTTATGAAAAAGAATGGGAAAATTAGGGTCTGTACTG
Source organism: Viscum album (assembly GCA_963277665.1). Classification (NCBI taxonomy): domain Eukaryota; kingdom Viridiplantae; phylum Streptophyta; class Magnoliopsida; order Santalales; family Viscaceae; genus Viscum; species Viscum album. The sequence goes on along the minus strand of OY728157.1, from coordinate 670,141,906 downwards.
ATTTCAAAGACCTTAATAAACATTTCCTAGAGGATGATATCCCATTATTGATCAAATAACTCTTGATTAAAAATACTGCTGGATTCTAAGTCCTGTCCTTAGTGAACTATTTTTTAGAGTATAATCAAATAAAAATGGCTCCTCAAGATGAAGAATCCACTGCATTTAGAGAAATCAAGGGTTATTTTTATATCAGTTCATTCACTTTGGATTTTGAAATACAGGAACCACATACCTTTATTCCATGCATCATAACACTAATCCATTCTTGGGAAAATAGATGAATTTTATGTCAAAGACCTAGTGTTCATGTACCAATAGTGATGTGATCACTTCACGGATCTCCAAATAGTCTTCAACAAGATGCCATAGTACATTCTAAATATGAATTAGCTTAAATATTCTTTTTAGGTAATATTTGGGATGTTTCATGGATTTATGGTATGTCACCAAAACACCATGGTTGACTCGGAGAAGACTATCTCTGTATCAGCAATGTCACCCCCATAAATCTCAAATAACTGAAGGGGGTCCACGGGACCACACCCACATTCAGATATTCATTTCCAACCTTGATGGAAAAATCTCCCCTTCAATAGGGCAATGAAGAAGGTAATCGCTTATTAGTGGGACTATGACTTCCAAGAAACCTTCAAAAGTCTCAAGCAGTATCTTATGTACCCACCAATCTTAAAGCCTCTGGTGGAAGTGAGGCCACTTATCTTATATGTGGAAACCATGGAAATATCACTCAATTCCCTACAAAAATAGAAAAATGATGAGGTAAGCAATAACATTTTCTACTACCTCAGTATGAAAATTCTAGGTGCTTAGACTCAATACTCTAATGTCGAGAAAAACCTCCTTGCACTCATCTTTACAGTACAAAATATGAGGAATTTCTTACAGCACTAAAAATTCCATATGGTCTCTTTGTTTGATCCTCTCAAGTAAATCCTTGGCTATCCCATTTTTACTAGGTTAATGGTCCGATGAGTAGTCATTTTATAGATATACGAAACTTAACCTTAATCACAAGAGTTAGTGAATGGGTACAACATCCCTACTTTTCTTACATTTAACAACATAAATTTTACAAAACCTCGATCCAAAGGTTTAGTATCACGGGAAAAGTATTACTACAAATAAATTTAAACAATAAATCATCAACATTATTTAATTACTTCTTCTCTAACTTCTTAGTGGCCTTTTCATTCTCCTTTATACATGTAATCACCTAAATATATAAATCAAGGAATGTGTTGAGCTAAAATCCCAATAAAATGATTGATATGAACATGAAATAATGTAACATGGGTGTGAATAAAAATAAAAATAAAATTATAATGATGAAAGGAATCATTAGATAATGTCATGGAATGCGAAAATGCATAAAAATGAAATATCATGTCTTAGAGGTTTACTACCACACATAGTTGTTAACAAAGGTAGAATCATGTTCATACATATTTCACTTAATAATTATGAGATACATTACATTACCCAATTAATTATAGTGTTATAAAACCCCAATCTCCCCTATCACATCCTAAAATTTTCAAGTGGTATATAATTCTAGGCACACCCATCACATCATAATACTAATATTATAATGCATGCCACATAGAACATATATCAATCTTGGACATAAAATAACACATGTAAAGGAATGGGTTACATTTCATAAAGCATACATTAATGAATAAATTTTGGGGTCCCCAAATTGAAGAGATAATAACAAACACAGAATAATAATCCAGAATATTGAGTGAGGAAGAAACAATATCAGGAGATGTAACATATGTATTTTTCGAAAGAAAAATCACTTTGGAAAAATCATTTCATTTGTCATAAAACCATATTGGAAACATGAATATCCATGAAAAGAAAAGGTAAGTCCAAATAAATTATATTTAAATGACATCAATGGAACATATATACTATAAATGGAGTGAATGGGGGAAAACACAAAGATAGAGCGGTGGGTCCAAGAATCCCCTTACTGTCACGACTCGTCCCCCAGAGCCCATTCTGTGACTACCCCAAGACCACCTTCCATAGGCCAGGGGTTGGAGACTAGAACTAGAAAGGAATTTACTTAAAAAAGTAGGAATTTCCTCAAAACCTGTATACATACAGAAAGAGAACACTACAAACAAGTATAACACAACAAAAGAAGAAAGGTACAACCACAAAAAACAACAACTGAGTGTAAAAGTAAGTATTGAAAGTAAAAGAGGCCAGAATACAAGACTAACTTAAGTGGAAGTACAGGTAAAAGGAAAAACAACTCCTGAGGTCACCTTCCAAGTATCTTACTAGAAGGGTAGGTATAGCTCATCACTGCGGCTCTCAACATCAACCGATCACCTCTATACACTGTCAAGTCCTAGCTTCCCAAGTCTTAGTCAAAGATGTATGTCATCTGCACAAGAAAAAACAAGGTGCATCCTAATCTTGTATAGAGGTGAGTATAAAAATACTCAGTAGGGACCCGAGACCCCCGATGGTCTCTTAGAATTCCACAAATGAATAAGCAGAAAGCATGATCTCAATAAAAAAACACAAAGTAAAAAAAAATCTCACACTAGGTCTAACTTAAGTATAGAAGTACAGATGATTATTTGTAAAGCTAGATCATCTTATTTTGTTGAGATGCTCTACTGCTGATCCACACAGGATTGATATATGCTGACCCATACAGGATCGCTAGGCGCTGACCCACACAGGATTGCTGAGCAATGAACCACATAGGATCGATAGGCATTAACCCACACAAGACCGCTGAGCACTAATGCACACAGGATGGATTGGTACTGACCCACACAAGATCAATGAGCGATGACCCACACAAGATCGATAGGTACTAACCCACACATGATCACTATTCATTCTTCACGTCACAACCAGCCACTAGATTCTTGAACTAAGAATGCTTGATTCGTGTAGGATCTTCTCCTAATGCCATTGGGCATACCTCAACCTCAATCGGACACTCGGTCTGTAAGTTATAGGCATTTTAGTGCTGGAGACCAATTGGATTCGAGTCCGATCCAACTCGACCATACTCCAACTTTCTCCAAAACTCAAGTTAAGTATCTCAAAAGGATCATATCATTCTATGGGTTACAATTCTGTAGACAGTTCATAAAATAGACGTATGGTTTAGGAGAAATTCCCATTTAAGTGAAACTGGGCCGTAAGTGGGTCCGAGTCCAGTCTGACCTAGTCCGACCTGCCCGAACTGGGTCGTTGGGCCTGGATCGAAGGGGTTTGGCTCAGACCAGTTCAGATGGGTCCAGTCCATCCTGCTTGGGAGCAATTTCATCCCGCTGGCTATGAGCTAGGGCCACTGGTTCAGCCCAGCCCACCCGGCTAGGCGTGGCCCACCGTGTCGTGGAACTGCCTGGGCCACTGGCTGGAATGGGGGTCTACTCCCCTCTAGAACAGGTCAGATGTTTGGGTCTTCAAATCAGCTGTGCCAGTTGGCACCACTCAAGCTGGCCAGTCTACTCGGACCGGTCACCTGCGTGACCCATGGGGTGCGTGTCTGCCCTCCGTCATGTCTTGAAGCTGCGGCCTTCCTCCACGACGCACTATCATGGTACGCTGCCCAGCTTCAATGCGACCAATGATAGTCGAACTCCCTCTTCATCCACCGTGGCTCAGAGCCACGACCCTCCTCCATGATGCACTGCCCAGCTCCAACGTGTCCGACATAGTCCGGCCACCCCCTTCGCTTGTTGCGGCACCTTTGGGTGCCCCCACCTTCTCACGACCGGCGATTTCCAGCCGCTGCCACTTCCAGTCACCGATGCTGATGTGGAGTGGATGCTTCCTTGGGCCACTGATGAAGCTCTGGTGGTCCGATTTCTTTCCCTTATGCGCCTACGTGACTCTCGGGATGACACCTACACTACGCGACCCTCATTTTCACCTTGCTTCCATATTTTTCGGTCGCCCACAAGGAATGAAACCAAAACTGATATCAGCAGAGGGTCTGGGCCTTGTTTTTCAGCCCGCGCCCTTCGTGATATCATTATAACATAAAATCAATTCAAACATCAACAAGAGAATAATAATTATAAAAATCTTGAATAAAATCCCTACCTCGAATACTTTGGTAGAAAACGCAGATGAGGAAGATAGGTCTATGTTCATAGCGTGTTCATTGGAATTCGTTTAACTTTGAATTGAATCCTCTATGGTGTCAACGCTCTATTCTTGGTTGGAGGAAGTCATCGTCAACGCATCGTCAGAGGTTCCTTTCATGAGTGCTCAAGACCCATGCCTAAGATTTATTTAAATATAAGTAATAGAGGAGTTTAACTCACCGCACAATTAATGAGGTTCATTAATGAATTCAATTTATGAACCCATTAATCTCCCGACGGTGCAGTTACACAAGTAATTGTAACTAGCCATTAAATGGTCTGACAACCGAGTGGTCCCGCCACTATCGCTTCATCAGTTACAAAGAAAGAAAGAAAATAACTCGTTGAGTTATTTTATTATTTTTTGTAAAGTCCAAAAATTAAAATTTTCATCTGACCCTTTCTGGTCGATGTTAAGCATTGCCTAAGAGAATTCTGGCTCTGTGAATTCAACGGTGCCCTTAGATTTTTAATTCGGGCACCAGTTTAAAAGATAGAAATCTTCACCCACACATTTACTAATCGTACCTTAAAAAAAGTTCAAAATTATGTTTCGGGCTCTATAAGACTCATAATCATGTTCTGTCAATTTTCTAAGACTTATAATAATTTCATATAAATTTAAAAAAATTATATAGAAATTATGGGTCTTTACATTCTCCCCACCTTAGGACTTTTTGTCCCCGAAAGCCACAACAAAACTAGGGAATCAAATGGGGGTACTGAGCACAAATCTAAGACTCCCGCTCCCATGTGCTCTCCTAGAGGTTCCCATGTTTCCAATGAACTCACACCAGAGGAATCGACTGACCATGAAGGACCCTCTCCTGTTGATCCCCTATCTCCACTGGTAACTTCACAAATTTTGCCCCATCATCAATGTCCAACTCTCCCTAGTCGATAAGGTACGATGGATCATGTACGTACCTCCTCAACTATGACACATGGAAAAAATTATGCACCCGGTTCATTAGTGGGGGAATATCAAGACGATACACCACTTGTCCTACTCTACTGAGGATCTAGAATGGTCCGATGAACCTTGGAGATAGATTTTCTCCCCAGCAAAATCATCACAATCTTCATATGGGTGAGACTTGTAGGAATACATGTCCTCCCTCCTCGAACTACATGGGTCTCCATCTTCTATCAACATAAGACTTATGCAGGTTCTGTGCAATCTTCATCCACTCCAGGATGATCTGCACCTTCTCAATAGTAGCCCGTACCAACTCTCAACCCATAAGTGCTGACTCCCCTAGGTCTGTCTATCATAGTGGTGATCTACATGGTCTCCGTACAAGGCCTCAAATAGTTCCATGCCGATGGAAGAGTGAAAACTATTGTTTAATAAAAACTATACCAGAGGTAGTTGGTCGTCCCAATTGTAGCCAAAATCAAGGATGCAAGCACAAAACATGTCCTCAAGAATATGTATGTTCCACTCCGTCTGACCATCTATTTGAGGATTAAAGGTGGTTCTCATGCTTAGATGAGCCCCGAATGCCTCCTACAATCACTTACACAAATAGGATGTAAAACGAGCGTGATGATTTGAGATGATCACCGATTTAACCCCTTGATTTTGTATAATCTACTATACGTAGTAGAGTCCCAAGCCCTCTACTGATCCCTACTCTCAAATGGGTTAGAAGTGGGATGACTTGGTAAGTCGATCAATGATCAACCAAATAGAATCATTGATCCTAAATGTACATGGTATCCCTATCATTAAGTCGATGTAGATTCTATCCCACTTCCATTTGGGCACCTTTAGTGGATGAGTCAAGTCTGCTGGAACCTGGTGATTGACATTCACTTTTTGAAAGTGAGGCATCATGAAACAAACTCCGTCACTGCTTTATTTATCCCTGTACACTAGTACTAACTCCAGAGGTCCTAGTACACCTTCACCACACAGATATTTACCTCCAAATGGGATGTGTGTAACTACATCAAAACCTCCTCTTGTACTATCACTGGTAACATGGTGCGTCCTATGAAAAGAATGATGTTCTACCCACCTTCAAAAAATATTTCAGGAGCCCATCGTAAGGATATCCAAGCATGTCGGGCCTAGCAGTAAATTCCCTCAATATGTGCCTCTCTGACTCACTGAAGGAGTGGGGGAGTAACTGTCATAGACCAGAGGTAAGATGATCCACCACTATCCACAAAGGATAACTGCAACGCGGCTAGCTACACTGTCGCCTCACTCAACAACTGTAAACTAGAACTCCTGCTGAGTGTGTCTGCCACTACGTTACCCTATCTAAAAGTGTAGAATATCTCAAAGTCATGATCTTGGAGGAACTCCATACATCACCGTTGTTTTAGGTTCAGGTCATTATGTGATAATATATACCTGAGACTCTTGTGATTGGAGTAGATGGTAAACCATTCACCCATTAATTAGTGCCACCAAATTTTCAAGGCAAAGACCAATACTGCTAATTCCAAGTCATGGGTAGCATAGTTCTGCATGTAATACCTCAGTAGTCGTGAGCCGTAGGTGATCACCGCTCGCTCCTGCATCAGGAAACATCCTAGTCCGGTCCTTGATGCATCACAGTAGACTAAATATCCAACACCCTCATCTTGTAGCCTCAATATAGGGTCACTCATCAATATCTGCCTCATCTCCTGGAAACTCTGCTAACATCTCTCTTTCACCAATAAAAGCTATCCCTTCTTTGTTAAAGCTGACAAGGGTGCTTCTACTCTAGAAAATTCAGGTATGAATCTCTAGTAGTACCCAACCAATCCTAGGAAACTCCACTCCTTGGTCACACTCCTGGGTGGATCCCAAGAAAGAATTTCCTCTATATTCACCGGATCCACTATAACTCTAGACTCCAAGATATTGTGTCCTAGAAAGTGGACATTCATTATCTAGAACTAGAACTTCTAGAGCTTTTCATAGAGTTGGTTCTCTCAAAGTGTATCCAGAACTACCTACAGATGTGTAGCGTTCTCCTCCTCCAACATTGAGTATATCAAGATGTTGTCAATGAAGACTACCACGAAGCGATTGAGGAAAATCTGGAATATTCTTTTTATAAGTCCCATGAACACTGCCAGAGCGTTGGTCATGCCAAAAGGCATCACCATGAACTTGTGGTGGTCATACCGACATTTGAAGGTTGTCTTTAGCATGTCATCATCCCATACCCTGAGATGATGATATCCTGACCCGAGGTATATCTTTGAAAACCACTGAGCTCCCTTCAGCTGATTGAAGAGATCATCAATCATTAGGAGTGGATACTTGTTCTTCATGATCACCTCATTCAGGTGCTGATAGTCCACAAAAAGACTCAGTATCCCATCCACCTTATTGGTGAACAAAATCAGGGCTACCCATGGAAAGACACTGTGCCTTATGAACCCCTCACCTAGCAAGTCCTCCAGCTGTACCCTCAACTCATGAAGCTCTATGGGAGCCATCCGATATTATGGTGTAGATATCAGTGACATCGTAGGGTACAAGTCGATGTAGAAGTATACCTCTCTATGAGGAGGTAGTCCCAAAACATCATCAGGGAAGACATAATCATACTAGTACACTACTACAGGATAAATTAGACTCTCTCGTCAACTACTCCAAGGGTAAGGCTATCCAACTGATGAGTGATTGACTAAACCATCCTCCAAGAAAGTCCATCCTGAGATGAAAAGGTTCCCTTCTCTCTAATGAAGGAAAACCTGGTCCTATCCTCACAGTCACACCGTGATTTTTTCCTAAAACAGTCAATTTGAGAATGGAATATGGATAACCAGTCCATACCCAAGATGAAATCATAAGGCCTTGATTCTGCTACAAGGAGATCCGAACCAAAGCTCTCACCTCCTAGAGAAAGATCACACTGCCAGAACCAGTGTGTAATCATCAAATCCTCTCCCATTGGAGTCTATAAATGTAAGGATTGAGCTAACGATTCCATCAGAATCTCTGAGCTCCAAACGAGAGCCGTGGCAATGAAAGAGTTACGGGAACCTGTGTCTATAAGTACCGCAGATAGGGTGGAGTAGACATAGATCATACCTCAAATCATCTCTTGAGAACCATGATTGTAGGACTCATCTTCTTGAAGCTAAGATCGTCCCTATCCACCAACTCCCTGAGGTCTGGGTGGACCTCCTTGTCGCGACCCGACCCAACGGGGCTCGAGCCATGACTACCCAAGCCCGCCTCCAATAGGTCAGGGGTTGGAGACTATCACTGAGTAGGATATCACACACATGGGAGGAATTAGCCTAAGGTACCTTTACACATGCAACCACATACACCCCCATGAAATAGCAAAGAGATATATAAAACTGAAAAGAAAATGCATGCATGCATCTATCCCAAACCAGAGTGCAACAAAAGTATAAAAGGAAAAAATAGGGCTCAACAAAAGAAAACTTCAAAAGAGACCAACCGGCTCAGAAAGAGGAGATCTCTGTCAAAATAACCCACTAGTAAGCTCCTCTCCACAACTCCAGTAAACACCCCGGTCAGTCTTGCTCACAAAGCTCCGCCTGCTCCAAGTCCTCCTGGGACTCCGTCGAAAGACCTGTCGTCTGCACAAGACACAAACATGTGCAGGCAAAGCCCATGTAGGGGTGAGTATAAAAATACTCATTAGGCACCCCAAAAACACAAAACAAAATAGAGAAAATGAAAGGCAACATTCATCTCATCCCAGCCAGAGGGAACCCAGATGATAGAGAAACTCCATCTTGAGACCATCCTCGACTAACACAACTAGACAACTCAATTCAGGTGTATGCTCATACATACACCTTGAACATCCTCTCAGGTATACACCCATACATATATCATGATAATTTTCTCAGGTATACTCCCATAAATATAAAAGGAGAATCCACATAGATATACATCCACACATATACCATGAACATCCAGATATAATCGATACACACACCAATCCACAAGAGGTACCGACCTCATCACCAGAAACGGTTCACAACCAGGAGAACACAATCCCTCGAGAACTTTCATCCATATGACACTCGTCTGAGAGATACACTCCATCAGGTCCCACACAAACATCCCAGATTCTCACCCGAGAGATCACGCTCGTTAGATATCATCACTGAGAAAATCACACTCAAATAATAAAAATACCAAACTCCTCGGATAGGGAATCACTCCTAGGGTCCGCTAGGGAATGCTAGAACCCACACTGGTATTCGAAGATCTCCCAGATAGGGGATCCCTCCTAGGATCTACTGGGGGATACAACAACCCAATCTGGTATTCGAAGATCTCACAGATAGGGGATCACTCCCAGGATCCACTGGGGATACCACAACCCAATCTGGTATTCAAAGATCTCACAGAATCACATCACTCAGATAGAGGATCATCACCCGTCAAGGTGGTCACGAAGATACTGAAACCCCATCTGGTATAACTCGCATAGTAGGGGATCGAACCGACAATACACCAACCCTACCGAAACCACACGCTGAGTAGGGGATCATATAACCAATGATGCCGCAACCCTACTATAATCAACATGCTGAGTAAGGGATCGTATACATGATGATGCCAGAACCCTACTGAGCATGACCCAATGCGTATGGGATCACATTCCCGATGATTCCACAAACCCTAAGAGGGTTAAACTACTAGATAGGGGATCGTCGCCCATGGATAAGCGGTCAAAATGATACCAAGAACTGGATCTAGGGTAGTGAAGCTAGAGGATCCCGCCCCGGGCCAACCGGAGGGATTCCACAACCCTAACAGATTAGAGATCCTATTGAGGGGATCACAAACCCATACCATGGTTGTGATTCCACACGAACCCTCATTGGAGAAAACCAAGGGATTGCCCTCAACCACTATTGGTCCAAACACCGCAAACTTGGGCGACCCACAACATCACTACACTGTTCACCTCCTAGGCCTATACCGAGGCCAACATCACGGTCTATGTAGAAAAATACCCAAGATATACTATTTACTCACCCAAAACAGACAACCGGTGAACAAGGTACTATTCACCATAGCCTTCCCGTGTCGGGCCCACACCATGATCCCGAAACTCATCAAGCGGATCACACCATTGTGATCCCCTCAGAAAAACCCACGAGATCGACTACTCGATCTTCCAAAATGGACACCCGGTGAAAAAGGTACTATTCACCATAGCTAGCCTGAGTGGGGACTGCACCACGATCCCAAAACTCATCAAGCAGATCAGACCATTGCGATCCCCTTGAAAAAATACACGGGATCGACTACTCGATCGTCCAACATGGACACCCGACAGAAAAGTCATGTTTCTCCATAAACACCAAAACCCAGCCTCATGGGGAAAACACACTGTTCACGATCCCAACACCCAGAAAATATCTTGAAAAGTTCTTTGTACCATCAGGGTCTCAATGCCACTGACAGCATGTCATTTGGACACTCCGTGCATGAGTTATGGCAGATCAAAGTTGAAAATAATAAAATATTATTATTATTTTCAACGTTTCATGGCCCCGGTCCAGAAACCCGACTCAAAAAATTCTCTAATGAATCTAAAGAGATTTGTCTCGATGCAATATTCACGTCTCTGCAAATGGATCTCAAATCGGACTTCCGGTTTGCGAGTTACAGGGGTTTAAAGAACCCCCCAAAAAACCTGGTCGGACCACCGCCTGCCTCGCCGGAAACCACCGTGCCGCCACTGAAAACCGCCATGCCACCGCCGGATTCCACCATGCCACCACCGAAAATCACCGCGTCGCTGCTGTGCTACCGCCGCTTCGTCAGAATCTACCTTGGACATCGCCCTCACCACCAGAAAACTGGATTTTCCGCCCGAAAACTTCCGGGAGCCATCGGGAGCACCCATGTGCTCCAAATTCAGATCCAAAACATGTTTTGGAAATCTCGGGACCCGAACTACACAAACCTTACAAAAATTTGAAGAAAAACAATACAAAAATGGGACCTGAGATTCTAAAACTCAAACCACCTACCTTTTGGCGGACTGTGGAAGCTTCGCACGCTCCGCTGCTGCTACTACACGACCCAGGAGCTTCCACTGTCAAGATTCGAGACCGACGACGCTTCGTTTGCTTGATTTGGTGGATCATCGGCAAATAAAGAAGGTGGGAGGAGGGTTTCTTGCGTATGAGAGGTGGGAGAAGAGTAGTGGGGGGGGGGGGGTTGATTGGCTCCCCTTGATTATTTAATTAATTTAATTGATTAAAATAACTTCCCCGACCAGACCTCCCGGCGTGGAAGAGATTAGGTCGCCCCTAGGGTAAATGCACTATTTTGAACACAATGGGGGGCTCATCTTTTCGATAAAAGACTCCATTCATAAGTTATTTGAGCCGAAACTCATAAATAAATTTTTTCATTTATTTACAAAAATGCCCCTGGTGGCTTTTTCCACAGCAGGCCCACGCCAGCAAATTTTACACCCCGTCTAGGGTAAACTGCACGCTCCGGACGTAACTGTGCCCTAAGATTCATGTTTAGAGCTACCTTTTTGGAGAAAACTCACCCCCTCCATGTTTATAGTATAAAAAAAATACTTAATATTTTTATAAAATTAATTTCGGTCACACCAATCCTCGGAATCACACACTGTCATCACACATAGATCTTGAATTATTCGTTAGAATTTTCCAAAGTTTGAAAGGGCCAAAAAAACGAGTTGCTACATCCTCCCCACCTTAGGACTTTTTGTCCCTAAAAATCCATAAGGATGGGGGAAATAAACTGAACTCTCGACTAGGTCTCCCACACCAGTGAGTTTTCCAACACACAACCATGCCCAGACGCACAAGTAAGAGGGACCCATCCACCACACCTTGACACTATCCGCTTTGGGCTACACTGACTCACCTGCACAGTTTTAATCGTGTCACAAAAACGCGTCTCGGTGGGGGAAGGATTTCCCTTCCTCATGCATTCGAAGCATGTCGAACAACACCCACACATGGTCTTACCAATTACCTGAACAAAACTTAAACAAGAAACATAAATGAGAGATTACAACCTTACAATGTCGATCAAAACTACCGTAGAAAGTAGAAAGGACACAGAGCGTACCTCCATCCATTCGCGGAGCCTCTGGGTTAACAACCTCTAAGGCCTGCAGCTTTCCTTTCCCTCACCATCTAGCTCCCTGAGCTCGGCGTAGACCACCTAGGGGTGGTGGAGGTGGCACCTGATACCGACTACCACCTCCCACTACTGTAACCGATCCGTTGTCTCATCCGCCGCCCTACAGACCGTGATACTCGAGACTCTACCTCTACCAAGGCGGTCTGTCAACCAAATCCCTCTTAGCTGCATGGTGGGTCGGACACTCCCTAACAATATGTCCTCGGACGTCACAAGCATATCACTGCCTCTCCTACGGTTGAACAAAACCGACCTGATAGCCCTGAGAGCCCTAAGCCTCAAATCCTTGGGCGGACCACCTGGAAGTCCAACCTCAGAACCTTCACCCTACCCCAAGGCCTCTACTCGGGGAAAATTGTCCGCAAAACCACACTATGGAACCCCTACTAGCGGTCATCATGGAGGCTTCCTGAAATTCAATCCCAACGCACAACAATCAATGAGTATATCAAGACAGCTAACTTAAGAAGGACAAGGAAAAACCCAAAACCCAGTCCTATATGATGTATGTACCGTTATTTCCCTGCGACCAGAGTACGAATGTCCCAAGTTGAAAGGTAGGTTATCAGAGTCCTAGTGTATGGATACGTCGGCCGCCGCACCAACACTAGAGTCCCTGGCCTGAAATCCAAACTCGAAACATCATAACACTACCACTATGAAACCCAAAACAAGCTCACAACTAAACCAACTACACTCAGAGATCCCAAAGGTGGAACGTCCTCTGATACCACTCTGTCATGACCCGAACCAACGGGGCTCGAACCGTGACTCCCCAAGCCCACCTCCAATAAGACAGGGGTTGGCAACTAGCACTGAGTAGGCTATCACACACAAGGGAGGGATTAGCCTAAGGTACCTTTACACATGCACCCGCATACACCTCCATGCAATAGTGCAGAGATATATAAAACTGAAAAGAAAATGCATGCATACATTTATCCCAAACTAGAGTGCAACAGAAGTACAAAAGGGAAAAAATAGGTCCCACCAAAGAAAACTGAAAAAGCATACAAAATGTTAAGAAGGAGGGGATCAATATCAAAAGAACCCCCTGGTAAGCTCCTCGGCACAGCTCCGGTAAACACCCCGGTTAGTCTTGCTAAAAAATCTCCGCCTACTCTGGGTCCTCCTAGGACTCCGTTGAAAGGCCTATGGTCTGCACAAGACACAAAAATGTATGAGAAAAGCCCGTGAAGGGGTGAGTATAAAAATACTTAGTAGGTTCCCCAAAAACCCAAAAAAAAATTGAGCAACAAAAAGGCAACAATCAGCTCATCCCAGACAAAGGGAACCCAGATGAGAGAGAAAATCCATCTCAAGACCATCCTTGGCTAACAAAACTAGTCAGCTCAATTCTGGTGTATGCACATACATACACCTTAAACATCCTCTCAGGTATACGCCCATACATATATCATGAACATTCGCTCAGATATACGCCCATACATATACCAGGATCATCCTCAAAGATATACGTCCACACATATACCATGAACATTCAGATATACTTGATACCACTACTAGAAAATAGGATTTTGAGCCCCTTAACCTATAACGACTGCCATTGGCGGTGGCTACCATTCCCTAAAAGGGGGGGGGGGGGATTTAGCGCCCCCCCTCCCTCCTCGCGAATTCGCCCCCCCTCCCTTCCCCCCCTCCCCGTCGTCGCGCCCTCCTCGTCGACGCGCCCTCCCCGTTGCCGCGCCCTCCCCGTCGCCCCGCCCGCCGGCCGACCGCCCTCCGCCGGCCCCCTCCCTCTGCCGACCCCGCCCTCCGCCAGCCCCGCCCTCTGCCGACTGCCCTCTGGCCGCCCTCCGGCCTCCGACCGCCCTCTGGCTACCCTTCGCCCGCCCTCTGCCGGCCCCGCCCTCCTCCGGCTGCCCTCCGCCCTCCGGCTCCAGCCGCCCTCCACCTTGCGGCCGCCCTGCGGCCTCTCTCTGCCCTCAGGCCTCCCGCCACCTGCCTCCGGCAGCCCGACCGCCCTCCAGCAGCCCTCCGGCCGCCCCGGCCGCCCCCCAACAGCCCTCCGGTCACCCTCCGCCCTCCGACTCCGGCCGCCCTCTGCCTTGCGGTCTCCCTACGGCCTCCCTCTGCCCTCAGGCCTCCCGCCACCCCGCCTCCGGTAGCCCGGTAGCCCTCGGGCAGCCCTCGGGCAGCCCTCCGGCCACCCTCTATCCTTCGGCCCCCAGCCCCTCCGGCCTCCGACCTCCGCCCTCGGCCCTCGGCCCTCCTCCCACTCGTCCCTCCCCCCCAGCACCCCCAAACACCCCCCCCGCCCCACACCAACCCCTGTCCCCTTCGTCTTCATCCCCTCCCTTTCTGCACTACCGCCACCCGTCCCCTCCTTCATCGTACCCTCCCTCGCCGCACCATCTCCAGCTCCGGCTCCCCACCGCTGCCTCTCCTCTCCCTCACAGCACCGCCTTTGGCTCCCCTCCCTTACAGGTTTGTAGCGCAATCAGATATGACATGGGCTTTCACTTACATTATTATTTTATAAATGGTTCACAAACAATTAATTAGTATTTATTTTAAATATATTTGATATGAAAAATGAAAATGTAATAATTTTTGTGTAAATGTTTGTTATAGGGATCTTATTATGGATAAGAGTTGGATTGATCTTCCAAATCGAACGTCTAAGGAGTATTTCAATGGCATTATGCACTTTATTGACTTCACTAGAGGATTTGAAAGTGACTACATTAGTTGTCCATGCAGAAAATGTGCTAACATATATCAATTCACACGAGATACTGTGGGGGAGAACCTATTCGTTAATGGATTTCTGAGAAATTATAAGATTTGGACTCATCATGGAGAAGAATATGTTCGTTGTGAAAATATGGATACAGTTCAGATGGATGTTGATGCAAGGATGAATAATCCAATGCATAAAATGCTTACTGAAATGGTACGTGGGTTGGATCCTGAAGGCATTGACATCCAGAATCTTGAGACCGGTGAGATAAATCTTCGCTCTGGTGCAGATCGTGATTCGAGGAGGTTTTATGAAGCAATTGATTATACAAAAACAGAATTATATCCTGGATGTACTTATTTCAATAAATTTTCGTTTATCGTGGAGTTTTTGCATTTGAAGACTTTGAATCATTGGTAAGACACATCATTCGACATGTTGTTGGTGTTATTGAAAAAGGTTCTTCCTGTCGATGCTAAGATTCCCGAGTCGTATTACCATGCTCGTAAGCTGACAGAGAACTTAGGTTTTACATATGAGACCATAGATGCATGTGCAAACAATTGTATGTTGTATAGAAAGGAAACTGCCCATTTGGATATTTGTACGGTTTGTGGTGCTTCTAGGTGGAAAGAGAACAGGGGAAATCAGACTCATCAAAGTCAGATTGTGATACAGGGGAAACTGATTGCCGTAAAGAAAATGCGTTACTTTCCCCTTAAACCAAGGTTGAAAATATTTTTTATGTCATCTAAAGTTTCTAATTTAATGAGATGTAATGCAGAAAGAGTTCATGAAAGTGATATGTTAACCCACCAAGAAGACTCTCATGCATGGAAGGATTTTGATAAGAGACATCCCGACTTTTCCAAAGATGTTCGTAATGTCCGATTGGGATTGGCAGCAGATGGTTTCAATCCATCCAAGACTATGGTTGGTGCAACTCATAGCACATGGCCTGTGGTGTTGGTTCCATATAATCTTCCTCCATGGATTTGTATGAAGCAACAATTTATATTAATTTCCACTCTTATTAATGGACCTAAAAGTCCAGGGGATAAGATTGATGTTTACCTTCAGCCATTGATAGATGAGTTGAATGAATTTTGGGGCGATGGTGTGATGACTTATGACTGTGAAACGAATGAAATGTTCAAACTGCAGGCTGCTTTATTGTGGACAATCAATGACTTCCCAGCTTATGCAAATTTATCAGGCTGGAGTACGAAAGGGGAATTTGCTTGCCCTTGTTGCAACAAAAGTAAAAAAATCTGTATGGCTTAAGCATTCCAAAAAATGGGAATACATGGGTCACAGACGTTTTCTCCCCCCTCAGCACAGGTTCAGAAAGGACAGAGTGGCATTTGATGGTTCTAGAGAGTTCAGCCCAACACCAAAGATCAGGATAGGAGTCGAAATGTTATCGCAGATTGAGGAAGAAAACATCTGCACTGTATATGAAATTCAGGATTTGGTGGCTCCTCCGGTACGTAATATTCAAGCTGCGGGTAGGCAGCGCAGTCACAATTGGAAAAAGAAAAGTATTTTTTATTGTCTTCCGTATTGGAAAACTAACATGCTGAGGCATAATTTGGATGTCATTCACATTGAATTTTTTTTTGTGATAACATATTGTGGAACATTTTAGGTTTCAGTGGGAAATCAAAGGACCATGTTAAAGCACGCCGTGATTTAGAAGAAATTGGTTTAAGGAAATAGTTGCATTTACAGTTAGCTGAGGGAAACAAGGCATATATGCCTGCTGCACAGTATACGATGACTACAAAGGAGAAAGAGACATTTCTTTCCATTTTGAAGATGCTCAAGGTTCCTGATGGTTACTCTTCTAATATTTCAAAGTGTGTGAATCTGACGAGCAAGACATTGCAAGGGTTGAAAAGTCATGACAATCACATACTACTTCAGCAGTTGATTCCAATAGCCATTTGTGATTGTTTATCCCCCAATGTTGTTCATCCATTGATTGAGATGAGTAATTTTTTTAGACAGCTTTGTTTAAGAAATCAACTAATGAGTGATTTAAAAAGTTTACAGGACTGAATTGTACTTACGCTTTGTCACTTTGAGAAACTATTTACCCCCTCATTTTTCGATGTTATGGTCCACTTGACAGTGCACCTAACTGAAGAAGTAATGGCTGCTGGTCCAGTGCAATTTAGGTGGATGTATCCTATTGAGCGGTATTTGAGTACATTGAAATGATTTGTATGCAACAGAGCTCATCCGGAGGCATCAATAGCCAATGGTTATTTTATGGATGAGTGTACTAATTTTTGTGCAGAATATCTTACGGATGTTGAAACAAAATTAGATAAGCCATCTCAGATTCAGGATGGTCCAGTAGGAGAAGGAACCACATATGATATGGACAACATCGAGTGGATACAAGCGCATCGATATATCTTGTTCAATACTCCATCAGTTGCACCATTAATGCAGTAAGTATCTTATCACTTTTATTGTTTAACTTTTACATGTTTTGTTTGCATAAGTTGATCATTTAAGCATTGCGTTATCATTTGCAGAAAACACATTAATGAGATAAAAGAAGAGTTGTATCGTGCAACTGAGTTGCAAATTCAACAGTCTCATTATGCGTCATTTCATGATTGGTTCAAGGATTATGTACGTATAAATTGATTTTCATTATGAGTGAATATTATACTAATTTATTTATTCATATATCATTATTGAATTCTATGAATTATGTAGGTTCATAAGCTGAGGGAGTTATGGGACCCCATGCTAACTGAATAATTTATCCAACTGGATGAGGGTCCATCTATAACGGCTCGTCGTTATAAATCTATAGATGCTAATGGTTTTCGATTTTTCATTAAAGATGTCGACGACAAATGAGCAACACAAAACAGTGGCATCAGTTGTCCATTTTTCGATTTTGGTTATTACTATGGTCAATTGATAGACATCATTGAAGTTGTATACACACACGGGTTGAAGTACATATTGTTAAAGTGTAATTGGGTTGATCCAGTGCGTGGATGTAAAGTCGATCAATATCAGTTTTCATTGGTGAATTTTAACTATATGTTATACAGAAATGAACAAGTTGATATTGAACGTTTCATTTTGACATCACAAGCAGAACAAGTATTCTTCGTTACTTTGCCTTCGAATCCAAGTTGGCAAGTTGTTGTCAAAATGTCTCGGTGAGGAGTGTTTGTATTTGAACAATATGAACCTGATACTGTTCCTTTTGTTTCCCAACAACTTGATCAACATACCGTAGTTCAACGTGAAGAATATATTTATTGGGTCAGAGCAGCTATTGAAGGAGAAACGGTCAATTTTCTTGCTTAATGAAAGGTATAATTGTTTTCCCACTTTTCAGCCTAAGATATCATAAATTATGTAAACATTTTATAAATCCTTGTATGTTTAATCCTCACTTTTTGAAGTTTATTCAGTTATAAATATTTAGGGTGATTTAACTCATGTTATTTTGATGTTATTATCGGTGTATCTTTCCATTGAGGTATTCTTCATTTGGTTCATGTGCTGCTTGAAATTTTATTAATTCAATTTGAAATTTGGCTATGCATTGATTGGTTTTGTACATAATTTGTATATCTGTTTTGTGAATTTTCTGATTTTTTAAAATTCATTCCCAACTAATTATTAAATCCCTTTTTGTTTGATTAACAATTGTACACGTTTTATTTTTTTTAAAATAGTCCAATTTATCATTTGGACACTTTGGATAGTCCCCTTACTAATGTTTTCCATGACTACAGGCATGTCAGGGGAAGAGGCAGAAGATCCACATCATCCATCTGAGGCATCTATGTCTCAGGGTCGAGGTATGTTGGAATGTCATTGTCTCTATTTTTTATGTAATTAATAAACAAATATATATATATTTATAACATTTTTCAATTTGTATATAAAATTATTTTCAACAGGATCAGACCCGACTGCTTCTTCCTCTCGCAGGAGAGGCCCTGGTCGAGGCATATTGGCATGGAATTCCGACACGACTTTTGATGTTTCATTTGATGAGGTATTTCATCCCGTGGGATGGAATGCCACTGCATTTATTCGTCAGTTGGGTCATATCATACATGATCCACATCGATTTCCATTGACCACGCGTGACTGGGCTTCTATCCCTCAGGACACATTAGATCGTCTTTGGAGGGAGGTTCAGGTAAGAAGACCATTTTAATTTATTCCCTATGTATAATCAGCAATAACATATGTGATTTTTTTCTTTAATAGCAAAATTTGAAAGTATGTCCCGATGAGATTCTCCTAGTGTGTATAAGAAAATGTCGTAAGATGTGGAAAGACTATAAAGGTAAAGTCAAGAGGGACCACTGGGTACCAAATGTGGGTGCCCCAGACATTCTAGAAAAAGTCCTGAGAGGTGTCCTCCTGGCTCAGTGGTGTGATTTAATTACATATTGGTCTACTGAGGGTGTTGCGGTTTGTATATTTATTTTGGTATATATATTTTCAAGAATGTGTGATTTGTTTGATATTTGAATGAATTGAATGTAGGAGGTTTCTACATGCCATTCTGAGAATCGAGCGCTGTAGGGACCACCTCACAGGCTCGGGACTCGTCACGTGTATCAGATCAGACATGAGGTATTTATTATTCATTTTTTTTAATTAAAACGGTTTTCTTTTTATATTCTATTCATATATAGTTGCGGGAGCAAGTTGCACCAACAGATAAAATGTCGGTGTGGATGAGGACTCGTGATCGCAATTATCCAGAGGCTGCAGCATTGATAGTAAGTGCTTGTACTCATTACCAATACCTACATAAAATATTTATATTAAAATATGTATATATATTTAAATATTTCACAGGCTCAATTTGAAGTTGAATTAGAACATCTGCCAGAGGACCAGCGACAGCTTCCCATGCGAAGGGATGAGATCTCTCATCGCATCATTGGTCGGGATGGACATGGATATAGTTTGACCTATGGAACAGGGATTCCACGTTCTGTAGTGTCACGCACTGTAGTTGTCGGTCCTACTGTTTCTCAGATGACACAGTAGCTATCAGATTTTGAGGCACGAATGCGGGCTTCCGAGGAGGAAAATGCGCAATTGGCTGCTGAGGTTAGAGCACTACGGGAATATGTGCGTTCAGGTGATGGTGCAGGGGATCACACAACGTAGGTTTATACTGTATTTATTTATTTAATTTAAATCATTTTTGCTATAAAAATATTCATAATATTTATTTGTTGTAGGCCCCTGGCCCACCGGATGGAGGTCAGTGATGAACACGCATGATGCATCATATTCACGAGGTGTGTTTCTACTTTTAATGGTAGGGTTGTTATTGATATTTATGTTGGGTTTGAGCTATATCATAAATCTATGTAGTATTCCAAAAACGTTGACCTGGAGTTATGGAAAACTAAAAAAATGAAGCCAGAGATGATAAAGTTTTATAAACTAAGACCAAAACCCAATAAGAAACCCAACAATGTAAGGAGAATGCTAACTCTATCCATAATAGACTAAAATAGGAGGGATAAATTCAAGTAGGAGACAAAGTGTTGTTTCATTATTCAATATGGAAGCTAATGTCTAGTAAGAATAAGTCCAGGTTTACTAGACCATTTATAGTGACTAAATTTTTTTTATCTAGTAAGTTGAAATCAAGGGAGAATATTGACAGCCCCCCCCCCCCACACTCCGTACAGTCCTTCCCGCACCCCGGACAGCCCCACCCCGCACCCCGGATAGCCCTCCCGCACTCCGGACAGTGCTCCCGCACCCCGGACAGCCCTCCCGCACCCCGGACATCCTTCCCCGCACTCCGGACAGCCCTCCCCGCACGCCGGACAGCCCTCCCGCACCCCGGACAGCCTTCCCCGCACTCCAGACAGCCCTCCCCGCACACCGGACAGCCCTCCCGCACCCCCGAAAGCCTTCCCCGCACTCCGTACAGCCCTCCCCGCACACCGGACAGCCCTCCCCGCACACCGGACAGCCCTCCCGCACCCCGGACAGCCTTCCCCGCACTCCGGACAGCCCTCCCCGCACCCCGGACAGCCCTCCCGCACCCCGGACAGCCCTCCCGCACTCCGGACAGCCCTCCCTCACCCCGGACACCCTTCCCCGCACTCTGGAAATCCCTCCCCGCACACTGTAATATTATTGGTGACGTGTAGGAGGAGACGGCGCGCCCATCGGACGTGCGGTGCGCGCGGTATGGCCCAGTGCGTCGTTTTCAGCAGCTCCGCGCGCGCTAAAACGTCGTGTGGGGGGGGGGGGGGTCAAAACCACCCGAAAGACGTTGGAATGCCATGAAACCGTACAACAACAGCCGTTGTGTGATTTGTGAAATGGTCGGCCAGACGGAACGTCAATCGGAGGTGTCATTTGACAGCGGTGACCGGAAACGCGTTTCCGGTGTCATAAAACACCAAAACGGTGTGAGATGGTCTAATTCAGAGCAAACGTGCTCTTAATGACCTTAAACCACAAGAAAACATTAGGAATATTATTCGGGACGTGAAGGAGGAGACGGCATGCCCATTGGATGTGCGGTGCGCGCGGTACAGCCGAGTGCGTCGTTTTCAGCAGCTCCGCGCGCGCTAAAACGGCGCGTGGGGGGGTCAAAACTACCCGAACAACCTCGGAATTTTATGAAACCGTACAAAAATAGCCGTTGTGTGATTTGAAAAATGGTCGGGTAGACGGAACGTCAATCGGAGGTGTTTTTTGACCGCGGTGACCGGAAACGCGTTTCCGGTGTCATAAAACACCAAAAACGGCGTGAGATGGTCGAATTCGGAGAAAACGTGCTCCGAATGACCTGAAACCACACGAAAACATTAAGAATATTATTCGTGACGTGTAGGAGGAGAAGACACGCCCATCGGACGTGTGGTGCGCGCGGTACGGCTGAGTGCGTCATTTTCAGCAGCTCAGCGCGCGCTAAAACGGCGCGTGGGGGGGTCAAAACCACCCGAACAAACTCGGAATTCTATGAAACCATACGACAACAGCCGTTGTGTGATTTTTGAAATGGTCGGGCAGAAGGCACGTCAATCGGAGGTGTCGTTTGACCGCGGTGACCAGAAACGCATTTCTAGTGTCATAAAACACCAAAAACGGCGTGAGACGATCGAATTTGGAGCAAACGTGCTCCGAATGACCTGAAACCACACTAAAACATTAGGAATATTATTCGTAACATGTAGGAGGAGACGACGCGCCCATCGGACGTGCGGTGCGCGTGGTACGGCCGAGTGCGTCATTTTCAGCAGCTCCTCGCGTGCTAAAACGGCGCGTGGGGGGGGGGGGGGGTCAAAACCACCTGAACGAACTCGAAATGACAAGAAACCGTACTAAAACAGCCTTTGTGTGATTTGTGAAATGGTCGGGCAGACATCACGTCAATCAGAGGTTTCGTTTGACTGCGGTGACCGGAAACGGGTTTTCGGTGTCATAAAACACCAAAAACGGCCTGAGACGGTCGAATTCGGAGAAAACGTGCTTCTAATGACATGAAACCACATGAAACCATTAGGAATATTATTCGTGACGTGTAGTTGGAGACGGAGCACCATTCAGACGTGCGGTGTGCGCGGTACGGCCGAGTGCGTCGTTTTCAGCAGCTCCACACGCGCTAAAACGACGCGTGGGGGGGTCAAAACCACCCGAACAACCTCGGAATTCCATGAAACCGTATGACAACAGCAGTTGTGTGATTTTTAAAATGGTCGGGTAGACGGAACATCAATCAGAGGTGTCGTTTGACCGCGGTGACCAGAAACGCATTTCTAGTGTCATAAAACACCAAAAAACGGTGTGAGACGGTCAAATTCGGAGTAAACGTGATTTGAATGACCTGAAACCACACGAAAACAGTAGGAATATTATTCGTGACATGTAGGAGGAGACGAAGCGCCCATCAGATGTGCGGTGCGCGCAGTACAGCCGAGTGCGTCGTTTTCAGCAGCTCCGCGCGCGCTAAAACGGCGTGTGGGGGGGTCAAAACCACCCGAACAACCTCGGAATGCCATGAAACTGTACGACAATAGCTGTTGTGTGATTTGTAAAATGGTCGGGCAGACGACACATCAATTGAAGGTGTCGTTTGACCGCGGTGACCGGAAACGCGTTTTCGGTGTCATAAAACACCAAAAACGGCGTGAGACGGTCGAATTCGGAGAAAACGTGCTCCGAATGACCTGAAACCACACTAAAACATTAGGAATATTATTCGTGACGTGTAGGAGGAGACGACACGCCCATCGGACGTGCGGTGCGCACGGTACGGCCGAGTGCGTCGTTTTCAGCAGCTCCGCGCGCGCTAAAACCGCGCGTGGGGGGGGTCAAAACCACCCGAACAAACTCGGAATGCCATGAAACTGTACGAAAACAGCCGTTGTATGATTTTTGAAATGGTTGGGTAGACGACACGTCAATCGGAGGTGTCGTTTGATTGCGGTGACTGGACATGCGTTTCCAGTGTCATAAAACACCCAAAACGGCGTCAGATGGTCGAATTCAGAGTAAACATGATCCGAATGACCTGAAACCACACGAAAACATTAGTAATATTATTCATGACGTGTAGGAGGACACGGCGTGCCCATCGGACATTCGGTGCGCGCGGTACGGCCGAGTGCGTCGTTTTCAGCAGCTCCGCGCGCTCTAAAACGGCGCGTGGGGGGGGGGGGGGGTCAAAACCACCCGAACGAACTCGGAATGCCATGAAACCGTACTAAAACAGCCGTTGTGTGATTTGTGAAATGTTAGGGTGGACGACACGTCAATCGGAGGTGTCGTTTGACCGCGGTGACCGGAAACGCGTTTCCGGTGTCAAAAAACACCAAAAACGGCGTGAGATGGTCAAATTCAGAGCAAACGTGCTCCGAATGACCTGAAACCACACGAAAACATTAGAAATATTATTCGTGATGTGTAGAAGGAGACGGCGTGCCCATCGAACGTGTGGTGCGCGCGGTACGACCGAGTGTGTCGTTTTCAGCAGCTCCGCGCGTGCTAAAACGGCGCGTGGGGGGGTCAAAACCACCCAAACGAACTCGGAATGCCATGAAACCGTCCGAAAACATCCGTTGTGTGATTTGTGAAATGTTTGGGTAGACGGCACATCAATCGGAGGTGTCGTTTATCGCGGTGACCGGAAACGTGTTTCCGGTGTCATAAAACACCAAAAACGGCGTGAGACGGTCCAATTCGAAGCAAACGTGATCCGAATGACCTGAAACCACACTAAACCATTAGTAATATTATTCTTGACGTGTAGGAGGAGACATCGCGCCCATCGGACGTGCGGTGCGCGCGGTACGGCCGAGTGCGTCATTTTCAGCAGCTCCACGCGCGCTAAAACGACGCGTGGGGGGGTCAAAACCACCCGAATGACCTCAGAATGCCATGAAACCGTACAACAACAGCCTTTGTGTAATTTGTGATATGGTCGGGAAGACGACACGTCAATTGGAGGTGTCGTTTGACCGCGGTGACCGGAAACGTGTTTCCGGTGTCATAAAACACCAAAAACGGCGTGAGATGGTCGAATTCAGAGAAAACGTGCTCCGAATGACCTTAAACCACAAGAAAACATTAGGAATATTATTTGTGACATGTAGGAGGAGACGGCGCGCCCATCGGACGTGCGGTAGGCGCGGTACGGCCGAGTGCGTCGTTTTCAGCAGCTCCGCGCGCGCTAAAACGGCGCGTGGGGGGGGGGGGGTCAAAACCACCCGAACGAACTCAGAATGCCATGAAACCGTACGAAAATATCCGTTGTGTGATTTGTGAATTGGTTGGGCATACGGAATGTCAATCGGAGGTGTCGTTTGACCACGGTGACCAGAAATGCGTTTCCGGTGTCATAAAACACCAAAAATGGCGTGAGACGGTCAAATTCGGAGCAAACATGCTCCCAATGACCTGAAAACACACGAAAACATTAGGAATATTATTTTTGACATGTAGGAGGAGACATAGCGCCCATCAGATGTGCGGTGCATGGGGTACAGCCGAGTGCGTCGTTTTCAGCAGCTCTGCGTGTGTTAAAACGGCGTGTGGGGGGGTCAAAACCACCCGAAAAAACTTGGAATGCCATGAAACCATACTAAAACAGACGTTGTGTGATTCGTGAAATGTTCGGTAAAATGACACGTCAATCGGAGGTGTCGTTTGACCGCAGTGACTGGAAACGTGTTTCCGGTGTCATAAAACACCAAAAACGGCATGAGACGGTCGAATTCGAAGAAAACGTGTTCCGAATGACCTGAAACCACACGAAAACATTAGGAATATTATTCTTGACGTGTAGGAGGAGACGGCGTGCCCATCGGACGTGCGGTGCGCGCGGTACCAAGTGCGTCGTTTTCAACAGCTCCGCGCGCGCTAAAACGGCGCGTGGGGGGGGGGGGGGGTCAAAACCACCCGAACGAACTCGGAATGCCATGAAACCGTACGACAATAGCCGTTTTGTTATTTTTGAAATGGTCGGGCAAACGACACGTCAATAGAAGGTGTTGTTTGACCGCGGTGATCGGAAACGCGTTTCTGGTGTCATAAAACACCCAAAACGGTGTGAGACGGTCGAATTCGGAGAAAATGTGATCCGAATGACCTGAAACCACACGAAAACATTAGTAATATTATTCGTGACGTGTAGGAGGAGATGACGCGCCCATCGGACATGCGGTGCGCGCGGTACGACCGAGTGCGTCGTTTTCAGCAGCTCCGCGCGCTAAAACGACGCGTGGGGGGGGGGGGGGGGGTCAAAACCACTCGAACGACCTCGGAATGACATGAAACCGTACAAAAACAACCGTTGTGTGATTTTTAAAATGTTCGGGCAGACTTCACGTCAATCGGAGGTGTCGTTTGACCGCGGTGACCGGAAACGCGTTTCCGGTGTCATAAAACACCAAAAACGGCGTGAGACGGTCGAATTCGGAGAAAACGTGCTCCGAATGACCTGAAACCACACGAAAACATTAGTAATATTATTCGTGACATGTAGTAGGAGACGGCGCACCCATCGAACGTGCGGTGCGCGCGGTACGGCCGGGTGCGTCGTTTTTAGCAGCTCCGCGCGCAATAAAACGACGCGTGGGGGGGTCAAAACCACCCGAATGAACTCGAAATGCCATGAAACCATACGACAATAGACATTGTGTGATTTGTGAAATGGTTGGGCAGAAGGCACATCAATCGGAGGTGTCATTTGACCACGGTGACCGGAAACGCGTTTCCAGTGTCATAAAACACCAAAAACGGCGTGAGACGGGCGAATTTGGAGAAAACGTGCTCCGAATGACCTGAAACCACACGAAAACATTAGGAATATTATTTGTGACGTGTAGAAGGAGACGACGTGCCCATCGGAGGTGCGGTGCGCGCGGTACGGCCGAGTGCGTCGTTTTCAGCAGCTCCGCGCGCGCTAAAACGACGCGTGGGGGTGGGGGGGAAACCATCCGAACGAACTCAGAATGCCATGAAACCGTACGACAACATCCATTGTGTGATTTTTGAAATGTTTGGGTAGACGGAACATGAATCGGAGGTGTTGTTTGACCGCGGTTACCAAAAACACGCTTCCGGTGTCATAAAACACCAAGAACGGCGTGAGACGGTCGAATTCAGAGCAAACGTGCTCCGAATGACCTGAAACCACACGAAAACATTAGGAATATTATTTGTGATGTGTAAGAGGAGACGAAACGCCCATCAGACATGCGGTGCACGCGGTACATCTGTGTGCGTTGTTTTCAGCAGCTTCACGCGTGCTAAAACGGCGCGTGGGGGGGTCAAAACCACCCGAACGAACTCGGAATACCATGAAACCGTACGACAAAATCCGTTGTGTGATTTATGAAATGGTCGGGCAGACGACACGTCAATAGGAGGTGTTGTTTGACCACGGTGATGGGAAACGTGTTTCCAGTGTCATAAAACACCAAAAACGGCGTGAGACGGTCGAATTCGGAGCAAACGTGCTCCAAATGACCTGAAATGATAACATATCATAAATTGGGGGTTTAAAATTATTATAGCACCATGATTTGATGTCATATTTAATTTTATTATATGTATATAATAACTGAATAATTATGTTCAATTTACGTTTGTTTTGTTTTTTGTCTTATTGTAGGTTTTGAAGCAGAAGATTGAAATAAATGGACCTGCTCGGATCGTTGAAGCACGTTTATCATTTATGATGATTTTGATTTTTATGTTGTTTGAAATTTTTTTCCATTTGTTATGACTGTTACCTTGTTATATCTCTGATTTTGCACCATGAAGAAAAAAAAACACAATTCGTCCATTTCATTAAAAAAATGAAAAATATTTTATTTAATATTATATATATAAATATTTTCATTAATATATATATATATATATATATATATATATATTTTATTTAACAAATATATATATATATATATATTTCGGTATGAATTTTTTTATAAAATTTTTCCCCAGTTTAGCGACCGCCAAAGGCGGTCGCTATAGACTGGCTGCCGGGCAGCGTTAGCGACCGCCAGTGGCGGTCGCTATATGCTGCTATCCGGGCAACAGTAGCGCCCGCTAAAAGTGGTCGCTAATGGTCCCCGCCCGACACCCTATAGCGACCGCCTGGCAGTTGCTTATGGCCGGCATTTTGGCCACCTATAGCGACCACCATTGGCGGTCACTATTGGCCTACAGCGACGAGGCTGATGCGACCGCCATTGGCGGTTGCTAGGCGGTCACTATAGGCCTTTAGCGACCGCCAATGGCGGTCGCTAATGCCCTTTTTTTAGTAGTGTACACACAGCAAGCCACAAGAGGTACCAACCTGATCACTAGAAATGGTTCACAAATAGGAGAGAAAAATCCATCAGCACTGTCATCTAGATGACACTCATCCGAGAGATACACTCCATCAGGTCCCACACAAACATCCTAGATTCTCACCCAAGAGATCACGCTCTTCGGATATCATCATAGGAAAAATCACGCTGAAATAGAAAAAACACAAATCTCCTCAGATAGGGGATCACTCCTAGGGTCTCTTAGGGGATGTCATAACCCACACCAGTATTTGAAAATCTCATAGATAGGGGATCCCTCCCAGGATCCACCGGGGGATACCACAACCCGATCTGGTATTTGAAGATCTCACAGATAGGGTATCACTCCCAGGATCCGATGAGGATACCACAACCCGATCTGGTATTCAAAGATCTCACAGAATCACATCACTCAGATAGAGGACCATCACCCATCAAGGCAGTCACAATGATACCAAAACCCCATCTGGTATAAATCACATAGTAAGGGATCAAACTGACAATGCACCAACCCTACCGAAACCACGCACTGAGTTGGGGATCGTATAACCAAAGATGACACAACTCTACTATAAACCACATGCTGAGTAAGGGATCATATACGAGACGATTCCACAACCCTATTGAGCACGTCCCAATGCGTAGGGGATCATATTCCTGATGATGCCACAAAACCTATGAGAGTTAACCTGCTAGATAGGGGATCATCGCCCATGGATAAGTGGTCACAACGATACCAAGAACCCAATCTTGGGCAGCGAAGCTAGAGGATTTCGCCCCGAGCCTACCTAAGGGATGCCAAAACTCTAAGAGATTAGAGATCCTATCAAAGGGATCACAAACCCATACCATGGTTATGATGCCACATAAACCCTCATTGGAGTGAACCAAGGGAGTACCCTCATCCACTGCTCATCCAAACGTTGAAAACCGGAGCGACCCGCAACATCGCCACACTGCACACCTCCTAGGCCGATACCGAGGCCACCATCGCGGTCTACGTGAAAAAACACGCAGGATATGCTATTTACTCGCCCGAAACAAACAACCGGTGAACAAGGTACTATTCACTGTTTCCTGCTCATGTGGGGCCCACACTACAATCCCGAAACTCATCAAGTGGATCACACCATTGCGATCCCCTCAGAAAAACCCACGAGATCGACTACTCGATCGTCCAAAATGAACACCTGGTGAAAAAGGTACTATTCACTGTAGCCAGCCTGGGTGGGTCTCACACCCTGATCTAGAAACTCATCAAGAGGATCAGACCATTGCGATCCCCTCAGAAAAACATACGGAATCAACTACTCGATAGTCCAAAACGGACACCCAGTAGAAAAGTCACATTTCTCCGTAAACGTAGGAACCTGTCGTCATGGGTCCCACACCTTGTTCTTGGTCCCAACACTCGGAAACTATCTTGAAAAGTCATCCGTACCGTTAGGGTCTCAACGACATTGACGACACATCATTTGGACACTCCGTGCAGGAGTTATGGCAGATCGAAGTTGAAAATAATAAAATATTATTATTATTTTCACCATTTCATGGCCCCGGGCCAAAAACCCAACACAAAAAATTCCCTAAAGAATTTCAATAGGTTTATCTCGACACAAGAATCGCATCACCACAAACGGTTCTCAAATTAGACTTCCAGTTTGCGAGTTACAAGGGTTTAAAGAACCCCCAAAAAACCTGGCTGGACCACCGCCAGCCTCGCCGGAAACCACCATGCCGCCGCCAGAAACCTCCACGCCACTACTATATTCCGCCGCGCCGAAACTTGAAATCACCGGGCCACCGCTACTTTTCCGGAATTCGCCATGGCTGCTGCCCTAGCCGCCGGAAAACTAGGTTTTTCGCCGGAAAACTTCCGGGAGCCACCAGGAGCACCTCGATGCTCCAAATTCAGATCCAAAACATGTTTCGGAAAGCTCGAGACCCGAACTACACAACCCTTACAAAAATTTGAAGAAAAAAAAACACAAAAACAGGATCTTGGAATTTAAAACTCAAACCACCTACCTGTTTGCGGACTGCCGAAGCTTCGCACGCTCCGCTGCTGCTGCTACACGACCCAAGAACGTCTACCATCAAGATCTGAGACCGACGGTGCTTCGTTTTCTTGATTTAGCAGATCATCGGTGAAGAACAGAGGTGGGAGTATGGTTTCATGTGTACGGGAGGTGGGAGAAGATAGGGGTCTTGATTGGCTCCTCTTGATTATTTAATTAATTTAATTGATTAAAATAACTCCCCCAACCAGACCTCCCAGTGCGGAAGAGATTAGGTCACCCCTAGGGTAAACGAGCAGTTTTGAACGCAACAGCTGGCTCAAATTTTCAATCCAAGACTCCATTCATAATTTATTCGATCTGACTCTCATAAATAATCTTTTCCATTTATTTACAAAAATTCCTCTGGTGGCTTTTTTGTAGCAGGCCTGCGTCGACAAAGTTTACACCTCATCTAGGGTAAACGACACGCTTCAGATGCAACTGTTCCCTCAGATTCCTGTTCTAAGCTACAGTTTAGGAGAAAATGCACCTCTTCCACATGGATAGTATAAAAAAATACTTAATACTTTTATAAAATTAATTTTGGGTACACTGGGCCTCAGAATCGTATAACGTCATCAGGCCTAGCTCTGGAATTATTCGTAGGAATTTTCCAAAGGCTGACATGGCTAAAAACATGAGTCACTACACTCTTGAAGGTGGTGGTGGAAGAACCTCAAATCGCCACCCACCACCTACTGCTCAGCCATATCCTTTTCCACGTCTGCCACCCTATGGACCTCCTTACTTGAATCTCTATCTCTACCTCAATGGTCCCTTGACCTTCTGCTGATCATCAGTGTGACGGGTTGGGCAGTCGCGAGCCATGTGACCCTGCCCGCTGCATGCGTAGCATAGTCTACTCCTCTGCTAACCCCTTGTGTCTCATGAGCTCTGCACCTCTGAACCTATATCCTGGGGTCTCCCTCTAGAAGTCATGGTTCCCTTAGACCTCTGCATCATCTACCTACTCCCAACTGCAGATGACTCGGCTACCTGTCGTCTAGTGGTGGCTCTCCCTATTGGTGTCTGCTCAACTAGAAAGTTCTCCACCAACAGTTCTTGATCAAGCACTCTAGCCTGCATTAGGATATTGAGTGATATTATCGATGCTCTGATCTCCCATTAGAGACCCTTCTCAAATTTCCATGCCCTGAATAAAGTGTCTCGTACCATGTCAGTTGAGTAACGATAGAGGTCTATGAATCTCGTCGAGTACTGGGCTACTGTCAGGCTACCCTTCTCTAAGTACAGTAGCTCCTGGATACACATGGAGCATAGTGCCTCTGGTATGAACTCCGCCCAGAAGAGTCCCTCAAATTATAACCAGGAGAGCATTGCCTCCTCGTGTGTCTGGAGCATCAAGCTCCACCACCTCCCTACTATGCCTTGAAATAGGCTAGTAGCTAGGATCACCATCTGGTCTGCTGGTGTCTCAACCAAGTGAAAAACTCATGCCACAACCTCGAACTAGTACTCAGCCGCCTATAGGTCTGTCTTGTCTAGAAACCTCGAATTCCTTTGTCTCTAAAACTCGTGAAACATGCTCAGTCGACATGCACGGTCTGCTGGTGGGGATGATGAAAACTATTTCTCTATGGGTGGTGGTGCTACTGGTACACCACATGAAGGTGATATCACTATAATAGGGACCTACACCGATGCCTCATCTCTCGGTGGGCCATCAACTTGATCTCTCTCTGGAATTCTGGTTGGCTGTCTACGCTACGACATCCTGAAAGAAATAGGTGTGCCATGGTCAATAAGTTATACCTGGCGAGATGACTCAAAGATATCAAAAAGGAAACAACATTTTAAAAACACATGCAACTAGTTTTTTTGTGTACCGAGTTGAAAATCAAAATTCAGTGTCCTCGTGTATGGATACATCGGTCACCGCACCGATACTGGACTCCCCAAACTAAAACCAGAACTCAAGACACTTAACACTATTTACCAAATAAAAACATAGACTCTTAGTTCTTCTAGTGGAACCGACCACCCTCTGATACCACTTTGTCATGACCCATACCTCAAGGCTTGTGTCATGACTACCCCAAGCCCACCTTCCATAGGATAGGGGTTAGTGACTAGAACTGGAAAGGAATATCCGTAAAAGGGAAGGCATTGCCTCAAAACCTGTACACACACAGACAGGGCACACTGTGCAAAAGTATAACACAATGGAATAAGAAAGGTACAACCACAACCAAAAACCCCAACTGAGTGTAAAAGTAAGTACTAAAAGTAAAAGGGAACAGAATAAAAGCCCAACTGAAATAAAAGTACTGGTAAAAGTAAAAATAGATCCTGAGGTTTCCCGCCAAGTATCCTACCTGAAGGGTAGTTAGATCTCGTCACTGGGGATCTCCACATCAACCGCTCACCTCCATACACCATCTAGTCCAAGATCCCAAAGTCTCAGTCAAAGCTTCCCATCATCTGAACAAGACACAATAAGGTGCAGGTAAAGCTCGTGCAGGGGTGAGTATAACAATACTCAGTAGGTACCTCGAGACCCCCAAAAGTATCTCAGAATTCCACAAAGTAATAAACACAAAGTATGATCTCAATCACAAAGCACAAAGAAAAAGACAGTTCAAACTAGGTATAACTTAAGTACAATAGTAAAAATTATTATTCATAAAGCTAGATCAACTTATTTCATTGAGAGTCTCTACTGCTAACCCACACAGGATCGATAGATGCTGACCCACATAGGATCGCTAGGAACTGACCCACAGAAGATCGCTAAACGATGAATTACACAATATTAATAGGCACTGACCCACATAGGATTGCTGAGAACTGACCCACACAAGATCAACATGTACCGACCCATACAAGATCGATGAGTGCTGACCCACATAGGATCAATAGGTACTGACCCACATAGGATCACTATTCATTAATCATATAATTTCCAGCTACTGGATTCCCATAATAAACACACTTGATTATGGGAGGATCTGCTCCTCAATCCATTGGTTTTACCATAATTTCCACTAATTCCCACAAAGAAGTAACTTGATGAACTAACATTTCATAAGGGTTCCAAAGAAACTGATGGCGCGTCAATCAGACGCCCGATCTGTAAGTTATAGGCATTTTAGTATTAAGGTCCTGGTTGGATTTGAGTCTGATCCAACTCATCTGCACTTAAAATTTCTCTAAAACTAAATTATATTATCTCAAAAGGACCTTCTCATACTAAGGGTTTCAATTCTATAGATAGTTCATCAAATGGACATCTGGTTTAGGAGTTATGCCCATTTAAGGGAAACTGACCCGTTAGTGGTTCGAGGTCCGGTCTGGCCCGCTGGGCCATGGTTTCGGCCCACTAGGCTACAGTTTTCGCCCGCTGGGCCATGGGCTCAGCCTGCTGGCTATCGGATAGGCTTGATAGGCCACAGGTACGGCCTGGCCCACCTAGATAATTGCAGCCCGCCGGGTCGTAGAACCGCCCGACCCGCTAGCTGGCGTGGGTGTCCGCTCCCCTCCCGAACTGCTTGACCATTCAGGTCATAAAAGTAGCAGAGCCAACTGGAGCCACTCCAGCTGATAGGTACGCCCTCTGCTATGGCTTGAAGCTACTAACTTTCTCCACGACACACTTTCATGGGGCACCGCTTGACATCAACGTGACCGATGATGGTCGACCCCCCCCCCCTCATCCGTGGTGGCTTAGAGCCGCAATACTCCTCCGTGGTGCACCACCCAGATCCAACACGGCCGGTGTAGGATGACTTACCCCTTAATCTATCCTGATGACTTCGAATACTTCCCCCTTCTTGCGACCAGTAGTTTCCAGCCGCCGCCTCCTCCGGTCACCGACACCGACGATGCTTCTGTGGGCCACCAGTAATGCTCCAGTGGTCCGATTTCTTTCCCGTCTGTGCCTATGGGCCTCCCGAGACGGCGTCTACACTATAAGACCCTCATATTGAACTTTCCTCCATATTTTTTCAGTCGTCCATGAAAAATGAAACCAAAACCGAGACCGGAAGAGGGTCCGGGCCTTGTTCGTTTGACCCTCTCCATATGCGTTACCATTATAACAAGGGAGCAACTCAAGTAGAATAATTATAAAACTCTTGAATAAAACCCCTACCTTGAAAATTTTGGTAGACGGTGTGGATGAAGAAGATGGGTCCTTATTTGTAGTGTGTTCGTTTCCATTCGTTGAACTCTGTATTGAATCCTCTAAGGCATCGAATCCCTGTTCTATGTTGGATGAAGTCATCGTCGACACTTCATTAGAGGTTTCACTTGTGAGTGCACAAGACCCATGACCGAGCATTGTCTAAATAGAAGGAAGAGAGGAGTTTAACTCATCGCATAATTAATGAGGTTCATTAATGAATTCAATTAATGAACCCATTAATCTCCTGATAGCGTGGTTACACAAGCTAGTGTAACTAGAAATTAAATGGTCTGACAACCCAGCGGTCCCACTACCATCACTTCATCGGTTAAAAATAAATAAATAAAATAACTTGTTGAGTTATTTTTTTTTGTAAAGTTCAAAAATTAATTTTTCATCCGACCCTTGCCGATCAAAGTTATGCTTTGCCTAAGTGTATTCTAGCACTATGAATTCAACAGTTCCCTAAGATTTTTAATCCGATCAACGATTCAGAAGATAGAAATCACATCCTACACATTTACTTAATGTACCTTAAAAAAGTTTAAAATTATGTTTTGGGATTTTCGGGTCTCATATTCCCATGCCCTCAATTTCCACAGACTCTTAATAATCCCAAATAATTTTAAAAAACTTATATGAAAATTATGGGTCTTTACACTTACCTAATGTCTGAATAATTTCTTCAATTTATTATCCTGGATAATAAAATGATTTTTTAATTAAAAAATACATAATATTTCATACTTATATTTTATTAATTTTAGTTTTATTAATTTTTTTTATAGGATTTTATATGAGTTATATATACTTTAATTTCATCGTCAGGGAGTGTTTGTTTTCTTGGTTTTCAAGATAGGTTTACTTGTATATGAGTATGGAATTTCATGTAAAATTGTAATAGTAATCCAAAATTGAAATCATATGATATTAATTAACCTTAATAGGTTTAAATTATCATTTATATCATGTTTTTATATTGTATTTGGATGGTTTATTATATTGAACATTAGAAAAAATGATTTAATGAAGTTTGGTTGTTTTACGACCATTATGAGATTTCATAATTTTGTTTAACATGATGTTTATATATTTATTCCAAAAACTTATATAACATATAATATGTATAATAAAATATTATTTAACCATAATTGGGTTTTTATGACCATCCTTGATATTGGAAAATCGATAGACCACCAACGATATTTTCATGTTTGGAAAAAAGTAAAATCAAAGGGACTTGAAGCTAAATTATTCCATTAAAATAATGATATTTCATTATATAAAATATAATGGAGTAATCATACCACCTGGGTAGTTGGAGGAGAGGATAGGATACAAAAATATTAAATTGAATAGAAATTTAAATAAAATAGAAATGGGACTTTAGATCCTGAATTTATCCTCCTTGAGAACCTCTGTAATGAAAATGTTTTGTTATTTTGATGAGAAAAAGGGAACATGGACATGATGTAGGTTCTATAGAAGATTATTGGGAATAATTTTTATGATGGTAAAATCTTGGAATGTGTGAGTAAAATATGTGGTGTTGGGTAGAATTTATAGGGGATAAGTGGGGTGTTTTCTCATTATTTAATTCATTAGTTTATTATTTTTGATCAAGACAATGAATAGATTGATAATTATAAATAAATATATTAAAATAATGAATTAGAGTTTTAGAGTTTGGACTTACATCATCTATACATCATCTATGACTCAATAATTCATGTATTTAGTATTTGTTGTAAATTATCATATTTCATTATTCACAAAAAATTAGAGTATTTTAGAAAAATATCAAAAATTCACTCTAACCATATTTTGATGTGTATAATTATAAAATTAACTCCATTTTATGAAAGTAATTTTCTAAATAATAGAAATTTAAATTTTAACTAAAACCATCATTTACATGGAAAATACCGATTTTAAAATTATAAATAATTTTATAACACATTGAAAATTTAAGTAATGTCTCATAAAATTATCTTAAAATCATAAGAAAACAAAAGTTAATGTATGAATACATTTTATGAAAATATTGTTTTGGAAATCAGTATATTAATTCAAAAATTGTAGTTAAATATTTATAAATTACAAAAATACCAAAACGTAATTAAATTTTTTTATTTACTCATACTATGATATAATTATATCATATTATAATTTTTAAGATGAAAAAATTCTATTAATACTTTCCTTGGTGAGGTTAATATTCCATTGGACCAATTACAATTTATAATGGGAACATTACTATTCCAAAGGTCATGTTACTATTCCATTGGTATATGTTCTTTAACTTCAGGAAATACCACTCATTCTATTCATTCTTCATTTATAAATTTTTTATTACATTCACTATGTGATTTTATGTGATTTATACTATATGAAATAATAAATGAATGTAATTTCCATTGATAAAAAAATGTGGGTCTTTAAATTCTCCCCCCTTATGAAATTTCACCCCTAAATTTTCATTTTATACACTATGGTAAAAATATGTGAGGGTACTTCTCCTTCATCGCTTACTCGGGTTCCCTTTTTGCCTCTTTGTACTTATGCTTTCACCATAGTACATTGACCATATGAGTAGTCTTGTCGCAAAGAACATTATCTCTATGGTATAAGATCTTCACTGTATGATACTCATAAAAGAGATCATTTTCAAACTATACCACCTCTGGATTAAGTACATGTGAGGGATATGTTTTATAAATTACAAATAGGGATACATGGAATACATCCCATACTTTAGAAATGGTTGGTGGAAGAGCTAGTCAATATACCAAAACTATGAATTGATCATGAATCATGAAGCGGTTAACGTACTTAGGACTCAACTATATGCTCTTACCATTTATCATGACCCTCTTCTATAGAGATATATATTGGAATACGATATCTTCAGACATAGATAATAGGTCCAATCAACGATTGTATTCCTAGATCTTTTTTTGACCTTGGGCTTCTGTAATGTTCTACTAAATTGTTTTCAAAATTTACTCCATTTCATTAACCATTTAAATTCAAAAAATCTTACATTCACCAACTTTATCTTAGAAAATAGGTGTTCTTCATATGTTACCATAAAGGGTTTCATATGAAACCATTTGGATGCTATAGTGGAAACTATTATTTTAACTGAACTCATCCAGAGGTAGATGTTGGTCAAATCCTCATTTGAATTCCATAAAACATGTTCTCAATATAAATTATAGTGTCTAAATAGTATTTTTATATTCTTTATTAGGTTTAGGATGATAAGTCACAATGTTGTTTAGATCAGTGTTTAGATAATGATGGATAATTTTCCAGAAATCCAAGGTGAATCTCATATCTTGATCAGATTTAATTGATTATGGTACTTTATACATCCTTTCCTCTTATCTAATATATATTCATGAAATTTTATCTCATGATAAGTTCTCCAAAATTTTAATAATGCGTGTTTTCATTGTGAGACAATCCACAATGACCCATATAGCATTATTTCCTCTAAATGTGTTTGGAATTCTTGTGACGATGTCCATGGTGATGTTTTCCCATTTCCATGTTGGTATGGGTAATGGTTTCATCGTTCCCTTATAATATTTCCTTTCATCCTTAACTTTTTGACATATTAGTATCATTGTTATATATTCACCGATATCCTTCTTCTTGTTGTCCCACTAATTGATCCCTCAGAGATCTTGATTCATATTTGTGATCCCTGGGTGAATCAAAAAGGTTAAGCTATATGCGTTGTTCATAAGCATTCTCTTATCTCTAGATCATATGATACACAATATAATGAACCAAATCATATAATTCATTCCTCAACAATTTTAATATTTGTGAATTTCTTCTTTCTCATATATCCTTCTTCTTCTAAATTTCCACATCATTTATTTGAGTATCAATTATTTTCTCCATGAGGGATGGTTGATTAGAAATTTCATAAAGGATTTGTGATTTTAATTCCTCAATTATTCCCATATATATTCTTTTCAAATATAATAATATTGGGTCCTTCTCAATTATCATCATTGATAATGTTTTAGGATCAATTATACTTAGATTATCTACCATTTTATTCACATTTCCAAGATTTTAGTGGATTTAGAAGTCATAATACTCAATGATCTATAACCAAATTCTCTATTACATATTAAGATGACTTTTTTAATTTATATTTGAGGAACTTATGATTAGTAAACATTTTATAATTCACTCAATAGAGATAATTCCAATAGATTTTAAACCTTAAGACCATATCTTCAAACTGCAGATCATTCATAGGATAAATTTGAGAATGAATTTTCAACTTACACAAGGTTTATTCTATCATTTTATTATTTTGAATCTATAAACAACCAAATACCTTCTTTGAAGCCTCATTTTACACCAAAATGAGATCCCCACTTGATGGAAGTTTGAGAAATGGAACATTGATAAGCCTCTTTTCCATATCTTTGAAGAAATATTCATATTCACTAGTCTAGAAATACTTTAATCCTTTCCAAGTCATCTTAGATAGTGGTTTTTACAATCAAGAAAATTTATTCAAAAATTGATGATAATTCCCAGCTAGACCAAGGAAACCACAGATCACTATTGCAGAAGTGGGAATGGGCCACTCTTTGACTGCCTTTGTCCTAGAATGGTTAATAAATATTCTGTTATTGGTGATAACATGAACCCAGAATGATAATTCTCCATATAGAACTCTCATTTACTATACTTTTCATTTATATTATACCCTTATAAGGTATTTAGAACATTATTCAAATGCTTCTCATATTCCTACTTGCACTTGGTGTATATCAAAAAATAATCAAAAAATACTACCACATATTTTTTGAGGTAATCTCTAAATGCTCTATTAAAAGAATTCCATGAATATTTTTTTGATAATTAAGGAGTATGAAAAGAATCACAATGAACTCATAGTGTCTATACCTCATTTTAATGTAATTATTTTGAATATCTTCTTTCTAATACTAAATTGGTGATATTATGACCAAAGGTCCACCTTAGATAAATTCATTGCCTCACATAGTTAATTGATCAAGTCATCTTTACATGGAAGGATATTCTTGTTCTTAAACATGATTTTATTTAGCTCACAATAATCAATACATAGGTGCATTGATCCGTCCATATTCTTGTTGAATAGGATTGATGCACCCCATGGTGATGGACTTGGGAATACCAAACCCTAGAATAGATTCTCTAGTAACTACATATTCAGTTCCTCTAACTCAACGCTAGCCATTATATAAGGATTCATTGGTATTGGTAGATATCCATCAATAAATTAAATTTAGGGCTCAACCACTTGGTCAGGAGTAATACTAGTCAATTCACCATAGGAACACATTAGTGTATCCCCCCACAATGGCTATGTCTTCAAACATGATTCACTCATTTTTCTTAGTAATTTGATCTAGATATGATTTTTCATTAGGCAAGAATATCAACACCTGAGATGATAATTCTCAAGTATATTCAACCTCTTCCTTACACCTATATAGAATTAGGGGATTCCTCAGGATGTTCAAAGTGATTTTCCATTCTTGAAAATTGATGTTAGATTTGTATAAAGATACCCAATCTATTCCCATAATGTAATCAAGCTCTTCCAATGGATGTAATATTTATTTTTGAGAGTTTCAATCCACAAACACAAACCAGGGAAGAGTTATATACATTGGATGCAATAATTTCCCCATTTTATGTTCTCATAGAAAAATATACCTATATATTTTTAGGTGGTGTTTTAATAGTTCTACTAAACTTGCAAGATATGGAAAAAAATCATAGGACAAAAAAAGTAAATTCACTATTATTGAATTAATTATTAGTGTACCTATCATACCATCATTATCAGGCTCCACTATAGTAGTAGTGATGGTATAATCCTTCCTTTGAACTTTTGTATTTTGTGGTTGTTGACATCGATTACCCTTGAGGAATCAAGTTTTAGTGCACTGTCTTATATATTTCCCATGATCCCTACAGTTTAATAATTGTACCATGGGTGGTTCTATACTTTTCTCTATCTTATCAGATGGATTCTTTATGTAATTTACCATTCATCATCATGGTGGACTTCTCCTAGACACTTATAGAATTTCCACACCCCTTTTACGAATTTTCCATGATGTATTTTTCTACATTTTTTTACATGTGAGTGGTTGAGATTTATTTTCACCTTTTTCATTAGATCCCCTAAATTAAAACTCCATATTTCATTTCTTATCAAGGTAGTCTTGGAAAAAATATCAAAAATCCATCTCTAATTTGACAGCACATCAAAAAACATCTTCATGTCTACCAAATTATTGAATATATAGAGCCCTTTTAATGTGTGGTTTTAGACAACTAATGAATCGATAAATTTTACTATCATACTCCATAACAAAAACACAAAGTTTACCTTAAATAAATTTTAAAATTTTCTTTATATTATGTAATATTTTCAACTTACTTTTTCATCATATATATAAACACTCTCATCATATTTTTTACGAATATTTTGAGGGAAATACTTATTATGAAACATTATCTTAATGTCTTCCCACTCTATCTCTTCAATTTCATCATTTATCATGTTGATTTTAATCAATTCACACCATTTATTGGAATATCTATCTAGATGATGTATAGATAGATTTACCTTCTCACCCCCTCATAATAGTGGATCATATAAAATTACTTCTCCATCAAGTTGACCCACTGTTTTTTGAAAAGTAGATTAGAAGATCCACTAAAGGTTGGTGATCGTTTCCATATAAATGACATTAAATCCATTTGGACCCTCTTAGGTGTAGTATGAAGTTCCACATTATTATGGTTATTTATTATAGACTGAGAAATATGGGTAAGTATCGCCATGAAATTTTGAACCCCACCTCCCATGGGATTGGGGATGTTGTTTGAGAAATCATTTCATTATCCCTGACATGGGTTGTTGGCCTAGTTTCTCTGGGTTCCACCATTTTATAAAATTGATAAGGTTTAAAAAAAATAATAAAAAATGTTATCAATAAATAATTCATCTAATTGGTTAATTAACTCTAAAGGATTATCATGTGTGATCCATATTTTTAGAATTTTTATAAAACAAAGATTTATGGGTGCTTACTTGTACTTAGTCTCATAGTAATAATTTTCACTAGGGTTCTCCAATCAGAATTTTCAAATCAACTAAAACGTTCTCTAATTCAAAATATAGATACCATAATTTTCTTGCATGGTTATTAAACCATTTTAACGATAAAAAACATAAAACGTTTCAAAAAAAGTATTCAAAGTTTTATTATATTTAGAAAATTATGACCACACATAACTTTTACATAATAAAACAAAAAAATTATTTAATTCCTTCTTCTCTAGATTCTTAGTGGCCTTCTTAATATACTTAGAACAAGTAATAACCTATGGATATAAATCAAGGAATGGTGTGAGATAAAATCCCAATAATAGGATAGATAATAGCATGAAACAATACAACATGGGTGATAATAATCATTATCATGACTTCATAATCATGAAAGGAGACATTTTATAAACACATGGAATGTTTTAATTCATAAAAATGAAATAGAAAGTCTTTCTGGTTTACCACTATGTTTAGTTATGAACAAAGATATCATCATATTCATGCATATTTCACTTTTCTTCATGAGTTAAATCACATTACCCAATGCATTGGAATGCTATATAATTATGGATTCACCCATCACACTATAATATTTTTAGGCACTATATAATTCAAGGTGCACCTGTCACATCATAACATTTCCATTATCATGCATTCCACATAAAATTTCTATCAATATTGGACATAAAATAACCAATGGAAAAGAATGGGTTTCATTCCATAAATCATGCATTAATGAATAAACTTTGGGGTCCCCAAATTAAATAGGAATTAATATTCTTGGGATAATAATCATCAATCTTGAGTGAATAAGAAACAATATCACAATACTTAAAATCTATATGTTTGGAAATAAGAGTTATTTTGGAAAAAATATTTGTAGTTTTCATATTACCATATTGGAAACATGTATATCCTAGAAAATAAAATGGATGGAAAAAATAAATTATATTTATAGATCATTAAAGTAATATCCTTATTAAAAATAGAGTGAAAGGGGGAAAACCCAAAGATTGTGAGTTGGGTTTTAGAATCCCCTTTCCTTATGTATTAATGGTTTATTCACTTCAATATCATCGATAATAAAATATAATTCATTAATTAAAAAATAAAAAAATCTCTAATAAATGAATTTGATTGATTATATTTTTATTAAGTTCATTTATAGGCATTTCGATGAGTTATATAGTTTAATTTCATCATTTGTAAGTGTTCGTTTTCATGGTCTTCATAATCAGTTCGCTTGTATATGAGTATAAAAGTTAATGTTAAATTGGAAAAGTTATCTAGAATTGAAATTAAATTTTATTAATGAAATTTTATAAGATTAAATTATCTTAAATATTATTTGGTTATATGGTATGAGGATAATTTATTTGATTTAACATTACTGAAAATTATTTAATTAATTTTTTGGGTTTTACGACCATTATGAGCATATATGATTTTATTTAACATCATTTATATATATTGTTTAAAAAAAATTATATTAAATGTAATACTCATAATAAAATCTTATTTACCATTATTTTGGTTTTATAACCAGCCTTGAAGGAGGTAGTGAAAAATGAAAATGCATCATCCACAATTGTGTTAATTCTATACACCACATACGATATTTTCATGTTTATAAAAAAGGAAAAGGAAAGAGAGTTGGAGATGAATTATTCCATTAACATAATAAAGTTCCATTATATAAAATATTCTGGATTTATCATACCACTTGGATAAGTGGATATGAGGAATGGATAAGTAAAGGAATGAAATTGAAATGAAAATTGAATGGAAATGAAAGAGGATTTTACCAATTAAACTTATCCTCATTGAGAACCTCTATAAGGAAACATTTTTGGTATTTTGATTATACTATGGTCTCTCATACATGGGGTATGGGCTTGTGAATACTATTAGTAATAATTTTGACATGTCTCAAAACATGGAAGGCGTAAGGAGAACATAGGGTTTAGGGGTGGTATTTAAAGGGGATGAGTGGGGTGTTTTTCTCATTATTTTATTCATTAGTTTATTATTTTGGATCAAGACTGTGAATAATTTAAAAATTATCACAAAAAATGTTAAAATAATGAATTATAGTTCGAGATTTTGGACTTAAAATTTCCATACATCATCAATGACTCAATAATTCAGGGATTTATTTTTTATAATAAATTATCATATTTTACTATTTAGCAAAAATTCAAGTATTTTCGAAAAAACCAAAAAATAATCCTAAACATTTTTTGAAATTTAAAATTCAAAAATAAACTCCATTATATGAAAACAATTTTATTTATATGTGAAAATTAATTTTTAATTAAAATATTCATTTACTTGGAAAGTACCGATTTTTAAATTATAACTAATTTTACAACACTTTGAAAATTTAAGTATGATCTCCCAAATTATCTTAAAATCATAAGAATTTTTTTTTAATTTTTGAATACATTTTATGAAAATAAATTTCCTTTGAGATCATTATATTAATTTTAAAATATTAATTAAATATTTATAACTTACAAAAATACCAAAACATAATTAATAATTTTTTATTTACTTATACTATGATATAATTATATAATATAATCATTTATAACATGAAAATAATGATTAATACTTTCCAAGATGAGTTTACTATTCTATTGGATAAATTACTATTCTTAATGGTCACATTACTATTTAAAAGTTTGTGTTACTGTTCCATTGTTATAGGTCCCGTAACTCCTCTTATGCCATTCATTTTTCATTTATAATGTTTTTATTATATTATATATGTGATTTTATGTGATTTAAACTCTATGAAATAAATATATGAAGGGAATTTACTTTGATATTTAATTTTGGGTCGTTACAAAGGGAAATACTAGGATGATTTACTTGTAGCACTTCCTCCCCAAGAGAATAAATTGATGGACACAGAGCTTCCAACTGAGGAGGTATTTTATGACCATGATACTCCACA
This sequence comes from Viscum album, assembly GCA_963277665.1. Taxonomy (NCBI): domain Eukaryota; kingdom Viridiplantae; phylum Streptophyta; class Magnoliopsida; order Santalales; family Viscaceae; genus Viscum; species Viscum album. The sequence continues at coordinate 670,097,753 of OY728157.1, read as the reverse complement.
GACATTGGAAATGTATTTTGATAGCACCTCCTGAATTCTTGTTGGTAAAAGGTTGGAAAACCCAAGATTCAAACTAGTTTTTATAGGGACTATATTTGTCTCTCCAGACAAAACAATTTTTTCCTAATCTTTCCAAATATCTAAAGACTTCATGAATAATGAGGCATAATAAAAATCCCTCATTGATATCTTGGAACTAGCCCAATAGATTCACATAGCGTACCTGAATATCAAATGGTATTTTGAACTAGTGATAAAGTATATCAATGGAAAAAATGACATCAAAAAGAAATAATTGGATCCTATCACTGGATACATATGAAGACTGATGGTAGAGTTCTATTTTGATCCTAAGATGCATTATGTTCCCAGATCATAGAATTCTCGCATGGTGCATTATCTATTACAACCATTGTTTTAACTGACCTTAATTAGGAGTAAGAAATATTACATATCAAACATTGAAAAATGGTCTCGTAAATCACCATTTATGATATCGATGAAATCATACAAGTCAAAATCACCCTAGATCATGAGGAAACACAACCACCCATTGGTGGATGGACCCCATAATATGTTATCTCCAAAATGGGAATCATGCTATATAACAAGATGGAAGGGAAATGATTTGGCACCATGATGTGAAATTCACCGTAAAGGATGGTCAAAATGAACAAAAATCCCTCTAAAATCATGGAATTTATGGAATCCTTCTTAGATGAATAGTGATTTCACCGCAATTCAATTCTTTATTTCACCCTTACACCATTGTTTTAAATAGATTTTTAATTGTAAATTCTAATAACTATAACAACTTTAAATTCATGTTTTATTAAAATATGTTGTGTTAATCACTTTTAAGAAATTAAATTTCACTATTTTAGATTATTTCAGTGTAAGTGGAGGTGATGTTGATGGAACAAGATGATGGTAATGAAAAATGGGTCAAACTGCGCAGGAATCCATGAAAACTATTGGAATTAACCACACACATCATTTATTAAATTGATCCAATTTGGCTGTAAATTTATGGAATCTCTGAAATTAAATTTTCTAAAACTCTTATTAACGAATTCAATCCCAACTCCACAATTAAGAGGCCCAAATGAATCTATATATCCAAGAAATATAATCTGAATTCAATCAAATGTTTTGTTACATATTTTGGAAATATATTACATTTTTTATATTATATGGCATCCAAATTTGACATAGATATATAGCTGATATCAAAAAACAATTTGTTCCCTTTTACCAAGTTTTGATAAGAAATTTAATTTCCCAAAACTATGTTTTAAGTGGTATCTTCAAATATGTGTGCTTAAAACCACCGCCCATTTTTGGATATAAAATAGAACCTTGGGAATCTAATTTAGAATTTCTACCAGGACAATGTGATTAAAATTTGGCACTATTATTGGAGAGAAAAGATAATTTTTCTTTATTTCATTCCATTAATTTCAATATTTTACTTTTCATTTATTACTCATTTAAGTATCCCCCTTTCCCATTTTATTGTTATTGTTATTGTTTTTTCTTTTGTTTGTTTTTGTGTGACTCTTCTTGTTTCACTCTTTCTTTCTCTCTATTCATCTCTCCCTCTCTCTATAAAATTATATAGTGTAACATTTATTTTCATTTCTCATCTAATTATTATTAAGTGATTTTATTTTTTCCACATTCCATCATAAAAAAATTATTTAAGAAAATAAACAAAATTCACAACTTATTTTCATAACGTGATCAGAAAAAGAAAAACTGCTTGAATTTTCTATAGAAACTGAATATACATTTCACTCAAAAATTAGGTCATATAGGGTATAAAAATTAGGTTAGATTGAGGAACTCCTCATGGATCTCCAAGTGGTCCCAACCCAATCAAAAATTAATCGAAACCAAATCCCAAAAAAACCATGGATCTAAATAATCAAACATTAAAAGAACTGACCACCTTAGATGTTGAGTAACAACCTATTCACATTTAATATCTTAAATATGAATCCATATTTGTGATGAGTTCATTCCTCATGAACCACTTTCTTATATTTCATGGTCTTCCCCTTGAGGACACTGAGAAATATGTTAAGGAGTTTCTCATACTGTTCTCCACCATGAAACCCAAAAATATGAATGAGGACCTCATTAAGTTATGGGACTTCCCTTTCTCCCATGATGTTATATCTAAAGACTGGATATACAGTCTCACTTCCATAATTGGGTTATGTAATGTCCTTAAAATACACTTTATAGATAATTTATTCCCTCACATCCAAACATCATCAATTAAAAAATAAATCTTTGTAATTTGGAAATCCCAAGGAGATACCCTTCATGAATATTATAAGAGATTCCAAATACTTTTTTCAAGTTTCCCCACCACCAGACTAGTGAAAAATTTCATAATTAATACATCCATGATGGGAAGTATCCATATGTATCGTATAATGATAGATACTGAAATTAGTGGTTCCCTTGTTGATAAAATATCATCCACCGGTCATTATTTAATAGCCAACATGGCTCAAAATGGACAAAAATTTGGTGCATGAGAAATTTCCCCAATCTGAGAGTTTATGAGGTAATATATTAATCCCTATAATAAAGGGTAGATAATAAAATTGATTTTATTCATACTCTTCGAAGGAAATTGTCACAAGTACAAGGTAATTCACACCCTCCGCCTGTTCTATTACATTGTGGTATTTATTTTTATATTACTAATTTTTTAACCAGTTCTTACAACATTGGGATTTATCAGATTCTATTGTAGCAGTATTCCTTGGGCACACATTACAATAATATCCTTCCTTCATAAAAGAACCATTCAGGTCAAATCCCAACCGTGGTTGTAAAGAACAACCACAATACCAATAGAGAGGAAAATCAAGCTACCCTAAATAGAAATGGTATCAACAAGGCCAAGGAATTAATCCTTATTATCCTTTATCTTCTATAAAAAATCCTCCTCCTCCACCCCCAAAATCTAAACCAAGCATTGAGGACATGGTAAAGCAAATGGAAACCCAAAACCACCATTTCTAGTAAACCATGCAATTGGATATTCAAGACCTACAAACTCAAGTGGGAAATTTAGAAAACACCATTAGTGAGATTAAAATTAATGGTTCTGGAAAAATACCATCCCAAACTATTTATAATACAAAAGATAGAGGCAATGTATGTGCAATAAAATATTCTATAAATAATTTTATTCTTTTAATGATTTTACCCAACAGGTATGTTCCCCTTATAAAAACACTCTTTCCCTACCCAAAAAAATATTTTAATGAAGGAAAAAAGGGTAAAAAAGTTATTATTTAGGATTCCCCTAAAAATCCATTCCTATTTTTTTCATCAAAAGGATATCCAAACATTAGAGAAATTTTGATAATGGGATTGATAAATAAATTCAAGATACATTTAAAAAGGTCAATCTAACATTTCTTTATTTGATGAAGTTAAACAAATACCTCGATATGCCAAATTTATTGTTGTGATTTTCACCCATAGATGAAAAATGAAAGGGAATGATAGAATAAATCAAGTATGGAATGTCTTAGTGTTGATAAAACTAGTAATTACTACAGAATTCAAGGATCCAGGAACTTTCAAGATACCTAGAAGCATAAGAGATTCCTTCTTTTCTAATGTAATTTCAGATTTGGGTTCTATAATTAATGTAATTACTTACTTAATGTACACATATTTTTAGGTTTTAGAGCTTCAACCAATAGGATTCATCATGAAACTTTCCAACCAGATAAAAACACACCCATCCTGGGTGATTAAGGAAGTCCTTGTAAGAGTGTATAATCTCATATTCCCTTCATACTTCTCATTTTTGAGATGGAAGATACATGAACCCAATGAAATTATCCTCTATCAAATGGGATTACATTACTCAAGAGATAATATGTGATCATAAAAGTTCACAATGGTTATATTTCTATGGAGTTCGATAGAGAGAATGTATGTTTTAATATACTTTCTTCCATGAAACACCCCATTTAAGAGTACCCCAATGTTACTATAAATTTGATGGAACTGATCTTTAATTAATCACACACACAAAATTATCTCTTACATATATAATATGATTCATTTTCTTCTTCTTAACCTTTGTATGATTAGATTTTTGATTCATTTTTTGAGTGTTTTATGAGTTGAGAGAAGTGTAAATTAGGTGCTTTAATTGATGGGTCTATTGATTCTAAGTTACCCATGACCAATGATGATTATGAAAATCTCATTTCCATAGATTCTCCTTCCATAGAGAATAAAAATGAGCAGATAGATAGTTTCATGGACCTCACAACCCCAAAATGCCTTCCCTCAATCCAAAAACCACTAGTTTTGGGATTACAACCACTTCCATCATATTTAAAATAAGTCTATATTCAGGGTATTGACCAATTTTCTATCATTATTCCAATAACCTCTCTCCATAGGAGGAATAAAAACCTATTGATCTTTTGAAGTTGGGGAAGTTTAATCAAAAGGGTTGAGAAGGCTCCTCATGTCATTGAATTTTCCTCATGTGCCCCTAACCATTCGTAAGAAAACTATAAAATCATTGAAAAATATATTCTTTTGATATTTATTTTCTTAGAAAAATTATGTTCATATGTTATTATGTAAAAAATAGTTGTGTTTTTCTTATCAATCTTCCCTTATATGTCTTCTTAAGAAATCCGATGTTGTGCCCCACCTTATTCGGTGGATGCTCCTTTTCCAAAATATTGACCTTGAGATTAGAGATAAGAGGGGAGTGAAAAATGTGCTAGCTGACCACATTAATAGGATTTACCCACTATTGGACCACCATTTTGACTCATCCCTCCCCATTTAATAATTCTTCCCTCATTAAAACATTTGTAATTTTTTAGACCTTAACCACTTGTTTTTAGATATTTTTAATTTTCTAGAAACATCTTGGGTCCCTAATGATTTAAAAAATTCACCATCCCAAAGAAATAAGAACAATTCAAGATGGTACATTTAGTTTGACCTGTACTTATGGGGATTTTTTAGTGACCATGTTATTATTTTTTGTTTTTCTAACCATAAATCGACCATAGTTTTGAGCTTCTGCCACACTTTTGATTGTGGGCGCCAGTTTGGATCTCAATGTATTTCTCGAAAGGTCTATGACTTAGAACATTATTGGAAAACATTTTATAGAGATAAATTTCCCCAATAACTATACTTCTCCATTCCATAATTACATTTACTATATGTTTCATATAAATTATCCTTTAAAATAGTATTTATAAATGTCCAAATTTGTTACTGATGCTCCTCTTTGATTTTAGAGTACCTCAAAATATCTTCTTTAAAAATTAAAACCAATTGTTTGAGGTAATTTATAAATACTATATTCATTATGTCCATGAATATTGTTGGAGAATTAGTGAGACTAAAAATAATCACTATGAACACATATTTTCTTTAAATTGTTTGAAATGCAGTATGAGGTAAATATATTATCTACACATTTAATTAGTTACATCCGGACCAAAAATCATACTTAGGGAAGTGTGGTCCCATACATAACTGACTAAACAAGACATAAATCCATAGTAGTAGATATTATTTATATTTTTTTGAGTTTATGATAATCAATGTAGGGTTTAATTTATCCATCCATCTTCTTGACTAAGATGAATAACATTCCATATGGTGAAGCACTGGGGAATAATTTTTTTTCAATATTATTTATTAACTTAGTCTTCAATTCATGTAATTAGATGGTGTATATTATATAAATAGTCCTATATATGACCAAATAACTAATAATATGATCAATTTATAATTCAACCTCTTATCCAAGAGGAAGACTATAAAACACATCATATAACACAGTTACATATTCCCACACAATGGTAATTTCATTGATAATGATCATATACCTTTCATAATCATTTGGTCCAGAAATGACAACTCAAAATCATTAATATTCATGTTTGAGAACATATTTCCAAGGTATATTCATCCTCTTTATTAAAAATTTTATAATCAAAGGATGATTCATGATATGAAAAATTATTTCCCTCTCTATGAATTTAATGTTGTATTTATATAAGGATATTCAATACATTAATATAATAGAATAATATTCCATTATAGGGAGAATAATATAATTTTCAAGATTCAAATTTCTATAAAAAATAAATATTGATAGAATAATTCTAGAATATTTCACTGATGATATCAAATAATGTTGGATGGTGACCTGATACTCTTATAAAACATCCAAGATATACTAGAGTGAAATGAATTGAAATAAAATAATAAATATAAAACTATGGATTGGGGGATATTTGTGTCTTAATTATCATGATCCATTTCAATAATATTTATAATTTAGAAAATTCCAAGTTCTCATTGTTTAGAGATTTCATGTGCTTATCATCCCTATTATCGATGAATCAGGGAATTACCTTGGAAAATTCTTAATGACATATTTTCTATGACATTGATCTATCATTGTTTTCTAGTGTTTAACTTTATTACCATCCATAATTTTAAATTATATAATAATTTTCCATTGACATTTATCTTTTATAATCCCTTATTATTTTTATATTAAACATTCTCATGCTCTTTTATGACATTTACCTTGGTGAAAATTCCCACATTTTAGAAATGTTATAAATTGAGTCTTATTTTAAGTATAATCATTGTCAAATAAAATTATATGTGATGAAATAATTACCATAATTTATGTGATTAAAAATTAAACTATGACATAGCTATTAATTTTAATTCAGAATAGCATGCATGGCATAATCATAGTATTTTATTCTTCATCTCCCATCATGTTAGGAATCTTCTTATAGTAACCGTATCATTTACCATAATATTGGTTTTTAGAAAGATTTATATAATCATAATCCATTGAATAAAATAATAGAAAATTAGGAATGAGCATACTTAAACCAATAATAATATTATAATAGAAACTGTAAACATAAGAGGAATAACTCATAAATGACATATAGACCATATATAATGAATTTTTAGTCTTAAATATTTATTATCTATGGTCTATATCTAATTTATATTTCTAACATAAAAATATTTTCAGGTCATTAACAATGGTTTGAAATTATAATTTAAATTTACTCAATCATACCCCTTGAGAGTTTCAAACAAGGTGTGAATAAAGGAATCATTATCATGTAATAAATAATGATTTATTTATTAACAAAAAAAACAATATTTTTTTATTACCCATAGGTACATATTTCCTAGATCCACATCCACCAATAGTATAAAGAGTGGGATTTAATTTCTTGGAATCCACATTATATAAACTCTACTGAAATTTCTTGATGTTTTCAAACAAATAGACTTATACAATTGGTTATTATTGATTTATTATTTTTTAACAACCAAAAATAACTATTAAATTATCTAATTTTCTCTAAAATTTTCTAATCCACTAAAATATATTTTAAAAATATTTTCATCATAAATATCCAATAAACACAACCCATGAATCAAGAGGCCTTGCATCTCATGGGGTTTGGGTTCATAAAACATCAATATGAATCTAAACTAAAGAATATTTATTTTAAACTACATGATGAGTTATAATATTTATTTGATCTTCTAAAATATGGTATGGTATCTTAGGAAAATAAATAAAAATGGGTGAGCTTTAAATATATATAAGGGAATAAACAGGATAACTTTGAGTAACCTTTGAGTAAAAGGGAATGACATGATATAATAATAGTCATGGTTTACGAATAATTATATAGAAGCATGAAATATAGATTAAATATTTATAAGATCATAAAATAATTTTAATTTTGAAAAATTATAATACATGAAATCATAACCATAATTAATGTTTCACTATTTATATATCATAACATTATGGGAAGAGACCCATAATGGATTAGGTTTATGACTTAATAAAATTCATATAATCTTATAATATATAATAAATACCTAATTAATTAGAGATATATCCGAGAGAACCAATCATAACATTTACATTCATATGTGTTCCACATAATGGAATCGCAAATAAGTCATAATTATAAAAAATACCCATCAAAGTAATGGGTTATGAAGTATTTAATATAATAATGCCCACATGATATTTTATAGATATTTTAAAGAAAGGAAGGGTTTAAATATTTTGTATGTTCATATTTGAATCAATAATAAAATGTTTCAAATACGAATTCCTTTGGAAAAATTCATGATAAAGGTTTGATAACTAGGTATATGAATGAACCTTTAAACTTGTGTTTTATCCAAAAATAAATTTAATTTTAATAAATGAATGAATATGAAATTTTCTTCAAAATAATAGGTAAACCCAAATAGATAAAACTAAACTAATTTTCATTTTACTAACTAATTTATGGTTAAAATAATTTAAAAACATGTTGAATGAAATCATTAAGTGGAAGAAAAGTTCCCCTTAATCCGGATTAATTTTGAAGAATTTGTATAGAAAATAACACAACAATGATATAAACCTAGCAAAGAAGTATAGAATAATCATGGTATATATGCAAGATAAATTAATATATAACATTGAATAATTCCATAATGTTATATATAGAAATATGGTTAGGTAGGGATAAATAGATAATAACATGAATAAAAGTGGATAGTTCAATGATTTCCCCTTCCCTTGGAAGGATTCATTACGCACATTCACATATAATCCTGAATGATCAAATTAGATTTATTAAAGATATGATTTTGATAATTATTTAACTTTATTTTATTTTATAATAATTTAATTTATATACCGAGTCTATATTCATTTTCCTATGGTTATTCAGGGCATGTATCCATGGTCATGTCAGTTTTAGGTAACTAGGAGTGTTCATATAGTTTGGTTCCATAAATATAGAGATATGATCACATGTATTTAATATGTTTTCAAAAGTAAATGATTTTATAAGTATCAAATATTATTTTTAAATAGTCATTTTTTTATAGTGAAGGACTTATTGTTTTTTTGGTAACTTCTTCTAGGAAGGCTTTCTAATAACAATGTATTTACATGGTTTTGTTTAAATTTTCTAGTTTTAAAACATTACAAAAAACAAAAAATATATTTATTAATATCATATTAAACAATAATTATTTAATCTGAACAATCCATTATAGTGGTATAGGAAAATGAAATTCTTCATTCATGAGGGCAATGAAACGACCCTAACATATACAAAATTTTCATTTTAAAATTAATTGAGGTTGGGTAAAAAAGGGATATTTCACTATAATAATACGATATTAGTATATTTTGGATACAGATGTTACTATATCATGAAGTATAGAATTCGTGTGTTCAAGGTATGGGAAGAAAATATTTTATTGAAAATTGGTTGAGAATTTTACCTCTTTATTTTGGAGAAGCCTCTTGGAATCACCTTAGATATTTTAATGTCTAAAGATAAGGGGTGGAGAGGCATTTTATTTTTAAGGGGGTGAAGAGTATTTTTTAATAAATTATTAATTATTTTATTTTCTTCAAAAGAATAATAGTAGTGATGAATCGGGTGAAGAAATAAACTTATCGGTGCATGTGAGGCTGAGAAAATGGTTAATTAAATAATTCATTGTATAATTATTCAAATATTTTACATATAATGTCAAATACCTTATTTTTTCAAATTTCACTCTTCACCATAAAAAATCCACTACATTAGAAAAATTCAAAAAAAATCAGAATAAATATTTTTAATGTATAAATTACAAAATTAAATACATTTTATGGAAATAATTTTCTAAATATTTAAAAACTAATTTTCAAATAAGATTAATATATATTTGAAAAATTAGAAAATTTATATTATGCATCATTTTCTGGCCATTTTGAAAAATTACTTATGGTCTCATTCATTTATATAATTATTATAAAAAAACATAATATTATTTTCTCAACTCATTTTAACAAAATAATGTTTCCTTTAAATTTTTATATTTTTCTTAAATATTAAAATAAATCATTTGTGTTTTACCAAAATATACACACTTACATAACCATTTGCAAAATATTTATTTACTTTTAGCATGATATAAATTTATTATATTTTAATCATATAAGACATTGAAATATTATAATAAAATTACATGGGTGAGTCTAATATTTTAATGGTTAGGATACTATTACTATTGATTGGATCACTATTCTAATGATCATATTACCATTAAAATGGTTATATTTATAATAGTTATGTATTTTTTCTACAATATATAGATATATTATATCTTCTTCATTACCAATTCACTTACATTTCTTTAATGTTAATATATATGGAATTTTCAAACTAGTTTTTCCTTACAAATATTCCATTTAATTTATATAGTTTTATTTATCAGTGTGATTATTATAGGTGATCAATAAAATATAAAATTTGATATTCTACATATCATATTTTATATTTTTTATCCCATAGTATTTTTTCCATTTTTCTAAGTATATTTATAATCTAAATTTTATATGAAAATTAATATATCAAAAGTATACTAGGTTTAATTATGTTGTGAATGTTCTTTATATAATACGAAATTACTAAATAAAAAACATGTGAAAATTCATAATCAAAATTCCATTGAATTTTTTTTGTACCATTATACATTCTATAGATATGTCTACCAACAGATGAACCATAATCTCATATAGATCATCACATGGCTTTCATATATGGGATCCACCCCCACTTGATGATCATACTATCATCTATTAGCATATATGTAAATAAATACATTACCTTAAAAGATTAATGTCAAGTAAACAATATAAATAGAGTTTGGTAAAGTATAATTCCACTAAGATGATATATTAGAAAATACCATATTTGTTTTTTTCTAACACATTAAATAACTAAACTGATTTTCTCTATCTCAGAACCAATTATTATACAAACCCCATGGGGTCAATAATAAATGAATATAATGAATCTACCAACTTATTATGGTCATTATACATCCCTTACATGGGGGGAATACATAGTCATCCACATCGATCTTCTTTCCATAAGATTCATAGGACCTATCATCCAAGAAAATATACTATGTTTCTATAGAGTATAACACCCACCAAAATGTTATATGGAAAAATAAAATATATGTTGTTACCGAAACAAAATAATTATAAACCCCCATTAATAGTGATGTAAATCACTATCTATATTTAAATGCCTTATGAATCATATATTCCAAATATGATGCATGAACACTACCTCTTACCACTGTTTGAAGATAAAAAAACTCATAAATTAGAAACTATAAATACACAATTTCTATATATTTCACTAGGTTAAGTAATTGATCTATAATATCAAAACAAAAAAATTATATCACTATTGAGTAATACATCCCTATAGAAATAGTTACTGTGATGCAACATATTGACATCCAACACAAGTTATAAAATAATTTTATGTCGCCATTATACCACCATCCAAATAGTGATGAAAAATAGAACATGGATACATTCTCTGATAACAGTGACATAGAAAATCTGACATAACATTGTAAACTCACTAGTTTTTAAATAATTTATTGTGTACAAACCAGAGATTCCATTTAGACCTTAAGTGCACCACCATATACATCCTAGGGTTATGAATACCATTAGGGGTCTTAGGCTTTACCATGGGGAGAATATAAAATCATACTAGTATTCCTGATATTAGATAAATGAAAAAAATATAGAAAATAATAAAAAACCAATAGAGCATGAGTAATAAATAAATCCCAACCATTAAAAAATAAATGAATGTAGAATGATGCAATCATCAAAACTCATAATAATACCAGTCGAAAAAATTATTGATTGTCCATTCAATTGATCCCATATATAGAATTAATAAATGAATAAATGAAACTAAGTCCCTACATGTATCACTAAACCTCATCTCATACACACACTGTATGCCATCAATGTTATCCTACCCAATAATGCTAAGTTATTCCCCATCCCAATATAAACCTGCGATAAATATGGTACAATTTAGTACCCAAGTGACATGGCTTCCCAACAAGGGGTGAGTACCACTTAATAGGGAACACCCATCATGGTGCTATATATATCCAAATAAATTATTTTATATATGTGTGAAATATTTATATGGATACATAAAGTAATGTATATTCTTAAATAATAACCACCGATGATCATTGGGTTCTAATGAGAAAAATGGAAGAGACTATACTTTCTTCATCTAGTGTCAAGAAGTCTTTTAGAATATCTACAAATTTTATAACTAAAATATTGTCATCCATAATATTAGTGTGGTATCCAAACACAATTGGGAAAGCATCACCCGGATTTAGGGTGTACCCTTCCATGAAAACTGCATCTATAAAATCTATGGTGTTACCTACCTGGAATCAATCACCTTGATCCAGTTCTTACCATGTGAGGAATCATGAATCTAGAGACATAGAGTTTTTCCCCTTTGGTTGTCAATCTCATAGTTTAAAGGAACACCCTTATAAGAAAATATACTCCATAAACATAGGGGAGTTCCCTTATATGAATTTAGATATTCATAAAATCAAGGCATTTACCTACTAGGAATCCATAACATCTAGAAATTAAAGGGTATTACAACCCACAGAGGAATTTTCTGACATAATTTTATGCATGAATTATATATACAATGAAAGTTTCAATGAAATCCCATTTGTATAATAAATCATGGTGGGAAGTCCCACACACCACAACCAACTCAAAAAAATTAATCTTGATGGGGTAATCCATATTCCAAATCCCATCCTTAAATTTAGAGGATAGATTATAAAATAAATGACCCGTCTTCATCCCTAATTTAATATCAAGATCACATATTTTTTTCAGGTTCTTAGGTGACATCTTTAATCATCACTACTAATTTACCATTGTAAACCTTTATGGGGCAAACATTTCACATGGAACCCAATAGGGCCCCTTAGGTCTCATCAAGCATGGAAAGTCTTCATGTGTACCCCTATATTAATCTCATCTATCATGTCAATATATTTGAATCATTTTTAATACATACAACATCCTTATAATGGTCATAATGTGGACTCATTGGCCTCATAAGGTTGGCCTTATTGGCATTGGTCTCATGAGATGGAGTAATTCACATCTCATGAACCAAGTCCATCCTAGGGATTTATACACATCCAAATTATCCTTAAATATAAATAGGATAACACACCACGTAGTCACATATTAGTGAATGAGAAACACTCTTGTTACTATCATCCCAACTATCCCAAAGATTTCTAAGGAATCATAATGTTCTCACATGATATACATAAGATGAATAGTATAGTTCAACACCCTCCTTGACCTATTGGTTACTAGAGGAACCTATTAATAGGTATTCCAAGTCCTTTTCTTTTCATTTAATTTAGTGTACACCCCTCATGTTACCATTTTTATAAGGTATTGATTTATTATCAACAACTCGCCCATAAATGGTATAGGTAATCAACTTAGTGCACAAGGGCCCATTATGGGAATTGAAACATCTTTTGGTCTCTTAGTAATTAAATATAATTAAAAAAATCAATTAAATCAATAATTTAGAATCCCTCATTCATGATAACACATATCAAATTCATAAATAAACATAGTGTATATACCATGGGGTTACCTATATGGGAGAATCAACCACATTTATGTAGTTATTACCTTTAAAATCGCAACATGAAAATTTTCACATAACATCATCCAAGTTGAATGACTATTGAATGACCACCATGTACTCTTACTCCAATAATAATATAACATAATTTGTTATAAAAATTTATAATTATTTTTTTCATGTCACATTCAAAAATTATAAGTAATTACAAATTTAATTCAACTAGTAATAAATTCATAATTAATCACTAGATCTCTCACCACACCTAAATCACAACTAATGGTGTGCCAACATCGCATGGAATTATCCCACAACATCCCTGCCCAATATCCCTATCATCTTTTAAAAATTCAGAGATCAATTATCCATATTTAAACTTAAATACTAGAATAATTTAAATGTTGATGTACCTTCACCAAAATCATGTGTGAAGATTTTCAGAAATCATCTCCAGATTTGATTTTTCTACACCATATGAATCAACATAATAATGAGATGATTCCACCATGATTCAACAGAGTCACCTATGAAAACATATATAAAATCATTAAAATAATAAAATTTGGGGAATAATGAGTATAAGTCTCACCATAATCATATAAAAATATCCAATAAATCATTCTAGACTAAGGGGTATAAGATATATGAATTGGGGGAGGATCAAAAAACTAAAATGGCCTCCTTCAAATGCCCCAGTCTCCATAAAACTGATGTTGAAAATGATGAATAGATTAAATTACAATCATCTAAAAAACACACAAGAACCATACACAGTGTAAACATATATGTTCACAACAAGAAATAATCATGCATAAGAGACATCCCTATACCTTAACATTTTCATTGCATTAACTCCATGTTCATAGTGTGAATATCTATTTAACAGTGTGAATAACTCAAGGTAGGAATTGATCCCTCAGTTTCCTATTCATGGATTCAATGAAACCACACAAAACATCTCCCTTGGATTTAACTAATAAATCAAGATGTAAAAGTTCCATAAAAAAATCCACCAATCAAGTTTCCCCATTCATATCCTAATGTAACCCTAAAATTTTTATACCTCTTGTGAATAATGTCATTTATTCCATGAATGATGTAAATAAAACTATTCTTTGTATCTGAGCCACCATGACACTTGTTTGACTTTTTTATGTACCCCATAGAATTCCACTAAACCTCAAACCACATAAAAAATACCTTTTTGATATAAAAATACTCATAATTATGATCCATGTTTGATTTCAAAAAATGCACCCCCATCCAAATCAACAAATAAAATTCCCTTAGTAATTCATATCCTAATAATTAAAAATGAATTATATAACATTACATTTATCAAAATTCATTTTTTAAGACTTCCAAGGAATATATTAAACAAAATATGATAGAAAATATTGGTGTTACCAATGCTTCATTGGTTCCAATTGCATTTTGAAAATGAATTTTTGTGAACCAAAACAAAATTTATACATTTTTTAACTATTAATCTTGATGTTTAAGATATTAAAATAAATGGTTTATTGTCCTAAATATTCTATAAATCATAGATAAAATTCACGAGAATAATTTACATTAAAAAATAATCTAAAAATTCCACTATTGATGCACTTCTTATAGAGTGTTAATCGAATAATATTTTTATATTTTTGTTTATATTTTTTCACATTCAATAATTTATTTTATTTTATTCATACTCATCAATTTATCACAACATAAACTTAAATAATAATATGTTTATAGATTATTTATAAATATTTGTATTTACTTCTTATAACCTTCAATATCGTTTTTATAAATATCCAATTCTCTACATAATAAACTGAACCTTATATAATCAACTTCATTTTTATAGAAAAAATAATTTTTATTATCATTTTTACTTAATTATTAAGGTTTTATTGAGAAAAAATATTATTTTTCAACTTCATTCTTAGTATATTTTTTATATTCATGGTATATATAACACCCCAAAATTTTCTCATATTTTTTATTTATGAAATAATGGTTGATCATATCCTTGGGTTTTAGGCTATAGTTGCTTGAAAATTTTGAATTATAGAGTTTCAACTCAGGGAACATTCTTAGGAGAACTATTATTACTAAACATGTGGAGACCTTATGAGAAAACCTTCCATAGGATTTCCATAGTGAAAGGTGTATTGTGCATGGTTTAGTGAGAATACAATGAGTACCCTTAAACTGAAGGGTTTTTAGTTTATGTTGGAATGTTCATGTTTAATGTTCTTGTTTAACAAATAGTTTTAGGTTTACCATGTTTCCTTAGAAGAAATCATCTAGTCATACATTATCGATGATTTATCAAAGTGCACAACTTGTAGATAATTTTGAGAAATAATTAAAAAATCATCTAAATTACCTGCATTTTCTAATAGAGTTGATTGCAAGGTTTACACATGTTTTAAAAAATAATGTGGCCAAACTATGGGAATTTCTCAAATCATTAAGAAGAATGAACTTCCATTTTATCCTATTGTTAGGTTTAACACTTATGATTTTACCATAACCCCATTTGAATCAAAATGGACACAAACCTTTCTCCCATTGATATTTCCTCCCCACAGAGCATCATAATTGTATTTCATCAATTTTTTGTGGTAATTATTCATTATAGACATTATGAAACTACATCAACTCCATTTTCATCATTTTATAAATTTATTTCTTACTCAGTAACTATCCAAAAAAAATATAATAAGGAATGAATATATATTAATAGGATGTATTGTTTTCATAGTGTTTTGACTAGATACTTTACACATTTTTCCATTTTTGTTGATTTACATGCACATGTTACAGATGAATTTGAGGATATTTTCTCCATTTCATGAACTTTAATAATAAATACACTATTTGATTTCAAATTTTAACTTCCATGTTTTCCACTATTAAATTTTTAATACATGTATATATAATTATTTTCATATGCTTGACAGTTTCCTTTGATTTTTCACACAAAACAATTTATTATAAAAATTGAATGATCATTTCTTATTATAAATACCATAGTGGATCCCTCAAAAATTATTCGATTATTCAATACTTTTTTTAACTTTTTTTTGAGAAATTATTTTAGATTATTTATTAATGAAATATTTTGACGATTTCATATAATTTGGTTTTTAGATAGGTTTGTATTAGTTGAGTTTGTAAATATTTTTCAAACATGTAGTTTGCACTTTATAAAGAGTTTCTCTATGTTCGAATATACCCTTGATTTGTACCCATAATTTTATTGAATAAAATGGGTGACTACATCCACATGGGATGCTTGTAAGTGAGAGTATGTAGTGGATATAATCTAGTATCATTGTAATTTTAATTATTTTATGGACCAAATCTATTTGGTATCATAGGAACTTTTTTTATCTAAATGGTAATACATGGTAAATATTCATTAGTTATTTATTATTATTCAATATCTCGTTATATTTAGAATCATTTTTACACTAATATGGTATTTTCCCACATAGTTACTCTAGATAGGGAAATACTAGTTAATAGGACGGTTGAGTTACATTATGAGTATTGATTATGATGGATTCTGTAATGAATTTTTATCTATCATCAATAAGATCTTCCATTTTCCAATGATTTACTATTATCTTTTTCCTATGGTTTTTGAATTGCTGTTTTTTGTGACATTACTCTCATGTTTGCTTTATGTTGAACCATAGTGAAAATTTATTTAGCTATGATAATTTCACATAATTTTATTATAATTTCTATTTTAAAAGGACCAAAATGGGGTTTATTATTTAAAATCAAGGATCAATAAAAAATGGTTATGAATTTTATCCCAGAACACGTGGGATTCATTTTAGCGTGATTTTCTTGAAAAGTTATTCTTACAAAAAATTATTTTATTTATTTAAGGGAATTAAAATAATTATTAAATTGTACCCCTCCATATTTTAAAATATAGGGTCTTAATAGATGATTTATTTTTAATATTATTGATAAAAATAAAAAAATAGGTTTATTTTTTAGATAAACTATAATATACTGGGATATATTATAAAGCATTATGTATGGGGTGTGGTTTTAGAATACCTACAAGGAATTTCTCTCATGCCTCTCATACCACCAGTTGAGTAGGATCCTTATGAATGTATCATGATATCTTTTGAGTCCCAGTTCAGATGTTTTAGTGACAGAAGTGAGGAATTGTTTACATGGAACACAAGGATGGGGTGGTAAAATTTTTATTCAGTATTATTTATCATATATTGTATCATTAAATATTAGAGATATTGTGCCATCATTCCTTTGTATCTATGTTCAATTTATATTATACATTCATTACTTCATATAAATCTTTATAATGTTCTTTATTTTGTGTGTTCAATTTATATATTATACTATGTTTCCTTAGGTGACATTATTTAAAACTATTTCTATACTACCCATGTAATTCAACCATAGAAATGGACATGGAATACATTAATATGTATTGAAATTTAATGTTATTGAATTATGAAAATAAATATTTTCCCACTTGTTCTTTTTCTATTCCTTAGATCTAATTTCATGCATGTGGAAATTGAGAATGATCTTCGAACCCTATAGTGGTATGTGATGTGTGATGTGTTAGATCAAACTAGGATGGTTCATAATTTTTTTATTATAGATGAGGTTATTTAGGTAACATGGTTCTATAAACACTATTTTTATTTGAGTTTTATGGAAGTATGGAGGTTGAAATAATTTCATTGAAGTAATTGGTCACATATAGGTGTCTTATCACCAACTTTTGATTAAATGAATGTATTACCAAGGATGTTTATGATGATTTTTCTTGAAATGGATTTTCTCCAATTGATTTTTTATATTTTTTTATTCTTCATTTATTATATATTTTATTCCTTGATAATATCTATATTATTTTGAGTAACTATATGATCTGATCTTAAATTTGACTGAAATACAATAACGTAAGGTAACTTTGTAATGTTTGGGAAAAAAATGCATAAAAAGTGCATCTAAGGACTAAAATAATTATTGGGGGAATCCAATGGTTTAAACTAAAATTTATATACCATGCATCCAAATCATGTGTAGTTGTGAATATTTTTTACTTTCAGTTCATTTAGATCATATTTCATTTTAAATAACAACAATTTCTCATTAAATATTAATTGATGTTTCAAATTGTTTTAATGGTATTTAATGGGTTGATTTTATTAATAATTTCAAAAAACATGACCTATGTAGCACCCCGACATGAAATCCACTTTAAAATGTTGCTCTGGGTTGGTTGTCCACTGGGATTTAGGTAAGGATACCCATATGCCAAAGGCTACCAACTAGTAGTGTGTGATCAGGAGGTGATAGTTGGGAGACTATACCCTTTAATGGATATAATAATAATGGTCCTTACAAATATATATATGTAAGAAGACCATAATTAAATGTAATAAACAAAATAAACTCAACATAAAAATTAATAAAAAATTGTTGAATAATAAATTAACAATCCAAAAAGGAATACTATTTGTAGTTGAGAAATACCCTAACAGGTCCTATAAAACAACAAACAAGCAATGTCTATCATGGATGAAAATTAGTACATACATATTTATGGCATGTAAAAATAGTTTAAAAATTATACTAATACAGAGGAGACAGAATGGTCTACTACAATCCATCCCATTCTTTGTAGTAAAACACGACCACTATGTTCTAGATCTCGAGCCTGATCCCTAAACTGATCTCAGAGACATATAATCTACATGCATTCTAAGTGGTCTTTTGGTGTGTGAGAATAATCTCAGTGTTCTACCACCAATATGTGTATGTATTTCATCCATAATTATGTTGGTGTATTCTAAATATAAATAATTTAGTAAAGAAACAACATTTAATATTTTACCAGCTCCATTTTTCCTCAATAGTCATAAGCAAGCTTGCAACAAGATTCATCCATCAGAAATATAATTTTGAATAAATTCCAAAATTATATATATAGAATATAAACCATGTAAGAATATATATAATTTTAGTTATGAGGATCCATGTCTTAAATACCAAGGAATCTAGTGATAAGTAGAATCCCATGTAAACCCTCAGGTTCCACCTAAATATATAACCCAACACCACATTCCAGAAATCATTTAACCTGGAGTCCCAATGAAGCACCTATGATATATGTATATGTTATATAAGAGATCCACTTGGAAGTACCCAACAACTCAATATCCAGACATCTCTATACATAGTGATATTTATCCACAAAAAATTATCACTCCTAGTTTTACAGTTGACATCCCAAGGAATAGTGATATTCATACTCCCATGTCTCAGTCCAATGTCCTTAAGTATCACAGAAACCCTCATCCACCAACCGATGTTATCAACACCATAAATTGATGGTCCATCACTATTTATGTGGCTTTCAATGGGGAGAACACAGAAAATATCTGACTGTCAACAATATCCCCAATGCTTCATAATATATGGGGGCCTCCACACACAATGAGGGGTGAAAACCATCATGATTGAGTTCTATATCTATTCACATGGCTCAAAAAACATGTTGAACAACAAAAAGTGAGAGGAAATCACCAATAAACTTAAATAAGATCATCTGAAACCACATTCCCATGTGAACTTATCACTAAATAAGATAGAGAAACCATCAAAACTACTGAGATCCAAGACCTCAACCTAACGACCTCATCACCTCAATCCCAAAAACCAAGTCGCCTCAACCTAATGATCATCATAACCCCAAGTATATGAGGCCAAGAACAACCTAATAAACCATTTCACCTCAATATAAGTGATCAAAATCACCTAAATCCTCATTCCAAGCCCATCATGTTCACATGGAACTCAAGAAATAATACATATATTCAATAAAATTTAATTTATTTGAAAAGAACACTGGGCTTAACCATCCCATACTGGTTCAAGCCACATACTAAGTGTAACCATTTTTAGTGTATCAATAACATTCACATAGGCATCTCATATCCTCAAATTGAAAAATTACTGTAAATAATTCATTTATTTGGGTCTCAAATGGACAACACACCCCCACACATCTTTAATAATACATGCAATATACTTATAAAATTAAGTAAGAAGGTAGGCACTATATAACTTGTACTATTGGGAACTCAATGATCTAATATTATCCTATAACTCAAGCTAAATCAGAAGAAAAAATAACTTTAGATGAATGACATGAAATTTGGGAAGAATGTATCACATAGAATGTTTTACTCAGTATGGAGAGATAACTAAAGAAGACGAGAAAGATGAATGAAGGACATAATGATACAATTCTAATGATACCAAAAGAGCTAGAATTAGAGAAAAAATGGAAAGTATACCAATAACCCTTAGAGGGGAAAGGAGAGGCACATGAGAAACCCAGGTCACTCATACCTATACGCGTGGAGGAGAACTGAGGGAGGGGGACCAAGGCCCTACATCTCCTATAAAAAATATAACATAAAACATAATCTGAATTTAAATTCTATATTTCATGCAAAAGGTTAATGATGTGTAACCTAGTTACACATTTTGAATTCCTCAGGTAGACATTGGAACCTACACACACTGATGCACATCATGAAAACAACATACATGTCTCATATGTGTTACACGACATATACTTCTTTCTAGAGCTACATTTAAATTCCCATTCCACATTTCCTTCCTCCGGTGTTTTATAAAAGCTCCAGGAAATCTACTAAAACTCAAACCCAATATAAAACAAGTTCATTGATATTTCAATATTAAAAAAATAGTTTTCGAATCATAGAATTTTATGTTGTAATGACCACCAAAACCAAACATTCAAAATTACACTAAAAATAACATGTTCAAATACCCTTGAAATTAAAATCTCCCCACCTCAATGTAGATAATCCATGATATATAAATATTTACCTAGATATGCTACCAAATATACCCATATCATTTTCATAACCCTAGTATACCCCTGTTATCAATCACATGTCATCTCCCCTCAAGGAACTTTCCACCTTAGAAGTTATATACCAAGTCACTTCTATCCCATATATCATTTTTAGAGAATCCACCAACCATCCCAAGACTTAAAAGTCCTATTAGGATGTCCCATAATTCCTGAACCTAATCAAGTTATCAATTCATTCTCAGGTTATTTTTGAAACCCATCAAGTCTCATATGTCATAGGATCCCCAGAAGTACCTATTACATACATGATAGTAATCACTACATGTAGCTCATGAGATTCCCATGATCTTACATCTCATCATATTCCCATAATAACCCTTCATCATATATACATATTCCTAACCTTCATATTCTTGATTCCCATGAACCCCATATAAAAAATTTATCGCATTAACATCCAGATCCTATGAACCTATTATAAAAATTGTATTAATTAGATTCCCATATTCCAATGCACCTCAGGTAAAACCCATATCGCATGGATGACCATAATAAACCAGGGTGATAAGACAACACACACACACACACACACACACACACACACACATATATATATATATCTATAACGACCCATACTTTACATACATTATTAATACTTCAAAATTGAAGCACACTTATTACAACGTATGACAAAACCACAAAGGACCGTATAGGTATAGTGTCTTTAGAAACTGGGAAACATAAACAACTGGTTCATAAATCTTCTACAGTGTCTCCCATTTATTTCATCATATCTAGGGTTCCTTTTAGCATATTCTACTTAATATCCATCTTCCTGACCTGGGGAAAAGAAAACATAAAAGGGTGAGCTCAAATTCTCAGCAAGGGAAAATAAAGGAAATAAAAATCATATCATATATTTTTGAAAATCATAACCTGCAAAAGAGATCGTAATATCTTAACATGGAATAAATCATAGAAGTGAAAATGAGTCCCCATAATCATAACATGAAACTTGAAACTTTGTGGCATGCACACATAATCATGGAAAATCATTTCTTGTTAGTCATGACTCATTGCCAAGACTATCTTAGTGGACAAAGTCCCTTTATGAACCGAGTCACCCTCGTTCCAGTCCTGTTTCACTAAACCGGTATAACCTACCATTCCAGCCATGTCTATCTCATGAGATATAAAATCTTTACCCAATGCATTGGAGGGAGATATAGGTCCCACCCATCTTATAATGAATCCTTTCTTATGTGTTCCACATAATCATAAACCATACATCATAGCGTAACCCATGTAATAAAAATGGAATTCTTAAACAACATGACATCATAAAACAATTCATATAAGATAAATGAATTCATAAAAATATTTCCATCGCAACATAATCAAATCCATGTAACAATAGGGATAAAAACAGAACCCTTTTATTATCTTATATGGAAAATAATTTTGATAAAATACTTGAACTCCATTCTTGAGGAAAATATCATTTCTTCTTCAAAAAAACTTTTCTTTTCTTAACATGTCATACAATTATAAACTAAAAGAAGTTGACCAAAAATAAACTTGAAAACTTGTAAAGGAAGCTTCTTGGAAATAATGTTTTAAAAATCTATTCATGCCGTATAAGTTAAAAAAACATTCTTCGTACTTTTGTCGGAAAAGTCAAAAAGTACCTCGTACGAAAAACGACAAAAGATTCCTTTCATATCTTTTACTAAAAAATCACCGAAGGGTAAAATAGGATTTAAACAATTTTAGGAGAATATAAATAATATTACATATTTAGGAAACATGGATGTGGATGATAAAATACACCCCAGTAAATACTAAAGTATAAACAATCTCGGATAAAAATGAGATTGTGATATTTCTCTTACCTTAGGTCCGATTTGCTTTGTATGTGTCCGAAGCTCCTGTATAATGGTTCAAATAATGTTATTGTCTTATTCCAGAATCATACATATTGATATGATATCATATATGGTCATATTCCTAGCTTCTTGTTAGTAATATTTCATTGTTACCTGTTACTCGGGTCTTTATTGCCTTTTGTTCTTATGCGTGTTTTGCCGAATAAATTCTTATTCTTCTTTTAAGGTTATAGATACCTTATATCCAGAATGGTATTAGTGTAACATATATTATATTTATTCATTCAATTCATTTATATAATTACTATGTAATGATGATCATGTAGAACGAGTCGCATCACATTGTGGAGACGGTATTCCGTACGTACACACAAGTGATGATATCGTTCCTATGATCGTGGAATTGTATTGGAGTATATGTATATTATTTCAGTATCAATATTACTTTATAATAATCATAAACAGTTACTCATTACACCATTATACCCATCCTTGTAAGGTGATGGTGGAAAATAGATTACACCACGGCGTGGAGACGGTATTCCGTACGTACGCACGCGCGGTGATTTCATTTTTCCGTAGGATGGATAGAAGGTTAATTAGGGTTGTTTCATATTTATAATAACATATCAGTATGTAAGTAATACTGATGTTATTACTTTATCATGAAACAACTAAAGAAGAAGAAGTTGAAGAAGAAAGAAATTGAAAAGATCGGTAATGGATATTACCTCTTCTTTGGAACGCCTCTTTGAATCCTCCACTTAGGGAACTAAGATTGGTCTTTGAAGAAAACCAGGACCTCTAGGATTATTCTAGGGAAGTGGAGAGGAGAAAATGGCAGGGGTTGGCCGAGCTTGAGTGCTCAAATTGGTGTGAGGAGGAGGGGGAAGAGGTGCCCTTTTATAAGGGAGGAGATGGGCACCTTAGGAATATCTCAAAATATTATTTTATATTAAAGTCAAAATCGGTTTATAATGGTTCCAAAGGGTTTTATTTCGAAGATAAAGTGGGGATGGGTCGAAATACTATCAACCAATGGGATTTAGACAAGTTTAGGGTATTATTTTAACATTATCAATTAGATTTAACTCTAAGTAAAATAATTTAACTTTTACCATGTCTTTTTGTTTTCTTACACTATATGGTTAATACACTTACCATAACATGAAAAAAGAACCCCAAATTGTTTATTATTAATATATATATCCTTATCTAAGTCATTTTTCCGAACCTTAGATTTTTAGGAATAAAATAACAATTAATAATATAATATTTGATTTAAAAACTATTTTGTGTCAATTTTGACACTATTTGATATATGATTTTTGTGAAAGTCATAACAGAATTATATGATCGATCCAAGTTGATTAAATCAACACTAATATATGATAGTAACCTATAAAATTTGTGGAATTCATAAAAACTCTCAAATTACATTTATTTTGGTGTTTATAACATCAATTATGTCAATATTTTATTAATAAGATAATTACTGCATCATCATTGTGTCATAAATAAATTAAATTATTTAATGTATAAAAATTATAAATAAAATACCATTATTTAGGAAATATTTTGAGCTTTCTAATGAATATTTATAGTCGAATTTATATTATGTATAACCCCATATTAAAAATGATTTACTTATTAAACTTTGATTTTAACTATTTTAACCCTTCTTTAAATAAATTAATAATAAATGTCCTAATCTAACCCAAGTGGGCCTAAATGGTCATATTTTATTCCTAAGTTTGTTTTTGGTCGAATTAAACTTATCCAATAGAATTAGGACATGTGTTAGGGTAATAGTAATATCATATTTACCCTTAGTTACCCTATTTACTATTAACCGTGGTAAAAAAAAGTAAAAAGTTACTATTCACCAAAAAATTATTTTTATCTCATTGAACCACATTTTACTTACTGATATCAACCGTGTCTATCAGATTTTCGAAATTCCATTCACAGAAGCGGTAAAATTAAGTTTTATGCAAAATTCAGTTTTTAACCTACCACTTAGTGGTTTCACTATTCATCAAAAATTGAAAGTTTTCAGAAAAATACCAAAATTTCACTCTAGGCTAATTTCGGTATTCCGAATCCAAAAATGATGTCCATTTTGAAAAATATTATTTATAAAATTTCAAAAAGTGGTTATTACTATTCATAACGGCTAGTTTTAATAATATTTTAATAGCATATCGTTGTTTAGTGAAACTCAGTTTTACGTACGACGCAAACTATCGAGGAAGGTCGCGATTGCGTGTAAAGTAAGCCAAGCTAGTATGTAGTGAAATATTCCTTTGATGATATATAAAAACAAAATATTACTCATAAAAATCTCGGGTGTTACATTCTACCCCCCTTAAAAAGAATTTCGCCCTCGAAATTCGTCACTTTATAACAAACAGATGAGGATACTTCTCCCTCATCATATCCTCAAGCTCCCATGTAGCTTCTTCTAATTGGTGGTTCCTCCATAAAACTTTCACCAATCGAGTGGTCTTGTTTCGTAGGACTTTTTCGCTACGATCCAGAATCTGTATCGGTTGTTCTTCATAAGAAAGATCTTGCTCCAGTGGTACAACTTCTGAGCTGAGTACATGTGAAGGATCAGGTATGTACTTTGTCAGGAGAGATACATGGAACACATCGTGAACTTGAGAGAGATTCAGTGGAAGCTCCAATCGGTAAGCTACCTTTCCAACACGATCCAATATTTC
Organism: Viscum album; assembly: GCA_963277665.1. Taxonomy (NCBI): domain Eukaryota; kingdom Viridiplantae; phylum Streptophyta; class Magnoliopsida; order Santalales; family Viscaceae; genus Viscum; species Viscum album. Next base: position 670,071,613 of record OY728157.1, on the reverse strand, counting down.
GAAAGGACCGATATATCTAGGGCTCAACTTCCCCTTCTTTCCAAATCTCATAACCCTCTTCCAGGGAGATATTCGTAAGAACACTTTATCACCCACTTCAAACTCTAGGTCTTTTCTTTGGTTGTAGGCATAACTTTTCTGTCGACTCTGAGCTGCTCTTATGTGTTGTTGAATAGATCTGACCTTTTCTGCCATTTCATCAATGAGATCAGGTCCTAATAGCTTTCTTTCCCCAACTTCATCCCAGCAAGTTGGAGTCCTGCATTTCTTTCTATAGAGAGATTCATAAGGAGCCATCTGAATACTGGAGTGAAAGCTATTATTATAAGAAAATTCCACCAAAGGTAGGTGTTGATCCCAACCTCCTTTGAAATCCATAGAGCAAGCTCTCAACATATCTTCTAGGGTTTGAATTGTTCTCTCAGACTGACCGTCTGTCTGGGGATGATAAGCAGTGCTGAAACTCAACTCTGTATCTAGAGTATGCTGAAGACTTCGCCAAAACTTTGAGGTAAATCTCGGATCCCGATCAGATATAATAGAAAGTGGTACTCCATGCAATCTTACCACTTCCTTTACATATATCCTGGCAAGCTGATCTAGAGATAAATCCTCTCTAATAGAAATGAAGTGTGTAGACTTTGTAAGACGATCAACTATGACCCAAATAGTATTATTGCCTTTGGATGTTTTAGGAAGTCCTGTGACAAAGTCCATAGTGATGTTTTCCCATTTCCATTCGGGTATGGGTAATGTTTGTAACATCCCCTTAGGCTTTTGTCTCTCAGCTTTAACTTGTTGACAAACCAAGCATCGAGAGACATATTCAGCAACATCTCTTTTCATGCCATCCCACCAGAAGTACTCTTTTAGGTCCCTATACATCTTCGTGCTTCCAGGATGAATAGAGAATGAAGAACTATGAGCCTCATCCAGCAACTCCTTCTTTAATTCGGGGATGGGAGGAACACAAACCCGATTCCTGAACTTTATTATCCCATCACAATCAAGGTTGAATTCGGGAACATTTCTCACCTTCTTTTGTAACTCTGCATATTCTTTTTGTGCCTCTTTAATATTCACATGTATAGATGGTTGAACATTCATTTGAGAAAGATACGATTTTCCCCCTTCCATTATAATTACAAGATCCATCCTTTGTAAATGCATAAATATTGGATCTTTTGTGATCCTCATCATGGATAAACTAGCATTGTCTTGTCGACTTAATGCATCTACCACCTTGTTTGCTTTCCCAGGGTGGTAATGGATTGAGCAGTTATAATCCTTAATCAGCTCCAACCATCTTCTTTGATGCATATTCAGCTCCTTTTGTGTGAAAATATACTTTAAACTTTTATGATCAGTATAAATATCACACCTTTCACCATAAAGGTAATGCCTCCAAATCTTTAATGCAAAGATTACCGCAGCTAACTCCAAATCTTGTGTTGGGTAATTTTGATCATGGATTTTCAACTGTCGTGAGGCATAAGCTATCACCATATCATTTTGCATAAAAACACACCCCAATCCCTTATTGGATGCATCACTGTATATCACAAACCTTTCTCCACTACAAGGTAGTGTGAGCACAGGTGCACTGGATAACCTTCTTTTCAACTCCTTGAAATTCTCTTCACATTCTTATGTCCAGACAAACATAACTCCTTTCCGGGTCAACTTGGTGAGTGGATTAGATAATCATGAAAAATCTTTTACAAAACGTCTATAATATCCAGCCAAACCAAGAAAACTTCGGATCTTAGTTACTGTTGTTGGTCTCGACCATCTTTCAATAACCTCTATTTTTGCTGGATCCACAGATATCCCCTCTTTTGAGATTATGTGACCCAAAAATGAAACTTTTTGAAGCCAAAATTCACACTTGGTAAATTTGGCATAAAGCTTCTCCTTTCTCAGGGTCTTCAATATAATTCTCAAGTGATCTTCATGCTCTTCCTTACTCTTTGAATAGACAAGAATATCTTCTATAAAGACTACCACAAATTGATCAAGATAGTCTCTAAAGACTCTATTCATTAGATCCATGTAGAAAGCAGGGGCATTAGTAAGACCAAATGGCATCACTATAAATTCATAGTGTCCATACCTTGTATGGAAAGCCGTCTTTGGTATATCCTCCCTTTTGACCCTTAATTGATGATACCCTGAACGAAGATCAATCTTGGAAAAGTATTGAGCTCCGCGTAGTTGGTCAAATAAGTCATCAATGCGTGGGAGAGGATATTTGTTCTTGATAGTGATCTTGTTAAGTTCTCAATAATCAATGCAGAGTCTCATTGATCCATCTTTCTTCTTAACAAATAGAACAGGTGCTCCCCAAGGTGACGCACTAGGGCGTATGAATCCCTTATCAAGATTCCCTTGGAGTTGCTTCTTCAATTCCTGCAACTCAATTGGGGCCATTCTATAAGGTGTCTTTGAAATAGGCAAAGCACCCGGTATGAGTTCTATTGAAAACTCAACTTCACGATTTGGTGGAAGACCCGGTAATTCCTCCGGAAAGACATCATCAAACTCCCGTATGATGGTCATATTCTTAATTGTGAGTTTCTCACCAACCATTTGAGATAAATAACCTTCATTTAATGGAATCAAGACCCATAAGATGGAAGGAATTTCCACTGGATGGTTATATTCATCCTTGCATCGATAGACAATCGTAGATTGATCTGGAATATGAAATGTGACTTCCCTTATTTGGCAATTGATATGAGCTCCATGTAGAGAAAGCCAATCCATGCCAAGAATCACATCAAATTCTACTATAGGAAGGATCACAAGATTTGCAGGAAGCACTTTCCCACAAACTTCAATCGGAGAACAATTATAAACTTTTGATGCGACTGTTGTGCCATTAGGTGTTGTCACAGCTAACTCAACATCTAATTGTTGAGGTAATATGGTGATACCCTTAGAAAATTATTTAGAAATAAAAGAGTGGGTGGATCCAGAATCAAATAAAAAATTTGCTACTTTAGAGTGGATGGTAAGTGTACCTTTCACCACTTCTTTGTCGTACTCCACATCGCTGATAGAAATTGCATGTGACTTTCCTTTGCCTTTAGCCTTAAGTTTTTGTTGACGCCGACCATCATCATCAACCCTTGGATTTGGGCATTGATTGGCATAATGACCCATCTCCTTGCACTTGAAACATTGAAGTGTAGTAGGTTCATTCTGTGTATCCCTTCCTTTGTTTGCATCATTAGACATCTTCTTCCCATTATCGCGGCATTAAAATGCCCGATGACCTTCCTTTCCACATTTGAAACATTTACTTTTCCCTTTAAGACAACTCCCTCCATGTTTCTTTCCACACTTTGAGCATAAGGGAAAGCTCATCTTCTTTTCAGTGTGCTCTTTAGATTTTCCTTTGAATTCCATCTTCCTCTTCTTATCAAACCCATGTGACTGATGGGTTACTCCAATCTCCATCTCGACTTTGAGAGCACATCGAACGATTTCCTCGTAGCTATTGAAGTCCCTTATGGCTAACGCCCTTCGAAGACTTGGTTTTAAGCCACTAAAGAATCGATCGATCTTACTCTCAGGTTGGATAATAATACCAGAAGCGTACCTTGCAAGTCTTGTAAAATTTGCTTCATAGGTACCAATAGATTCATCATCCCTTTACTTCAGTTCAAGAAACTCTTTCTCCATCTTTGTTCGGAGAATACGAGGGAAGTACTTATTGAAAAATAAGTTCTTGAACTCATCCCATTCCATAGACTCAATTTCATCCCTTTGCCTCATATTCTTAATAAGATTCCACCATTGATCAGCATCTCCTTCCAAACGATACACTGCTAGGATGACTTTATCATGTTCAGAACATTCAAGAACTGAAAATATCTTTTCAGTAGTACTAATCCATTGTTCAGCAACTAATGGATCAGTAGACCCGCTGAAAGAAGGTGGACGCTGCCTCATGAAGGATTCAACAGAATGTTGCTCCTTCCTTTGCTCGTTTGGAAGTCCTGCATGATTCATAGCTTGAGAAAGTTGTGTGAGCATGGCTACAAGATTTTTCATTCCAGCTCCCATATCGTTTGGTTGATCAGGGGGACAATCATTGCATTGCCCATCGCATTCCGCATTAACACGGTTCCTTCGGGTTCCAGCCATTGACTAAAACCAAGAAGAATAGTGTGAGCAACACTAATTATAATAGGAAAACCACATAATTCTAGGATAAAATTTCACACTTAAGGTCTTATCCTAGGGTATTAATGGCCATTTCTAAAAAACTAAGATTGTGTTCTATGCTTAGACTTATCCTTAGGGTTCTTACTAAGGCTTTCACATCCTAGTTTCCAAAGGTTGACTATACCTTTCCTCTGATACCAACTATAAAGACCCATACTTTACATACATTGTTAATACTTCAAAATTGAAGCACACTTATTACAACATATGACAAAACCACAAAGGACCGTATAGGTATAATGTCTTTAGAAACTGGGAAACATAAACAACTGGTTTATAAATCTTCTACAGTGTCTCCCATTTATTTCATCATATCTATGGTCCCTTTTAGCATATTCTACTTAATATCCATCTTCCTGACCTGGGGAAAAGAAAACATAAAAGGGTGAGCTCAAATGCTCAGCAAGGGCAAATAAAGGAAATAAAAATCATATCATATATTTTTGAAAATCATAACCTGCAAAAGAGATCATAATATCTTAACATGGAATAAATCATAGAAGTGAAAATGAGATCCCCATAATCATAACATGAAACTTGAAACTTTGTGGCATGCACACATAATCATGGAAAATCATTTCTTGTTAGTCATGACTCATTTCCAAGACTATCTTAGTGGACAAAGTCCCTTTCTGAACCGAGTCACCCTCGTTCCAGTCCTGTTTCACTGAACCGGTATAACCTACCGTTCCAGCCATGTCTATCTCATGAGATATAAAATCTTTACCCAATTAATTGGAGGGAGATATAGGTCCCACCCATCTTATAATGAATCCTTTCTTATGTGTGCCACATAATCATAAATCATAAATCATAGCGTAACCCATGTAATAAAAATGGAATTCTTAAACAACATGACATCATAAAACAATTCATATAAGATAAAGGAATTCATAAAAATATTTCCATCGCAACATAATCAAATCCATGTAATAATAGGGATAAAAATAGAACCCTTTTATTATCTTAGATGGAAAATAATTTTGATAAAATACTTGAACTCCATTCTTGAGGAAAATATCCTTTCTTCTTCAAAAACACTTTTCTTTTCTTAAAATGTCATACAATTATAAACTAAAAGAAGTTGATCAAAAATAAAATTGAAAACTTGTAAAGGAAGCTTCTTGTAAATAATGTTTTAAAAATCCATTCATGCCGTATAAGTTAAAAAAACATTCTTCGTACTTTTGTCGGAAAAGTCAAAAAGTACCTCGTACGAAAAAAGACAAAAGATTCCTTTCATATCTTTTACTAAAAAATCACCGAAGGGTAAAATAGGATTTAAACAATTGTAGTAGAATGGAAATAATATTACATATTTAGGAAACATGGATGTGGATGATAAAATACACCCCAGTAAATACTAAAGTATAAACAATCTCGGATAAAAATGAGATTGTGATATTTCCCATACCTTAGGTCCGATTTGCTTTGTATGTGTCCGAAGATACTGTATAATGGTTTAAATAATGTTATTGACTTATTCTAGAATCATACATATTGATATGATATCATATATGGTCATATTCTTAGCTTCTTGTTAGTAATATTTCATTGTTACTTGTTACTCGGGTCTTTATTGCCTTTTGTTCTTATGCGTGTTTTGCCAAATAAATTATTATTATTCTTTTAAGGTTATAGATACCTTATATCCAGAATGGTATTAGTGTAACATATATCATATTTATTAATTAAATTCATTTATATAATTACTATGTAATGATGATCATGTAGAACGAGTCGCATCACATCGTGGAGACGGTATTCCGTACGTACGCACGAGTGATGATATCGTTCCTATGATCGTGGAATTGTATTGGAGTATATGTATATTATTTCAGTATCAATATTACTTTATAATAATTATAAATAGTTACTCATTACACCATTATACCCATCCTTGTAAGGTGATGGTGGAAAATAGATTACACCACGGCGTGGAGACGATATTCCGTACGTACGCACGCGCGGTGATTTCATTTTTTCGTAGGATGGATAGAATGTGAATTAGGGTTGTTTCATATTTATAATAACATATCAGTATGTAAGTAATACTGATGTTATTACTTTATCATGAAACAACTAAAGAAGAAGAAGTTGAAGAAGAAATAAATTGAAAAGATAGGTAATGGATATTACCTCTTCTTTGGAACGCCTCTTTGAATCCTCCACTTAGGGAACTAAGATTGGTCTTTGAAGAAAACCAGGAACTCTAGGATTATTCTAGGGAATTAGAGAGGAGAACATGGCAGGGGTTGGCCGAGCTTGAGTGCTCAAATTGGTGTGAGGAGGAGGGGGAGGAGGTGCCCTTTTATAAGGGAGGAGAGGGGCACCTTAGGAATATCTCAAAATATTATTTTATATTAAAGTCAAAATCGGTTTATAATGGTTCCAAAGGGTTTTATTTCGAAGATAAAGTGGGGATGGGTCGAAATCCTATCAACAAATATGATTTAGACAAGTTTAGGGTATTATTTTAACCTTATCAATTAGATTTAACTATAAGTTAAATAATTTAACTTTTACCGTGTCTTTTTGTTTTCATACACTATATGGTTAATACACTTACCATAACATGCCAAAAGAACCCCAAATTGTTTATTATTAATATATATATCCTTATCTAAGTCATTTGGCTGAACCTTAGATTTTTAGGAATAAAATAACAATTAATAATATAATATTTGATTTAAAAACTATTTTGTGTCAATTTTGACACTATTTGATATATGATTTTTTTGAAAGTCATAACAGAATTATATGTTCGAACCAAGTTGATTAAATAAACACTAATATATCATAGTAACCTAGAAAATTAGTGGAATTCATAAAAAGTCTCAAATTACATTTATTTTTGTGTTTATAACATCAATTATGTCAATATTTTATTAATAAGATAATTACTGCATCGTCATTGTGTCATAAATAAATTAAATTATTTAATGTCTAAAAATTATAAATAAAATACCATTATGTAGGAAATCTTTTTATATTTCTAATTAATATTTATAGTCGAATTTATCTTATGTATAACCCCATATTAAAAATGATTTACTTATTAAACTTTGATTTTAACTATTTTAACCCTTCTTTAAATAAATTAATAATAAATGTCCTAATCTAACCCAAGTGGGCCTAAATGGTCATATTTTATTCCTAAGTTTGTTTTTGGTCGAATTAAACTTATCCAATAGAATTAGTACATGTGTTAGGGTAATAGTAATATCATATTTACCCTTAGTTACCCTATTTACTATTAACCGCGGTAAAAAAAAGTAAAAAGTTACTATTCACCAAAAAATTATTTTTATCTCATTGAACCACATTTTACTTACTGATATCAACCGTGTCTGTCGGATTTTCGAAATTCCATTCACAGAAGCGGTAAAATTAAGTTTTATGCAAAATTCAGTTTTTAACCTACCACTTAGTGGTTTCACTATTCATCAAAAATTGAAAGTTTTTAGAAAAATACCAAAATTTCACCCTAGGCTAATTTCGGTATTCCGAATCCAAAAATGAAGTCCATTTTGAAAAATATTATTTATAAAATTTTAAAAAGTGGTTATTACTATTTATAACGGCTAGTTTTAATAATATTTTTATAGCATATCGTTGTTTAGTGAAACTCAGTATTGCGTACGACGCAAGCTATCGAGAAGGTCGCTATTGCGTGTAAAGTAATCCAAGCTAGTATGTAGTGAAAGATTCCTTTGATGATATATAAAAACAAAATATTACTCATAAAAATCTCGGGTGTTACAATATCACATATCATAATCAATGCCAACATACAAACCAGCACCTAGTGAGTCTAGAAACAATACTCGTGCACATCATGCAATAAAACTAGCCAAGGAAAAAACAAAAGAAACCAAAGTCTGACCAAAGACATAACTCAAATTGTCTTCAGCTCTAATGGATTATGTGACCCCAAAAGATCAACGACATTCACCTAGCTTGAAGTCTAGCTACTAGAGGCATGACCTCCATACAGAACAATACAAATTATCGAGAACTAACTCCACTACTAGATTCCATAGTATCCTCCTTGAGTTCAGTGTGCATCTGAATCATATATACAATCTCATAGAAAAACTCTTGGTTTAAACTCTATTCCATGAATCTACATCAGTCCCTAGCTCTGAGATAATCGAGGAGGCATCATACAGAACTTCTCCAAATGGCCAATCTGTCTGCAAGCCCAACACTCCTTTATATCCCAATCAAAAAGGATCTCAAAATTTAATGGTTTCCCACACTTGAAGTATAAATCTAAAGACTAAATCTTTGGTGGTATTCCTGAATATCTATCCTAACTTCTCTACTGATAATTCTCATGGCCTACCTTCCTACTTCACGAGGCATCACCACTAATCTCACATAACATCATCACTTGACTTGAGTAGGGTATTGTTTTGAGACTCTCCTCAGATATCAATTCATAATTCACCTTCTCTAAGAAATATGTCAACCTAAGCATATTCAACTTCCCTTGATGACCTTCCAAAAGACATCCTCAAAACACCACACCCTATTGATGTCCTCTCCCACCATATGAAGTGAAAATATGTACATGTATGTGATGTTATCCACATAGTCCATGAATGAAGTGTTTCCCTATAAAAGGATCATGAATTACATGGATCTTTCTTGCTTCAATGTCACTATAAAGAAGTTCTCAAAGAACATGTCCTCGAAATCCTTCCAATATCATCCCTCCAATATTCCCTCATAAAGCTATACATCCCACCAGAATATTGCTGGTCTTATGAGAATGTACATCACCAGCTTCACCTAGTGACACAAGGGTGTCTCAAGATGATAATATATGGTATGGGAATACATGATCCAATTTAATACCACATGTGGTCCACCCTAACCCTGAAATAGTTATGGGTGATCATACTGGAACTCTCAATTCATGTATTCCATAGATGGATCAATTCTCTGAGCTCCTCATTCAATAATATATATAACATAAACCAGAATCTCCCTTAGTTTCTTGTCAGCATATGAACCAATGTCTACCATATGCAGATGACCTTATTGTACCAGAACATGTGCATCTGGATCACTATTTTCCCAACCATATGGGTCCTCATCCTGACCCTCAAGAGCCTAATCCAAACACTCATCAACTTCACCACAAGCATGATCATGTGGAACCATATCTCGGACCTCTTGATACTATAATGTCATCCATCTAGGTGGAGTCTCACAAAATAAAAATCATGATGGATTAACATCCATAATAGTATATAAGAAAATATTACTGATAGGGAATGTTGTAAGGGGAAAAACATCTCAACACCCTTGCAATCTCTTAACACACCCAATCATAAGTAATTTGGCTTCATGTTCACTTACCGACCCATATTAGGGTCTACTATCAATTATCATATAGAAATATAGCCCCATTATTAACCACATAAATTTCAATCATCACATATAATATGACCTCATGGACCCTTGCCTACTCAAAAAAAGGTCCAGGCATCACAAACCAGGTGTATCAATCTAGGGGGTCTATGTAGAATGACACCGAAGTGGCTATCCTAAAAAACACTTTTTAGATTCATTATTAAAAAATTATGTGACTAACCCTTGGTCATTGTCCCTACCTACCCTTATTAGGGCTAGGAACATATATCACATGCATATAGAATCACATACAGATCTCATTAGAATCACATGTCTGGGATGGCTGAGCAGAATGCCACCAACAGGGGATAAATTGGAAAATAGTATTTAGATTATTTTTTGACACATTAAAAATAAAAAAACCCTCTTATTTAACTACATGTTACCAATGAAAAGAAGAATAAAAACCCATCATATGAGAAAAACATCCTAGCATGATGTGTAATCAAACATCCCTTACCATATCAGACGAAGGGTCCAAAGCCACATAATAGATAACCATTACAACCAAGTGTGCCACTAGGGGTGGAAGTAAAATCTAATATCCAATGTTCGCAAAAAAAAATATATTTCCCACCCCTTTAAACATAATTTATCCCCCATGCATGGGGATATAGGCACCCAAACACAAGATTTATACCCAGTTCTGAAAACATTCTAGTCTTCAGTCTAATATAACACAAATTGTAATTCAAAAAAAAATAATCATTTGAAAACATTTGTAACTCGATGAACACAGTTACCATTTGTTAACCAGGTCTTGTTATTCTTTAATGAAACACCTAAATGAACCCAAATTGATAACATTTTTTAGGAACAAGGTACGAAATTCACTTTAAAATTTCTTTTTGGACCGGTTGGACATTGGGCCTTAGGGGTGAATTCCCATATTCAAATGGATTCCAACTAGTAGTGAGGGTATGAGAGGTGATAGTGGGATGTATATACCCTCTGGTAGTGATAATAATACTGGTCCATACTAATATAGTAGCAGAATAAGTCCAAAAATCAATGGAATAAACACAAGAAACTTAACAGAATCTTAAATACACTGCATCAAAATAATAAATAAACATGAAAAGGGGAATAAAATTATTATATGAAACATTCACCAAGTTATTATACTAAAAGAATAAAAAATCAGAGTTACCCATGGTAGAAAATTAGTATATACATATATAAAGAATTTTGTAACAAAATAAAACCTCTACTGATATAGGGTAACTACCACGGTCCATTTCCATCCATCCTATGATAAGTAGTACAACAAATTCACTAAGGTCTAGATCATGATCTTGACCCCTACATCATATCAAAGACATAATGTCTACACACATCCTAAGGGGTCCATGTATAGTGTGAGAGAAATCTAAATATACAACCACCAAAAATTTTCTTTATTAAATTCATAATTATGTAGGTGTGTGATGAATATAAAAAAAAAATAGAACACATTTAATATTTTAACAACTCCACTTATGCACAATATCTATAAATGAGCTTTCTAAATGCTTTTGAAATAGTCAGTTAGATTCTAAATATTTTCCCCCAATTATATATATGGAATACAAGACATCTCGATGTATATATAATTATAGTGGTGAATATTCATTTCTTAATGACCATGGAATACCCAGATGAATAGGAACCCAAGTGAACACTCAGTTTTCACAAGAAAAATATATTATATGGAACCTCATGCAATCAATAATGTTACCCAGTATCCCAATAGCTACCCAAACAATATGAACATGGTCCCTTATAATTACTCTCTGAGTTACCCTTTTTCTCAATAGCTCAATTTCCATAGGTACAATAGTATCTCTCTACTGATAATAATCACCATTAACTCAACAACTTATGTACCAAGTCATATAGATATATATCCTTGAATGTCTCTATATAATGACCTTAAGTATCTTGATGTTCCTTATCCCCCAAAAGAAGGTTTCAATGCCATTAATAGATGGTCCATCACCATCAACATGTATTTATATGGTTGTAACCCTCAAAATATCTAATGGTCAACACCATCTTATATGTCGCATAATATATGAAGTCCTCCACCCACAACGAGAGGTTAAAACAACCTCAATTGGGTCTTATCTATATGAACATGGCTTCAATGATGCTTAATCTAAAAAAATGTTTGTGGAAATCACCATGAAACATAAGACACATATTTTGAATCCTTTTTCCATGGTGATCATGTCTCTAAATCATGACTTTCATACTATTTGAAGTCCCACAAGACTTTCCTTTAACCTTACAAAATCATCACCTCAATACCATCGACCATGTCACCTCAACAAAGTGATCATCATCACTTTAAGTAACCTTGGCCAATCCCAGCCGTATAAACCCTGATTCCATAGTCCAAGTGATAAAAATCGCCTATATACCTGAGATAATACCATCAAGATCCAATTTAATTAAATAAAGAAATATATATATACAATTTAGTTTAATTATTTTGAAAATAACACCCAACCCGGCATGTTCAGGTTTGGTCAAGGCCATTACACAAGATAAACATTTATAGTGTGGAAGTAGAATGCCCATAGGAAACTCATATCATCAATTTAGTAAATTAATGTAAATTATTTATTTATATGGGTCTCACTCAGACAACCAACCCCATATATGTTTAAGGATGCATGCAATATGCCCTTAAAATCATAGAAAATTATATGCACCACTTACCATGTACTAGTAGGCGCTCACTCATCTAATATTTTCCTAAAACATGAGATAAATTGTAATAAAATGAAATTTTATATGAACAAGATAAAATAATGTGAAAAAATATCTCTCACATATCAAGCACTTCGTACAACGAGATTGTTTCTGATGATTTTTTCGGGGCACACATGCGCGTCCGCACATGGATGCACTAGTATGCTACTCTTATTACTATACACTCCAATTTTCTAAAGGATGGATGATTTCATTACTATCAATGGAGGGTTATTATCCTTGATCAAAATGATTTTATGGGATGTTGGTTCGTCCTTCTATGGTTCCTCCTCACATGTCATTTCCTAGTCTGAGTCTCCCTTATAGAGGTGATTCATGTTCATGGAACTCATTATTAGTACCGACTCATTGTAGACACCATTGAATTAGATAACTTATTTCTAGAAACACTAATTCTATATTGACATGTAAAAAACCTTTGTTTAGGAGAGTATTCATATTGAGTATCACTGACATGCCTATAAGATGGGAACATTGGTTACCTTTATTCTTCATTTTGGGAAGTTATCTATTGTTAGTCATTGTGGGAATGCCACCCAATGAATGACATGTCGATCACAAGTTACTGATTTTAGGATTTCAAATCCTCTATATGTTTTTCACCTCAGGTAGACCATGGTTATTAATATTTTAGTTGAAACGATGGGCACATAACTTCTAAGGAATTCACCTCAGGCATCCCATATTTTTCATGAGGTATATATTTGGGGATAGGAAAAAAATTTAATTTCATATGGAGATGGAATAAGATGAATGATTGAGAAGGATTTGGAAACAAGTTTAATGTCTTGTGGAGGCAGAATTATATGTATCATGGTTCCCTATTGATTAAGACCTAGGATTTATGGATGAAAATGTCCTATGAGAATGATTTGATAGGTATGACCCATAAAAGGAAGAAATCACATCATTAAGGTTTACCAATGGATGGATCAGGATTCCCCTTAAATTCATATCTGATAGGTGTGTCCCAAAAATAGAATATGTCACTCCATGATTGTTGGTTAGAATGCCCCTTGAGGTGAACCTTGGATGGATGGATCAAGATTCCCCATGGATGCAGATCTAGTAGGTGCATCCCAGAGAGGGAACACATCATAACATAAAGGTTTACTAATGGATGGGAATTCCCCTTAGAGGTGTAAATATGATGATTGGATCTAACTCCTCATGGACGAGGAACCATAATGGTTGGATCTAATGCCCCATGGAGTCGGAACCAAGATGATTATATCTAACACTCTATAGAGAAAGATCAAAGAGGTACAAACCTTATGAGGGAGCACATGGGTTTACCACTAGTTGTGATTGAACCTCATAAAGGTATCCTATTCACTATATTTAGAAGAGAGGAGTTAAACCCTACAACTTTCGATGTTGCATATTTAGGTCATGTGATAGGACTGATCCACACAGTGATTCTGCAAGCTATGAGGAAGCCTGTGTTGAAAATGGAGAATCAAATGAAAGAAGATATGATGATTATGCATGAAATATTCTCTTATCAATAGAATTGAACATGGTTGGAGTAGGTGTGGGTCATACACATTGATATACCTAAGGGACCTAGAGGATGTGTGGTCTCCTGGGGGGGATGCTCTTACAACAAATGCGACTCAGAGAAAATCATGGAAGATTTGTATGTTGGTTTTGGACCTCAATGAGGATTCATACGTAACACATTTAGTTTGGAATCAAATCCCATGCAGTTCAAAAGGTTGGGGTTACACTAAAGAAGGAGGCATTTTGGAGCACGTGGTTGGGGTTTACATGTGTTAGTATCCCGTTTGTTATTGGTTGGGTCTTATACCAATTATATGTCTCATTGGTGGTTTCAGATCATGTGTATTTCATGATCTTCACTAACCTCTAAGCCCACTTGATTCTTGTATGGATGTGAGAAATAAGAGTAAGTTGTAGATATAAAGATAAAATGATAAAGATTGTATGTTGATGGAAATATGTTGAATCCCAAAGGGAATGCGAGAGGTTGAACAATAGTATATGTAATCACTTTTTTGGAAACTAGGATAGTCACATCTGTTGATCTATTGGGATACAACATGGGAATGCGAAGGGGAGAAAGTGCGACACATTTTTCAAGAGTGGATGGGGATTATTCCATGGGGGTTTCCAAGAGGACGGCATTCCTTGTGAGTCATACATGGATTATCTTGTGAATTTTGGATAGGTTAAGTGGTGTTCACACATGAAAGATTCCCTTTGGTGGGGGTTTGTACTACTCAGACGAGGGATTTAACTCCATGTAGGAAGAGGGTGTCATCCCCTGATGATTACACATGGGGAATCCCATGTTTATTTCATGGGGTAAGACTATAGTTTTACATCATGTGCTAAGGAAGTTTTCATTTTGTTTAATGCCATAAATCTAGGATGTTTAACTAGGAGGTTGTGTGTCATGAATCTCAGATGCAGGGTAGCTCACACTATACCCCCTGGGATTAATGACCATAGCTCATGCACCTCTATGTGGGACATGGATTTAGAACTGCCATGGTACAATGATAGGAGGATAGGTTTTTCATGAGGTCCATGTTACAGTCTATATGTTGAGAAGTAGTAGGAATTATGGTACCTATTATGAGAAGAAAAAGCTATAGATATGACCACACTATAGGAATGAAGGACATCACATGAGGGACCAAGAAATTCTTGCACGTAAGTTTAGAGGATTTCACGTAATAGGTGCACATGATATCTGGGATTTTCACCCAATATTTTCTCAAGAATGGAACTATAGCATAATGTATTTCCATGATGTCTCAAATAGCAGGATGAAAAAAATAATGGAGGTTGAAATAAAGTCCATGTTTTCATACTAGTGAATCTGTTGAGCACACCCAACATAAATTGAAAAACATTGGGTGAGGATTACTCAACTACAGGACCATTAAATCATGGAACCACATGGAACCCGACTCATAAGAGTCCCCACATTGGTGTTATCATTTTTTATATTTCATGTAAGATTGGTTTTATGAACAATAGAGAGATGATTCATCATCTAGAGTGTCCCCCAAATGGGGGGGATAAGATTCTATTTATAGACAAAATATTCAGTGATGGTCTTCTAATGTTCTAGGTATGAATGAGGATTTTCACATAGTTTCTAAATTTAGCCTAGGATTTGGGTCACAAAAGGTTCTATTTCGATGGAGTATTTGGCACATAAGATATTTATACATAGACTGATATCCTTCACACAACACTGATATTTTTCATGCTTCGCTTCCAACATCTGCACAATTTCATTAGATATCCTAGTGTATTTTTGGGAATGGATTATAAATCTCATCATCTTCAACATCAAATTACCTTTAATATAGATTTCTATCTTTGGAGCACACATGAAAATATGTGCACACCACCCATGTCGATCATGGAATGCTCCCTTGAGTCGGATGTTGGCTTTATTTTTCTGAAAGTTGTTCGTTTGTGGCTACAGGTTGAATTTTTGTGCCAACAAATTCTACCTTGTAATTTAAGAAGAAAGGGGACTATAAAGTTTGTATCCATAAGAAACTCCAAAGAGAGGCCCACTTTTCCATGGTTATGCATAAAATCTGTGGGCTGGTGAGTAAGGAGTTATGACCATGTGAAAGACTGTGGTCCATGATTACTAATTGGTGGATGGGGACCCTCATATGTCACCTCCACATCTCATTTGATAAGCTTTCTCTCATTTTTTACATCTTCCCTTTATGTGAAAATACTAATCCCCAGCCTTGTCTTTTATAAAGCACACATTCAATTGCACAAAAATTTCTACGAAAAAACACTAATTTTGTGTGCTAGCTTCCATTCTTGTGTGCACTATCACCTTTTACGTGTAGAATCATTTTTTGTTGTAATATACTCCCTTAGAAATATCATAATTAACTGAAATTACCCCAACAACATGGAATTTATATGATTGAAATGAATTCTACCTGAAGATCTAAAATGGATGGAAATCCCCAGATCCCTTGAGCTAGGAGGGTCATCTCGGACTATCAAATGCTTCTGGACATGATGAAAGAGGTGTAGAATATATATAAAATTTGAAACTAACTGTCACTGTGGAACTTTGGGATGATGTACAAGGTAAATATCCTAGATTTAATGGTTAACATGAAACTATCGTGGTTTAAACACAAGGATGATCTTAATTACTAGATAATCACTATTTACGACCATCCTACCATTGATTATGGGCCTATTTCTACTTATGCACTGAGCGAGTGGAATAAGGTACTCATGGGGGGAGGATCTATAGGTAGAGTAATTCCCCACACACTACTCCACTATTTTACAATACATCATGAATGAAAATAGCTTGGGATGGAAGAAGGATTAAGACCTATGATCGGGAAGAAACATTACCTGTGAATGATGGGCCTTGGTGTACTTGGTAAGGCACACTTTCTTTGACTATGGGGTTGAGATATTCCATGTCTGACTGTATGAGGAGGTGTGTACAATTTAGTTCCACTTATAAAGTAAATAAGATATGTTTCCAAAGATCCTAAGTCTATGATCCCCAGATATGAAAACATTCCATATTCATCATAGGGAAGTCGACATCAGTTTTTGGGAAATTCACTATAGTGGTGGTGATCCACTAGAAGAGTTTCAGTATGATGACTTGCTTCCATCATAGAAAACATTGAGTGAAAATTAAAATACTTCTCTCCTAGTGAAACATCTTATAGAGGTGCTGAAGTAAAAGCTAAAACATTTTACAATCTTCCATTTAATGAAATACTATCCAAGTCATGGTTCACCATGATTCTAATGAAGGAATTAAACATGAGGATACCAGGGAGGGGAAGATAGTGACCATTAATGCCACATTAGAGAAGGCTAGGACCATATTGGTTGATGAAAGAGTAAGGGTGGTTAATGTAGTGGGGGTTCAATATGGTGGAATCATGGTAACCACTAGTCCTTTATGCCATGTTTATTTCTATAATCTAGAGTAGTTGGCTAGTGACAGTCAGGTACACATTGATGGTCCAACAACCAGGTACGCTGTTGAAAAAGGTGATTATAGTGGTCTGAAATAGAGTCAACTTGAGGAAACATGATATATCCAATATTTATTCCCACTGAGACATGCAGTGATATAAATCATGTCGAGGAGGATATGTGGGATGGTCTAGTTATTACTTGGTAGGATCATGGTGCACATCGGGGTGATGTGTTCCCATAGACTATATTCCATCCAAATGATAGTCTTAGGTCATCTCTACTAAACATTTCCGGTGTCCATTAGGTGATTCCTGATGAGTTTGGGATCCCAATTCATATTAGTAACCATGAAAACATCAACATCCACCCCTTCTCAACTATGGTTGGTCCAATATTTGAACAATTTCATGGTAAAAAAGTTTAGAATGAGTACTTATAGAGTTTCAGAGGTGGATTACTTGTTTCATAGATCAAAGACCATGTTATAGTTAGTCATAAATGCCACACCTATTTTCTAGGATGTTTGGGTACTTCCAACAAGAAATAAATAAAGTCTATATGGGGTTCCATGAGGAGTGCCACCCATGTATCCTTCGTTAGCTATAGTTTATGTTAGTAAATTATAGACTATGGGATTTTTCTTCTACCAATAAATGTCATTGTTTTCATTTTAATAGACTATTCTAGCCACTGGGTGGAAGCATACATTGAGGTAATACTATGTAAACACATTCATGTGGTTGAGAAAGAATGTATGGATCCAAATCATAGAGGAATCTAGTAGGGTTCCTCCTAATGGATAAGCATGGAATCTAAGGCAGCTCAAGACGAAACTGTGGTAGGAAGGCATAAGGAAAAGTCTCACCCTTGCCTTATAGAAGAGAAGGATATCAGAAGAGGACCTTGGGGAAAACATGTGGATTCCATGCAGAGATGTGAGGATTTAGGGAGGATCCTGGGTAGAAGTTTTGGTACATGATATACCCGCATGCTGAATCTATCTCCCCCCCTATCTAGTTAGCTTAGAGGATTCTATGAACATAAATTTTGATGGTTGAACAATGGAGAAAGTTGGGCCTAGTTGGGTCAAAGATTATAGAGGTTCAGCCCTTCAAGATCACTTATTGAGAGATTTTCCATTAGAGTAACATATATTTGACAACCATTGACACTTATGTATGTTAGTGGAGGTAGTATAAAACTCCTTCCACCAAATTATAGTAGATGCTTTATGATGATATATAATGGGAGGACAGGCCAACTGTGGACATATTATAATTTGAGGAGGAATCAATCGATGAGGAAGCACATGAATCCAACAATGAATAATCATAGGGATCTTCCACTCATCAAGGGATTCCCCAAGAAATTATTGAAATGTTGGCCTCTAAATAATATTTGGTTGAATTTACCAAGGAAATCACTAAATTACTCACCTACCTTGATCCTTCCCTTTCATTAACAACCCTGAAGCACTAATTGATGTTTTCTGTACAATATTTCCTTGGAGGTGGGGAAAGGGCCACTACTAAAGGGGTTTAAAGTGAACCAATGGGTTATTAAGGTAATGCTTTGGAACATGTGCCAGAGGTTGAAGTAACTAGTGGGATAGTGGAGGAACTCAGAGTAATGGCATCAAAGCCTTAGGTCCTCTGAGTTATATTTGTGGGATTATATACTAGCATTCCAATGGAAGCACCCACTACCAAGGAAGATTTACCCCTATGTAGGATCACCATCATAATTACCCTTACTCAATGTAAGAGAATATTTTGAGTCACTTGGACCTTATCATATTTTCATAGATCCTTTGCATCATTTTTTTTTCATGTATCTCATATTCGATAAATGCAAGAGGAAATAATGTTGGTTGTTGACGTACCTACTGGTTTCAAGGGTTCTATTATGGTGGATCTCCCTACTAAGACTTAATGAATCATATTTCTAATGCTCACATCATGAATGTTTATTGTTCTCATATAAATTTAGTTTTTTATTTTTTGATCAATTTTAATGATGTGTTCTTATCCCAAATGTGAATCAAACATTATGTTTCCAAATACTAGATGAGACTAGACCATCTGGGGGCCCTTCTCTAATAGCCTCATTGGTTCATGAAGATCAAATCATTCACAATGATCTGATTTTATTCTTAGATGAATAGTCTATTATGAATGCGAGTAACATGAATAGTGAGGGGGAAGTCGAGGATCATGTGGGAAATGATACTGAGGAAGAGTAGAGTGAGGATAACTAACCTCAGAATCTTGAGACCATACCATCTGAGTGGATTTCAGATGAGGACACTGTTGTTGTGTTCCTTTTGTATTTTCTTGAGTATTAGTCTACACTGCCTAAGGGGAAGGAGGATTCTGGGTCAGAGGCTATAAAAAAAGCACACTGTCAGGAACAAATAATTATTCCACAAACAACATTTTCTCACCTAAACCCTGGATCCCGAGTTGGTGAGTTGGATGAGGTCCCTATTTCACTAGTTGGGTATGATGAGAAATGGAGGGGTGGATGATCATAGTATCCATGTGCTGGTATGTGAAATTCTAAATGAGTGTGTGAATTAAAGAATCAATAATTTAGAGGTTATATGGAACTATCAAATGTATAAAAGAACCCAGATGCTCCATGAAGTTAATCAATAAGTCCATCATTTAGAGGAGTATAAAAATGAGTGTATTTCATTTCTAAATACTCAATCAGGGGATATTATCCAACTGATTTATACACTAGAGGATGATGAGAGTAAGATAAGGAAGGTGGTAATTAAAATAATAGATTTCTAGGATGAAAAAGTTGCATCGTATAATAGATTTTATGAGATTCATCAAGTGGCTGTTGAGGAGAGAGAATAGCATGAGAGGTGGCAGCAAGTCTTTTTCATGTAACTCATCAAATCTAGGGGAGATGCAGCATGTGATTGTTGGAGTAAATCTATTGGGGGAAATTTCTAAAGGACTCTTGAGAGGATATAGAATGTTTATGTCCCTTCCTAACTATCAGAGCTTTCTTGTTTGTTTTTAAGTACTTTATCTATGCATGGAATGATTTAACACTTTTAATTACTACACTTGGATCAAATTTGTGAAACAACCAATGGCCAATCCTTAAGCTCATATGAGTCATGTTAAGTGTGAGAAATAAGGAAAAATCATATAATTGATCATTTGTATGAGAGTTCATAATTATCATTAAACACTTATGATCTAATATTGTTAACTAACCATGAGATTATTCAGGTTGAGAGAGGCAATGGATGTAGAACTGGGTTCTCTAAATACCTACTTTCTTTTCAAACATATGGTAGTGAAAAAGTGGGTTAACACAAGGGGAATTTAATTATACCCAGAATAAGGAGAATGGGGAAATTAAAATTCCCAGAATCTATAACACAAAGAGACTGTCACCACAATATAGGAAAACTATTTTCCAGGTTTGACGCACAATATCCATATCACTTATTTGGTGAATAGTGGATAAATTAAGGTTCAATCATTAAGAATTTTTGAAATGTGGGACCTATCTTAACATGGAGTATAATGTATTCTAAGGTGTTGTCCCATGATGGTAGGTGATCCTAGGAAATATAACATTATATCATGGGGTCCCTTCATATTTGAATGAGGATGAGGATCCTGATAATTAGTACTTAACATGGGGAGATTCAAGAAATGGAAAGTTTGAATGGATTCTAAATCTTATGGAATTACTAAAATTTTTCTTAGATAATGTTGGCATGGGTATATCTATCTGAAAAAAATCCAAACAAATAATCTAGGGGATGCATCATCTCAAATGTTGAGTGATGGATTAAAATGTGTTCAATGTGGTAGATGACCAGTACCAGAGGAGATAACCTCTCAAGTGATAGCCTAGGATGCATTTTCATTTTATATCATATGATGTGGAAGATAGATATGTAGTTTTACATCATAATGTAAGGATGTTTGGAATAAATTTTATCTACATACAGTGAGGATTATGCATCATATAGTTTATCATCATGTGATTAGGATATATCCCACAATTTAATGCCATATAACCAGGACATCTCACATAATTTATGGTCATATGTCTTAGACTATGGGAAATAGTTTTATGTCATAACTCATGGTCTACAAGAAATAAATTTATTGTAATGATGTGTGGACTATATAAATTATTATTCCAAGGGTACTTGTGTGTCATAAAGGAGATAAAATAGACATGAAATAGCCAAAAAGGATTTCGTAACTCACACATATCAGGAAGAAAATAATTAAAATTTTAAGGCATATTAACTTGGACTATAGTAAATAGTTTAATGTCATAATGATTAGACTATATTGGATTCATATAATTTAATTTCATAATTATAAGACCCTGGGAAGATAATTTAAGGCCATGTTACATGGGATGTAAGGTGTCTTGTTAGTTTAAGACTCTAATGCTCAGACTATGAGCTCCTAGTTTATGGTCATAGAGTTTGAAACCTAATATAGTAGTTTATAGTCATAATGTGTGGATGATTAGAGCACATTTAATGGATAAGACTAGAGTGGTTAGTTGAAAAACTCAAATTGAATGATGAGGAAGATGGCAGAATGCCACAAAACAAATTCTTGATAGGTAAAGTATAAAGTTTAAAGTCTTGATGATTTGACTATATTATTATTTTTTCAGGAACCCATCAATACACATACTTATGAGACTCTTAATTCCATGTAAGTCATGATTGGTGTTAGAGACAAAAAGTTGTGAGGGAATTTACATGATACATGGGAGAACATGGTAGAAGGAAGTAGTGGTCTAATTGGGAATGTACCAATGATATAGGCCAACTCTCTTAACACATGAAGATGCAGGAAGGTGTGGCATAGAAGATATTATAGTTCCAAAAAGATATAAGGATGTGTGAAGGAGGTAAGTCAGGACATTAATGGATTGAAATTTATAGGCAACTGATGCGTAGGAATTGACATTTAACCAAATTGGAAACATAAAACCCACAACTAAAAAAGTCATGAATGGGGAAAGAAAATGAATGATTGTATGTTGAAAAAATTATAAATATATAATATGTTTTTTGATGCTATATATATGTTAGGGTTCTTGAATAGAATTATAGGTTTCCCATTCCTTAAAAAAATCACCTTTAGGGAGGCCTGTTTGGATTCTAAGGATGTTGAAAATCCAAACTGAGAAAGTCTCAACCTGTGGAATGGAACGATGGAATTTCCTTATAGGATCCAACACCCTAGGATCCACACCAAAATGAATTGGATCATGATAATAGGACATACAAAATTTAGTATTCAAACTGAAGTATTACAAATTGTTTAAGGTCATATGGTATGGATCTTGTCTATTAGTATAATGTCTTGAATCACAAACCATGATCTATTGGTTTACAATCATAAAGATTAGATGAGGGGAAGTATCAAAAAAATGAGGAATGTGTTTTTAGGTAGATTGATAAATACAATGTGAATAATGGTCTAGAATACCCAACCCCACTTATGGAATTCCAAAAAATACTCACATATAGTTTATTTTTTTGATTGTTGTACTATGAGTGGTTGTTAGTTTTCAGTCCTAAAGCTCAGAACATAATATAATCATTGGTCCAAAAGATTTTATTTTTTATCTAGGCCTGAAGATGAGAATTCTTAGCATCTTTACATATCATATAAGGATTGGAATTAAGAAACATGTAGTTATTGAGTATTATCACATAATTTCAGGTCATACGGTATAGACCATGGAGAATAGTTTAGAGGTAGGTTTCATGGAATACGGATAATGTTCAATCCAATGGAATATATACATGGAACAAAAGAGGTAAAATACAGAATAAATGGAGTCATGGAGTCTCATGTACTACATACATACCATACAGAGAACTCCATACGGTTCCAGATCATAATTCCTAGACTGTAACATGGGCCAAGGAGCCAAAGGGTTAATGAACATATGGTCGATCTTGTAGATGATATATTTGGCCATCAATATGTATCTCATAAGGATGGTAATGAAGACACACATAGTTTAGGAGAATGACATGGTATAAGAACAACATCATCTGAGATGATACTCTATGATAAAGGAATTAAGGCATCATGTAATTATCATGTGCCATACCATGTTTAACATCTAGCATAATCCTTATTGACCATACCATAATTTTTTATACAAGGAATACCGATTTAAAATGGGGTAGGAATCATCTCTCATGTGTTTAAGAGGCATCTTGAACTTGCTCTCAGTTGGAATATAGTTTAGTATCTATAACTAAGGACATTAACATCTAGTTTAAGTTCATATAGTTTGGACCATAATGCGGGAAAAAACCCAAATGGTTATGTGCAGTGAGGTTTCATGAAAAAAATGATATGAAGGATGAAAAAGGAGGACCAAATCCAAAAAACACATCCCTTATAGAACCTACATATAGTAAAATATCTGAATTTTTGGACTTGGACTCATAGTTTATGGTCATAGAGTTCATAAACTTGCATGAAATATAAATTCATGTTTCACAGACCACATGATTTATATGAGTTTAAGGTCTTAAATCTCATACTAATGAGGCTCTTAGTTTAAGGTCCTAGAGGTTGAACCGTGGAAAGGGTTCTTCTCAAACAGATCTGTTTAGAGTTACAGAGTGATCATTCTGATGTAAATGAGGACGAAGGAGGCTCCACACCATGAAACAATGTCTGGAGAGGACAGATGCACATAATTTAAGGTTTGTATGTATAGACCATAAATTCTTATTTTAAGGTCATTTTGTCTAGACTAAGAACACGGTTTAAGGTCGCATTCTTGGGATGTAGTCTCTAATATTATGTTCATATAGTTTCGACTTATTAAACTATGAATCCAACACAGATATGTATCATGTGGTGGAAAACAAACCCAACATGAGTGACGGTGAAGGAGGCCCCACTATACACACCACATTCTAAAGTTTTTAATCACATGTAGATTAATGTTGTGATGTGTGGAGCAATGTATCTTAGATTAAAGTCATAGAGTTTGGACCAAGTGCATAGTTTAACATTTTGTTCCTAGGACTCAAGCTCCCCATGAAATGTACTACTTAATGAACATGGACTTGGTAAGAAGATTAAGTAGCTATCCACCAATTGGATATCAAAGAGTATGCACCATTGGAATTAAACTTATGAATGATATAATTTCCTTCCCTCTTAGGATATAAAATTAGTGTATTCTTTCTTTGTATCATTAGCATTCATAGATACATTACAATGTCACTCATGAGAAAAGATAAGAGGAAAAACTTCTAGATGAATGCTCTCACTATCTTGTTATGGTTCCTCTCTAGATTGTGCAATGTGTGGAGTCTATTATTTTAGAGGGAATCCGGTATAGATAGATAGAAATATACCATTATTTATATCATTTTATACTCATATAAATATTTTTGGAGTGATGGAAACTGAACCTAGATGGGAAGCACTACCATTATTCCATACTCCATGGAATACAAGGTCACCTTGGTTAGATTTTGAGTTATCGTCTGATCGGCCGAGAGGGAATTGGGGAGATTTTTTGGAAAAAACTTCTTGTTATGGACCACCCTCTTATGTATATTGTTATATATCATCTTATCATTTTCCTCTATAATTCTAATTTCCTGTGAGTTATAACGAGATGTATGGTTTGACTAGGTACTATACTAGCTGTATAACCTTTTCATCTCATCATATTGTAAGATATTATCATTTTCGGTGATAATATCAGGCAGATATTGGAATCAATGGATGATATGGGAGATCAAAAATTCGATTATGGATAGAGATATGAATTTATTTGGGGTAATCAATTCTTTTCACATTGAAAAGAAATATGTTTTGGTCCGAATTAACCTTTATTGTTGAGCTATCATTGGGGAATATTGGGCTAGAATATTGATTCCCCATATTCCAAAGGGCCAAGAATATATAGTGGAGTGGAGGGTCTATAGTAGTGGAGGAAAAAATTTATCTTACCCCCATGAAATATCTTGGCATACCCATTGAGATTGTGGACCATGGTTGGTCATATATAGCCCATCCTCCAAATTGTTTTTGAATGATTCAACCCAGTATGATGGTTACCAAAAGATCCACCAAGAAATTCCTATGTAACCTAGAGAATCTCATATCCTTGGATTAGATATATGATAGTTACATCAATCCCAATTCATTAGATAGTTTATTCGAGGTTAGTCTTACTCTGGAAAGTAAAAAACTTTGTATGGTGATGAGTTCCTTCATTCTCATCTCGATCATGTGAGAGGATACCATTTTGAAGATACCTGATGAAATTATTTTTCTAATAGAAGGTTTGCAATGCTGTAGGGGAACCAATGGGTATGTATGTGGAAGAAATGAATAATAGGTATTTTTCCATCCACACATAATTATTTTCAAGAACTAAGATAGAAATAACTCTCTAGTATTCCACATGAATTAACAAGACATATTTGTCATGCTCGATAAGATATTCTTGATGAATGGCTGAGGCATCGACATGATCGTTATATGATAGGGGAACATGATTCACCTCTAGAGAATATGGGAACTGAGCTATCAGTTGGAGAGTGAAATCCTAAAAGGACATGATCTATAGTTTCCAGAATATTTAGTCACAATTGATATATTTTATGCCTTACCCAGAGTCTCCCTTCACATGAAGGTGAGGGGAATCAATCTGGAGAGCCATGTTGAAAATAATAATGAGAGTATGATGATCTTCGTTGATGTGGTTGTACACATCTAATATTAGGAATGATTATGTAAATATATGCTATGATGGAATGATAGAGACGATCCCTAGTTCCATTATGTTGATCTTGAGATCATTTAATCCTTCTACCAGTTGAGCTCTGGGAGGCACCATCAAAATTCATTTATCAGCACAATAATGCCCGGTCCACTGAAAGGATAGATTCATCTAGGAAATTGATATCCAATAGAAAATTCTTAAATATCTAGATGTGAAATTAGAAATATTTACAAATTCCTAACCCTTAACGGCTTTCTGGAGAATGAACCTGACATCAAACAAATGAAAGATCCCTGCACAAATTTCCAGTTCACTTGTTAGCATCAGGTGATTAAATTTATACTTTAGTGAATCCACATGTGACTCCATCAGTATCTCATGATGCAACCAATAATCCTAAAGTTTATTCACTACAAAGGACATTGCAAGGTAGCTCTACTTAATAGGTAATATCTAGTCTCAATGTCGTGGAGCATGAGAATGAGATAGTACAAGATGTTCTCTATACCTTCATCAGTCTTCTGGGTGATAAGGGAACTAACAGAACAATAT